>CM070576.1:1234557-2464114 GCA_036346355.1 Rhipidocladum racemiflorum | reverse complement strand
CATAGAAGCACCTCTCCTACAGTTATTGTCACAGATACAATTACCTGAAATGACTTTCGGACTAAGAAAATGAGTGTGTCATCAAATCTAAGGGAACATGTGAGGAGGCAATGAGAGGGACACATTAGAACAGACAAAAAGCTAGTAAAATTCAAACGATAGTATTTCATTAAGGGCAAGGCATCGCTGACTCAAATCAAAATGAAAAACCTGTGAGACAAGTAGGAATAATTGGGGATGTCCATAGTGTAACTACCCTTAAGTAGACATATTGGATTGCCTAATAACAGCTAGGCATATAAGAGGAAAACTAACCTGGAAACTTTCATGATTTATCTCAAATTTGAACTATCTTGGAAAACCACTATAAACAGAGCATTTTGAAGCTACATATGCATTTAACAAGCTGCAATTTTCGCACATATATATTCAAAGCACAGAAGGTACTATACATCAAGACATTGGTTTTTTTTTTTTTTGGTACAGCAACCAAGGAGGCTAGGCGTCTATTCAGGCGTCAACTGCCACCTCTTATATTAGTATAAGCATGGAGAGAACAAGACATAGCGAAATCATTCACGCTCTTGCAATTTTCTGCCCACGGCAATTAAAGGAAAAATACGACAGAACGCACAAATCTTTTGCGATGTGTCAATCCACATCTTTTTCTGTGTTTTCTTTGCTTACATAGACTCAATTTACAAGAGTTTGAATCAGACACGGCCGAAAACAAATCAAAAACAGAAACTGAAGATACGCCAGATAGCACGACGCAACAGACTAAATTTAATATGGCAGCTTGGAACTCCCAAAACTAAAATCTAAACTGAACCAACTACAAGATTAAACTGACAATTTTGATAGAACTGATAATTACTCACGCAAACACAGTGGTCACAAATAACACTTTCACATGACAGGGCCGTCGATGGCCAAGTGCCATCTAGGCATCGGCATAAGGCCCCCAAATCAGAGTTCAAGGCCATTAGCAACGTCCGCAGCTTGGTCCACCTTGATTAGTTTGTTTGCTCGCATAGTAATTGAAAATGATAGCACTTGAAAGACACAAGAAAGACTCAATGGGTTGACACAAGAAAGACTCAATGGGTTGGCAATGATAGCATTTGAAAATGATATTTTCGAGAAGATTAATTATGAAGATATAATTGAAGATTTTATTTCAAAAAATATTAGGTGGATGATGCTCTTTAGTAGAACATGAGGTTAGTACTATCTTGACTCTTTTAGCATTGATATTTGATATGTTCCTAAATTTTGTAAGAAAAAGCGCATATTAAAGTAATATAATTGTCAGAAAGTATGCCTTATTTATAGTACACATGAATTTTTCAAATTTTAGAATCTCAATTTGCATTTCGCTCCGGGGCCCCAAATTTCTGGAGATGGCCCTGTCACGCGATACACAATGAAGGAGAGCACACAGAGAGTTTTTTCCGGCACAACATAGCTAGTGCCTTTTCTCTTGTTTCTCACACTTATTTCATTAGCGACTAAGCATGAGGTTTAAATAGACATACATGCTACTGTGTGGTATCCTGATCTAGCCGCTACATGCACCACTAGCCTAATAAATCGGATCATAGCTGCGACTAAGTAAGCCTCCGAACTCGCGCCACGTTCGGCCAGCCACACAACTCGGCAACGGATGGATGCATGCACACGCGCTACGTCTGACCGGCCACACGACTCGACAACTACCAACTAATGGATCCATGCATGCACACGATACAAACAAACACAGCCAAGTCTCACACTTGAACCCTGGCTACATGCAGACACTAAAACACAAAAACCAACATGCATACTTAGACAACAAGATTAATTTACCAACAATCACCCCCCTTAATCTTGTTGTCTTTTATTTGAGCATATCCTCACTGATCTTCAAAGTAATGCCGGCTCCTCATTAGTATTAGCAAGAAGTGCCTCTTCTCTCTTCGCCTTGTGGCACTCCTGAGCTAAGTACCCGCATTCTTGACAGTTGTAACAACGCACCTTCGACTTGTCGTAGGTGCTCTTATTCTTCTCAAAGATTGAACCGTCATCCTTTTTCTTGCACCTAGACTCCCATTGAACACGAGTGAGCAGAAGATGTTTGTCATTGTTGTCACTGTCGTGAACGCGCACACGCTCCTCGTACGCCTTTAGCGACCCGACCGCTTCTTCCACCGTTTTTATTCCCTTCATGTCCCTACATTGCTCGATGGTGGAGACAATCTGCAGATACTTGTTAGGAACTGCTCGGAGAAGTTTTTGTATGATGTCGATGTCCTCTATCTTGTCGCCAAGACCGCGCATTTGATTGACGAGAGTCATCAACCTCATGGCGAAGCCATCCACCGATTCCGTATCCTTCATGCGCAAACCCTCGAAGGCGCTTTTGAGGGTCTGTACACGCATCTCCTTGACGTGGTCGGTGCCGACATACATGACTTTTAATCTCTCCCATGCTTCTTTTGCCGTCTTTTCGTCTAGCACGAAGAGCATCTCATCGGGGATCCCTTGGTAGATGGCCGCCAATGCCATCTGGT
Source organism: Rhipidocladum racemiflorum (assembly GCA_036346355.1). NCBI lineage: Eukaryota > Viridiplantae > Streptophyta > Magnoliopsida > Poales > Poaceae > Rhipidocladum > Rhipidocladum racemiflorum. Next base: position 2,461,562 of record CM070576.1, on the reverse strand, counting down.
CCAAGCGTGCGTCGGTGACGCTAGACTCGACAGCATCCCACACGCCTTGTGCCTTCATGTACACCTTCACCTTGATAGCCCAAGCAGCATAGTTGCTCTCGGAGAGCATTGGGTATTGAAGGCTCCTACCTTCCCTCTCCAGCGCATCGTACTGCCGCTGCTTTTCCTCGTATTTCCTCTCCAGACGTTTGTACTGCCGCTGCTTTTCCTCGCGATATTGCTCCCAGTTTCTTTCCTTGTCTTTATAATCGACAATTTGCGACTTCAAGGCCTCGATTTCCTTGTCTTTGCTGTTCTGCAACAGGAGTGGAACGGAGGTAGCGAGCGGTCAAAGGAGGATAAAGCTAGCGATCCCCGCAAGCTGCAAGCTTAGTGAAATAGTAAGGGGAACAGAACAATTAATATACGATATATATTAACCCTCCCAAGGAAAAAAAATTAAGCTCTCTCCCCTCAAAAAAAGGAAAAAATTGCGTGCTACCACAGAAGAGCACAAGGTATATATATACGGTAATTAAATTTCTGTAGATCGATCTATACTACGTATATACCTTCGTTCCGGTCATCGTGAGAGCTAGGTAGCCCCTTTGTAAGCTTGCTCCTTGCCTTCGTCGACGTCGAGGAAGCCTGGCCTGGCCGTCGCTTAAATAGGCCCGGCCCCGGACAGATCATACAGCACCATCGTTCAAATTCCTTTAAACAATCGTGTAATCTTCCCTCTGTACCCGTAATAGTTATTCAGCTTTACTTTAAGATTAAAGAAGCTCTAGTGTGGACAGTGGACTTGATAGTTTACTGGTCCTTGGGGTCATTTAATTAGGTTGTAATGATACTTCGATCTCCATCTCTTGCTAATGGAATGGCACTTAAGAACATAATAGTATGTAGTATCATCCCAACTTTAAGCGACTTCGCGCCTTGCTAATGGAATGGCTGGCCCTCGAGGAGTAACAAATGTGATAAGTGATGAATACAAAGAAACATGAGGGCGGCCAGGCGATGATAGCTTCTAACCAAATTCAGCGCACCAGATGGCAGCTAATCCTAGTAGTAAGTAGTAATGTAACGGACCACCTTTTCATCACAACAGTCAATTTTAGTGGCGATAGAACGTTTTTAGACAGTGATGAGAAGACGGTATCACAATCGGTTTTCACTTGATTGTGATAAACGATCGTCACAATCGGTTTTAGCTCAGAACCAATTGTGATGAGTCCATTTGATATTCTACGGCAAAACTTCTTCTTACCGTAGCTTTTTTATTTGGGTAGTCTGCACAAGTGGCCACATTCAACAGATTTTTCGCAATGAAGTTTACAACCGCACAAAAAAAAAATGCCAAAGCTCCCTGTTACCATAACACTTTATGTGTCCAACATTTCTATGCAAATAATGGATTTTAACCAACAAAGTATCAGCACGTGTGCCAAAAGCCGTCTTATAATACTCCTGGGCTAAACCAGAAAAGAAAGGAAACTAAGCATTGCGCGATGACGTTACATGTAACCCGGCCCCCCTCTATTTTCTAGGAAACAAAATTGAAAAGCATCTAAATGTTATATTCAATCAATGACATGGTCTTCAGTAGCAGATAAACATGAAACTATCAGATACTGTGTTTTTTTAATCGAATCGAAATATTTATGATTGCTATCAAAATACTCTAAATATTTCTACATCTATGTCAAATAAAAAGAAGAGGAATCATACATTTTTGTCAGGAAAACCAAGGAGAAGAACCGGATAGGGAGAGTGGCCTTTGAACCTGGTCTGCAATAACGTAAAAAAAGACATTTGAGACATTGAATGCGATTTAAATGTGAAGCATGTATTAAAAGATCCTTGAAATTCTTGTGCTCTCAGGCTCTTATATGGGAGAATTTAGTACCAAAATATGTAAACAACACACAGTACCAAAATATGTAAACAACCATTACTACAAAATCGGGCATCACAAACGGTCTATTAGAAACGGTTTGGTGCGAACCGGTTGTAATGCTCGCACCAGAAGCGGTTCGTGGTAACAGGCCTGAGGGGATCTCTAGAAGCGGTTCGTGGCACGAACCCCTTCTAAAGCCCCACCTTTAGAAGGGGTTCGTGACTAACCCTTCTAAAGGTCTTTACAAGCGGTTCGTGTCCCCAACCGCTTCTAAAGCTTTAGAAGGGTTCGTGTCACGAACCGCTTCTAAAGCTGGGCTTTAGAAGGGGTTCGTGACACGAACCGCTTCTAAAGACCCCCTTCAGAAGGGGTTCGTGTCACGAACCGCTTGTAGAAGCCCAGTTTTAGAAATAATAAAAGGAATGCGTGCCCTACTCTATCAGAGAGCACGCGTGGGTGGGTTGGCTAGATGGATGAGGCGAGTCACGAGGATGGAGTGCTGGTCGTGGGTTCGAATCCCGTTCCCACGATATTATTACTGTTTTTTACTGCTTGGTGTGGCACCAACACAAGCGGTTCCTAGAACCGCTTGTGATACCCTTCGAGGTATCACAACCGGTTGCCTAGAAGCGGTTGTAAAACCGCTTCTAGAAGTGGTTCCAAACCGCTTGTAGAAGCTTGTTCTGTAGTAGTGAACACACAGTACCAAATCAAGATCATAGCATCGTTGGGCTGATAATGTCTCCTACAACATTAGCTCAACATCAAATGACACGTTTTTGTGAGCTAATACGACTAAAACCGGCAAAAAAAATACATTTGAAAATTTTCAGACCTTACCAAACCTGTTTAACCAAAGAAACAAAAGGCTACAATTATTGTCACAGATACAATTACCTGAAATGACTTTCTGATTAAGAAAATGAGTATGGGTCATCAAGGAGTAACAATACGACACGTGATGAATATAAAGAAAGATGAGGGCGGCATAGGTGATCCATGTACCACCGGAGGAACGAAGACATGGGCAGTCAACAAGGTGCCATCCGTGTACTATATATGGCCTACCAACGACCGGAAGTTCAAGACTTCAATGCATATAGAAAGCATCCGAATTTTTTTTTATTTAATATTTATTTTAAATCTTTTTTTCAAAAATAATCAACCGAACATAAAAATAGCGAAAATGGGTGCCTGTCGCCCGAGTATGGGGCGATCGCCCCATCTTGAAGCGACAGGACCAATGCAAAAAATTCAGCATTTTCGGACTCTATCTTCAAATAAATAAAAAATAGTTCAAACAATGTCGAAAAATTTTGAAACTTTTTTTGAATGATCCTAACACATCACTTATATTCCCATAAAAATTTCAGACAATTATCAAGCATGAGTAATTTTTTAAAAATCTAACAGTCTCTTCATATTCGCGACCGTCTCTAATTTTTAAAAAATTCTTCATGCTTGATAATTGTCTGAAATATTTATGGGAAGATTAGTGATGTATCAGGATCATCCAAAAAAAATTTCAAAATTTTTTGACGTCGTTTGAACCATTTTTTATTCATTTGAAGATTGAGTGCAAAAAACGCTAAATTTTTTTTTGCATTTAGGTCCCTGTCGCTAAAGATGGGGCGATCGCTTCATACTCGCGATGTGCACCCATTTTTGCTATTTTTATGTTCGGTTGATTATTTTTGAAAAAAAGATTTAAAATAAATATTAAATAAAAAAAAATTCGATAGCATCCAGGGAAGGTACGTGCAGAATTAATGGGGTAAAGGACCATCTCCAACCGTGTCCCTTTCCCTCTCCTTTTCCCTCCGCGAAAGGATTCCCATTCTCTTCAGCGCTCCAACAGATTCTCTTCAGTATTCCTTTCGTGAAGAGATTCTCTCTCACATTCCCTCTAGCAAGGGATTGTCTCTCCTTTGCTTATACAATTCTCTTTAAAGGGAATCTGTTGGAGATGAGGGGAAATAAAGGGAATGGTAACGAGGAAAGGGAACATGAAAGGGAAAGGAATGAAATGAAGGGAATATGGTTGAAGATGCTCTACAGATAAGAGGATCGAGATGCACCTGCTCTGTACTGCTCTCTGTGATTTAAGTAGCTAGATGGTAGTAGGGGTGCAAACGGAGCGGATACAGACGGATTTTGTTCATCCCGTATCCTATTCCAAATTTTTTTTCGGATACATAATCGGATACAGACAGTGCCGGATTCGAATACGAATACGGATTACTTCGGTCACGAATACGGAGCGAATATAGGTCGTTCCGGATACGGTTAGTCTCGGTCACGAATAGTTAGTCGGATAATGCGTGAAAGCAGAAACCATATGTCACATATATTAGGATCAATCAACCATACACAAAACTTTACTATAACTTTCAAGACATGTAAGTGTTTCAAATTCAATAATAGTTGCATTCCCTACATAAGAATAATATACAACCAAATACAATTCCAATCAACATATGCACTTATATGATGTAGCACATCCAACTGCAATCAAGTGTTTGTAGTGCAATTATAAGAATTTGCTCCAGAAAGTAGTGCAATTATATTACAACTTGCTCACATTATATCACAGGCTCACAACAGCACTATGTTTAACATTATATTACAACTTGCCTAATCAGATAGCACATAACCAACACGCAACATCTAAAATACAGCTAGCAAGCACTGTAATTCAAATACACACATTATGAACAATATTGCAAGTGTATCAGGTCGGATATTTACCAGGTATTGGGTCGGATATTTACCGGATATCGGATCGGATATTGCTCTTCCCATATCCTAACCCATATTACATGAGATTTTTCGGATACGGATAGGATATTGTTCTTCCCATATCCTAACCCATATTACATCGGATTTTTCGGATACGAATACGGATAACATCGGCACGGATTTTTTTCGAATACGGTATCGGATCGGTCGGGAAATATCCGCTCCGTTTGCACCCCTAGATGGTAGTACATGTACTTCTGTGTGAACGGTTCAAGCCTGGAAATTATCCCCTTCTGAATTCCTAAATAACATTCCAAGCATATCCTTTTGTCGATCCGCACAGAAGCTAGTCCATCCATGTAGGAACAGTTCAATGGCATGCCGTTCATGCATCCTATGGATTATTAAAGAAAACACGCGGCTTGTATTACTCATGTTTAGTGCTAGCTGTCCGTTTTCTGAAATACTGGTTCTTTGTAATATTTGTACATTGGTAAATCCATTGGTTTTTTGTAATATTTGTTTATGCACATTGGTTAATTCAGTCCTTTAATTATATGTTGGTTCTTTGTAATATTTGTTTATGAAATATTTATTAAGTCCATTCTAAGGTATAATTTCAAGATTCTTATAGATATATTATTCTTATTTTTTGAATTCAAGAAGCTAAAATTATTTGGATTTATAAAAGATAAGATATAAAGTCAGCATAAGGGTGTTGTATGTGCAAAAGCATTTCTTGAGGGGGTTATTGCATAAAAGTGCTTTCTAATACACAAAAGATCTAGGCTCAAGTTACTATCATCGAACATATATATTCATGATTTTTCAATGATTTAGGTGTGGCGATATATCACTACCGGGTTGCTCTTCTTTTTCTTTTGTTGTGGAGTTTTCTTAGGGGTCCTGTCCTTTTCTCTCCTTCTCCCTCTTTTATATCGTGGGGAAGAGACCTGCATGCACCGGTCGGCTTCTTTTTTCACCTACTCTGCCGTCAAGCTGCAGGCTTTGCCCATGGTCTTCCAGCCCTTATCTTCCACCTGTCCCTAGCCAGGGGTTAGTTTGGCCCTATGTGGCGTCTTTTTGCTCGTGCTTTACATTTTTACCCTTTGTTCTTACGCCTTCTATAAGGGTTCTACGGGAATTTCACTCACTCTAGGGTCCCAGGCTAGTCTGACATATCCTGGTGTTCCCAAAGGGGCTGTCATTAGGTGTCAGGTGTTGGCAACCCGTACTAACTTTGTGTCGACCGGAGATGGGGCAGAAGGGAATTCCCTTCATTCTTCTCCTTCGCTAGCGAGGGGAGCCCCCCTCCCCCCCGCTACGAAGGAGAGTGGATTTCATCCTCTTCCACTTTTCCCGAAGGATGAATTCCCAAAGTTTGCGGCCCTTGCTTCTCCAGCGGGCGGGGGATTAAATATTACTGGGGGGCCTTTATAAATCGTAAGGATTATAAATCGTAAGGGGGCACAAGACTTGCTTCGCTTGTCAAGGGAAGATGAGCCCATTTGATCCACAACAGTAGCCCCGCATGACGGCGGGTTGATTTTGTTCCACCCGCTGGGATGTTATAAAAAAGGTTCAAATCATTTTTCATCTTGCTCACTCGGCATGCGAAGGGAGGTTTGTTTGTTTGTTTTTGTGTTTCTAGGCGGATTGGTGGGAGTAGTTGACTGTCTTGTCTCTTTTAGCCGAGTGTCAGAGCTCTTTATGGTGTCTTGGCCCAAATATCGGATCTACACAACTTTTTGATGATACGTTCACACTTTCCATTATTTTTCCCTTCTTCCCCCCCCCTTTTTCTTTTTATATATATGTACAACAGGTGGGGACAGGGGTTCCCCGACTTTTTGGTGTCTCATTTGCTTCGCGTCCCTTCATTTTCCTTACTCGTTCGTGTTTTCTTTTCGCTCCGTTCTCTTTTGTTCGCCATTGATCCACTTCTCCATGGGTCCTCAGCGCGCTCCTAAGATGAAGCCGGTTTTGAGTAGAGAAGACGCCGCGGAACTGTCTCCCGTTTTAGGGCGGTCGATCTTGAGCTCCGCCGACCTTGACATTATGGCGAGGGATTTTGGAGTTACGCGCTCTTCCATGCGTCTTCCTGGTGACGAGGAAACTCCCCGACCTCAAGCAAACGAAGCTGTGGTGTTCGCGGCGTTTCTGGAGGCGGGTCTCCGGTTTCCTTCCGCTCCTTTGCTGGCATCCGTGCTTCGGGCTTACCAGGCGGAGCTTTCGCAACTCACCCCTAATGCTATTGTGCGGTTAGCAGTACTGGAATGGGCATTCCGTCCTGCCAAGATTAGATTGACAGGGCGCCTTTTTTCTCTTGTCGAAGATGCATTCTGGCAGCCGAAACAGCAGAAGACGGGGAATGAAGGTCGCAGATCGTGTTTTCGCTCTTTGAATTTTCAGACGAAGAGGTCCCTTGTGAAAGAAATTCCGGTAGCGGCTGCCAAAGGAAAATGGGATTCGGGGTGGATGCAGCGATGGTTCTACCAGATACTTGATAGCCCAGATTCTTTTCTTCGTACCTCGATGGGTCCGGTCCGGGCTGTTCGGTCCCCAAATTGGAGCGCAACGGCGGAAGAAACTAGGTGTCTTGACTACTTGAAGGCTCTTCGTGCTCAGAGTACCATGCGGGACTTGGTTGAAGAGTATTGTTTATGCCGTGTTGAGCCTTTGGCTAGGAATGTTGTTGTGACCTTGAAGTGGTCGTTGGAGGATTCGGTTTCCGTGGATTTGCCAGAGGGGGTTCAAATCCTCGGGCGCGGCGCGACTGAGAAGTTGGCGAGGGGTTTACTTGGGCCCTGCAAACAGGGTGAGTATGAAGTGGCCATGGAAGCGGTGGCGGCTGCTAGAAATCCTTGGTTCGCGGAGTGGGGATCCCGTGTGGTTCCCACTCCCCGGGGAGCGACCAGCTCTGTTCGTCCGTCAAAGCGAGCCAGGCTGATTCGCCTTGCCCACTGAGCGATCAAGCTTCCGCCGAAGAGAGTGAAGAATTAGGTGAGGATGAAGATGACACTTGGAGTGATGAGGAGACAAGTGACGAGGGTGATTCGTCAGCTTCTGTGGCGGTTGTCTCTCCCGTTCCTTCGTCTACTCATGTGGCGGATACCTCGGGGGCAGCACCTGTTGGAGCAACCATCACGCCATGCCCTGGTAAGATTCCTGGCGGAGTATTATCTTTGAGCGTTAAGGTAGATTCTGCAATGCAGCCCCTGGTTGGGGGTTTGTCTCCCCTCGAGGGTCAGTCCACTTCAAAAGTGGCGGAGATCATAGGCCCAAACGCTGGTCCAACCGAGGGACATTTTCCGGGGTATTCATTTTTAGATATTCCTGAGGTAACCTTTAGCGACCTTGAAGGTGACGAGGAAGAAGAAAAGGGAGGGGAAAAAGATGCTTTGCGGGCTGAGTAGGTTTTTGGTTCGTTGGGGCCTGGTCCTGTTGATAGGGAAGCTGCTCAAGTGATTGCAGAAATGCGGGATACTCAGGATGAGGTTACCACTGGTTTTCCTAAAGAAGTTCGTGGCCTTCGGTTGGAGGTTTCCGTTCCTGATACCCCCTTGGGGGCTGAAGGTTTGACTCCTGAAATCTCTCCTCAGGAGATCTATGGTTGTGTTAATTTATTTGAGTATGGTATAGCTCGCGCAGGAACGAGGGACGTAAACACTATGGGGGAGGTAGCGCTTCCGATCCTGCTCTCACGGATCGCCACGCCGGCTTCACCTCAAGTTGGAGCAGGAGGTCTGGGGCCTCTCGCTTCCATTCTAGAAGGCTCTTCGTCCGCAAGAGGAGAGGATCCCTCACTCGGACTGTCTGATTCAAGGGTTCCTCCTAGGCAACTTCCTTTCAGATTTGATTTGTCGGATCTTTCAGCTGGGGACTTCGAAAGCGGTGTTGCTTCAGGGCCTGCGTTAAGGAAAATGCGACAGGATTTTAGTCCCTACAAGGATTCGGTGACTCTCTTTGAATTGTGAGGCTTCTTTGGATCTTTCTTTAAAGGGGGCCATCGTGGCATCTGAGATTATCCGTCGAAACCGAGATTTACAAAAACGATTCAACGAAACCTCAGGCCAATGTCGCACGGTTCAACACCGCTCGGAGGAGCTGGAGGTCGAAAATGCTCAGTTGAGAGAAGATTTGGCTAGGATACAAAATGAGCTATCTCAGAGTCGTGATTTGGCGACCCGAAATGCCGAGCTTGAGAAATCTATGTCTTTAATGAGGGAAAACCTCAGCAAGACGGAAGAAGCTCGCGTGGTAGCTGAGCGGAACGAGAATGAAAGTGCATCTAGGCACTTATGTTGTTTTGGTGATTAATGACAAACGATTAATAACAAACGCATGTAATGTCAATCAATGTAATTGTACAAATGCTTAATTTAGTTAACAAATGACAAACCTCTAATATGTTTATATTGTTATGAGACTAACATGTTTATTGCCTAGTTGAACATTAGTCTCATCTATTTTAGAGGAAAATCAATTGGGATGGTTAAGCAAAAAATGAGGTATGCAATCTCGGTATTCCTTCCATATTTGTCATTGCATTCCTCTTTAGCAAATGCATATTGAACTCTAAGTAACTTGTTGATTTCATATGTGCACATTGATTCATGTCATAATTGCTTGTGCATATATATATTCATTTGAGTTCATTATGTGCTTTGTTTTTAATATGCTTGTGTTAACTAGAGTTAAACTTCATTGCTTCATATTGACTTGGTGCATACATGTCTTAGTTGTGTATCTTCTAATGCACCTCTCTTAGTGAAGTTTAATCTAGAATTGGATCACATTATTTACTCGCATTCCAAATATTGTTTGCACATGTGTAATTCGTGTATATTCTATCATGTGCTTCATTTAAACAAAGTCTGTGATCCTTGCCATGATTTAAGTGATTCTTCATATTGGCAATTATCTCTCTAGTGCAGTTAGATCAATCATATATTCATCATAATGCACTTAGCAGAGAATATTTCTATTGTCAAGTGTTTCCATTCATATTGTGCTTCTTGATATGAAACACTTGTTATTATTAATCTATTCAATATATATTTTAAGCTTGTGGGACTAATATGTTTGCTGAGTGCTTTGATAAGAGTTAGGTCCCAAAGCTGTATGTATGATGACCAAGATGGTTTGAAGGATGACAAGCGAGTCAAAGTCAAATAAGACGACGGTGTCACCAAGAGCTGAGGACTAATTCAAGAACGACTTGGCGTGAGGATCGTCTTGGTGATGATCGAGGTCAAGGTCGGAGAAGACGAGAGTCTCATGAGGTGAATCGCGTCGAGGTTGACAAGACGAAGGGCATCATCAATCTTTGTGGAAGCGTCATCATGCACCGTGCATCCAAGAAGACGGCATGTAAGCTTAGTGTAAGACTTAGATTTTATGTTTAAATTTGAGTCTAAGGATTGCCGTACTATTAAGAGGGATGCAATCGTTGAAATCACTTAGACAAGTCTCAAGTGCTCAAAAGTGGTCTATCCTTGTCTAAGGTTAAGAAACCTAGTCACACTTTGTTCACCTAAGTGTAGGTGGGTTGGTGTGAGGGATAGAAGTGTTGTTGGTTTCGGAAAGTGAGAATTTGAGGTCTCCTTGTGGATTCTTTGTGCAATCTGATTTTATCCTTTGGGATTTGGGTAGTGAGACCTTGTTAGTTGTGTAGCCCTCGTTCTTAGCTTTCCGAAAAGTCCGAATTCGTCGAAATCAGAGTCCGGGATCAAAAGTTATGCTCGTTTTCGTCGGATTTGCCGTGTCTTTGCTGGGAGATCCGGAGTCTCGGTTGTAACCCGAGTCTCCGGTTGTAACCCGAGTCTCCGGGTTATCCGGAGTATCCGGATGATTCCGGAGTATCCGGATGATCCAGAGTCTCCGGGGTTTTTTCCGGAGTCTCCGGGTTGCCCAGTTCGGTCCCAAACGGCTAGTTTTTTGGGTTCCTCTATTTAAGGCCCCTTTCTTGCCCACTTCAAGGTAGCCGTTGGGGGATGTTTTGCTGAGCTTTAGAGGTGTTCTTTGTGAGTGTTTGAGCCCCCAATACTCCTCCCTACTCCTTAGATCTTAGTGATCCCCTTTTGTGAAGGGTTGGGTAGTGGAGAGAGGTGTTTGGATTGAGGATTGATTTGAGGAGTGGAGCCGGTTCCTTGGTGCTTTGAGGTGTTCTTCTTAGTGATCTTTAGCTCCCAAAAGCCCCTCTAACCCTAGATCTTAGTGATCCCTTTTGAGTGAAGGTTTGGGTGTAAGAGTGGGTAGTGATCGGATTGAGTGTGATTAGTGTGTTGAGCACTTGAGGTGGACTCTAAGTGAGTTCTTCGGGAGCATTTGTTGCTCTTGGAGGTTGAGGTCTCCTAGACGGCTAGGAGTTGCCGGTGAGCTTCCAAGCTTTGTGTGGAAGGCCACCGAAGGTTTGTGAAGGTTCGATTCCGCCTCCGCAAGGAAAGGAATTAAAGAAGTGAAGACCGACGAGTGCATTGTGCAACACCGGGAGGAAGAGGGTTGAAAGAGACCCCGGCTCAAGTGTGACCGAGCCACCTCAACGGAGACGTAGGATCCCCTCAAGGATCCGAACTTCGGGATAAAATCTTCGTGTCTCCTTCCTTACTTCGGTTTACTCTTTTGCTCATCCGCTTAATTTGCTTTTGATTCTTGTGATTATATCAATTAGATTGTATCTACTGCATCTATTCTTGCTTATATACTTGATTCATTGCAGTAGAGTAATTTGTATCACTAGAATCAAAGAAGCGCTTCAATTTATTGTCCTACTCTGTTCTGGCCGAACCAGGCAACCCGGAGTATCCGGTATATTGATCCGGAGTATCCGGACATACCGGAGTATCCGGACTAAATATCCGGAGTCTCCGAGTTACCTGTCTCGGGCTGAATTATTTAAATTGCAAAACTTAATTATCCCAATTGCTTCCGCATTATCTCTGATAGATTAATTTAAATTGGGTATAATTTTGTAATCGCCTATTCACCCCCCCTCTAGGCCGACATCCCTGTCCTTTCAGAGAAGAAGAAGGACGACCGTATAGAGGAACTAAAGGACCTTTTAAAAGCCATGGAGGATGGTAACAGGACCCTTAGGAAGGCTGCGAAAGAACATCCCCAACAACTTGCAACGGCAAAGATGGAAGCGCGGATGCATCTGGATAATGCTAAACGGGCGGAGGAGCATTGCGAGCGGATCGAGAGGGAGAAGCAATTCCTGGCTTCGGGCGTCCAGGGAGCAACGAATACTTTTCTGCAACAGCTCCCTCGCTTAGGGATCGAGGCTAGCCCGGGTCGAAGCCGCGTTCCTTCATCTGCTTCTGAAGCCATCAAGTTTCTCCAAACCTCCGCCGGCTTGCTTGGGTCTTCTGCAGTGGCTTTTGGCGATCATTGTGCGAAACTAGGAGCTCTTAAAACTGCCCAACTTTTGGAGGCGAAGGGTTGTGCTCATGTTCACGAGTATTTCGGTGTCGTCTCCGCTACTCCAACTCAACCGGGATTTGCTGACCTTATTTCAGTTGGGAAACCTTCATCTGCTTCGATTCGATTGGCTTCTCGTTTTATCTTTGATTTCTGGAAACAGCATGGGGAAGAAGCAGCGAGGGAATCAATTCAGCGAGCACGAGTCGCACTGGGTGCTCCTAAGTCCGCGGCTAAGGCGAGCGAAGCGAAGGATGCGGAGGAGCTTACTCCTCCGTAGTTTCACCCCTTCTTTCTTCCCACCTCTCTTTTTTTTAGGATGTCTTCGTTTGGTGTGGTGAACTTGATCTCGCACATTCCTTCGCTTCGCTTATTCTCTTTGCTTGAGACATGGATGAATGCTTCTAGGTTTTGGAAGACAAGAAGATGGGCCCAACTGTTAGCGGATGTGGGGACGTCTTGACTTCCCGCGCCCGCATTAACCCAGGCTCCTTGGCTTCCTCGCCTTGTGTATGTATTCGCGTCGTTGCCTCGTCGTTTAATTACCCGTCTCTCGGTTTCACTCATCTTGCTTGCCTTTGTTATCTTCTTCTTAGTGTTCCCTCTTCTGGTTGTCCTTGAGCTTGGTGGCATTCTCTTCGATGGCCGACGCCCCGTTGGACGCCCCTCCTGGATTTGTCGAGGGAGAAGTTATCCCCCTCGTCTTCGACTTTGGGGACGACGCTCCCGTCCTCGATGGCCTTCCAATACCTGACGCTCAGGAAGTTTTCATTGCCGAGCTTTGGGCCGACTTCGACCTTGCGATGGCCGAGCTCGCGAAAGAGGAGGCCATCGCCCGAGATATTGCCAACCTCGACGTGTTGATCGGGATAGTCCCGAAGCTGGGGGAGGTAAGGGATGCCCTTATCGAAGCTGTGGTTCGTGTTCATCACACCTAAATTCCTTATGTTATGTATTGGAACTTTTGTCGAATTCTTTTGTCGTACCTAGTCGGGATGATACCATATTGCTATTTACCATGGTTCCTCTTCGAGGTTTATCCCCTTTTCTTGTTTCTTTGGATTTTTTCCCATGCTCGTACTTTCTCAATTTGATAATAGGGCTATGCTCAGCAATGTGAAGCATCCCTGGTTGTCACCGGGCGATATGTTAGATTAGAGTTTAATGGCTTGCTTGTCCGCATTTGGGATCGCTAGGTGCTGGATGTCATACGCGCGATTCAATAGGATACGGGCCTAAGTTATTGTTTTGGGGGCCTAGGGTAGATAGACGCCCTGGACGTTAAATTGTTCAGGCGAACCCCTTGGTCTTACCCGGAGCGGAGCTTCGGGTCTTCGGAGTGAAAGGAAATGTGGGACATTAGCCTAACTAAGCGTCCGCGAAGTTCTACCCGGCGCGGAGCCCTGGGTCTCCGCAGCGAAGGGACGGGTGGGACGTTAGCCCGATTAAGTGTCCGCGAATTCCCACCCGGCGCGGAGCAACGGGTTTTCGGAGCGAAGGGACGAGTGGGACGTTAACCCGACCAAGCGTCCGCGAACTCCTACCCGACACGAGGCAACGGGTGTCCGGAGCGAAGGGACGGGTGGGACGTTAGCCCGACCAAGCGTCCGCGAACTCCTACCCGGCGCGAGGCAACGGGTTTCCGGAGCGAAGGGACGGGTGGGACGTTAGCCCGACCAAGCGTCCGCGAACTCCTACCTGGCACGAGGCAACGGGTTTTCGGCTCAAATATTGGGAGATGTAGAGATGACCTCCGTTCACAACGACTTCTTACTATTTTATTGATAAAGGCCGGTACATTTTCTGCCTTCGTATCTCATCATCTATGGGTAAAATTTCTTGAGTGCGTCAGTATTCCATGTTCTTGGTATCTCTTCACCATCTGGAGTAATGAGTTTATGTGCTCCCTTCGCTGTTGACTCTCGGATAATGTATGGTCCTTCCCATGTTGTTTCTAGCTTCGCGAAGGCCGGAGCAGCTTTCTTGAGCACCATATCCCCGGGATGTAGCTTGCGTTTCTTTACCTTCTTGCTGAAGCTTCATGTTGAGGCCTTCGCATATGTTTTCATAGTCTCCAAGGCTTGAAGTTTCTGTTCTTCCGCCAAATCACACATGATATCGACTTCTTCGTAGATTGGAGTTTTAATCACTCGTAAGGATTTTGTAAGAACTTCGGCAGGTGAGACAGCTTCTTCTCCAAAAATGAGCCGGAAAGGGGAGAACCCGGTTGCTCTTGAAGTTGAGGTACGAGTTGCCCACAAAACATGGTTGAGCTCGTCGGGCCAACATCCTTTTGCAGAGTTATAGAGCCTTTTCTTGATGCCATCAAGAAGCAATCCATTCGCTCGTTCTACCGCCCCGTTTGACTGAGGGTGGCCCACTGAGGCGAAGCAGATCCTTGTCCCGATATTTTCACAGTAATCACGAAATGATGGCATATTTTCTTGATGCCATCAATGATGGCATATTTTTTCGCTTGCCTCTCGAAGCGTCTTGCTTGTGCTTCATCTTCTGGTGAAGTTCCCTCAAGGAGATAGTCGTATATCTCATTCCTCCAATCCTCGCTGGTCGCTTGAGCAATGAGGTTTATCTGGGAAGGAATGGAGGCGGTATGGAGTATCTCGAAGAATACTGTCGAAGGTAGGCTCCCTCTGGTGGCGGCGATCTTCGCCAGCTCGTCGGCTCGTTCATTTCGGGCTCTGGTATTGCATCAATAGTGAATCCGATGAAGCCCTTCTCCATCGTTCGGACCGCTTCGACGTACTTCTGGAGTTGTTCATCCTTTACTTGATATTCTTTGGAGATATGCCCTGAATGAGCTTCGAATTAGTGTGTAAAATAGCCCTTCTCGCTCCCATGGTTTTCGCTTTCCTGAGCCCCAGCAGAAGCGCTTCGTATTCGGCTATATTATTGGTCGAGGGAAATTCCAACCTTGCTGCGAACTCAACCTTTTCACCACTAGGCGTCATAATCACTACAGCTATCCCCGCTCCGCTTGCTCCCCACGATCCATCAGAATTGATGGACCATACCGTTAAAGCATCATTATCTCTGGACACAGGAGAGGTCCACTCTGCCGTAAAATCAGCTAAGGCTTGACTCTTGATGGCGGTGCGGGGCATTATGGTTAACTCGAAGGGCGCCATCTCGACCGCCCATTTGCTGATGCGGCCAGTACTTTCTTTGTTGGATAGCATAGACCCAAGAGGGTACGTGGTTGGTACTTTGATGTGATTAGCTTGAAAATAATGGCGGAGTTTTCGGGAGGCCATCAACAAAGCGTATGCCAATTTTTCCACTTCTGAGTATCGTAGCTTCGCTCCGTGGAGGGCTTCGGAGACAAAGTAAATCGGCTGTTATTTTACACCTTGTGGCCGCACCAGTACAGCACTGATAGCCGAAGGACTGGCCACCAAGTATAGCAGAAGCTCCTCACCTTGCTTCAGACTTTGCAGGATAGAGACCTCCATGAGGCTTTGCTTCAGATTATCGAAGGCGCGTTGGCACTCCTTCGTCCAAGTAAAAGCATCACTTGAACGTAATGCTTTGAAGACCGGCAGGCTTCGCTCCGCGGATTTTGGCAAGAATCAGCTAAGTGCTGCTATCCGCCCCGCCAACCGTTGTACTTCCTTTAGGTTTCTTGGTGGAGCCATGTCTTGGATGGCTCTTATCTTTTCCGGGTTCGCCCCAATGCCTCGTTGGGAGACCAGAAAGCCCAGCAGCTTTCCTGCGTCTACGCTAAAGACACATTTGGACGGGTTGAGCTTTACTCTCCCCGCCATCAAGTTTTCGAAGGTTTCCCGGAGATCAGCCACATGATTTTCTTTCTTCTCGCTTTTAACAATGATGTCGTCGAGGTAGGCTTCCACGTTCCTTCCTAGTTGGCAGGCGAAGATCTTGGTGATGAGCCGCGCGAAGGTAGCACCCGCGTTCTTGAGCCCAAAGGGCAGTCGTACGAAGCAGTAGGTGCCAAAGGGGGTAATGAACGCCGTTTTATCTTCGTCTTCTTTTTGCTTGTATACTTGGTGATAGCCAGAGTATGCGTCGAGGAAACTCATCCTTTCTGATCCAGAAGTAGAGTCGACAAGTTGGTCAATACGGGGCAAGGGGAAGTCATATTTTGGACATGCTTTGTTCAAATCGGTGAAATCAATACACATCCTCCATGCTCCGCTGGCCTTCTTGACTAGGACTATGTTGGCCAGCCACTCCGTGTGGCGGGCTTCGCGAATGATCCCCGCTTGAAGCAATTTAGTCACCTCCGTCTTCGCGGCCATTTATCTTTCCGCCGCAAGCTTTCTGAGTTTTTGCTTCTTCGGCTTCGCGTCCGGGCTAATGGTGAGGATGTGCTCGATGGTTTCCCTTGGGACCCCAGGGAGGTCTTCGGGCCCCCATGCGAACACGGTTTCGTATTCTTGGAGGAGTTGCATCATACGTTTCTCCTCATCAGGGAACAACATGGCGCCGAGAATCGCGGCCTTACTACCTCCTGGTCTGAGCAACACTTGCCGTGTTTCTCCTTGAGGCTATGGTTTAGGAAGCCACCGACTGCGATTCATGGGTATGGTAGGGTCCGGCTCTGAGGTGCAAACATGCTTAACCTGGGAAGGGTTTTCCATGTCTATCTTCCTTGTGAGGGGTTGATCTCCCCGCACCGTGACGACTCCGTCAGTGGAGGGAATCTTCATGCATAAGAATCCATGATGAATTATGGCCCCCCATGGTCGTTAGTGAACTCCTGCCCAGGATAGCATTGTACTGGAACGACATGTCTACCACATCAAATGTTACGCGACTCGTGACGCTGGCTTGCAGCGCGGTGAAGGTGACCTCTAATTCCAACTGACCCAGGGTGTCGACCATGCTTCCTCCAAATCCCATCAGTAGCACCTCCGATTTCTTCAATCGGTCTTGTGGAATCATCATTTTCTGGAAAGCCTTTATGGACAGAATATTCGCCGCGCTTCCCCCGTCTATCAACACGCGACGTACTTCACAATCAGCGATTATAGCAGTTACTACTAAAGAGTCTTGATGTGGGAAATGCACCCCCGCGGCGTCCTCTTGTGTGAAGGTGATCGGCTCAAACTTTAACGGAGGAGGGGTAGTTGGGTTAATAACAAATTGGTTAATCTGCAAGGCATAAGCCTTTCTCTGCCTTTTTGACGAGAGATGCGACGAGGAGCCCCCAGCAATGACGTTGATGATGCGATGGGGATGATTTACTCCCACCCGAGGGGGGGGGGAGGTTGACGTTCGACTGCGGGTGTCTCCGGCGGTGTAGGGTGCGTCCCGTCTTCTCTTTGTTTGGCTTCAAATCGTCGGTATCCATTTATCACTTTGCAGTGGATGGTGTTATGGGTGTTATTTTCGCCGTGATATTCGCAGAGGTAGCGCCTGGGCTCTGGTCCTTCCCTTTTGGTAATTCGACTTCCTTCGTCCTGCCTCCCTCGGCCCGGGGGTGGACCTCGCCTCTGTTGCTCCGCTAGCCTATTGCCCATGACTCGTTGATTGCTTGGCTCGTCAATGTGATGAATCCTCCTTCTTTCGTCTCTTCTCCCAGACTCGGGCTTCTGTTGTGGCTGGCGGCCGCGTCTCATCATCCAGCAGTCGGGGTGGGTCTCGAGATTGGCTCCTCGCAGGTCGTCTTGATTCTTCTGCTCCTGCCGTCGTTGCCGCCTCCTTGGATGCTGTTGCTTTTCCCTTCCTTGGTGGCATGGTTATAGGAAAGTTACCTCTCGTCCTGGTCGGAGAGCCGCGATTTCACTTTGCCGTTAAGTCTCTCTATCCCCACGGACGGCGCCAGTGTGGTCGTATTGAACCACTGAATTGCTCCTCTTTCTTGTGCTTCTTTTTTCTTTCTCTTTCGTCTTCTTCTTGTGGAGTTTTTCTGGGGCTGGGGTCTTTTTCTTTTTTTTTCTCTCCTGTGGTCTGCGGTCGTCTTTCCTTTTTATAGGGAGGGCAAGGGAACATGCATCCATTGGTCGGCCCTTTCTCTCCCCACTATGTCCTTGGGGGTACAAGCCTCTTTAAATTGTCTGTTAACCCTTTTCTTCCACCTGTCTCCAGCCAAGGGCTAGATTGGCTCTATATGATGTCTTTTTATTCGTGTTCTGCATTTTTACCCTCTATTCTTATGCCTTTTATAGGGGTTCCACGGGAATTTTACTTATTTTAGGGTCCCAGGCTAGTATGACATATCCTGGTGTTCCCAAAGGGGTTGTCATTGGGTGTCAGACTTTGGCAGCCTGTACTGTGTTTGTGTCGATAGGAGATGGAGCGGAGGGGAGTTCCCTCCGTTTTTCTCCCTCGCTACGGAGGGGAGTTGTTTTTATTCTTTTCTATCTTTCCCGAGGGATGGACTTCCAAGGTTTGTGGTCCTTGCTTCGCCAGTGGGAGGAGGATTAAATATCACAGGGGAGTCTTTATAAATCGTAAAGAGGCACAAGCCTTGCTTCGCTTGTCAAGGGAAGATGAGTCCATTTGGCCCACAACAGCTGTCATTAGGTGTCAGGTGTTGGCAGCCCGTACTAACTTTGTGTCGATCGGAGATGGGGCGGAAGGGAATTCCCTTCATTGTTCTCCTTCGCTAGCGAGGGGAGCCCCCCCCCCCCCCGCTACGAAGGAGAGTGGATTTCATCCTCTTCCACTTTTCCCGAAGGATGAATTCCCAAAGTTTGTGGCCCTTGCTTCTCCAGCGGGCGGGGGATTAAATATTACTGGGGGGCCTTTATAAATCGTAAGGATTATAAATCGTAAGGGGGCACAAGCCTTGCTTCGCTTGTTAAGGGAAGATAAGCCCATTTGATCCACAACATTAGGTTCTAGTTTCATAAGTTTTGGAGGTTATTTGTAGTAGTTATGATTATTCACATTTCAAATGTTGTTAAGATCCACCTTAAGATATATTTAAGAATAAACAGAGCCTAATACCTACAATTTTTTTTTTGCATAAATAGGAATATTATCATTTGTACAAAACATAGGAATTGATTTCACTAAATTTAGAATTTATTTGCACAAGTTATGATTATTCCTATTTGATCCAATATGCTTTAGGTTATCGTATGACTGTAGCTTTTGCACAATGACATGGTCTTCAATAGCAGATAAATAAATATGAAGCTACCAGATACTGTGTGTTTTATCGAATAGAAATATTTATAATTGCTATCCAAATACTCTAAATACTACATCTATGTCAAATAAAAAGAAGAGGGAATCATACATCTTTGTCAGGAAAACCAAGGAGAAGAACCGGATTAGAGGGAGAGTGGCCCCTGAAGCTGGTATGCAATAACGTAAAAAAAAAAGACATTTGGGACATTGAATGCAATTTAAATGTGAAGCATGCATTAAAAACTCCTTTGAAATTCTTGTGCTCTCAGGCTCTTATTTGGGAGAATTTAGTACCAAAATATGTAAACAACACACAGTACCAAATCAAGATCATAGCATCGTTGGGCTGATAGTGTCTCCGACAACATTAGCTCAACATCAAATGCAACATGTGTCCTGGATTTCCTTCTTCAGTTTCTTGTTTTCCTCCTCCAGATTCTTGTTTTCCTCCTCCAGATTCTTGTTTTCATTCTACAGAACACCGTTTTTCTCCTTTTTGTTGATCAGATCCATGATTTCCCTCTCCAGATCCTTGTTTTCCTTCTCCAGATTCTTGTTTTCCTTCTACAGAACACCGTTTTTCTCCTTCAGTTTCTCGTTTTCGTTGACCAGATCCTTGTTTTCCCTCTCCAGATCCTTGTTTTCCTCCTCCAGATTCTTGTTTTCCTGCTCATTTTCATCTCGAGATTTCTCAAGGTATTCTACCTTCAGGTTAAGAGCCTCAATTTGCAACCTCATGCCCTTGATTTCTTTGCTGTCAGCCTGGCGGTAGGCCCTCAGCGTTTCAATTGATTCACGTCCCTGCAACATATACAGCAATTAGTATACGATCGATATTAATCCTCCCAAGGGGAAAAAAAAAATTAAGCTCTCCCCTCAAAAAAGAAAAGAATTGCGTGCTACCAAAGAAGAGCACAAAGTTGAATTGAACAAGAAACACATAAAAATGGAGAATCTCATGTACCGATTGGGTAGGAGGCGTCAGCGAGTCCAGGCTTCGGGCGTCGGCCATCGGGGCGTCGGCCGGCGGGGAGAGCGTCGGTCATCGGGGCGTCGGCCGGCGGGGCAGGGCCGGTCGCCACTCGCCTCCCAATCTTCGTATCTTATTCTGTGGCTTTGTGGAAGAGCCTCTGCGGAAGAGGATGTCTAAGCTGCTGGCTTCCGCTATGCCAAGGAGAATAGGAGCACACTGAGAGCAGCTAATTATATCTGACAGAGAGCAGGTAATTATCTGACAGAGAGCAGCTGGTTGTCCAATCTATCAACCCTCTGTGTTCAGTGTCTCTATCCTTGCTTTCTTGACTCGATCTTTCCCAACTTGCGTATCTCTGGTAGCCTCTCGCGCCGCCTTCGCCGTAGTACCCGCACCAGTTTTTTTTTTTTTTTTTTTCATGTACTTAATTAATCGATTTGGCCTTGATACAGCTCTTAAGGACCCAGAGTGGTTAAAGCGTTATATGAAACGAAAAATTAGCTACAAAGCTGGCAAGATTGATGTATCATGTGTGTGGATAACAGAGCTGCATAATTTTGAAAATTTTGTTCTCTGGCTCCTCAAGAAATTTACATAGTTGAAAGGAAAAACTAATAAAGTCCTTAATAGAGGTCCGGAGTGTGCAATTAAAGGAAGTGTGTTTTTGTTTTTTAAGACGCTATTTGATATGGTCTTGAACTGTAGGCTAGTGCATAGGCTGATTAGAGGATCGAACTTGTTAGAATTTGACATGCAAAGCTGGTCAAGGATCATTTAATTTGTAAGTTTAATCTAGTTTTTCTTTCATGGTCTTAGATATCTTATTCTAGATTGATTCTTTAAATTTGGTCTGTATTTTATTAATTTCTAGAATTAATAAAAACAAAAAAATGGTTTGGGTGTTAGTTTGCTCTAATTCCTCCCCTCTTGGTTTGCTTCGATCCTTCAATTAGCATCATATAGGTTTGTTCGATATGATCTTTGTGTATATTTGAAAGTCGATATACCCTGCTAGAGCCTGGTGCTGACTTTTGGGCCGAAAAGAGTTTTCGGGCCATGGCTGAATACGCATGGACCTACAAGGTCACATACTTAACAGGTTGGGATACATTGCTTGGGACTAGATCCGTCACTAATGGGCCAAGTGGGCTTCGCACCTTGGTTAGGCTCTTAACATAGAGTTCCACCGAGGGACTATATAAATGGAGTATGTGAATGCGTAGATGCAACTGTTGTACCACCCCACCTACTGAAAACCCTAAGCTGTCACCGCTCAAACCGTGTCGTGCGTGTTGGTGCTAGCACATCGACGCACGGGGTTCCTTCTCCGAGCGTGTGAACTTTGGTAGAGGCGTTGCTGCTACTACGATGCTGATTGAGACGATCGTTCGTGCTATTTGACCACCGTTCGAGGACGATCGATCTGTGCTAGAGGACACGCGCTACATTGAATCAGGTTACTTCAACTCTCCCTCCGATGTACTGCGTGTCTAGTGGTAACAATCCATGATCTCTTATTTGCTTGGAATCCTGATTTATACGGTAGAATTTTTAATTCGAAGTAGTATAGCATATCCGTATTTCTTTTGAAAGACGATGGACATAGTGGTGATACTCACACTGGTGTTTATGGATAGAGCCCAATAATAGAGGGGGTTGCCGCCGATTGGCGTACTCCAACCAGGGTTTAAAAAATCATTGAAAATCGCTCGATTTTCACTTGTATCAACGGGATACGATATTAAAAACCGATCGATAAACTAGTCCAATTTTTTTAAAAAAAATTCAAAATTCAAAAAAAAATTATTGACCAATTTGAGTTTTGGGTCTGTTATATGTATTTCAAATACATGTTTTGTACTAATTTGAGTCAAGTGCGAAAGAACTTGTGCTTGGAATATTATTTTGTTGAATATTCATGTGCAGATGTTGCTCGAGGGCGAACGTGGTCGATGACAAGACTAGAACTAGGTTTATGGAGGAACTGGGGTTCAGAACTAGGTTCAAGGAGGAATCGAGGTTCTAGTGATCGAGAATGTCATTCGGGACGTTCGGGCTAGAGAACAGTGCATGTAAAGTCTAGTGAGTCACGTGAGTGCGGTAGGTGGGCTGTACGCGTGCAGTTGTAATCATTTTGAGGTAGTTTGTATGTATTGGACCATGTTGGGCTAAGTGGACATGCATGCGAACTCGTCTAGGATTTACTTCTTATAAATAGGATAGGGTATCTACAGTGAACTGCAGTACTCCTGTTTTCCCCCCTCTTCTTTTGCATACCGTTTCATTTCTAGATTGATTCATTATTTTGTCATGATAATTTTGATTTGATACAATCAAAACCTTCCTAGGGCATAAAGTAATTAATCTAAAAAGTTTGATTGGTTAATTCTTTGTAGATTTTGTTTAGTTACGAAATTAGGGTTTAATCAATTTTCATCATTATTGATACAGTCAACTAGCAAAGATTATAACTTTTGATCTGTAGATCCGATAGAGCTGATTCTTATTGAGTTAGTGTCGGGATCCGAATTTGCAAATCCGGACCCTCTTTGTATTCAGCACTAGTCCAGGAATGCGCTAGTGCACACAGTCTCAACATTGGTAAATATCACAATCATACCACTCGATACTAATAAAATACTTTAATCAAATAATCAAACTGGTTGCTTGACCTTAGGGTCAAGTTACAAATATACGCCTCGCAGGGCGAAACTTATTAAAAGAGAAATAATAGCAGCGGAAAATAAGATAACTTCGTGGCGCCATCCAGTATACCACAGGCAACTGACTGGGCTCACTCCCTAAGTAGACGGTTCCTCTTGGAGCTCCTCCTCCAAAGCTGGTGTAGACTCCTCTTCAACTGGTGTTGTAATGCGGCAAGGGTGAGTACTTGGTACTCAACAAGTCATGCACAGAATGCAAGCTAATATACTATATGCATGGCTTGATACAAAGGAATAGCTCAAGGTATATTTGCAGTAAACATCATTTAACAAGTATCATAAGTAGATTCGAAAGCAGTAGAAACAAGTATAACATCAATAACTTTTCAAGGAGTTTAGTAAACATTTTTCCCAATCCTAATCCACATTTCCATCAACATCATTATTAATCCAACCCAACCTTTCAAGTCCAAGTTATTTTTGAGAAAGTCTAACCCTTGACTGTAATTCCCGAGCGATGTCCAATACCGCGGACACGGCTATTCGAATAGATTTTACACTCTGCAGAGGTTATGCACTTTACCCACAAGATACAGTCAAACACCACAAAGGCGAGTGTCTGTAACAAAGTCTTTCGGAAACTTCTAACAACACAAGTGGGCCTCCCCGGTTATTGCACACTAACCCTTCCCTTAGCGAAGGCGAAGTTTAGGCCAATCAACCGTTAGATGGGTACCTGGCCGCAGCCCCGGTACACTCCCCCGTACAACTACACAAAAGGTATAGTTGACATCCTGAGGTCCCACAGGTACGTTATTAGCAACTTAATCAACTAGGTCCGTCCCATTACAGACATGTGGTTGCACGTTTGACCCAGTTCAAAGGCTTGCAAGGTTAAGTCCTTAGGGTGACCAGGGCAAGACTACCCGAAGAACCAACACAACGTTCCCGGTGCCACAACTTGGCCACCTGATCATTCTTGCCACATGCCCCGGTCGAAAACTATTTATCAAACCCCAGTTGATTACCATGCACCACGTGCCATCAACAACACATGATACCTTTCCAAAACAGGTTCAATATATCATTAAGTCAATATTAACATTTGATTGTCCAAAATCATGTCATGAGCACGTAGCAGGTCTAAGCAATATACAACGGTCTAAATTCCCATGTTGGCAATTTAATAATGTCCAACTAGTAAACCACAACTAGGGTGACAAGGGTCATGGCACATATTTAATTAACCAAGGTGTCATACAGCAATTAAGCATTTATCTAATTCCCATAATTTAAATAAAGTATTTTCTAATTAAACTAGCATGCAATAGTTTTGAATCGAATTAATTTGAAATTGGGATCAACATGGTCAAAGCACAACTTGCCTTCGAAAAGTACTTGCTCTTGGTCCTGAGCTGGCTCCTGGGTCAATACTTCTCCTTCGAATTCTTCCGGCACTTCAACGTCTACTCGTAAAGCGTGTAAACAGCAACAAGTAAATAAACAGTAGACAAAAAGTATCCAAACATCCAAATAAAGTTCACAAACAGAGAGAGCATAATTTTATAAATTTTTAGAAACTGGAATCGTCAAATTCGGAGTTCAAATGCAAAGGATACAAGCATTTAAAGTTTAAAATAACCAATTAAATAATATTACAGAGAAAAACTTTAGTCCAAAAATTAAATAAAATCCATCATTAGGTAGATCTCAATTTTATACAAATTTAGAAATTTGAATCACCCAAATCGGAGTTAAAATGCAAAAGTTATAAGCGTTTGAAGTTTGAATCAAATTCTGAAATCAATAAATCGAATTAATAAATCATTTTCTTTTTCGAAAATTCATTTATTGCGTCAGCATGACACGTGTCAGCTCCTGATTGGTCCACGTCAGCCTTGCTGACGTCAGCACCGGCCGAACCCCACGATGACGTTAGCATGACGTCACCATGCCACGTGGCGCTCTCTGGAGCGGCCACGTCGACTCCGGTGCATGGACCCGGTTTACGCACGCGTAGCGCGTCACTGACAGGTGGGTCCACCCTGTCAGCGGCTCGGGTTCACGCCTGCGTGGGCGTGGCTGACGCGTGGGCCCTCTGACACGCAGGGCCCGCGTGTCAGAGACACGCACCCACGCGCGGCGCTGACCGCGACGGTCCAAGTACTGGACACGCGGCACGATCTGGGCCGTTGATTTGAAAATCAATGGTCCAGATCAGATCCAACCTCACGCGTATAAAAACCACTCGGCTGATCTGGACCGTTCGATCTTGATCAGACGGTCACGATCCAATCTAGGATTTACAACGCGGCTAACCCTAGCCGTTCGATATAGATCTAACGGCTGAGATCTATCCTAGCACGGTGCAGTTCTAGCTACGTGGCACGATCTGAATCGTTGGATCTAGATCCAACGGTTGGAATTAGATCTAGATCCAACGGTTGGAATTAGATCTAGAGATCACAACGTGGAAAATACCTCCGGGCGACGTGGCGCAATCTCAGCCGTGCGATGAGGATCCGACGGCTGAAAAGCTTCGAGGCCACGGCGATGTCCACGGCGGAGCTTGTTGGCCGGAGATGGAGATGACGATGATGGCAACGGCGTTGCGGGCGTGCTCCGGTGAAGTGGAAGGTCCCCTCCGACGCGGCTGGCTCTTGCGGTTCCGGATCTGGCCTCAACGGCGGCGGAAACAACGGAAAACCGCGGCGGAACACACAATCAACTCCGGCGAGCGATTGCGGCGCAACCACGGCGGCTCGGGCGACGTTGTCTAGGGTTACGAGTGCGCACGGAAGTCGGCGTCACGACACGGGTGGCGGTGCATTAAATACTCCCTCGACGTCTGTGAAACGCGCGAAAAACGAGGGCCCACGAACGGGCGGCGGCAGAGTCCGGCGGCGACACGGATAGGGCGACGTGGCTCAACGTGAGCCGTTGGATCAAGATCCAACGGTTACGCGAGTTGGACTCGGGTCCGACTCGGTGAGCTAGCTGGCTCGGTCAGGCTTGGGTCCGGGTGACGTGGCTCAATCTCGGTCGTTCGATCTTGATCGGACGGTCGAGAGGGTTAGAGCTCGGTTGGGTTCGAGTCGGACTCGGACTCGAGTCTGACTCGGGCTCGGTCGGTGGAACAGTACAAACCCACTCGCTAATTTCCAGCGATTAAATAATCTAATTAAATTATCAGAAATTCATTTAATTCATTAAAAATAGCAAAAGACTCAGAAAAATTCTGGAAAATATTTTGGAACATTTTAGACTCAAATAAAATATTTCCAACAAAATTTTATTTGCAAAGTTAAATTCTTTAATTATTTCAAAATGTAATAAATTCAAATAAATTCCAAATAAATCCAAATAAATTCCAGAAAATTCCAAAAATTCACCAAAGTGCCAAATCACACATGAATTTAAGAAAAGCAAAATTTTGGGGTGTTACAGTTAGTTTTGAAATTAAATCTAGTTTCTACAGTTAAAATTTCACATCAATCCGACGGTTGGATCTTCGGGAATTCATGTTTTAGTGAATGTCTGTCAATCTGTTTTGCTTAAATCGAAACAATTTTCATAATTTGTTTAGGGGTGTTTTGATAATCACTAAAAATTTGTTTTAGCTTCCGTGCAATCATTCACCCCCTTTGATTGCTATATTAGTATATATCGATCCTACACAAGCCCTGTCGTGCGCGTTGGTGCTAGCACATCGACACATGGGGTTCCTTCTCCGAACATGTAGATTTTGCTAGAGGCATTGCTGCTGCTACATTGCTGATTGAGACGATCGTTCGTGCTATTTGACTACTGCTCGAGGACGATCAATTAGTGCTAGAGGACGCGCGCTACGTTGGATCTGGCTATTTCAACTCGCCTCAAAATGGATGGCTGCCATCCAGCTGTTGCCCTCAAGGAGTAAAAATACGACACGTGATGAATATAAAGAAAGATGAGGGCGGCATAGGTGATGATACGTTTCTAACCAAATTCAGCTCACCAGATGACAGCTATATAATCCTAGTAGTAAGTAGTAACAACACCAAGACTGCATCAGAAGATCAACTGCAACCTCTTTCGCACTGATTCATATCAACATGTGGTTAATTAAGGAAAACTCCAACCAAAGGTACTAGTGCTGTTTTTTCCAAGGAAAAGGGTCACAAGCATACTGACCCAACATGTGGCATAGAAGCTAGTCCATCCATGTAGGAACAGTTCAATGGCATGCCGTGCATGCATCCTATGGATTATTGAAGAGAACACGCGGCTTGTATTACTCATGTTTAGTGCTAGCTGTCCGTTTTCTGAAATATTGGTTCTTTGTAATATTTGTACATTGGTTAATTCATTGGTTTTTTTGTAATATTTGTTTATGCACATTGGTTAATTCAGTCCTTTAATTATATGTTGGTTCTTTGTAATATTTATTTATGAAATATTTATTAAGTCCATTCTAAGGTATAATTTCAAGATATAAAGTCAGCATAAGTGTGTTGTATGTGCAAAAGCATTTCTTGAGGGGGTTATTGCATAAAAGTGCTTTCTAATACACAAAAGATCTAGGCTCAAGTTACTATCATCCAACATATATATTCATGATTTTTCAATGATTTAGGTTCTAGTTTCATAAGTTTTGGAGGTTATTTGTAATAGTTATGATTATTCACATTTCAAATGTTGTTAAGATCCACCTTAAGATATACTCCCTCCGTTTCTTTTTATAAGGCGTATTTGGTTTCGTTAGGACAAGGCTTTGACCAACAATTACTCTATTAGCATATAATTTTTATGACACAAAATTGATATTAGCAGATTTGTATTCAAAAGTACTTATATATAATTATGATTTTGTATTGCATAAATGATATATTAATAAAGTAATCGTTGGTCAAAGTCTTGTCCTAACGAAACCAAATACGCCTTATAAAAAGAAACGGAGGGAGTATTTAAGAATAAACAGAGCCTAATACCGAGCGACACGGTGCTTGCACGCCGACGCGCGGCGTTCCATCCCCAGACGTGTGTACTGCTGTGGTGACGCTGCTACTACTGCGGCATGGAGAAGACGATCGGCGGCGAGGACGATCCACAGCGAGGACGATCCGCGGCGAGGACGATCCACAGCGAGGACGATCCGCGGCGAGGAAGATCCACAACGAGGATGATCCGTAGTGAGGACGATCCACGTCAAGAACGATCCACTACATTAACGCGCGAAGGATTCCGTAACTGCGCATCTAGTGGTAATTGATCTATGATCACCTTCTTGCGAGTAGCTTTTCTGATTTTGCGGTAGAAAATTTTAATTTGTGCTAGAGTAGCATACCGCGTTCCTCAACAGACTGCTCTTCTATCCTTTTATAAGAAAAGAAGAAAAAAGACATCTTCCATGAGAAATTGTTCCAAACACAGTCATTGTCAGCAAGTGTTAGTAATAGTTTCATAGGAGATGGTCCATACGAAGGGTACATCAATGCTTTTTAAATATCTTATGTAGCCAATTGATTTGTTGATTTACTGCGGTGTTGATATCTCTTGGCGTTTTCCTACTACAGGTGATGAAATGACCAGAGTATATGCTTCCTGCTGGGAATTTGTTTGTTTTAGCTTACATTTCCATTAAATACAGTATGTAAACAAAAAATAAAACTTAATATTGATCTGCATGATGTTGCCATAGGTGCTCCATAAGGTCTTCTTGCAGTTGATGGTGAGTTTCGTTGTCCCTAATTTTTGTGTGTGTCTTAATAAACTCGTCCAGATCAGGATGCTGTTCATGGGAAGGATTCACATTTTTTCCACCGTAGTCGAAACGTTCGGTAGGGTCCACTTCTACCTCGTCTTCGATAATCATGTTATGCATAATAACATAGGCTTTCATGATGTCACCTAGTGTCTCTTCATCCCAAAATCGAGCTGGACCACGAACAATGGCAAAACGGGATTGTAGAACTCCAAAAGCGCGTTCCACATCCTTCCGTACTGGTTCCTGTGCTTTGGCAAAATATTTACTCTTATTGCCTTGTGGTTCTGATATAGTCTTCACAAATATTGCCCACAATGGGTATATGCCATCGGCAAGGTAGTACCCCATTTTATAATCGTGACCATTTATGCTGTAGTGCACTTGTGGAGCTTGGCCTTCAGCTAGCTTCGCAGATAGTGGAGACCGATGAAGAACATTGATATCATTGTGAGACCCAGGTAAACAAAAAAAAAAGCGTGCTAAATCCAAAGATCCTTGGAAGCAACCGTCTCTAAAATTATTGTAGGCTCGTGCACATGGCCCGAGTACATACCTTGCCATGCTGAAGGGCAGTTCTTCCACCTCCAATGCATGCAATCTATGGAACCTAGCATACCAGGAAAACCTCTTTCCTCTCCAATTGCAAGTAATCGAGCTGTATCACTCTCATCAGGTGATCTCAAATACTCATCTTCAAATAGTTCAATCACTGCCTTGCCAAACTTTCTCAGACTCTGTATAACAGTACTTTCTCCAATACGAACGTACTCATCCGTAGCATCCGCTGGTACTCAATAAGTTAGCATACGGAATATTGCAGTGACCTTCTGGAAGCAACTTAATCCAAGTGTATTGGCTGCATTTCTCTTTTGCACGAAGTAATCATCATGATCTTCTACTGCATGCATTATGCGTAAAAATAGATCACGGCTCATTCTATACCTGCGCAACCAATAACAATAAGAGACCAATCTTATAATGTATAACATAAATTAAAGTAACCAAACGAATACATACGAACCTTCGCCTGAAATCACTTGGGCCGTATGTATGATCATCCTCTAAGTAATCTTGATACATTCTTGAGTGCCCTCCTTCTATGTTCCGATACTTGACTTGATGTCCGGGGACAGAACCACCATGTTTTCATGCAGGTTGCGAATATTGTTGAATGATTTGAGCAGTGGCCAAAACAAATTTGTCATCATCGTCCAAAAGTCTTTGGAAGAGAGATGGACGATGACTCATGCGAGGAGGGAGATGCCGTTTGGCCGGATCAGGCCACCGATTCGTGTGCACCTCATGATACCCTTCTACGCTTCTAGAAGTCGGACACTGAATACATGCACGGTTTACTGAATACTCATGCGAGGGAGAAGCTTCTACGCTGGTTTCTTTTGTATACATGCACGCACACTGAATATAAGTCGGACACGACTCAGGAGTCCACTCGGAAACGGCGCGTACCAACAGAAACTTCAAAACCGAGACAGCCGAATCCAAGTCAACATATTTTGGGGCAAAAAAATAGGAACTATTGGAGTATGTCCTTTTTTTTAGGCCCAAAAACAATTGGAAAGCTCCCAATCTAGAATTATTGAGAGTCAAATTATTGGAAACTGTTGGAGATGCTCTAAGAGATATAGAGAAAGAGTCTTTTTAGGAAATTCTGTATACGAGGATATAGGAATCCAAATTTAGGAAACACGGTTGGAGATGACGTTAGTACCGAGTAAATTAGGTAGCGCTGCGGTTATGTTGACCACTGGATGTCATGAGCAAGACCCGTTTGAATGCCCCTGACCTGCATCTAGATCGAAGAGTGCAAGACACCAGGCACAACAAGAAGCAGGTTAGAGAAGGCGCCGTCGTGGAGGTAGGGAAGACCTGGAGGTCAAGCAGCATCTTTGGTTTGCGAAAAAAATGGGAATATTTCAGAATTTGACACTCAATTCGCAAGCCTTTCGGCTCATTTGGATGACATATGGGACCGTCTGTGTGTATGATAGTGGGCCAGAGTGTCAAATTCCGAAATGCGAATTTTAAAGAATGTCAAATTCTGAAAACTCCGAAAAAAATGAGAGGAAATAAAAATTTGCTGAAGAAATAAAGTAAAAGATATCACCCAGATGAAGGATACGTCGACCAAACCCAACGATGAGGCCACGGAAACTGGACATTTACAAGAGTTTGAATCAGACACGGCTGGAAACAAATCAAAAAACGGAAACTGGAGATACGCCAGACAGCACGACGCAACAGACTGAATTTAATACGACAGACAGCTTGGAACTCCAAAACTAAAGTCTAAACTGACAATTTCTTCCCATTCTTGTATTTCTTCACCAGTTCACCGTACCGCTTCAGCAGATACTGCAACATGTACATGTGTTCCGGTTTTTCTTCTCCAGATCATTGTTTTTTTCCCTCAGATTCCTGTTTCCATTCTCCAGTTTCCTGTTTTGTTCCTCCAGAACACCTTTTTCATTCTCCAGATTCCTGTTTTTCTCCTCCAGAACACCTTTTTCATTCTCCAGAACACCTTTTTCATTCTCCAGATTCCTGTTTTTCTCCTCCAGAACACCTTTTTCATTCTCCAGATTCCTGTTTTTCTCCTCCAGAACACCTTTTTCATTCTCCAGAACACCTTTTTCATTCTCCAGATTCCTGTTTTTCTCCTCCAGAACACCCTTTTCATTCTCCAGATTCCTGTTTTTCTCCTTCAGATCTTGGCGAGATTTCTTCTCATTCTGCTTCTTTTTCTCGCGAGATTCCACAAGGTTTTCCACCCTATCGTTAAGATCCTTATTTCGCAACTCCAAGCCCTCAATTTGCTTCTTCAAGCCCTCATTTCCCAACTCCAAGCCCTCAATTTGCTTCTTAAAGCCCTCGATTTCTTTGCCGTGAGCCTGGCGGTAGGCCGTCAGCGTGTCAATTGATGCAGCTCCCTGCAACATATAGAACAATTAATATACGATCGATCGATATTAATCCTCCCAAGGAAAACAAAAAAATTAAGCTCTCCCCTCAAAAAGGAAAACAATTGCTTGCGTGCTACCAAAGAAGAAAGAGCACAGAGTAAGTACGGTAATTAAACAAACTTATGTAGATCAATCTATACTACCGTGTTTCCGCTCATCGTGACGTGAGAGCTAGCTAGTGCGGTGCTCCCTTCGTAAGCTTGCTCCTTGCCTTCGTCGAGCAAGCCTGGCCGGCCATCGCTTAAATAGACAGCACCATCGTCCCTCTGCACCGTTAATAATTACCCGGCTTTACTTTAGGATTAAATAAGCTCTAGTGTGAACAGCGGACTTGATAGTGTACTAGTCCTTGGGGACTTGATAGTGCATCAGCTGATTAAGCAAGCTCTAGTGTGGACAGCAGACTTGATAGTTTACTAGTCCTTGGGGTCAATTAATTGGGTTGTAACCATACTTTGATCTCCATCGATCTCTTGCTACTGGAATGGTACTTAAGAACATAATAGTATGTAGTATCATCTCAGCTTTAAGCGAGTGCGCGCCTTGTATGATGGTACATTGCACCTGATGTTGCATTGAGTGAAGTCCCTGCAACAGAGCAGTTAGTATACGATCGATATTAATCCTCCCAAGGAAAAAGAAAATAAGCTCTCCCGGCCTCAAAAGAAAAGAAAAGAAAAGAAAAGAATTGCCTTGTACCAAAGAAGAGCACAGAGTTGAGTTGAACAAGAAATGGAGAATCTCATGTACCGATTGGGTAGGAGGCGTCAGCGAGTCCAGGCTTCGGGCGTCGGCCATCGGGGCGTCGGCCGGCGGGGCGAGCGGCGACCGGCCCTCCCAATCTTAGTATCTTATTCTGTGGCTTTGTGGAAGAGCCTCTTCGGAAGAGGATCGAACAGGTCTAAGCTGCTGGCTTCCGCCATGCCAAGGAGAATGGGAGCGCACTGAGACTGAGAGCAGGTAACGACCGGGAGCAGGTAATTATCTGACCGGGACCAGGTAATGACAGAGAGCAGGTAATGACCGGGAGTCCGGGAGCAGCTAGTTGCTCGATCATGCTGATGATTTGTGAGAATCGATCAGGCACGGCACTCAACAATCTATCAACCCTCTGTGACGAGAGAATGTATGGTGAGCTTTTTGGGAGAATTCTACGATGCTGATTAGACGATCAAACTGACGTTTCAGGTTTTTTTTTTTTCATATACTTAGGGGCCGTTAGGCAACTCGGATCCGATCGGTTTCTATTAATCTGAGGCGAAATCAACCAAACGGCTAACTGATCGAAATGTATCTCCGTGAATCGTTCCTTCCTTTTCTACACCGAAGCCGAAGCCGTCGCTACCCCGTTCCTCCCGATTCGTGGATCTCTTTTACCCCTCTACCCTTCTCTCCTCTTGGCTCCCCGTCGCAGCAAGCTCATCAACTTGGCCGCCTCCGCCCTCTCTACCCTTCTCTCCTCTCGGCTCCCCGTCGAACGGAGGTCCTGAACTCGGCAGCCTCTGCCCTCTCGCCTCCCCGTCGCACAGAGGCCCTGAACTCGACCGCCTCCTGGCCCCTGCCGTCGCCCTCCCGGAAGGCCTCCCCCCTGACGACTCCGCCTTCCTGGCTGTTCGTAGCCCAGCCTCAGCCGCCGACTTTGGAACCGGCGGTTCGTCGCCCCCCCACCCCAGACGCCGATTCTACCACCCGGCTGTCAAGGCTCAAGGTATTAGCAATTGATTGTGAAGGATTATTTGATTGAAGTTAAGAATGATTGTGATGGATTTATTGATTGAACAGATTGATATATATACATGAACAACTTATTGCAAAATTGCTATATGAACACATCCAAATTGGAACCAAACTTGTATGTGTCTGCTGTGCATATTTTGTGTCTGCTGTGCATATTTTGCAAAATTTGGAACCCGTTACATGTGTCTGCTGTGCATATTTTGCCAAAATTGCAATATGACCAGGATGGATGGAAGTAATATTTCTGTCGATGGAAGTAATATTGTGCACTGCGATCTTGATCAGTTTGATGGATGGAAATATTACTTGACCGCGATCTTGTATGTGCTGCTTAACTATGATCTTGATCAGTTCGATGGAAGTACATCTACATCTTGTATGTGCTGCTTAACTGCGATCTAGTATGTGATGCTTTCTGTCGGCTTCTACCTGCTTGTTAAGCAGCACATACTAGACTGTGTGCCCCTAGCACACGTCTAGATAGATAAAGAGATCGTAGATGAATTTGCATTGCAACCTCACAACTGTAGTTTTTGTTTGTGGACATCATAGGATTCCAACATTATAAATTATTAACTATTATAATGTAGTATATGACAATAGGAAGTTTCCAAGGATTACCTTGATAGTCAGCTCATTCTGAATCCTCTGAACAGTAAGATATTGCCTAATAGACTTCAGTTGATCACATTTGTTGATCTCCTCATATATATACTGGTTGTTTCATCCTTTTGTGGTATAGAACTTTTAGGTTTTGATGTTGTGCCCTGACTACGTTCAAAACGCTTAGATCTATGCTCCTGCCGTTTCTTTACTACACAAGCAAAAATAGATTACTAAAAGACTTGAATTAGTGTTTATTGTTTGAAATCATGTTTGAGATCATGTTTGATGATATGCATCTACCATGTTTTGATCGAATGCAATGATCTACCGAATGAATGCAATATGATTTTAGTGTTTGTGATGTTGGTTTGCTTGTGTAGATGGTTGAGGCAGAATGGTCTGAAGAACACACTAGGATTGTTTGCCGAACAAGTGAGGTGCGGAAATCGTTCTAGCACCCATTTGAACAATCTTGGGTATAAAAATATGATTGAAAAGTTCAATCAGGAGACGGGTATTTTGTACACTAGGGGGCAATTTAAGAATAAATGGTCCAAACTGAAGCTAGAGTACAATGCTTAGAAGGAATTATTGAAACAAACAGGTATAGGTTGGGATGAGAGGAAGGGAACGGTTGACATGAACAATGATTAGTGGAGGATGATGAGAAAAGTAAGTGTGCAAATCGTAATATATTTGATCTTGTTTTGTTTGTAGCAATATTGTTTTTTTACATATGTTTTCATGTTTGCAGAAAATTCCAGGATGTCGAAAGTTTAAAGAAAAGGGAATTCAAAATGAAGATGAGTTGAAGGTTATGTTCGAAGACCTTAGAAATACCGGTGACGATCATTTTTGTGCTTCGTCTGGTCTCCTTCCTCAAAGTCCTATCCATTATCTTGAGTCCGTGGATTCAGAGCCCGAAAGTGATCAAGAAGAAATAACTCCAATTAGCAAGGGCAAAGGCAAGAGATCATACTATGATGCCAAAGAGAAGACAAAGAAAAACAAGACAAGTGGAGGCAAGTGGATCGAAGAACAGATTAGTAAAATGGTGACTTTAAGTGAAAGGTCCACTGCTTCTGTTGAGTCGCTTGCAAACAAGGATGAGTGTTCTATCAAGGCAGTAATGACTATTGTGAAGGAGTGTGGTGCGATTTCCGGGACAAAGCAACACTTCATCGCTACTGGATTATTCACAAAGCGTGCTGAAAGAGAGATGTTTATGACATTGGACACTCCAGAAGACCGGTTTGCATGGCTCACAATGAAGCACTTGGTCAAATATGGGCCATGATGTCCTACTTTCTAGGAAAATTCATTTAAAGGGTATATAATGAGAATAGATTAATAAACGGGTTCAATTTGATTTCTTTTTTTATACAATGATTTGATTGATTTAATAGGAAGAAGAATTCAATTTGATTTCTTTTTTGCAATTTACACTCCGTGCTTTGTTTAAAGTTCAGACAAAAAAATGTTACTTAATATTGATTTGTGTTGCGACATATATGTTGTTTAATGTTGAATCTTGCACTTGGCATATATTTTGTTTTAATGTTGCTTTCTTCTATGTTAAAGATGTCTTCAAGTGAAAGTGATAGTGATAGCGAGGTTGATGCGGAGGTTATACGTCAAAATCAAACATTGCAGACCAACTTACTTACTGCTGCGATCGTTTTACATCAATATTACATGAAGCATTATGATAAGAATCCACCAAGGACTTCACAACTCAGTGGTTATGGATAGATTATGGAGACATTGAACACACCTGGAGAAAGTCACAGAATGTTCAGGATGAATGGAAGTCTTTTTTTCAGTTTGCATGACTTATTGGTAAGCAATTACGGTCTAAAGTCATCCATCAATATTACCTCATTAGAATCGCTTGCTATCTTTCTGTGCATCTGTGGCCAAAATAGATCCAATAGTTCGATTCAAAATACATTCAAGCATTCAGGGGAGACAATCAGTAGAAAATTTGATGATGTGTTGCAGTGCTTAATTCGAATGGCTAAAGATTGCATAAGACCTAAGGATCGAAGCTTTGCTAATGTGCATAGTAGGATTAGTGGTGATCAAAGAATGTGGCCGCATTTCAAGGAGTGCATTGGAGCAATTGATGGGACACATATCTTAGCGACACCACAATCTGGAGATTATGTTCGCTATATTGGCAGATCAGGGACTCCAACCCAAAATGTGATGGCCGTGGTTGACTTTGATATGCGTTTCACATATGCTTCTATTGGACAACTAGGATCTATGCATGACACTAGTGTTCTCTATCATGCTATAGAACATGATACACAAGTCTTCCCACACCCTTCGCAAGGTAAAAATTGTTGTTACATTACACAAATCTATTGTTATGTTACTGTCATATTACTTATGCTACTTCATGTTTTATTAGGCAAATATTATGTTGTGGATGCTGGTTACCCAAACAGACCGGGGTACTTAGCACCGTACAAAGGACATAGGTATCATGTACCTGACTGGAGAAGAGGTGTGGCGCCCTCTGGTCAGCAAGAGGTATTCAACTATTTGCACTGTAGCCTTCGTAATATTGTTGAACGTACTTTTGGCGTATGGAAGATGAAGTGGAGGATACTTCTAAAGATGCCTACGTACCCAATGAACAAACAGAAGATGATTGTTGCAGCAACTATGCGTCTCCATAACTACATTCGTGAAAAACATGCGCTTGACGTAGATTTTCGAATGTGCGATGAGAATCCGGATTACATGCCAACAATACCACAAAGATATGCAAGATATCGGCTGTCTCAAAATTCATCAAATACGGCTACAACTGATGCAAATGATATAAATATGGATAGATTTCGTGATGATCTTGCAAAGGCAATTATGGAATCTAGATCATAGTTCCCTTTATCATTTTTATAATATTAATACAATGATGTATTTTGCTACCTCTTGTATTTGAATGGCCAAACATTGATACAAAAATTCTGTAATGAGATTATTATGGATGCATGTATTTCACCATCATTTCTTACATTAAAATGTACTACAAATCCATCACAAATAGAAAGGGCACTTCGGTCATTTTCACCACTTCATCCTCTCTCCAGAATCTGAATCCAGACAGTTAGCCAAACGGTCTCCAGACAGTGATTCTGATTCTACCTGAAACGTTTCTACCAAGAATCTGGAACCGTTTCCGTTTCTACTAGAATTTGGATCCGTACCAAACGGACCCTTAATTAATCGATTTGGCCTTGATACAGCTCTAAGGACCCAGAGTGGTTAAAGCGTTATATGAAATGAAAAGTTAGCTGCAAAGCTAGCAAGATTGATGTATCATGTGTATGGATAGGGATGTGATCGGATTGGATACGGTCGAATATCGTCCTATTCGTATCTGTATCCGTATTTTTTATCGAATATAGAATCGAATACGAATAGTGCTGAATACAGAATCGAATACGAATTATACAGGATAATATCGGTTACAAATACAGATCAAATACGAATCGGAATCAACATGGATACGAATAATATTAGTCGGATATTTTAAAATCCAATTTCAGTTTTTTTTCCAAAATCGGTACAAATTTAAATTCAAAATTACGAATTTTTAGAAATAAGAAAATTTCAAAAATTAAAAAATTTGTGCACGAATATTATTAAATTAGTACAAATTCAAAATATCTAAATTTAAATTGAAAATTAGGAGAAAGATCAATAAAAAATTTGAGAATTTCATTTAAATTCCAACTAGTATTTAAAAATAAATTAAAATTTGTTTTTAATGCACCATCAAATTTATTTAATCTGCTATGAAAACTACTCAAATTTATAAGTAGTGGTCTCTAGCACTAGCAGTCTAGTGGATAGTGATAGTCTAATAGACCCTCAGTGTCAAGTTCGTCATTGATGAATGATGAATGATGATGTCTGAACTCAACAATTGGCAAACATCAAACATAATTATTCTTTAGAAGAAAACATAGCCAATTAGCTACATAGACATAACTACATAGCATAAGTACATATGAGTATATGACATCCACGTCTGGTCATCCATATTCCACAAACCACAATTCCACATGTGTAACCTTGCAGCAGTTACATGTTGTATTTGGATAATATCAGTATGTCATATTCGGATATTATCCTAACAAAAACTCAGATATTCCGTATCCGTCGGATAATCAGTGTTCCATATCTGTATTCGTATCCATATAAATTATCTGTATCCATATCCTTATCCGAGAAACCAACCGGATATCTGTGAAACTATCCAAATCATCATCCAAATCAATTCGGTCGATCGGTCGGTCGAAAAATATCCGTACCAGTTCCATCCCTATGTATGGATAACAGAGCTGCATAATTTTGAAAAATTTGTTGTCTTGCTCCTCAAGAAATTTACATAGTGTTTGCGCTAAAAACTTGAGGTAGAGTTCTTAGCCTCAAACACACAAGACAAATGCCGGGTTTGCAGAGCGTGCCAATCGATTTGACCTGCAATCGATAAGGTAATGGGATCGTAAGTATAATCAGCCGATAACAAAATTATCTGCTTAACACCGATCAGCTATAGGCCGATAAGGGGATAACTAGATTAGCCGATTAGGGCTAATCCGAGGGTAAAGGTAGATCGACTTTGAAAGGCGATTCGCAACAAGCAAAGCAGATCGAACCTGGAGACAAGTCCACAAGAACAACAAATTGGCGATGCGCAACTCTTTATTGATCTCAACGGCTTACAGAGGAAAGATTGCTACAATGACTAGAAAAAAACATAAAAGTGTAAATAGGATTGTGTGTGTGTTGATTGATTGCGTCCTTCCTGTCTTCTGGCTTGTCCCCTTTTATATGCCTCGGCCAATCCGAGTCCTGCATGGATACGGCAACCGGCTCTGCATTGGCTACTATCCGATCTCTTTCCTTTTTTCGTTTTGGCAACTAAATCCTAGTTGATCACGGTGTATCTTAACTCCATCCGTTGTATATGTGTCAGACTTTCCATGTTACGAATTGGGCCGATAGTTTTCGCACATGCCAAATTTTCATGTAAACACATATTTGAAAGGAAAAACTAATAAAGTCCTTAATAGAGGTCTGGAATGTGCAATTAAAGGAAGTGTGTTTTTGTTTCAGACACTATTTGATATGGTATTGAACTGTAGGCTAGTGCATAAGCTGATTAGAGAACTTGTTAGAATTTGAAATGCAAAGTTGGTTGAGGATCATTTAATTTGTAAGTTTAATCTAGGTTTTCTTTCGTGGTCTTAGATCTCTTATTCTAGATTGATTCTTTAAATTTGGTCAGTATTTTATTAATTTCTAGAATTAATAAAAACAAAAAAAGTTTA
Organism: Rhipidocladum racemiflorum; assembly: GCA_036346355.1. Classification (NCBI taxonomy): domain Eukaryota; kingdom Viridiplantae; phylum Streptophyta; class Magnoliopsida; order Poales; family Poaceae; genus Rhipidocladum; species Rhipidocladum racemiflorum. The sequence goes on along the minus strand of CM070576.1, from coordinate 2,422,346 downwards.
GGTGTTAGTTTGCTCTAATTCACCCCTTTTTGGTGTGCTTCGATCCTTCAATTAGCATTATATATGTTCGTTAGATATGATCTTTGTGTATATTTGAAAGTCGATATACCCTGCTGGGGTCTGGTGCTGACTTATGGGCCGAAAAGAGTTTTCGGGCCATGGCCGAATACGCTTGGACCTACAAGGTCACATACTTAACGGGTTGGGATACATTGGTTGGGATTAGATCCGTCACTAATGGGCCAAGTGAGCTTTGCACCTTGGTTAGTCTCCTAACATAGGGTTCCACCGAGGGACTATATAAATGGAGTATGTGAATGCGTAGATGCAACTGTTGTACCACCTCACCTACTGAAAACCCTAGCTGTCACCGCTCAAGCCCTGTCGTGCGTGTTGGTGCTAGCACATCGACGCATGGGGTTCCTTCTCCGAGCGTGTGAACTTTGGTAGAGGCGTTGCTGCTACTACGATGCTGATCGAGACGATCGTTCGTGCTGTTTGACCACCGTTCGAGGACGATCGATCGGCGCGAGAGGACACGCGCTACATTGAATCAGGCTACTTCAACTCTCCCTCCAATGTACTGCGTGTCTAGTGGTAATAATTCATGATCTCTTATTTGCTTGGAATCCTGATTTATACAGTAGAATTTTTAATTCGAAGTAGTATAGCATATCCGTATTCCTTTTGAAAGACGATGGACATAGTGGTGATACTCACACTGGTCATAAATACATTCGAAGTAGTATTGCATTTATGATTGCTATACTCTAAATATTTAGAGTATTTTGATAGCAATCATAAATAAGCTCTAGCGTGGACTTGATAGTTTACGACTCCTTGGGGTCATTTAATTGGGTTGTAATGATACTTTGATCTCGATCTCATCCTAATGGAATGGCACTTAAGAAAATAATACTAGTATCATCTCAACTTTAAGCGAGTGCGCGCCTTGCTAATGGAATGGCTGGCCCTCGAGGAGTAACAAATATGATAAGTGATGAATACAAAGAAACATGAGGGCGGCCAGGCGATGATAGCTTCTAACCAAATTCAGCGCACCTGATGACAGCTAATCCGTGTAGTAAGTAGTAATGTAACGGACCACCTTTTCGTCATCACAGTCAATTTTAGTGGCGATAGAACGTTTTTAGATGGTGATGAGGAGATGCTATCACAATCGGTTTTAACTCGATTGTTGTAAACGATCATCACAATCGGTTCTAGCTCAGAACCGATTGTACGTGATGAGCCCATTTGATGTTCCACGGCAAAACTTCTTCTTACCGTAGCTTTTTTATTCGGTAGTCCGCACAAGTGGCCACATTCAACAGATTTTTCGCAATGAAGTTAGCAAACGCAAAAAAAAAGAAAAGAAAAAAAAACAATGCCAAAGCTCCCTGTTACCATAACACTTTAGGTGTCCGACATTTCTATGCAAATAATGGATTTTAACCAAGAAAGCATCAGCACGTGTGCCAAAAGCCATCTTATAATTATACTCCTAGGCTAAACCAGAAAAGAAAGGAAACTAAGCATTGCGCGATGACGCTACATGTAACCCCCTCTATTTTCTAAGAAACAAAATTGAAAAGCTAAATGTTATATTCAATCAATGATATGGTCTTCAATAGCAGATAAACATGAAACTATCAGATACTGCGCTTTTTTAATCGAATCGAAATATTTATGATTGCTATCAAAATACTTTAAATATTACAACATCTATGTCAAATAAAAAGAAGAGGGAATCATACATTTTTGTCAGGAAAACCAAGGAGAAGAACCGGATAGGGAGAGTGGCCTTTGAACCTGGTCTGCAATAACGTAAAAAAAGACATTTGAGAAATTGAATGCGATTTAAATGTGAAGCATGTATTAAAAGATCCTTTGAAATTCTTGTGCTCTCAGGCTCTTATATGGGAGAATTTAGTACCAAAATATGTAAACAGCACACAGTACCAAATCAAGATCATAGCATCGTTGGGCTGATTCTAGTGTTATCATTTTATGCACATTGGTTAATTCAGTCCTTTAATTATATGTTGGTTCTTTGTAATATTTGTTTATGAAATATTTATTAAGTCCATTGTAAGGTATAATTTCAACATTCGTATAGATATATTATTCTTATTTTTTGAATTCAAGAAGCTAAAATTATTTGGATTTATAAAAGATAAGATATAAAGTCAGCATAAGGGTGTTGTGTGTGCAAAAGCATTTCTCGAGGGGGTTATTGCATAAAAGAGCTTTCTAATACACAAAAGATCTAGGCTCAAGCTACTATCATCGAACATATATATTCATGATTTTTCAATGATTAAGGTTCTAGTTTCATAAGTTTTGGAGGTTATTTGTAATAGTTATGATTATTCACATTTCAAATGTTGTTAAGATCCACCTTAAGATATATTTAAGAATAAACGGAGACTAATACCTACATTTTTTTTGCATAAATAGGAATATTATCATTTGTACAAAACATAGGAATTGATTTCACTAAATTTAGAATTTATTTGCACAAGTTATGATTATTCCTATTTGATCCAATATGTTTTAGGTTATCGTATGACTGTAGATTTTGCACAATGACATGGTCTTCGATAGCAGATAAATAAATATGAAACTATCAGATAGTGCGTGTTTTATCGAACAGAAATGTTTATAATTGCTATCAAAATACTCTAAATACTACATCTATGTCAAATAAAAAGAAGAGGGAATCATACATCTTTGTCAAGAAAACCAAGGAGAATAACCGGATCAGAGGGAGAGTGGCCCCTGAGCTGGTATGCAATAACGTAAAAAAAAAGACATTTGGGACATTGAATGCAATTTAAATGTGAAGCATGCATTAAAAAATCCTTTGAAATTCTTGTGCTCTCTGGCTCTTATTTGGGAGAATTTAGTACCAAAATATTTAAACAACACACAGTACCAAATCAAGATCATAGCATCGTTGGGCTGATAGTGTCTCCTACAACATTAATTAGCTCAACATCAAATGACACATTTTTTGTGAGCTAATATGACTAAAACCGGCAAAAAAAAAAATACATTTGAAAATTTTCAGACCTTATCAAACCTGTTTAACCAAAGAAACAAAAGGCTACAATTATTGTCACAGATACAATTACCCGAAATGACTTTCTGATTAAGAAAATGAGTAAGGGTCATCAAATCTAAGGGAACATGTGAGGAGGCAATGAGAGGGACACATTAGCACAGAAAAAAAGCTAGTAAAATTCAAACGATAGTATTTCATTAAGGGCAAGGCATCGCTGAGTCAAATCCAAACGAAAAAACTGTGAGACAAGTAGGAATAATTGGGGATGTCCATAGTGTAACTACCCTTAAGTAGACATATTGGATTGCCTAATAACAGCTAGGCATATAAGAGGAAAACTAACCTTGTAACTTTCATGATTTATCTCAAATTTGAACTATCTTGGAAAACCACTATAAACAGAACTATCTTGGAAAGCTACATATGTATTTAACAAGCTGCAAGTTTCGTACATATATATTCAAACGAAAGCACAGAAGGTACTATACATCAAGACATTGGGTTTTTTTTTTTGGTACAGCCTCCTTTGTGGAAGAGCCTCTTCGGAAGAGGATTAACAAGTCCAAGGAGGCGAGTCTAAGCTGCTGGCTTCCGCTATGCCAAGGAGACTAGGAGCAACTGAGACTGAGAGCAGGTAATGAGCTTTTTGGGATAATTCCACGATGCTGATTAGACGATCAAACTGACGTTTCAGTATCTCTATCCTTGCTTTCTTGACTCGACCTTCCCCAGGGCAGGCACGTGCAGAATGGGGTAACATACATCTTTGTCAGGAAAACCAAGGAGAAGAACCGGATCAGAGGGAGCTTTGCACCTTGGTTAGGATCCTAACATAGGGTTCCACCGAGGGACTATATAAATGAAGTATGTGAATGCGTAGATGCAACTGTTGTACCACCCCGCCTACTGAAAACCCTAGCCGTTACCGCTCAAGCCCTGTCGTGCGTGTTGGTGCTAGCACATCGACGCACGGGGTTCCTCATCCGAGCGTGTGAACTTTGGTAGAGGCGTTGCTGCTGCTACGGTGCTGATTGAGGCGATTGTTCGTGCTGTTTGACCACCATTCGAGGACGATCGATCGGTGCTAGAGGTCATGCGCTACGTTGAATCAAGCTACTTCAACTCTCCCTCCGATGTACTGCGTGTCTAGTGATAACAATCCATGATCTCTTATTTGCTTGTAATCCTGATTTATACTGTAGAATTTTTAATTCAAAGTAGTATAGCATATGTGTATTCCTTTTGAAAGACGATGGACATAGTGGTGACACTCACACTGTTGTTTATGGACAGCCCAATAATAGAGGGTGCTGCCGCCGATTGGCGTACTTCAACCAGGGTTTAAAAAATCATTGAAAACCGCTCGATTTTCTCCCGAATCGACGGGGTACGATATTCAAAATCGGTCGATAAACCAGTCCAATTTTTTTTAAAAAAATAAAATTCAAAAAAATTATGCGACATAAACCGGTGGAAAATCATTGAAAATCATCGATTTTCAAATCGAACGTCAAAAATCATTAGAAAATCGCTAAAAAATCATCGACTTTCAGTGAAAATCAATTGATTTTCGAAATTTTTTTGACCGCTGAGTTCAAAGTGTTAGACTTCGGCATCCATCCGATTTTTGAAGATTTTCGAAGATTTTCGTTGCCGAGCTAGTAGGTGACTTTTAGATGAAAACAGATTTTGTAAACCCTGACTCCAACAATCGAAGCTTCTAGCAGGAATTGAAACAGCGGAGATAGCTGGTGTATCTGTCTAGCTAATGCTAGCCGCTGCATCAGCTGATTAAGTAATTAAGATCTGGTAGTATCATCTCAAACTTTAAGCGAGTGCGCGCCTTGTATGATGGCATGTTCGCCTCAAAATGGATGGCTGCTGTCAGCGTAAGAGCCAACAGACACCTCCGAATCGGGTGTATATGAAGTTCAAATGGGGGGCTTTCGTGGAGATTGCTCGAGAGATGGAGAAAGGGGATGAGCCGAAGCTTGCAAGGAGACGCTGAGGTTTATCCAGGTTCGGGCCCTCCTGAGAGTAATAGCCCTAGTCCTGTCTGCGTGTTCTTGCTTGTGTTCTTGGGGGAGACTAAAATCCTCCACCCAAAAAAAAAATCTTCGAACCCCCTCTCCCATGTACCCCGGCTCCCTTTTATACTTGGGCTGGCTGGGGCGCAAGGGGGACTTACATCGGTGTACCCCTCTTATTACACTGCCATACAGAATTTAATGCACCTGTCACTATTCTTGAGTTGCACTTAATGCTTCCGACACGGCCGACTTTGTCCCGGCCTCGAGACCCGTGTGTCTACCGGCGCCGCACGCCTCGCCAGGGGGGGAGATTTCGCCATGACGTCATCCGCAATAAATGCGCGCGTTGGGAACACGCGCCGTCACACTGTGGCCTTCATTACCCCCATTTAATGCGCACGATACACATTAAATGCCCTTGACCCTCTGCGCGGCGGCACAAACCGATAGGTGGCCTTGGGAACTGAGCGCCAGCGGCGTGGGCTGGACGCCACCTGTCCGCTGGGCGATCACCTTGCTGACCGCCAGCGGCGTGGCCTGGACGCCACCTGTCCGCTAGGTGACCGCCAGCGGCGTGGCCTGGACGCCACCTGTCCGCTGGGCGATCACCTTTACTGTGGTGAAGTGGGCACCTTGGTGTAAAATACACCGACAGCTGCCATCCAGCTCTTGCCCTCAAGGAGTAACAACAGTGTGAGTTGGTGCTAGCACATCGACACATGGGGTTCCTTCTCAGAACATGTAGACTTTGATAGAGGCATTGCTGCTACTACGTTGCTGATTGAGACGATCGTTCGTGATGTTTGACTACCGCTCGAGGACAATCGATTAGTGCTAGAGGACGCACGCTACATTGGATCTGGCTATTTGAACTCGCCTCAAAATGGATGGCTGCCATCCAGCTGTTGCCCTCAATACGACAAGTGATGAATATAAAGAAAGATGAGGGCGGCATAGGCCATGATACGTCTGTAACCAAATTCAGCTCACCAGATGATAGCTAATCCTAGTAGTAAGTAGTAATGTAACGGACCACTTTTTCGTCATCACAGTCGACTTTAGTGGCGATAGAACGTTTTTAGATGGTGATGAGGAGACGCTATCACAATCGGTTTTCACTCGATTGTACCTAATCAAGATCATAGCATCTTGGAATGATAATGTCTCCTACAACATTAGCTCAACATCAAATGACACATTTTTTGTGAGCTAATATGACTAAGAGAACAACTACGTGACGCTATACCGTTAATACCCGGATCGAACGGTATAGCATTCGGACATTCATAGTTAAGTAGTACAGACGCTTCATCCTTCATTTTCTCCCATCGTCGCGTCCTGTCATCCTCTGCCGTGCGGCGCGCCAACGTCGTCCTCCGGATAAGTTTTATTGTGTTTCACGAATAAGTTTCATTAGATTTCACGGAAATTAGGTTTCACAGATAAATTTTATTAGGTTTCACGGATGGATGCATGCACACGCGCTACGTCCGACTGGCCACACGACTCGGCAACTACCAACTAATGGATCCATGCATGCACACAATACAAACAAATACAACCAAGTCTCACACTTGAACCCTGGCTACATGCAGACACTAAAACACAAAAACCAACATGCATACTCAGACAACAAGATTAATTTACCAACAATCATCCCCCTTAATCTTGTTGTCTTTTATTTGAGCATATCCTCACTGATCTTCAAAGTAATGCCGGCTCCTCATTAGTATTAGCAGGAAGTGCCTCTTCTCTCTTCGCCTTGTGGCACTCCTGAGCTAAGTACCCGCATTCTTGACAGTTGTAACAACGCACCTTTGACTTGTCGTAGGTGCTCTTATTCTTCTCAAAGATTGAACCGTCATCCTTGTTCTTGTACCTAGACTCCCATTGAGCACGAGTGAGCAGAAGATGTTCGTCATTGTTGTCGCTGTCGTGAACGCGCACACGCTCCTCGTACGCCTTTAGCCACCCGACCGCTTCTTCCACCGTTTTTATTCTCTTCATATCCCCAAATTGCTCGATGGTGGAGACAATCTGCAGATACTTGTTAGGAACTGCTCGGAGAAGTTTTTGTATGATGTCGATGTCCTCTATCTTGTCGCCAAGACCGCGCATTTGATTGACGAGAGTCATCAACCTCATGGCGAAGCCATCCACCGATTCCGTATCCTTCATGCGCAAACCCTCGAAGGCGCTTTTGAGGGTCTGTACACGCATCTCCTTGACGTGGTCGGTGCCGACATACATGACTTTTAATCTCTCCCATGCTTCTTTTGCCGTCTTTTCGTCTAGCACGAAGAGCATCTCGTCGGGGATCCCTTGGTAAATGGCCGCCAATGCCATCTGGTCCAAGCGCGCGTCGGTGACGCTAGACTCGATAGCATCCCACACGCCTTGTGCCTTCATGTACACCTTTACCTTGATAGCCCAAGCAGCATAGTTGCTCTCGGAGAGCATCGGGTATTGAAGGCTCCTACCTTCGCTCGCCAGTGCATCGTACTGCCGCTGCTTTTCCGCGTATTTCCACTGCAGCTGATTGTACTGCCGCTCCTTTTCCGTGTATTTCCTCGCCAGCTGATCGTACTCCTGCTCCCAGTTTCTTTCCTCGTCTTTACAAGCCTGCTTGTCATTGACTGCTTGTACTTGAATTTGCGACTTCGAGGCCTTGATTTCTTTGCTGTTCTGCAACAGGAGTGGAACGGAGGTAGCGAGCGGTCAAAGGAGGATAAAGCTAGCGATCCCCGCAAGCTGCAAGCTTAGTGAAGTAGTAAGGGCAACAGAACAATTAATATACGATATATATTAACCCTCCCAAGGAAAAAAAATTAAGCTCTCCCGGCCTCAAAAAAGAAAAAAAAATTGCGCGCTACCAAAGAAGAGCACAAGGTACCGTACGTACGGTGATTAAATTTCTGTAGATCAATCTATACTACGTATATACCTTCTTTCCGTTCATCGTGACGTGAGAGCTAAGTGCAGTTCCCCTTTGTAAGCTTGCTCCTTGCCTTCGTCGAGGAAGCCTGGCATGGCCATCGCTTAAATAGGCCCGGCCCCGGACAGATCATACAGCACCATACTAATAGTTATTCAGCTTTACTTTTTGAAGATTAAAGAAGCTCTAGTGTGGACAGTGGACTTGATAGTTTACGAGTCCTTGGGGTCATTTAGTCTGCTGGTGGTATTCATTGATGATATTCTTGTTTACTCCAAGAATGAAGATGAGCATGCGCAACATCTGCGCATGGTACTTGAGAAACTTCGAGAACACCAACTTTATGTCAAATTTGAGAAATGTGAATTTTGGCTGAAAGAAGTTGCCTTTCTTGGACATGTCTTGTCTAAAGGAGGAGTTGCAGTAGATCCAAGTAAAGTCAGTGATTTGCTAGCTTGGAGCTAGCCTCAATCCGTTCCTCAAGTCCGAAGTTTTCTTGGTTTAGCCGGGTATTACCGTCGATTTATTGAAAACTTCTCCAAGATCGCAAGACCAATGACTCAACTCTTGAAGAAAGAAAAGAAGTTTGAGTGGTCCCCTGAATGTGAAGGAAGTTTCCAAGAGCTGAAAAAGAGGCTAACCACAGCCCCAGTGCTTGTGTTGCCTGATGTTCAGAAAAGTTTTGATGTATATTGTGATGCATCCCGCCATGGACTTGGTTGTGTGTTGATGCAAGAAGGCAGAGTCGTGGCTTATGCTTCTCGCCAATTGCGACCACATGAGATGAACTATCCTACTCATGATTTGGAATTGGCCGCAGTGGTTCATGCTCTTAAGATTTGGCGTCATTACCTCATTGGTAATAGATACGATATTTACACCGATCACAAGAGCTTGAAGTACTTCTTCACTCAATCAGATTTGAACCTAAGGCAAAGAAGATGGCTTGAATTAATAAAAGACTATGATCTCAGCATTCATTACCATCCTGGTAAGGCCAATGTTGTAGCTGACGCTCTTAGTCGAAAGCTCCATTGTATCATGGTCTGCCAGCCCGAGTTGCTGGAGGCATTTAAAAGGCCCAATCTGGAAGTAGTTGAGGGAGGATATGTTGCTACCCTAGAGGTACAACCAACCCTCAAAGAGCAAATAAAGGTTGCTCAACTCAAGGACCAAGCCATTACTGAAATCCGCAAACAATTGAAGGAAGGTTTGAAAATTGAGTTTACTGAGGGAACAGATGGATTGATCATGCATGAACAGCAAATTTATGTCCCAAATGATCCTGAGCTCAAGGATTTAATTTTGAGCGAAGTTCACAATTCACCATTATCTATCCACCCCGGGAGTACGAAAATGTACCAAGACCTCCAAAAAGAATACTGGTGGCCCGGCATGAAAAAGGATATTGCCGCGTATGCTACTATCTGTGATGTGTGCCAGCGAATCAAGGCTGAGCATCAACGACCAGCCGGACTTCTCCAACCTTTAAAAGTCCCTGAATGGAAGTGGGAAGACATCGGTATGGATTTCATTACCGGTTTGCCCAAGACTCAAAAGGGAAATGACTCCATATGGGTCATTATTGATCGGTTAACCAAAGTGGCACATTTTATACCAGTCAAGACCACTTATCAAGGAGACAAACTTGCTGAGCTCTATTTGAGTAACATTGTCCGTTTGCACGGTGTACCCAAGACTATAGTTTCTGATCGAGGCCCTCAATTCACCTCTCGATTTTGGAGAAGCTTACATGGTCTTTTGGGAACCAAGTTAAACTTCAGTACGGCCTACCACCCTCAAACGGATGGGCAAACTGAAAGGACAAATCAAATCTTGGAAGACATGTTGAGAGCTTGTGTGTTATCTTATAGCACCAATTGGGAGAAATGCTTACCATTCGCCGAATTCTCCTACAACAATGGCTTCCAATCGAGTCTTCAAATGTCTCCATTTGAGGCACTTTATGGAAGAAAGTGCCGAACTCCACTCTTTTGGTCCGAAGTTGGTGAAGGAAAATTCTTCAGCCCAAACCTCATTCAAGAGGCCCAAAGGCATGTTGATGTGATTAGAAGCCGATTGAAGGAGGCCCAATCACGCCAAAAGAGCTACGCCAACCACCGTCGACGTGAGCTAAGCTTTGAAATTGGTGATCATGTCTATCTTAAAGTTTCTCCGCTTCGTGGTATTCGCCGATTCCAAGTACGAGGAAAATTGGCACCTCGGTATATTGGATTATATCGCATTCTCGAAAAGAAAGGTGATATGGCATATAGATTGGAGTTGCCGCTTCAGCTATCGGATGTTCATGATGTTTTTCATGTATCCCAACTCAAAAAGTGTCTTCGGGTCAAAACCGACCACACCCAATTAGAAGGAATTGATCTCCAACCCGATCTCTCATATCGAGAACATCCTATCCGAATTCTAGAGGAAGCAGAACGTCACACCTGGAGTCTTGGGTATACCATGTAAACGGACAATGTTACTCAAATAGAGCTCAGCAAGTTTGTCTCCTTGATAAGTGGTCTTGATTGGTATAAAATGTGCCACTTTAGTCAGCCGATCAATAATGACCCATATGGAGTCATTTCCCTTTTGAGTCTTGGGTAGACCGGTAATGAAATCCATACCGATGTCTTCCCACTTCCATTCAGGGATCTTTAAAGGTTGGAGAAGTCCAGCTGGTCGTTGGTGCTCAGCCTTGATTCGCTGGCACACATCACAGATAGCAACATATGCGGCAATATCCTTTTTCATGCCGGGCCACCAATATTCTTTCCGGAGGTCTTGGTACATTTTCGTACTCCCTAGATGAATAGATAATGGTGAATTGTGAACTTCACTCAGAATCAAATCCTTGAGCTCAGGATCAATTGGGACATAAATTTGCTGTCCATGCATGATCAATCCATTGGCTCCCTCAGTAAACACTAATTTTAAACCTTCCTTCAGTTGTTTTCGAATTTCCGTAATGGCTTGGTCCTTGAGTTGAGCAACTTTTATTTGCTCTTTGAGGGTTGGTTGTACCTCTAGGGTAGCAACATATCCCTCCCCAACTACTTCCAGATTGAGTCTTTTAAATGACTCAAGCAACCCTAGCTGGCAGACCATGATACAATGGAACTTTCGACTAAGAGCGTCAGCTACAACATTGGCTTTACCAGGATGGTAATGAATGCTGAGATCATAGTCTTTTATTAATTCAAGCCATCTTCTTTGCCTTAGGTTCAAATCTGATTGAGTGAAGAAATACTTCAAGCTCTTGTGATCGGTGTAAATATCGCATCTATTACCAATGAGGTAATGACGCCAAATCTTAAGAGCATGAACCACTGCGGCCAATTCCAAATCATGAGTGGGATAGTTCATCTCATGTGGTCGCAATTGGCGGGAAGCATAAGCTATGACTCTGCCTTCTTGCATCAACACACAACCAAGTCCATAGCGGGATGCATCACAATATACATCGAAGCTTTTTCGAACATCAGGCAACACAAGCACTGGGGCTGTGGTTAGCCTCTTTTTCAGCTCTTGAAAACTTGCTTCACATTCTGGGGACCACTCAAACTTCTTTTCTTTCTTCAAGAGTTGAGTCATTGGTCTTGCAATCTTGGAGAAGTTTTCAATAAATCGACGGTAATATCCGGCCAAACCAAGAAAACTTCGGACTTGCGGAACGGATTGAGGCTGACTCCAAGCTAGCACATCATGAACTTTACTTGGGTCTACCGCAACTCCTCCTTTGGATAGAACATGCCCAAGAAAAGCAACCTCTTTTAGCCAAAACTCGCATTTCTCGAATTTGGCATAGAGTTGATGCTCTCGAAGTTTCTCAAGTACCATGCGCAAATGAGACGCATGTTCTTCTTCATTCTTGGAATAGACAAGAATATCATCAATGAATACCACCACAAACTTATCCAAATATTCCATGAAAACTTTATTCATAAGGTTCATGAAACTTGCAGGAGCATTGGTAAGTCCAAAAGACATTACGGTGTACTCGTATAAACCGTAACGGGTGGTAAGAGCGGTCTTGGGAATATCTTCAGATTTGATCTTTAATTGAAAATACCCAAGTCTTAAATCAATCTTGGAGAATACTTGAGCACCATTCATTTGATCAAAAAGATCATCAATCCGTGGAAGCGGATATTTATTTTTGATAGTGACCTCATTCAACGACCGATAGTCCACGCACATACGCAGACTTCCATCTTTCTTTTTGACAAATAACACGGGACTTCCCCATGGAGACGAGCTAGGACGAATAAATCCCTTGTCCAACTGCTCCTTGAGTTGCTTCTTCAATTCTACTAGTTCATCCACGGGCATACGATAAGGACGCTTTGATATGGGTGCCGTCCCAGGGATAAGGTCAATAGAGAATTCTGTGTCACGATCCGGTGGCATCCCTGGTAATTCTTCTGGGAATACATCCGGGTATTCACATACCACGGGCACTTGTTCAAATTCGGCTATGGCCATAGAATGAAGGTGTACTTTCTGTTTGGACGGGTCACGAATAGAGGAAAATTCCACTCGAATTCCATCAAGATTGACAAGAGAGATAATTCGGTTTGCACAATCAATGTGTCCTTTGTGTTTGGATAACCAATCCATTCCTAGAATGACATCTAAGCCCATGGTATCTATCATTATGAGGTTAGCATAAAAGATTATTCCATTTATTTCAATTGCTACTCCAGGGCATAGGCTTGATGTTTTCATGGTGGCACCAGGTGAGTGTATTATCATGTTACTAGGTAAAAGATCTACCCCAATCCCATGTTGATTGACAAATCCTTTTGATATAAAAGAATGTGATGCTCCAGAATCAAATAAAATCATGGTAGGGATGGAGTGCACAAGGAACATACCCAATACCACATCGGGTGCATCGTGAGCCTCTTCAGCGGTCACATGATGAAGACGACCGCTACCATTGCCTTGAGCTGGGGCTGGCTTCGGGGCTTGTGGTCTCACGGGTCCTTGAGGACGACCTTGAGGACGTTGGTGATTCCCTTGAGGTTGGGGCCGAGGCGGCACTGGATTCTTCTTGGGGCATACACTAGAAATATGCCCACGCTCGCCACAAGAGTAACAAGTGATATTAGCCATTTGATTCTGAACACCAGATGGCTGTCTAGCCAGAGGAGGCGGCCTAGCTGGTGGCGGCTGAGGGCGAGGAGCTTGCCCTTGAGGCAGTGGTGGCCGAGGAACAGGTGGGCGGTTGTTAGGAAACTGCCCAGCACGTGGCCTGGATGAACTGGCACCCACTGACTTTTGCGCCAACCACTTGCGCTTGCGACTCTCATGAACAGCACGGGTACCATACTCAACTCGAACGGCCTTGTCCACGAGGGACTGGAAATCAAAGATGTCATGAGCAGCAAGCGTCCATTTGATCTCTTCACTCAAGTGCTCTCGGAAGCGCTCAATCTTTTTAGCCTCATCAGCAACCTCTGGAGTGGCATATCGGGACAAATAGTTGAAGCGGTGAAGATACTCCATCACTGTCATATTGCCCTGACGAAGATTATAGAACTCACGCTTCTTGATCTCCACAATACTGGCTGGAATATGAGCTTTACGAAACGCTTCCTTGAATCCGGCCCAAGTAATGACTTGGCCCTCAGGAATCATAGCCTGGTGACTTTCCCACCAAGCTGCAGCAGCCCCTTGCAGTTGATAAGATGCATACAGTACCCTCTCTCTATCATCACATTGAGCAATGGTTAACTTGCCCTCAATGGAACGAAGCCAATCATCAGCATCGAGAGGATCTGATGATGCTGAGAAGGTAGGTGGTCGAGTTCGCAGAAACTCGCCCAACTTGGACTGAGGCTGCAGATCACCATTGCCATTTCCATTACCACCCCTGGCTAAGTTTGCACCAAAGTTGGCAGTATTCTGTACCATCTGCTGAAGTAGGAGGGTATGCGTTTGGCGACCTTGTTCAATCATGGCAAGCACTTGTGCCATGGTTGAGGTCTGGAAGTCGCTCTCAGGAATAGCTGAATGAGGATCCTGAGCAGGTGGTGGATTATTACGCTGCTGAGGCGGAACATTCCTTGGATGAATAGGGTTGGGTTGGGGCGGAGCGGGGGTATTAACTTCTGGTGGCGGTGGATCAAAGGTACCATCACCCCTCAAGAGATCATCCATGGATCTAGTAATAGGCATCCTGTAACATATCATCCAATGGCAAAATAAATAAGGAAGGAAACAAGACAAGGGTTGGTATGGCTCCAAGGCAACATTTCATTCCCTAAAATACTTCTTAAATTAAAGTTCATCATAATTCAAGGGTTGCATCGTCGTGAGAACCTTAACCTAAGGGTTAAGTAATCACGAGTAAAACCCAAATAATATTACAAAAGGAGTCGAGACATTGTTCAACAGAAAGCATAATAACCAAATATCTAATTTAGTACATAGGAGTGCTAAGGCTCTTCGTCCTCTTCCTAGTCTAGATCAAGTAAACACCTAGATCTCATCAAAGTTCAGGAAGTCAGCGATCTCGCCCTCCTCAAGAGTAGCAGAGGTATGCTCATTGGGCTGAGCAACATGCACTGGCCTTCCTTCAGGGACAACATTGTTGGAAGCCCCAGTAGATGTCTCCTCAAGTGCAGCCCTCTCAGGTACAGCCATCTCAGGTATAGCCACCTCAGGTGCCATGCTCCTAGTGATTGGGCGGTATCCATTTGAGTGGCGACGAGGACCCATGGTGGACATGCGCGGCCCACGCTGATAGTGCTCAAATGTAGGGTCCAACTCCGGCAGTACCTCAGCATCAGCAAGCATGGCGTCTTCCCCATACAAAATCTCTGGGGTAAAAAGTCCCATGGCAGCCCACGGAGCAAGGCTATTCTCCAGCGTGGCAATCCTCCTGCGGGCCTCCACTGTCTCCTGCTGAAGGCGAAGGAGATAGAGGTCCATTGACCTCATCAGATTGGTCATGTGCTGAAGAGGACCTCGCGGCTCCAGTTGAGTGGTACGATAGATGTTACTACTCTCACCCATACCACGGGATGGGTAATAGTGGAACATCACGTTTGTCTCAGGTAGCTCATGGCGGAGGCGGACGATCGCCACATAAGCCGCATCAAACAGTGACATGCGGATGCAAGACCCCCTTCCTTGAAACTGGAAGGGCCTCTCCATGGAGTTCCGTTCAGGAATAAAGACCTCAGTCACATATTCTGTGGACGCCGCGCCGGAAGGTGCAGAGTAGGTTGTATAAATGGGCAGGTGAGTAAATCCTAAGTACTGCATCATCAGCCAAAGGGTATGGGTCATGGTGTCCTCCTCAAAAGCGCTAGTGCGGTAGCAAGGCTCCCAAAGTGTGGCCATCTACAAGGTTGGGTTAAAAACATAAGTTATAAGATAAAAGGGAGGCATATCTAAACCACAATACTTATAGCCAAGAACTTCTCAGAAATAGAAATTTTCATAATATAATTCTTTTATTACATCATCTCTAGGGATACATGAGGGATACAAGCTAACTTGTTAGCTTAAGATACTAAGAATACTCCAAACTCTAAGGCTCCCACTCAGAACCAGACAGATAAGGCTCTCCAGGCTCAGGCTCGGAATCACTATATATGACCCAAGAGTTACGGACTGGGGGGGATGGTGGTGGAGACTCTCTTGTGTAAACCACTCCACGGTGCTGAACCGGTGGTGGTGGTGTGATCGACGGGGACTCCTCAATCTCTGGGCTAGAGGTCTGTGGGGAAAGTGGTGTGTTCCTAGCTATAACTGGGGTGAACTGTCTAAGGTACGCCTGGCGGTTGCCAGTACGGCGGGGACGAGGTGCTGCGGGTGGTTCTGGAACAACTGGTGGTGGAGGAGGAGGTGGAACTGCTATAGGTGCTGGGTTTTGGCGAAGCTGCTGGCGCCTACGGCGAGCCTCAAAATCCCGGGTGAAGGCATTCACATTGATACGGTAAAGCCTACACAACCGGTAAAAGAGCTTGCGGGCTGCTCCCTCAACTGTGGCAAAGGAAGTGAAATTGCGGTGCCTCACACAATGCTGAAGGGTATGGCCATTGATCTTGATGGCTACATGAAGAGTGGCTACATGACCGACGACTTCGCCTAGGATCCTATCCTCCTTAATCATCAAGGTGGGGCGCTTCCTCCGACCAAGAACTCTAGTTAGCTCCCTTAAAACCATACTCCAAACGGGTTCAGGTTCAACCTCCATCTAAAATTATTTAAAAGGAAAATTTATTAGTAACTTTTGAGAGATAAGATAAAGTGAATATCTTAAAAAGGAAAGGTTAATACTATAAGCATGTTCTTATGTGCATTATTAATGGTTCCTATTCTAACGACCAATCTAACTATGGTTTTCCTACAGTCAGTATGGCTCTGATACCAACGCTGTCGGAACCCTCCCTTCTATGGCGTGGAATACCAAGAGGGATTCCTATGTGCAAACAAGATTAGTCCCATGATCAGTGGCTAGCACGCACATTCACAACATTGTCATCACATCCATACAAGTTCATAATACACTGATAGAAATAAAGTCTTACATCATGGCCTATTGGCCGAATTTAAAAGTTTGCAGCGGAAGATACATTGCTTGGCAGTATGCCTTCTACCCAAAATACCACAGGCAACTGACAAGGGTAAACCTTAGAAAGATTCGTTAGCAAAGTCCCCGTGATTCTGGCCTGGATCGGGTATTCATTCTCCTCATTCTCTCGAATGTCAACAATAGCAAGGTTGAGTACACGTATGTACTCGCAAGACTTGTAGTGTATCACAAATGTATAAAGTAAATGCAGGCTATGTCATGGGTAAGCTACTAAGTTGTTTTGCATAAAGCGAAATTGAATTGTAAATACAGAATAATAGATTGCAAGCGTAATTTGTAAAGCAATTGACAGATATGTAAATAACAAGTATAAGAATAGTAACAACCTCACAATCCTCCATGATTGTAGGTAGAGTATCGTCCATTCCCATTTTATTGCCAACCATAATTTTTGCAAGACCCTTTTTCCAACCATCGTTGAGTTTCCAATCGTTTTATAAAAGTACCAAAACTCTAACTAGTGTCAATGCACCAAGATTCCCATAACCGTGGGAACGGCTTTTCGAAAAGTTTAGACTCTGCAGAGTTGTACAACTTTACCCACAAATAATGATCAATTCCTTTATGCATTCGAAATTAACACACTTCCTTAGTTGTGCCGCGGAATGATCATACACAACTGTTACATCATTTAATCCTGACTTTACACTAGCCCGGTGCCGACAAACCCTTACTATGGTAGAAACAACAATCATATGGATCATAAACATTCTCATTGCGCGAGACAACAACAACCGTTTCTCCCCATAGTAAGGCGTACACCGTTGCATTGGTATGTGTCTAACCCACACCCGCGTGTGGACACCCCTACGGGTAATCTCGCAAGAACAACCCGTGCTACTACGGCCTTCCAAAGTGTAAAGCCAGTTTTAAACAACTTAATAGGTTGAGGCTATCCCATAAATAGCAATTGTGGTTGTACGGTAATTCCTGGATTATACAACACTATGTTCGGTCCTTAAATTAACCCAGGCGGGAAAACTCCCCCTACACTACGTGTAAGTTAAAGCTTACACACCCGGCTATTGCCATAATCCGCCTGTGTCAAAACATAGTTTTATTTTTATTTTTATCAAACTACCAGTATCCTTTACTGTCATAACCAATCTTTTCAAATTATGAGACAACACCTGTCTCTTCCAAAACATGTCCAATCTCAGTGATTATCATGAACAATGTTACCGACCATTTGTGATCCCATTTCTAGAGCATACTAAGCATGTGCAAATAATTGATCGATTATACCCTTTTGACATTATCTTTTTGTCTAACCATAACCTAGGGTTTCAATGTTCTCATGTCAACAATTAATCGAGGAAATCCCACAAGCTAGGTTTAGTTCTACCGCATCCCACAATATAGCAAATTTAAGGAACATAGCGCATGCATAATAATTTTTGACAAACAAAGTAAACTATCTTAAAATAGTGGGTTCAATATGGTCAAAGGAGGGTGCTTGCCTTGCTCAGTGATTTCCTGCGTGGAGTCGGGGTCGTCGACGAAAGTATCCGGAGTATCGGTGTCTACACGCCGTATCAAAAGAGCGAAGCAACATCCAAATCCAGAAAAGAACAAACGAAAAGTAAACACACAATACATGTGGCAAAAGAAGTCGAATATAATTACAAATAAAAGCATTCATACAACAAGTGAGTGTGTGCTTTGGGATTTGGCGGGAATTAGGGTTTGGGTCCAACTGATGGTTTAGAACACCAATTTACTTTACGAATTCAAGAAGATAAAATTGTTTAGATTTATAGAGTTAAAATAATATCACAAAGTAGCATGGTTGATCGAAACCTTAAATAAGTTATTGAATATGCGTAAGTGATTAACTAATACATGAATAAGTGGTAAATACATCATTACTACGAGCTTTTAATCCAGTTATTTCTAACATCTTCGTGCTGTCATTTGTGCTTACAAAGTTCATCAAGCTTCATCTACACATCTACTCTATATACATGATACATAGGTTGCATGAAATCATCCCATTATACATTTCAAGATTATACATGGTTTAATCCTAAATAATTCCATAAACCAGTATGAGTATTATATTAAAAGAGCTTAGAAACTAAGTTTATAGTTTTCAAGATTTATTTGCGCTAAGTATATACATTTCAAATTTTAAATGCATTGAAACTAACCTAATCAAGGAATTGATACAAACCAAGTCCAAATTTAAATGTTTTTACATATTTAGAATCCTAGTGACATCAGGAATACAACAAAATTGGTTTCATAAATTTTGGAGTTTATTTGCACAAAATTTGCATTTGAGCAAGGTTTTGGCCGAAATGCTATTTTCCAAATTTAAACATTTTCCAGTAACAAGTTTGAAATATTTTTGCATATTCAGAAACTACATGATTTAATAAAAATTTAGAAACTGGTTTGACCTCATTTGGATTTGTATTTCAAAAGTTATGGGCATTTGAAGTGGTTCGGTTTGGAAAAACTGAATTTAAATGGAAAATGCGCTTTCCCAAAGCGAAGGCGTATTTTGGCTCGGTTCGGGTCTGTGCTGGGGCACGCTTGAGCGACTGACGGGGCGGGTCCACTGTCAGTGGGCGCGCTTGGCTGAGAGGGGCAGTGGCTGACAAGCTGGTCCCACGCGCCAGTGACTGGCTCGGACGAGTGGGGAGTGCGGCTGACAAGCCGGTCCCACGCGTCAGCGAGACCGAGCAGGGGAGTGGCGGAGGCGGGCTCGCCGGTGCCGGAGCAAGGCCGGAGATGCCCGGGCGAGGCCTTGGTGAGGACGAGCGTGGTACGGGGAACCTAGGGCACTACTTGGTTTGGCTCGGGAGTGGCCGGAGTAGTGCTCGCGACGGAGCAGTGCGGCGGCGCTAATGGCGCTTGGCCGTGGAGACGCTAGGGTGGCATCGGAGCTCGTTCGAGTGTTCGGTGAGCATCAGTGGGGCCTAATGGTGCGGTTTGATACCTTGGACTGGAGGAAGAATAGCCGGAGATGCTTGGCACCGTGCGCCGGAGCTGAAGAAGACGAAGCTCGGTGCGGTGGGGCTCCGGTGATTCTCACTGCAATCCGGAGTGGGGAAAGGACTTAGGAGGTCAGGGGAATGCTCTATGCTCGGGGAATTGAAGAATAGAGCGAGGGAAATCGACAATTGCATGTTTCCCCCTTGCGGCTCACCTCTTGTTTCCGAAGCTCCGAGCGAGGCTCACTGCCCACTGAAGGTCGGGGAAGAAGTGGGCAAGAGCAAGGGACCAAGGTGAGTCCAATTGAGCTTAAGTAGTGGGAGGTGGCGTCCAATTTGGCAATGCTCTTGAGCCCGAGCTCGGCGGCAATGGCTAAAGGACAACGGCAACAGTCTTTTCGGCGGGTTTTCGCGTTCAATCGAGTAGTTGTCAGTAGGGCTTGAGTGCTCGCAAGGCACGGCTCAGGCGTTGGTTTGGACGAGCTGTAGAGGGGTATCGAGTCAAGATTTCCTCCCAATGGCGCGAGCCGACACCGGCGGAGAGGGATTGGGCGGCGTGGCAAAGTAGGCGTAGGATCTCGGCCGGAGCGAGGAGGGCCAATGGAGGGCGTCGTCAGGCAATGATCAAAGCCGGGCGAGGCGCTTCGTCAGGGAAGGCGAGGGATTGGCTGGGGCGATGGCTCGGCCGAGCGTCCGCGCGAGAGAGAGAGCAGACGGGAGAAGAAGAGAAGAGAAGGAGGCCGACCGGTGGGCCTCGGGTCCACACGGCAGCGAGAGAGGGAGAGGGAGGTGGGAATGGCGGCAAGGAAACGAAGTTCAGTCCATTCAGGCTCTCCTCGAGCAATCGTAGCAACTGACATTGCTCCATCCCTCTGGTTGGTTCGATGAGGCATCAAGTTTAGGCATCGCATTGGTGCAGAGAGGATTTGCAAATCCTTTAGTCGGTAGGGTTGGAACCAATGCCCTAGATTGCTTTGCCAGTGGTTCGATCAATGCACCGCATTGCTTTGTCACAATTGCTTGATATCGACGATTGCTTCCCCTCGGTTGGCACAATGAGCTATATGCTCAGGCCTTGCAATGATGCGAAGAGATTTTTAAATCTCTGAATATGGTCGATCAAAGCTAGAACAGTCATTGCTAGATTCTAATTGATAGTGGCTCAAGCTGGTGTTGCTTGTTTTGGTTGTAAATAGAACATACTTAGATTACCGATGAAAAGCTAAATAGAGAAATGCATGAAAGTGGACCCTTCAAATAGCTAGCAAAAATAATCTAAGTAAATCGAAAATCCAAATAATCCTTCAAAATGGTTGAACTCCAAATTAAAACCAAAATAATTAATCCAAGTATTTAATAATATTTCTAATAATTGTGGATGTTACAAACCTACCCCCCTTAAGGAAAATCTCGTCCTCGAGATTCGGTGGTTTCCGGAAGAAGGAAGGGAATTCCTTTTAAGTTGATCCTCTCGTTCCCAAGTAGCTTCATCTTCGGTATGGTTACTCCATTGAACTTTCAACATTTTAACAGATTGACTTCGAGTGTGACGTTTTGCTTCTTCCAGGATTTGAATAGGATGTTCTCGATACGAGAGGTCGGGTCGAAGGTCAATCTCTTCTAATTGAGTGTGCTCGGTTGGAACTCGAAGACACTTCTTGAGTTGAGACACGTGAAAGACATTATGGACATCCGATAGTTGAGGCGGCAATTCCAATTTGTATGCCATATCACCTTTCTTTTCAAGAATGCGATATGGTCCAATATATCGAGGTGCCAATTTTCCTCGGATTTGAAATCGGCGAATACCGCGAAGCGGTGAGACTTTGAGATAGACATGATCTCCAATTTCAAAGCTCAGCTCACGTCGACGATGGTCGGCGTAGCTCTTTTGACGTGATTGTGCCTCCTTCAATCGGCCTCTTATCACATCAACGTGCTCTTGAGCTTCTCGGATGAGGTTTGGGCCAAAGAACTTTCCTTCACCTGCTTCGGACCAAAAGAGAGGAGTTCGGCACTTTCTTCCATAAAGTGCTTCGAATGGGGACATTTGGAGACTTGATTGGAAACCATTGTTGTAGGAGAACTCTGAAGGGAATATGCCCGAGAGGCAATAATAAATTGTTTATTATCATATTCCATGTTTATAATAGATGTTTATTTCTCATGCTAAAATTGTATTAATCGGAAACGTTAATACATGTGTGTTTAATAAACAAAAGGGTTCCTAGTAAAGCCTCTTTTTAAACTAGCTCGTTGATTAACTGATGATCAAGGTTTCCTGATCATGAACATTGGATGTTGTTAATAACGGGGTCATGTCATTAGAAGAATGATATGATGAACAAACACCCAAGTTGGTATAGCAAATACGATCAAGTCATTTAGTTTGTTGCTGTATCAAACACATACGAAATAGCCCTTTTTCCTTAGACCATGAGATGATGTCAATCACTAACTCCTAAGAGTACTTTGATGACATCAAACGTCACTCCGTAACACGGTGACTATAAAGATGGATTTGGGTACTATGAAAGTATTAGTTGAGGCTCATGCATCAAGAGTGGGATTTGTCCATCCAGATGACGGAGAGATATACTGGGCCCTCTCGGTGATATCACATTGACATCGCTTGCAAGCATGTGACTAGGTCACAAGAATGTTATATCACGGAACGAGTAAAGAGTACTTGTCGGTAACGGGATCGAACTAGGTATAGTTGATACTGATGATCGGATCCCGGACAAGTAAAATATCGTGAGACAAAAGGAATTGGTTATGTCGCTTCGGTTTACGCGATCACTAGTTCATCGTTGAGTGAATGGGAGTCATTATGGATCTCGGATCCCGCCGATGATTATTGATCCGAGAGGTGTCTCAATCATGTCCATTTTATTCACAAACCGTAGGGTGACACACTTAAAGTTCATCGATGCATTTGAGTGGATACTAAACACCGGAGAAAAGTATGGATAAGATTACATGGACTATTTCGAGTATCGCCGGAATAGTTTCTGGATATCGGAATAGTTAAAGGGGGTATATGTTAATGTT
This sequence comes from Rhipidocladum racemiflorum, assembly GCA_036346355.1. NCBI lineage: Eukaryota > Viridiplantae > Streptophyta > Magnoliopsida > Poales > Poaceae > Rhipidocladum > Rhipidocladum racemiflorum. Next base: position 2,399,704 of record CM070576.1, on the reverse strand, counting down.
TGTTAATTAAAAGAATTAACAAATATTAAAATATCTGAAATAAAAATGTTTTATTTATTTATGGGAGAAAACCTTTCATTTCTTGAGTGGGGTTTTATTGGAAACCAAAGTGGGATGTTTTAAAGTGAGTGGAGAGATCACTCACATGAAGAGAGGGAGGGCAAGGGGCAGCCCCATGCGCCGGCCACCCCTTGGCCTAGCCTCCTCCTCCTCCTATAAAAGGGAGGGAGGAGCTCCTCTCTTTGGGGTTCATCCATTTGACCCTTTGGTTGGTCCTTTCTCCCTCCTCCTGTTGATCCTTTTTCAAGCAAAGAGCTTGGCTTAAGCGCCGCTGAAATAGTTTCTCCACCACCACCACTAAGTCGTAGTGTTGCCGGAGTTTCCTGGGATCCACTACTCACGCCCCGCTGGAACGAGGGATTGGAGGTCATCGTTGATCCGTACGTGTGACCAAGTACGGAGGCGCTGCCGTTTGTGGCGCTCATCTTCGCGACTTTGAAGTCGGGAGTGTACCTCTACATCAACCACGTTTGTTTGCGGGAGCGTTATTCCCGCCGGTCTACGAGGGTGAGTCCTTCTAAAACCGTTTACTTGCATCTCCTAGATATGATCTTGGTGTTTGGTTGCAATCGTAGGAAAAATTTTTGTTTTCCATGCTACGAAACCCTTCAGTGGTATCAGAGCCGTGTCTATGCGTAGATGTTTTGTACGGTTTAAAACACATGTGGATGTGGGCGTTGATAATCATGTTATTGCATACTTTCGTGTATTTTGGATCATGGTGGCATAGTGGGATTTGAAGCGGCCGGACTAACCTTACATGTCCTCGCACATGAGACTTGTTCCACGCCGACATGCAACTAGTATTGCATAAGTGGCTTTGCGGGGTGTCGGTTTCTCCTACTATAGTCATGATCTAATTTACAACGGTTTGCTAATAATGTTTTTATCACCGTTGTGGTTCTTGTTCGTAGGTAAGAACAGTTTTTTCCTAGAAAGCCCAAAACCACGTAAAATATGCAAAAATAAATTAGAGGCGTCTAACTTGTTTTTGCAGGGCTTGTGATGTGATATGGTCATTGATACAAAGATTGTTGTATGAAATGAAATTTATTGTAAATTTAAACAACGGCAGGAGCCATTTGGTTGTTCTTATTTCTTTCATGGCCTGCGTGCTAAATATATATGTCCATGTGATATATTGTAATGGAGGAAGACAATCAAGATGGCAGCATCATGGACCTTGGTGCCATGCTTGGTGGAATGATGAAGATCATACCATGTCGCACAAGATGGAGATCAAGTGCTGAAATGACCATATAATATAAATTTATTCATTCTTTTGATGTTATTCCTTTTATGAATCTTATTTTTCTTGATTATGATCACGTCGATAGCACTATTAGATGATCCCTCCAAATTAATATCAATATAATAATGTGTTCTTCCATAGTATGCACCGTTAAGAAAGTTCGCTGCTTCAAGCACCACGTGATGATCGGGTGTGATAGACTCTACGCTCGCATACAACGGGTGTAAGCCAGATTTACACATGCAAATACTTTGGTTCTACTTGGCGAGCCTAGCATGTACAGACATGGCCTCTAACACGAACCGAAAGGTAAAGCATGAGTCATATGGATGATATGATGAACATATTGATGTTCGCCTTTGAAACTATGCCGTCTCACGAGATGATCGGTTTCTGTATAGTGAATTTGGTTCATGTAATCACTAAAGATGACTAGAGGGATGTTGTTTTGAGTGGGAGTTCTCGTAGTAATTTTGAATTAACATTGAACTTAATCTATTATGAACTTAGTCTAAATAACTTTGCAAATATGTTGTAGATGGCACCCCTATTTTCAATTTCAACTGTTCATGGAGAAAGAGAAACTAGCCACCAATGGTAGCAACTTTACCAATCGGGCCCTTAACTCGAGGATTCTCCTCGCTGCTCAAAGGAGCTATGTGCTAGAAGCACCGCTAGGTGACCCGCCACGATGATGCCCCGAGGAGGAGAAAAATGTTTTCTTGACTCGCAAGGAGGACCACAGCTTTAGTTCATCATGGCATTTTGTATGGCCTTGAGCCCGAGCCGCGAAAAACGCTTTCGAGAACAAAGCAATGCTTTTGATACAATGGGAGAGTTAAAATTGATTTTTGACACCCATGCTGCAAGAGAGAGTTATGAAGCTTCGTAAAAGTTCTTTAGCTGCATGATGGAGGAAAACAGCTCCGTTAGTGAGCATGTACTCAAAATGTCTGGCACGCCGATAAACTCATAGCTTTGGGAATAACGATCCCCAATGAGCTAGGAATTCATCGTGTTCTCAGTCTCGCCACCAAGCTATAAGAGCTTTGTGATGAACTACAACATGCAGGCATGAAGAAGTCTCTCCCGAGCTTCACAATGCCGAAATCGCTGAAGTGGAGATCAAGAAGGAACATCAAGTGTTGATGGTCCAAAAGACTATCGATTTCAAGAAGAAAGGCAAGGCAAAGGGTAACTTCAAGAAGAAGGGCAAGTCTGTTGCCACATCCGAGAAGAAAACCAAGGTGGCCCTAAGTCGACATCTTGAATGTTTTTATCGCAAGGGCACCGAGCAATCGAAGAATCGCCCAAAATATCTCGGGCCGATAAGAAGGACGGGAATGTGAACAAAGGTATATATGATATACATGTTATTGATGTGTACCTTACTAGTACTACTTGATGGCGCTACAGGGTATTTGATACGGTTCGGTTGCTAACATATGTAACTCAAACAGGAGCTAAGGAACAGCGACAACTAGCAAGGGATGAGGTGATAATGCGCGTCGGCAATGGATCAAAGGTTGATGTGATCGCTGCCGACGCTACCTATCCAATTACCATCAGGATTAGTTATGAACCTAAATAATTGTTATTTGGTGCTGCGTTGAGCATGAACATCATATCTGGATCTTGTTTAATGCGAGACGGTTATTCATTCAAGTCTCGAGAACAATGGTTGTTCAATTTATATGAATAATATCTTTTATGGTCATGCACCGAAAAGAATGGTTTATTTATTTTGAATCTTGATAATAGTACACATGTTCATAATGTGAATGCCAAAAGAATTAAGTTGAATGATGATATTGCTGCATATATGTGGCATTGCCGCTTATGTCATATTGGTGTTAAACGCATGAAGAAGCTCCATTCGATGGACTATTAGAATCACTTGATTATGAATCATTTGAGACATGTGAACCATGCCTCATGGGCAAGATGACTAGAACCCCGCTTTTCGGTACAATGGAGCGGGCAACCGACTTATTGCAAATCATACATACCGAGGTGTGTTGTCCCATGAGTGTGTCAGCGAGTGGTCGATATCGTTACTTCGTTACTTTCACTGATGCTTTGAGTAGATATGGATATATTTACTTAATGAAACACAAGTCCAAACATTTGAAAAGTTCAAAGAATTTCAGAGTGAAGTAGAAAATCATCGTAATGTAAAAGATCAAATTTCTACGATCTGATCGTGGAGGAGAGTATCTTAGTTACGAATTTGGCACACACATGAGACAATGTGGAATAGTTTCACAACTCACTCCTGCTGGAACACCACAAAGTGTAATGGTGTATCCGAGGCCGTAATCGTACTTTATTGGATATGGTTCGATCTATGATGTCCCTTACAGATTTGCCACTTTCATTTTGGGGTCATGCACTAGAAACAATGCATTCACTTTAAATAGGGCACCATCTAAATCCGCTGAAATGACACCGTGATGAATTATGGTTTGGCAACAAACCTAAGCTGTCATTTCTAAAAGTTTGGGGATGCGATGTTTATGTGAAGAAACTTCAACCTGATAAACTCGAACCCAAAGCGGAAAAATGCGTCTTCATAGGATACCCTAAAGAAACAATTGGGTACACCTTCTATCACAGATCCGAGGGCAAGGTTTTCGTTGCCAAGAATGGATCCTTTTTGGAGAAAGAGTTTCTCTCAAAAGGTGTGAGTAGTAGGAAGGTAGAACTCGACGAGGTTGTTGAACCTTCTCTTCATGGAATGGCAAGTGCAGCAGCGCCGGAAGTTGTTTCGGAGTTGACTTCACCAAATGAAGAGGGAACTAATGATAAGGATCATGAAACTCCGAAAGAGAACACTACCGCACCTCGCAGGTCAACAAGAGCGCATAATGCTCCTGACTTTTATGTTCCTACTATGAATGTCATGGTAGTTGAGAATGATGACCCTGCGACGTATGATGAAGCGATGATGAGCCCAGATTCGACAAATGGCTAGAAGCCATGAAATCCGAAATGGGATCCATGTATGAAAACCAAGTATGGACTTTGGTGGACCTACCCAATGACCGTAAGGCCGTTGAGAACAAATGGATTTTCAAAAAGAAAATAGACGCTGATGGTAATGTGACCGTCTATAAAGCTCGACTTGTCGCAAAGGGTTTTCGACAAATTCAAGGAGTTGACTACGATGAGACTTTCTCACCCGTGAGCGATGCTAAAGTCTGTTAGGATTATGTTAGCAATTGCTGCATTTTTCGATTATGAAATTTGGCAGATGGATGTAAAAACCGCGTTCCTTAATGGAAATATTGAGGAAGAGTTGTATATGATACAACCCAAAGGTTTTGTTGATCCTAAGGATGCTGATAAGGTATGCAAACTTCAAATGATCCATTTATGGACTCAAGCAAGCATCACGAAGTTGGAATCTCTGTTTTGATGAGGTAATCAAAGGTTTTGGATTTGTCCAAACCTACGGAGAATCTTGTGTTTACAAGAAAGTGAGTGGGAGCTCTATAGCATTTCTGATATTATATGTGGATGACATATTGTTGATTGGAAATGATATAGAACTTTTGAAAAGTGTAAAAGATTACTTAAACAAGAAGTTTTCAATGAAGGACCTTGGTGAAGCGGCATATATTTTAGGCATCAAAATCTATAGAGATAGATCGAGACGCTTGATTGGGCTATCACAAAGTACATATCTTGACAAGATTCTAAAGAAGTTTAGAATGGACGAAAAGTAAGAAAGGGTTCTTACCTATGTTGCAAGGCAAGACGTTGAGTAAGACTCAGAGTCCAGCTACGCAGAAGATAGAGAAGTAATGAATAAGATTCCCTATGCTTCACCCATAGGCTCTATCATGTATGCTATGTTGTGTACAAGACGGATGTGGCACATGCTATTAGTTTGACTAGCAGTGTACTGATCCAGGTTTTGAACACTGGACGGCGGTCAAGAATATCTTTAAGTACTTAAGAAGAACTAAAGATATGTTTCTCATATATGGTGGTGAAGAAGAGCTCGTCGCAAAATGTTACGTCGACGCTTAGCTTTGACATCGATCCTGATGACTCTAAGTCTCAATCTGGGTACATTTTTGAAATGAATGGAGGAGCAGTGAGTCGAGAAGTTCCAAGCAATCTGTGGTGGCGGGATCTTCAACAGAGGCGAATATATTGCCGCTTCGTAAGCGCAGAAGCGGTTTGGATGAAGATGTTCATATCCGAACTAGGTGTGGTTCCGAAAGTGCGTTGGACCCGATGGTTATCTATTGTGACAACAATGGTGCCATAGCCAATGCTAAAGAACCAAGGTCACACAAGAATTCCAAGCATATTAAGCGCCGGTTTCACTCCATTCGTGAACATGTCAAGGATGGCGATATAAAGATTTGCAAAGTACACATGGATCTGAATGTGGCAGACTCGTTGACTAAAGCTCTCCCAAGGGCAAAACATGATCAGCACTTAACTCAATGGGTGTTAGAATCATCACAATGTAATCTAGATTATTGACTCTAGTGCAAGTGGGAGATGAAGGGAATATGCCCGAGAGGCAATAATAAATTGTTTATTATCATATTCCATGTTTATAATAGATGTTTATTTCTCATGCTAAAATTGTATTAATCGGAAACGTTAATACATGTGTGTTTAATAAACAAAAGGGTTCCTAGTAAAGCCTCTTTTTAAACTAGCTCGTTGATTAACTGATGATCAAGGTTTCCTGATCATGAACATTGGATGTTGTTAATAACGGGGTCATGTCATTAGAAGAATGATATGATGAACAAACACCCAAGTTGGTATAGCAAATACGATCAAGTCATTTAGTTTGTTGTTGTATCAAACACATACGAAATAGCCCTTTTTCCTTAGACCATGAGATGATGTCAATCACTAACTCCTAAGAGTACTTTGATGACATCAAACGCCACTCCGTAACACGGTGACTAGACAGATGGATTTGGGTACTATGAAAGTATTAGTTGAGGCTCATGCATCAAGAGTGGGATTTGTCCATCCAGATGACGGAGAGATATACTCAGGGCCCTCTCGGTGATATCACATTGACATCGCTTGCAAGCATGTGACTAGGTCACAAGAATGTTATATCACGGAACGAGTAAAGAGTACTTGTCGGTAACGGATCGAACTAGGTATAGTTGATACCGATGATCGGATCCCGACAAGTAAAATATCGTGAGACAAAAGGAATTGGTTATGTCGCTTACGGTTTACGCGATCACTAGTTCATCGTTGAGTGAATGGGAGTCATTATGGATCTCCGGATCCCGCCGATGATTATTGATCCGAGAGGTGTCTCAATCATGTCCATTTTATTCACGAACCGTAGGGTGACACACTTAAAGTTCATCGATGCATTTGAGTGGATACGAAACACCGGAGAAAAGTATGGATAAGACATGGACTATTTAGAGTATCGCCGGAATAGTTTCTGGATATCGGAATAGTTAAAGGGGTATATGTTAATGTTTGTTAATTAAAAGAATTAACAAATATTAAAATATCTGAAATAAAAATGTTTTATTTATTTATGGGAGAAAACCTTTCATTTCTTGAGTGGGGTTTTATTGGAAACCAAAGTGGGATGTTTTAAAGTGAGTGGAGAGATCACTCACATGAAGAGAGGGAGGGCAAGGGGCAGCCCCATGCGCCGGCCACCCCTTGGCCTAGCCTCCTCCTCCTCCTATAAAAGGGAGGAGGAGCTCCTCTCTTGGTGTTCATCCATTTGACCCTTTGGTTGGTCCTTTCTCCCTCCTCCTATTGATCCTTTTTCAAGCGGTAGCTTAAGCGGCGGCTGAAATAGTTTCTCCACCACCACCACTAAGTCGTAGTGTTGCTTTGGAGTTTCCAGGGATCCACTACTTCCGCTCACCGAACGAGGGATTGGAGGTCATCGTTGATCCGTACGTGTGACCAAGTACGGAGGCGCTGCCGTTTGTGGCGCTCATCTTCGCGACTTTGAAGTCGGGAGTGTACCTCTACATCAACCACGTTTGTTTGCGGGAACGTTATTCCCGCTTTCGGTCTACGAGGGTGAGTCCTTCTGAAACCGTTTACTTGCATCTCCTAGATATGATCTTGGTGTTTGGTTGCAATCGTAGGAAAAATTTTTGTTTTCCATGCTACGAAACCCTTCAAACTCGGCGAATGGTAAGCATTTCTCCCAATTAGTGCTATAAGATAACACACAAGCTCTCAACATGTCTTCCAAGATTTGATTTGTCCTTTCAGTTTGCCCATCCGTTTGAGGGTGGTAAGCCGTACTGAAGTTTAACTTGGTTCCCAAAAGACTATGTAAGCTTTTCCAAAATCGAGAGGTAAATTGAGGGCCTCGATCAGAAACTATAGTCTTGGGTACACCATGTAAACGGACAATGTTACTCAAATAGAGCTCAGCAAGTTTGTCTCCTTGATAAGTGGTCTTGACTGGTATAAAATGTGCCACTTTAGTCAGCCGATCAATAATGACCCATATGGAGTCATTTCCCTTTTGAGTCTTGGGTAGACCGGTAATGAAATCCATACCGATGTCTTCCCACTTCCATTCAGGGATCTTTAAAGGTTGGAGAAGTCCACTGGTCGTTGGTGCTCAGCCTTGATTCGCTGGCACACATCACAGATAGCAACATATGCGGCAATATCCTTTTTCATGCCGGGCCACCAATATTCTTTCCGGAGGTCTTGGTACATTTTCGTACTCCCGGGATGAATAGATAATGGTGAATTGTGAACTTCACTCAGAATCAAATCCTTGAGCTCAGGATCAATTGGGACATAAATTTGCTGTCATGCATGATCAATCCATTGGCTCCCTCAGTAAACACTAATTTTAAACCTTCCTTCAGTTGTTTTCGAATTTCAGTAATGGCTTGGTCCTTGAGTTGAGCAACTTTTATTTGCTCTTTGAGGGTTGGTTGTACCTCTAGGGTAGCAACATATCCCTCCCCAACTACTTCCAGATTGAGTCTTTTAAATGACTCAAGCAACCCTAGCTGGCAAACCATGATACAATGGAGCTTTCGACTAAGAGCGTCAGCTACAACATTGGCTTTACCAGGATGGTAATGAATGCTGAGATCATATTCTTTTATTAATTCAAGCCATCTTCTTTGCCTTAGGTTCAAATCTGATTGAGTGAAGAAATACTTCAAGCTCTTGTGATCGGTGTAAATATCGCATCTATTACCAATGAGGTAATGACGCCAAATCTTAAGAGCATGAACCACTGCGGCCAATTCCAAATCATGAGTGGGATAGTTCATCTCATGTGGTCGCAATTGGCGGGAAGCATAAGCTATGACTCTGCCTTCTTGCATCAACACACAACCAAGTCCATAGCGGGATGCATCACAATATACATCGAAGCTTTTTCGAACATCAGGCAACACAAGCACTGGGGCTGTGGTTAGCCTCTTTTTCAGCTCATGAAAACTTGCTTCACATTCTGGGGACCACTCAAACTTCTTTTCTTTCTTCAAGAGTTGATTCATTGGTCTTGCAATCTTGGAGAAGTTTTCAATAAATCGACGGTAATATCCGGCCAAACCAAGAAAACTTTGGACTTGCGGAACGGATTGAGGCTGACTCCAAGCTAGCACATCATGAACTTTACTTGGGTCTACCGCAACTCCTCCTTTGGATAGAACATGCCCAAGAAAAGCAACCTCTTTTAGCCAAAACTCGCATTTCTCGAATTTGGCATAGAGTTGATGCTCTCGAAGTTTCTCAAGTACCATGCGCAAATGAGACGCATGTTCTTCTTCATTCTTGGAATAGACAAGAATATCATCAATGAATACCACCACAAACTTATCCAAATATTCCATGAAAACTTTATTCATAAGGTTCATGAAACTTGCAGGAGCATTGGTAAGTCCAAAAGACATTACGGTGTACTCGTATAAACCGTAACGGGTGGTAAGAGCGGTCTTGGGAATATCTTCAGATTTGATCTTTAATTGAAAATACCCAAGTCTTAAATCAATCTTGGAGAATACTTGAGCACCATTCATTTGATCAAAAAGATCATCAATCCGTGGAAGCGGATATTTATTTTTGATAGTGACCTCATTCAACGACCGATAGTCCACGCACATACGCAGACTTCCATCTTTCTTTTCGACAAATAACACGGGACTTCCCCATGGAGACGAGCTAGGACGAATAAATCCCTTGTCCAACTGCTCCTTGAGTTGCTTCTTCAATTCTACTAGTTCATCCACGGGCATACGATAAGGACGCTTTGATATGGGTGCCGTCCCAGGGATAAGGTCAATAGAGAATTCTGTGTCACGATCCGGTGGCATCCCTGGTAATTCTTCTGGGAATACATCCGGGTATTCACATACCACGGGCACTTGTTCAAATTCGGCTATGGCCATAGAATGAAGGTGTACTTTCTGTTTGGACGGGTCACGAATAGAGGAAAATTTCACTCGAATTACATCAAGATTGACAAGAGAGATAATTCGGTTTGCACAATCAATGTGTCCTTTGTGTTTGGATAACCAATCCATTCCTAGAATGACATCTAATCCCATGGTATCTATCATTATGAGGTTAGCATAAAAGATTATTCCATTTATTTCAATTGCTACTCCAGGGCATAGGCTTGATGTTTTCATGGTGGCACCAGGTGAGTGTATTATCATGTTACTAGGTAAAAGATCTACCCCAATCCCATGTTGATTGACAAATCCTTTTGATATAAAAGAATGTGATGCTCCAGAATCAAATAAAATTATGGTAGGGATGGAGTGCACAAGGAACATACCCAATACCACATCGGGTGCATCGTGAGCCTCTTCAGCGGTCACATGATGAAGACGACCGTTATTATTGCCTTGAGCTGGGGCTGGCTTCGGGGCTTGTGGTCTCACGGGTCCTTGAGGACGACCTTGAGGACGTTGGTGATTCCCTTGAGGTTGGGGCCGAGGCGGCACTGGATTCTTCTTGGGGCATACACTAGAAATATGCCCACGCTCGCCACAAGAGTAACAAGTGATATTAGCCATTTGATTCTGAACACCAGATGGCTGTCTAGCCAGAGGAGGCGGCCTAGCTGGTGGCGGCTGAGGGCAAGGAGCTTGCCCTTGAGGCAGTGGTGGCCGAGGAACAGGTGGGCGGTTGTTAGGAAACTGCCCAGCACGTGGCCTGGATGAACTGGCACCCACTGACTTTTGCGCCAACCACTTGCGCTTGCGACTCTCATGAACAGCACGGGTACCATACTCAACTCGAACGGCCTTGTCCACGAGGGACTGGAAATCAAAGATGTCATGAGCAGCAAGCGTCCATTTGATCTCTTCACTCAAGTGCTCTCGGAAGCGCTCAATCTTTTTAGCCTCATCAGCAACCTCTGGAGTGGCATATCGGGACAAATAGTTGAAGCGGTGAAGATACTCCATCACTGTCATATTGCGCTGACGAAGATTATAGAACTCACGCTTCTTGATCTCCACAATACTGGCTGGAATATGAGCTTTACGAAACGCTTCCTTGAATCCGGCCCAAGTAATGACTTGGCCCTCAGGAATCATAGCCTGGTGACTTTCCCACCAAGTCGCAGCACTATGCGATTGATAAGATGCATACAAGACCCTCTCTCTATCATCACATTGAGCAATGGTTAACTTGCCCTCAATGGAACGAAGCCAATCATCAAGATCGAGAGGATCCGATGATCTTTGAGAAGGTAGGTGGTCGAGTTCGCGTAAACTCGCCCAACTTGGACCAGACTCGCAGATCACCATTGCCATTTCCATTACCACCCCTGGCTAAGTTTGCACCAAAGTTGGCAGTATTCTGTACCATCTGCTGAAGTAGGAGGGTATGCGTTTGGCGACCTTGTTCAATCATGGCAAGCACTTGTGCCATGGTTGGAGGTCCTGGAAGCTGTTCCTCAGGAATAGCTGAATGAGGATCCTGAGCAGGTGGTGGATTATTACGCTGCTGAGGCGGAACATTCCTTGGATGAACAGGGTTGGGTTGGGGCGGAGCGGGGGTATTAACTTCTGGTGGCGGTGGATCAGAGGTACCATCACCCCTTAAGAGATCATCCATGGATCTAGTAATAGGCATCCTGTAACATATCATCCAATGGCAAAATAAATAAGGAAGGAAACAAGACAAGGGTTGGTATGGCTCCAAGGCAACATTTCATTCCCTAAAATACTTCTTAAATTAAAGTTCATCATAATTCAAGGGTTGCATCGTCGTGAGAACCTTAACCTAAGGGTTAAGTAATCACGAGTAAAACCCAAATAATATTACAAAAGGAGTCGAGACATTGTTCAACAGAAAGCATAATAACCAAATATCTAATCTAGTACATAGGAGTGCTAAGGCTCTTCGTCCTCTTCCTAGTCTAGATCAAGTAAACACCTAGATCTCATCAAAGTTCAGGAAGTCAGCGATCTCGCCCTCCTCAAGAGTAGCAGAGGTATGCTCATTGGGCTGAGCAACATGCACTGGCCTTCCTTCAGGGACAACATTGTTGGAAGCCCCAGTAGATGTCTCCTCAGGTGCAGCCCTCTCAGGTACAGCCATCTCAGGTATAGCCACCTCAGGTGCCATGCTCCTAGTGATTGGGCGGTATCCATTTGAGTGGCGACGAGGACCCATGGTGGACATGCGCGGCCCACGCTGATAGTGCTCAAATGTAGGGTCCAACTCCGGCAGTACCTCAGCATCAGCAAGCATGGCGTCTTCCCCATACAAAATCTCTGGGGTAAAAAGTCCCATGGCAGCCCACGGAGCAAGGCTATTCTCCAGCGTGGCAATCCTCCTGCGGGCCTCCACTGTCTCCTGCTGAAGGCGAAGGAGATAGAGGTCCATTGACCTCATCAGATTGATCATGTGCTGAAGAGGACCTCGCGGCTCCAGTTGAGTGGTACGATAGATGTTACTACTCTCACCCATACCACGGGATGGGTAATAGTGGAACATCACGTTTGTCTCAGGTAGCTCATGGCGGAGGCGGACGATCGCCACATAAGCCGCATCAAACAGTGACATGCGGATGCAAGACCCCCTTCCTTGAAACTGGAAGGGCCTCTCCATGGAGTTCCGTTCAGGAATAAAGACCTCAGTCACATATTCTGTGGATGCCGCGCTGGAAGGTGCAGAGTAGGTTGTATAAATGGGCAGGTGAGTAAATCCTAAGTACTGCATCATCAGCCAAAGGGTATGGGTCATGGTGTCCTCCTCAAAAGCGCTTGTGCGGTAGCAAGGCTCCCAAAGTGTGGCCATCTACAAGGTTGGGTTAAAAACATAAGTTATAAGATAAAAGGGAGGCATATCTAAAACACAATACTTATAGCCAAGAACTTCTCAGAAATAGAAATTTTCATAATATAATTCTTTTATTACATCATCTCTAGGGATACATGAGGGATACAAGCTAACTTGTTAGCTTAAGATACTAAGAATACTCCAAACTCTAAGGCTCCCACTCAGAACCAGACAGATAAGGCTCTCCAGGCTCAGGCTCGGAATCACTATATATGACCCAAGAGTTACGGACTGGGGGGGATGGTGGTGGAGACTCTCTTGTGTAAACCACTCCACGGTGCTGAACCGGTGGTGGTGGTGTGATCGACGGGGACTCCTCAATCTCTGGGCTAGAGGTCTCGTGGGGAAAGTGGTGTGTTCCTAGCTATAATCGGGGTGAATCGTCTAAGGTACGCTGGCGGTTGCCGTCTGGCGGGACGAGGTGTTGCGGGTGGTTCTGGAACAACTGGTGGTGGAGGAGGAGGTGGAACTGCTATAGGTGCTGGGTTTTGGCGAAGCTGCTGGCGCCTACGGCGAGCCTCAAAATCCCGGTGAAGGCATTCACATTGATACCAGTAAAGCCTACACAACCGGTAAAAGAGCTTGCAGGTCGCTTCCCTCAACTGTGGCAAAGGAAGTGAAATTGCGGTGCCTCACACAATGCTGAAGGGTATGGCCATTGATCTTGATGGCTACATGACGAGTGGCTACATGACCGACGACTTCGCCTAGGATCCTATCCTCCTTAATCATCAAGGTGGGGCGCTTCCTCCGACCAAGAACTCTAGTTAGCTCCCTTAAAACCATACTCCAAACGGGTTCAGGTTCAACCTCCATCTAAAATTATTTAAAAGGAAAATTTATTAGTAACTTTTGAGAGATAAGATAAAGTGAATATCTTAAAAAGGAAAGGTTAATACTATAAGCATGTTCTTATGTGCATTATTAATGGTTCCTATTCTAACGACCAATCTAACTATGGTTTTCCTACAGTCAGTATGGCTCTGATACCAACGCTGTCGGAACCCTCCCTTCTATGGCGTGGAATACCAAGAGGGATTCCTATGTGCAAACAGTACTAGTCCCATGATCAGTGGCTAGCACGCACATTCACAACATTGTCATCACATCCATACAAGTTCATAATACACTGATAGAAATAAAGTCTTACATCATGGCCTATTGGCCGAATTTAAAAGTTTGCAGCGGAAGATACATTGCTTGGCAGTATGCCTTCTACCCAAAATACCACAGGCAACTGACAAGGGTAAACCTTAGAAAGATTCGTTAGCAAAGTCCAGTGATTCTGGCCTGGATCGGGTATTCATTCTCCTCATTCTCTCGAATGTCAACAATAGCAAGGTTGAGTACACGTATGTACTCGCAAGACTTGTAGTGTATCACAAATGTATAAAGTAAATGCAGGCTATGTCATGGGTAAGCTACTAAGTTGTTTTGCATAAAGCGAAATTGAATTGTAAATACAGAATAATAGATTGCAAAGCGTAATTTGTAAAGCAATTGATGATATGTAAATAACAAGTATAAGAATAGTAACAACCTCACAATCCTCCATGATTGTAGGTAGAGTATCGCCCATTCCCATTTTATTGCCAACCATAATTTATGCAAGACCCTTTTTCCAACCATCGTTGAGTTTCCAATCGTTTTATAAAAGTACCAAAACTCTAACTAGTGTCAATGCACCAAGATTCCCATAACCGTGGGAACGGCTTTTCGAAAAGTTTAGACTCTGCAGAGTTGTACAACTTTACCCACAAATAATGATCAATTCCTTTATGCATTCGAAATTAACACACTTCCTTAGGTGTGCCGCGGAATGATCATACACAACTGTTACATCATTTAATCCTGACTTTACACTAGCCCGGTGCCGACAAACCCTTACTATGGTAGAAACAACAATCATATGGATCATAAACATTCTCATTGCGCGAGACAACAACAACCGTTTCTCCCCATAGTAAGGCGTACACCGTTGCATTGGTATGTGTCTAACCCACACCCGCGTGTGGACACCCCTACGGGTAATCTCGCAAGAACAACCCGTGCTACTACGGCCTTCCAAAGTGTAAAGCCAGTTTTAAACAACTTAATAGGTTGAGGCTATCCCATAAATAGCAATTGTGGTTGTACGGTAATTCCTGGATTATACAACACTATGTTCGGTCCTTAAATTAACCCAGGCGGAAAACTCCCCCCTACACTACGTGTAAGTTAAAGCTTACACACCCGGCTATTGCCATAATCCGCCTGTGTCAAAACATAGTTTTATTTTTATTTTTATCAAACTACCAAGTATCCTTCTTTGTCATAACCAATCTTTTTCAAATTATGAGACAACACTGTCTCTTCCAAAACATGTCCAATCTCGGTGATTATCATGAACAATGTTACCGACCATTTGTGATCCCATTTCTAGAGCATACTAAGCATGTGCAAATAATTGATCGATTATACCCTTTTGACATTATCTTTTTGTCTAACCATAACCTAGGGTTTCAATGTTCTCATGTCAACAATTAATCGAGGAAATCCCACAAGCTAGGTTTAGTTCTACCGCATCCCACAATATAGCAAATTTAAGGAACATAGCGCATCCATAATAATTTTTGACAAACAAAGTAAACTATCTTAAAATAGTGGGTTCAATATGGTCAAAGGAGGGTGCTTGCCTTGCTCAGTGATTTCCTGCGTGGAGTCGGGGTCGTCGACGAAAGTATCCGGAGTATCGGTGTCTACACGCCGTATCAAAAGAGCGAAGCAACATCCAAATCCAGAAAAGAACAAACGAAAAGTAAACACACAATACATGTGGCAAAAGATTTCCTCCCAATGGCGCGAGCCGACACCGGCGGAGAGGGATTGGGCGGCGTGGCAGGCGAGGCGTAAGGATCTCGGCCGGAGCGAGGAGGGCCAATGGAGGGCGTCGTCAGGCAATGATCAAAGCCGGGCGAGGCGCTTCGTCAGGGAAGGCGAGGGATTGGCTGGGGCGATGGCTCGGCCGAGCGTCCGCGCGAGAGAGAGAGCAGACGGGAGAAGAAGAGAAGAGAAGGAGGCCGACCGGTGGGCCTCGGGTCCACACGGCAGCGAGAGAGGGAGAGGGAGGTGGGAATGGCGGCAAGGAAACGAAGTTCAGTCCATTCAGGCTCTCCCCTCGAGCACTGTAGCAATCTGACATTGCTCCATCCCTCTGGTTGGTTCAGTGAGGCATCAAGTTTAGGCATCGCATTGGTGCAGAGGGATTTGCAAATCCTTTAGCTGGTAGGGTTGGAACCAATGCCCTAGATTGCTTTGCCAGGGTTCAGTCAATGCCTTTGCATTGCTTTGTCACAATTGCTTGATACTGACGATTGCTTCCCCTCTGGTTGGCACAATGAGCTATATGCTCAGGCCTTGCATTGATGCGAAGAGATTTTTAAATCTCTGAATATGGTCGATCAAAGCTAGAACAGTCATTGCTAGATTCTAATTGATAGTGGCTCAAGCTGGTGTTGCTTGTTTTGGTTGTAAATAGAACATACTTAGATTACCGATGAAAAGCTAAATAGAGAAATGCATGAAAGTGGAACCTTCAAATAGCTAGCAAAAAATAATCTAAGTAAATCGAAAATCCAAATAATCCTTCAAAATGGTTGAACTCCAAATTAAAACCAAAATAATTAATCCAAGTATTTAATAATATTTCTAATAATTGTGGATGTTACAAACCTACCCCCCTTAAGGAAAATCTCGTCCTCGAGATTCGGTGGTTTCCGGGAAGAAGGAAGGGAATTCCTTTTTAAGTTGATCCTCTCGTTCCCAAGTAGCTTCATCTTCGGTATGGTTACTCCATTGAACTTTCAACATTTTAACAGATTGACTTCGAGTGTGACGTTTTGCTTCTTCCAGGATTTGAATAGGATGTTCTCGATACGAGAGAGGTCGGGTCGAAGGTCAATCTCTTCTAATTGAGTGTGCTCGGTTGGAACTCGAAGACACTTCTTGAGTTGAGACACGTGAAAGACATTATGGACATCCGATAGTTGAGGCGGCAATTCCAATTTGTATGCCATATCACCTTTCTTTTCAAGAATGCGATATGGTCCAATATATCGAGGTGCCAATTTTCCTCGGATTTGAAATCGGCGAATACCGCGAAGCGGTGAGACTTTGAGATAGACATGATCTCCAATTTCAAAGCTCAGCTCACGTCGACGATGGTCGGCGTAGCTCTTTTGACGTGATTGTGCCTCCTTCAATCGGCCTCTTATCACATCAACGTGCTCTTGAGCTTCTCGGATGAGGTTTGGGCCAAAGAACTTTCCTTCACCTGCTTCGGACCAAAAGAGAGGAGTTCGGCACTTTCTTCCATAAAGTGCTTCGAATGGGGACATTTGGAGACTTGATTGGAAACCATTGTTGTAGGAGAACTCGGCGAATGGTAAGCATTTCTCCCAATTAGTGCTATAAGATAACACACAAGCTCTCAACATGTCTTCCAAGATTTGATTTGTCCTTTCAGTTTGCCCATCCGTTTGAGGGTGGTAAGCCGTACTGAAGTTTAACTTGGTTCCCAAAAGACTATGTAAGCTTTTCCAAAATCGAGAGGTAAATTGAGGGCCTCGATCAGAAACTATAGTCTTGGGTACACCATGTAAACGGACAATGTTACTCAAATAGAGCTCAGCAAGTTTGTCTCCTTGATAAGTGGTCTTGACTGGTATAAAATGTGCCACTTTAGTCAGCCGATCAATAATGACCCATATGGAGTCATTTCCCTTTTGAGTCTTGGGTAGACCGGTAATGAAATCCATACCGATGTCTTCCCACTTCCATTCAGGGATCTTTAAAGGTTGGAGAAGTCCAGCTGGTCGTTGGTGCTCAGCCTTGATTCGCTGGCACACATCACAGATAGCAACATATGCGGCAATATCCTTTTTCATGCCGGGCCACCAATATTCTTTCCGGAGGTCTTGGTACATTTTCGTACTCCCGGGATGAATAGATAATGGTGAATTGTGAACTTCACTCAGAATCAAATCCTTGAGCTCAGGATCAATTGGGACATAAATTTGCTGTCATGCATGATCAATCCATTGGCTCCCTCAGTAAACACTAATTTTAAACCTTCCTTCAGTTGTTTTCGAATTTCAGTAATGGCTTGGTCCTTGAGTTGAGCAACTTTTATTTGCTCTTTGAGGGTTGGTTGTACCTCTAGGGTAGCAACATATCCCTCCCCAACTACTTCCAGATTGAGTCTTTTAAATGACTCAAGCAACCCTAGCTGGCAAACCATGATACAATGGAGCTTTCGACTAAGAGCGTCAGCTACAACATTGGCTTTACCAGGATGGTAATGAATGCTGAGATCATATTCTTTTATTAATTCAAGCCATCTTCTTTGCCTTAGGTTCAAATCTGATTGAGTGAAGAAATACTTCAAGCTCTTGTGATCGGTGTAAATATCGCATCTATTACCAATGAGGTAATGACGCCAAATCTTAAGAGCATGAACCATCGCGCCAATTCCAAATCATGAGTGGGATAGTTCATCTCATGTGGTCGCAATTGGCGGGAAGCATAAGCTATGACTCTGCCTTCTTGCATCAACACACAACCAAGTCAATAGCGGGATGCATCACAATATACATCGAAGCTTTTTCGAACATCAGGCAACACAAGCACTGGGGCTGTGGTTAGCCTCTTTTTCAGTTCTTGAAAACATGCTTCACATTCTGGGGACCACTCAAACTTCTTTTCTTTCTTCAAGAGTTGAGTCATTGGTCTTGCAATCTTGGAGAAGTTTTCAATAAATCGACGGTAATATCCGGCCAAACCAAGAAAACTTCGGACTTGCGGAACGGATTGAGGCTGACTCCAAGCTAGCACATCATGAACTTTACTTGGGTCTACCGCAACTCCTCCTTTGGATAGAACATGCCCAAGAAAAGCAACCTCTTTTAGCCAAAACTCGCATTTCTCGAATTTGGCATAGAGTTGATGCTCTCGAAGTTTCTCAAGTACCATGCGCAAATGAGACGCATGTTCTTCTTCATTCTTGGAATAGACAAGAATATCATCAATGAATACCACCACAAACTTATCCAAATATTCCATGAAAACTTTATTCATAAGGTTCATGAAACTTATGGAGCATTGGTAAGTCCAAAAGACATTACGGTGTACTCGTATAAACCGTAACGGGTGGTAAGAGCGGTCTTGGGAATATCTTCAGATTTGATCTTTAATTGAAAATACCCAAGTCTTAAATCAATCTTGGAGAATACTTGAGCACCATTCATTTGATCAAAAAGATCATCAATCCGTGGAAGCGGATATTTATTTTTGATAGTGACCTCATTCAACGACCGATAGTCCACGCACATACGCAGACTTCCATCTTTCTTTTTGACAAATAACACGGGACTTCCCCATGGAGACGAGCTAGGACGAATAAATCCCTTGTCCAACTGCTACTTGAGTTGCTTCTTCAATTCTACTAGTTCATCCACGGGCATACGATAAGGACGCTTTGATATGGGTGCCGTCCCAGGGATAAGGTCAATAGAGAATTCTGTGTCACGATCCGGTGGCATCCCTGGTAATTCTTCTGGGAATACATCCGGGTATTCACATACCACGGGCACTTGTTCAAATTCGGCTATGGCCATAGAATGAAGGTGTACTTTCTGTTTGGACGGGTCACGAATAGAGGAAAATTCCACTCGAATTCCATCAAGATTGACAAGAGAGATAATTCGGTTTGCACAATCAATGTGTCCTTTGTGTTTGGATAACCAATCCATTCCTAGAATGACATCTAAGCCCATGGTATCTATCATTATGAGGTTAGCATAAAAGATTATTCCATTTATTTCAATTGCTACTCCAGGGCATAGGCTTGATGTTTTCATGGTGGCACCAGGTGAGTGTATTATCATGTTACTAGGTAAATGATCTACCCCAATCCCATGTTGAGTGACAAATCCTTTTGATATAAAAGAATGTGATGCTCCAGAATCAAATAAAATTATGGTAGGGATGGAGTGCACAAGGAACATACCCAATACCACATCGGGTGCATCGTGAGCCTCTTCAGCGGTCACATGATGAAGACGACCGTTATTATTGCCTTGAGCTGGGGCTGGCTTCAGGGCTTGTGGTCTCACGGGTCCTTGAGGACGACCTTGAGGACGTTGGTGATTCCCTTGAGGTTGGGGCCGAGGCGGCACTGGATTCTTCTTGGGGCATACACTAGAAATATGCCCACGCTCGCCACAAGAGTAACAAGTGATATTAGCCATTTGATTCTGAACACCAGATGGCTGTCTAGCCAGAGGAGGCGGCCTAGCTGGTGGCGGCTGAGGACGAGGAGCTTGCCCTTGAGGCAGTGGTGGCCGAGGAACAGGTGGGCGGTTGTTAGGAAACTGCCCAGCACGTGGCCTGGATGAACTGGCACCCACTGACTTTTGCGCCAACCACTTGCGCTTGCGACTCTCATGAACAGCACGGGTACCATACTCAACTCGAACGGCCTTGTCCACGAGGGACTGGAAATCAAAGATGTCATGAGCAGCAAGCGTCCATTTGATCTCTTCACTCAAGTGCTCACGGAAGCGCTCAATCTTTTTAACCTCATCAGCAACCTCTGGAGTGGCATATCGGGACAAATAGTTGAAGCGGTGAAGATACTCCATCACTGTCATATTGCCCTGACGAAGATTATAGAACTCACGCTTCTTGATCTCCACAATACTGGCTGGAATATGAGCTTTACGAAACGCTTCCTTGAATCCGGCCCAAGTAATGACTTGGCCCTCAGGAATCATAGCCTGGTGACTTTCCCACCAAGCTGCAGCAGCCCTATGCGCTTGATAAGATGCATACAAGACTTCTCTCTATCATCACATTGAGCAATGGTTAACTTGCCCTCAATGGAACGAAGCCAATCATCAGCATCGAGAGGATCTGATGATGCTGAGAAGGTAGGTGGTCGAGTTCGCAGAACTCGCCCAACTTGGACTGAGGTCGCAGATCACCATTGCCATTTCCATTACCACCCTGGCTAAGTTTGCACCAAAGTTGGCAGTATTCTGTACCATCTGCTGAAGTAGGAGGGTATGCGTTTGGCGACCTTGTTCAATCATGGCAAGCACTTGTGCCATGGTTGGAGGTCCTGGAAGCTGTTCCTCAGGAATAGCTGAATGAGGATCCTGAGCAGGTGGTGGATTATTACGCTGCTGAGGCGGAACATTCCTTGGATGAACAGGGTTGGGTTGGGGCGGAGCGGGGGTATTAACTTCTGGTGGCAGTGGATCAGAGGTACCATCACCCCTCAAGAGATCATCCATGGATCTAGTAATAGGCATCCTGTAACATATCATCCAATGGCAAAATAAATAAGGAAGGAAACAAGACAAGGGTTGGTATGGCTCCAAGGCAACATTTCATTCCCTAAAATACTTCTTAAATTAAAGTTCATCATAATTCAAGGGTTGCATCGTCGTGAGAACCTTAACCTAAGGGTTAAGTAATCACGAGTAAAACCCAAATAATATTACAAAAGGAGTCGAGACATTGTTCAACAGAAAGCATAATAACCAAATATCTAATCTAGTACATAGGAGTGCTAAGGCTCTTCGTCCTCTTCCTAGTCTAGATCAAGTAAACACCTAGATCTCATCAAAGTTCAGGAAGTCAGCGATCTCGCCCTCCTCAAGAGTAGCAGAGGTATGCTCATTGGGCTGAGCAACATGCACTGGCCTTCCTTCAGGGACAACATTGTTGGAAGCCCCAGTAGATGTCTCCTCAGGTGCAGCCCTCTCAGGTGCAGCCCTCTCAGGTACAGCCATCTCAGGTATAGCCACCTCAGGTGCCATGCTCCTAGTGATTGGGCGGTATCCATTTGAGTGGCGACGAGGACCCATGGTGGACATGTGCGGCCCACGCTGATAGTGCTCAAATGTAGGGTCCAACTCCGGCAGTACCTCAGCATCAGCAAGCATGGCGTCTTCCCCATACAAAATCTCTGGGGTAAAAAGTCCCATGGCAGCCCACGGAGCAAGGCTATTCTCCAGCGTGGCAATCCTCCTGCGGGCCTCCACTGTCTCCTGCTGAAGGCGAAGGAGATAGAGGTCCATTGACCTCATCAGATTGATCATGTGCTGAAGAGGACCTCGCGGCTCCAGTTGAGTGGTACGATAGATGTTACTACTCTCACCCATACCACGGGATGGGTAATAGTGGAACATCACGTTTGTCTCAGGTAGCTCATGGCGGAGGCGGACGATCGCCACATAAGCCGCATCAAACAGTGACATGCGGATGCAAGACCCCCTTCCTTGAAACTGGAAGGGCCTCTCCATGGAGTTCCTTTCAGGAATAAAGACCTCAGTCACATATTCTGTGGACGCCGCGCCGGAAGGTGCAGAGTAGGTTGTGTAAATGGGCAGGTGAGTAAATCCTGGCATCTTGCATCATCAGCCAAAGGGTATGGGTCATGGTGTCCTCCTCAAAAGCGCTAGTGCGGTAGCAAGGCTCCCAAAGTGTGGCCATCTACAAGGTTGGGTTAAAAACATAAGTTATAAGATAAAAGGGAGGCATATCTAAACCACAATACTTATAGC
Source organism: Rhipidocladum racemiflorum (assembly GCA_036346355.1). Taxonomy (NCBI): domain Eukaryota; kingdom Viridiplantae; phylum Streptophyta; class Magnoliopsida; order Poales; family Poaceae; genus Rhipidocladum; species Rhipidocladum racemiflorum. The sequence goes on along the minus strand of CM070576.1, from coordinate 2,377,480 downwards.
CAAGAACTTCTCAGAAATAGAAATTTTCATAATATAATTCTTTTATTACATCATCTCTAGGGATACATGAGGGATACAAGCTAACTTGTTAGCTTAAGATACTAAGAATACTCCAAACTCTAAGGCTCCCACTCAGAACCAGACAGATAAGGCTCTCCAGGCTCAGGCTCGGAATCACTATATATGACCCAAGAGTTACGGACTGGGGGGGATGGTGGTGGAGACTCTCTTGTGTAAACCACTCCACGGTGCTGAACCGGTGGTGGTGGTGTGATCGACGGGGACTCCTCAATCTCTGGGCTAGAGGTCTGTGGGGAAAGTGGTGTGTTCCTAGCTATAACTGGGGTGAACTGTCTAAGGTACGCCTGGCGGTTGCCAGTACGGCGGGGACGAGGTGCTGCGGGTGGTTCTGGAACAACTGGTGGTGGAGGAGGAGGTGGAACTGCTATAGGTGCTGGGTTTTGGCGAAGCTGCTGGCGCCTACGGCGAGCCTCAAAATCCCGGGTGAAGGCATTCACATTGATACGGTAAAGCCTACACAACTGGTAAAAGAGCTTGCGGGCTGCTCCTCATTGCGTGGCAAAGGAAGTGAAATTGCGGTGCCTCACACAATGCTGAAGGGTATGGCCATTGATCTTGATGGCTACATGAAGAGTGGCTACATGACCGACGACTTCGCCTAGGATCCTATCCTCCTTAATCATCAAGGTGGGGCGCTTCCTCCGACCAAGAACTCTAGTTAGCTCCCTTAAAACCATACTCCAAATGGGTTCAGGTTCAACCTCCATCTAAAATTATTTAAAAGGAAAATTTATTAGTAACTTTTGAGAGATAAGATAAAGTGAATATCTTAAAAAGGAAAGGTTAATACTATAAGCATGTTCTTATGTGCATTATTAATGGTTCCTATTCTAACGACCAATCTAACTATGGTTTTCCTACGATCAAGATGGCTCGATACCAACGCTTTTCGGAACCCTCCCTTCTATGGCGTGGAATACCAAGAGGGATTCCTATGTGCAAACAAGATTAGTCCCATGATCGGTGGCTAGCACGCACATTCACAACATTGTCATCACATCCATACAAGTTCATAATACACCGATAGAAATAAAGTCTTACATCATGGCCTATTGGCCGAATTTAAAAGTTTGCAATGGAAGATACATTGCTTGGCAGTATGCCTTCTACCCAAAATACCACAGGCAATCGACAAGGGTAAACCTTAGAAAGATTCGTTAGCAAAGTCCCGTATTCTCGCCTGGATCGGGGTATTCATTCTCCTCATTCTCTGAATGTCAACAATAGCAAGGTTGAGTACACGTATGTACTCGCAAGACTTGTAGTGTATCACAAATGTATAAAGTAAATGCAGGCTATGTCATGGGTAAGCTACTAAGTTGTTTTGCATAAAGCGAAATTGAATTGTAAATACAGAATAATAGATTGCAAGCGTAATTTGTAAAGCAATTGACAGATATGTAAATAACAAGTATAAGAATAGTAACAACCTCACAATCCTCCATGATTGTAGGTAGAGTATCGTCCATTCCCATTTTATTGCCAACCATAATTTTTGCAAGACCCTTTTTCCAACCATCGTTGAGTTTCCAATCGTTTTATAAAAGTACCAAAACTCTAACTAGTGTCAATGCACCAAGATTCCCATAACCGTGGGAACGGCTTTTCGAAAAGTTTAGACTCTGCAGAGTTGTACAACTTTACCCACAAATAATGATCAATTCCTTTATGCATTCGAAATTAACACACTTCCTTAGGTGTGCCGCGGAATGATCATACACAACTGTTACATCATTTAATCCTGACTTTACACTAGCCCGGTGCCGACAAACCCTTACTATGGTAGAAACAACAATCATATGGATCATAAACATTCTCATTGCGCGAGACAACAACAACCGTTTCTCCCCATAGTAAGGCGTACACCGTTGCATTGGTATGTGTCTAACCCACACCCGCGTGTGGACACCCTACTGGGTAATCTCGCAAGAACAACCGTGCTACTACGGCCTTCCAAAGTGTAAAGCCAGTTTTAAACAACTTAATAGGTTGAGGCTATCCCATAAATAGCAATTGTGGTTGTACGGTAATTCTGGATTATACAACACTATGTTCGGTCCTTAAATTAACCCAAAGCGGAAAACTCCCCTACACTACGTGTAAGTTAAAGCTTACACACTGGCTATTGCCATAATCCGCCTGTGTCAAAACATAGTTTTATTTTTATTTTTATCAAACTACCAAGGTATCCTTCTTGTCATAACCAATCTTTTCAAATTATGAGACAACACTGTCTCTTCCAAAACATGTCCAATCTCGTGATTATCATGAACAATGTTACCGACCATTTGTGATCCCATTTCTAGAGCATACTAAGCATGTGCAAATAATTGATCGATTATACCCTTTTGACATTATCTTTTTGTCTAACCATAACCTAGGGTTTCAATGTTCTCATGTCAACAATTAATCGAGGAAATCCCACAAGCTAGGTTTAGTTCTACCGCATCCCACAATATAGCAAATTTAAGGAACATAGCGCATGCATAATAATTTTTGACAAACAAAGTAAACTATCTTAAAATAGTGGGTTCAATATGGTCAAAGGAGGGTGCTTGCCTTGCTCAGTGATTTCCTGCGTGGAGTCGGGGTCGTCGACGAAAGTATCCGGAGTATCGGTGTCTACACGCCATATCAAAAGAGCGAAGCAACATCCAAATCCAGAAAAGAACAAACGAAAAGTAAACACACAATACATGTGGCAAAAGAAGTCGAATATAATTACAAATAAAAGCATTCATACAACAAGTGAGTGTGTGCTTTGGGATTTGGCGGGAATTAGGGTTTGGGTCCAACTGATGGTTTAGAACACCAATTTACTTTACGAATTCAAGAAGATAAAATTGTTTAGATTTATAGAGTTAAAATAATATCACAAAGTAGCATGGTTGATCGAAACCTTAAATAAGTTATTGAATATGCGTAAGTGATTAACTAATACATGAATAAGTGGTAAATACATCATTACTACGAGCTTTTAATCTAGTTATTTCTAACATCTTCGTGCTGTCATTTGTGCTTACAAAGTTCATCAAGCTTCATCTACACATCTACTCTATATACATGATACATAGGTTGCATGAAATCATCCCATTATACATTTCAAGATTATACATGGTTTAATCCTAAATAATTCCATAAACCAGTATGAGTATTATATTAAAAGAGCTTAGAAAATAAGTTTATAGTTTTCAAGATTTATTTGCACTAAGTATATACATTTCAAATTTTAAATGCATTGAAACTAACCTAATCAAGGAATTGATACAAACCAAGTTCAAATTTAAATGTTTTTACATATTTAGAATCCTAGTGACATCAGGAATACAACAAAATTGGTTTCATAAATTTTGGAGTTTATTTGCACAAAATTTGCATTTGAGCAAGGTTTTGGCCGAAATGCTATTTTCCAAATTTAAACATTTTCCAGTAACAAGTTTGAAATATTTTTGCATATTCAGAAACTACATGATTTAATAAAAATTTAGAAACTGGTTTGACCTCATTTGGATTTGTATTTCAAAAGTTATGGGCATTTGAAGTGGTTCGGTTTGGAAAAACTGAATTTAAATGGAAAATGCGCTTTCCCAAAGCGAAGGCGTATTTTGGCTCGGTTGGTCTCATCTTTGGGCACGCTTGAGCGATCGACGGGCGGAGTCCACTTGTCGATGGGCGCGCTTCGAGAGGGGCGATGGTCGACAAGCGGTCCCACGCGCCCGATGGCCTCGACGAGTGGGGAGTCGGTGACAAGCCGGTCCCCACGCTGGCCGAGACCGAGCAGGGGAGTGGCGGAGGCGGGCTCGCCGGTGCTGGAGCAAGGCCGGAGATGCCCGGGCGAGGCCTTGGTGAGGACGAGCGTGGTACGGAGAACCTAGGGCACTACTTGGTTTGGCTCGGGAGTGGCCGGAGTAGTGCTCGCGATGGAGCAGTGCGGCGGCGCTAATGGCGCTTGGCCGTGGAGACGCTAGGGTGGCATCGGAGCTCGTTCGAGTGTTCGGTGAGCATCAGTGGGGCCTAATGGTGCGGTTTGATACCTTGGACTGGAGGAAGAATAGCCGGAGACGCTTGGCACCGTGCGCCGGAGCTGAAGAAGACGAAGCTCGGTGCGGTGGGGCTCCGGTGATTCTCACTGCAATCCAGAGTGGGGAAAGGACTTAGGAGGTCAGGGGAATGCTCTATGCTCGGGGAATTGAAGAATAGAGCGAGGGAAATCGACAATTGCATGTTTCCCCCTTGCGGCTCACCTCTTGTTTCCGAAGCTCCGAGCGAGGCTCATTGCCCACTGAAGGTCGGGGAAGAAGTGGGCAAGAGCAAGGGACCAAGGTGAGTCCAATTGAGCTTAAGTAGTGGGAGGTGGCGTCCAATTTGGCAATGCTCGTGAGCCCGAGCTCGGCGGCAATGGCTAAAGGACAACGGCAACAGTCTTTTCGGCGGGTTTTCGCGTTCAATCGAGTAGTTGTCAGTAGGGCTTGAGTGCTCGCAAGGCACGGCTCAGGCGTTGGTTTGGACGAGCTGTAGAGGGGTATCGAGTCAAGATTTCCTCCCAATGGCGCGAGCCGACACCGGCGGAGAGGGATTGGGCGGCGTGGCAAAGCGGCGTAAGGATCTCGGCCGGAGCGAGGAGGGCCAATGGAGGGCGTCGTCAGGCAATGATCAAAGCCGGGCGAGGTGCTTCGTCAGGGAAGGCGAGGGATTGGCTGGGGCGACGGCTCGGCCGAGCGTCCGCGCGAGAGAGAGAGAGGAGAAGAAGTGAAGAGAAGGAGGCCGACCGGTGGGCCTCGGGTCCACACGGCAGCGAGAGAGGGAGAGGGGGGTGGGACTGGCGGCAAGGAAACGAAGTTCAGTCCATTCAGGCTCTCCTCGAGCAATCAGAGCAATCTGACATTGCTCCATCCCTCTGGTTGGTTCAATGAGGCATCAAGTTTAGGCATCGCATTGGTGCAGAGGGATTTGCAAATCCTTTAGCTGGTAGGGTTGGAACTAATGCCCTAGATTGCTTTGCCAGGGTTCAGTCAATGCACTGCATTGCTTTGTCACAATTGCTTGATACTGACGATTGCTTCCCCTCTGGTTGGCACAATGAGCTATATGCTCAGGCCTTGCATTGATGCGAAGAGATTTTTAAATCTCTGAATATGGTCGATCAAAGCTAGAAACGATCATTGCTAGATTCTAATTGATAGTGGCTCAAGCTGGTGTTGCTTGTTTTGGTTGTAAATAGAACATACTTAGATTACCGATGAAAAGCTAAATAGAGAAATGCATGAAAGTGGAACCTTCAAATAGCTAGCAAAAAATAATCTAAGTAAATCGAAAATCCAAATAATCCTTCAAAATGGTTGAACTCCAAATTAAAACCAAAATAATTAATCCAAGTATTTAATAATATTTCTAATAATTGTGGATGTTACAAACCTACCCCCCTTAAGGAAAATCTCGTCCTCGAGATTCGGTGGTTTCCGGGAAGAAGGAAGGGAATTCCTTTTTAAGTTGATCCTCTCGTTCCCAAGTAGCTTCATCTTCGGTATGGTTACTCCATTGAACTTTCAACATTTTAACAGATTGACTTCGAGTGTGACGTTTTGCTTCTTCCAGGATTTGAATAGGATGTTCTCGATACGAGAGGTCGGGTCGAAGGTCAATCTCTTCTAATTGAGTGTGCTCGGTTGGAACTCGAAGACACTTCTTGAGTTGAGACACGTGAAAGACATTATGGACATCCGATAGTTGAGGCGGCAATTCCAATTTGTATGCCATATCACCTTTCTTTTCAAGAATGCGATATGGTCCAATATATCGAGGTGCCAATTTTCCTCGGATCTTATTGCTCTCTTGCTTTATTGCTTTGTATTGCCTCTCGTTACATTGAGTCTGGCTCTCACGTTGCATTGCTCTGGTGCATTGTTTACATGGCTCAACTAGGCCTTATAAAGGCTTCAATACTTAGCCAACTCGGATGCAGCACGTCAAGCTCTACTCGGACACGGAGACAAACTGGATACGAACTCCGTATTCTATACGTAACAAAATTAGTTCCAACAATCACCCCCCTAATTTTGTAACGCCTAATTTCTAACTTGTTGAGGCAATCGGTCACAACTACGATTTGCCCAACTTTTATTCGACACTGGATGGAGAACGCATCTTCTCGACACCCCATACTCGACTTACTTAATTCAAGACGGCGGGCACATCTCTTCTAACGTCTTGGACGCATCTTCGACGGACTTGAGTTTGGACGACGAGCACACCTCTTCAACGCCCCGGACTCGACTTTGAGTTTGGACGGCGAACACACCTCTTCAACGCCCCGGACTCGACTCTGACGGACATGAGTTTGGACGGCGAACACATCTCTTCAACGCCCCGGACTCAACTTTCACGGACTTGACTTTGGACGGCGAACACACCTTCTCACGTCCCGGAGTCAACTCTATTACTTGACAGAGCATCAAACCAACACTGGTCCCTTCTTACTTTGGACCTCGGTAAGAAGCGCTTTTTCCTCCTCCTTTACCTTGCGGCACTCCGAAGCAAAATGCCCATAATCATTACAATTATAGCATCTCACTTTTGCCTTGTCGAATCTCCGATTCTTGCGGCCTTGTTGACCATCTCCTTTCGAGCCACCGAACGAGCCCTCGCCGTCGCGCCTCGACGATCGGGCCTCCCACTCGGCGCGCGTCAGGAGTAGGTTTTCTTCTTTACCGCTGTCGGATCCCTTAATCCGTTCTTCATGTGCCTTCAAACGACCGATCACCTCCTCGATCGTCATTACCTTGAGGTCGCCGAACTGCTCAATGGTGGAGACGATTTGTAGGAACCTGCTAGGGACAGCACGAAGGAATTTCCTTACCACGTAGCTTTCCTCCATCTTGTCGCCAAGTGCTTTGATTTTGTTGACGATCGTTGTCAACCGGATAGCGAAGTCGTCGACTGACTCCGTTTCTGTCATGCGCAGCCCCTCGAACTCAGCTTTCAGGGTCTGTACCTTAGCCTCCTTCACACGATCAGCACAAAGATGCATCGTCTTCAACGTCTCCCACGCAGCTTTGGCTGTCTCCTTTTCAGCCAGTAGGAAGAGCGTTTCTTCTGGGATGCCTCCATAGATGGCCGCCAATGCCATCTGATCCTTGCGCACATCGACTTTGTCGCCCTCGATCGCTCCCCACAGGTCTTGAGCCCTCAAATACACCTTCATCTTGATTGCCCATGCTGCATAATTGCTCTTCGTGAGCATCGGATAATGCAACGCTATAGCGGAACTCTCTTTCGCCGTCGCGCTTGATGTCGCCTGCCTGACCACCGGTGTCACCACTTCCCGGAGATTTCGACATCTTCTTGGGCAGCAGATCAAGAACTCAGGCACCTGCTGATCTAGCTCTGATACCAATTGTTGGATCGGCTCAAAGATCAATCATGCGATCGGCTTCGGCGACAACGTAGAACATGCATGCAACTCACGCACGGAAGAAATTCTCCTTTTGCTGCTATCAACTCTAATCTTATTGCTCTCTTGCTTTATTGCTTTGTATTGCCTCTCGTTACATTGAGTCTGGCTCTCACGTTGCATTGCTCTGGTGCATTGTTTACATGGCTCAACTAGGCCTTATAAAGGCTTCAATACTTAGCCAACTCGGATGCAGCACGTCAAGCTCTACTCGGACACGGAGACAAACTGGATACGAACTCCGTATTCTATACGTAACAAAATTAGTTCCAACAAAAATTAGCTACAAAGCTAGCAAGATTGATGTATCACGTGTATGGATAACAGAGCTGCATAATTTTTTAAAAATTTGTTCTCTGGCTCCTCAAGAAATTTACATAGTTGAAAGGAAAAACTAATAAAGTCCTTAATAGAGGTCCGGAACTATTCAATATTTATGTGTTTGTTGCAAATCTTTATATCCATGAGCAAGTGGCTTCTTGTTTTGGGATTCTTTTAAACATGGATTGGACCGGATTGTTTAAGAGCTTCTATGAGGTTGTGAGGTTGCAAATTGCTTGTAGAGACCCGTATAAAATACCACAACAAAGGTTGATGGGAGCTGAGAAGGTATTATTCTTGATTAAGATAACTGTGGAATTAGATGAGCTGAAAGATTTGGAGAGTAAAGATGATAATGATGATAACAATGATGACAATGAGGATGATCTTGATGAGTTTGATAATGATGGTAAGGAGGAAAGTGAGTTCAGAGATATGGAGACTGAACAACACCATGTGGAGAAAAATCAAGAGGGTCAATCTGAAAAAAAATCTGATCAAAGTGTTAGTGGTAAGGGGGGTGAATCATCAAAGAAGAATGTTGGTAATACCTTCTCAATATCAGTTGACAAAAGGAATGTGCCAGAACTGAATTCCGAAGGAAATAGTGGAAAATCGTGGATTCAAATGTTCCAAAACAATGTTAGTAAGATCTTCCCAGAGGAGAATGAAAGAAAGAACAGATGTTACAAAATACATAGAGATTTAGAATTAATAGATTCAGATGAAGTTTGTGATGAATTTGAAAGGGAAGAGTGGAATAATCAAGATCTGGTGGAAGATAAAAATCTGAACCTATTGGATAATTTTGCTGGGGAGTCAATCATTGAATTACAAGATGTGGCTGAGCAACAGATTAGGAAATCTGATTGTGGTTTGAAGGCTGAAGAAACAGATAATCTTTATGATAGGGGGAATCATAAAAGACAAATACAATGGGGACCTATGATGAGTAAAAGAAGAAGTAAGAGAGTGGAGGATCAAGGAAAAACTATGCTACAAAAAGCTCAAGAACTGTAAAAGCATAAAAATCTAGAGGATTGTCCCAGACCCAAAGGTACTTCTTCCAAAAGTTCTTTTGACTCTTTCTCTATTGATGAATTAAACTGTTTAGCTGAAAAGGTTAATATAGTTATGGGTGTTTCAAATAGAGAAAAGATGGAAAATATATTAGTTTGTAAGGAAATGGATGCTATGCGCATGGTTAATTTTGATCAGAAGGTCTCTAGAGGAGATATTTCTGATGTCAATAGTAATAAAAAGAATGATGAGTCTGTAGATTCAGCTACTCGGCTTAACTCTTCCAACAATACTCTGAAGGAGGTTGGTGAGGAAGATTGGCGAGTGGTAGGATCCAAAAGACAGGGCAAGCACCCTATGAAAAATAGGAGAGGATGAGAGGCATCTTTTGGAATGTTAGAGGATTAGGTCAGCCGGGGAAGACTCAGTGTATCAAGGAGCTTATTATGAATCATAAAGTGGATTTTGTGGGTTTTCAGGAAACTAAGAAGGAAACCTTTAGTGTTTCTTTTCTAAACACTATTAGTGGTCCTTATTCTTTTGGGTGGCACTGGCTTCCGGCTAAAGCCACTGCAGGTGGCATTTTAGTCGGTATTAATAATGAAATGATGGAAGTTTTACATATTGAGACTAGAGAATTCTCTGTTCAGTGTATTCTCAAAATCAAAGATAACAATTTTGTGTGAAGATTAGTTACGGTTTATGGATCCCCTTATGGTGAAGGTAAACAATCTTTTATCTCTGAACTTCATGAGATTTTTATTGCTGATGAGTGCTCTCCAATTTTGATAGGGGGAGATTTTAATTTGGTCATATCGTATCTTGATAAAAACAATGGTAGGGTTGACCACAAATGGTGTGATAAGTTCAATGAGTGGATTGATATGTGGGGTCTTATGGAGATACGTCTAACTGGCAGACATTTTACTTGGTCTAATAACCAGGATAATCCGATTATGTCAACTATTGATAGAGTTTTTTGTAGTACCTCGTTTGAGGAAAAGTTTCCTTTAGCCCTAGTCTCCTCTCTTCCTAGAATTGGAAGTGATCACACTCCAATCCTTTGGGATTCTAGTAATGGTGTGATTAAGCATAGATCTGGTTACAAATTTGAGAGCTGGTGGCTTCTCAATGAGGATTTTAAAGAAGTTGTTATTAAAAATTGGAATGCTAGGGTTAAAACTGATAATGCAATGGATAAATGGCAAATGAAAGTTAGAAGATTTAGAAAAGCTTCCAGAGGGTGGAGTTTTAATGTAGAATCTGATTATAAAAAAAGGAAAAAAGCAGCTTATTGAAGAGTTTGAAGCTTTAGATGTTTTAGCTGAAAAAAGACCTCTTGTGGAGATTGAGAGGACTAGATTAGATTGGACTAAAAGGGAAATAGAGAAAATTTGGGATATAGAAGAAACTAAAGCTAGGCAAAGGGCTAGAGAGAAAGATATTAAAGAAGGGGATAGAAATACCAAATACTTTCATGCGGTGGCTAATCAACGTAGAAGGAAAAAACATATTTCTGTTCTTGAAGGGCCTGATGGGCTGGTACATGATACTAATAGTATGCTTGAAATAGCTTGTGATTATTATAAATCCTTGTTCGGTTTTAGAGCTAAGCCGAATATCAATTTGGGGAATAATTTTTTTGAGGTTGAGGATATGATTTCAGAACATGAAAATAGCTGTTTGGAGGCTCCCTTTACCGAAGAGGAGGTAAAGAAAGCTGTTTTTGAATCCTATTCGGATGGTGCTCCAGGTCCAGATGGACTCCCTTTTATTTTTTACCAGAAATTTTGGCATATTATTAAAAATGATTTGATGGACCTCTTTAGAGCTTTAGAGAAAGGGGAACTTGACATTTCTAGACTCAATTTTGCTATGATTACTCTAATCCCTAAGGAAAATAATGCTAAAAACATAAAACAATTTCGCCCCATTAGTCTGTTAAACTGTAGTTATAAAATTATCACTAAAGTGTTGACTAATAGAATTGGTTTCATCTGTGATAGAATTATTCTTAATAATCAGACTGCGTTCATTAAAAATAGATACATTCTTGAGAGTGTTGTTACTGCTCATGAGATGATTCATAAGATTCACAAAGAAAAAAAAGGGTCTCGTTATTAAATTGGATTATGAAAAAGCTTATGACATGGTAAACTGAAGTTTCTTAATGGACATTCTTGCTAAGAGGGGCTTTGGAGTTAAATGGCAACTGTGGATATATTCTATTTTAAACAATGGCTCTGTAGGAGTCAAGATAAACAATATAGAGAGTAATTTTTTCCAAACTGGCAAAGGATTAAGACAAGGAGATCCTTTATCTCCTATTTTGTTTAATTTGGTGGCTGATGTATTTGCTAGAATCATGCTCAAAGCGACCAATACTGGTTTGATTAAGGGTTTGTGCGATGATTTCTGTCCTGGAGGGATTGTCACTTTACAATATGCTGATGATACTCTACTGTTTATTAAGAACAACAAAGACTTCGCTTTACATCTCAAATGGTTATTGACTTGCTATGAACAGATGTCTGGTATGAGGATTAACTTTCATAAAAGTGAATTGATTTCTATTGGTTGTGATAGAGATGAAACAGATTATTTTGCTAGAATTTTTTGTTGTAAAATTGGTTCTTTCCCTATTAATTACCTGGGTATCCCTCTCCATTATGATATGTTAAGAAGGGAGGATGTTCAGCCCCTTGTAGACAAGATTCTAAAAAGAATTGCAGGGTGGAGAGGAAAACTTCTTACGTACAGCGGTCGGTTAATCCTAATCAAATCTTGTCTTGCTAGTATACCATTGTATCTTCTTTCCTTTGTTAAATTCCCTAAGTGGGCTTTAGACTTAATTAACTCGCATATGGCCAATTGTCTTTGGAACAATTTTGAAGGACATAGTAAGCTTCATTTGGCAAATTGGCATCTTGTGTGTATGGACAAAAAGTATGGTGGTCTTGGTATTCCCAATTTGAAATATCTTAACATGTGTTTACTTGCTTCTTGGATTAAAAGATATCATTCTAGTAAGTACAAGCATTGGAAAGGTTTGATTGATTTTAAGTATAAAGCCAATAACCCAAATATCTTTGTGTATGATAGTGATCATAGTTCAGTGTTCTGGAAAGGTATCATGTGGGCTGTCCAAGCAACTAAATTTGGGTATAGATGGAAAGTAGGTAATGGTAAGAAGATTCATTTTTGGGAAGACATTTGGTTCGGATCTTCTTGTTTAGCTACTCAATATTGGGATCTTTACATTCTTGTGAATGAGAAGGGTTGTACTATTGCTGACATTTGGGATGGAATTGACTGCAAATGCACTTTTAGAAGAACCTTCTCTGAGAGATTGATGCTTAGATAGTTTGAGCTATTAGAAACTGTTAAATGTGTTAATCTTTCTAAAGATGATGATGCTCACATTTGGCAATATACTAGCAAGGGTGTTTATTCAGTCAAATCCCTTTATGCGATTATCAATTTTAGAGGGGTGGTCCCTGTTTATATCCCAGCTGTTTGGAGTTTGATTGTACCCCCGAAAATTCATTTCTTTCTATGGCTTGTGTCTAATAACAAAATTATGACGAGAGACAATCTTTTGAAGAGAGGAATGAATAGAGGTTTATCTTGCTGTTTTTGCAATGAAATGGAGTAAGTAAATCATCTATTCTTTGAGTGTGTTGTAGCTAAAAATGTTTGGTATGTAGTCAGTGACTTCTTTAGTGTTAAGACTGGACAAGATTTTGAATCGGTGGCTCATTTTTGGTTAAGTAATGATAAAAATGCTGCTATTAATACTGTTGGTTCTGTTGTGCTGTGGGTTTTATGGTGCATAAGAAATGACATGATTTTTTGATTCCAGCAGTGGACAAGTATAAGGACTGTGTGGAGAAGATTAATTATGTTCCTAAAAAACTGGCACCCTATCTACAAGGAACTGATGAGGATCAAGGTGGAGGGATTCTGCAATCAGGTGGAGGCCATCATACGCGCCCCCTGGCTTTGGGGTGTGGAACAAGGTGAAGCTTGATACTGAGTTTGGGAGCAAACTAATTGACAATGGGGCTGCTGCGAATGAATCTGCTGATTTCATTCCGGAAGACTTACAGAAATGGTCCAACTACCTAGATAGTCTTCGTGACTAAGTAGAAACTTCGAACTGATGTAATGAGAAGTCTGGTTAAACGTTTTAGTTTATGTGTTGTGAGAGTTTGTGTTCTTGTTTTGAACTTCATGGGGTGAGGTGGTGCCAACCTCAAGTATGCTACTATGTTTGAGTTTTCTGTAATGGAAAAGTGGGGCATCTTTGATGTCCTTTTGATCTAAAAAATCTTTATATCCATGGTAAGGCGGTTTGCTGGCTTGGAGCCGGGTGGAAGAAGTGGGGCCCACAAGCACATCACAAGAGAGGGCAAATCCAATTGTTGCTGCTCAGGATGGCCCAATTTTAAACAATTGATGGAGGCACTATTTCCGGTCAAAAGTTGTTAGCCTCCGCTAATAATTAGGCCATGTTTGGATGGGCTAAAGCTAATTGTTAGTTGGCTAATAGCTAGAGCTTAGCCCATGTAAAATTAACTCATGGCTATTTGGATACATAACTAATGATTGGACTAATTTCTTAGAAAAATCATGTCTACCCCTGTATTGGATAATGGTAAAAGCCCTCTCGTCTCATGTCTTAAAGCGTAAAATATGGTGAGCTGGTTATGTGCGTACTTTTGGACTATCCATATGACCATATGCCGATCGCTATTATGATGTTAATGTGTACGTACGAGCTCTTTATCTAAGGGTAAGATCGTTGTAAAGGAAAGCAATAGCTTAGGTACTGGCTGCCGCTACATGAGACGAGAGGGCTCATTGCCTGCCATTTGAGATCTTGCAGCCCGTCACAGAGAAAGAAACATGGACGCACTAGCGTCCAACACAGGACGTGGACGCTGGCGGCGATGCGCAGGATGTCTTGGGAATCGGAAATTTTTTATTTTGGCGTACTATTTCTATAATTGTTTTAAAAAAAGTATTATTTGAAAAAAAACTCCAGTAACGAGACCCGCAGATCAGCTGCCACTTATGGGCATTTATTTAGGTAAAATGTCCACACAACTGGCCCTTGCCCTTGTAAACCGGCTGATTTACAACAGCACCATGGTTACAACTTTTAAAGCTTGGATTCCTCAAGGAATTTGAACTGATAGTCACCAAAGCCTATATATTTTATGTTTTCAGACTGAGGCCCTCCAATCTGCACAATTTCTTCAGCAGATCCTGGCGAGATTTCTTCTTGTCCTTGTGTTTCGTCACCAGTTCGTCGTACTGCTGCTTCTTCTTCTCGTATTTCTTCTCCAGTTCGTCGTACCGCTCCTTCTTTTTCTCGTATCTCTTCTCCAACCCTCGTACCTTCTCGTTAAGAGCCTCAACTTGCAGCTTCAAGCCATCGATTTCTTTGCCGTCAGCCTGCAACAGAGCAATTAACATACGATCGATACTAATCCTCCCAAGGGAAAAAAAATTAGCGAGGTGCTTCTGTGCTCTTCTTTTTAAAAGTTGCACAACTATTAAAGCATGAACGAAGGATAAATGGTGATTACTTACCCCTTGGTTTGCTTCAAGATTTATGCAACTTATACTAGAAGAGCGTAGAATCACCTCTCTAAAAATTAAGCCCTCCCGGACTCAAAAAAAAAGGAAAAAATTGCGCGCTACCAAAGAAGAGCACAAGGTATATACGTACGGTAATTAAATTTCTGTAGATCAATCTATACTACGTATATACCTTCTTTCCGGTCATCGTGAGAGCAAGCTAGCGAGTGCAGCGCCCCTTTGTAAGCTTGCTCCTTGCCTTCGTCGAGCAAGCGTGGCCGGCCATGGCTTAAATAGACCCGGACACAGCTCATGTAGCACCATCGTACAGATTCCTATAAACAATTGTGTAATCAATAATGCATGTACTTCAGAACGGTCCAAGCTTGGAAATGATCCCCTTCCCAATTCCTAAATAACCGTGACACCCTAAGAATTACTGCAATTAATTAGAATGGCTAAGCATGCACTTGTTGCATTTTCTGGATTTTATCCTGGAGTTATATATACGAATTCGAAGTTTAATTGCCTGATTGAATTTATTCGCGATGGAACCCTCGAAAAGGAGCTCTAGAAAAACCCTAAGCGACTTAAACTAAGAACTAAATCTAAACACTAGAACATGCAAAATGATGTTTGAAATCAATTAAAAACCTGCAAAATGACTTAAACTAAGCGACTTAAACTAAGACATTTGGGACATTGAATGCAATTTAAATGTGAAGCATGCATTAAAAAATCAAGATCATAGCATCGTTGGGCTGACAGTGTCTCCTACAACATTAGCTCAACATCAAATGACACATTTTTTGTGAGCTAATATGACTAAAACCGGCAAAAAAAAATTACATCTGAAAATTTTCAGACCTTATCAAACCTGTTTAACCAAACAAACAAAAGGCTACAATTATTGTCACATATACAATTACCTGAAATGACTTTCTGATTAAGAAAATGAGTATGGGTCATCAAATCTGAGGGAACATGTGAGGAGGCAAATTTTTTGGTACAGCCTCCTTTGTGGAAGAGCCTCTTCGGAAGAGGATTAACAAGTCCAAGGAGACTAGGAGCGCACTGAGACTGAGAGCAGGTAATGACCGGGAGCAGCTAGTTGTCCAATCACGCCGATGAGCTTTTTGGGATAATTCCACGATGCTGATTAGACGATTCTTTAAATTTGTTAGAATTTGACATGCAAAGTTGGTTAAGGATCATTTAATTTGTAAGTTTAATCTAGTTTTTCTTTCATGGTCTTAGATCTCTTATTCTAGATTGATTCTTTAAATTTGGTCAGTATTTTATTAATATCTAGAATTAATAAAAACAAAAAAAATGGTTTAGGTGTTAGTTTGCTCTAATTCATGCATGTAGACAACATCGGCAGTCATCAAGGTGCCATCCGTGTATATATATGGCCTACCAACGACCGGAGGTTCAAGACTTCAATGCATGTAGATAGCATCCAGGGCAGGCACGTGCAGAATGGGGTAAAGGGTTTTACAGATAATTAAGTAGCTAGATGGTAGTACCTGTACTTCAGTGTGAACGGTTCAAGCCTGGAAATTATCCCCTTCTGAATTCCTAAAGGACAATTTACAACATTCCTATTTGATCCAATATGCTTTAGGTTATCGTATGACTGTAGATTTTGCACAATGACATGGTCTTCAATAGCAGATAAATAAATATGAAGCTATCAGATACTGCGTGTTTTATTGAATAAAAATGTTTATAATTACTATCAAAATACTCTAAATATTACTACATCTATGTCAAATAAAAAGAAGAGGAATCATACATCTTTGTCAGGAAAACCAAGGAGAAGAACCGGATCAGAGGGAGCTTTGCACCTTGGTTAGGCTCCTAACATAGGGTTCCACCGAGGGACTATATAAATGAAGTATGTGAATGCGTAGATGCAACTGTTGTACCACCCCGCCTACTGAAAACCCTAGCTGTCACCGCTCAAGCCCTGTCGTGCGTGTTGGTGCTACCACATCGACGCACGGGGTTCCTTATCCGAGCGTGTGAACTTTGGTAGAGGCATTGCTGCTACTACGGTGCTGATTGAGACGATCATTCATGCTGTTTGACCACCGTTCGAGGACGATCGATCGGTGCTAGAGGACATGCGCTACGTTGAATCAGGCTACTTCAACTCTCCCTCCGATGTACTGCGTGTCTAGTGATAACAATCCATGATCTCTTATTTGCTTGTAATCCTGATTTATACGGTAGAATTTTTAATTCGAAGTAGTATAGCATATGTGTATTCCTTTTAAAAGACGATGGACATAGTGGTGACACTCACACTGTTGTTTATGGACAGAGCCCAATAATAGAGGGGGCTGCCGCCGATTGGCGTACTTCAACCAGGGTTTAAAAAATCATTGAAAACCGCTCGATTTTCGCCCGTATCAACGGTGTACGATATTCAAAACCGGTCGATAAACCAGTCCAGTTTTTATTTAAAAAAAATAAAAATTCAAAAAAAAAAATTATGCGACATAAACCGATGGAAAATCATTGAAAATCATCGATTATCAAATCGAACGTCAAAAATCATTAGAAAATCGCTCAAAAATCATCGACTTTCGGTGAAAATCAGTTGATTTTCGAATTTTTTTTGACCGCTGAGTTCAAAGTGTTAGACTTCGGCATCCATGCGATTTTTGAAGATTTTCGTTGCTAAAACAAATTTTGTAAACCCTGACTCCAACAATCGAAGCTTCTAGAAGGAATTGAAATAGCGGAGATAGCTGGTGTATCTGTCTAGCTAATGCTAGCCGCTGCATCAGCTGATTAAGTAATTAAGCTCTGGTAGTATCATCTCAAACTTTAAGCGAGTGCGCGCCTTGTATGATGGCATGTTCGCCTCAAAATGGTTGGCTGCTATCCAGCTCTTGCCCTCAAGGAGTAACAACAGTGTGAGTTGGTGCTAGCACATCGACACACGGGGTTCCTTCTCAGAACATGTAGACTTTGGTAGAGGCATTGCTGCTACTACGTTGCTGATTGAGACGATCGTTCGTGATGTTTGACTACCGCTCGAGGACAATCGATTAGTGCTAGAGGACGCGCATTACATTGGATCCGGCTATTTCAACTCGCCTCAAAATGGATGGCTGCCATCCAGCTGTTGCCCCCGAAGGAGTAACAATACGACAAGTGATGAATATAAAGAAAGATGAGGACGGCATAGGCGATGATACGTTTCTAACCAAATTCAGCTCACCAGACGGCAGCTAATGCTAGTAGTAAGTAGTAATGTAACGGACCACCTTTTCGTCATCACAATCGATTTTAGTGGTGATAGAATGTTTTTAGATGGTGATGAGGAGACGCTATCACAATCGGTTTTCACTCGATTGTGATAAACGATCATCACAATCGGTTCTAGCTCAGAACCGATTATGATGAGCCCATTTGATGTTCTACGGCAAAACTTCTTCTTACAGTAGCTTTTTTTATTTGGTAGTCCGCACAAGTGGCCACATTCAACAGATTTTTCGCAATGAAGTTAGCAACAGCAAAAAAAAAAAAAAAATGCCAAAGCTCCCTGTTACCGTAAAACTTTAGGTATCCAACATTTCTATGCAAATAATGGATTTTAACCAACGAAGTATCAACATGTGTGCTAAAAGCTGTCTTATAATACTCCTAGGGCCTAGGCTAAACCAGAAAAGAAAGGAAACTAAGCATTGCGCGATGACGCTACATGTAACCCCTCTATTTTCTAAGAAACAAAATTGGAAAGCATCTAAATGTTATATTCAATCAATAGGGAAAATCAGATGGCCTAAGTCATGTACAATGCAGGCGCTTAAAGAATATCTTCTACACATGTATATATGAAATATGAGATAACTCGTTAAATTTAGGAGGAAAAGAAATGTCTTGTATGAAGCCATGAGCTATCCATCTTGTTGGCTTATCATCTCCCTGTCCCTTGCTCAACCTATCCAGAAGCCATGAAAAAAACGGTTGACTCTTTAATATTAAAGGACAATTTACAACATTCCTATTTGATCTAATATGCGTTAGGTTGTCGTATGACTGAAGCTTTTGCACAATGACATGGTCTTCAATAGCAGATAAACATGAAGCTATCAGATACTGGGTTTTTTTTTATCGAATCGAAATACTTATGATTGCTATCAAAATACTCTAAATACTACATCTTTATCAGGAAAACCAAGGAGAAGAACCGGATCAGAGGGAGAGTGGCCTTTGAACCTGGTCTGCAATAACGTAAAAAAATACATTTGAGACATTGAATGCGATTTAAATGTGAAGCCTGTATTAAAAGATCCTTTGAAATTCTTGTGCTCTCAGGCTCTTATATGGGAGAATTTAGTACCAAAATATGTAAACAACACACAGTACCAAATCAAGATCATAGCATCGTTGGGCTGATAATGTCTCCTACAAACATTAGCTCAACATAAAATGACACATTTTTTGTGAGCTAATATGACTAAAACCGGCAAAAAAAAAAAAATACATTTGAAAATTTTCAGACCTTATCAAACCTGTTTAACCAAAGAAACAAAAGGCTACAATTATTGTCACAGATACAATTACCTGAAATGACTTTCTGATTAAGAAAATGAGTATGGGTCATCAAATCTAAGGGAACATGTGAGGAGGCAATGAGAGGGACACATTAGAACAGAACAAAAGCTAGTAAAATTCAAACGATAGGCATCGCTGAATCAAATCGAAATGAAAAACCTATGAGACAAGTAGGAGTAATTGGGGATGTCCATAGTGTAACTACCCTTAAGTAGACATATTGGATTGCCTAATAACAGCTAGGCATATAAGAGGAAAACTAACCTGGAAACTTTCATGATTTATCTCAAATTTGAACTATCTTGGAAAACCACTATAAACAGAGCATTTTGAAGCAACATATGTATTTAACAAGCTGCATGTTTCGTACATATATATTCAAACGAAAGCACAGAAGGTATTATACATCAAGACATTGGGGTTTTTTTTTGGTACAGCAACCAATAAGCTCTATGCAGCCGGCCGTTCCCTCCCGCACCTGCGAGGACCGTCGAGGCGAGGCACAGCTCCATTTGGCAAGGTCGAGGAGTCAAGGCGCAGCTCCGTCCGGCGCCGTTGAGGATGCCGGTCGCTATTTCTCTTGCTGCCACTGCCCTGCGTCCTCGCCTGCTGAATCAATGGCAGATCGTGTCAGGTAAAATCCCTCTTCCGCCTTGCAATCTGCTGTGTAGTTTCCTTCATATAAGTATGCGGGTCCCCACGGTCATTATCACGTCTTCAAGCTCTCACACCTCCAACAATCGGCTTTCTCTGCTTTCTCTTGGCCTCCTCGAAACCGGCTGAAATGGATCTGTCCCAGGTATTCATTCCAATCCCTGGTAGCAACGATCAATTTTTTCTAGGACCGGTAGGCAATACGGAAGCCGACGCGGTAATTAATAAGGAAATCCCTAGGCTCCTCTTATCGGCTGCTGGATATAAACTTACGGTGGTTGATGAAGGACATGGTAGTCTAAGATCACTCTTGTAATTTTCTGTCCGAGTAATTAGCGTGTTCTGTTCCCGTAAATTCCATAGGGGATCCTATATATGTTTGTGCATCGACAGTTATATTTGCATTCTTCACTTTGTCAGCAAAATTATTTTAAAAAAAATTCACTAACGAGTCTCGTGGATAGCTGCCCCTCATGGGCATTTATTCAGGTAAAATGTCTACACAACGGGCCCTTGTAAACCGGCTGATTTACAACAGCACCATCATTACAGCTTAAACTTTGGATTCCTGAAGGAATTTATTTAGTAAGGCTAGCTACTGCCTTTCAAACGGGCCGTACGACGATATTTTATGTGTTTAATTTAGGCTGAGGTCCTCCAAGCCGCACAATTCCTTCAGCTTATCTTGGCGACGTTTCTTGTCCTTGGCGTTTTTCCTCACCAGATCATCGTTCATAAGAAGAAATTGATGCAGTTTAGCGCACTTCTCCTCCAGTTTAGCGCAGTACTCCTGGCTCTTTGCCTCGCCATATTTCTTTTCTGACTGGAGGTTCTCCGCCTGCCTTGCAATTGATGCAGGTCCCAGCTGCAACAGAGCAATTAATATACGATCGATATTAATTTAATCCTCCCAAGGGAAAAAAAATTTAAGCTCTCCCGGCCTCAAAAAGGAAAAACAATTGCTTGCGTGCTACAAAGAAGAAAGAGCACAGAGTAATTAAATTTCTGTACACTACCGGATTTCGGCCCATCGTGACGTGAGAGCCCCTTTGTAAGCTTTACTTTAAGATTAAATAAGCTCTAGTGTGGACAGCGGACTTGATAGTTTACGAGTCCTAATGGAATACTTCGATCTCCATCTCTTCCTAATGGAATGGGGCTTCAGAAAATAATACCAGTATCATCTCAACTTTAAGCGAGTGCAGCCGCCAATCCCGCCACGGACAACTCTGTCGCCATTTCAATTGATTAACTCGTGTCACCGTTGGCGACAGAGCTCTTCACTACTACAGATCTGACCTTCCATACCGGCCCATCAGTACCGGTCATGCATGAACCGGGACTGACATTTACATCAGTCCCGGTTGAACGGTCTACAGGTCCGGTTGGTTACACTAACCGGTGCTGATGTGGTATCATCAGTACCGGTTGGTTACACCAACCCGTACTAAGAAGCCAAGGAGCAGAGCAGACTGCTTAGTACCGGTTCATGTAACCAACCGGTACTGATTCTCGATCTTCAGTACCGGTTGGTTACATGAACCGGTACTAAGCAGTCTGCTCTGCTCCTTGGCTTCTTAGTACGGGTTGGTGTAACCAACCGGTACTGATGAGACCACATCAGCATCGGTTAGTGTAACCAACCGGTACTGATAAGCGCCGGTTGCTGTATTCAACGCACAGTCTCCCGCGCGACGCCTCGATCCCGCGCGTCGCCTCTTCGTGTTCATCCCGCGCGAAGTATAAACAGAGTGAGCGAGATGGAGAACCTGCACTGACAGAGACCGGTCTCGATCGATCTTCCTCTTCCGATCATGGCAGAGCCTGTGTCTCCCGCCAGCTCCTCTGACTCCTCCGACTCTGAGCCATTGTCCCCAATGCCGCCTCCACCCCAGGCACCTCCCGCCGCCAGCAAGAAAAGAAAGCGCGCCGACGACGACGAGGAGGACGACGACGAGGACGAGGATGACGACGACGAGGACGACGACGACGACGACGAGGACGACGACGACGACGACGAGGACGACGACGAGGACGACGACGAGGACGACGACGAGGACGACGACGAGGACGACGACGAGGAGGAGGAGGAGGAAGAAGAGGAGGAGGAGGACATCACCGTCATCCGCTGGGGGAGCTCATCATCCTCCTCCTCCGAGGACGACGTTCACCATGCCGCCACCGACGGCTTACTTACGGCAAAGAAAGGGCGATGATAGAGAGGACATGCGGCAGCCCCACGAGTGACGCATTTATAATTGAACTTTTTATTTATGTAATGTTAATTATCCACTATGTAATGTCACTGTATATTTGAACATTTTCAACGGTGGGTAATACTAATTATTAGTCGTTTCTATTTACATACGCATTTTGATTTTTCATTTGAACATACGCATGTACTCGCCTCAACTCGAAGAGGCATTCGTTTGGATCAACATACCCTCGGGGTGGTGGTCAAGACGGTTAAAGGTACCAACCTGCATCGATAGTCACATCAATGCACGGTTTGTATTCGAACCGGTACTATCTAGTAGCAACGGCTACTGATTGCAGTGGATATTAGTACGGTGTAAGGCACTAACCGGTACTAGTGTCCAACCAATTTAAACTCTTCGCCCTCCCGCTCTCGCTGCATCGAGTCATTTGATCGCGAGAGATGAACAGGAGTTCATCGCCAAGGAGCTCGAAGGAGGAGGTGCTGCAAAAAATTCGATTTTTTTTGTCATTTTACTCGCAACCAACATACCTAAGGTTAGTAATATCATTCCTCACTACACTTGGTGTTAAATGGGGCCTCTTCTTTGCTTAAATTATGAAGAAAATTTGATCTTTTCCATTAATCGTTGAAGGATTATAAATGTATAAATCAAGCTCGATCAATTGAAGTAAGATACAAAAACTTATTGTGTAAGCTTATAATTTGCTTGGATTATAATATAGCTCGCATTTAAGGTTTGGATCTAGCTCAATTTTATGTTTTAGTTCCATCGATCTAGCTCAAATTAGGTTGCACGTAGTTGGGAAATTAAAAATGGTGCATTTGAGAAAAGTTTTCATAAAATTGGTTGCACGTAGTTGGGGAAATTAAGAATAGTGCATTTGACAAAAGTTTTCAAAATTTGAGCAAAGATGTCGTTAAATTTGTTCACAATTTTGAATCTAGACTATGATTGGCCAATTTTTTGTAGGTTGAAAAAACTTGTGTAAGTTTATATTTTGCTTGCATTATTATTTAGCTCGAATTGTATGTGTGGCGAACCTGCATCGATCGATGTGAGACTATCAAGATCGCTTGTGCCTTCAACCGGGACTATGTCGCAATATACACGTCTTCCACCTCCCACTCTCTGCTGGACCAAGATCATTTGATCTGCGGCGAGATTAAGAATGGTGCATGTATAGTTGGGGAAATTAAGAATGGTGCATGTATAGTTGGGGAAATTAAGAATGTTGCATGTTATGTGGAAAAAGAAGAAATTTAAATTCATTTGCGAATTAAAAATAATATCAGCAATATAAATGGCTTTATAGAAAATATAAAATGAGTTAAATATTAGAGAAAACTTTTCAAAAATTTTGCGAAAAAGTTTTCAAAAAAAGTTTTAAAAATTTGAGCAAAGCTGTCGTGAAACTTGTCGGGTATGAATACCGGAGTAAATAATCATTTTATGGGAAAATATGTAATGAAATATAGTGCCTTTAAAAATATTTAATGAAATAAAGCCATTTTAAAAATATAGTTGTCTTGATTTGGATTTTGGGAAATGTTCAATAATTCATTATCGAAAAATGAGTTAAAAGTTACCTTGATCGAATATAATGTAGATGGACCGGCGATGGATGTACATGGACCGACGCTCCTGAGTTCTTGTGGTTTGCAAGATTTTCTTTGTGCAAAGATGAATACACGACGTCAGGCTACATATGTTGTCCATGCATAGACTGCAAGAATGAGAAGGAGTGGTCAAACTCAGTCACATTCACTTCCATTTGCTCGCAAGAGGTTTCATGTCAAATTATACCATGGACCAAGCACGGTGAAGAAGAGATTATACAAGAAGAAGGTGAACAAGAAGAGGCGGAGAACAATATCTTAGACGCTGCCAACCCGGCTCTAACGAAGATACATTTGGGGAGTTTGGCAATGATGACCTAGACCAGATGTCGCTTGATGGAGAGGGAGAATACATCGATGAAAGACATTACGGAAAATTTCAGCGCCTATGGGAGGACCACAAAACATTGTTGTATCCAAGCGCCAACAGGGCCATACAAAGTTGCGTACTACACTAGAACTGATGCAATGGAAGGCGACCAATGGATTGTCTCGATAAGGGATTCGACGAGTTGTTATGCCTCATGAAAAAGTTACTTCGAGGGGAACACACGCCCAAAACTACGCACGATGCCAAACAAGTTATCTCGCCCTTTGGGGTTGGAGGTACAGAAGATACATGCATGTCGTAACGATTGTATCCTTTATCGCAATGAGTACGAGGATTTGGATGCTTGTCCGGTGTGCAAAACTTCTCGGTATAAGACCAGGCATGATGACCCAGGTGAGGTAGAGGGGCAGTGTAAGAAGAAGAGGCCCCCTGCTAAGGCGATGTGGTATTTCCCTATAATACCCGGTTGAAGCGTTTATTTGCGAACAAAGTGCATGCCAGCATGATGCGCTGGCACAAAGAAGACCGTAAGGACGACGGAAGGCTAAGACACCTGGCGATGGCTCCCAAAGGAGGAAAGTCAATAGAACATACCCGCACTTTGCTGAGGATGCAAGGAACATAAGGTTTGGGTTGAGTACAGATGGGATGAACCCGTATGGCGAGATGAGCAGCAGTCACAGTACTTGGCCTGTGACCCTATGTATCTACAACCTTCCTCCTTGGTTGTGTATGAAGCGGAAATACATTATGATGCCGTTGCTTATCGAAGGCCCGAAGCAACCTGGAAACGACATCGATGTGTACCTCAAACCGTTGGTTGAAGATCTGCTAACATTGTGGAACGATGGTGCACATGTATGGGATGAGTACAAGAGAGAGCACTTCATTTTGCGTGCATTGCTATTCGTAACCATCAACGATCGCCTGCACTTGGCAACCTTTCGTGCATGTCTATCATAGGATATTAAGCCTGCATCCTCTGCTTTGAGGAATCGGACAGCAATTACCTTAAATACTCTCGAAAGGTTGTGTACATGGGCCACCGCAGATTCCTCCATCCGAAGGACCCGTTAAGGAGGAAGGGTGAGAATTTTGATGGGACAGAAGAGAAACGTAAGAAACCCCTGCATCGCAGTGGGGCTCTTGTATTTTCTTTGGTGAAGGATCTGAAAGTAGTATTTGGAAAAGGTGCAGGTAGCAAACTGTCTCCGAGAGAACAAGGTCACACGAAGGCCATTTGGAAGAAGAAGTCAATATTTTGGGACTTACCTTCTTTGGAAATACTTAGAGGTCCGTCACTCACTAGACTTCATGCATATCACAAAGAATGTCTGCGTGAACCTGCTAGGCTTCCTAGATATGTATGGCAAATCAAAAGATACACTTCAAGCACGAAAGGACCTACAACTGCTGGGAATCAGGAACGACCTACATCCGGAAATGAGAGCAGAAGGACAGCATTACCTCCACCTCGCTAGCTACACTGAGCAAGGAAGAGAAAAAAATATGATTAAGTTCTTGAACAGTGTGAAGGTCCCTTACGGATACTCCTCGAACATAAGGAGACTCATAAACATAAAAGAGAATAAAATTGTACACACAAAATCCCATGATTGTCACGTGTTGATGACACAGCTTGATTGCTCCGGTGGCGGTGCGAGGTATTCTGCACGGATCGGGTACGAGAGGACAATCATAAAGTTGTGCTCGTTCTTCAACGGTGTCGCGAGAAGGTCATCGAGCCAAATAAGTTATCTAATCTGCATGATGACATGGTCAATAGTCCAGTTAGCCTTGAGATGATCTTTCCTCCATCATTTTTGATATTATGGTCCATCTCATGGTCCACATTGTTAAAGAGATAGAAATTCTCGGACCGTGTTCCTCCACAATATGTTCCCTTTCGAGAGGTACATGGGCATCCTAAAGAAGTATGTTCGTAACCGGTCTCGCCCAGAAGGCTGCATTGCGCAGGGTGTTGGCACAGAGGAGGTCATTGAGTTTTGTGTTAATTACATTGATGATCTGAATCCGATCGGCGTTCCTGTATCACGCCATGAGGGGAGGCTCCGGGGAAAAGGGACTTTAGGGAGAAAAGAATCCTATAGCGGCGATCTACTTTCATTTAAACAAGCACATTTCACAGTATTGAAACAAGCAACTGTAGTGGCTCCGTATATGTATGCTCACGAGATGAGTCTACGTGCCCAATACCCAGAGAAGTCAGATAAGTGGATCGCAGTCGAGCAAATGGATCATTTCGGCGGTTGGTTACAAAAGCAACTGCTGGGCAACCAGACAGATGATGAACAGTTGAAACTCTTGGCTCGGGGACCGTCCACGACAATCGTATCATTCCAAGGGTATGAGATAAATGGGTACACATTTTACACGATAGCCCAGGATAGCAAGAGCACCAACCAAAACAGCGGCGTCCGTATAGATGCCTTGGACAAAAATAGAAAGCTGGATACCTACTATGGTTTCATACAGGAGATCTGGGAGCTCGAGTACGGACCTTTAAAAGTCCCTCTGTTTCGGTGCCAATGGGTCAAACTAGCAGCCGTGCAGATCGATGAGTACGGTATGACAACTGTGGACCTCAAGCAAGTGGCCTATAGGGACGAACCGTTCGTGCTTGCTAATGATGTGACACAGGTATTCTATGTGATGGACATGGACAGCAAACCGAAAAAGCAGAAGGACAAGCCTACTAAAAGGAAGAGGCAGCATGACAAATCTACCGAAAACATAAATCAGAATGAGAATACTAGCAGTGGCGATCAACCAAGGCGCCACGTGGTTCTTTCAGGTAAAAGAAGGATTGTCGGAGTTGAGGGCGTCACGGACGAAGAAGAGTATAATCAGTTCGACGAGCTGCCTCCTTTCACAGTGGACGTAGACATTAGTGCCCTGAATGATACAGAGCAATCTCCTTACGTGCGCGCGATCATAATGAAGGATCGCTTGTAAAAACAAAGTATGTTAGCAAATAAGTCCAACCTTGTTGTATAGTCCGTTGTTACAAGTTATAGTCTATCACTGATGGATGCTTAGTTTTCTTTTTTCATGTTAAATCTAGTCTACTGTGTTCCCATGCTTTGTGATATGCATGTAACAAGGTGAAAATTTGAATTGGAATTATAAGAGTGAAAAAATTACTTCATTTTATTTTTATATTTATAATTCATAAACTAATATTCTAAAGAAAATATAGATTTTCAATATTATTGTTGAATTGTAGAAACTATAAAAGGAATTTATAAATGACTATTAATCTTTTTTTTAAAAAAAAATCATTTTAGTGTGGAATAACCGAATAAGTATAATTTATTACTTTTTATTAAGCAAAGAAGCAATAATTGATTTTTCTTTCATTTTATTCTAAAGAGATTTTGAATTTAATTCTAATCAGTACCGGTTGGTGTATTTAACCAGTACTGATGTGATATAATCAGTACCGGTTGGATACACTGTAAGACCCTCACTTTTATGCTACAGTGCAAACATAAAAGCAAGGTTCTAATGTGCATACTGTACCATTCCCATGATCAGTGGCTGGCACGCACAAAACACAATTTGGAATCACAACCATACAAAAGTTTCATATTTTATTACAGCGGAAGTAATGATACAATATGACCGACAAGGTCGTCTAAACATAGCCGAAAGAATCAGATGTCTTGTAGTTTGCCACATAATCCACAGGCAACTGACAAGGTAAAGCCTTAGAAAGAAACGTCGTTAATAATCCCGTTTTCCTGCGTCGCAGTACCTGTCGAGGATTCCTGTCTAAAAACAACAATAATAGCAAGGGTGAGTACATTGCGTACTCAGCAAGACTTGTAGTGTTTGCAAAACCTGAAATATATGCAAGCTGAATAGAAAGTGGGTTTCTACGGTTGTTTTTGCATAAAGCGAAGATTTGAATTGTAAATACTGAATAGTAATGGAAAGCATAAACTGAATTTAAAACAGTTTGATAAGTAATCAAAATATCAAGTATTGACAGAAATAACAATAAATTACTCACGGCCCTTTTGTGAGTAAAGATAACGGAAAAGACCCTCCATGGTCTTACAAAAGAAAATACAACGATAAGTGATATTTATCAGTCGTGAAACATTTTCCAAAGTCTTTTACCAAGGTTTTCAAAAATAGAAAACAACTAACTTAGTGTGGGTTCACCAAGTCGTCCATGACCGTGGACACGGCTATTCGAATAGTTTTAGACTCTGCAGAGTTGTACAGCTTTACCCACAAGATATGTCCTCCCTTTGTGGCAGATCATTAGCACACTTCCTTTGGTGTGCCGCCAGAGAGTTCATAACGAAACTGTTCGTTACTTGGACCTTAACTTTGCACTAGCCCAATGACGTTACCCTTGACTATGATGGAAGCTAAAAAGGTAAAAGGGATTCCGGAGTCAGTAACCCACCAGGAATAGAAATTCCGGAGTTAGTGACCCACCAGGAATAATAACAGCCCCAAATTCATAGCCAAGCGTACACCGTTACAACGGCAGATGCCAACACCTCGGTGATGACACCTCCCTCGAGCAAACCTATATTCGGAATGCCCGTGCTACAACTGCCTACCAATGTGCAAAGCTAATTCCCAAATAATTTAATAAGTTAAGACTGTCCCAGTCCAGTACTTGTGGATGTACGGTTATCTTGGATCGCGGGACACCATGTTCGGTCCTTAAAATGACATGGGCGATAACTCCACCCTAGCTACGTACACGTTAAAACATGTACAACCGGCTATTGCCAATAATCACCCACGTCGAAGCAATAGTTTTATTTTCATTTTTATCAAACTACCAGTATCCTTTACTGCTTAAATAAACCATAAAAGATTTTATAAAGAATGATGTGTGGGTGTAAATGTTTATGACATTAATCTAAAGCAGTGCTAAGCATATGCAGATTAATAAGCGATTATACCCAATTTAATGAACTTAACCATTCCTAGGGTTTTTATGGATCGTATGTCCATGTGATTAAGGGAATCCATCAATTTGGGTTAATATCTACCAAGTAACAAAATAATAGTTTATCAAATTATGAGCATGCAGGGAGATTCTTAATCACATTTTAGTGGATTTATGAAATCTGGGATCAAGATGATCAAGGGGGTGCTTGCCTTGCTATCTGTTGTTTTCAGTGACGAAGTCGAAGACGTAATCTCGAAGTTGTCGATGACGAAGTTCGAGACGTCGGATTCTACACGTCGTATAACGGAAAAGAATAACAAATAGCAAATAACACTTTCAATATGGGCAAAAGGAAATCAAATATAAATCAATACATGAAACAAGCACGGGTATGGATTTGGGTTTGTGAACGTATAAGTGTGTCACTTTTATGTTATAATCGTTACAATTGATCAATGGCTTAAAGGGTTGTATCGCATACGATACCTATTCTTTGTGATTCACTTTACTTTACGAATTCAGGAAGCTAAGATTGTAATATTAATATACTATGATTCATTTTCAGGGTGTGCAATCGTTTGTACTTAATATTAATTGGTGCATGAAACAGTAGAAGTGAAAGTAGCGATAAATGGCAGGGTTAAACTTAAGTATATGCATTGTTACTACAACCCTTAGGGTTTATCTTTTGCATGGTTAAACTTTAAGTACATGCGTTGATATTCCATACTTTAGGGTTTACCCTCTGCAGGATCATGTCTTTAATAGGATTCAAATGCAAAGCATATTGTAATAGATGTGTTTATTAAGATAATCATGCCTTAGGGAATATTCCAAGGTCGATTTTTTTACAGGTATTGGAATCTATTGTTAATGTTTTATTTATTAAATGGGAGTATAAACAACCAGAGGCTAAATGTACAATAGGCGTAAGGTTTAGTTTACCTATGAGAACAAATTAGATTAGTATTAGATATACTCATCTTTGCAGCATGGAATGATTATGTTTTATAGATTGTATATATAACTAGTTGAATATGTATGTTTACTCACATGTACTGTGATTATATTCTAAGTACATATATTATAAGGGTTTAATTATTTTTAACAAACTACAAAATGTCTATGTACACATGTACATTTGGAATAATTGAGATTTTGTAGACTTAAAATTTGTTTTATAAATCAAGGGATTGTATTTGGGTTTAATCACATCTAAATATGCATCGGATATGAATAATATGATGATTAATTAAATTTTAATTATCTAGAATGATTTCAATCCTTAACAAAGAATATATATATATATATATTCATTTATTTATTTTTCTCCTCTTCTTCTCCCATTTCTTATCTCTTTCTTTCTTATCCTCTCCTTTTCCTTTTATTCTTCCTTTTTCTTTACCTTGCCTATTCGGCCTAATCGAAGCTCTCTCTCTCTTAGGGTCTTCCTCCAGATTCTTTTCCCATTTCTTATTTTTCTCTGCTCTCCCTCAATCTGGTCCTAGGCTCGTCTCCCCGCCGATCCAGTCGTTCGGCTCGAGCGGCGGCGTTAACTGGCTCCTCCGTCGCCTGACCCCCGTTCGGCACTCACCTCGTGCGCCCCGGACTGGCTTTCGCCCGGCGCCGCCGGCCTTCTCCGGACTTCTCTGGCTCTGCCTCCTCCCGGCTCGGTTGGTCTCTGGCATACACCGTCCCGGGCAACCGCATCGCCTCCACCGTCGCTACACCGACTCCACCGGCTCTTCCTTCCTCCCCTACGGTTTGGTTCCCTCTCCTTCTCCATTTTCTTAATTAGGGTTGGTAACCCTAATTCCTTACCTCCTCCTCCATTTTCTCACGGATGCCGATTTTCCCCCTTTTCTATTTGTCTTTGCGCTGGCTAGTGTTGGCTCGGTTTGATCTAGGGTTCGGTATCCTCTAATTGCCAAATCTTGATTGCGGTTGGGAACGATTTCATGATGCTTGATATTAGAGTTTCATGATGTTGGAAGCTAGTCCCAAAATTCTTACGCCTCTATCCGATCTGTGGTGTGCTTAAGATGATCTGCTGCAGATCGGTTTAAGCTGGTCTTGAAGAAAATGGGAATGCTTATTATATTGTCTCGATTGATGATGTACTACAATGATTTAGTTGGAAATCCGATTGTATTGAGATCACTCTCTAGTTTGTCTGCTTAAAGAATTAATTGGAGGTCCCTTGCACCGATTTGCCATATGAATGGATTTAGCAAGCGATGATTAGATTGGTGCTAAATAGATTGAGGGTATTCGAATGCTTAGACATAGCATAAGGACAATGGTTGCTTTAATATTCTCTTGGCATGATAAATGATAATGTGATGCTATGCCACCGATTGTTTTTCGAATACTTAATTAGGCATGATGGCGGTGGCTTAGATTACTTTGTTGCATAGTAGATGATAATAATTTGATACTAAGCAACACCAAGATTTGGAATACTTAAGACCTAGTATATTACTAGTTGCTTTTCTTGAGTTCTTTACATGGCAAATGATGAAATGATGCTATGCTATGGGGTTTGATTGCCTTTTACGGTCTGTGATGTAAGATTCTTTTCGATCACTTGCA
Organism: Rhipidocladum racemiflorum; assembly: GCA_036346355.1. Classification (NCBI taxonomy): domain Eukaryota; kingdom Viridiplantae; phylum Streptophyta; class Magnoliopsida; order Poales; family Poaceae; genus Rhipidocladum; species Rhipidocladum racemiflorum. The sequence continues at coordinate 2,346,090 of CM070576.1, read as the reverse complement.
AGTTGGATGGTATCTATGTCCATTCTAAAAGTCAGTACGCCGGGGGAGTATATTTGGCTAAAGATGGACATGATGCAACCCTTGCATGCTTTACTCCTAAATACTGAGACCAAAACTTCTTCTAGCCCTTTACTGTCTATCTTTGCTTCTAGGCCATCCTTACTTCTACTATCTATTCCATTTTGATTTCTAGTCCTTTTTGTTCTTGCTGTCTCTATTACACCACCCTACAAGGGAGGATTGGCTAGGACTTACTTGGATGTGCTCTGAGATGAAATCTGGAAGGGAAGGATTGGATGTCTGTGCAGCTTGAGGCTTGATCTTCCTTCACCCTGTTCCTGGGATTTGGCCTTCTTGGCTTCCTCCTCCTTGCTGGTTCGGTGGTAGCCTTTCTGGGGTTTTGCCTTACATGGAAGCTTTACTCTTCTAGGCTTGCACTGAAGGTGTGGTTGATGAGGCTCAATTGGTTTTGCTTGGGGCCATGCTTCTAAAGCAACGTATTCTGGGAGTAATACTTGTGATGTGGTTTAGGAAGTCTATATGGCTTTTATAGCCACAAGATGGGCATGCAGCAGGTGTGAAAGAAGGCTTAGGCTTACAATTTGAATCAATGCATCATTTACTAACCTTGTCAGTTCATTCATCCTAGACTGAATGGTTTGCTTATATGGCTTGATTTTAAATGAATGCATTCTCCTCATCTTGTCAGTAATGATTTTGGCTTTAAGATCAATACAATTTGCTGGCTGGGTATTGTCCTGGATGTTTCGGTTGGGCTTGATATCGTGGCCGGTTCTGGAGCCTCTGTGCTTGATTGATTTGGGGTTTTTAGTCGGCATGGTTAGCCTGGTGGCTTGCGTGGGTGGTTGGCTATTTGCTCTGGAGTGTTTGTCTGGAAATCGTGGCTGGGTTCTGGGAGTTTCGATTGAGGACTGACCTGGAGGGTTCGGTTGAGATTGAAACATATAAAATGTTTAATCTTGTGGCCCAAATGTCCCCTTGTGGCTGCCGACCTGATCTGGTATGCTTTGGGTTCGGCTGGGTTGTTCTGGCGCTCTTGATGACTTGCTTTGCCCTTCTCTGATCTTTTTAAAGATTTGGTGAAATTTGTGGGTGTGACTTCTCTTGGTTTTAAATGGTGGTGTTGTCCTCCTGTGCACAGTAGCCCTGCCTTATCTTTTCTACTGTGGTCTTTTACTGATTTACTGAGGTAAAACTTTTCTATTTTGCGACATTGTCTGAATATTCGAGTCTACGGCTTAACAGGTTTGTATATTGCCGAATGATGCAAAAACAAATCGCGAGAGGAGCCAGATTGGCCCCCGGACAATCTAGGGTACCTCACTGAGCGATCAATTAATTAATTAGCTGACGGCAATTCTTTCTCATCTATTTATTGTATTTAATTTATCGCATTTTACTTTATTCCTATCCTTATACATGTGCAACTGAATATGCAGATTCACAAGATGCAGATCAAGTCAGCATAGGAGCTGCGGTTTATAGTTTTGTATTTTACTTTTTGAGATGTAGTTTGTAACCAGATATGTAATTAGATAGTTATGTGATTGTAATTGGACATGTAATCGAATGATTGTATTGAGTCGTATTCCAGATAATTGTTGTATGTCTTTGTGAGAATCTTTGTAACTCTTATGCATTGTAAATGTGAACTATGGTGTAACAATCAACAATGTTGTTGTTTAAACTTTGTAATGAATGATTTGGATCGGGAATGATAATAAATATTCTTGATCAGAAAATGGCAATTGACTTACTTTATCTTCTTACCATTTCCTTCTATAATTTTTTTTTTCCTTTTCTAATTTCAGGAATTCAATTATCTAAAAAAAAAGCTTTTAAATTTGCAGAAAGATAATAATAATTCAAATTCACATTTTAAATATTTTATTTTTACTGTTTAATTAATTCAGAGATGTTACATACACCCACCGGTACTGATAGCCAACCTAGGTTTTCCTTCGTGAGTCATATGTGGAACGATCAGTCCCGGTTGGTGTATCTAACCGGTACTGATATGTATATCAATCCCGGTTGGTTAAACCAACCGGGACTGATGGGGCCCCTATAAACCTCGCTGCCGCCATTTCTTCCCCACTTTGGTGCTCCTCCCTTGGATTTACTCCCATTTCCGACCGCGCCGCCCCCTCCGACGACGCCGTCCGAGCTTCGCCCGAGCGCGCGCGCCGTCCGAGGCTCGTGCCCCCTCGGCAGCGCCGCCCTCCGGAGCTCGCCAGCCAGCGCCGCCGTCCGGGCTCGCCCCCTCGGCAGCGCCGCCCTCCGGAGCTCGCCGGCCAGCGCGCCGTCCGAGCTCGTGCCCCTCCGACAGCGCCGCCCTCCGGGCTCGCCCGACCACGCCGCCCGTCCGAGCTTCGCCCCTCCGGCAGCGCCACCCTCCCGGAGCTCGCCCGACCAGCGCCGCCCGTCCGGGCTTCGTGCCCCTCCGGCAGCGCCGCCCTCCGAGCTTCGCCCGCGCCGCCCGTCGAGCTTCGCTCGACCGCGCCCAGCGGCGCCGCCCTCAGCTTCGCCGTCCGCGCCGCCGTCCGTAGCTTCGCCCGACGCGCCGCCGTCCGTGGAGGTTGTGATCTTGTTCACGGATATTGAATGAATCTTTGTGTCTCTCGTGATAGGATATGTGGAGTCAAAAATAATTCTATGTTGCTAGTATAGTAATCGCATAAACAAATAAGGTAGTTCTTTCATTTCTGCTACTTGATAGTTGTTGAGATAGAGCTTGTTGAGATAGAGCACGGATTGGATGCTATCAATTTTATAAATGAAGCACAAGCTACAATTCCGTTTTCTATTGTACATGATATTGAGTTTATTGAGAGATGCTATCAATTTTGCATGGTGCATACATACGTGTTCTCCTTTATAAATGGAACACAAACTACATAATGTCATGGCTAATCCAAGCAAACTTGTCTTTTATAGTGGGGTATTCATGTTACACATACGCTTGGTTTGATACTACTTAATTGTTCATTTACCTGTAATCCCTAACTCATATTTTGTAAAACAAGAGTTAACATAGAGTATTAGTGAGACAAAAATATCTAAAGAGGGAACCACTCAACTCGTGCCGCTTGCTCTTATATGGATCACATACTTCATCATACAACTAGCAATACGTACAAAGAAAAATAAGCCCTAGCTAGTTGTCATTTGGAGTACATTGACATATAAGTCAAGGATATATCTACCCTACGCACATGAGTATGGAGTTGGTCTAATCAACATTTGTTCCTCGCCGGCTTCCACGCCGTTACTTTTCGATACCTTCTTCTAGCCTAAGAAACAACGATGGACGGCGAAGGATTTGATCAGGAAGAATTTATGACAAATTTGATTGCGGGAGATGGTGGTTATGAGGCCGCAGAGCACGATGAGGCCACGGAGGTAACAATCAATCACGTTAATGATTGTCGATTTCACTATCATGCTAAGCCAACATTTTGACCCGTTCATGATTGTACCATGCTTTCAGACCGATCAACCAAGCGTGCAATCACAACAGCGAGGTCCAACCAAGAAGCCGAAGGCAAGATATGTTGTCACCGAAGTCAACGAACGGCCAACCTCGTAAACCCTTGACGGTGATTGGGCGTTCAATTCGGCATCTTGGCGTCCACGTTAGGGACCACGTGCCCATTAGCATAGCAAAATGGGATCGGGTTCCTGAAGATACGAAAAACATGCTTTGGAACGATGTCAGAGAGACATTCACCTTCCCCCAAGTGACCGAAGAGAAGGTGAAGAGTTACACTCTCAAGAAGATGGCCATCGCATTCCAAACTTATAAAAAGAAGTTGAACATAGAGTATATCAAGGAGAATCGAACGCCCGACTTCAACAAGTTCCCGAAGTTGCAAGATCACTGGGAAGAGTTCGTGAACTACAAGACTTCGGAGGAAGGTCAAAGTTTGAGTGAGAAGAACAAGCTGAATGCACAGAAGAAGAATTACCACCACCGACTCGGCCCTGGTGGTTACCGCCAAGCAATACCCAAATGGGAGAAGAGGGAGCATGACCTGCTAGCAAAGGGTGTCACACTCGCAACAATGGAATGGCTTTGACAGAGCAAAGCATTGGTTCTATGCTCACTGGCGGTGGCCTCGATGATAACGGCAATGCGGTGTTTGGGGAGGTCTTTGAGAGATGTGGCGAGAAGGCTTGTGCAGTCCATCGAGGAGACTTCCCAAGGTAGCCGTGCCAAACAGGGAGAATGACGAGCTAACAAGGGCTCTACAAAACCCAGAGCACCCTGGACGTACGAGGCGTTGGCGTCGTCCCTTGGAAGGTTGGTTTCGCTCGGGGCCGAGACCTATAGGAGTCGAATGAGAAGCAAGGCTCGACATGCGAGAACAACTTAGTGCGCTTGAAGAGCATGACTCAAATAGAGGAACAATTAGCCCAGAGCCAACAACGGGAGGCGTGCGAGAACCTCCCGGGAATCCTAACATCATCGGCCCCAGGGTGGCGGGCAGCTGCGCTTCCAGTGGGCTGCCCGAAGCGGACTTGGGCCAGTACCCGTAGATGACATCGAGCGGCCAGACACCTTGTGAGCTGCATGTCGGGCGCGAAACCTCTCCTTGAAGGCGGCGCATGGCATGGTTCACCCAGTGGAGCCGGGCAGCTCATCCATGGCCAGCAGATACCGTCAAACTACTCCAAGGTCTCGGTGGAGGAGGTTTGCCAGTCTGAGGACCTTGAGCTCGAAATTCCCGGAGGTGACGGGAGTACGAAGCTAGGAGAGGCGGTACACACTTTCATCCTATGGCGCAAACGGCACATAATTTTTCGAGATAACATGGATGTGTCCTCTCTGCGAAGAAGCCCGACTCCTACACCACTTCCCGCACACCCAAGCCCAAGAAGAAGCCCGACTCCTACACCACCTGCCGCGCACATAAGCCCTACGAGAAGCCCATCTCCTCCCAAGAAGGCGCCGACTCCTACACCACCTCCCGCGCACATATGCCCTACGAGAAGCCCGTCTCCTCCCAAGAATGCGCCAACTTCTACACCACCTCCCGTGCACTTAAGACCCACAAGAAGACCGTCTCCTCCCAAGAAGGCGCCGACCAAAGGAAACAAGCCAGCTCAGCCAGACTCCCAAGAAGACGTCCTCCACCCAATCCAAGAAGTTGCGTCCACTTTCGAAGCTGGCGTACGATATGACCGACGAGGAGACCAATAAGATTGTACAAGGTGAGGTAACTGAATTTTTTAGACCCAAGTCACCAAAGAAGAAGGTTCAACCTGGCACGAAAGAATTTCACAAAGGCTTGAGGACTATTACAAATTTGAAGGATAAAAGAAATGCCTCGCCAATCAAACTACGAGCACATTGCGAAAGGAATGCCACAAGGAGTGGGCGGTGAGGAGAAGGAGAAGGAGAAGGCTAAGGCGATGCTACAATTCTTTGATGAAGCGGCCTTGACCCAAATCAAATATTAGGCTCAAGAGATTGAGTATGCCCAAGTAAGATGGCCATTTACATTGGGTGGATCATTGGTCGGCGTGAGGCTGCTCGACTAACGACAAAGATGCGGCAATTCCATGAATGGTACTTAGAAGCGACCAAGCATGGTCTCTGATTGTTTCTTTGTCAAGTACAAGGATCAAGATTTTTATCACGGTGACGGTGAATTTTTATCGAATGGCACGTCATGTATGATCTATACAGACCAGGCGCCCTCGGTAGCGTCCTTGGTGGGTTCTTTGGACTCTGTAAGTGTCTTATTTACAAAAAAACCATCGTGCGTGCCCTTGTAGAGTACGGACCTTGTAAGCCTAACTAATTTCTTCTTGTGTAGTATGGAGATACAAAGATGCCGAAGGGATCAAATTTTTGACATAGGATTCATGGACCCATTAGTTATCAACGAGACAACCGTTAGATACAGCCCAAGCGAAACACAGACTAACGTATACAATGCGCTAATGGGACATCAATATAAGTCAAGGATATATCTACCCTACGCACATGAGTATGTGTTTTAAATCGCCTTGTTCTACTCCTTTTTCATAACACTATGTTAGAACTAATTAGTTATCTATGTTGACATATGTACGATTTTCACTGGATTCTTATTATGATCGAGCTAGATCATAGTCGGATCACAATTATGGACTCGAGAAGGAAACCAGTTCAAACGTATCAAACCTTCATCGATGTGCTCGACCGGTATTAATTCTTGTTCCTTTCATTATTGTATTACTTCTATTTCCTTCCATTTGAAATAAATTCTAATCATGTACAATTGGTAATCACATGTGTAGTGCATTCGCGCAGTTTAGTGCTAAAAATAGGCGCATTCAAGGAGAAATTTGAAATTACAACGACCTCTCAAGTACGTATATCATAATGCTAGCTTTTGGTTAGTTAAGTTAATTTCCTTGCATTCATTTCACGCTTTCAACTTTTTCAACCGCAGATCTTGAGTCGATCGGCGGGCAACAATTTATCTGGTTACTATGTATGTGAATTTTGCACACCCAAACCGGAGCTGACCGCATGCTAAAAGGCGATAAGGGGTGAGTAAATATAATTACTACCTTTAACGATGTATATTACTCCTTACATCTTGTACAAATTCAAGGATTGATTTGTTAATGACTTAACGGCAGTGCCTCAATATTTGGCGGAACAAGGTTCGAACTCTCACCGGCGAGTGCGAGCAATTCAAGAACAACTCGTTGGCTTCATTTACGATGAGGTTGTAAATGCAAAAGGCGAGTTCCACGAACCAAATTTTAACAGGTGGGGCCCTTCGATAAGGACCGGTGGTTGTCATTCTCGACATCTACGGCTAGCAAGAGCGATGCACGTAAAAATCCCAATGAGCAGAAGGAAAAGAAATGGAGTTGTAATTAAAGTTGTGTACATATTGTAGTACATTATATGTAATTAAATTTGTTAATGAATGTACAGTGATTTTATTATCAGGCAAATGTGCATGATTAAATTATATGTGTTTTAATTCGTTGTGATTTAACACACACATGAAGTCACCGTGATTTGATTATATATATTGTAGTACATTATATATAATAGCCAGTATTGTACACACACATATTTACATATATATTATATACAACCCATCGATGCAGGTTAGATAAAACAACCAGATCGATGAGGGAATCATCAGAACCGGTTGGAGACACCAACCGGTACTAATAAGGTCCACAGGGTCTCACGATGCGCTACCACGTGTGACTACCAACCGTCTTGATACGCTATCGATGCGGGTGGCAACCAGGATCGATGCCCTTGAGCATCGATCCGGATAACTATCCGGTTCAAAAACCGGTACTAAAGGCTCTTTTAAACCGGCACTAAAGGCCCTTTCCGTAGTAGTGCTTTGTCGTCATTTGAAATAGTGATAGAGACTCTGTCGCCATTTCAAATGGCGATATAGGGGTATTTTTGTAATTTTTTGTTTTAGCATACTATTTCTAAAAAAAATATTATTTTAAAAAAATTCCACCAACGAGTCTCGCGGATCAGCTACCCCTTATGCTCATTTATTTAGGTAACATGTCTACACAACAGGCCCTTGTGATTTACAACAGCACCATCGTTACAACTTAAAGTTTGGGTTCCCGAAGGAATTTAGTCAGGCTACCGCCTTTCAAACGGGCCGTACGACGATATCATTAGTAATATATAGTCACCAAAGCTTATTTTTTTGTGTTTACTTTTTAGACTGAGGTGTTCCAATCGCATGGTTTTTCTTATAGTCTTTTTTAAGATCCTCAATTTTCTTATTCAAGCGGTTGATTCCTAGAGAGGGAAAAGCACAGACGAGGGAAGCAGGGGAGGTTCTAACAATACCAGAAACCAACTGCCCCGGCAACGGACAGCACAAACGACGAAAAGCAAAACATTTTTAACACCAACCAAATCCATGCGTCTACTCGATAAAACTACTCATGCTAACGGGACAAGGCGGCTCCAACACAGAACGAATCTTGGCCACTTAACCTACAAGGTTAGTCTAAGGTCAACCTCACTTCATTGGTCTTCATCGGTCAAAGATTGGATCCTCACCAGGAAGATGCACACTTCAGTAGCAATTTTACGAATGGCTCTTCTTGGGTCCTCAAGCCTTGAATTCAAAAGTGGGAACTCGATTACCCGAATATAGAAGTTTGTAAGGGAGGTATAGTCCAATTTATATTCCAAAACGGTGAAGAAGCAATCGAAAGGGGGAAGAAAGGAATGGAAAGAGAGAGAGAAGACGAGAATAGCACATCATTTGCTTTCTTTCTTTATAAATATAAGTTTTGAAGCTTCCTAAACACGACCATTCTAACTAAGGGCACGTCCTACAGTCGATATGGCTCTGATACCACCTTTGTAGGCTCCCGGATCGGCTATCCGGAATCCCCTGTGTATTTTTGTACTAGTCCCAGATCAGTAGCTAGTACACACAGTCAAAAGTGATGAATCCACAACCATATCACGAATACATATAATTAAATAAGAATAATACCGAATAAAAGCAAAGACCTTATGGTCAAGGTTTACCATTACGGCCTGAACAGGCGGAACAACTTAAACAACTGCAGCGGAAGACGAAAACACCAAAGCGACCCATCCAAATGCCCACAGGCAATCGAGTGGGGAGCGCGCCCTAGTCGTTGGAATTCCTTGACAGCTTCTTTCACTTCTGAGATATGATTAGAATGTAGCACGTGAGTACATAAAGTACTCAGCAAGTCTGGGAAATTATGCACAATGTAGGCTATCCAAAAATGGCTTAATATGGTTCTTTTGCATAAAGCCAAGTTTCATCAAATCATACTTGTTAATAATTTTCACAAAGCATATTTGAGTAATTCTTTTTAATAATTGAATTATGTAATATTGTAGTGAAGGTTCTAACCACCACTCACTAATATACAGGCTCTATCCGCCACATCTCAACAAAATTAGGGTTCAATCCAATCACATGGCTCTATCTGCCACAGTTCATAAAATCAGGTTCCTTCCACCTACCTGACTTTAGTCGCCAGACGCACACCCGAGAGTTCTAACCGCTCCCGGATCCCAAAACAAAACATTGTTTAGTTTGAAACCAAAAACTAAAGTCTACCAGTATGAAAGCATTCAGCAAGCTTTGCCTTTGACCGTAGGCACGGCTATTCGAATAGTTTTAACTCTGCAGAGGTGTACAACTTTACCCACAAGACATGATATTCCCTTAGTGCCATGTACAATTAACACACTTCCTTAGGTGTGCCGGCAGGGATATCATGACAAGGCCGTTACAATGTATCTACCTAACTAGACCCACCCGCTGAGGTTTCACCGCTGTTAGGGTTCCGTCCGCCCAGTACAGAAGCCCCCTCTTGCGCCGTGTGAGAAAAACAACAACAACAACAACAACAACAATGCCTCCTTCCGGCTCTCACATTCCACCGAGTAGTGAATCTAAGTCAGGTTTCTACAAATTAGTTAGCCAGGTCGTGCCCACTTTGACATGTGGTTGTACGGTTATGCTTAGAATAGAGACAGTCATAAGCATCGGTCCTTAATTGACTTGGGGCGGTACTTGCGCAATGAAAGCTAGCACTCCTTCCGCGCCCACCAGACAAACCATTCCGCCCCAGTCCAAAACCATTTTTCATTTTATTTTTATTTTGCAAACCATTGGCAATACTCCTTGCCTATAACTTCCAATACAAGTTTTCAAGGAATAATTGAAATTCCCACCCATAGGTGAATATTGACCGTTTGCGAGTCTAAGCATTTCTACCGTACTATTCTATTCCACCAATAGTTTATTTTATAAAAGGTAAGTTGTAGGGTTTGGTTACAATTCTTATAATCAAGTCTGTAACATCCAATAACCTTTAAATTGTCATACTCTTACAATCATATGAATAATCCAATCCAATATAGTACCCACAAGGAGGAAGTATATCCTGGTACTATTATAATTCCAAAATCATACCAAGCTACTATCATCATTGTATATGAAACAATCTCCCCAAAATATAATTCTCATTATCGATTACCCATCATCCATACATTGATTAATTTTGTAATATACTTGATCCACCACGAATAATTCACAATCTCATCCCCAAGCATCTTTTAACAAAGACCCCGAAACCAAGACTTTATTAATTCAGCGACTATAATGATCTTCATACATAGTGACATCCGATTGACTTAAACAAATCACTCATAATACACATGATTCATGAATCCACATAAATGGTTATCGCGAGACCATATTTCACCAAAATCATCCACTAAACCACCGAGAATACTTCACAACATCACCTTTAAACCTCTAGAATATAATCCACCGATAATACTTCATAATAGCATATATTTAATCCTTCACATCATCACCTCTAAATCATCTACTTTAATCCACCAAGAATACGGAATATTATCATTTACTAAACCACCAAATATTCTGGATCATTCACAATTCTCCATAAATGATTATCACATATCTATATTTCCACAATCATCTATTTCTTAATCGATCAGTTAGTAATAATTCCCCAACAAGCACTAATAATCCAACTAACTCTGATTCTCATTCGACACTATTTTATCAACCTAAGAAATCCAATTCAACATATTATTTACTTATACTGACATATTTAATCCAATAAGAATACTTCACAATACCATACATCTTCCAAAATTTCCCCCAATCCATTATAATGTGAACTAATATAATAATCCAACTTCACAATATTTCAATCGTCAACGTTCATAGATCAACTTCATAATTAACAGTCTCCATCAACACTAATATTCATGTAATCTCCAATCAAATTGGGTTCTAGCTTCAATCCACGTTCTATACTAATATGTTACATCCAAACTGTCTTCCAAACAGTAATTTCTCTAATAACAGAATATTTTTCCAAAAACACTTATATTGGTGGATTACTACACTAGGGCGACAAGGGGTCAGGGATAACAATGTCAAGGAGGTAGGAACAACAGGTATAACTAATAATCGAACGTTAACATCATTCTTTTAATATAAATAGCAATGCAATTTATAAAACAGTGGTAAAACAGTTGTAAATTGTAGGATCAACATGCGTCAAGGAGACTTGCCTCGGTCACAGCGAGAAGGTTGAACTCTTTGAAGCCCGGCGGCGGGGTCGGCGGACTCAGCGGAATCGTCGACTACGCGTAAAACGGGGCAATAAATAAATAAAAGAAAATAAATAAAATCCAAAAATTAGAAAAGTAGTACTGACAGGTAGATCTTGATTTTAGATGAATTTAGAAATTTGAACTGAGTCAATCGGAGTTCGGCCGCAAAAGTTATGAGCTTCCGAAGTTGGAAATTGCTGGAAAATCAAGAAAAAAGAAGAGGTACTCGCGAAAATTTTGTTCCAGACAAGAACCAAAACTATAGAGCCCCCTTTTCTTCCAAAAAAACGGATTTTGCCCCATTTTCGCATGGATTTGGACCAAATAAAATCATGGATTCTCTAGATAACATCCTTAGGGACTCATAGGAGGAAGGAATTGGATTGATTCTCACTGGAGACGACGAATTTGGCAACGAACGGCGTTCCGGCCGAACCGACAAAAACACGAAATTCGCCTCCAAAACTTGAGGGATCCTAAAATTGATTGAAATGTTAGATTCTAGACTTCCTTACGGTCACAAGGAACCAAGTGGCATGAAGAATGGCTCACCGGAGAAGGATCTACAAGCACGAACTCGAAGAACACCGAAAAAGTTCAACACGACGTCGGTTTTCTTGATCTCACGGGCACAATGGTGGAGTAGAGGGAAAGGGGAGCACACTCCCAGAAAGGGGACTCTTATACGGAGTGAATGGAGGTGGTGGTGCGACGTTTGGACGAGAAACGGATGAGTTAATGGCATTTGAACGGTTTTCGGTTTTTCTTGAATGGGGCCGTTTCCGGCGAGATTAGTGGCTAATCAAGGCGGGGAATGGCAAGAGCTCGCCGTTGCGGATCCAATGCAACTGACCTGAATACCTGTTTGGCCGCCGATGCTAGGCTGCTAGAGTGCACACGCATGCATGCACAAACGTTCGTGATTAATTACTTGGCCGAAGAAGATGCTGAGGAGGCGCTTCTTCATGGTGTGGAGGGTCTCGATGAGGAGGCAGAGCCATGGTGGGAGGTGAGTCTTGGCTCTCGCGTAGGCGTGTAGCCTTTACCCTAGGACGGAATCATGCTGTCATGGAGGGGCCTCGGTAATTTGGAGGCCCAGGGCTGCCGCCCCGCCTGCTCGCCCCAAGACCAGGCCTATGCGGTGCCACTTCCCTTCCAGGGCCGGCCCTGAGGGGGGGCAGGGTGGGCGGCCGCCCCGGGCCCCCAAAGTCAAGAGGCCCCCAGGTGTACAACCTAAACTTACAAAGAAAAATAAGTATGTATAATGTATAAAGAAAAACTTGTATGTAATTAGCAAATAGCAATTTGGGCTCAAAGTGCCGGCCCATATATGCACGCGCGCGCATGCACACACACACACACACACACACATATATATATATATATATATACTAGTTACATGCCCGTGCATTGCTACGAAAAACAAAATTGATAACGAAAAATAAAGATTAAAAAATAAAAAAATTATTTCACAAGATCAAACATCTATCTTTAACGTTTCGTTTCTTGCGAAAGCTGGCTAATTAAAGCAACGCTTCGTTTTTTGCGTAGGGCAATTAAGTAGGGCAATTAATGACGTGGGTAGAACTCACCACTGCCACCAACTGTTGCTTTATAATAGTAGAGATATATGCTTGGTTGTCTTGACATTGGATTAGTTGTGCAGCCATGCAGGACGTGAGCGAGTTAGCGACTAGTAGAGGATTAGAGGAAAGAGGGTTTTCACCAAAGAAAACTGCGTTGCTTCCTAGCGCCTAGCGGCTAGGGCTTCATCCAGGAAAAAAAGGAGGGATGGCCGAATTTCGATCGTTTGGACGTGGCGCGGTGGCCGATCGCCGATCAACGTGATAATCCCTAATTCGAGGTATAGAATATTAATCTTCCCTAATCTTTTTTCCTTATTAGTCTTACACTATTTAATCTTTGATACATTTATTATTATTTTCAGCGCCGTGCGTTATCAACTTATCATGTCATCTAGAAGGTATCCATCTGGTAGCGAAAAAAGAAAAAAAAAACGTGCGGATGACTTCATATTAACACAGAGAGGAGCTATGTACAAATTTTTAAAGAGTAATACAAGTGCTTCACGGAACCCAAATGATGAGTTGGCGATAGTTGCCGTGGAAGAAGAGGAACCAGCTATGATTACAATTTACATTTGTCATTTCATAAACTTTGAAGTGTTCTATAGAAGTAATTTTTGTGCATCGAATATTAATTTCTTCAATGATGTGTGCTTATACACACACACACATATATACATACATACATACATACATACATACATATATGTATACATGTATATACATATATATATACACATGAGTAGGTGGATGGGGCCTCCATATAAGTTTTCGCCCTGGGCCCCCAAAATGCCAGGACCGGCCCTGTTCCCTTCATCAATTGATTTATCCATGATCAAACGCTAGGACTCGAAACCAAGAGCAATATCTATTGATTCATCCATGATTGTAAAAATATGCTAGATAGAAGTCATCAGTGAATTTTGGCTAAAGGAAGCTGCATTTCTCAGACACATTCTTTCAAATGGTGGAATAGCTATTGATCCCAGTAAAATCCAACCTGTCAGAACTAGGAACAATTGAAATCAGTACCTTAAGTTCAAAGTTTTCTTAGTTTAGCGGGATGTTATCACCGCTTTATCGAAAACTTCTCAAAAATCGTGAGACCCATGACACAACTCTTAAGGAAAGAAAAGAGGTTTAAATGGACTCAAGAATACGAAGCAAGTTTCTTGGAATTAAAGAAAAGGTTAACCACAGACCTAGTGGTCGTGTTACCTGATGTACATAAAAACTTCGATGTCTATTGTGATGCATCACGTAATGGCCTTGGTTGTGTATTAATGCAAGAAATAAGGGTTGTAGCTTATGCATCTCGACAACTACGACCTCATGAACTCAATTATCCTACTCATGATCTGGAGTTAGCAGCAATTGTTCATACTCTTAAAATATGGCGTCATTACCTCCTCGATAATCGATATGACATCTATACAGATCATAAAAGCCTAAAGTATTTCTTCATTGAACCAGATCTTAATCTAAGGCAAAGAAGGCGGTTAGAGCTAATAAAAGATTATGACCTAGCATTAATTACCATCCCGGTAAGGCTACTGGTGTCGCTGATGCTCTAAGTTGTAAACTTTTTTACATTTATGTATCAGCTCATACTAGTCAATCAGAATTGATAAAGGAATTCCAAAAAGCTTAATTTGGAAATCGTTAAACTAGGATTCATTACCAATCTTCAAGTGCAACCAACTCTTAAAACCCAAATTAAAGCAGTTCAATTTAAAGATGAAACTATCGTCAAAATTTGAGAAGAGTTGAAGCAAGGGTTTAAACCTGAATTCGCTGAAAGTCCAGATCAAATACTTCTATACAAAAAGCAAATCTATATCCCCAATGATTCCGAGATCAAGGATCTAATCTTAAAAGAAGCACATAAATCACCTCTTTCTATGGAGCACAAAAATATATCAAGATTTTCGGTAAAAATATTGGTGGCCCAACATAAAAAGGATATTGCCAGTTGACCATATAAGTCACGCGAGGACAGCAGCAACTTGCGCAAGGAAAGTGCAAGGAAAGAGAGGAAAACAAAACCAAGTTGCATATGTCCTCCTGGGCAGTCCAGCGCAAGATCAAAAAGGGAGAAAACGACGTGCACCACTTGTGCTGAAACATAGTACTCTTCTATTCGCTTCCTATATATGCCAAGAATATAAAACAAACTTTGTGGTTGAATGCATGCTAGCTCTTCTGCCTTGCGTTGTTATGGTCAGTCTGTGGATCCGAAATAATAATTAGTAATGTCTCGAATGGTCTGGGATCCTTGCATTGCAGCTCAGAAATCCCTATCTCGGTCCAGTGTATCGTGTCGTGTGGCATTTGTCTTGGCAATCGGAAATGTAACAGCGTGAAATTCATATGTTCAATGAGAGGGATATTTCTAAGCATCTCGATGTGGTTGGATTAAGAAAGTGCATAACCATACCAAATGTAATTGAGGAGTCAATTGCAAATGAGTAATCTACTACAGCATAAGTAAAAGATAAAGCTATCATTAAATGGCCTACCAATGACAAGGTGCTATCCACCGGAGGAACGAAAACATCGGCTGTCGACAAGGTGGACACGGTTCCTGTGCAGTGACTCAACTGCACTGTCGGGACCCGAATTTGCAAATCCGGACCCTCTGTGTATTCAGCACTAGTCCAGGAACGCGCTAGTGCACACAGTCTTAACATCGGTAAATATCACAATCATACCACTCAATACTAATAAAGTACTTTAATTAAATAGTCAAACTGGTTGCTCGACCTTATGGTCAAGTTACAAATATACGCCACGCAGGGCGAAACTTATTAAGAGAGAAATAATAGCAGCGGAAAATAAGATAACTTCGTGGCGCCATCCAGTATACCACAGGCAACTGACTGGGCTCGCTCCCTAAGTAGATGGTTCCTCTTGGAGCTCCTCCTCCAAAGCTGGTGTAGTCTCCTCCTCAACTGGTGTTGTATTGCGGCAAGGGTGAGTACTTGGTACTCAGCAAGTCATGCACAGAATGCAAGCTAATATACTACATGAATGGCTTGGTACAAAGGAGTAGCTCAAGGTATGTTTGCGATGCTTGACATTTAACAAATAATACAAGTAGATTCGAAAGCAGTAGAAACAAGTATATCTTTAACAATTTTTTCAGGAATTAAATAAACATCTTTCCCATTCCTAATCCACATTTCCATCAACATCATTAATAAACCAAACCTAACCTTTCAAGTCCAAGTTATTTTCGAGAAAGTCTAACCCTTGACTATAATTCCCGAGCGATGTCCAATACCGCGGACACGGCTATTCGAATAGATTTTACACTCTGCAGAGGTTATGCACTTTACCCACAAGATACAGTCAAAGACCACAAAGGAGAGTTCCCGTAACAAAGTCTTTCGGAAACTTCTAACAATACAAGTGGTCCTCTTCGGTATTGCACACTAACCCTTCCCTTAGCTAAGGCGAAGTTTAGGCCAAATCAACCGTTAGATGGGTACCTGGCCGCAGCCCCGGTACACTCCCCCGTACAACATACACAAAGGGTGTAGTTGACACCCAGAGGTCCCACAGGTACGTTATTAGCAACTTAATCAACTAGGTCCGTCCCATTACGGACATGTGGTTGCACGCTTGACTCAGTTCAAAGGCTTGCAAGGTTAAGTCCTTAGGGTGACCAGGGCAAGACTACCCGAAGAACCAAATCAACATTCCCAATGCCACAACTGGCCCACCTGATCATTCTTGCCACATGCCCCGGTCAAAAGCTATTTATCAAACCCCAGTTGATTACCATGCACCACGTGCCATCCACATCACAACACATGATACCTTTCCAAAACAGGTTCAATATTTCATTAAGTCAATATTAACATTTGATTGTCCAAAATCATGTCACTTGGCAAGGCTAAGCATACTACATCGGTCTAACTACCCATGCTGACAAATTAATAATGTCCAACTAGTAATCCACACTAGGGTGACAAGGGGTCATGGCACATACTTAATTAATCAAGGTGTCATACAGCAATTTGGCATTTATCTAATTTCCCATAATTAAGTAAAGCATTTTCTATTTGAACTAGCATGCAATACATTAAATCAAAATAGGTTTCAAAATGGGATCAACATGGTCAAAGCATAACTTGCCTTCAAAAAGTACTTGTTCTTGGTCCTGAGCTGGTTCCTAGGTCAACAATTCTCCTTCGAATCCTTTCGGCACTTCAACGTCTACTCGTAAAGCGTGCAAATAGCAATACACGAATAAACACTAGGCAAAAAGTGTCCAAATATCCAAATAAAATCCATAAACAGAGAGAACATAATTTTATGAATTTTTAGGAATTGGAATCGCTCAAATCGGAGTTAAAACACAAGAGTTATGATTATTTAAAGTTTAAATAATCAATTAAATAATTTTACAGAGAAAAACTTTAGTCCAAAAATTAAATAAAATTCATATTTGAGTAGATCTGAATTTTATGAATTTTTAGAAATTTGAATCGTTCAAATCGGAGTTGAAACGCAAAAGTTATAAGCGTTTGAAGTTTGAATCAAATTTGAAATCAATTATTCGAATTAATAAATCATTTTCTTTTTCGGAAATTATTTATTACGTCAGCAGTGACACGTGGCAGCCTCTGATTGGTATGCTGACGTCAGCCGGTTCATGGACGTGGTCCATGGTTTGGCTCGGGTCTACCGTGGACCCGGTCCACGGCTCACGTCTTGGTGACGGTGGGTCCCACTGTCGTGGCTGGTTCTCACGCACGCGTGGGCGGCCGACGCGTGGGCCCTCGGCGGTTCAGCGTGTCGAGACACGCTCCCACGCGGCGTGAAGCGCTAGGCACACGTGGCACAATCTCGGCCGTTGATTTAAAAATCAACAGCCCAGATTAGATATGGTTATCACGCGTTTGGGTTAACGCGGTCAATCCACGCCGTTGGATCCAGATCTAACGGTCCAGAATGGATCCGACCCCTAACACTAGATCTAATCTACACCGTTCGATCCCGATCTAACGGTTAGGATCTAACCTAGCTCTAACGGCGTTAGGGCGCACGTGGAACTCACCGTATCAGTCGGATCCGGATCGGACGGCGGAGGAAACTCGAAGTCAACGATGGCGGCGCGGCGGAGCTGGTTCACCGAGGTCGGGGAAGGCGATCAACGCGACGGCGTTCTGGGGCTTCTCCGGCGAAGGAAGTGGTCGGGTCGACGCGTCTCGTTCTGGGGATCACGGATCTGGACTTCAACGCGGCAGAGACGTCCTCCCGTCGGCGCAAAAGACCACAAACCGCGGCGGCTGTTCTTAACTTCGGCGAGCAATCATGGCTAGACGGTGGGGATCCTGGCGGCGCGAGCTAGGGTTTCGGGTTCGGCGTGGAAAGGCGATCCTCGTGCACCGATTCACTCTTTAAATAGGCTAGGTTTCCGAATCCAACACGGCGGCGGAGAGGAACAGCCTCGCCGGGGAAATCGGAACGAACACGACGCACAGGAGCCGTACACGTGTCACGATCTATGGCTCCGATTCGATCTGGCGTAGCACGTCTACTCGGTCATCCCCGGGCGACGCGGACGCACGCAAGCCGTTGGATCTTGATCCACGGTTGCGGAGCTAGGGCTCGGGCGACGCGGTTCGACCCGACCGTGGCTCGGGTCGGACTCGAACTCGAGTCTGACTCGGGCTTGGTCGCTTGAGCGATGTAGGCCGGTTCGATTTTCCAGCGATTTAATATTCAAAATAATTCCCAGTAATTCATTTAATTCAAGAAAAATAGCAAAATACTCAGAAAAATTCCAGAAAAATTCTGGAAAATATTTTAGGGCATTTTGGACTCAAATAAAATATTTCCAACAAAATTTTATTTGCAAAGTTAAATTCTTTAATTATTTCAAAATGGGATAAATTTAAATAAATTCCAAATAAATCCAAATAAATTCCAGAAAATTCCAAAAATTCACCAAAGTGCCAAATCACACATGAATTTAGGAAAAGCAAAATTTTGGGATGTTACATGCACGTGCAGTCACTGCACTGGATCTCCGTCCCGACAAGGTGGTATCCATGTACTATGGCCTACCAACCACCGGAGGATTTGTCCGCCACCGCTGCGGCTCGCGCGCTCCCAGCTAAGGTTCAATACTTCGATGCATGTAGATAAATCTCCATGGTAGGCACGTGCAGAATGGGAATTTTTTTAAATAATACATTTTTTAATAGCAATTACGATATTAATACGCCAATCTTTTTTTGCAAAATTAACACTCAATTGCCAAATGGTACGACGAATTGGCAGTAGTCACCAAATGGTATGACGAATTTGCAGTAGTCACCATACCATTTGGCGACTACTGCTTAATTGCGCTATTAACCAGCGGCTGTCAAATTTTATGGGAAACGAGGCAGTCGTCGACGAACCGTGTGGCCAGTACTGTGTCGTCGCCAAACCGTTTGGTGATTACTATGTCGTCGCCAAGCAGTGTGTCGATTACTCCCTGGTTAAAAAAACACGTGTGATACTACGGAAGGTCGAAACATTATAAAATATGAAAGTGGAGGTTAAAACTTTACGTTATGCGTTTAATCGTGTTTTCGGGCCGATTTCGGAAGTTTGAGCCTTTCCGGGGAAGTTTGGGCCCAAGGGGGATGAGTCGTGGGCTTTAGTGGAAGGGATATGGGCCCATGAGGGAGGAGAGACCAGGATTTGGAGGCTTGGTGCGCACCCTCCCTGCCCTAGCCGCCCCCCATGCCCCTCTCCACCTTGGTGCGCCTCCCCCTCTCCCAACCTAGCCGCCACCCCCACCTTGCCCCTCCCCTTGCGCCACCACCCCCCTCCACCCCTCCCTACCCTCCTTGCTGCCCTTGGGGAGCCCCTCACCTTGCCATCCCGCTGATCTTCCCCTCGGAAAGCTCCGCGACGAGGAGATCCAGCGGTTCCGGCGCGAGGAAGGCGATCGAGGAAACCGGGAGGAAGGATTTTGGCGTTTGTCGTTCGTCGGGCAGAGGTATGGCATGGGTGATCCTTGGGGATGGTCTAGGTACTGTTCTAGAGGTTTATTTGATGCTTTTAGATCAAGGGGTGGTGCTGTGATTGGGTAGATTGGAGGAAATCTAGATGTTTCTTAATTCTTTGTTTCGAGCAGATTGGGCAGTCGACCTAGGGTTTGTGTTTTCACGATTTTAAGGTCGGAATTTTGTCGGCTGCCTGTTGAGGAAGTTGTAGGTAACTTCAATACCTTTACTTGTACATAAAGAATGCTTCATTATGATCAGCCGTTTGAAAGTTATGGCTGTTTTACCGAACGTGTTCAAATCTGTGACGAGATTGGAACAGATCACGGTGTTCTGTATATTAAACCAATTTAGAGGCCAAATCAGCTTTTCCCAATACTTAGAAAAAGCTAGAAAATTTCCTAAGCTTCGCGATGATGTAATCGTTTAATCGATTCGGAGTCCTAGAACTAAATTTATGCTAGATCGAAGCCTGCTGTCCCGACAGGACAGATTCTTTGTTTTTCGGTTTTGGGAGTAGTTGGTGAAGTCGGGGTAGACGAGCTTTTGCGTACTGTTTTGGGGGCACGTTTTGAGTGTGTGGTACCTATGTGCAGGTGGTGTGACCCCGGGAGTGCCCTCATCCTCTCGCCAATCCATCGCCCGAGGTTAAGGCAAGTGTATTGTAATGGGTAGCGTATTGTATGTTGCTAATTGTGACTAGGTGCAAATTGCTTGCATGATGTGCTATCTTGTCATGATTACATGTTGTGATATCTTGCCATGATTAGTGCTTGACCATGTTATGATGAGAATGGATTATTATGATGCTATGCCATGTTTAGTTCAGTTTGGTACAAGTTGTTTATGCTTATGGCATAATTGCATACATGGCATGTGATCTGGCCCGGTCAGTGAGAAAAGTCATAACTAGTCCGGCAAGGTCGGTGAGAAAGTTATGACTAATCCGGAGAGCCAATGAGTAAGTCTTACCTCGTGATTCCATCCACCGTGGTGAATGGAAGCGAGGAATAGGCACCCTCCATCTACGGGATGGAAGGGGGAAGAGGGTGCACGCCGACGGGTGTGTACTCAGCAATACCGGTATATGCTTCCAAGAGACATGTGCATTGCATTGCATTGCATACATGATGATAAGAATGAGTTGTGTACAATGTGCTTTGTCATGGCTATGATGTTGTACATGAGATTATGATTTGATCATGATATTAAAGTATGGTATGTATTGTTGTTGGCCTTGATTTATTCTTTATGATCCATTGCAATATACTTGCTGAGTGATGAACTCACGCTTGTGTTCTATGTTGTTTTTAGGTACCATGAAACCGGCATGTGGAAAAGGGCATTAGCTACACATCTTCACGTAGTTCCACGCCTATAGGCAGATTTATCTATTTGAGTCATGATCATAATAATAGAGCCATGAAATTTGGTGTATGGGTTAAATTGTGTGCTTGTGTTCCTTATTTGCTTCATTTTAGATTATGGAACGGTTGGACTCGATAACATTGAATTATGTTGGTGTTATATCCTCTTACATTGCTGCTTTAGATGCCTTATGTTATGTTATTAATTGCCTTGTTATTGCTATTGCTTCAATTCATGATAAAACAAAGGAGATACTGCCGAAATTTTCGGTTTTAGCATTGGTGCCTTTGCACAATTTAATTTAAATTGTGGTATTTAGATGTTGTTTCGTCTTTGTTTGGTAACATTCAGGCATACTAGATGCCAGGGTGTTACAACACGACCGCCTCGAAATAGAATCGATCTGTTTCAAGCGGCGGCAGGGCGACATGGGAGGCGGCAACGATGTCGGCCGGGAGGAAGAGAGGGAGAGAGAGGAGGAGGAAGAGAGGGAGAGAGAGAGAGGGAGAGAGAGAGAGGAGGAGGAATAGAGGGAGGGAGAGAGAGAGGAGGAGGAATAGAGGGAGAGAGAGAGAGAAGAGGAATAGAGGGAGAGAGAGAAGAGGAATAGAGGGAGAAAGAGAGGAAGAAGAAGAAGCAAGAAGGTAACTCGCAACCTTGTTTAGATTAGTATTTTAGTTGTTTAATTTAGAGTAGCAATTTTAGTTGTATAATTTAGAGTAGTGATTTAGAGTAGCAATTTTAGTTGTTCAACTTTGTTTAATTTAGAATAGTGATTTTAGTTGTTTATAGGTTAATATATTGTTTAATTTAGAGTAGTAATTTTAGTTGTTCATATGTTAGTATGTTACATGTTAGTATATTGTTAAATTTAGAGTAGTGAGTTTATATGTTAGTAGTGATATAACAATATTTAGCGTTGTTCAATTTAGCATTGTTTAATTTAACGTTATTCAATCACTAAAATATAAAATCACTACATTATTATAGTGTTGTTAAATTTAACATTGCTTAATTTAGCGTTGTTGAATCACTACATATAAAATCATTACAATATTATAGCGTTGTTCAATTTATAGTAATAATTTTACATTTTAGTAGCGAATAGCGATGTTATACGTGCGCTATAAAATTATAGTATCGACAGCGGGACAGTTAATTAGCGTTGTTCAATTTACGGTAGTGATTTTTACACGTTACTAGTGATATACAAATTTAGGGTAGCAATATTACATGTGCGCTACAATATTGTAATATCGATAACGAGATACTTAATTACCGTTGTTCAATTTACGGCAGTAATTTTACATGTTAGTAGTGATATAAAAATTTATTTTGTCTATGTCGTCGCAGTAATGTCGGATCCAGTGAAATTTAGGGTATATTATGGCGATGATGAAGTAAAGGCTGGGCAGAATGGTATTGATTTAACCAGCTTTCCGATCACCATGGTTGAGCACTCGTGCCCCGATAGTGTTAGCATTCGTGATACAAACATTGGTTAACCCAATATTTTTTCCTGAATCCAAGTGTTTATTTTGTTACCATTCAAATCTTATTCACGCGTAGTAAGGGGGACCTGGCTCTATGGGAGTTGAAGAAAGTAGATCGAACATACTTATGGTGGAAATGGTTAAGGTGGTGCAAGGTATCTCGCCTTGAATGTGTGATGCTAGTGTAGGCTTGCCCTAAAGAAGAGGTGGATATTACTGGTGTGAGCGAGAGCAGCACATCAGCTATAGCTGAACAAGTTCAGCCAGTGGTACCGGTTGAGGTAGAACTGGGGGATGATCACAGGGATGCAGCAAACGCAGAAGGTTGGGCTGATGAATTGGAGGAGATCGAGCAACTTGTTGATCATTTGGATTGAGTAGACCGTATGGTGACAGAAGAGGAAGCTGAAATGTTGGAGCTTGATGATGGCATCGACGAAGATGACGAAGGGGAGGAAGATGATGATGAAATGCATGGTAGTACTGGCTCAGCATAGGTACCCATCCCCGATGAATGGAACAGGCAAAACAAAGCTGGTATGGAAGTTTTGTAGGGCCATCAGTCGCATTGCGAGTACGGTACTAGTGCCATTCGAGTGAATCAAATATTCCCGAACAATTCTGAATTGAAGTTGGCAGTAAGACTGTGGGCACTATCGCTGTAGAGAGAGTTTCAGGTTGTCTTGTCCAGGCCAGATAGGTATACAGTCAAGTGCAGAACCGATGGATGTGAGTTTTGAGTTCATGCATATAAGCCGAAGTGTGAGACGTATTGGATTGCATCACGAGTGGAGGAGCACACATGCAGACTAGAAAATATTCTTGTGAAACACCGCAACTCGTGCAACTTTTCACAGAGGGTGATAGGTCTTGCAGCTTTGATGATAGGTGACATGTGGTGCAGCTTTTCACAGAGGGCGACAGGATCGGCAGCTTTGGTGATGGGTGACACTGTTGGGGGACATATCACCTCTACATAAGTGCGATCCCCTCCTGCCTTCGTTCTAACCGAACAAGTCCAAGAGCAAAGCCAGAACCGAAAGAATTGGAGAGAAAAGAAAGAGAAGGGGGAAAAAATGCTAAGGCGTGCAAGTGGAAAGGGAAAGGGGAAAGCAAAAGAAGAGGGAGGCGCTTTGGGCTGTCCGCGCAATTCAGCGTACCAGGACCTCTTCCTACCTCGTGGAGCTATCCCACCGACGTGTTTGTGCGGAGATTCTTGCAGGCTTGTCCGCTCTTGGGAAATTACAACTTGGAAGAGTAGGTATTGGAAGTGCTGCAACTACGCCTTCGACCCACTGGAGAAGAGCTTAAAGAATCGCCAAATGGTAATAATCATACATGTTTCCTAATATTTCTACATGACACTTTGCTAATTTATGTATCATGCAGTCGCCTCCACCACTATGTGAATTTGAGGAGTGGTTTGACATTGAGGTCAACCCCGAGGACCAAAGGCTCCTTGATCAATCCAACTAGGACGAGGAGCTCAGGCGGCAGCTACAAGAGCATCGTGATGCCGCACGCGAAGAGGCACTAGAAAGGAAGCAGAGGAGAAGGAGGCCGAGAGAGAGGAAGCAAGAGAGGGCACGTTGTGCCAAAGAAGCCCCACCGGAGGTATGGGCGAAGGGGAAGTAGCCTCGATGCACTTAGTAGACATCTAGTTGTAACTGTTATTTTCCATGTTCGTGGTACTCCTTTCAGTTTTAAGCAGTAATAAAGAGTGTGGCCTACCTTATTTTTTGCAGTAACATCTGTTTTGTTAATCGCCCTCTCTCTAATCTCCCTCTCCCACCCTCGTTTTGCAATAAAGAAACCACAATAGTTAGGGTTATTGCACTAGTAGAATTTAGATGCAACGCAAGGTGCAAATAAAATATTTTTTTAGAATATGGTAGTCCATATATCAAAGATCAAATATGCTCCATTCTTCCAAAAATTTAAATTCAAATGTGATATTTTATGGGCTTCCGAAAAGGCTTAAGCGTTATCGTTTGTTGTCGACTATAATAGTTAGTTATTGCACTAGTAGAATTTAGATGCAATGCAAGGTGTAAATAAAATTTTTTTCCAGAACATGGTAATCCATATATCAAAGAGCAAATCTACTACATTCTTCCAAAAAATTACATTCAAATATGATATTTTACAGGCTGCCGAAAAGGCTTAAACATTATCGTTTGTTGTCGACTATAATAGTTAGGGTTATTGCACTAGTAGAATTTAGATGCAACACAAGGTGCAAATAATTTTTTTTTCAAAATATCGTAGTCCATATATCAAAGAGCAAATTTGCTCCATTCTTCTAAAAAAATTACATTCAAATATGATATTTTAGGGGCTGCCGAAAAGGGTTAGGCGTTATCGTTTGTTGTCACTATAATAGTTAGAGTTAGGGATGGAATTGGTACGGATATTTTTCGACCGACCGACCGACCGAATTGATTTGGATGATGATTTGGATAGTTTCACAGATATCCAGTTGATTTCTCGGATAAGGATATGGATACAGATAATTTACATGGATACGGATACGGATATGGAACACTGATTATCCGATGGATACGGAATATCCTGGTTTTTGTTCGGATAATATCTGAATATGACATACGGATATTATCCGAATAACACGTTTCAGAATAGCACATTAACAATTTAACATGTTTCACTTGTTTGAGTAAGTGCATTGGATGACAAGATATAATGTGTTCATGTGTGCTAGATGCTAATTTGGAGATATTTGGGTAAATGTGGTACAGAAATTGGCAAGTGGCGTTTCAGGAGGACTACTTAGGATTCAAGAAAGATATGCCACCGCAAATCATTTGGTTCAATTATTGCAATGGGGTACATTGTTACTCACAGAGTCACATGTATGACAAGCTAGGGATAAAAAGGCAAAAAAAAGACATACAAATATATTTCTTTTGGAATTTTGAATTTAAATTTGGACCGATTTTGGAAAAAAAACTGAAATTGGATTTTAAAATATCCGACTAATATTATTCGTATCCATGTTGATTCCGATCCGTATTCGATCTGTATTCGTAACCGATATTATCCTGTATAATTCGTATTCGATTCTGTATTCGAAACTATTCGTATTCGATTCTGTATTCGATAAAAAATATGGATACGGATATGAATAGGACGATATTCGACCGTATCCGATCCGATCACATCCCTGGTTAGAGTTATTGCACTAGTAGAATTTAGATGCAACGCAAGTTACAAATAATTTTTTTTCCAAAATATGGTAGTCCATATATCAAAGAGCAAATCTTCTATGTTCTTCCAAAAAATTACAATGAAATATGATATTTTACGGGCTGCCAAAAAGGCTTAAGTGTTATCGTTTGTTGTCAACTATAATAATTAGGGTTATTGCACTAGTAGAATTCAGATGCAACGCACGGTGCAAATAATTTTTTTTTCCAAAATATGGTAGTCCATATATCAAAGAGCAAATCTGCTACATTCTTTCAAAAAATTACATTCAAATATGATATTTTACGGGCTACCGAAAAGGCTTAAGCGTTATAGTTTGTTGTCAACTATAATAGTTAGGGTTATTGCACTAGTAGAATTCTGATGCAACGCAAGGTGTAGATAAAATATTTTCCAGAATATGGTTGTCCATCTATCAAAGAGAAAATTTGCTCCATTCTTCCAAAAATTACATTCAAAATGATATTTTACGGGCTACCAAAAAGGCTTAAGCGTTATCATTTGTTGTTGACTATAATAGTTAGGGCTATTGCACTAGTAGAATTTAGATACAACACAAGGTGCAAATAAAATATTTTTTCAGAATATGGTAGTCCATATATCAAAGAGCAAATTTGCTCCATTATTTCAAAACGTTACATTCAAACTTGATATTTTATGGGCTGCCGAAAAGGCTTAACGTTTCATGCAAGAGAGGCTTCTTATAGTTATTTGGTTTATTCAGCTGAGATCATTCCTACATGTTTTTCCAAAAATGGGACATCTAAGACCCTTAGAAACAAGTGATATTTATTTCATCATTTTTGGAGCAATAGTTGTATAGTTTCTTCATAATACAGGAATTTTGGTAGTAGTCGCCTTACCGTTTGGCGATCACATGTACTTCAGTGTGAACGGTCCAAGCTTGGAAATGATCCCCTTCTCACCTTGTTCTTCTTGGTAAGTTTTGATTTGTTATTTGCATCTGATTTCTTTTTGTCCTATTTAATTTCTGGTTATTTGCTTTTGTCGCGGTTCCTATCATTTAAACGCGTAGCTAACGATATTTCAGAGTCTGTTGATAACGACCCCGACTACAATCCCGATTACATCCCCGACGAAGAGCAAACAGGCAAGCACCCATCAAATTTTTTTATAGCAATACCATATCAACATGTGGTTAATTAAGGAAAACTCCAACCAAAGTCTATTGCTGTTTTTTCCCAAGGAAAAGGGTCAAGCATAAGGGAGTTCGGATAGCGCACGATGAAAGTTGTTTGGAAACAGGAGTCTATTTAGGAAACTGTGGTTGACACGGACTCTTGCTGCCGTATCAAAGGAGGACTCGGATCAGCCGAGGAGTATAAAAGAGAGCTTAGGCTAGGGTAGAAGGGGACACACAACCACAATCACACCTACAATTTTTTCATTGCTTTTTCTTTCTTGTAACAAGCTTTCATCTACAAGTCGACTAGATCAATAAAGTTGCGCGTCGCCGATTATTGGTCTCACCGATTTTTGTCACAGGTTCAATTTGCTTTGTTTTATTGCGCATCGCCTTTCAAATCCAATATGCCTTTATCCCTAGGTTAGCCTTGATTACCTAATCTAATTACGTCTTGATCGGCTTATCGCCGATCGAAGTTACGCCAATCATCATCCGATACCGGCTTTGATAAACTTTACGATCTTCTACCTTATCGATTGCAGGTCAAATCGATTGGCACGCCAGAACCAAGTGTTCGATTGATGTGTTGAGGTTAAAGAACCCTACTTTAAGTTTTTAGCGTCAACAGGTGGTATCATCGCTGAGTGAACTCTCAAACAATGCACATTCTCCTTTGAATCCCCTAGCCATCCTTAATCCTCTCCACTTTTCCTTGATTGTAGCCCAGGGCGACCGCATTGCCTCTGACGACCGCCATTGCCTACTTCTTCCTCTGGCCAAGCTGCGATCCAAAGGACACCTCAAGTATATTAATTAGCTCCTTTGTTGCAAGCAACACCATAGCTCGGAAGTGCATTGCCATGTGAATCATTAGGTCTTCAGTTCAAATCCCAGCTTAGCCTTATTTTGCCCTATTTTATTCATCTTTTCATAAGCAAAGCCAAAAAGTTAGAAAATGGATCAAATGAACTTGAAACTTGGTAAAAACCAATTTAGTTATGCTCCTAAGGTCGCAAGGATCCTAGATATATGAACAAACTTAAGTTTCGCCTTAGTTAGCGCAAATAGCTCTTTGGTTAGAATTGCAATGAAGGTCGGCAGTACCGCCCTTCTAGGAACTGTACTGTTGGCAGAGCGGTAGTACTGCGCTCAGCACGTTGGTAGCTTTATTCTAGAAAGCACTATTTTCGGCATCTAGAACTCTGGCACTACCGGAGCTCGAGGCTGATACTACCGTGGTAGCGGAAGTACCGCTTGTGCAACTCCGGTAGTTATTTTCCAATACACATCCTTTTCGGTACCCAGCCGCCGGCACTATCGGACCTCGAGAGCAATACTACCGGGTAGTCGGCAGTACCGCGATCTGAGAGTCGATACTACCAGAGATTCATTAGTATTTAATTCTATTTAATTCAAATAATCTTAGCTTCATGAATTTGAAATCATAAATACTAAAATACATAAAACTGGCCTCTGGAAATCATGGTACCAACAATAATACAAGAAACCCCAAAATCACCTAGTTCTTCTTGGTAAGTTTTGATTTGTTATCCGCATCTGATTTTTTTTTGCTTTATTTGATTTGTGGTTATTTTCTTTTGTCGCGGTTCCTGTCATTTAAATGCGTAGCAGACGATATTTCGGAGTCTATTGATAACGACGCCGACTACAATCCCGATTACATCCCTGACAAAGAGCAAATAGGCAAGCACCCATCAAATTTTTTACAGCAATACCATATCAACATGTGATTAATTAAGGAAAACTCCATATCAGCGACTACGATTGGAGCAGGATAGCGTGGAGGCCGAGGCGGCGACCGGCGTGAGAGGGGAGTGGTTCGGGCGCGTGGGGTCAGGCAGAGCTGACGCGGTGACAGGACGGCGGCGACACGCGAGATGGTGATAGGAGCGGTTGGCCGGCTCGAGGCAGGCGAGGGCAACGCGACGCAGCATGGCGCGGGCGCAGTGGACCGGTCCGAGCAGCGAAGATGGCGGGAGCGACGGTGGACCAGCGGTCCAAAGCGAGGAAGCCAAGATACAAGCTCAAACGTAACCCGTTCCAAATCCCCAATTCCAACCCAAAACCAAACTCTAGATTAAGATAGGATTAACATCGATTAAACTCAAATTAGGTTTTTTTTTTTGAAATTTTTGGGTCATTTTAGGTAAGAGATCCAGAGCCCATTTAGATCAAATTAGGAGGCGAAGGGCATAGCGAATCACAATAGCCCACATTTCAGCATGGTTAATCCATGAGAATATGAGATCCCTTCCAAAAAGAAAGGGGTGAAAGAAACGCCAGAGCAAGATATCTCGAGCACAACGAAAAAAATACAACAACAAGGGAGGGAAGCGGTCGATCGGTGTGGAGGCAAGGGAGGGAGGCGGCTGGTCGGTGTGGAGGCGGGCGGTGTGGGGGGGCAGCATGGAGGCAGCCGGGCGACGTGAAGACGGCCAGGGGGAGGCAGTCGGGCAGCTTGGAGGCGGCCGGGGGGAGGCACCCGACGGGGGGGGGCGTGGAGGCGGTCGGGCAACGTGGAGGCAAGGGAGGGAGGCGGCCAAGGGGAGGCGCTCGGTCGGGTGGAGGCGGCTGGGGGGAGGCACCCAGGTGGGGGGTGGCGTGGAGGCAAGGGAGGTGGGAGTCGGGTTAGGGTTAGGGAGTCGGGTGTATATTCCATCACAGAAAAACCGTCACTGATGAAGGATTATCTGTGACGGTTTTTCTTAAAAACCAAACCGCCACGGATACTCACAATTATTAGTGGTTTTAGGCAAAGGACATACAACTTTTTTGGTTAGATACTACCGGTGGCGGTTTTAGCCAAAAACTACCACAAATACTCATAATATTAGTGGCGGTTTTTAGCTAAAACTACCACAAATACTCACAATTATTTGTGACGGTTTTAGCCAAAAACCGCCACATATAATTGACTATTTGTGGCAGTTTTTCTTTGGAACCGCCACAAATAGTTCCAATAGTATTTGTGACGGTTCCAAAAAAAACTGCTACAAATATTTTGAATTTTAAAACCGCCACCGATAATTTTATTTATGATGGTTCCAAAAAGACCATCACAAATAGAGTGTCACCTATTTGCTATTTTGTAGTAGTGTACCTTTTATATAGGGAAATGTGAAGTGACTTCATGATAGAATAAACCATATGAAACTAAAATACACAAATGAGGAATTTTTTTAAAAATAATATTTTTTAAAAATTACAAAAATAGTATGTCAAAGAAGAAATTTGCAAAAATACCCGTCCGTTGCTATTTGAATTGGCAATAGGTCTCCGTCATTAATTGAGATGGCGACAGTGACGACAGGTCTCTATCGCTAACTCTGTCGCCATTTGAAATGGGTAACATGTTGGCATGTTTGCAAATTTTTGCTTTGACATACTATTTCTATAAAAAAAAATTAAAAAAATTATTTAAAAAATTCGAGTAATGAGCCTCGTGGATCAGCTGCCCCTTATGGGCATTTACTTAGGTAAAATGTCTACACAACGGGCCCTTCTTTGCGAGATTTCTTCTCCTCCTCGTATTTCTTCTCCAGTTCGTCGTACCGCTTCTTCTTCTCCTCGTATTTCTTCTCCAGTTCATGGTACTGCTTCTTCTTATCCTCGCGATATTTCTCCCAGTTTTTATCCTTCAGGTTAAGAGCCTCAACTTGCAACTTCAAGCCCTCGATTTCTTTGCCGTCAGCCTGGCGGTTGTTCTTCCGCAATGCACATGATGCAGGTCCCTGCAACAGAGCAATTAATAGTCGAAAGTTGCGCCGTGGTAGCACGACCGGTCACCAATCGCTGCCACGGCACGCGACGCAGCCGCCAATCGCGCCACGGCAGCGCGACAGAGCCCAATCGCGATCAAAATGCACAGTGCCGCGGCAACGCGACAGAGCCTAATCGCGCCACGGCAGCGTGCACAGTGCCACGGCAGCCAAACAGCGATAAAAATGCGTCACGGCAGCGAGCGGCGGAGACCGCGACGGCAAAGAAAAAGAGAGAAGAAGAAAGCAGGGAGAGAAGAAGAAGAGGGAGGAGAGGAAGGAGGAAGGAGAGAAGAGGATAGTTCCTCGTTAGTTCTTCATTCCTCGTCGTTCATTCTTCGTAATGAAGTTTTTCAGAAACTTCCATCTACACCTACGACCCTCTCCGGTGTTGCCTTCACTATCACTTCCCCCACAAAGGATCGAAGTGTAGGACCGACAATCATCGTTGGATGGGCACCAAGCCGTAGCTTTGGTACGCTCCCCCACACAGTTACTCTGATGTAACTTTCATCCTGAGGTATCAAAGGTAAGATTTCAGAATCCTACTAAACTAAGACCGTCCCACTCTAGTCATGTGGTTGTACGAAAGGCCCAGTTCAAACGCTTGCAAGGTGAAGTCCTTAACTATTCAGGGCGAGACATCGTTCTCTCAGAACCCTGGTATAAAGCCCCTCACATCACTCATCCTATTGCCATAAAGGCTTGTGAAATCATGTGCTGAAAAATTGGCTTAGAATTGAATTTGCAAATATGTTTGTTCATGTGTTTTGTCAATTTGACAAGAAGCAGTAAGTTTCGCTTTTGCGCCGGACCAAGATCTCAAGAAACAGTAAGTTTCCCATCTACGACGGACAAACTTTGTTGGTCTGTCATGGACATGTTTTTGAGCTCATGAGTCGAACTCAATCTTCCAAGAAACCAGTAAGTTTTGCATGTACGGCGGACAAACTTCTTTGGTCAGTCGTGAATGGCTTTTTGAGGTTTGATTTCGCATGTACGACGGACCGATTTTGTTTGTCCGTCGTGAACGTGTTTTCGCCAGAATGATTTCTTCTTGGAACCGAAACTTTCACTTGTACAACGGACCGATTTTGTCTGTCCGTTGTGAATGGTTTTTGAGTGATTTTTCATGTGTACGCCGGACCATATTTCCTTGTCCGTCGTGAATGCGTTTTTGCTGAATTAGGGTTTTGAGCAGAATTGAAATAATTTGAATTTGAGATTATGAAATTTGTGATGATTTCATGATGCTTCTTTTGAAGTGGACTTTATGCAATGCTCATGTGAGTAGTTGCATGGATTGATGTGAGTCAAGTCGTGGACTTGTGCTCGGATTTGTTTTGTGGTTTGTTCATGTGCAGGTATTGCTCGAAGACGAACGTGGTCGATGACGGGACCGGAACTAGGTTCATGGAGGAACTGAGGTTCGGGACTAGGTTCAGGAGGAACTGAGGTCTTGGTGGTCAAGGATGTCATGCGGGGCGTTCGGGCTAAGAGAATGGTGCACATGAAGAATGGTTAGTCACGTGAGAATGGCAGGAGGTCATTCGCGTGCAAAGTGTTAGTCACGTGAGTATGGCAGGTGGCCATACGCGTGCAAAGTGTTAGTCACGTGAGTATGGTAGGGTTGCCATACGCTGGCAGTAAGAGTTGTACTCGGCCTGGTTGGGCCAAGTAGAGTTGAGTTGGATCTGATTCCTTCTTGGTAATAGGAATCGTATTCAGAACTCTTTGTGGGTTGGTGCTTTAAATAGGTGGGGGGTCTCCTGTTGAAACGCACCAAGGAGAGCTGAGCGCATCAAGCTTTGAGCTTGGTTTTAGGGTTTGTACTCTTTTGATGAGAGTATTTTAGACAAGAAATAAAGATCAATTCTTCTAAGATTTTTGCGTGCTACAGTAACCACGTCGCTACAGTGTTTTCTGTTTTGGTTCTTGTTTGCATGCTTGTTCTAATTCTAGATTGGTTTTTGATCGTTGAGTTTGATCTTGATTTGATCCATCAAAAACTGTTCTAGGGTATTGATTTAGAGTTTCTCAAAGTCTAGTTGATTAATCTTTTGAAGATCTTGTTTAATCTTGAAGTTTTGATTAGATTGATTCTCGTCAAGTTCTGAAACAGCAAGCTTGCGAAGGTCATAACTTTTGATCCATAAGTCCGATCGAGCTGATTCTTTTTGGGTTCGATTCGTATTGGAATCTAGTTTCTTGTGTCCAAATTTCAGATCGTTCCGACGGTTGGATCTCCAGGAATTCGAGTTTTACCGAACTTCTATCATTCTATTTTTGTCAAAAACGAGGCAATTATTTGGTTCTGTTTTGGGGTGAACTTTTAATAGATCAAGAATTTGGATTTAGCTTCCGCACAATCATTCACCCCCCCCTATGATTGCTATATTCGTATACTTCGATCCTACAAGTGGTATCAGAGCTAGGTTTCTCTAATCTATCTTAACCGGTGATTAGATCAATGGATCATTATTCGACAAAACCATGTGTGTTCGATGGTGTTGATTTTCAGTTTTGGAAGGCCAAGATGGAGGCGTTCATCCAAGCACAGGGCTTCACAATTTGGGAGAAGGTCTACAAGCCATATGAAGTCCCTGCAAACGACAACGTCAACGACACCAATCGCACACATGTTGAAGCAAATAGCAAGGCGCCGTAACTTGATCATCCAAGGCTTGGGACGCAGCGACTTTGATCGTGTGGTTCATCTTCGATCCAAGATATGAGGTATGGAAATCTCTTTGTGATTACCATGAGGGTTCTAACTTGTCAAAGAGGTTCGCCAAGATATTTACAAAAAAGAATACATGCGTTTTGAGATGAAACCTAGTGAATCAGTAGATGACTTCTTTGCACGTTTCAATAAAATTCTTAGCAATCTACGTGCGTTGGAGTTAGCTACACTGATGCTGAAAATGCTCGACAATTGCTTAGTGCTTTGGACATGTCAGTGTGGGAGATGAAAGTAACATCTATACAAGAATCTACTACCATGAGCACACTCACATTAGATGTTCTTTACTCTAAGTTGAAAACTCATGAGTTGGATGTTCTTGCCAGGAAGGGTAACATTAAATCAATTGCTTTGATCTCTAACCCTAACATGTCAAATGCAAATTCTTCTTCTAGCTTTGCCTTGTCTTCCATGTCTTCTTTAACAGATGAGCAACTTGAAGAGTTTCCTGAAGAAGATCTGGCACTACTATCTTCTCGCTTTAACAAAGCTTTGCAGAATGTGAGAATGAGAAAGAGAGGTGGTCCTCCAAGATGCTATGAGTGTGGTGACCTCAACCATATTTGCACAAATTGTCCTAAGCTTGCAGGAAAAACATCAAAGGAGGAGAAGGACAACGACAGAAGGAATGAGAAGAAAAGGTTCTCGTCAAATGATAGGAAGAAGAAGAGCTTCATCAACCGCAAGGTGGTTCACCGAGTTCTTTCCGCTCTTGAACAAGTCAATTTGAGCGATGTGGACTCGGAGAGCAGCGAAGATGATGCAACTCCAAGCAAGCATGATTTGATAGGATTATGTCTCATGGCAAGCAGCAAGGATAGCTTCACCGAGGACGACCACGACAAATGACTTCAATGAGGTAGATCCCTCTTATGATGAATTAGCTATTGTTGTTGCTCGTCTTGGAAAATTGCTTGACAAACGTGATAAGAAAATTAAGAAACATGATTTCATTATTGAATCATTGAATGCTGAAATTGCTAGACTTAAGACTTTGATTCCTAGTGATGATACTTGCAAATCATGTGACTTAATTTACAATGAGCTCACCTTGCTTAGGAAAGAACATGCTCTTTTGTTGCATCTAAATGAGAAAATGAGAAACATGTTGTACATGCTAGTCGTTCCAATCGATGATTTGCATAGTTCAACTTCTTGTTCTAAATGCTCAACTCTTGAATTAAAATTGAAAGATGCAAATGCTAGGGTTTCTCAATTAACTGATAATTTGCTTTCACATGAAATTCTCTCATGCTCAACTTGTCGCAAGCAAAAAGGAAAAGTAGATGTTCCCTGCAATAATTGTTTAACTCTTGCTAAGAAAGTTGATTACTTGCAAAATTCTTTGGAATGTTTCACTAATGGCAAGAAGAAGTTGAACATGATTTTGGATCAATCTAAGGTTAGCACAAACAAGAGAGGTTTAGGTTTTGTTCCTTATGGCACATATGAAACTAAACCTCAGACCGTTGTTCAGGCTCCTTGCAAAATTGAGTTATCTAATGAGCCTAAGAAAATTGCTTTTCAATCTGTGGTTTTTATCTTCTACTATGATGAATGCAAAATGTGCTTTTACTGTTAAAGCTAAACATCATGTCAAGTACACTTGCACTCATTGTGGTAGAGATGGACACTTAGTAGATTTTTGCTTTAGACTAGCCAAACAAAGAAAGAAGGAAAGAACTGAGGCTAGGTCAAATTTCAGCAAAGCACATTTTTATGCGCCTAGAGTGATGAAAACACCTTCTGTTCCTACAAACATGGGAAAAGGCAAATCTGATTTTGTGCATAAAAATTATCGTGTTGTCCCTCTTGTTGTGCGTCGTGTGTCTCAAGATCTTTGGATTCCCAAAAATCTCATTCCTAACCCCAGATCGAGGCCTCGACATGTTTTGCTATGTAGGCTTCTCGCAAGGAAGGAGAACATATGGCTAGTGGATTCTGGATGCTCACGCCACATGTCCGGTGATAAGAATTGGTTCTCCTCCCTCACTCGTGCATCTCGTGCTGAAAGTGTTACTTTTGGAGATGCTTCTTCCTCTTCTGTTGTGGCAAAAGGTACAATAAAGGTAAGTGACAAGTTTATGTTCAAAGATGTGGCTCTTGTTGAAAATTTGAAATATAACCTGCTTTCTATCTCTCAAATGCTTGATGAAGATCTTGAGATAAGCTTTAAGAAAAATGAATGCAAAGTGCTAGATGCTTCAGGTGATCTTGTGTTCAAAATTTCTTGTTTTGGAAGAGTCTTTAAAGCTGATTTTGATGCATCACCTTCTTCTAAGCATAGGTGTCTAATTGCCAATGTTTCTAAAGATTTATTCTTTTGGCATCGTAGACTTGGTCATGTTGGTTTTGATCATCTTACTCGTGTAAGTGGTTTAGATCTTATACGTGGCCTGCCTAAGCTTAAGGGTGATAGCAATCTAGTATGTTCTTCTTGTAGACATGGTAAGATGATTGCAGGTTCACATCCACCTCTTACCATGATGATGACAAACGCTCCAGGACAGCTTCTACATCTTGATACAGTTGGACCATCTCGAGTTCAATCCTTTGGAGGCAAACGGTATGTGCTTGTGATTGTTGATGATTTTTCTAGATACTCTTGGGTGTATTTTATGGCATCTAAGGATGAGGCTTTTAGTCAGTTTAGAAGTCTTGTTCTTAGGCTTGCTGACCATCCAGGAGCTCTCAAAGCTATTAGAAGTGATAATGGAACTGAATTCAAAAATGCTTCCTTTGATCTCTTTTGTGCTGAAAAAGGAATTGATCATCAATTTTCATCTCCTAGAGTGCCTCAACAAAATGGTGTAGTCGAAAGAAAAAACAGAACGTTAGTTGAGATGGCTAGAACCATGTTAGATGGCTATTTCAACTGCTTGTTATGTTTCAAACCGTGTGTTTTTTAGATCAAAATTGGGTAAGACTCCATATGAGCTTCGGTTTGGACATAGACCTTCTGTTTCTCACTTTCGAGTTTTTGGATGCAAATGTTTTGTCTTGAAATCTGGAAATCTTGATAAATTTGAAGCTAGATCAACTGATGGCATTTTTCTTGGATATCCTGCTCATACTCGTGGCTATCGTGTGCTTGTTTTGGAGACTAACAAAATTGTGGAAACTTGTGAAGTTACTTTTGATGAGGCTAGTCCAGGCACTAGTCCAAGTGATGTCTGGTACAAAGCATACATTCAGGGGAAAAAATCTTTGAAGATGATGATGATGTTGAAGATGAGGTCTTGACTCTTCCTAATGCACAACAAGATGTAGCACCTTTGGCACCTACTACTACATCACCTACAGCTAACCATCCTCAAGCTACAACATCATCTGTACATGCTGAAAATGAAGAAGGAGAAGGAGAAGTCTCAAAAGCCAATGCTCCCTTGTACATTCAAAAAATGCATCCATCCGAACAAATGATTGGAGACCTAAATGAGAGAGTCACTCGATCCAGGTTTATTCATTCTGACACTCATGCTCATTCCGTTTTAGTTGCTTCTTTTGAACCCAAAGATATATCTCATGCATTATCTGACGAATCTTGGATCAATGCCATGCATGAAGAATTAGAGAATTTTGAACGAAATAAAGTTTGGAAACTTGTCTCTCCACCTCCTGATTTTAATGTTATTGGAACTAGATGGATTTTCAAAAATAAACAAAGTGAGGATGGTGTTGTTGTTAGAAACAAGGCTAGATTGGTTGCTCAAGGTTACACTCAAATTGAAGGCTTAGATTTTGATGAAACCTTTGCTCCTGTTGCTAGAATTGAAGCCATTAGAATCCTTTTAGCTTTTGCTGCATCCAAAGGTTTCAAATTGTATCAAATGGATGTGAAAAGTGCTTTTCTTAATGGCTACATAAATGAGGAAGTTTTTGTCAAGCAACCACCTGGTTTTGAAAATCCAAAGTTTCCAAATCATGTGTTCAAACTATCAAAAGCTTTGTATGGTTTGAAACAAGCCCCTAGAGCATGGTATGATAGGCTAAAAACCTTTTTACTTGAAAGGGGGTTTTCAATGGGAAAGGTTGATAAAACTCTCTTTTTACTCAAGCAAGGCAATGATCAACTATTCGTTCAGATTTATGTTGATGATATTATCTTTGGTGGTTCATCTCATGTTTTAGTGTCTGAGTTTTCAGAAACAATGAGGAAGGAGTTTGAGATGAGTATGATGGGTGAGTTGACATACTTTTTGGGATTTCAAATCAAGCAAACAAAGGATGGCACCTTTGTACATCAAAGCAAATACACAAAAGACTTGTTGCATAGATTTGGGATGGAAAACAGCAAACCAATCATGACACCTATGGAAAGCAATTGCACACTTGATCCGGATGAAGATGGTGAGCCGGTTGATCAAAAGGAATATAGAAGCATGATAGGTTCACTTTTGTACCTCACTGCATCAAGGCCGGATATACAATTTGCTGTATGCTTGTGTGCTCATTTTCAAGCTTCCCCACATGCTTCACATCGACAAGCTGTCAAAAGGATTTTCAGGTACCTTCATGGAACTCAAGATTTTGGCATTTGGCTTTCTGCTTCCTCATGCATTAGTTTGAGATCTTTTTCTGATGCTGATTTTGGAGGATGTAGAATTGATAGGAAAAGCACTTCTGGTTCATGTCACTTCTTGGGAAATTCTCTCATTGCATGGTCATCTAGAAAGCAATCTTCTGTTGCACAATCAACTGCTGAATCTGAATATGTGGCT
The DNA here is from genome assembly GCA_036346355.1 of Rhipidocladum racemiflorum. NCBI lineage: Eukaryota > Viridiplantae > Streptophyta > Magnoliopsida > Poales > Poaceae > Rhipidocladum > Rhipidocladum racemiflorum. The sequence goes on along the minus strand of CM070576.1, from coordinate 2,307,851 downwards.
GCTGCTAGTTGTTGTTCTCAAATTCTTTGGATAGTAGCTACACTAAAAGATTATGGGCTTATTTTGGATAGTGTTCCTCTTCTGTGTGATAACACTAGTGCAATTTGCATTGCTAAGAACCCTGTGCAACATTCAAGAACAAAACATATTGACATCAGATTTCACTTTCTTAGAGATCATGTTGAAAAAGGCAACATTGTGCTTCATCATGTGGATACTGAACATCAATTGGCAGATATTTTCACAAAACCTTTGTCTTCTTCTCGTTTTGCTTTTATTCGGGGAGAACTTGGAATTGTTCATCCAATGGGATTGTTTTGAGGGGGAGTTTCTTTGCCAAGTTCTTTCACTTGATGAGCTCACTTTATCATATTTCTTTATATACTATATAATTGAGCTAATATATGATAATCTAAATTGTCTCACTTGATCTGATTGCCTATAGCTAAATACTCTGTGATATCTTACTCTTCTAGGCTTGTTATTGAATTTTCTTGACAAATTTGGGCTATGGAGCAAGTGTGTTTTCAACTTTACTCTTTCATAAGACCTTTAATCACTTTTGCATGTTTACAATCAAAGAAAAAGGAAAAAGAAAAGGGAATCAATATAAAAAAGGGGGCTGTTAAAAGCAAAAGCTTCAAGTTATGTGCTTCAGGCTTGCTTTCCCTAAAAAGATAAGATGTATGCTTCAAGCATGCCATTCCCTCAAAGATAAGATGTATGCTTCAAGCATGCCACTCTTAGAAAATAAAAGAAGTATGCTTCAAGCATGCCACATGCAACTTATTGTTTAAAGATTAAATTGGTCTACTAGATTGGAGTTGAAACTACTTGCTCGCCCTAAGTTGTTAGTTGCTTCAATTTTTAAAGCCTTGCTTTTTCTGCTAAGATCTTGCTTAGTACTTGGCTATAGTTGACTAAATTGAGGTTGAGATGCATGTCATTCCCTAACTTGTTAAAATCACTTCAAGATCATGTATTTTGCATATTATGTGATATATAAGGTTATATGATCGAATGAGCTCATCTTTTCTTATCTTGGCACTCCCTTGTTTTTCCTTGTGAAATCTTTGCTACAGGAAAAATTTTGAACCTGTTCTCTCTTTTGTACTCTTGATGAATCCATTGTCAAAGGGGGAGAAATTTGGGAATCATTGAAAAAGTTTAAGGAAAAAGGGGGAGTTGTGTTTGGAAATTTGAGAATTTTGGGAGAAGTTTGGAGATTTTTGGAATTTTTGGGCACATTGCACATTCACACACATTTTCCTTCTCAGGGGGAGATTTTGTTTTGCATTTTGGTCAAAGGGGGAATTCTGTGTTTTCTTTTTGGTCCTTGATCCTTTAGAATTCAAAATCTTTTGTAAAGTGAATGCCAAATGTTCAATTCTAAGTGGTGTTGCCAATGTTTTCATCAAGGGGGAGATTGTGAAATCATGTGCTGAAAAATTGGCTTAGAATTGAATTTGCAAATATGTTTGTTCATGTGTTTTGTCAATTTGACAAGAAGCAGTAAGTTTCGCTTTTGCGCCGGACCAAGATCTCAAGAAACAGTAAGTTTCCCATCTACGACGGACAAACTTTGTTGGTCTGTCGTGGACATGTTTTTGAGCTCATGAGTCGAACTCAATCTTCCAAGAAACCAGTAAGTTTTGCATGTACGGCGGACAAACTTCTTTGGTCAGTCGTGAATGGCTTTTTGAGGTTTGATTTGCATGATGTACGGACCGACCGATTTTGTTTGTCCGTCGTGAACGTGTTTTCGCCAGAATGATTTCTTCTTGGAACCGAAACTTTCACTTGTACAACGGACCGATTTTGTCTGTCCGTTGTGAATGGTTTTTTGAGTGATTTTTCCTGTGTACGCCGGACCATATTTCCTTGTCCGTCGTGAATGCGTTTTTGCTGAATTAGGGTTTTGAGCAGAATTGAAATAATTTGAATTTGAGATTATGAAATTTGTGATGATTTCATGATGCTTCTTTTGAAGTGGACTTTATGCAATGCTCATGTGAGTAGTTGCATGGATTGATGTGAGTCAAGTCGTGGACTTGTGCTCGGATTTGTTTTGTGGTTTGTTCATGTGCAGGTATTGCTCGAAGACGAATGTGGTCGATGACGGGACCGGAACTAGGTTCATGGAGGAACTGAGGTTCGGGACTAGGTTCAGGAGGAACTGAGGTCTTGGTGGTCAAGGATGTCATGCGGGACGTTCGGGCTAAGAGAATGGTGCACATGAAGAATGGTTAGTCACGTGAGAATGGCAGGAGGTCATTCGCGTGCAAAGTGTTAGTCACGTGAGTATGGCAGGTGGCCATACTGGCGTGCAAAGTGTTAGTCACGTGAGTATGGTAGGGTTGCCATACGGCGTGCAGTAAGAGTTGTACTCGGCCTGGTTGGGCCAAGTAGAGTTGAGTTGGATACTGATTCCTTCTAGGGAATAGGAATCGTATTCGAGAACTCTTTGTGGGTTGGTGCTTTAAATAGGTGGGGTCTCTGTTGAAACGCACCAAGGAGAGCTGAGCGCATCAAGCTTTGAGCTTGGTTTTAGGGTTTGTACTCTTTTGATGAGAGTATTTTAGACAAGAAATAAAGATCAATTCTTCTAAGATTTTTATGCTACAAGAACCACGCCGCTACACGGTGTTTTCTGCTTTTGGTTCTTGTTTGCATGCTTGTTCTAATTCTAGATTGGTTTTGATCGTTGAGTTTGATCTTGATTTGATCCATCAAAACTGTTCTAGGGTATTGATTTAGAGTTTCTCAAAGTCTAGTTGATTAATCTTTTGAAGATCTTGTTTAATCTTGAAGTTTTGATTAGATTGATTCTCGTCAAGTTCTGAAACAGCAAGCTTGCGAAGGTCATAACTTTTGATCCATAAGTCCGATCGAGCTGATTCTTTTTGGGTTCGATTCGTATTGGAATCTAGTTTCTTGTGTCCAAATTTCAGATCGTTCCGACGGTTGGATCTCCAGGAATTCGAGTTTTACCGAACTTCTATCATTCTATTTTTGTCAAAAACGAGGCAATTATTTGGTTCTGTTTTGGGGTGAACTTTTAATAGATCAAGAATTTGGATTTAGCTTCCGCACAATCATTCACCCCCCCTATGATTGCTATATTCGTATACTTCGATCCTACAAGTGGTATCAGAGCTAGGTTTCTCTAATCTATCTTAACCGGTGATTAGATCAATGGATCATTATTCGACAAAACCATGTGTGTTCGATGGTGTTGATTTTCAGTTTTGGAAGGCCAAGATGGAGGCGTTCATCCAAGCACAGGGCTTCACAATTTGGGAGAAGGTCTACAAGCCATATGAAGTCCCTGCAAACGACAACGTCAACGACACCAATCGCACACATGTTGAAGCAAATAGCAAGGCGCGCAACTTGATCATCCAAGGCTTGGGACGCAGCGACTTTGATCGTGTGGTTCATCTTCGATCCGCATATGAGGTATGGAAATCTCTTTGTGATTACCATGAGGGTTCTAACACTGTCAAAGAGGTTCACCAAGATATTTACAAAAAAGAATACATGCGTTTTGAGATGAAACCTAGTGAATCAGAGATGACTTCTTTGCACGCTTTCAATAAAATTCTTAGCAATCTACGTGCTGTTGGAGTTAGCTACAATCGATGCTGAAAATGCTCGACAATTGCTTAGTGCTTTGGACATGTCGATTGTGGGAGATGAAAGTAACATCTATACAAGAATCTACTACCATGAGCACACTCACATTAGATGTTCTTTACTCTAAGTTGAAAACTCATGAGTTGGATGTTCTTGCCAGGAAGGGTAACATTAAATCAATTGCTTTGATCTCTAACCCTAACATGTCGAATGCAAATTCTTCTTCTAGCTTTGCCTTGTCTTCCATGTCTTCTTTAACAGATGAGCAACTTGAAGAGTTTCTGAAGAAGATCTGGCACTACTATCTTCTCGCTTTAACAAAGCTTTGCGAGAATGTGAGAATGAGAAAGAGAGGTGGTCCTCCAAGATGCTATGAGTGTGGTGACCTCAACCATATTTGCACAAATTGTCCTAAGCTTGCAGGAAAAACATCAAAGGAGGAGAAGGACAACGGCGAAGGAATGAGAAGAAAAGGTTCTCGTCAAATGATAGGAAGAAGAAGAGCTTCATCAACCGCAAGGTGGTTCACCGAGTTCTTTCCGGCTCTTGAACAAGTCAATTTGAGCGATGTGGACTCGGAGAGCAGCGAAGATGATGCAACTCCAAGCAAGCATGATTAGATAGGATTATGTCTCATGGCAAGCAGCAAGGATAGCTTCACTGAGGACGACCACGACAGCGACTTCAATGAGGTAGATCCTTCTTACGATGAATTAGCTATTCTTGTTGCTCGTCTTGGAAAATTGCTTGACAAACGTGATAAGAAAATTAAGAAACATGATTTCATTATTGAATCATTGAATGCTGAAATTGCTAGACTTAAGACTTTGATTCCTAGTGATGATACTTGCAAATCATGTGACTTAATTTACAATGAGCTCACCTTGCTTAGGAAAGAACATGCTCTTTTGTTGCATCTAAATGAGAAAATGAGAAACATGTTGTACATGCTAGCTGTTCCAATCGATGATTTGCATAGTTCAACTTCTTGTTCTAAATGCTCAACTCTTGAATTAAAATTGAAAGATGCAAATGCTAGGGTTTCTCAATTAATCGATAATTTGCTTTCACATGAAATTCTCTCATGCTCAACTTGTCGCAAGCAAAAAGGAAAAGTAGATGTTCCCTGCAATAATTGTTTAACTCTTGCTAAGAAAGTTGATTACTTGCAAAATTCTTTGGAATGTTTCACTAATGGCAAGAAGAAGTTGAACATGATTTTGGATCAATCTAAGGTTAGCACAAACAAGAGAGGTTTAGGTTTTGATCCTTATGCCACATATGAAACTAAACCTCAGACTTTGTTGTTCGTGCTCCTTGCAAAATTGAGTTATCTAATGAGCCTAAGAAAATTGCTTTTCAATCTGCTGGTTTTATCTTCTACTATGATGAATGCAAAATGTGCTTTTATTGTTAAAGCTAAACATCATGTCAAGTACACTTGCACTCATTGTGGTAGAGATGGACACTTAGTAGATTTTTGCTTTAGACTAGCCAAACAAAGAAAAGAAGGAAAGAATCGAGGCTAGGTCAAATTTCAGCAAAGCACATTTTTATGCGCCTAGAGTGATGAAAACACCTTCTGTTCCTACAAACATGGGAAAAGGCAAATCTGATTTTGTGCATAAAAATTATCGTGTTGTCCCTCTTGTTGTGCGTCGTGTGTCTCAAGATCGGATTCCCAAAAATCTCATTCCTAACCCCAGTACTGAGGCCTCGACATGTTTTGCTATGTAGGCTTCTCGCGCAAGGAAGGAGAACATATGGCTAGTGGATTCCGGATGCTCACGCCACATGTCCGGTGATAAGAATTGGTTCTCCTCCTCACTGCATCTCGTGGCCGAAAGTGTTACTTTTGGAGATGCTTCTTCCTCTTCTGTTGTGGCAAAAGGTACAATAAAGGTAAGTGACAAGTTTATGTTCAAAGATGTGGCTCTTGTTGAAAATTTGAAATATAACTTGCTTTCTGTCTCACAAATGCTTGATGAAGATCTTGAGATAAGCTTTAAGAAAAATGAATGCAAAGTGCTAGATGCTTCAGGTGATCTTGTGTTCAAAATTTCTTGTTTTGGAAGAGTCTTTAAAGCTGATTTTGATGCATCACCTTCTTCTAAGCATAGGTGTCTAATTGCCAATGTTTCTAAAGATTTATTCTTTTGGCATCGTAGACTTGGTCATGTTGGTTTTGATCATCTTACTCGTGTAAGTGGTTTAGATCTTATACGTGGCCTGCCTAAGCTTAAGGGTGATAGCAATCTAGTATGTTCTTCTTGTAGACATGGTAAGATGATTGCAGGTTCACATCCACCTCTTACCATGATGATGACAAACGCTCCAGGACAGCTTCTACATCTTAATACAGTTGGACCATCTCGAGTTCAATCCTTTGGAGGCAAACGGTATGTGCTTGTGATTGTTGATGATTTTTCTAGATACTCTTGGGTGTATTTTATGGCATCTAAGGATGAGGCTTTTAGTCAGTTTAGAAGTCTTGTTCTTAGGCTTTCGTTGACCATCCAGGAGCTCTCAAAGCTATTAGAAGTGATAATGGAACTGAATTCAAAAATGCTTCCTTTGATCTCTTTTGTGCTGAAAAGGAATTGATCATCAATTTTCATCTCCTAGAGTGCCTCAACAAAATGGTGTAGTCGAAAGAAAAACAGAACGTTAGTTGAGATGGCTAGAACCATGTTAGATGGCTATTTCAACCGCTTGTTATGTTTCAAACCGTGTGTTTTTAGATCAAAATTGGGTAAGACTCCATATGAGCTTCGGTTTGGACATAGACCTTCTGCTTCTCACTTTCGAGTTTTTGGATGCAAATGTTTTGTCTTGAAATCTGGAAATCTTGATAAATTTGAAGCTAGATCAACTGATGGCATTTTTCTTGGATATCCCGCTCATACTGTGGCTATCGTGGTGCTTGTTTTGGAGACTAACAAAATTGTGGAAACTTGTGAAGTTACTTTTGATGAGGCTAGTCCAGGCACTAGTCCAAGTGATGCGGTGTACAAAGCATACATTCAGTGGGGAGAAAATCTTTGAAGATGATGATGATGTTGAAGATGAGGTCTTGACTCTTCCTAATGCACAACAAGATGTAGCACCTTTGGCACCTACTACTACATCACCTACTGACTAACCATCCTCAAGCTACAACATCATCTGTACATGCTGAAAATGAAGAAGGAGAAGGAGAAGTCTCAAAAGCCAATGCTCCCTTGTACATTCAAAAAATGCATCCATCTGAACAAATGATTGGAGACCTAAATGAGAGAGTCACTCGATCCAGGTTTATTCATTCTGACACTCATGCTCATTCCGCTTTAGTTGCTTCTTTTGAACCCAAAGATATATCTCATGCATTATCTGACGAATCTTGGATCAATGCCATGCATGAAGAATTAGAGAATTTTGAACGAAATAAAGTTTGGAAACTTGTCTCTCCACCTCCTGATTTTAATGTTATTGGAACTAGATGGATTTTCAAAAATAAACAAAGTGAGGATGGTGTTGTTGTTAGAAACAAGGCTAGATTGGTTGCTCAAGGTTACACTCAAATTGAAGGCTTAGATTTTGATGAAACCTTTGCTCCTGTTGCTAGAATTGAAGCCATTAGAATCCTTTTAGCTTTTGCTGCATCCAAAGGTTTCAAATTGTATCAAATGGATGTGAAAAGTGCTTTTCTTAATGGCTACATAAATGAGGAAGTTTTTGTCAAGCAACCACCTGGTTTTGAAAATCCAAAGTTTCCAAATCATGTGTTCAAACTATCAAAAGCTTTGTATGGTTTGAAACAAGCCCCTAGAGCATGGTATGATAGGCTAAAAACCTTTTACTTGAAAGGGGTTTTCAATGGGAAAGGTTGATAAAACTCTCTTTTACTCAAGCAAGGCAATGATCAACTATTCGCTCAGATTTATGTTGATGATATTATCTTTGGTGGTTCATCTCATGTTTTAGTGTCCGAGTTTTGAAACAATGAGGAAGGAGTTTGAGATGAGTATGATGGGTGAGTTGACATACTTTTTGGGATTTCAAATCAAGCAAACAAAGGATGGCACCTTTGTACATCAAAGCAAATACACAAAAGACTTGTTGCATAGATTTGGGATGGAAAACAGCAAACCAATCATGACACCTATGGAAAGCAATTGCACACTTGATCCGGATGAAGATGGTGAGCCGGTTGATCAAAAGGAATATAGAAGCATGATAGGTTCACTTTTGTACCTCAATGCATCAAGGCCGGATATACAATTTGCTGTATGCTTGTGTGCTCATTTTCAAGCTTCCCACATGCTTCACATCGACAAAAATTTGTCAAAAGGATTTTCGTGTACCTTCATGGAACTCAAGATTTTGGCATTTGGCTTTCTGCTTCCTCATGCATTAGTTTGAGATCTTTTTCTGATGCTGATTTTGGAGGATGTAGAATTGATAGGAAAAGCACTTCTGGTTCATGTCACTTCTTGGGACATTCTCTCATTGCATGGTCATCTAGAAAGCAATCTTACGTTGCACAATCAAGCTCGAATCGAATATGTGGTCTGCCGCTAGTTAGTTGTTGTTCTCAAATTCTTTGGATAGTAGCTACACTAAAAGATTATGGGCTTATTTTGGATAGTGTTCCTCTTCTGTGTGATAACACTAGTGCAATTTGCATTGCTAAGAACCCTGTGCAACATTCAAGAACAAAACATATTGACATCAGATTTCACTTTCTTAGAGATCATGTTGAAAAAGGCAACATTGTGCTTCATCATGTGGATACTGAACATCAATTGGCAGATATTTTCACAAAACCTTTGTCTTCTTCTCGTTTTGCTTTTATTCGGGGAGAACTTGGAATTGTTCATCCAATGGGATTGTTTTGAGGGGGAGTTTCTTTGCCAAGTTCTTTCACTTGATGAGCTCACTTTATCATATTTCTTTATATACTATATAATTGAGCTAATATATGATAATCTAAATTGTCTCACTTGATCTGATTGCCTATAGCTAAATACTCTGTGATATCTTACTCTTCTAGGCTTGTTATTGAATTTTCTTGACAAATTTGGGCTATGGAGCAAGTGTGTTTTCAACTTTACTCTTTCATAAGACCTTTAATCACTTTTGCATGTTTACAATCAAAGAAAAAGAAAAAGAAAAGGGAATCAATATAAAAAAGGGGGCTGTTAAAAGCAAAAGCTTCAAGTTATGTGCTTCAGGCTTGCTTTCCCTAAAAAGATAAGATGTATGCTTCAAGCATGCCATTCCCTCAAAGATAAGATGTATGCTTCAAGCATGCCACTCTTAGAAAATAAAAGAAGTATGCTTCAAGCATGCCACATGCAACTTATTGTTTAAAGATTAAATTGGTCTACTAGATTGGAGTTGAAACTACTTGCTCGCCCTAAGTTGTTAGTTGCTTCAATTTTTAAAGCCTTGCTTTTTCTGCTAAGATCTTGCTTAGTACTTGGCTATAGTTGACTAAATTGAGGTTGAGATGCATGTCATTCCCTAACTTGTTAAAATCACTTCAAGATCATGTATTTTGCATATTATGTGATATATAAGGTTATATGATCGAATGAGCTCATCTTTTCTTATCTTGGCACTCCCTTGTTTTTCCTTGTGAAATCTTTGCTACAGGAAAAATTTTGAACCTGTTCTCTCTTTTGTACTCTTGATGAATCCATTGTCAAAGGGGGAGAAATTTGGGAATCATTGAAAAAGTTTAAGGAAAAAGGGGGAGTTGTGTTTGGAAATTTGAGAATTTTGGGAGAAGTTTGGAGATTTTTGGAATTTTTGGGCACATTGCACATTCACACACATTTTCCTTCTCAGGGGGAGATTTTGTTTTGCATTTTGGTCAAAGGGGGAATTCTGTGTTTTCTTTTTGGTCCTTGATCCTTTAGATTTCAAAATCTTTTGTAAAGTGAATGCCAAATGTTCAATTCTAAGTGGTGTTGCCAATGTTTTCATCAAGGGGGAGATTGTGAAATCATGTGCTGAAAAATTGGCTTAGAATTGAATTTGCAAATATGTTTGTTCATGTGTTTTGTCAATTTGACAAGAAGCAGTAAGTTTCGCTTTTGCGCCGGACCAAGATCTCAAGAAACAGTAAGTTTCCCATCTACGACGGACAAACTTTGTTGGTCTGTCATGGACATGTTTTTGAGCTCATGAGTCGAACTCAATCTTCCAAGAAACCAGTAAGTTTTGCATGTACGCGGACAAACTTCTTTGGTCGATCGTGAATGGCTTTTGAGGTTTGATTTTCGCATGCACGACGGACGATTTTGTTTGTCCGTCGTGAACGCGATGTTTCGCCCGAGAATGATTTCTTCTTGGAACCGAAACTTTCACTTGTACAACGGACCGATTTTGTCTGGTCCGTTGTGAATGGTTTTTGAGTGATTTTTCTGTGTACGCCGGACCATATTTCCATTTCCGTCGTGAATGCGTTTTTGCTGAATTAGGGTTTTGAGCAGAATTGAAATAATTTGAATTTGAGATTATGAAATTTGTGATGATTTCATGATGCTTCTTTTGAAGTGGACTTTATGCAATGCTCATGTGAGTAGTTGCATGGATTAATGTGAGTCAAGTCGTGGACTTGTGCTCGGATTTGTTTTGTGGTTTGTTCATGTGCAGGTATTGCTCGAAGACGAATGTGGTCGATGACGGGACCGAACTAGGTTCATGGAGGAACTGAGGTTCGGGACTAGGTTCAGGAGGAACTGAGGTCTTGGTGGTCAAGGATGTCATGCGGGACGTTCGGGCTAAGAGAATGGTGCACATGAAGAATGGTTAGTCACGTGAGAATGGCAGGAGGTCATTCGCGTGCAAAGTGTTAGTCACGTGAGTATGGCGGTGGCCATACGGCGTGCAAAGTGTTAGTCACGTGAGTATGGTAGGGTTGCCATACGGCGTGCAAGAGTTGTACTCGGCCTGGTTGGGCCAAGTAGAGTTGAGTTGGATCACGGATTCCTTCTAGGAATAGGAATCGTATTCGTAACTCTTTGTGGGTTGGTGCTTTAAATAGGTGGGGGGTCTCCTGTTGAAACGCACCAAGGAGAGCTGAGCGCATCAAGCTTTGAGCTTGGTTTTAGGGTTTGTACTCTTTTGATGAGAGTATTTTAGACAAGAAATAAAGATCAATTCTTCTAAGATTTTTATGCTCACAAGAACCACGCCGCTACAAAGTTGTTTTTCTGCTTTTGGTTCTTGTTTGCATGCTTGTTCTAATTCTAGATTGGTTTTTGATCGTTGAGTTTGATCTTGATTTGATCCATCAAAAACTGTTCTAGGGTATTGATTTAGAGTTTCTCAAAGTCTAGTTGATTAATCTTTTGAAGATCTTGTTTAATCTTGAAGTTTTGATTAGATTGATTCTCGTCAAGTTCTGAAACAGCAAGCTTGCGAAGGTCATAACTTTTGATCCATAAGTCCGATCGAGCTGATTCTTTTTGGGTTCGATTCGTATTGGAATCTAGTTTCTTGTGTCCAAATTTCAGATCGTTCCGACGGTTGGATCTCCAGGAATTCGAGTTTTACCGAACTTCTATCATTCTATTTTTGTCAAAAACGAGGCAATTATTTGGTTCTGTTTTGGGGTGAACTTTTAATAGATCAAGAATTTGGATTTAGCTTCCGCACAATCATTCACCCCCCCCCTATGATTGCTATATTCGTATACTTCGATCCTACAAGGCTGTTGCCTCGAAGGCTGTTATCCCAAAGACCGTTGCCACGAGAGCGCACCTGGCATGAAGCCTCTTACCACTTGCCCCAGACGAAATATTTTCCCACCCCAGTTTGATTATTGTGCAACACATGCCAACAATAATATCAGTTACCATGTAGAACTACAAAGGTACCTACACTTCACGTCATCACGTGGCAAGATTACACCATTTCCAAAATTCATTCCATATATCATTAGTCAATATTATTTTGCCATTTGAAACACATTTCACGCAAGCATAGCTAAGCAACTATTCACGGTCTAGCCTCCCGTGTTGGCACAATAATATCATCCAACTAAATTAACCAACTTAAGCTGACAATGGATACATGTCATACAAATATTAACATCAAGGGTGGAATTAACAACTAGGTTGATTAGCTACTTTACCCAAATCAATTTAATTTATTTTAACAACATAGCATGCATAATTTAAATCAAAATATATTTCAAAAATTAGGAGCAATATAGTCAAAGCATTGTCGTCATTGGACGATAAGTCTTCTGAGAGAACATGCTGGACTAAGTTGCGACGACTCATTGAGATATGCTAAATTGTGAACATTCAGAAATGGGCAAGGCTTGGAAGTGCAAATGGCTATGTGTATATAACCCCAAAAAATATAGCCATTACGATGGCCGTTGGAATAAATTTTAAATTTTCATATTTAAAAATAGCCGTTCGAATATTTGCTGGTAAAAAATAAACGATGTTTATACGGCGGTTATGAAATATCATTATAATATAATAATATAGGAGGAAAAAAACAGAGAGTGGAATTTGGGGAATGTTGTTGGAGAGAGAAGACATACAGAGAATGAATCTTTTTAGGAAATTCTCTATACGGGGGTATAGGAATCCAAATTTAGAGAACACCGATGGAGATGACCTTATTACCGAGTAAATTAGGTAGCGCAAACAAACTTAAAGTAGGTATACCTTAGACTAAACAAACTGGACGCCAGACAGCACGACGCAACAGACTGAATTTAATACGACAGCTTGGAACTCCAAATTTCATCACCAGTTCATCGTACCGCTTCAGCAGATAATGCAACATGTGTCCTGGATTTTCTTCTTCAGTTTCTTGTTTTCCTTCTTCAGATTCTTGTTTTCCTTCTCCAGTTTCTTGTTTTTCTCCTCCAGATTCTTGTTTTCCTCCTCCAGATTCTTGTTTTTCTCCTCCAGATTAGCGTAGTCCTTATTCTTTGCAGCGCGATACTCCTCGTGGTTTTTCTTATGGTCTTTCTTTAGAGACTCAATTGCCTTCTCATGGTCTTTGTTAAGATCCTCAATTTTCTTATTCAAGCGGTTGATTTCATCCTGGAGGCTGTTCTTCCGATGTTGAACTGATGGTGCCCCCTGCAACATATAGAGCAATTAACATACGATCGACATTAATCCTCCCAAGGAGAAAAAAAAAGAAGAAAAGAATTGCTTGCGTGATACCAAAGAAGAAAGAGCACAGAGTAAGTACGGTAATTAAACTTCTGTAGATCAATCCATGCTACGTACCGGATTTCGGCTCATCCTGACGTACGTGAGAGCTAGGTAGCTGGTGCAGTGCCCCTTTAATTGTAAGCTTAATTGCTCCTTGCCTTCGCCGAGGAAGCCTGGCATGGCCATCGCTTAAATAGACCCGGGCAGCTGATAGGCAAACAGGCAAGGTGGATAACGAGCCAGTTGAACTTTTTTTCGAGCTTTCTTCGACACTGATTTATTCTTATTTATTATAGTCTCCTGTATTGTTTGAGACCCAACTTTGAACCGAGCTTAACGAGCCGAGCCTAACGAGCCGAGCCAAAGTTGACTCTGGTTCCAAATCAACTAATTTTTATTTTAAAAGAAAAATGAATGTAATCAGAGCAATTTTGAAACGAGCCACCGAGCCAGCTCAACGAGCTTTTTTTCCAGCCCTATCAACATGTGGTTAAACAAGGAAAACTTTTTTTTTTTTTTTTTAAAAGCCGAAGCTCATATTAAGAAGGGAAAGTTGAAGCAAAGGTACTAGTAGTGCTGTTTTTTTTCCAAGGAAAAAGGGTCAAGCACAGTGATCCATCGCTCTCTCGCCCCCATTTTTTTCCCCTCCGGGATGCCGATCGTCCGTCGTTTTCGGTTGCAAATTCATGCTATATACCCATGTACCACCGGAGGAACGAAGACATGGGCAGTCAACAAGGTGCCATCCGTGTACTACATATGGCCTACCAACGACCGGAGGTTCAAGACTTCAATGCATGTAGATAGCATCCAGGGAAGGCACGTGCAGAATGGGGTAAAGGGTTTTACAGATAATTAAGTAGCTACTCCCTCCGGTCTGGTAATATCTGTCGTTTTGGACATCGACACGGTCTTCAAAACACAACTTTGACCGCTAATTTTTATTATAATATATTTATAAAACCCAATAAAATTATAATATTATGAAAGTACTTCTCGAGACAAGTCTACACATATAATTTTTATGTATCCAATTTAAATATTTAAAAATATATTGTTAGTCAAAGTTTCGGAAGTTTGACCATCACTATGTCCAAAACGACAGGAATTACCAGACCGGAGGGAGTAGATGGTAGTACTTGTACTTCAGTGTGAACGGTTCAGGCCTGGAAATTATCCCCTTCTGAATTCCTAAAGGACAATTTACAACATTCCTATTTGATCCAATATGCTTTAGGTTATCGTATGACTGTAGCTTTTGCACAATGACATGGTCTTCAATAGCAGATAAATAAATATGAAGCTACCAGATACTGTGTGTTTTATCGAATAGAAATATTTATAATTGCTATCCAAATACTCTAAATACTACATCTATGTCAAATAAAAAGAAGAGGGAATCATACATCTTTGTCAGGAAAACCAAGGAGAAGAACCGGATCAGAGGGAGAGTAGCCCCTGAAGCTGGTATGCAATAACCTAAAAAAAAAGACATTTGGGACATTGAATGCAATTTAAATGTGAAGCATGCATTAAAAAATCCTTTGAAATTCTTGTGCTCTCAGGCTCTTATTTGGGAGAATTTAGTACCAAAATATGTAAACAACACACAGTACCAAGTCAAGATCATAGCATCGTTGGGCTGATAGTGTCTCCTACAACATTAGCTCAACATCAAATGACACATTCTTTGTGAGCTAATATGACTAAAACCGGCAAAAAAAACTTATCAAACTTGTTTAACCAAAGAAACAAAAGCCTACAGAGCAGTGCTTCTATGCTTTTCCTCCTAATACAAATTGCACGAATCTTGAAGTAACCGAAGGGGTAATTAATCACCATGTACCCTTCATTCATGCTTTAATATTTGTGCAACTTTAAAAAAGAAGAGTATAGAAGCACCTCTCCTACGGTTATTGTCACTGATACAATTACCTGAAATGACTTTCGGATTAAGAAAATGAGTATGTGTCATCAAATCTAAGGGAACATGTGAGGAGGCAATGAGAGGGACACATTAGAACAGAAAAAAAAGCTAGTAAAATTTAAACATAGTATTTCATTAAGGGCAAGGCATCGCTGAATCAAATCAAAACGAAAAACCTGTGAGACAAGTAGGAATAATTGGGGATGTCCATAGTGTAACTACCTGTCGGGACCCGAATTTGCAAATCCGAACCCTCTGTGTATTCAGCACTAGTCCAGGAACGCGCTAGTGCACACAGTCTCAACATTGGTAAATATCACAATCATACTCAACGAAATAATAAGGTACCTTAAATAGTTAACCAAACGGGTTACTCGACCTTAGGGTCAAGTTACAAATATATGCCACGCAGGGTGAAAACTCAATAAGAGAGAAATAACTGCAGCGGAAAATAAGATAACTTCGTGGCGCCATCCAGTATACCACAGGCAATTGACTGGGCTCGCTCCCTAGTTAGTCGGTTCTTCTGGGAGCTCCTCCTCCAAAGCTGGTGTAGACTCCTCTTCAACTGGTGTTGTATTGTGGCAAGGGTGAGTACTTGGTACTCAGCAAGTCATGCACAGAATGCAAGCTAATATACTACATGCATGGCTTAGTACAAAGGAGTAGCTTAGGGTATAATTGCAATAAAACAGCATCTTGACAAGTAACATAAATAGATTCAAAAGCAGTAGAAACAGGTATAAGATCAATAACTTTTCCAGCAAATAAATAAACTTCTTTCCCAATTCTAATCCACATTTCCAACAACATCATTATTAAACCAAGCCAGGCCCTCCAAGTCCAAGTTATTTTCAAGAAGGTCTAACCCTTGACTGTAATTCCCGAGCGATGTCCAATACCGCGGACACGGCTATTCGAATAGATTTTACACTCTGCAGAGGTTATGCACTTTACCCACAAGATACAGTCAAACACCACAAAGGCGAGTGTCCGTAACAGAGTCTTTCGGAAACTTCTAACAGCACAAGTGGTCCTCCCCGGCGATTGCACACTAACCCTTCCCTTAGCGAAGGCGAAGTTTAGGCCAATCCACCGTTAGATGGGTACCTGGCCGCAGCCCCGGTACGCTCCCCTGTACCACTACACAAAGGGTGTAGTTGACATCCTGAGGTCCCACAGGTACGTTATTAGCAACTTATTCAACTAGGTCCGTCCCATTACAGACATGTGGTTGCACGTTTGACTCAGTTCAAAGACTTGCAAGGTTAAGTCCTTAGGGTGACCAGGGCAAGACTACCCGAAGAACCAAAACAACGTTCCCGGTGCCACAACTGGCCCACCCGATCATTCTTGCCACATGCCCCGGTCGAAAACTATTTATCAAACCCCCAGTTGATTACCATGCACCACGTGCCATCAACATCACAACACATGATACCTTTCCAAAATAGGTTCAATATATCATTAAGTCAATATTAACATTTGATTGTCCAAAATCATGTCAAGAGCACGTAGCAGGTCTAAGCAATATACTACAACGATCTAAATTCCCATGTTGGCAATTTAATAATGTCCAACTATTTAAACTTCCACTAGGGTGACAAGGGGTCATGGCACATATTTAATTAACCAAGGTGTCATACAGCAATTTGGCACTTATCTAATTTCTCATAATTAAATAAAGCATTTTCTAATTAAACTAGCATGCAATAGTTTAAATCGAATTAATTTGAAATTGGGATCAACATGGTCAAAGCACAACTTGCCTTCAAAGAGTACTTGTTCTTGGTCCTGAGCTGGCTCCTAGGTCAACACTTCACCTTCGAAGCATTTGGGCACTTCAACGTCTACTCGTAAAGCTTGCAAATAGCAATAAATAAATAAACAGTAGACAAAAAGTGTCCAAAACTTCAAATAAAGTTCACAAACAGAGAGAGCATAATTTTATGAATTTTTAGAAACTGGAATCGTCAAATTCAGAGTTTAAATGCAAAAGTTATAACCGTTTAAAGTTTAAAGAAAGCATTAATTAAATAAAAATAGAGAAATATTCATAAAAAAAATTAATTAAAATTCATATTTGAGTAGGTCTCATTTTTATGAAAATTTAGAAATTTGAATCACTCAAATCGGAGTTGAAACGCAAAAGTTATAAGCGTTTGAAGTTTGAATCCATTTTTGAAATCAATAATTCGAATTAATAAATCATTTTCTTTTTCGGAAATTAATTTATTGCGTCAGCATGACACGTGGACCAATCGGGAGCCGCCACGTCGCCTCGGGTCCATGGACCCGCCAAGACGGTTTGGTTTTGGTCCACCGTGGACTCGGTCCACGGCTCGTGTCTCTGACAGGTGGGCCCCTATGGTGACGTCAGCATGACGTCAGTGCACGGCTCAGCCGAGTGAGCTGACACGCGGGCCCCACCATGACGTCAGCATGACATCACGGGGTGACGTCATGGTGCGGTTCGGCGATCATCGACGGCGTGCAAGTCCGCCACGCGGCGTACGACGTCATGGCGTCGATGGCGGCGGCGTGGCCGATCGCGACGGTCGACCTTCCCAAGACGCGTGGCTAAATCTCAGCCAACGGCCCAGATCGGATCTGGCATAACGCGTTAAGAAACTACTCGGCTGATCTGGACCGTTCGATCTTGATCGAACGGTCAAGATCCAATCTGGAGTTTACAACGCGGCTAACCCTAGCCGTTTGATCTAGATCTAACGGCTGAGATTGGATCTAGTGCGGTGCGGTTTTAGCTACGTGGCGCGATCTACGCCGTTGGATCTAAATCCAAACGGTTGGAAATAGATCCAGGGATTAGAACGTGAGATCTCACTGGGGATGACGTGGACGAATCTGGGCCCTCGGATCAAGATCGGACGGTTGGTGGAGCTCGATCGACGGCGATGGCGCGCGGCGGAGCTGGCTCACCGGAGACGAGGACGGCGACACGCCCGACGGCGTTTGGGCGCGATTCCGGCGAAGTGAAAGGTCCCCTCTGGCGCGGCTTGACCTTGCGGTTCGGATTCCGAGCTCAACGGGCGGCGAGGACGCGGACGGCGCGGAATCGGCGACAATCGCGGAGTGCAAGACTAACTACAGCGAGCTCGCGCGGGCAAACGGCGGTGGCTCAGGCGACATGGGCTAGGGCTACGGGTGCGCACGGAAGTCGGCTACCTGGTGGCGGCGGCGGCGCATTAAATAGGGCCCTCGGCGTCCGTGAAACCCGCAGAAACCGAGGCCCACACAGTTGCGGCGGCGAAATCCGAATTGGATTCGGATTGGGTGACGTGGCTCAACGCGAGCCGTTGGATCAAGATCCAATGGTGCGAGGGTTTGGGCTCGGGTCCAGCTCGGGCGACTTGGCTGGCTCGATCGGGCTTGGGTTCGGGCGACGTGGCTCAACCTCGGTCATTCGATCTTGATCGGACGGTCGAGAGGATTAGGGTTAGGCGACTGGGTTCGACCGGAACGGCTGGCTCGGGTCGGACTCGAGTCTGACTTGGACTCGGGTCCGATCGGATGAACAGTACAAACCAACTCGGTTTTCCAGCGATTAAATAATCCAATTAATTCCCAGAAATTCATTTAATTCATTAAAAATAGAAAAATACTCGGAAAAATTCTAGAAAATATTTTGGAGCATTTTGGACTCAAATAAAATATTTCCAACAAAAATTTATTTGTAAAATCAAATTATTTAATTATTTCAAAAGGGAATAAATTCAAATAAATTCCAAATAAATTCAAATAAATTCCAGAAAATTCAAATAAATTCACCAAAGTGCCAAATCTTATTTAAATTCATGAAAATAAAAAACAGAAACCGAAGATAAATTACTCGGGCATCAGATTCGTCCCAAGAATCGACGCCAGACAAAGACGATTTAATGCAGATCGGATTTAATACGACAGCTTGGAACTGCAAAACTAAAGTCTAAACTGAACTTAACTACAAGATTAAACTAACAATTCCTTTTCATTCCCGTATTTCTTCACCAGTTCATCGTACCGCTTCAGCAGATACAACATGTGTTCTGGTATTTCTTCAACTTCTTGTTCATATTCTTGTTTTCCTTCTCCAGATCATCGTTTTTCTTCACCAGTTCGTCGTACTTCTTCTCCAGATCAGCGTACTTCTCCTCCAGATCATCGTACTGCTTCTTCTTTTCATCGCGATATTTCTTCCAGTTTTTTTTTCCTTCTTGTTATGAGCCTCAATTTGCAACTTCAAGCCCTCGATTTCTTCGCCATCAGCAAGGCGGTTGTTGTTCTGCAATTGAATTGATGTCATGTATGATGGCATGTTAGCCTCAAAATGGATGACTAGCCAAGGTCGCGCGCTATATTGCACCGTGTGAAATTTGGTCCGATAGTGTAACATCCTCGTTTTCGGCTTTCTGGAAAAATCTAATTTAAATTGATTAAATTCAAAATTTGGTTTTTTCTTGGTGTTTAATTTAACCTGGCATCCTTATCCGTCCCAAAATCGGAATTCAATTCCTCTCTGTTCGGAAATCGAATTCCAAGATTCCTGTCCGTGCCCGAAATTCCACCTGAGTTCAAAATTACTTCAAAAATCTCGGAACCTATTGCATTAGGCTCCAAATATTCCAAAAACATTTTGGGAATTTTTTCAAGATTTTTGGAAGCTCTCTGGTATTTTATCTCGCGTGGCTTTTGTTTAATGCCTACTATTCACTCCAAAATATTCAAATCTCCAAATTTCATCCAAATTCTACCAAACCAATTTTATTGGGTTCCAAATATTCCAAAATGGTTCTAAGAATTTTTCCGGAATTTTTAGACCATTTTTGCTAATTTTTCTCTAGGGCGTCACTTTCGCGTAACTCTCGGCCAACCGAAAGCCGCCACGTGGCAGGTACTATTCATACTTCTTCAACATTGGAATGGAGCGTACAGAGGAGCCATGGAGGTTCCATATTAGGGTTCATCCATTCAAATGCTCATAACTTTCCAATAAATGATCCAAATCATGCAAGGTCGGATCCGTTGGATTCGTAGCGACGAGACCTTTCCGTTCCTCACCATCATTAGTCCCAAATCTCGCCAGAAATGGCTCCATCCTTCCAAAACCGAAATCTGCCATTATGGCATTAACTTGGCCGTTTCCAATCCGTTTCGCACACTTCCACCTCTCAAATATCCGTGTTGGAGTGCTCTTCCCGGTGGTCTCATTCTTCTTTAGCCTCTCCTCGCCGTTCGTCCGTGAGATCGAGAAAACCGACGAAGAATGTCGTTCTTCGTGTTCATCGCGTTCTTGGTCATATCTTCTCCATCGGTGGGTCAAATTCAATTATGCTCGTTCCCTTGTGTTCGTATGGACGTCTAGAGTTTAACCCATCCATCAATTTTAGGTTTCATCAAGATTTGGAGTCGAATTTCGGGTTTTGATTGCTTTGGCCGAACCGGTGTTCTTCATCAAATTCGTCGTCTCCGGTGGGTTGTTCTTCGATTCCTTGCTTCAATGAGTCCCTCTAGATGTCCTCTAGATGATTCATCAAATATTTGTTGAGGTCATATTCAAATTTTCGTGAAAATTTGGGATTTTGGAGGATTTTCGGGCTCTTCGTTTCCTTGTCCGGCTCATGAAGGCAGCCGGCCACGGCGCCGCTACCCTCTTCGGCCGGCGCCGCCACCCCACGCCGCCTCGGTCCCGCTGACGCCGCCGCTGGCTTTCGCGCCAGCCCGTCGCTTCACCACCTCTCGCGCCACCGACCCCACCGGCCTTTTCCGTCGCCGCCGCCGCCGCTTGGCCGACCGCGCCTCGGCAGGCCGCCGCTTGCCCAAGCCATCGCCGCCTGTTCGCCAGATCGCCGCCTCGAGTTCGCCGCCGAGCCGCCCGGCCACTCCCACGTCGTCGCCGTGCCGACTCGCCACCGCCGCCGGCCGGCTGGCCCCATCCCGCCGGCGCCCCCATGCCCCTTTCCTTCCTCTGTTCTTTGCCATAGAACTCCATGAGGAAGAAGGCCATAAGTCACTTACAATAGGGCCCCACACGCAAGAGACACTAGAAATTCAGAAATCCTTGGAAAAAGAAGATTCCGGGAATATTCCTCGGTATCTTTTTTTCCTGATTTTTTCAAACTTCGGACGCTTATAACTTTTGCATCCGAACTCCGATTGACTCCGTTCAAATTCCTAAATTCATCTAAATTTAATATCTACCTGCCAGTACTACTTTTATAATTTTTGGTTTTTATTTATTTTATTGTTATTTATTTGTTGTTCCGTTTTGCGCATAGCCGAGGATCCCGCCGAGTTCGCCGACCCCGCCGCCGGACTTCTCGAGTTCGACAACCTCGCTGCGACCGAAGGCAAGTCCCTTGACGCATCTTGATCCTATGTTTGCAAATGTTTTAACATGTTTTATAAACTTGCATTGCTATGTTTATCATCGTATGTCAAACATAGATGAATAGTTAATCCAATTTGCGATTTCCTCCTTGATTATTGTTATCCATGTTTAATTGTCACCCTAGGACACTTTGCTATGTCATTCCTAGTCTATATTATGACACTTCGTTGAATAGTACGGTAGAATTGCTTAGGGCCGAAATTGATGAAAATGATCCATGGGTGAGATTATGCAAAAGTTAAGATTTAAAGTGTGATTTGAAAATTATTATTTGGTACTGTTTTTCCAAAATAAAAATAAAAGGAAAAATGATTTGGACTTGGGCGGATTGGATTGTCGGGTGGGTGCGGATTGAGCACTAGTTTCCACTGTGCAAGTACCGCCCCAAGTTAACTAAGGACCAACGCTTATGACTGTCCATTCTGAGCATAACCGTACTACCACATGTCTATAATGGTACGACTTGGCTAACTAATTTGTAGAAACCTAACTTAGACTCGCCAGTTGGTAGAATGTGGGTGCCAGATCGAGGCAAGTTGTACTCCCCACGCGGCGCAAGAGGGGGCTTCTGTACTGGGTAGATAGAACCCTAACAGCGGTGAAACCTCAGCGGATGAGTCAGGTTAGGTGTATAAATTGTAAAGGCATTATCATGATTTCTCTACCGGCACACCAAAGGAAGTGTGTTAATAGCTTGGCACTAAGGGAATATCATGTCTTGTGGGTAAAGTTGTACACCTCTGCAGAGTTAAAACTATTCGAGTAGCCATGCCTACGGTCAAGGGCAAAGCAAATAATGCTTTCATATTGGTAGACTTTGGTTTTGGTTTTAAAACTAAACAATGTTTTGTTTTGGGATTCAGGAGTGGTTAGAACTCTCGGATGTTTAAATGGCGGACTGAGCCAACAAGGTGGTGAGAACCTGTTTTATTCCATGATGGATAGAGTCATGTGTGATTAAACTTGATCCTTTTACAAAGCTGGCGGTTATAGCCTTTATATCGGTGATGGTGGATAGAACCTTCACTGAAATATTAAATAATTCAATTGTTAAAATGTGCTTTATGAAAACTATACTTAAGTACGACTTGATGAAACTTGGCTTTATGCAAATGAACCATATTAAGCCTTCCTTGGAAAGCCCCACATATGCATACTCTCCCAAACTTGCTGAGTACTTTTGTACTCACGTGCTACACAACATGTTATCATCAGAGAACTACCAGGGTGCCGTTGAAGACGGTGAGTTCTACGCCGAGGATTTCGAGGAAGACCGCCAGGAGAACTAGTCGCGCGTCTTGTCGTCGCCTGTGGTGTTTTTGAGTTTTCGCTTTTTGTCGTTTATTTTCCGCTGCCGTGTCTCCGGTCTTGTGAACGAGTATTGTATTAAGTGCCCATGTGGCCAATACTTTATGTTAAACTACAATTTCGTTTTTATCGGCAATGATGTAACACTGTCTGACTGTGTGTACTAGCAACTGATCTGGGACTAGTACAGAAATACACAGGAGATTTCGGATAGCTGATCCGGGGTCTCACAGATAGTTATTCATGAAAAAATTGTTATGAGGACGTAAACATTATTTCGGCTTTTTCAAAAATGTGTTAGCTCGGAGTCATCGACTAATTCATCTGTTGATTTCTAGTTTTTGTACTGAGTTGATTTGACAACAAGAGAGAATTATTCAAAGAAGTATTAATATTTAATTGTGAAAGAATGCGATAACAATGTTTGTCACGATGGATTAATCTATTTGGGCTAGAAAGAGCTGTGTTCTTGCCTTTGGCTGTTGACAGGAATTGGATCAAGGCATTGGCTACATATACGCGAGGGTTTTCCATGACTAGAAGATGAGGCAGGGGCGGCGCTACTTTGATCAGGGAACAGCGGAGCTGCGGCCTGGTGAGCCGGCTCGCGTCCTGCGCCGGTGCGGACGAGGAGGAGGCGGCGGGCGGCGAGCAGCCGAGGTGGACGCGCAAGGCAGGCGGTGAAGCGGCCGGTGCGGCGACGTGTGCTAGCAACGAGGACTACCAGGTGGCAAAGACGGCGTGATTGGTGCGTGGCTGTATGTGTGAACCTTTGTTTTGAACTGCTACTCCTGCTGATTAATTGCTTTGAAGCTCATCCTCATCAATTGCCGTAATGTCCAAGACTCCAAACAGGATGAGAAGTATGGCTTAAAGCATATATTAGTTTAGTACTGTCTTAGTTATTTCTTCCGCTGTTTAGTGTCGATTAGCATATCTAGACACGGTTCAGGGGTATTTAGCGCCAACGATCCTTCATCACCCTCCTCTTAGTGTGCCTCGATCCTTCAATTAGCATTATATAAGTTCGTTTGATACGATCTTTGTGTACATTTGAAAGTCGTTACACCCTGCTAGCAGGGTATAAGAAAGCAGATCATGATCCTTCGATTAGCATTATATAAGAAAGAAAGCATGACACTGAACAACGACTGTATTCTATACGAGCAATTATCTGGAAATATATACCAAGCAGCCATCATCTAGACTGAGACGATGTCCTGTTTTAAGCATAGAGGTGCGTTCTTCTTCTTTGTTTGATTCTCATCAAATAGGGAGTTGCTTACATAAAACAGAAAAACTAAGGAACAGTATACCTTTAAAACTCATGAAACTTGTGAATTTTTACATTGAAACTCATGAAACTTAGCACTAAAAACTGATGAAACATGAAATTGATGAAACTAAACACTGAAACTCATAAAACCAACACTGAAAGTGTTCATAAGTTTCACTGCTATAGTCTCCCTCTACATAAAAAAGGTAGCGGAGTACACTTGAAACGAGGTAAATGAACAGAAAAATCGTAGACAACAATTATATCTTGACACCTAATTAAACCACTTATTTGCCTTTTACCGATTGATTCCAAACAGCTCGATGTGATGTATGACAAGCCGGATAACAGTCAGGAAGTCGCCACCGCTGCCGAGCTGCCTGCAATGGGAAACTTCCGAGCAGTGGTGCGCTGCATAGCACAGCAACTCCACCCACACCCCAAAGATGAGTTCCGACATTTCAGGCAAGTTCCACTCGTTCTCAAGCAGCTTCGCAGCAAGATGAGCACCCCTGTAGTAAGCAGTGAGGTAAGTGCTGTCGCTGTACCTCTGGAGCAGAAACATGGCAAGCTTCTTGCTCTGAGGGAGAATAGAGCTGTTCCTGTCTTCTCCCTCTCTAATAGACTGCTTGCCTGTATCTTCCTCCTGTCCAATTGATATCCTTAGGGGTGAAAATGGTACGGGTTAATCCCGACCGATCCGGTACCGAATCCGTTAAAAACCGTATTCGGGAAAAAAAATTCCGTATCCGGCCGGATTCGGATACGGTACCGGATACTTGCTACCGGATACGGTAACGGATACGGTAGACGGGATATCCGACCAAATAGCTGCGGTATATGGTAACCGGATATTATCCGACCGGATATCCGAATCAACAAAACAAAAGTACTCCGTACTCAAGTCAAGACTCAAGAGTCAAGGGCTTCCCATTTGATTCCCGCAAGCCTCAGTCTTTGCCTCCCCATTCGATTCCCCAACCCGAAAACTAACCCTAGTGCTTGAGCCTCCGCCGCCGCCGCCGCCGCCGCATGAATTCAGTGTGTTGGCCTGTTGGGCGAGCGGGACTTAGTTGATCAAGTTATGTATGAATTTGATACCTTGTTATACTTGTGTTGTGTGAGTTGTCAAATTTATGTAATATATATATGAATTTATTGCTTGTCAAATGTTTCAACAAGTATGTATCCGTTTGTATTATCCGTTTCCGAACCGAATCCGGTATGTATCCGCTCCGACATTACCATATCCGAAACTCCGAAATATCCATATTCGTATCCGTATTCGGTCTTACCGTATCCGATTCCGAATCCGGGAAAAAAATATGGGTTAGGATACGGGAACAGCAATATCCGACCGTATCCGATCCGTTTTCACCCCTAGATATCCTAGTGATGTCTTGCTCCTCTCCAGTAGAGAGCCTACTCCCATCTTCCTTGACCTCCTAGTGCCCTCAACAGAGACGTGATCTCCAGGATGACGGCGCCAACCAACAGGATGTTTTTGTCTGAGATAACATTCAAATTTTGGACCCTAAGAGTAAAAATTCAGTAACTTTACATGGTTCTCTAAAGCCAGATTGTCATGGTCGGGATCTTGAATCAAATGGAAGTCGACGGTCCGATAGGATCGCAATGTACCTCAACGAAAGATATATTACTTCAAATCTACCATGTATTTCAACGAAAATACATTTTCTGAATTATACTACGGATGCCTCCCTCTACTTACATAATTATAGTCAGTCGAAACGTACAATCTACAGTTGTATATGCAAACAACAGTACGTATGAATGAATAAAAAGGTGAGTGTTGACATAATAAGGAAATGCACATCTCATTAAGTAAACAAGGGAACATGCATCACAGTAGCAGCAGTGCTTCTGATATCATTTAATCGAGGAGCAATAACAGTTACTGCTGGAACACAGGACACTATGAAGAGAATAAGGTAGTATACAATAAAAACCTTCTTCCAGATCAACAACAGCCACTGCTAGAACACGCTCAACGATTTATGAAAACTCCAAGAATGGTGGTATGAAGCCAGGGGGAGGGAAGAAAGATAATGGACAAAGTGGTGTTGATGGAAAGAGCCCAGTAACAGAGGTTGCTGGCGCCGATTGGCTTACTGCAACAATGGAGGCTTGCAGCAGGAGCTGAAACAGCGGAGATAGCTGGTGTATTATCAGTCTAGCCACTGCTAGCCGCTGCATCAGCTGATTAAGTAATTAAGCTCTAGTGCGCACAGTGGACTTGATAGTTTACTAGTCCTTGGGGTCATTTAATTAGGTTGTAATGACACTTTGATCTAGATCTCTTCCTAATGGAATGCACTTAAGAAAATAATAGTAGTATCATCTCAACTTTAAGCGCGTGCACGCCTTGTATGATGGCACGTTCGCCTCAAAATGGATGACTAGCCAAGGTCGCGCACTACGCTGCGCCGTGTGAAATTTGATCCGAAGTTTATTTATGAAAAAAAATGATATGAGGATGTAAATATAATTTCGGTTTTTTCGTGGGCTTTTTCAAAAATGTGTTAGGTAGCAGTCGTCGATGAATTTGCGGGACCATGGGTCCTTTTCGTTAAAAAAACCGGAAAAGGATCCGTCGGCGAATTTGCAGAACTAAAGGGTCTTTTTTGCGAAATTTGATGCGATGGTTATTTTTGAAAATATGGTATAGGGACCTAAACGCAATTTCAATTTTTTGGAGATTTTTTTAAAAAAATATGCCAGCTAGGAGTTGTCAACAAATTTGCAATACCACGGGTCCTTTTTGTAAAAAAACCGATGGAGGTCTCGTTAGCGAATTAAAAAAGGACACGTGGAGGAACGTGGTCTTTTTTACGAAAGAGCCGGTGAGAGAACCTAAACATAAATTTGGATTTTTTTTGGGAAAAAAATAGGTGGAGGATCCATCGGAGAATTTACGGAACTACAGTCTTTTTTTTAAAAAAAAAGGAGGTGAGAGAACCTAAACACAATTTTGAAATTTTCAAAGAACTTTTTCGCGAAAACCGTGACGTGGCGCGGCCAAGCTTCGGCTGATTATCATGGTATAATATAAGTTATTATTACTATTGTAAATACATTGGTGGCGGCGTAACGACAAGCAAGAGGATTAGGATCAAGACCTACATGCTACTACGGTACTAGTCCACTTAATCAATGGAAGTGGAGTCTTGTAAGCAATTCGTGAGGTAATATTGATGTTCTTAACAACCAAAAATTCAAGAAATGGTGAAAAGGTGATATTAAAATCTTGATTCTAAATAAAAAAATGTATTCATTTCATTTTAAAATTTTAAATTTTATTTTTCTATTTTTGAAATTTTCAAAACGTTACAAGTGGATATTGCTCTTTCTATATCCTAACGCGTATTTTCGGATACGAATCATGACTAAAAAATAGTATACTGTGCAGATTTTTTTTGGATACGATGTCGGATTGGGCGACAATTATCCGTCCCATTTTCACCCCCTAACTATGTCAACATTTTTAGTCGAGAGAAGTCAAAGTAGAATTCCATTCAGAACTATTTAGCCAAGGTTCATTTAGCATCTTAAATAGAGCCTATTTAAGTACCCTAGTCATGACTCCGATCATGAAGAAAAAAAACATTTATTTAAGACAACCGGTCAATGACCTGTTTTACTCTTTGACGATCAGCCATGGACAATAACTCTTAGTATCCGATCGGTGGCTATACATTCTTTAGAACAGAGTATAACCAGTAGGGCATTGCCATGTGATCGTTTGGTTTAACATGTGTGAGCAGTTAATAACACATCCGGCAACTTACGGTGGTTGATGAAGGACATGGTAGTCTAAGGCCCCGTTTGGTACGGTTCCAGATTTTAGTAGAAACGGAAACGGTTCCAGATTCTTGGTAGAAACGTTTCAGGTAGAATCAGAATCACTTTCTGCAAATCGTTTGGTATGGTTCCAGATTCTAGTAGAAACTGGTGAAACGGGGTTGAGGGTGATTCAACCACGGTGTGAAAAAAGAAGAAACGTTTCGAGAAGAATCGTTCCGAGTTTTAGGCCCCGTTTGGCAACTTAGAACCGAGGTGTTTCTACTAGAATCTAGAAGAAACCCAGCCAAACAGGTTAAAACTTGGAACGATTCTCCTCGAAACGTTTCTTCTTTTTCTACATCGTGGTTGAATCACCCTTAACCCCGTTTCACTAGTTTCTACTAGAATCTGGAATCATACCAAACGGTTTGCAGAAAGTGATTCTGATTCTACCTCAAACGTTTCTACTAAGGCCCCGTTTGGTACGGTTCCAGATTCTAGTAGAAACGGAAACGGTTCCAGATTCTTGGTAGAAACGTTTCAAGTAGGATCAGAATCAGTTTCTGCAAACCGTTTGGTACGGTTCCAGATTCTAGTAGAAACTAGTGAAACGGGGTTGAGGGTGATTCAGCCCCGGTGTGGAAAAAGAAGAAACGTTCCGAGGAGAAACGTTCCGAGTTTTAGCCCGTTTGGCTGTGTTTTTTCCGGATTCTAATAAAAACAGTTCGGTTCTAAGTTGCCAAACGGAGCCTAAGAATCTGGAACCGTTTCCGTTTCTACTAGAATCTAGAACCGTACCAAACGGGGCCTTAGACGTTTGATTGGGTTTCTCCCAGATTCTAGTAGAAACAGCTCGGTTCCAAGTTGCCAAACGGGGCCTAAGACACTCTTGTAATTTTCTGTCCACGGTAATAAAGTCCGAGTAATTAGCGTGTTCTGTTCCCATAAATTCCATAGGGAATCCTATGTTTGTGCATCGACAGTTATATTTGCATTCTTCTCTTTGTCAGCAAAATTAGCCTCCTCCAGGCATGGTTGCCTAGGCTCCGAATATTCAATGAATGACATTGTGTTGAATGGTCTCGGTCCAGAAATGTTTTTTGAAAATAATGTTTTTTTATACGTCAATTACATAAATATAACATGATTTTTTTTTTGCAAAAATTGCCGAAAGTCGTGTCGTGGTAGCGCGACAGGTCACCAATCGCTGCCACGGCACGCGACGCAGCCGCCAATCGCGCCACGGCACCGCGACAGAGCCCAATCGCGCTGTCGTGGCGCGACAACCGTGCACAGTGCCGCGGCAGCCTAACAGCGATAAAAATGCGTCGCGGCAGAGACTGCGACGGCAGAGAAAAAAGAGAGAAGAAGAGAGCAGGGAGAGGAGGAGAAGAAGAGGGAGGAGAGGAAGGAGGACAAGAAGAGAAAGGAGAAAAGAGGACAGTTCGTGGTTCCTTCTTCATTCATCGTCGTTCATTCTTTGTAATAAGATGTAGTGCCAACCTTTCTTTGAACTATATTGCTCTTTTGCCCGTAAGTTTGGTAATGTATAATATTCAGCCCCTACCCCTATATATAGGGATATGTGAAGTGACTTCGTGATATAATAAACCATATGAAGCTAAAATACACTAATGAGCAAATTTTCTAAAATAGTATTTTTTTTAAGAAATTATAAAAATAGTATGGTAAAACAAAAAATCCCCACATGTTGCCATTTGAATTGGCAACAAGTCTATGTCGCCAATTGAAATAGAGGCAGAGTTGGCCATTTCAATTGGTTAACTCGTGTAACCGTTGGCGACAGAGCTCTCTGTTGCCATTTGAAATGATGATACAGACTCTATCGCCATTTCAAATAGCGGGTATTTTTGCAAATTTTTGCTTTAGCATACTATTTCTATGAAAAAAATATTGTTTTAAAAAAATTTCACTAACGAGTCTCGCGGATCAGCTGCCCCTTATGGTCATTTATTTAGGTAACATGTCTACACAACGGGCCCTTGTGATTTACAACAGCACATCATTTTACAACATAAAGTTTGGATTCCGGAAGGAATTTAGTAAGCTTGCTCCTTGCCTTCGCCGAGGAAGCCTGCCCTGGCCATCGTTTAAATAGGCCAGGCCCCGGCAGCTCATACAACACCATCGTTCAAATTCCAATAAATAATCGTGTAATCTTCCCTCTTTACCCGTAATAGTTATTCAGCTTTACTTTGAGATTAAATAAGCTCTAGTGTGGACAGCGGACTTGATAGTTTACTAGTCCTTGGGGTCAATTAATTGGGTTGTAACCATACTTTGATCTCCATCGATCTCTTGCTACTGGAATGGTACTTAAGAACATAATAGTATGTAGTATCATCTCAGCTTTAAGCGAGTGCCTTGTATGATGGCGTGTTCGCCTCAAAATGGATGACTACCCAAGGCCGCGCGCTACATTCCACCGTGTGAAATTTGGTCCGGTGATTATTTATGAAAAAATTGTTACGGGACATAGACATTATTTCGGTTTTTTTTTAAAAAAAAAACGTGTTAGCTAGGAGTCATCGACTAATTCACCCTTATCTTAGTGTGCCTCGATCCTTCAATTAGCATTATATAAGTTCGTTTGGTATAATCTTTGTGTATATTTGAAAGTCGTTATACCTAGCTAGCTAGGGGCTGCTGTCGACTTATGGGCCGAAAAGAGTTTTCGCGCCATGGCCAAATACGGATGAACCTACAGGGTCACATATTTAATGGATCAGAATACATTGGTTCGGATTGGATCCGTCACTAATGGAATGGCACTAAAGAACATAGTACTAGTATCTTCTCAGCTTTAAGCGAGTGCCTTGTATGATGGCGTGTTCGCCTCAAAATGGATGACTACCCAAGGCCGCGCGCCACCGTGTGAAATTTGGTCCGGTGGTTATTTATGAAAAAATTGATACGGGGACGTAGACATTATTTCGGTTTTACGTGTTAGCTAGGAGTCATCGACTAATTCACCCTTATCTTAGTGTGCCTCGATCCTTCAATTAGCATTATATAAGTTCGTTTGGTATGATCTTTGTGTATATTTGAAAGTCGTTATACCTAGCTAGCTAGGGGCTGCTGTCGACTTATGGGCCGAAAAGAGTTTTCGCGCCATGGCCAAATACGGATGAACCTACAGGGTCACATATTTAATGGATCAGAATACATTGGTTCGGATTGGATCCGTCACTAATGGGCTAAGTGGGCTTTGCACCTTGGTTAGGCCCCTAACATAAGGTTCCACCGAGTGATTATATAAATAGTGTATGCAAATGCGTCGATACATCTGTTGTACCACCCCACCCACTGAAAACCCTAGCCATCACCGCTCAAGCCCTGTCGTGCTTGTTAGTGCTAGCATATCGACGCAAGGGGTTTTTCTCTCCGAACGTGTGTACTTTGATAGAGGCATTGTTTCTACTACGGCGCTGATTGAGAAGATCGTTCGTGCTGTTTCACCACCGACTACTTCAACTCTTCTTTCGATGTACCACGTGTCTAGTGGTAACGATTCATGATCTCTAATTTGCTTAAAATCCTGATTTATACGGTAGAATTTTAAATTCAAAATAGTTTAGTCTACCCGATTCCTTCGTAAAGACGATGGACATAGTGGTGATACTCACACTGTTGTTTATGGAAGGAACCCAATGACAGGGTGCTGCCGCCGATTAGCGTACTCCAACAATCGAAGCTTGCAGCCGAAGCTGAAATAACAGAGATCAGGGTTCAACTTTTCGAACAGATTTCGTTCATACCGCTCGCAAGCGAAAAAGAAAACCGTTTCGAATTTCGCTCAAATTCAAATTTAAATTCAAAAAAATTAAAAAATTTAAATAAATTTATCCAAAATTTCTCCATAATTAGTATTAATAGCCTTATGACATCTGATGTGAATATTATTTCAAAAAGCAAAGTTTGAAGATGTTTTCAAGCCATTCAATTTATTTAGTAGCAATATTTGTTGAATTATATATATTTAGTAGCAATATTTGTTGAAGTATATTTAGTATAAATATGTGTTGAAGTATATTTAGTAGTCATATTTATTGAAGTATATTTACTTATTTAGTACCATTATTTCCTTGTAAAAACCAGCGCCATGAGGCAAGAAGGGCACTATCCATAAATTCATGACCTGTATTAAAAAAAGTACATCTGAGTTTTTCTTAAAATCACATGTAAACTACTAAGAGATCATTAGACTAAATCAAAATCCCCAGTTTAACTTGTTAACAATCAATATAGAATTATATGAGACCTCTAGTGATAAACCGTCTATCATTTTTTTCTATTATTTTGAGAGAGAGCCATATCATAACTAAATATTCAACACGAATGCAAGTATTAAACAATCAACTGTAATGCATAAAAAATAAATGGAAATACATTATTACAGGATCTACTACAACCTACAAAAATCATAGTTGATCAAATAAGTCCAACATTTGAATCAGAATTTTAGACTACACCTCCACAACACACTGCATGTTTCAATATTTATTCAATTATATTTAGTAGCAATATTTGTTGTAGTAATTCTTCAAATATCATTTTTGGCCTTTAATAGCTTTTTCCAAATTTTACAACGATTTTTTTTTACAATTTTTCCCCAATTTTCTACATTTCCCCCATGTTTTCAACTACCATCGGTTTTTTGAGCTTTTCGGGCGAATTTCGAGCCTTTTCGAGCGGTTTTGAGCGAATTTCGAGCGAAATTTCATGAATTTCGATACCGCCGAGATGTCGAAATTTGAGCCTTTTCGAGCGGTTTTGAGCGAATTTGCAGAACTAAAGGGTCATTTTTGCGAAATTTGATCCGACGGTTATTTTTGAAAAAATGGTATAGGGACCTAAACGCAATTTCAATTTTTTTAAAAAATATGCTAGCTAGGAGTTATCAACGAATTTGCGGTACCACGAGTCTTTTTTGTAAAAAACCGATGGAGGACCCATTAGCGAATTAAACCAGGACACGTGGAGGACACATGGTCTTTTTTACGAAAGAGCCGGTGGGTGGACCTAAACTTAAATTTAGATTTTTTGGAAAAATATGGTGGAGGATCCATCGACGAATTTACGAAACTACATAGTTTTTTTTTTTAAAAAAAGCAGGTGAGAGAACCTAAACGCAATTTTAGAATTTTCAAACAACTTTTTCGCGAAAACCGTGACGTGGCACGGCCGAGCTTCGGTGATTATCTCCGGTATAATATAAGTTACTATTTAAATACATTGGTGGCGGCGTAAGCGACAAGCAAGAGGCCATTAGGCCGTTACCACATCATGATACATTGCACTCAAGAAGAAATGCGTACTTATATATAGCAGCTCGACACTTGGAGCTCATCCTGGCCAATGGCTGTTACTGGCTAGCTTAATTACAAGACTCACAGAAGTTACACACACGATACATACACAAACATACAGACGATACATACGCAAACATGATGGGCTTGTTTATTGGTTTCTTTGATGTATGGTTTTGTCATGTGCCAGTACATTCGACCAGCTGGCTTGCTAGCTACGTATCGATCGAGTACGTCAAGGATCAAGACCTGTACTAGTCCACTTAATCAATGGAGTGGAGTCCTGTAAGTAGTTCGTGAGGTAATATTGATGTTTACATGTTCGAAAAACAAAGCACAAGCAGCTAGCTAGCTACTCCCAACCAGGGTTCAAATTTTCGCCGAAATTCCGCGAAATTTCGGCGAAATTTTGGATTTCGGACCCCCCGAGTTCCATAATCCCGGTGAAATAAAAAAACCCTAAAAAATATTAAAAGTGCTACAGTACCCTACAATTTCGGTGAAATGGATCGAAATCTCGGTTTTTTGACCGAAATTTGTCCAAAATTTGTCCGGATTTGACCAGAGTTTGACCGGATTGGATTCCTCAAGTCATTTCCCATGTCTGACCAAAATTTCAAAAAAAATTGACATCGTTTGAAACATTTTCCGTTCTATTGAATTTTACCGAGATTTCGGATTTTTGGACGAAATTTCGGATTTCTCGGTTCAAAAAAACCGGATTTGAATTTTGGTTTTTGAATTTCGTCCGTATTTTGTCCGAAATTTCGGATTTCGGCCAGGTCCGAGATGGAGTCCGAAAATGAAATTTGAATCCTTGCTCCCAACAAAGCTTTCTTTTCCTTCACTACTATAAAAGGGTTATACTAGACATCTCATCACTAACTGTTTTTTTGTAAAAATCATCAGAGATGAATATCTGGCACATCACAGATGGTTTTGGATAAAACTGTATGTGATGTTCCCCTCATCACAGACGGTTTTAACTAAAAACCGTTTGTGATGACCATTTATAGTAAATAAGAACAATTAAAGAGCCCCAACCTCCACTGTATTTTTAGGCATCTTTCATTTAAAACTAACTTTTCTTTAAAGGTCTCCCCCACTGAACCTTTATCTTAGCAAGGTTGGATTTCTTCTTGTATGAAACTGCATCATTACATAAATGAGCGTCTTCTTGATCCAACCCTTCATCAGTTAAATCACTACATAAGTGATTAAGAGTGTTCGTATCAAGAAAATCTTGATCCGTCTCCTCCGTAACATGATGAGTTTTATTAACTTTTATCATTGGGACCTTCAAACGTTCTTTTTATACATTTCTAATTAATATAATCGACCTCGCAACCTCATCAGAATTATTACCCAAAGAAATTCCAACATTATGCAACTTTGAATGAATATCATCGTCTAAAAAAGAAGGAAAGGAATTTCTAGAGGTACCTTCTTGAGTTTCCAGATTGCAAATAGAAGCCCGGTGTTCGGCCTTTTCCATAGTATCAACATCAGAATGCGGAATCCCTCCTAAAACTGTGACTTTGTTCAATCTTTTCACTCCTGCGCGATCCCAAAGGAACCTCTTCTTGGATAACAGAAACCTCCACATTTCTTTGCATGTCACATTTCATTGGATAGTTAACAGCTTCAGCATGCACTTTGGCCACTTCATCTGCACCAAAACTATGAACATTTTCCTTGTCATGATGAACCAGCCTACTGACTTTTTCCTGTCATCCTGTGGATATCCCATCTCAGAAATTTGAAGATTATCATTATGTAAAACCACTTCTTGTTTTTCATTCCCCAATGCCAACTTCAAACCTTCAACTGGAATGGAAGTTTCAGACTTGACAGCATGAGCCGTGAACTCGCAATGATCAACATCATGTACAACACTATCCAAACCATTGGTCTTTACCTGAATGTTTACCTCTGATAAAGCAGCCTTCTCTTCAACGAGAAGGACTTTGGACGAAGAAACATTTTTATTCTGAATTAAATCAGCATCAACATCTAATTCGGCTTTATCAATTGACATATTCACCATCTCAGTATTGTCGAAAATAAACACATTCCCGAAAAACACCTGGTCCCCTTCATCCACATCATTTCTGTCACAATTTTCCTTCTCCAGATTAACCAGCCCAGCTGCATCTTTGTTGTCTCTCTGTTGAAAATACACAGCAGACAATCTTTGTTGTCTCTCTATTGCATCCTAGTAGTATCATCTAAACTTTAAGTGAGTGCGCGCCTTGTATGATGGCATGTTCGCCTAAAAATGGATGACTAGCCAAGATCGCGCGTTACGCTCCGCCGTGCGAAATTTGATCTGACTGTTGTTTATGAAAAAATTGGTATGAGGATGTAAATGTAATTTTTGTTTTTTCGTGTGCTTTTTCAAAAATGTCGTCGATGAATTTGTAGGACCATATTTCCTTTTTGTTAAAAAACCGTGGAGGACCCATTGGCGAATTTGCGGAACTACTTAGTCTTTTTTGCGAAATTTGATCATTATTTCTAAAAAAATGGTATAGGGACCTAAATATAATTTCATTTTTTGGAGATTTTTTTTGAAAAAATATACTAGCTAGGAGTCATCAACGAATTTGTGATACCACGGGTCTTTTTTGTAAAAAACTAGTGGAGGACCCATTAGAGAATTTGCGAAACTACATGGTCTTTTTTACGAAAGAGTCGGTGGGAGGACCTAAACGTAAATTTGGATTTTTTTTTTTGGAAAAAAAATGGAGGACCCGCGACCCATCGGCGAATTTACGAAACTACAGAGATTTTTTTAAAAAAAAAGCAGGTGAGAGAACCTAAACGCAATTTTGAAATTTCAAAGAACTTTTTCGTGAAAACCGTGACGTGGCGCGGCCGAGCTTCGGCTGATTATCTCGGTATAATATAAGTTATTACATAAATACATTGGTGGCGGCTCAGCAAGAGGATTAGGTCGTTACATCATGAATTCATGATACATTGCACTCAAGAAGAAATGTGTACTTATATCATATAGCAGCTCGACCTTGGAGCTCATCCTGGCCAATGGCTGTTACTAGCTAGCTTACAAGACTCACAAAAGTGAATACACACGATGCATACACAAACATACAGACGATAAATTCACAAACATTAGGGGCGGAGCCAGGAGCTGGCTGGCCTCGGGCTAAGGGCGGGCATTTTTAGACCGAAATCGAATTATCGAACCGAACCAAATTAACCGATTATTTTGGTTTTTTCGGTTTACGGTTTTCGATTCGGTTTTTATTTGGGTATAATTCGGTTTTCGGTGTTTGATTCGGTTTTTGATTTTCAAAAACCAAAATAACCGAATAGCCTATGTACAATTTCACTTTTATAATGTTTTTCCTAAATCTACAAAACAATTATTATGTTCTAACATCTTTATGCATACGTGTGGTATGTTCATATGTTCTACTATACTTATACTGTAATGACCTATGATATTATGTGGGTTTATGTCTACTCTATGTTGCGATGTGAGAATGATAAAATCTAATCTACCTAGTGTTTATTCATATTTCGGTTAACCGAAAAACCGAATTAACCGAACCGAAATATTTCGGTTAATTCGGTTCGGTTTTTCATTTTAGTCTGAGAAATTCGGTTGCCACTTTTGAAAAACTGAATTATTTTAAAACCAAAAAAACCGAACCTATTAGACCGAAAAAACCGAATGCCCACCCCTACCTCGGGCCAGCCCAGCTCTCCACCGGATCATCACCGGCCAACTGAACTGTTAGGTGTTAGCTTCTATGGATCATGATTTCTAGGTCTCGAGTTTAGATTTGGTGGTCCGAGATCTCGATCCGCCCCTCCATACGTATACACATACATACATGTGGCCATAAATTTTGGTCACGATCCAATAACTAGTAGGGGTGTAAACAGGTCGGGTTCGGGCGGGTAGTAGGTCATTCCATGCCCTATCCTATTATTTTTTCTCCGGGTACGGGTACGGTTACGAGTAGTAAAAATCGGGTAGGGTACGGGTAACGGGTAGTATTTTCTACGAACGGGTAGAAATCGGGTTTCGGGTAGTGTGCAGACGGGTATAATACAGACAACGGGTACTTCATCGAGTAGTGCATGAAATACCTAGGATCAAAATATGCGATGAAAACAATAGCAACACTATAGTTGGTGTCCTCTTTATTTGTGTCTTGGCTCAAGTTATTGTGATCCTCTCCTCCATCAGCTTTGCTGCCTTCCATGTTTTTTCTATCATTAAAAAATAATGCATTGAGGAAAAGGGAAGTGATCAAATACATGTAGTTGGCAGGTATAGATGAATGAAAGCAAGAGAGTGGTTGAAACGTGCCCATCCAATCAATTGTCCTCGAAAAACTGTAATGCAATACATAGCTCTTTAACAAAAAGATAAACACCATAGACACCACAATACATCTAGACTTACCTCTAATGGCTATAGCTTCATCAGAGCACTCGAGTGTGAGCTTCATCAGAGCCACTGTAATAAGGCTGTTGTGTGTTGTCTCTTCTCATAAATAAATCAAGTGCTACGCTGCTTGATCTCCAGAATTCCAAATCTCAATAATTGCAATGCAAAGAATGAATCAAATGAACAAAAGATAAGAGACAGTCAGTCATGTAATGCAATAATATACAAAGCCAAAGATCCTGCGTTAGTCATGTAATGCGATAATATACAAAGCAATAATATACAGTCAGTCATGTAATTTTGGTGAGCATTGGATTTCATGAGCTTCGCCAAACTTTGATAGCAGACCAGACAATAACCAATCTTCGTTGGTGTTAGCAATATTCGGTTTGGCTTGCATAGGTCTGGATAGATCTTGCATCCCATTTGGTTCAGGGAATTGAGGAATTGGAATTGGTATACATCAATTTCAGGTGTTTGGATGCGCTTGAGAATCAAAATTGGAATTGGGTACCAATTCAGTATGAATTCACAAACAGTTAAAATGACAGAAGACCAAATCAGACCTATATCCATTTGAATCGGGTGGAATCCACGCTATAAGATGTTCCTCCTCTCCATACAGCCCCCTTCCTTCGGCGAGACTCCGGCCGCCGCTCTGGCGGAACTCCGGTGACCGCATCCACGCAAATGCCCACCGCACCAAGTACTTTTTCTCAACTTTGCCAAAGCGTCTTCCCCATTGTCGGCGCCTCCACCTCGTGTTCTTCCTTGTCGCAGGCCGGTGCACCTCGACGTTCCCCATGGCCACAGGCCAGGTCTGGAGGATGGATCTAACCACCTTCGATGGCACGCATGGGCTTGGCATGGTATATCCGGGTATCTGGATTGTGAGAATTATCCGGGTACCCGAACCTGACCGTACCCGCCGGGTATTACCGATCCCGTATCCGACCCAAACCCGAACCTAATCTACCTGGGTACTACCCGTATCCATACCCGACGGGTAGTGTAAAATAGTTTCCATTAGGATAATTTTGCATCCGGATATGGGTCAGGTATTACCCGACCCATTTACACCCCTAATAACTAGTACAAATATTATATGGAGTGCCGGTATTATTGTATCTAAGATAAATTAACTGTGCATATAGGCGCACTAGTTAAGATGGGCTTGTTAATTTATTGGTTTATTTGATCAAGACCTACACCTACTACTACTGGTACTAATCCACTTAATCAATGGAAGTGGAATCTTGTAAGCAATTCGTGAGGTAATATTGATGTTTACATGTTCGAAAAACAAAGCTTTCTTTTCCTTCACTACTATAAAAGTGCCATGCTAGACACCTCATCACTGACCCTTTTTTTTATAAAAACCATTAAAGATAAATATTTGGCACATCACAAACGGTTTTGGATAAAACTGTCTCTGATGTTCCTATCATCACAGACGGTTTTATTGTAGTAAATAAGAACAAAGGGCCTCAACCTTCACTGTATTTTTAGGGTTTTTTGAGCTATTTTTGAGGTGGCTGCGATTGAGAGGTGATCTGGTGGAAAGTGACCCTGGATTTGGAGCTGTGGTTGTAGATCGTTCTGCTCTAGGTCATCTAATGCATCTAGCTTTGTAAAGAGGGGATTGAAGATGGTTTTGATATAGCTTGGTGTAAATCTATTTGTTCTTTTCGATCTAAAGTAGTAATTGGTTCTAATTGCATTATACTCAAGATGTAGCTAGCTATCTAAAAAGAATTGAAGATGCTGAGTTTAAATGTAGCTTATATATGTTTATATATCATTTATTCTTTGTGATGTAAGGAGCTATATAAGTTAATCGGCAAGTTTACTTGTAGCTTATATGTAGCATTTGTGTGTATGTACACTCCTAATGTACTTAATTCATTATTTAACACCTATTATTACATACGTAGCGTATATAAACCAAAGCTAGATATACACTAAGAACCGTGCGAATGCCGAGTACATTAATGGTGTCTCCACTTTTAGCGAGTGTACGCCTTGTATTCTGGCATGTTCACCTCAAAATGGCTGCCATCCATCTGTGGCCCTCGAGGAGTAACAATATGATAAGTGATGAATATAAAGAAAGATGAGGGCGTCATAGTCGATGATACATTTCTAATCAAATTCAGCTCACACTAGTGACAGTGTTTAACTGACATCAGTGGCGGATTTCAAACCGTCACAGATTAAGTACCGGGGATTATCAGTGGCAGTTTTAAAACCTCCACAAATAATACTATCAATGGCGGTTTTTGGCTAAAACCGTCACAAATACTCATATTATCAGTGGCGGTTTAGCTTAAAATCGCACAAATACTCATATTATCAGTGGCGGTTTTAGCCTAAAATCACCACAAATACTCATATTACCACAAATAAAAAATCAGCATTTCGGACTAGCCTCAAGAAGCGCTAGCCATGCCCTCTGAAACAGCATAAACAAAGAATAGATATATCATACACATTGTAACAGATGTATACACAAAGTAGTACAAGATTAGCCACAATAAAACATCAATTTACACTCTGTAATGAAACAAAATTTATACCAGACACAACCAAGTACACAAAAGTAAGAACTGACACAGGCTACCTTACAGCACAGCCAAGTTAAGACCATGGAATCGTCCAGCCTAAAGAACTTCACATTAGCAACTTCTGCAAGAAAGGTAACATGCATGTGAAATCATTAGTTCTGTAAAACCATTGGTTACTATGTGAACAAGTTATACAGGAACTCACAACAAATTAATGTGTATGTGACAATATAACCCATGGAAAACCATATATCAAAAAATAAAACTCTCAAGATCCCGTAAGTTGTAACTCCTGTGTTAAGTAGTAGTTAATAATTCATGTGGTAGCAACTTGTCATTACATTAATTTGGCAGCAAACATGTGTCAAACATCTAGCTTTAACTCCACAAACCAATCCCATATGGTTTCCAGCTACACTCATGAGGTGCTGATATCCAGGATATCCCTCGATGTATAATATTTCATCCAGTTGTCTGAACTTTCCTGAATCTTTACCGTTCTGCAGCAAAAGGGAGTGGATCAACAAGAGTGCAATGATAGAGGCTGCCATCTAAGGAAGGGAAGCAGGATTCAACAAAGTCAGGCAATGAAGTCCACTGTAGTAAGATAGTTTTTGAGATAATTTTGTTCAAAACAGATTATACTACTTGGCAGCTGGTATGTTCACATGTTCTAAATGGTATGCAAAAATTGGAGAATACCAACATTATCCCTTTATCTAATCAAGTTCCTTACCACTAAGCTGACATCTCACATCTGAATTCCTTGTTTAACAAATTGAAGTGGCTGGTTTGCAGAGGCAAGGCAACAAACCTCTTACTGTACGCTACACAATGACAACAGGGAACAGACTTTGCCCCCAAAGGGAAATAGATCCAAGCTTTGCACATAAATGGCGAACTTCATAGCTACCATACCTTCACAAACATAATCTCCCAAGAACCAAGAGCCGAAACGCTCCTTAAACCAATGGAATTCATGAAGTTGCCCAACATCGATGAACAGATACGATGTTTCTTCATCTGTTCAATGACAAGGCAAAAGCCAATGCAAGCTGTTGATCATTTCCAAGGGATGTCTACATTTACTGGTGATCAGAAACGCATACTGAAAAATCGTAGCTACGGAGGCATATAAGGGCACCTGATTTCGGATGGCGAAGAACAAAACATTCCAACCACAAATCAAAAGCTGGAGGCAATCTCAGTCATCAGCTAGCAACATAGCACCGTGATTTGAACAGAATAATGACGGCCTGCTCGCCTTTCAACCAGGCCACACGAATTACCAGAGCTTCCTAAAAACAACATACAGCAATGGAAGCCTAGAGCCTTCCAGTTGGGAACATCAAAATCAGTAAACCACCCTAGATTTCCCCAGGCCGCTTAAAACATCGAAGCTAGCCTAGGCTAGACACCGTAGGTATTACAGCGAGGGCAGGGTTAGGAGGTTGAGGGGAGGGGGGAGCTCACGGGGGGCGATGAGGATTCGCGGCGGCGGCGCCATGTTGTCGCACCACGACGCCATGGGCGGTATTCGGCCAGTGGTACTGGTGGCGTTGCTTCTTTTGGGTCTGGTTTGGCGGAGGGAGGTCGGAGCGGAGGGCGGTTGGGGCGGAGGGAGGCGGCAGCGGAGGGCGGCGCGCGGGACGGCCGGACGGGAGGGAGGAGGCGAGTGGACCCGAAATGCGTATCTGCAACTGTTTTACTTAGGAGATGTGATTCTACGCTTTTTCTTTTTAAAATTGTATAAATATTAAAGCATGAATAAATGATAAATAAGGATTACTTACCGTTTTATTTGCTTTAAGATTTGTACAACTTGTATTAGGAGGGAAAGCATAGAAGCACCTCTCCTTACGAGAAAACCGTTATTGATATTTATATTAAAATCGTCACAAATACTCATTATTATTAGTGACGATTTTATCATAAATAATTAGACTATTTGTGATAATTTTTTTAAATCGCTACAAATAGTTCTAGAAGTACTTGCTGCGGTTCCACAGAAAAACCGACACAAATAGTCTTCCCATAATTTTAAATTTTTAAACCACCGTTGATAATTCTATTTGTAACGGTTCCAAAAAAAATCACTATAAATAGAATGCCACCTATGTACTATTTTGTAGCAGTGTCACCAAATGACAGCTAATCCTAGTAGCAAGTAGTAACAACACCAAAAGTGCACAAGAAGATCAATTGCAACCTTTTTCCCCGTGATTCATCAAGAAAATTTTACAGCAATAGCATATTAACCTGTGGTTAATTAAGGAAAATGTCAACCAAAGACTAGTGCTGTTTTTTTCCCAAGGAAAAGGGACAAGCATATATATACACATCCATCACTTTCTCGAATTTTTTTAAAATAATCTCTTTTTATATGTAAATTACAAAAATATACCACGAATTTTTTTTTTTTGCACAAATAGCCACCGGTCGCGCCACCGTGACACAACAGAAATTAATCGCACCGTAATAGTGAAAAAAGGCTGCCGTGGGAGCGCGACAGGCTGCCAGTCAACCGTGGTAGAACGACAGGCCGCCAGTCGCGCCGCGCTACCGCGACAGCAAAACAGCGTCGCGGCAGCGAGAAAAAACCGTCGCCGCAGCGAGAAAAAAAGAGAGAGAGGGAGGGGGAGCGGCAATTTTTATTAAAAATTAATCTTTTTTATACGTAAATTCAAAAATATACCACGAAATGTTTTTTGCACAAATAGCCACCATTCGCGCCACCGTGGCGCTACAGAAATTAATCGCACTGCGACAGTGAAAAAAGGCTACCGTGGCAGCGCGATAGGCTGCCAGTTGTGCCGCGGCAGAGCGAGAGGCCGCCACTCTGCAATGGGGGTCACGGCTGCATG
Source organism: Rhipidocladum racemiflorum (assembly GCA_036346355.1). Taxonomy (NCBI): domain Eukaryota; kingdom Viridiplantae; phylum Streptophyta; class Magnoliopsida; order Poales; family Poaceae; genus Rhipidocladum; species Rhipidocladum racemiflorum. The sequence goes on along the minus strand of CM070576.1, from coordinate 2,265,152 downwards.
ACTGCTACAAAACAACGCCTTGGCAGTGAGAAAAAAGTGAGAGGGAGGGGAGCGGCAAATTTTTTAAAAAATAATATTTTTTATACGTAAATTACAAAATATACCATAATTTTTTTTTGCACAAAAATATACCACGAAAATTTTTTAAAGATTAATACGGGATGAGAGTCCATATGCTTTCTATATTATTGCTTTGCCCATCAATTACAGTTAGTGATTGCCACTGTTGCAAGTTGTGATAGATTTATTGCTGACTTTTTCAACTATGTTTCCTTGATATGGACCACTGTCTGTGCCTCTTGTAAGAGAAAGGATGTTTTGATGGAAAAGCATCAAGAGAAAGTATTGGACAAATTAGAGAATGGCATGCTTTTATGTGGAACAGGCTTAAAACTAGAAACTAGCCTAGCTAGACTTGAAGATATTAGATGGGGCTCTCATCTTAAAAACTTACTTCGTATATACCAAGTGTGCGAGTCAGTTCTTGATGTTTTAGATATGATATTTGATGATGCATCATATCCTTCAGGTCATGGTGGAGCAGTAGGTTTGATACAACAGATGAAAAGATTTGAATTTGTATTCATGTTCGCGCTAAAAATGTGAAGTTGGGTTCTTAGCCTCGAACACACGAGACAAACACCGAGTTTGAGGTTCGCGCGGACGTGCCAATCTGTTTGACCTGAGTAACAGATAAGGAGAAGGTAAAAATCACTCAAAACCGATTATATGAGAATCGGTTTAGATCGAATCGGCAAGAAGCCGATAGATCTCTGCAATTGATAAGAATTGTGAATCGGATCAAAGCCGATACCAAATCGATGGTCGGCCTGGCTCTGATCAGCTGGATAGAATCGATGAAGATCAAGCCCAATTCGGCTATTTAAGCCGATTGAGACAAACGTAACCGACAAATCTAATCAACCTGATAGAGTTGATTGGATGGGGGTAGAGGTGGCTTTTTCCGAAAAAGGCGATGCGCAGCAAAATCGGAGAAAAGACAAACCCGAATTGGCGTAAGCCGGCGGAATCAATAATCGGCGATGCGCAACTCTTATTGATTGAGCGAATTACAAAGGAAGGATTACAAAACTAGAGACTACTCCTAGTTGATAGGAAAATAAGGGAAAAGTAAAGCGTGTTTGTGGGTTGGCTCTGGGCGCCTTTTCCTTCTCGCCTCTGGTCCTCTTATATAGCACTCGGCCTGAAAATATCCTTCTCGGTCTCTTCAATCACCCGTATCGGCCTCAATCTCTCCTTACCATATTAAGTCCGGTCGTATCCGACTCAATCCCTTATCCTACCCGTATCGGACTCAGTTTCCTTTGAATCGCGGCCTTCCAGTCCGAAACGGTATCAACTTGCTATAACCGACATATCCCTTATCAAAACACATCTCCACAAAATCAGCCTTGCCAAATTTTGGTGCAAACAATTCATCATGCTTTTTTTGATATACTTGTTAGGCATTACAAATGAGCTATCACTTGCTTTGCAAAAAAGGATCAAGAAATTATAAAGCCGTATGTTTAATTGTGGATGTACAAGTGCGCATACAAGTAGGGATGCAAATGGAGCGGATAATTCCCGACCGACCGTCCATCTGTATAAATTCAGATCTTATTTGGATAGTGATTTGGATATTCGATTTTTTTTTCCAAATATCAAATACGGATTCGGATAGTTTTTTTCGGATACGAAAATAGATACAAAATAAAAGTGTTTATCAAATTTCAGATATATCTATAGCTTTATTTGGATCTATCCGTTATTATCCGGTTAATATATGGTAAAAGCTCACCTCATTCGCCTCATCGCCTGACTCCTCGATCCAAAAACTCGATTCCCCCGGATGGCCAGAGCACATAGCAGATAAGTGAAACGGGTAAACCACAAACGCGATGACCAAAACGGCAAAACCCTAGGCGAGGGAACCCATGGCGACCTTAACCACCACCACCACCTCAGCCGCAGCGCACGGCCTCATCGCGCGCTCGCCGGCGGCGAGCCCCTCACTGTGGACGCCGCTGTGGTCCTCATCGCCGGCCGTGGGGTTCCAGCAAGCAACCAGTTTCTTCTCCAGATTTTGGCAACGTTTCTTCTCCTGCTCGTATTTCTTCAGCAGCTGTTCGTACTATGCTTTGTCCTTCTGCCGGCCGTATTGCTCCCAGACTCGTATCTTCTCGTTAAGAGCCTCAACTTGCAACTTAAAGCCCAAGATTTCTTTGTTGTCAGCCTGGAAGCAGCGGTCGTCTCTTCGAACTGATGCAGTTCCTCCGTCCTGTCCCTGCAGGGTTTTTTATTTCGGATTGGCACAAATATCGGCTCTCACCGAAATGACCGAAATTTCGGAATTTCGGTCAAATTCAAATAAAAAACAACAAAATCCGAAATTTCTGGAATTTCGCTCTGTACCGAAATTTCCAAAATTTCGGCGAAATTTCGCCGAAATAAAAATCCCTGGTCCCTGCAACAGAACAACACACATACAATATATTAACCCGGCCTCCCAAAGAACAAAAGTAATATTAGTCCTCCCAAAGAAAAAAAATAAGTTCTCCATCCCCTCAAAAATGAAAAAAAAAATTAAGTGCTACGTACGTACTCGACCAAAGAAGAGCACAAAGTACGTACGGTAAGTAAATTTCTGTAGATCAATCTATACTACGTACCTTCGTTCCGCTCATCGTGAGAGCTAGCTAGTGTCCCTTTATAAGCTTATGGCAAATGCCAAATTAAACCTAATAATTAAAGCCAACCATGTAAAATTACGAAAAGATCCTTTGTAATTTTTTGTGAGGGCAAAAAAATTATCACTGTATTAAATCCCGGAGGATTCAAGCCTCCTCAAGGCATCCAAGTGACGCCCCACCGGTTTTTCGAAAAAGCCCCTCCATTCCTTCGAATTACGGATAGCTCCATGTAATATTACGAAAAGGTCCTTCGCGATTTTTTGTGAGGGCAAAAAAAATTATCACTGTATTAAATCCCGGAGGATTCAAGCCTCCTCAAGGCGTCCATGTGTTGCCCCACCGGTTTTACGAAAAAGTCCTTCCATTCCTTCGAATTACGGATATTGCCGAAGCTATACTACATAGTGATTTTTTTCAAAAAATAATTATTAGTTTTTAGCGTTGTCTAAATTCTTTAAACTAAAAAATAATTATTGCACTCTTGTTGATCCCGTCTTCATTTTCCTACCAATATTTGAATCTGCACGTATGCCTTTAGTTCTGCAAATTCGCGGACTGGCCCTCTACCGGTTTTTTAACGAAAAGGACCCATGGTCCCGCAAATTCATCGATGACTGCTACCTAACACATTTTTGAAAAAGCCCACGAAAAAACCAAAATTATATTTACATCCTCATACCATTTTTTTTTTCATAAATAAGCTTCGGATCAAATTTCACACGGCGCAGCAGCGTAGTGCGCGACCTTTTGACCTTTGCTAGTCATCCATTTTGAGGCGAACATGCATGCCATCATACAAGGCGCGCACGCGCTTAAAGTTGAGATGATACTACTATTATTTTCTTAAGTGCATTCCATTAGGAAGATATCTAGATCAAAGTATCATTACAACCTAATTAAATGACCCCAAGGACTAGTAAACTATCTAGTCCACTGTGCGCACTAGAGCTTGATTACTTAATCAGCTGATGCAGCGGCTAGCAGTGGCTAGACTGATACACCAGCTATCTCCGCTGTTTCAGCTCCTGCTGCAAGCCTCCATTGTTGCAGGGGAGTAAGCGAATCGGCGCCAGCCCTCTCTGTTTCTGGGCTCTTTCCATAAACACCAGTGTGAGTATCATGCTACTACTTTGCTTTTCTTGTCGTAACTGCTACTCATTATTCTGATCATGCTACTTTTATTATGTTGTCTCTTTTAAAACATCTTGTCATTACTTTATGGTCATGCTATTCATGTTATATTTCTTGTATAAATTCCTCGGATGTAAGGATATAAGGGGAGCTCTTGCAAATTTTCTCGAAATGTGCACCTCTTTTTCAACTAACCAATGCACACCTTGATGGAGCTTCACTACATGCTTTGCTTTCAACATTGAAAGTTGAAATTCTTGCTAACCCTTAAAACCTTTAATTGTGTTGTCATCAATTCACCAAAAAGGGGAAGATTGAAAGTGCATCTAGGCCCTTAGTAATTTTGGTGATTAATGACACAATTAAAGAGGACTAATAGTTTAAGTAAGATGTTGTGCAGGGATCGAGGATCTATCATGATAAGAAAGCGATGAGACACCCTCCACGTATTTTTTTTAATCTTGTGGAGATGGCATCAAGACTTTAGATATATTGATTCTATTCATTTTGAGTCTAAGGATGACAGTACTATTAAGGTGGATACGACGGGAAATTGCTCGTAGGATAGCTTTGTGTTCAATGAATGAAAATTGCATTGCAAAACCTCAAATTCACTTGCATTTTCCCTATTTGTCTCACAGCTGACCGAGCCAGTCAGACCAGATTATCCGGACCTTAGTCCGGAGTATCCGGGTTCTGAGTCCGGACACTCCGGATTAGGGTTCTCGGTAGGGTTGCATTTTCAGCAATCCGGACTATCTGGGTTAATGTCCAGATACTCCGAGTTGTACACAGCCCTTCACAACGGTTGGATTTTGGAGCTCCATATATAAGTCTTCACTCCACTCCAACACAGCCTTACAGCTCTATTTCCAACCTGCCAAGCTCTCAAGCATTAACTCTCATCCACTTTGAAGCTCTAGCTCCTTCTCCACTAAAAAGCAAAAGAGTGATTTGAATCTTTGATAGTGAGAAGGGGATTTGAGTGTTTGCTCATGCATTTCCCATTCTTGAGCACTAGTTCATCCTCCAAGGCGATTTCTCTGCGTGTTTGTTACCCTTGGAGTTTGAAGGGCTCCTAGACTGCAAGGAGTTGCTGGGAGCTCTCAATCAAGCTTGTGAAGAGCCCCGGAAGTTTGTGAAGGTCGGATCCACCTCTGCAAGGAAAGGATTCAAAAGGAAGTAGGTGAGTGCTTGGTGCAACACCTAGAGGATTAGGGTTGAAAGAGACCCCGGCTTGGTACTGCCTCAACGGAGACGTAGGATTCCCTTCAAGAATCCGAACTTCGGGTAAAAATCATTTGTCTCCGTGTTCTTGCTCTCTTTTGGTTTAGGTAGCTTGGTAGTGACCTCTTAGGAGCTTCGATCTACTTTATTATTGTGCTTAGTTTCATATCTTTGCTTGTTTCGAGTACCTGATAGTATTTAGCTACTTTGTATTCAAGTAGATTGTTCAAAAATTGAAGAGATTTGAAATCTCATCTCGAGCACCCAAACCCGGAATATCCGTCCTTTAACTCCGGATAGTCCGAGTAACTCGGTGTATCCGGACTCTACTCGGATAGTCCGGGTTGACCCTCTCGGGATTAAGTAGTTTCCGCTAAATAATTTTAATTCGTCTATTCACCCTCCTCTAGGCTACATCTCCAGTCCTTTCAATTGGTATCAGAGCCAAATCTCCGTAGTTTTGGCTTAACCGCTTGGAGAATTTGAGATGTCGGAACTAGAGAAGGGTACCGAAAGCCGTGACCAAGATAAGGGCACGGGTTCCGGTAAAGGGGTTGAGATTCCTTATGATTATCCTTCCCTTGGAGTCTCAAACTCTTCATCTTATGTCTCCGTGTCATCCGGTAGAGCACCTTACTTTGATGGTACTCGCTATGCCGTATGGAAACATAAGATGAAGATGCACTTGATATCTCTTCACCTGTGCATTTGGGAGATTGTTGAGACATGTTTCAAAGCCGTGGATCCAACCAAGCTCACTCCCAAAGAGAAGAAAGCTCAATACTTCAACGACTTGGCCGTCAATGCCTTGTTCAACGCCTTAAGCTATAGTGAGTTCAACCGAGTTGATGGGCTTGAGGACGCCAAGGCTATTTGGGAAAGACTCATGGTAACACATGAAGGTGTGTCAAGTGTTTGTGAGTCCAAGATTGAGCTCATTGTTGGTGAGCTAAGCCGTTTTACTTTGGAAGAAGGAGAGTCATACACAAAAATGTTCGACCGCTTGATGGTTTTGGTGAATCAAGCTAAAGGCCTTGGATGCATCGATCTCACCGATAAGGCCGTTGTCAAGATCATCCTTCGAGTAATCACTTCCACCAACCGCAACCTTGTCCAACTCATCCGTGACCGGCCAAACTTCGACACTCGTACTCCACATGATGTAATTGGGAGGTTGATGATGGATGAGATGATGATCAAGGAGACGAAAGTGGTAGAAGAGCTCAAGTCCGGCAAGAAGAAGGGCATTGCCTTGAAAGCCGTCAAGGTAGTGCAGGAAGTGGAGGAGAGCTCAAGTGATGAATAAGAGTCAAGTGGCTCGTTGACAAACGAGGACATGGCCTTGCTTGTAAGAAGGTTCAACAAGTTTCTCAAGAAAAAGGGTTACAAGCGGGGAAGTCACTCCAAGAGCTATGGAAACAAGTCAAGAGGAAGGCACTCAACCCGCAAATGCTATGAATGTGGAGAACCCGGTCATTTCATTGACGAGTGCCCACATAAAGAGAAGAAAGAAGACAAGCCCTACAAGAAGGACAAATACCGGGGCAAGGACAAGGAAAGGAGTAAGAAGTTCAAGCATTACAAGCACAAAGTTCATGCTCACATTGGAGAGGAGTGGGACTCCAACTCCGACTCCGACAAAGGAGGAGGAATCGCCTCGGTCGCCATCGCCGTACCTTCCTCACCGACAACGTCAAAGAGCTTCTTCGACAACTTGAGCGATGACGACGAAGACACTCCAATGTGTCTTATGTCCAAGGGGCGCAAGGTATCAACCAAATCATCACCTCTCTCTATTGTTGATTCATGTCTTGATGATTGTGATGATGCTAGTATAGATGAGGATGTGTTCAAGTCCATGAAGGACTTTGATGTTCAAAAATTATATTTGCTTTTAAAAGATATTGAGAAATTGGAGGAAACCATTGATCAAAAGGAGGCTACTCTCGAAGCTCAAGAGGACTTGCTCATCTTTGAGTAAGAGAGAAACCTTGAGTTAGATAAGAGTTTAAGAATTGAGAAAAAGAAAAATGAGGAGTTGGTCAATGATTTAAAATTGACCAAATCCGAGATAGCTAGTCTTGAGATCACCAATGCTTCACTCATAGAGGAACTTGCCAAAGCAAAGGATGCTTGCAAGGCTCTTGAATTGAAGTTTGTTGATCTCTCGAGTAGCACTCCCACCATCTCAACGGAAAACTCCAATCTCTCATTACCCTCAACTAGTAATGGGTGTGCAAGGTGCTTTAATGTAAATATTGTTGCGTTTTCCACTAACCTTGAGACCTTGCAAGTACTAGCAAATGAAAATGAGAGGCTCAAGGGAGTGCTTGAAGATGGACTTCAAAAGTCCTACAAGGCAAGTAAGGGACTAGAGGAGTTTCTTGGTAAGCGTCAAGGTAATTATAAGAAGGAAGGGCTTGGATACGTTTCACCCAAAGGTAAAAGGAGCAACATCGTTGTTGCCCCTTTGAATGAGCCCATACGCTTTGTAAAAAACGAAGGAACTTCCACGTACAAGGCTCATTCCACCTTTTTAGCTTCTTATGTACTTAAAAGAACTAACTTTGGTCGTGTAATTGCTTGTCACATTGGGCGCAAACCCAAGAATGCTCCTCGTGTACAATCGATTTGGGTCCCGAAGTCCCTTGTTATTAACGTGCGCATACCTAACCAAGTTTGGGTACCAAAAAGCAAAACATAAATTCTCTTTTGTAGGCCTATATCTCCAGTGGATCATGTTGGATTTTGGATAGCGGATGCACACACCACATGACCAGAGAAAATACGATGTTTGTGCACTTGGATGCAAATGGGTCCAATAGTGAGAGCATTGTGTTCGGTGACAACGGGAAAGGTGAGGTGATAGGTCTATGTAAGATTCAAATCACTGATGATTTCCATTTGAGTAATGTTCTGCTTGTTGAATCACTAAGCTACAATTTATTATCCGTTACTCAATTATGTGAAGCGGGTTATAATTGTATGTTTAGTGATAAGGGTGTGAATGTCTTAAGGAGGGTTGATGGTTCAATAGTCCTTAAAGATCGTTTGAAGGGTAAGCTTTATCTCGTGGATTTTACTACGGATAGGCTTAACCTTGAAACGTGTTTATTGGCTAAATCTAGCATGGGATGGCTATGGCACCGCCGACTAGCCCATGTTGGTATGAGGAATCTTCACAAACTCGTTAAAGGCAAACATTCTTGGACTAACTAATGTTGTCTTTGAGAAAGATAGAGTTTGTAGCGCTTGTCAAGCGGGAAAGCAAGTTGGTGCTTCTCATCCTACCAAGAACGTGATGACAACCTCAAGACCATTGGAAATGCTTCATATGGATTTGTTCGGTCCAATCGCGTACATAAGCATAGGAGGAAGTAAGTATGGTTTGGTTATTATTGATGATTTTTCTCGTTTTACTTGGGTATTTTTCTTGCATGATAAAGGTGAAGTCCAAGTGACTCTAAAGAAGTTCATGAGAAGAGCCCAAAACGAGTTTGAAGTAAAGATCAAGAGAATTCAAAGCGACAACGGTATCGAGTTCAAGAACATTGGTGTTGAGGAGTATTGACGAGTACACATACCATGGGTACCCCCATCAGCTCGGGACCACGAACGGACTGACCTCCTTGGAAGCCCAGTTCTGGCGAAAAGTCTGTGGGCCGCGAAGAGTGGGCCTGGCCCTGTTCGAAACCAGCCCCTGGTGACCGGCAGAGTCCGACCTCTCAGGTCGGAGCGCGCGCGTCGGCCAGCTCCACCAGCGCTCGAGGCGACAGGACCCGCGCTGGTGTCAGACCAACTGCCTTGTGCACGCGACGTCTCCTGATGTCCGTACCGGGGTAGGCGATCCCTTCCCGAGAATGTCAGAGGATGTGCAGGGGGGTCAAGCCCCGGTCCCATCGTCACTGACACACCACGGAGGAGAACGCTCCCTCCCGAGGCCAAGCTGAGGTCAAACACCGTGCTTGCCGGAGTTGGCGTTAAATGCGGAGGCGGTGCGTCACTCTATCGGCCCCAAGAACCGCTCGCCGCGGGACTACCAACCCAAAGATGGGGGTGGGCGAGGTCGGCCTGACGACAAGACAGAAGACCAGACTCCAAGGCGTACAGTACCCCTTCCTTTTTCTCTCCAAACTCCCATGTAACCTGCTAACTCCGAGTATATAAGGAGAAGCAGGGCTCTGGGGGGGAGACGGGCGAACGGAGGGACGAGCAAACAGAGAGGCGAACACACGAACAAGCAAGCAAGCAACCTAGCAAAACCTAATCGAGCACAAGGGAGTTCGATCCTTTCGAACCCCTGTCTCGCCTGTAACCCTCAGTTTGTCTCACGAATACAATACACCCCAACGGCCCGAACTGGAGTAGGGACATTCGGCCCGAACCAGTATAAATCGCTGACTTCCTGAGTCAACTATTCGAGGAGAGGGAGCGCGCGACCCCCACTAACCAAAAATTCGTATTGCCGGTGCACGAAACACCGACAAGTATCTCGATGAAGAAAGAATCAAGCATGAATTTTCAGCCCCCTACTCCCCCCAACAAAATGGGGTGGCCGAAAGGAAGAATCGAACTCCTCGTCAGCTTCACGCTGCAAGTTTTCCTCCTCATGTTCGCGGGGATCCGTCGGCGCAACCCGGCCGTCAGCTGCACTGAGGATTCTCCTCTGGCTGGCCTACCTGTTGGCTGACAACGTCGTGGTGTACACCCTTGGCCACATGTCCCTCAACAAAGAGTCGCGACGAGGATCGGCTCGCCGCATTCGGGCGCCCGTTGTTCTGCTGCACCTCATTGCCGTCTGGCAGACGGTTGCCGCATACAAAGCTACTGTGGCTATTAAGCAAGGCAGGCAGTTCAATGGTGGCATGTAAATGTACGAGCTGGCTGAGGTGGAGCTCTCTCTCATGTACGACTTCTTATACACCAAGGCTCCAGTGATCCACACTTGGTGTGGCTGCTGCATCCGTGTCATTTCGCCGCTCGCAACGGTGGCCGCATTTTTGCTGTTCCAGCTCGGTGGTAAAGATGCTTACAGGGGAGTCGACGTCGCCATCACTTACGTTCTGTTGGTTGGCGCCGCCATCCTGGAGATCACGTCCCTGTTGAGGGCACTAGGAGGTCAAGGAGCTGGTCATGGCACAGATCGTGAAAGTGATGCGCCAGTGGAACAAATGGAAGACAATATTAGGATCTCTATTAGAGAGCGGGAAGTCGGCTACATCGGTATAGCTGAAAAAATCTTGCTGATTAAAAGAAGACCTATCTAGACTTAAGAAGAAAGTAAGGTATTTGTGAAAACCAGTTGGGGTTATTTTCAGTTCACCAGCAGAGCACATGATGAATTTCTCTCCATAGGATTGACTAGCTCTGTATTGGGGTTGGGCGTGTTCAGGATAATCTTCTCTAGGAAAGACCGAACTCCCTAAGGGCTCAGAGAGAATGGATCGGCTAAACATACAATGAAGCCAGATTTGGATAAACCACAGAGGTCCCCCTACGTTGCCGACTACGAACTTGGCGAAACCAGAGAAAAGTCTGCTGCGAATAATATGCATCATCTGGTAAACCGCCCCTAGAAAAACTTTGCCAAGAGCAAGCCGATGGCCCTCCACTAATCGTTCGGCTATGAGCTGGAAGGTTTGGGTGGGCCCAAGAGATGCTCCGCAGAATAAGTATCGGTCCAACCACAGGTTGAGAAAAGCAACATGCTCTTCGGCCGATACCGGGCCATTCACCTTGTTATTATTTCGAATGTATTTATGCCAGCCCTCCCCCTTGGTTCGAATTAGCTTGTAATTGGTTTTCCCACTAAAAGCCGATATTTGGTCACCATCCGGACTGAGATAGCAAAGCTGGGCTACATCAAGCAGAGTAGGACCGATGGGACCAGTTGGAAAAAGGAAGGCGTTAAAGGAGTCCGACCAAAAGTAACAAAACGCGGCTACCAAAGGCTCGTTGGCCTCTGGATCGGCTAGGCTCAAAGGGAGACATTCGGCTATACCCATGTGCTCCCACTCTGCCCTTTTTTGAGCCGATACCCTAATAAACCAGGAGCGCCACCCTTTGAGTGACGTAGGCCAGGCCCTAAAACTTTTTCCCCATTCCTTGATATTGTACCCAGAAGCCGATAAAGGGATCCTAGGGATTTCTTGGTTTATCACTGCGGTGGCTTCTATGGTGCCTATCGGACCTAGGAAAAATTGGTCATTACTTTGAGGGATCGGGATGAATACCTGGGACGGGTCCATTTCAGCCGATTGAGGGACATCGAGACTTGGAGAATAGAAGCAAGCGGGGGAAGCCGATTGCTGGTAATTCGAGAGCTCAGAAGCGTGAAAATGACCGTGGAGGGACCTGGATATTTATACCGCAGTAAAAAGAGGTGAACAGGCAGGAACGGTTGCATTTAAAGCGCACCGAGATTTTGACGGCGCAATTAACGAGGCAGGTATCGAGGAGGTATTCCCTGGAAGCCGATTTATAAGCCGATGTAACCAAGGCATGATTTTTGGAAGACAACAATTTATCCTCAAAAAATGAGGGGCATATGTTTGCACCAAAAATCGGCATACGTGATAAAATCGGCCCAATTCAAATATGCAGAGTTTATGGAAAGGATAAACCGGTACCAACAAGGAATCCGTCGCCGATAAGGAAAAGTAAATCGGATCAAGAGCCGATACGGATATATTGCCGTATCCATACAGGACTCGGATCGTCCGAAGCAGTATAAAAGGGGACGGACCATGAGGCGAAAAACAATCAACCAATCAATCAACACAACCATATTTACAATTTCTGTTTTGTAAATATGGTAATGTATGCATTTCAGCGGAGCAATAATAATAGCAATGGCCGGAGGAATGGCTGTGCACCTGTGGAAAGCATGGGGGATCCAAATATTGGTCCTTGTCAGCTTCACGCTGCAAGTTTTCCTCCTCGTGTTCGCGGGGATCCGTCGGCGCAGCCCGGCCGTCAGCTGCACTGAGGATTCTCCTCTGGCTGGCCTACCTGTTGGCTGACAACGTCGTGGTGTACACCCTTGGCCACATGTCCCTCAACAGCAGGCCGCACGAGGACCGGCTCGCCGCATTCTGGGCGCCGTTGTTCCTGCTGCACCTCGGCTGCCGTACGCCGACGGTCGCCGCATACAAAGCTGTTGCAGCTATTAAGCAAGGCAGGCAGTTCAATGGTGGCATGTACATGTACGAGCTGGCTGAGGTGGAGCTCTCTCTCTCTCATGTACGACTTCTTATACACTAAGGCTCTAGTGATCCACACTTCCAAATGCATGCCCTGGTAGGTCCTTTTCTGACCAGCGCTGACAGAAGGTTGCCGGTCTGTCCACAGTTGCTCGCCACCTATCCTTCTTTACCGGCCAGGTATCCATAACGTGGAGTTTTTATTTGTTATTTTCCTCCATACTCATTTGTTTCATACTTTCTCCAGGGGTTTAAATGGAACTCCCGATACCTCTGGGCTTGGTATTGATCTGATTCCGCCTGACATCTTGACATCCTTTCGCAGGCTTTAGCTGGGCGTCGGGCCTACTTGATCATGTTGTCGGCTGTATTCATATGAGTCGCGAAGGCGTCTTCCTCCGCAATTCCTACCGAGCTTTTGCTCCGCTTCGCCCACCCGAAGGAATTAGTATTACGCTCTGATCACTTTGCTTCGGCTGAAAATGTGGACCGTGCTTTGTCTACCGTGAGGGGTGAGTCTGTTGGGCCGAAGTGGGTTTGTTTGGCCCACGACAGTAGCCCCGCATGGCTGCGGGTTGGTAATATCCTTCCCTCAGCAATGTCATAAAAAGACCCAAAATCATTCCTCATCCCTTCGGGAGTACGAAGGAAGGTCTTCTTTTGCATTCTTCTTCCTCAGGGGTAAGTTGTAGGTATTTACTTTTTGCAGAAATACCGTATCAACCTGTGGTTACTTATGGAAGACTCCAACCGAAGACTAGTGCTGTCTTTTCTTTCCAATGGATATTGACCCAAGTCTACCACCTGGTGAACGAAAGCATATTTGACCCAAGTCTAGCTACCACCTGAGGTACCAACCACCGGAGCTTTTGTCCGCCACCAGCTAAGTTTCAATACTTCAAGGCAGCATATTTGGTGCAAACTCTTTTATCATGAAAACTCTGTGAAAACCACGTGTAAAAGTTTTAAAAAATTCTCAAAAAATTACCATACATAGGGGAGGTGTGGTTCTACAACCCTGTAAAAATTGAAGATAAAACTCAATTGCATTTGGAAGATATGAAAAGACAAATTCAGTAGGAATAATGATTTTTCACGGAGTTTTCACGGTAAAAAGGGTTTGCACCAAATATGGTACCATACTTCAATGCATGTAGATAAGATAGCATCTATTCAGGCGTTAATCAAGGAGAGAACAAGACATAGCGAAATCATTCACGCTCTTGCAATTTTCCGCCCACGGCAATCAGAGGAAAAATACAGCAGAACGCACAAACCTTTTTCGATGCGTCAATCCACATCTTTTCCGTGTTTTCTTTGCTTATATTTTACAAGGGTTTGGATCAGACACGGCTGGAAACAAATCGAAAACGGGAACTGGAGATACGCCAGACGGCACGACGCAACAGACTGAATTTAATACGCCAGACAGCTTGGAACTCCAGAACTGAAGCCTAAACTCCGAGGGCATTTGTAATGGTGTCACTTCAGCTTACTATAAGGGTGCTAACTAAGCATTTTGCTTAGATGGATGAGAGAAAAAGAAGAGAGAGATATAGACTAACTACTAACTTATAGTCAGGCTATAGCTGATTCCAAGGCATTTATCACCTCTTACATATGGGTCCATATTTAATTTTATAGACAATGCTATAGCTAGTCCATTGGAGAGGTCGTCTATTAGCTATCTATAGATGACATGTGCATTCTTTATAGCTAGTAGTTGACTACACCATTGCAGATCCCCTACAAGATTAAACCGACACCATTGCAGATGCCCTACGAGATTAAACCGACAGTTCCTTCCCATTCTCGTTGTTTCTTCACCGGTTCATCGTACCGCCTCACAAGATAGTGCAGCATGATTTGTTCCGGTTTTTCTTCCTCAGATCCTCGTTCTCCTTCTTCAGATCGTCGTTTTGCCTCTTCAGGTTATCGCACTCCTTCTTCTTTTCCTCGCGGTGCTTCTCCAAGCTCTGCGCCTTCACCAGTTCGTCGTACTTCCTCTCCATGTCGGCGTACTTCTCCTCCAGATCGTCGCACTCCTTCGTCTTATCCTCGCGATACTTCTCCAGGTTCTGTACCTTGTCGTTAAGAGCCTCATTCTGCAGCTTCAAGCCCTCGATCTCCTTGCCGTCTGCCTGGCGGTTGCTGTCCTGCAATTGAACTGATGATGCATCTCCCTGCAATTAACAGAGCAATTAACATACGATCGATCGGTATTAATCCTCCCAAGGGAAAAGAAAATTAAGCTCTCCCCTCAAAAAGGGAAAAGAAATGCTTGCGTGATACCAAAGAAGAAAGAGCACAGAGTAAGTACGGTAATTAAACTTCTGTAGATCAATCTATACTACCGGATTTCGGCTCATCGTGAGCGAGAGCTAGTGTTCTCCGAGAGAAGGAAATGGAGATTTCCGCGAGCTGCTGCAAGCTTAGTGAAGTAGTAAGGGGTCACTCTCTGAACGAGAAGGAAAACGGCGCCCTTCGAGGAAGCCTGGTCGTCGTTTAAATAGACCCGCACAGCTCGTATAGCACTAGGGATGTAAAAAAAAAAAAGCTCGAGCTCGCGAGCTTCACCGAGCCGAGCTCGAATAGCTTGCGAGTCTACTCGAGCTTGGGCACTAGAAATGCACTCTTTGTGGGAGAGAGAGTATTTTCTAGCATTTATTGGATTTTCTGGAATTTTTCCAGTTAAAGAAAGTATTTTTAAATGATCAAGTGGGGGTTTTAATTTTTGCATATAGCATTCAAATGAATATAGAATACGGAGAAAATTTTATGTAAATCCTAAATAGTTGCTAGAACACCTCCAAAAGTTTTAGGAATTTTTGAATAAATTATAGCCGCTGGAAAATCAAAATAACAAAAATTTACAAACGACAGTATCACTATTACGTTTTAGAAAAATGCTCAAGTTTGATCATGCTCTGAAAATTTTATGGGATCATCTGCAGTACCTCAAGACCATCCACAAAAACTGTCAAAATTTTCTACACAATTAGATAGCTCAGTCAAAATTTGGATGTTTTTACTATAAGATGAAAACTAAAAAAAAAATCAGAAAATCTAATTTGGAAAGTGCCTTTTTGAGAAAAGTTATTTTATTTGTGGAGAGGTGTAAACTCGGGAAAGATACTTCTAATTTTTGCTCTTCCTGTCTTCTCTCTCTTATCGACGAGTGGGTCTAGGGTTGCCTATCGGCCTATTCTCCTTCTATATGTTCCTAGGCCCAGCTGCCCCCTTAGCCCCACTAAGAGCATCTCCAAGAGGGGCATTAAATATGGCCCTAACTTGAATTATAGGGTTTTTAGAGGAAAAGATCAACTCCACCAAGGACCCTAAATTATTAAAATTTATCAAATTGTTTTAGGGCTCATGGGAGAGTAGCTATATTTAGCAACTTTGTGATTGAGCCCTATCTTTATTGAGTTTTAGGGCCTAATTGCTGGAGTGAATATTTCATTGGAGCCCTAAATCTAATTAGTTGGGGTCCTAAATTAAAATTTAAGGCTCATTTTTAGGGCCCTCTCTTGGAGATGAGCATCTCCAAGAGAGACCCTAAATAGAGTCCTATCTTGAAATATAGGGTTTCTAAGGAAAAGATCAACTCCAGCAGAGGACCTAATCTGATAAAATTTAGCAAATTGTTTTAGGACCCCTATGAGAGTAGCTATATTTAGCAACTCTGTGATTGAGCCCTATCTTCGTTGGGTTTTAGGGCCTAATTGCTGGAGTGAATATTTCGTTGGAGCCCTAAATCTAATTAGTTGGGGTCCTAAATTAAATTTTAAGGCTCATTTTTAGGGCTCTCTCTTGGAGATGCTCTAAGGTCCCGTTCGTTTCAGTTGTTAGATAGCTTCTGCTTAAAAAAACGGATTATTTGCCGAACGGAAGGATTCTGAACAGCTTCTCTGAGAATCAGAAGCTAATTTTTATGTAAAATCAGAACCTGACTGAAACCTGATTCTTGTTGATTCTCACCGACTCGGTCCGAAACCTAGAAGTTACAGCCAGCTCGGCCCGATTCTCCCATAATCAGAAATAGCTTCTCCCATAATCCATAATCCAAAAGTTGAAACGAACTGAACATAAGAGCAAAGAATCACTGTGCATGTTTGCCTTTTAATTTGTTGATTCACTTTATATGTTAATGTAAAATATTATTTTGTATAAAATTAGGGGTTTCCTTGTAACATACGAGCATATGCTACAAGGACCTGACAAAGAATCCCAGAATTGGCGGCCACGAGCAAGCTCATCGGCGGCGATGACGACGCCGATCACCGCCAGCAAGCTCATCAGCCTCATCAGCGGCGATGGCGACCGCGAGCGACCTCATCAGCGGCGTCGGTGGCCGGCAAGCTCCCCTACGTCGGGAGTTTGGAGCTCCCAAGCCGCGACTCCTCCGGCGAGATGTTATTTTGGAGATCAGTCGCACCCTATCACGATATGCTTCGCCGGAGCTCCGCCTCTATTGCCCCTTCGGTCGCTATTGAGAGATCTGCAGCCACCATGGCCACCGCTGGCTTTAGCTTCCTATCACGAGTTCCTCCTCCATTGCCTCTTCGAATCGAAGCCCTATCTTGGCTGCTGTGAGTCGCAAGCCGCTGCAATGCTGCATGCATGGTCCAATTCAATCACAAGATCCAACCTATCCAGGTAGTGTAGAGAAAACATGGGTGTAGTTCGTTACAAGAGAGGGATGTTGTTCTATTTTGATGATTTAGACCCTGTTTGGTATGGTTCCAGATTCCAGTAGAAACTGGAACAGTTACATATTCTTGGTAGAAACGTTTCAAGTAGGATTTTGTGAATCGGGTGGAACGGAGTAGAGACCGATTCGATCACAGAGTAGAAAAAGAATAAACGATCTGAAGAGAATCGTTCCGAACTTTAGCCCGTTTGGTTGAGTTTCTTCCAGAATCTAGTAGAATCAGTTCGGTTCCAAGTTGCCAAACGGGACCTTAGTCTTTTTTTTTTGTTCAATTTCTTCGGTTCTGATGCTCCGTTTCAGTGAAGAGATGGGATTTCTTCAGTTCTTCAGTCCGAGATTGCAGTGGTCGCACTCACTCATTTGGATGAATTGATTTGGAATCCTAGGGTGCGTTTAGTTGCCTGTACCAAGTGGTACATGTATGAGATGGTTCAAAAAAAAACCATCCATCCGTTTGATTGCTTGAATGGAACCATCCCGTCCTGGATCAAGTGGTACAAATTTAAGGAATATTCCCTCTAGATGCTGAACCATCTCATTCACCCAAAATAATGGAACTAAATGGTACAGGACCATCCCATCCCATCCCATTCAACCTCATCCTATGAATCAAACGCACCCCTAGTTGCCCAAATCTTGTGCTCGTTATCATCTTCCAAACAGACTAGCTTACGGGAGATTTTGATTTTGCTAGGAATTTTAGGTAACCAAAAGATAAGAGGTGTTTTACGATCGCGAGTGGGAAAAAAAATTCCGAGCTCCCAAAATATACCGAGTGTTTTACCATTACCAAAAGATATAGAATTTCGTAGGAACTGACAAGGATTAAGTGTCATCCTCTGTTTTTGGTCATATACCTTTATAAAAAAATATATAAAGAAGAATAAAGCCCGTGATTTATTATCTGATTATGACTCCAACCGGTTAAGCTCACTATAAATTATATGGTTATAGTTTCAACCGGTTTGCTGACGTGAATTTCATTAACCTACACTGGTTAGACTTGACCAGTGATTCAACCGCCCCAACTAGTTATGACTGGTCGGGAGAGACGTTTACTTATGCACAAGAATAGCATATGAACAATTTACTTGACAGGTACAAATAACTCATCGGAAGTTACTTCTCATGAAGAGACGTCTCTTGACTAAAAAACATATATTTTGACGAAAAGGCACGCTTCGACCGGAAGATATCTTTTGAAGCATAATTGCCATCCTTTCGACTGATATAAATAGAAAGGTCTTTTGCGCCGTGAAAAAGAGAGAGAGAGAGATCATCTGATTACGAAACGCATCCGAAACTCTGTAATACTTTACCATGTCAAAGCCAAAATAGGTTAATAAAGAAGCAATCTTTCGTTCTATCTCTCGTATTTCTATAGAGACTTGCAATCATTTTTCATTTATAAGCTTGACGTAGACATCCATGATCTTAAGCATCGATAGGAACCTCACATGAACTTCACACGAGACAGTTTGATTCTAAACCAGGAAAGTTTTCATGTAAGAATATATACTACCATCATCCCAAAACGATTAAACTAGTATCGATTCGTCAATCAATACCGCACTTAGTTAATGGAGTAGGAATTGCTGTTCTGTTCCTGCACGCAAGAGGGGACGTGATGGTGGCGTATCTGGTGCCATGCCGACATGTAGGGTGTGTTTGGTTACCTGTATCATCCTAGCTTGTTTCGTATGAGCCATCCAGACTAGCCTTGGTCTGACTGAGTAGATGCAAGTTAAGTTGTTTGGTTGCTTGTTTGTGTGTCTCACGGGCCTGCATTAGAGAGAAGTTCAATTTCTGTGTTTTCTCCATCCTGTATGAGTGGGTGCAATTGCATCCACCTGGCCAGGATGAATAGGAAACCAAACATGTGTCTAATAGATATAGTTGAATCCACTCATACGATTCAGATACTATGCAGGCAACCAAACACAGCCGTAGAAGATGGGTAGACGTGCCAGATTGGAGCTCTGGGTTCTGAGATGACATGTTTGGAATTATACTCGTACCAAAGGGGGTTTTAACCTGCTGGAAAGATGGGATAAATTCTAGCACAAAAGCATCCAAGGATTCCTTTGTGTTTGTGCGCCAGGAAGTGAGGAGGGAACTTTGGCCTTTTGTTTCAGGCCATTCGCCAAATTTCGCTATTTTTATGTTTGAGTTTTGTTAGGCCCCGTTTGGCAACTTGGAACTGAGCTGTTTCTACTAGAATCTGGGAAAAACCTAGTCAAATGGGCTAAAACTCGAAACGATTCTCCTCGGAACGTTTCTTCTTTTTTTCACGCTGTGGCTGAATCACCCTCAACCCCGTTTCACTAGTTTCTACTAGAATCTGGAACCGTACCAAACGGTTTGCAGAAAGTGATTCTGATTCCACCTGAAACGTTTCTACCAAGAATTTGGAACCATTTCTGTTTCTACTAGAATCTGGAACCGTACCAAACGGGCCTTAGAATTGGATCATAAATTTGGTCTCTTCTTGATCGTGCGTAGAAGCGGCGACAAGCATCTGCCGTGCTCCCCTAACACACCATTGAACCTTCCCATACAGCGGCAAGCGGACCTGCTGTGGTCCCATATCGTGGCAGGTGACACATGTCTTCTGATGGTACTTCTATCGTCAAGAAGGAGGCTAAATTTACAATTTCGTTTGTATAAAAGTTAAAGAAGAAAAAAAGTACAAAGAAGCTAAATAAGCCAAGGCTTCATCAGAAGGAAGGGAGCACTCCTTAGCCGAGACGGCTCTTCTCCATTATTAGCCATCCATTGCCACCACCGTTGCCAAAATCACAAGGCAGATACAAAAGGGCTCATCATTCTTACCCTTAGCTCCTGTTTGGCAATTTGAAACCGGACCGTTTTTATTAAGTTCTGAAAAGAAATCCAACCAAATAGGCTAAAACTCGGAACGATTCTTCTTGGATTGTTTCTTTTTTTTTCACTCTGTGGCCGAATCAGTCTCAACCCCGTTCTACCCGATTCACAGAATCCTACCTGAAACATTTCTACCAAGAATCTAGAACCATTTTCGTTTCTATTAGAATCTAGAACCATACCAAACAAGGCTTAGTCGAAATCTGGATTGGCCGGTAGCCGTTTTATCGTTGTCCGAGTGGATTGAACCACTATGAGTTCCTACCTATATTAAGTGTAAACGAGACGTCTCTTCGCACCGATTCCACTGTGAGGATTTTGTGTTTTTTCTCGTGCTAAGCTTTGTATATGATTGTATCCACCGTGATATGAATTGATAGTAGTACGCCCTAACCAACCGAGTGAATAATTCCATACCACGCATCCCTCGAAGTAACAAAACGACGCTCAGGATATATACTTTTATCAGTTGTTTATATATTTTTTTACATAAGATTTTTCTGATATGAAAAAGAGAAAAGAATAAAGAGAGTATAGCTATCTAAAGAGGTGATCATATAGACAGTATAAAACACTATTACATAAGTTATTGTATAATAAACATTTTTTCATGTCATCCTTAAAAAGATTATAGAATCTCATAGAGGCATCCTTAAGATGTCATCTATTTTATAAGCTGCATTTAGTTTTATCTTTATACGATATAGATGAGTATATAGATAATAATCGTCTCTATTATTGTACATACTCTCGGTGTCATATCTTAGGGGTATTTGAAACGACTCTTCGCACCGAATCTACTATGAGAGGTTGCTAATTTCTCATTTGAAGCTTTTTACCCAATGTGATTTGAACTAGTGAGGGTCGCGCGCTACGCTGAGCCGTATAGTATAAGGCAACCAATAGATAGTAAGATGGATAAAAGTTATCTATGTACACTTCAAAATGGAAATGGTAAAAGCAGTACGTTATTAATTAGATAGCAAGTGTGGAATAGGTATAGTTATATCCACCAAAATTGACACGTATGGCTTACATTGCTTATCGATGTTTGAAAATCGGTCTAAACAGAGTGAATCATATGCACTTTACTTATTGGTCCACCATTTCTCCATACGAACTGTCACAACTGTAATAACAAAGACCGACAATAGAGTTGGCATAAGCAAAGTATAGTGCCTTGGTAGAATATTTCCAAGGAACTAGGAAAGGTAAAGAGCAGTTATGTGTTGTAGAACCTCAGTTTGGGCAACTTACTTATGACAATAACGTCTGGAGAGGTGCTTCTATGCTCTTCTTTTTTAAATTTGCACAAACATTAAAACATGAATGAAGGGTAGATAGTGATTACTTACCTCTTCGTTTACTTCAAGATTTGTGCAATCTCTATTAGGAGGAAAAGCATAGAAGCACTGCTCTAAAGTCTTACCTCTTCGCGTCTCAGGAACGGCCGCCTCTTGAATTCCAAACGAGCGAAACCTGGAGTCCTCCTAGCTAGCAAATAACATATTTCAATCACTCAAGCAGATCATGATAAATTATTGTGTAATCGTTAAATACGCTAGGAAATATATTACTTTGGATACTTTCTTAATCCAAAGCTAGCGTAACCCTTCCAAGGATAAGAATACTAGGACAATAAGTGCGGTGCACGCCGCACACGTGAACGGAAAACGAATTTGTGTTTTTTGGGAGAAAAAACGGACCATGAAAACATTTTTTCCGGGAAAAACAAGAAAAAACGGACCACGAAAGCATTTTTTCGGAGAAAACGGAAAAGGTTTTTTCCGAAGGGAAAACGAATTATGAAAACATTTTTTCCGGGGAAAACGAGAAAAAACGGACCACGAAAACATTTTTTTAAGGAAAAACCGCGGCGCACGCCGCGTGCGTGAACGAAAAACGGATTTGTATTTTTTTTGAGAGAAAAACGAACCACGAAAATATTTTTTTTCGGGAAAAACGGACCACGAAAACATTTTTTTCGGGAAAAACGGACCACGAAAACATTTTTCCCGGGAAAAACGAGGAAAAACGGACCTCGAAAATATTTTTTCCAGGAAAAACGGAGAAAGGACCTGGACGTAAGGAACGTGGACCTGTTCGCAATTTTTTTGAACCTAACCGTTATCCCGAATAATTAGAAAAGGGCTCGCCCGCAATTTGTATTTAACGGGGGCTTTTTCGGTAAATTAACGAATGAGGGACCTAAACACAATTCGAGCGCGATTTTCTTCCTTCACAAAAAATTACAAAGGACCTGCTCGTAATTCTGAAGGGCCTATTCGTAATTTGGAGCAATGGAGGAGCTTTTTCGTAAAAATCACGGAGTGACATGTGGATGCATTGAGCAGGCATGAAACCTCCGAAATGTAATGGAGGGAGTATTCATCTTGGGATGTGCATACCATATACTATAGTTTGAATACGACGTATAGACAAATAAAATAGGAATTCGTGATATCGAAGAGGACAAATGTACAAACTTTGTTTTAGCTCCTAAGAATACGTACGCAGAGTAAGGCATCAAGTAAATATAATAAATTATGACAGCAATCTATCATACATTGCTTTCTTAAGATTCTAAAGTTCTTTTCTTGTAGTAATACAGCGTGAGTATGCTTTAACATAACAATCATCTAGATTCAGAGCTTCAGCATAATCATTCTCTGTCCCCTCAAATCTAACAAATTAAATATGAAGGAATATAAAAGTACATCAGTGGGTAATTTAAAAAGATAACTTTCAAGTTCAAAAACAGGGAAAATCTAAAACATATCATAAATAGCAGAAAAGCATATTTACAGTCTGAAATGGTTGATACTTATCAAGGCACGGTTACAGGTCCAATTAAGGTGTAGCATTGCAGGTTAAGTAAAATCGTGTTAATAAATACCAAAGGCTGAAATCGATGTGAACATAGTGTAACAACAACTTACTCCCTCCAGTTTGGTAATATCTGTCGTTTTGGACATAGTGATGGTCAAACTTCCGAAACTTTGACTATCGATATATTTTTAAATATTTAAATTGGATACATGAAAATTATATGTGTAGACTTGTCTCGAGAAGTACTTTAATAATATTATATTTTTATTGGTTTTTATAAATATATTATAATAAAAATTAACGATCAAAGTTGTGTTTTGAAGTCCTTGTCGATGTCCAAAACTACAGATATTACCAAACCGGAGGGATTACCTTCTTAGCTTAAGATATGCCATAGCTCTATTAGCAAAAGCAACTGCTGTAGGAGACATTCTTGAGTTGATAGTTCAACATGGGATTGCCACCTCCTCCATCTATATAACTGTAGTACAATAGGCCCATAATTTACCTCACAAGATGTGGACATCGTTATTATGCTCCGGTTCAGCTCCTAATGGTGGCAGCAAGAAACATTGCTTGCAAAACAAAACAAAAATGACTAAGACCATAGAATACGGAAAGGAAGGCTGCACAGGAAATGGTATAGAACTATTGCATATACTCACCATCTAAACGAACAACTCTGAAAATGATTAAGCTACTAAAAACCTAAGCAAATATTGCCTGAGTTTTTTGTTTGTAAAAATATCAGAAACAAAATAGAGCATTGCAATAGAAAAGAGCCATGGTTGACTAAAAATAATAGCTACAACATGTGATTAAATGAAATACAGAATTAGAATGAGCCCTGAGGAAACAACCAGATGTAGCTAGAAGCCTAAATGAGCCCTACTGATTGCAAATAGCAACTCAGTTTAAAGCAGCGAAAACTTGATATAAATACGGAGGTATGCCTAGCATATACATTCCACACTGAAACGTCAAGCATTTCATATCCTCTTGTTCCTCATCCCACTTCAATATTCGTACTTGTGTGAAGGCCATGTTTGAAACATCAAGCTCAGTGAATCAGAGCGCCCTTGCGCTTGCCAATGCAAGGTGGGTCAATTGTTCTAAATGCCATGTGCAAGCTAATGTGTTCTACGCCAACACTCCGGGCAATAACGGTCGGGTATTTTACAAATGCCCATTTTCTCTAAGTGAAAATGTAGTTTGATTTCTTTAAGTTTTGATGATTATTCTCCTGTTCGAGATGTCTATTTCTTGTGAGATCTTCTTTCTTTCCACGGCCTCAGACCATATTCCCATCGTCACGTAGGCTGCAGGATGTCAATATTTCCAGTGGGCAAACACCATGAATATATCGATGGAGCGTCCTAATAGCATAGTACCAGAGAGCATGTTGCCCCGGTCTAGAGCAGGGGATGGACCCTATGCTCGAGCAGAGACTTAACATGCAGATGTTTAAGTTGAAGCGCATTTTACATCATATGTAGTGGTCAGAGAAGATTATGTATGTAGTTATCCTTGTAATAATTTTGGCTACAATTGCGAACTAGTTCATGTTGTCTGTGTCACGTATGTTTACTTCTTTTTCTATGTCATGCAATGTAACAGTTCCAAATGCGTCATCTATCTTCTCTCATTTTTGTACGTTTTTTTGTGCAACTTCATGATTATCACACGTATATAAATTTCTTTATAATTACACAATTTTCATTAAAAAAGAAAAATTCATCATGCGATATCTAGCAGTACCCCTTGCAGACTATAAACATATGCTATTTTAGCGAGAGAAACACAACCAAATCGAAAAAAATTTAAAAAAACTTTTCGACCGAAAAAAATGCGTAGCATTACTAGCACACGAGATTCCCTTTAAAACTATAAAATAAAATAAAAAATCAGCAAAAATAAAAAAAGAAAGAAAAAGTAAGCAAAAAAATTACCCCATATCCGGATTTTGAAAAACCGGGTATGGCTTAACCGGTTTTTCAAAATCTGGGTACAGGGCAAAATAATCAATAACCGAGATTTGAAAATCCGAATATGTTATAACTGGAATTTCAAATTCTGGGTATTGAAGAACGGAATTTCAAATTCTGGGTATGAGTAGGTTTTCTGTAAATACGCGGAAGTGTTGTATCATTTTGTGAATATGGATTAAATATTGTATCAAATACAAAAATTTCCCCTGCAACGGAACAATATACGATATCAATCTAGCTTCCCAAAGAAAAAAAATTAAGTTCTCCCCTAAAAAACCAAAATATTAGGTGATACCGTACCAAGAAGAGCACAAAGTTGTACCTTGTACGGTAATTAAATTTCTGTAGATTAATCTAAACGTCCGTTGATCGTTCCGTTCCTCGTGAGAGCTAGTCCTCGATTCAAATCCCGGCGAGATTTTGAAAAATCTTGATCGAGATTTTGGACCGCCTCCCCCTCAAGATCGTAAATCTCTGCCAGGTAAAAGAAAATTTTAAAAAAATTCGAAATGCTACAGTACCCACTCATATATATAGGTGATTTTGACCGAAATTTCAATGTTTTTTTTATCGGATTTTTACTTTTTTGGCCAGATTTGATTGCATTTAGGGTCAAAATAATTTGATCGAAATCTCGAATATCCTGGTTAAAAAAACAATGAATTTAAATTTTGGTTTTTGAACTTCGTCCGAATTTTGTTTAAAATCCTGAGATCTCATGGAGATTTCAGATTTTTGCCACTTCGAGATTTCTAAAACGAAATTTTGAACCAAGGAGCTAGTACGTGATGTCCCTTTGTAAGCTTGCTCCTCTTTCGTCGATGAAGCATGGTCATCGTTTAAATAGAGTGTGACAGCTCATACAGCACCAAGGCACCATGGTTACGCACAAAGTATGATACTAGAAACGCTTTTCCCATGCTCCGGAGAGCAAACGAACCACGAAAATATTTTTTTTAGAAAAAACGGAGAAAGGACCTGAACGAAAAATGCAGGGACCTATTTATTATAATTTTGGACCTATTTGCTATTTCGAATAAGTAAGAAAGGACTCGTTCGCAATTCGTATTTAACGGGAGGCTCTTTGTGTAAAGCGTGAGCGGAGGACTGCCGAACCGGGAAAAAATATTTTATACTCACAGAAAATTACAAAAGACCTATCCGTAAATGGAAAGGACCTATCCGTAATTCCAAAGAACCGGAGGTTTTTTTTTGCAAGGAAGGGAGAGAGAGTGTGTGTGGGGTGAGGTGACAGCATGAGCTTCAAGGAAACCTTCAAAAAATATAGCATTGAATATATATATTCTCTTATGACACATAGATACACAATGTATGCATGTACGTATTCTCGCTTCCGTAAAAAGACATCGCGAAATATCCTTAAGGACCAATTAATTAATGATTAGTTTGGATCGTGATGGCTTATGATTGGCGGTTGCACAATGCCAAATTGATTTGACCCTAATAATTAATTGTGTGTTTAATCAGTGGGATGTAGTGGAATGGAATCATCCCATCCCACCAAGTCTAGTGTTTGGTTAGAGAGCTGAGGATGGCTCGGTTACAGAAAAAAGAATATTCTCTCTAGATTCGGGACGGCCAGGTTCTACAAATTTTATGAAACGCAGCCGTCCCACTTGGAATGTGAGAGTGACAGTCGGCCCTGTCTGAGAATCTGGGATGGAGCCATTCCATCCCTGAAATCTGGGATGAAGCCATTCCATCCCTGAAATCTGAGATAGAACCATTCCATTCCGCCTCACTCTCCAACCAAACACACAATAAGACAACCATGCAAGCCTTGAAGCTGACATGTGATGCCCGTGAGATACCAACAAAACCCTAGCAGGGGCGTAGCTAGCGCTTTATTGTGTGTTTGGTTGGAGAGTGAGGTGGAATGGAATGGTTCCATCCCAGATTTCAGGGATGGAATGGCTCCATCTCATATTTCAGGGATGGGATGGTTTCATCCCAGATTCTCAGACAGGGCCCACTGTTACTCTCACGTTCCAAGTGGGATGGTTGCGTTCCAGAAAATTTGTAGAACCTGGCCGTCCCGAATCTAGAGAGAATATTCTCTTTTCTGGAACCAAGTTATCCTCAGCTCTTCAACCAAACACTAGATTACAGAATCTGGCCAGTGGGAATATCTTCACCTTGTTAAGTACAAAAGTCGCTCTGAATTGAACATGACATGTTGTTGAGGCTATGGTTTCAAGGCACCATATTCTTCCTCTTAAAATAGATAGCTACAGACGATACTGTAGTTCTTATACCTTGAAGCTGACATATGATCGATGCTCATAAGATGCCAAAACCTTATCGGGTTCTTAGTGCTTCACAGAATTTGGCCAGTGGGAATAGCTTTCACTTTGTTAGTACAAACTAGGTATAAGAGAGGCGCGCTTCGCTGCGCCGTACAGTCTAGTGTGCAAAAGTAGAATACAACATCGTTCGAATCACGAAAGACGGATGTTCGCACTTAAGGTTAAAGCGACGTATATCATATTTAATATATTTGTATGATGCATAACTACTCTTTTCTAAGTTGCTACTCTTTTCTAAGTTCCGTGGTACGAATTTGCGGTTGGTCCTGTGTTGAAGGGAGTGGGTAGCAGATCTTTAGGCTGAAATTTGCAAGCACCTAAGATTTAGTTATCTACAGGTTTTGGCTGCTAATCCATGGGACAAACCCATATTGCTGTACTTACTAAGAAAGACAGGGAAAAGGAAGCTTATCACATGTGTATATTGAATAAACCCTTTGGGCAAGCATGTCTTGACCATCTGCAACCCCAGGCTGATGAAATCAATGCGCAATTATACTACTCAAGGAAAAGCTTTTCATTACATGCACTATTGCAATATAACTTTTATACTGAAAACTTTATTCAATGGACTATTTCCTTGCGATTCACTGGACTTGTACAAAACAAAGCGCAATTAAAGAAGCATACTAACAGTGTTCTTTCCTATACAATAGAAAGCCCAAAAGGAAAAAAGTGAACAGAGTAATGCATAAAAAGAACAGACAGAAGATTATAGACTAATGGCTAATCTAATATACAACCCACAACAATTGAGATAAGCTATACACAGGTAAGAATAGGACAAATGGGTTTAGCTGTGCAGAACAATCTAAATATAGACGAAAAAATCACACCTAATCACCTCAATCAAAGTATAAAAACTAGACACATAGAAATAAACAACAATCGTATAGTAAATTAATATCAACAAAGCATTAAAATAAAATAGGGGAAAAGCTTGATCACAACATGTATCCAATATTATAATGACCTGTGAGAAATGAATACCCCAATGAATTTATGCAAAGGCAGATCAATATAAACGCAAATAATCATAGGAATATGTTGAATTACCAATTCTGTAAGGGAAGAAAGATCTGATAGCCAAAGAGTTGAGAGGCTCGGAGAGCCTATATTAAGAAAACCAAGACTGTTGTAGCCATCTACTCTGTAAAATGAGAGAGATTGCCTATCTGAAGCAAACTTAATTAACTTATATCCCTGCGTGATCAAACAAGCGTAAGCTCAAAGATAATTCAGCTTAAATGCTAATACAACGTCTACCTATAAAACTAAGGTGCAGATTTTTTTGAGATGACATGTACGGTGACAATAAACAGCTAATGCTAATTTAATATCTACCTATAAAAATGAGGTGCAGATATTTTTGAGATGGCATGTACGGTGATAACTGTAGGTCCAAAGATAACTCAACTTTATTAGGTAACATGTATGCTATCAGGTTTATTTCCATCCCAAGCATGTATACTCTACCAAATATAACAGGGATATTGCATATACCACTATTTATGATCCAGTTATCTTAACCTATATATTTACAAAGCAGCTACATGCAATATAATTTGATAAATTATCTAAATGCAAATGGAAGCAAAATACATAAGCAAGTTTGGCAGAAATCATGATTTTCCCTGGTCGATCAGGTGCCATACTTTTATAGAGAAGAATACAGGACAACCATGCTACATGCAGTATAATCTGATAACTTATCTAATTGTGAATGGAGTCAAAATATTCAAGCAAGTAGAGCCTCTAAGATTGTTTCACCATTAACAATGGTCAGAACAAGAATTAGTCTAAAACATAGAAACAAAAGGAAACATAATTACAAAGCAATAAGAATACTTGTATTTCATGGCAAGAACCCTTAGCACATATAAATCTCCAAAGATTTGATTTTGTGATTCCAGATTGTGCGTAACCCAATGAAGGAGACTTAGCCAGTGCTCTGGATAGTCTAAACATATTATTATTTTGATACTTCCTCCAAGTTGTGCTATACAAAATAGGCAATGAAAAGGTGTTCCAGCATGTCGACGGAGTGCTTCAATAAACAATAAGAATAAGCTGTAGAATCTTCACCACAAGAGTGGACAAAATTTCAATTCCATTAAGAGAAATGTGATGACAGGTACTACAATATTATATTTCAGAAATGATTGAAATGATACCTGTGCTAAATAATTCACTCAAAATTGCCTCAACATGATCCTTCGGCACAACAGCACAAGGACTCAGTAAAGGGAGTCCACCTTTCAGAAAATGGAGATCGGTACGACAGACTCCGCAATCTGCATAAGCTGAGTACAGATGACATCAGATCAACAAAGCCCAGAGCCAGTTACATCCGATTGCCGATCGACCTCACAGAATGCAGTAGGTGTGTAGAAAGTAGACAACTTGGGCATCCGATCATCCATCCCATTTTCCTCGAATTAACAAGCCAATTAATTAGTTCTAACAAGCCCTCCCTACCCATAAGGTTAACAATTACTCCTAATTTTTTATTATAGGTACTAATGCATACCTAACCAGCAGAATCATGTACCAAATTAGAGAGAGCTCTTTAGAGACAGTAGAAGAGAGGACCCAGCAAATTCATCTCATATCAGTTGAGTGACACATAGCAATAGCAATACATAATAATCCAGTTGTATTAGGAAGGGAAAACCGGGACCCTTGGTCCTGATGAGGACCTCGCCGGCCTTAGGCCACGGCATGCAAAACTCCTCCATCGTCAGCGGTCGCCCAGGGTCCCAGAACACCTCCAGACATTGATTTACTCTCTCACTTTGGCCGTCCGTCTGGGGATGGTAAGCAGTGCTAAGTAGCAATTTGGTATCCCATGCTGTGAATAACTCCTTCCAAAACCGGCTAGTAAATATCTTGTCTCTATCTGACACAATGGAATGAGGGATTCCGTGAAGTTTAACCACATTGTCCAGAAAAAGTCGGGCAACTTCCACTGCCGTAAAGGGATGTTTAAGAGCCACAAAATGAGCATATTTGGAAAAACCTATCCACCACCACCATAATTGTATCAAACCCATCCGAACGAGGTAACCCCTCAATGAAGTCCATTGTTACTTCTCTCCATGCACCGTCAGGTATAGGCAACGGTTGTAACAGACCTGTTGTCTTACAGTTTTCATGCTTGGCCTGTTGGCATACAACACACTGTTTGATGTAAGTGGTCACCTCAGACTTTAATCCAGCCCAAACAAACAGTTTCTTCACACGCTGATAAGTAGCAGATACTCCGGAATGACCCCCAAAAGCACTGGAATGAAATTCATGAATGAGCTTCGTTTTCAATGCTGAATTTGCGCCCACCCAAATTCGGCCGTGTTGTTTGATGATTCCCTGACAGAGGGCAAAACCATTTTCATCTGGACTGTGAATAGCCAATGACGACAATAATTGTTGTGCCTTCATATCGGTCACATACGAATTCATGACTTCCTGAATCCATAATGGCTGAATACGAGATACAGCTTGTATTGCCATCAAGTGTCCAACACGGGATAATGCGTCAGCTGCCCGATTTGTTGCCCCTTGCTTATACTGGATCCGAAACTGCAATCCCATCAATTTAGCCATGGCTTTACGCTGCAAATCGGACATGAGTTGTTGATCATTCAAATAGCAGAGGCTGCGATGATCCGTTTTAATTATGAACTCATCTCTTTGTAAGTACTGACGCCATTTATCCACTGCCATCAATACTGCCAAGAATTCCTTTTCATACACAGCCAACGTTTGATGCTTGATACTTAAAGCTTTGCTGAGAAATGCAATCGGATGGCCGTTTTGCATCAATACCGCTCCAATACCCACGTCACAGGCGTCCGTCTCAATTATGAAAGTCTGCTGGAAATCCGGCATGGCCAAGACTGGTGTCTGCGACATTGCTTGCTTCAGTTTATCAAAAGCAACAGAGGCTGACTCCTCCCAAGAAAAAACCCTCTTCTTCAGCAATTGAGTTAAAGGTTTGGCAATTGTACCATAATTGCGCACAAATTTCCTATAGTATCCCGTTAAACCAAGAAATCCCCGTAATTCCGACACATTGGTTGGTTGTGGCCATGTAACCATTGCTTGTGTCTTCTCGGGATCTGTAGCCACCCCTTTGTCAGATATAATATGTCCCAAATAAGAAATGGATGATTGGGCAAAAGCACATTTAGACTGTTTCACAAACAAGCGATTCTGTTGTAAAAGTGCCAATATCTTGTCTAAATGGGCTACATGAGACTCCAAATCAGGGCTATATATCAAGATGTCATCGATAAAGACTAACACAAATCTCCTCAAGTATGGAGCCAATATAGAATTCATCAAACACTGAAAGGTCGCCGGCGCATTTGTTAAGCCAAATAGCATAACACAAAAGTGAAAATGCCCATGATGAGTTTTAAAAGCCGTTTTCTCCACATCTTTTTCTGCCATTCGAATCTGATGGTACCCTGCCCGTAAATCCAACTTAGAGAAGAACTTAGTACCGGCGAGCTCATCCAATAACTCGTCCACCACCGGCATGGGAAATTTATTTTTGATAGTCAGACTATTCAATTTTCTATAATCAACGCAAAATCTCCAACTCCCATCTTTCTTTTGCACCAAAAGAACTGGAGACGCGAACGGACTGACACTCGGCTGAATTAACCCTTGGTTCAGCATTTCAGCGACTTGATGTTCTATTTCATCTTTGTGCATCGGTGAATAGCGATAGGGCCGGCTATTCACTGGTACCGCGTCCGGAACCAATGCTATAGTATGATCATATGCCCTTGAAGGTGGTAATTGCTGCGGTTCATGAAATACCTCCGCATACCTCTCAAGCACTGACTGAATTTGCTGCGGAATACTATCCGTTGTCTGAATTGCTACAGTTGTGTGAAATAATGCCAACGCCCAGATTTCATTTCCGCACTTCCATTTACTCAACTGATGCAGACACATTTCTGATATAACAGGATCGGTTTTAGTGCATAAACCTTGCAGCTTAATGACTCGATCGCGATACATAAACTCGAGGGTCTTGTTTTTCCAGTGACATGTCATCGGACTATGCAATTGAAGCCAATCCATACCAAGCACAGCATCATAAGCACCCAGTTCTAGTACTCGCATATCCGTGCAGAATGTATGCCCTTGCACCCACCATTCCAGCTGCTGAACCCACTGTGTGCATTGTAACGACTCTCCATTAGCCAATTGTACTTGTACCGGTGATAAACATTGAACTGACAAATTTGTGCGGGCAAGAAAAGTAGCATTGATAAAGCTATGAGAGCTGCCCGAGTCCACTAGTACCAGCATCAACTGATTTCCTACCATTGCGCGAAGGCGTACTGTATTAGTATCTTCTGTCCCAGTCAGGGCATGAAGAGAGAGTTTATACTGCTCTTGTTCAAACTCGCGATCCATATCTTCCAATAACTGCAACACTTCATCACTTAGTCGATCCGGTGTCAATGTATTGTCCATCTCCATCGCATGTATCTGAACTGGAGGTTGTTGCTTGCACTGATGATCCCGGTCGTATTTTTCTCCACATTTGAAACACAGACCGCGAGCGCGACGATAGTCTCTCAATTGATGAGCTCGGCCTAAATCATCATTTCCTCCTTTCATTTGCCCAGTTATACCCTCATTTCGAGTTACCCCTGAAGCACGAACACCTCCTGAACTCTTCCAAGGTTTGTTTTTCAGCTTTTCCCATTTCTCCTCCTGGATCCGTGCTAGCACCCCCGCTTTCTGTACTGATTCCGGTAACTGAAGTTCAACCTCATAACGTAGCTCCTCCTTCAATCCCATAATAAATTGATGCACAAAGAAATCCTCAGTACATGACTTGGTGTAGGCTTTAACTTTATACATTGCCAGTTCAAATGCAATCTGGTACTCCTCGACCGAACCCACTTGCTTAAGCTGAATCAAGTCTCTGATGAACCGACGACTATCATAGATCCCAAACTCTGCCTCCACGGCTGACATAAAGTTTTCCCAATTACCAAGTACTCGATCTGCTTGATATGCTTGTAACCACAAGGCTGCATTACCCTCCATATGCATAGCCGCCGCTGTCACCCACAAGGAATCATCAATGTTGTACATCTTGAAATATCGAATGCAACGATCCTTCCAAATGCGAGGTTCTGTACCCTCAAATTTGGGAAACAACATTTTTGGAAGTGGTGTTTTCCGTTCTGTCAGCCCCATCTCCGATCCCATCCGATGTGATCTGCTATTGGAACAAGAGTTCATCAAAGGCGGTAAAGTACACTTCCCCAACAAGCCTGCTGTCTGTGCTGTCAAAGTACCCCCATGTGTGACACCCGGAATTTCTCTAGGCCGCGGTGTCACAAAATCAGCCTCATCAGCAGAACGTTCCACCGCCGATGCCCCAAGAACTTGATTCAGGGTCTGCGTTGTCTTTTGAAACTGTTCCATCAAACCCGAAATCACCGTTCGGTGCTCCTCCACCTGGGACTGGAGAGCCGGTATCGATTCGATAGGTTTAATCTTCTCAACTATAAAATCCAAACTCGCCTTCATGGATTCCCAGCGACCATCCATTTGAGCCCATCTCATCTCATCATTTCCAGCAGTCTCTTCCATCGCTTCCAATAGCAGCTTCGTCTGCACGGATGGCTTGGTAGGCGCCGTGGCGAAGAATCGGACAACCCAACCAAATCGGAACTTACGCAACCCAACCAAAGAGAGATCGGATTCTTCTAGATCGATCTTTGGGATTTTACGGGTTGATCAGAAGAAAGAAAAAAAAATTTCCCCAACTTGGTGCTGGCTCTGATACCAAATATAGCGACCAAAACTCGAAAAGACCCAACACAACCGACAAAAGGAACAGTGATCCGACAAATTTAAACACCGAGTTCAACAAACGATACAAAGTTCAGCAAAGTATCAGAAGAAGCAGCAGAGGAGGATAAAGAGGATAGAGGTTCAGGGAAGAACACGGGGAAAAGTAGATATGGCAATATTTCTTTCTTGTCTTCCAAACCAGACGCACCCAGTTTATATACTTCTAACACCTAGAGCTTTTCCTTCAGTTTCTCCCGTCCTCAATATCTTCGTGCGCTGAAAGCGTCTTCTCGCCAGGCGCTTCCACTTGGACGTTTGGCCGTTGCTGATTCCCGCCCTCAGCGACTCTCTGTTCCACCATTCGCATCGCACCTGACACGCGCACACGAAGCTGGGCCACCGAGCCTCCGATCAGAGCATGTAACACCCCAAAATTTTGCTTTTCTTAAATTCATGTGTGATTTGGCACTTTGGTGAATTTTTGGAATTTTCTGGAATTTATTTGGATTTATTTGGAATTTATTTGAATTTATTCCATTTTGAAATAATTAAAGAATTAAACTTTGCAAATAAAATTTTGTTGGAAATATTTTATTTGAGCCCAAAATGAACCAAAGTATTTTCCAGAATTTTTACGAATTTTTCGAGTCTTTTGCTATTTTTAATGAATTAAATGAATTATCGGGAATTATTTTAATTATTAAATCGCTGGAAAATGCGAGTGGGTTTGTACTATTCATCCGGCCGAGCCCGAGTCGACTCGAGTTCAAGTCCGACCGAGCCACGTGACTCGGCCGAACCAACTCCAAAACCTAATCGATCCCAACCGTTGGATCAAGATCCAACGGTCGATTTCCCGCATCGCTTTGGCCGAATCCGGCCCGGATCCGATCTCAGCAGCGCATCGTGGCCGTTGATCGTGCCACGTGGGCGGTAATCGTCGTCGTCTCCGCCCGAGTCCGAGCCGGACTCCGCCGCCGCGCCCGCCGCCGTGGAGACCGAGGTTTCCGTCTCGGGCACGAACGCCGAGGCTATTGAAAGCCCGGGTCACGCCCCGAGGTGGCCCTCTTCCGCGGCGCGCACCGTGTCCTCGAGCCATCTCGCCGGCCGTCGCCCGTTTGCCGTCTGAGCTCGCCGGAGTTAGAATCCTGTTTCGCCGCGGTTAAAAGCCGATTCCGCCGCCGTCCGCCGTCCTCCGCCGCCACCGAGCACAGATCTAGGACCCCCAGGACGAGACGCACCCGAAGAGACCTTTCATCTCGCCGGAGCGCGCCCGGAACGCCGAGACCGTGGTCATCGTCTTCATCTCCGGCCAAGCTAGCGCCGCCGTGAAGCCATCGCCGACCCCGAGCTCCACCAACCGTCCGATCAAGATCCAAGGGCTCAGATCGCGCCACGTCACCCTCGGTGAGTTCCCCGTTGAAAATCCTAGATCTAATCTCAACCGTTGGATCTAGATCCAACGGCTTAGGTCATGCCACGTGGCGGAATCGCACCAGTTAGATTGGATCTCGACCGTTAGATCAAGATCCAACGGCCCAGATCAACCCGTGCTCCCCAAGCACTTGAGGCCCAAATCAATCCTAGCCGGTTTTCAAACCAACGGCTCACGATCGTACACGCGTGTCGAGGGAGCCGAACCGCCGCGCTACGGGCAGCGTGGAGTCAGCGACACGCTGGGCCCGCGTGTCGGCCGATCGCACCGCGGACGTCACCCATGACGTCATCGGAGGGACTCCACTTGCCAAGACCGTGGCCGAGCCCGCCGACGTCGCCGATGACGTCACCCGAGGGGACCCACTGTCGATCTCACGCGTGAGCCGTGGGCCGGGTCCACGGTAGACCCGAGCCGGCGTGGACCGAGTCCATGGATGGCCGACGCCACCAACCAATCGAGGCTGCCACGTGTCACAGCTGACGCAATAATTAATTTCCGAAAAAGAAAATGATTTATTAATTCGAAATAATGATTTCAGATTTTGTTTCAAACTTCAAACGCTTATAACTTTTGCGTTTCAACTCCGATTTGAGTGATTCAAATTTCTAAATTTGTATAAAATTGAGATCTACCTAAATATGAATTTTATTTAATTTTTGGACTAAAGTTTTTCTCTGCAAAATTATTTAATTGATTATTTAAACTTTAAATAATCATAACTTTTGCGTCTTAACTCCAAATTTGACGATTCCAGTTTCTAAAAACTCATAAAATTATGTTCTCTCTGTTTATGGATTTTATTTGGATGTTTGGACACTTTTTGCATATTGTTTATTCGTGTATTTGCTATTTGCACGCTTTGCGAGTAGACGTTGAAGTGCCGGAAGGATTCGAAGGAGAAGTATTAACTCAGGATCCAACTCAAGACCAAGAACAAGTACTTTTTGAAGGCAAGTTGTGCTTTGACCATGTTGATCCTATTTTGAAATCTATTTTGATTTAACCTATTGCATGCTAAGTTCAAATAGAAAATACTTTATTTAAATATGGGGGATTAGATAAACACCAATCTACTGTATGACACCTTGATTATTTAAGTATGTGCCATGACCCCTTTGTCACCCTAGTTGTGGATTACTAGTTGGACATTATTAGATTGCCAACATGGGTTTTAGACCGTTGTAGTAAACTGCTTAGACCTGCTACGTGCTCATAACATGATTTTGGACAATCAAATGCTAATATTGACTTAATGATATATTGAACCTGTTTTGGAAAGGTATCATGTGATGTTGATGGCACGTGGTGCATGGTAATCAACTGGGGTTTGATAAATGATTTTCGAGGGGCATGTGGCAAGAGTAATCGTGGGCGATTGTGGCATTGGGGATGTTGATTTGGTTCTTCGGGTAGTCTTGCCCTGGTCACCCTAAGGACTTAACCTTGCAAGCCTTTGAACTGGATCTAACGTGCAACCACATGTCTGTAATGGGACGGACCTAGTTGACTAAGTTGCTAATAACGCACTGTGGGACCTCAGGGAGGTCAACTACACCCTTTGTGTAAGTTATGCGGGGAGCGTCGGAGTGAGGCCAGTACCCATCTAACGGTTGATTGGCCTAGACTTCGCCTTAGCTAAGGGAAGGGTTAGTGTGCAATAACCGGGAGGACCACTTGTATGGTTAGAAGTTTCAAAGACTTTGTTACTGAACTCGCCTTTGTGGTGTTTGATTTGTATCTTGTGGGTAAAGTGCATAACCTCTGCAGAGTATAGAATCTATTCGAATAGCCATGTCCGCATGGTATTGGACATCGCCGAATTACAGTCAAGGGTTAGATTTTCTCAAAAATAACTTGGTTTGAAAAGTTGGGTTGGATTAATAATGATGTTGATGGAAATGTGGTATAGGATGGGAAGATGGTTGTTAAATTTCTTGAAAAGTTATTTATGCTTTACTTGTTTCTACTGCTTTCGAATCTACTTATATTACTTGTCAAATGTTTCTGCCAAATATACCTTGAGCTATTCCTTTGTACCAAGCCATGCATATAGTATATTAGCCTGCATTCTGCATGACTTGTCGAGTACCAAGTACTCACCCTTGCCACCCTACAACACCGCTTGAAGAGGAGAATACACGGCTTTGGAGGAGGAGCTCCAAGGGGATCCGTCTACTTAGGAGCGAGCGATCGGTTGCCTGTGGTATCTTGGATGGCGCCACGATGTTACCTTCTTTGATTTTCATTGCTACTATTTCTCTCTTAATAAGTTTCGCCTGTGAGGCGTATATTGTAACTTGACCATAAGGTCGAGTAACTTGATTAGTTATTTAAATAAAAGTACTTTGATAGTATCGAATGGTATGATTGTGATATTTACCGATGTTAAGACTGTGTGCACTAGCGCGTTCCTGGACTAGTGTTGAATACACAGAGGGTCCGGATTTGCAAATCTGGGGTCCCGACAGAGGTGGTATCAGAGCCATACTGACTGTAGGCTCAACCCTAGCTAGAATGGTCGTAGTGAGGATAAAACCTATTTTCTAAAAGCTAAAAATTTGTCAAGATAAGAAATGACATCTCGACTTATCCCCTTCTCTCTTTTCTTGTCTCTTGCTGAAATTTTTCCTTACCTTGTCACAATTTAAAAATCCTGAGTTCTTACGTAAGCACTCTTGTGACAGATGGAGGAAGAGTTCAACTACGTTGATCTGGGAATTGGTCACGCCGCGGAACTTTGGCACATGCTACAAACTCTCGGAGATTTTGAGAAGCCCCAATACCATGTAGAAGTGATCAGACAAGCGGGATTGATCAAGGCTTGTGACGTAAAGATTGAGGTACCTGCTAGGAAGAAGGGCCCAGGCAATCGCCCGATACACCGTGACCGCCAGGAGGTCTACAATGCAGATGGGTATCCAAGAAGTATCACGACGAGCAATGCGGCACATTACCCGTATCTACGCCAGAGAGTTGGAGAGCACGGTGTTCCGTTATCACCCGCGCAGCAATAACCTTCATGACCCGAAGGCGATTCAGGATGAGGATGCCATGGTTACACAGTTGGCACGATTTGTTGTCGCCCAGGAGGGTGTACTAGATGATACAAGCAAGGAGCTACGAAGGCCCGCAAGGAGATCACGACGGAGAAGAACAGATGGCGGGAAGCTCAAGAGTATGTGTCACACCTTCGCGAAGGATTGACGAGTTGGAGATGACTTTGTACGGACGAGCGAGCCAAGATTTCGAGCTACACGAGCCAGATCCGGAGGAGTCGAGATCCGATGAGGACACCGCTTCTTCGACTACCACAGATGACACGATTGTCGGACATGGCAATCGTTTCGCACCTATGCCGCAAAGACACCCGTACTCTGTGCCGTGGAGGTTTTCTCGGCAGTGAGCGTAGGTTCTATAGTGAGACTCCTTCACCGAGTCGCGTCATAGAATAAAGAGTCACCCTTTAGGCGTTAGACTCCAATGTGAGTTCGATTTGGATTTTCTTTGTTTGCTGAGTGTGCAGTATGTGTTGCAAGGTCCTTAGGCATTGTAAGCAACCATACCAAGTTATTAATAATAAAGTTGGACCTTAACGTTACACCTTACGCCCCGCATAAGTTCCATATTACTTGTCTATTCTTGTTTCCCTCTCATCTCTAAACCTAGAGCAAATCGACAGATGGTGAACACCCGTGGAAACTTTGGAAGCAATGGAAGTGGTTCTCGCCCAGCAGAAAACCCCAATGAGGGAGCACCAGACCGCCAACTGGATGTGCAGAATTTGGAGCTTTTCACGCTGCCCGGACTTCGGTTGATGCATGCTATGATGCAACAAATGCAACACGTCACTACGCTTGATCGCTAATCAAGTTAATCGAGTGACCACGCCAGAATACAAGACTGCCGAGTTCATGAGGACTCACCCACCCACTTTCTTCGGGAATGCCAATCCATTGGAGGCCGATGATTGGTTAAGGTCAATTGAGAGGAAGCTACACATAGCTCAATGCATAAGAAATGAGAAGGTACTCACGCTTCTCATCGGTTGGAAGGAACAGTAGTCGAATGGTGGGAGAATTTACGTACACGCAAGAGAACCCTCAAGATATCACTTGGGAAGAATTCACGGTGCATTCGACAAAGATTACGTGCTGAAGGAATCATGGACCTTAAGAAGGAGGAGTTCAGAGCATCAAGCAAGGTAATCGGCCCGTGGCGACTACTGAACAAGTTCACACAGCCTAGCACGCTTACGCACTTTTTGAGGATGTAGCGACAGATAAAGCCAGGCAGCCTCGCTTTTATGAAGGGACTTAACTCAGGATTGCAAGTAGGATTGATCACCCACACCTTCCCAGATTTCCAAGAGTTGGTGAATAAGGCACTTATTCTTGAGGACAAGCGCAAGGAAATGGATGAGAACAGAAGCGCAGGATGCAACGGCAAGGATCACGCCAGGAACGAATA
Source organism: Rhipidocladum racemiflorum (assembly GCA_036346355.1). NCBI lineage: Eukaryota > Viridiplantae > Streptophyta > Magnoliopsida > Poales > Poaceae > Rhipidocladum > Rhipidocladum racemiflorum. Next base: position 2,225,422 of record CM070576.1, on the reverse strand, counting down.
AATACGCTGAGAGTTGCACCAAATCAATTCTTGATTCCAGCCACAAATGCAACAAGGACACCGTCACGGCACCAAGACACATCAATCGTAACTACGGACCCGGCCCTTCGCTAGAAACACTACTCCAGCGTCAAGAAGGAACAGTGAGACGCCGCTACAAGCGCAACGAGCCAGGACACTTTGCCAACATGATTGTCCAAAGAAGACAGCAGAGTGACCCAGTTCGCTTCAATCTAGGAACCACCCCGGCTAGGACCCCGGCAAAGACCAGTGAGCCACACCCCTGACTGTGGTGAGAGGCCGAGTCAACCATGTCACCGCAGATGCAACTGCGAGAATGCTACGGACGTCGTCTTGGGTAAGTTACTTGTTAACTCGATACACCTGCTTGATTTTGTTTGACTCGAGCTTCAGATTCGCTTGTTTCGCAAGGCTTTGCTACTAGAAATGATTTGAGGATTGCAAGACTTAGATGCATGCTTTTAGTTCAAACCCCTGGTTCGAACTCCGAACGAAAAGTAGGATGTTTGGGTGAGAATACTAATAGATGGAATAGAGTTCCTAGCAAACCTTATAATTTTGGAGACCTGGACCTTAGAGCGTTATTTTGGGAATGGATTGGTTATCCAAGCACAAGGCCGTATTGGATTGTGGACGAAGGACTATCTCGATTGAGAGCCCTTGTGGAAAGAAAGTGGAATTTCAAGCTACTTTGTAGTTAGAGATGGATAGTTGATGGTTAACGGTACCAAGACAATCAAGCATAGAGGATGTCTCCGTAGTGAATGAGTACCCGGATGTTTTTCTGAAGATCTACAGTATGCCGCTGACAGGGACATAGAGTTTGTGATAGAGCTTGTACAGTGCAAAGACCGATAGCAAAGAGACCCTATCGGATGTCCACCGAGGAGTTGGTTGAGATGAAGAAACAGCTAGAAGAGTTAATGGAGAAAGGATTTATCAGGTGAGTTAGTCGCCGTGGGAGCACCAGTTTTGTTTGTCAAGAAAAAGGACGGGAGTTTCAGGATGTGCATTGACTACCGTGCACTCAATGAAGTCACCGTGGAAGAATAAGTATCCGCTACCCAGGATTGATGATTTGTTTGATCACCGAGAGGAGCCGGAGTTTTCTCCAAGATTGATGCGAGATCGAGGATACCATCGATTGAAGATCCGATCGAGGAAGATATCCGAAGATCGCATTCTCGTCAAGATATGGACATTACGAGTTCTGATTATGTCTTTTGGCCTGACGAATGCGCCAAAGATATTTCATGAATATGATGAATAAGGTGTTCATGGAATACTTGGACAAGTTTGTCGTCGTGTTCATAGATGATATTCTAATCTACTCCAAAACGGAGGATGAACATGTTAGGACACTTAAGGCGAGTTTTGGAAAAGCCGAGGAACAGCAACTCTTCGCCAAGTTCAAGTAAGTGTGGTTTTTGGAAGGACAAGGTGGAGTTTCTTGGACATGTAATGACCGCAGAAGAGTCGCCGTAGACCCAAGCAAAGTAGAAGCTGTGTTACATTGGGAGCGGTAGAAAGGCGTGACCCAGTTCGGAGTTTCCTTGGAATGGCAGGATACTACCGCCGTTTCATCGAAGGCTTTCTCGACAATTGCGAAACCTCTTACGCAATTGTCAAGAAGGAAAAGAAGTTTGCATGGACGCTTTAATGTGAGAAAGGATTTCAGGAGTGAAGAAGCGATTGACATCGGGCCACGGTGTTAGTTCTACGGATGTTAATCAAAGCTTTGATATTTATTGTGACGCATCGCGCCAAGGACTTGGATGTGTGGCCGATGCGTAATGGAAAGGTCGCCGCTTATGCATCAAGGCGATTGAGGCCGCATGAGGAAAATTATCCGACACATGACCTAGAGTTAGCCGCCGTAGTGCATGCCTTGAAGATATGGCGTCACTATCTCGATTGGAAACAGATGTGAAGTATATACGGATCATAAGAGCCTTAAGTACATATTCACCAGTCGGATCTGAATATGAGGCAAAGGAGATGGTTAGAGTTGATCAAGGATTACAATGTTGGAATCCATTACCATCCTTGAAGGCCAACGAGTAGCCGATGCTCCGAGTCGGAAAAGCCATACCGTGAGTACGATGCTAGCCACAAGTCAGGATGAGTTATGTGAGGATTTTCAGAAAATGAAGATTGAGGTGGTACCTAGCGGATTCTTGGCCGCATTAGAAGTAAAGCCTACTCTAGAGGACCAGATCCGAGAAGGGCAGAAGGATGATAACAAGATCCGCAGGATTAAGTCCATCAAGGAGGAAGGCAAGGCAGAGGACTTCAAGTTGGATGGGCAAGGCACGTTGTGGATGAAGGATCGCATTTGTGTGCCTAACAAGGAGTTAAAGCAACTGATTTTGGAAGAAGCCCATGACTCCAAGTACTCAATTCATCCTGGAAGCGCCAAGATGTATCAGGATCTGAAGGAGAGATTCTGGTGGCCGAGTATGAAACGTGAAGTTGCTGAGCATGTTGCATTGTGCGACATATGCCAGAGAGTCAAGGCAATGCATCAGAGACCAGCAGGATTGCTACAACCGCTGAAAATACCTGAGTGGAAGTGGGAGGAAATCGGAATGGATTTCATTACCGGTTTGCCTAAAACTCAAGGAGGTTTTGACTCCATATGGGTTATAGTGGATCGCTTGACTAAAGTAGCCCATTTTATCCCCGTGAAGACCACTTACTCGGGAGATAAGTTGGCAGAGTTGTACATGAGCAGGATCGTCTGTTTGCACGGAGTGCCAAAGAGGATTGTATCGGACAGAGGTACCCAATTTACCTCAAGATTTTGGAATAAGTTGCATGAAGCCATGGGAACCCGTTTGAACTTCAAGATCTGACTTATCATCCGCAGACGGATGGACAGACCAAAGAGTCAACCAGATTCTGGAGGATATGTTAAGAGCTTGTGCATTGGCTTATGCTACCTCTTGGGATAAGAGTTTGCCGTATGCCGAGTTCAGTTACAACAATAGTTATCAGGCTAGTTTACAGATGTCACCTTTTGAGGCACTGTTTGGTCGACCCTGTCGGACGCCATTGAATTGGAATGAGACCGGCGAGCGCCGTGTCTTTGGGCCTGATATTCTTCAAAAGGCTGAAGAGCAGATCACCATGATTAGGGAAAGGTTGAAGATAGCCCAATCACGACAAAAGAGTTATGCTGACAACCGTCGCCGAGACTTGAGTTTTGAATCAGAAGACTTTGTATACCTCGAGTTACGCCTCTCAGGGAGTTAAGAGGTTCCATGCCAAAGGGAAACTTCGCACCCGTTATGTTGGACCATTTAAGATTTTGAGCCATGAGGCGAAGTTGCTTATCACCGGAGTTGCCGCATCGTTAGCAGGAGTGCATGACGTATTCCATGTGTCCCGAGTTGAAGAAGTGTCTCCGAGTTCTGAGAGCAGACACCGCTAGAGTTAATTGAGTTGCAAGATGATTTGACTTATAAGGAGCATCCCGTGAGGATTCTGGACATAATGGATCGAGAAACTAGAAACAAGTCAACCCGTTTCTGTAGAGTTCAGTGGAGCAACCATGCAGAGAGCGAAGCGACTTGAGAGCGCGAAGAGGATTTGAAGAAAGAGTTTCCAAACCTATTCTGTAGTGAGCCCTGAATCTCAGGGACGAGATTCTATTAAGGGGGGAGGTTTGTAACACCCCAAAATTTTGCTTTTCTTAAATTCATGTGTGATTTGGCACTTTGGTGAATTTTTGGAATTTATTTGGATTTATTTGGAATTTATTTGAATTTATTCCATTTTGAAATAATTAAAGAATTAAACTTTGCAAATAAAATTTTGTTGAAAATATTTTATTTGAGCCCAAAATGAACCAAAGTATTTTCCAGAATTTTTCTGGAATTTTTCTGAGTCTTTTGCTATTTTTAATGAATTAAATGAATTACTGGGAATTATTTTAATTATTAAATCGCTGGAAAATGCGAGTGGGTTTGTACTATTCATCCGACCGAGCCCGAGTCAGACTCGAGTTCAAGTCCGACCCGAGCCACGTGACTCGACCGAACCAACTCCAAAACCTAATCGATCCCAACCGTTGGATCAAGATCCAACGGTCAGGATTTCCGCATCGCCTGGCCGAATCCGCCCGATCCGATCCAGCAGCGCATCATGGCCGTTGATCGTGCCACGTGGATCGGCCGTCGTCGTCGTCTCCGCCCGAGTCCGGCCGGACTCGCGCCGCGCCCGCCGTGGAGAACTCAGGTTTCGTCTCGGCACGAACGCCGAGGTTATTTAAAGCCCGGTCACGCCCGAGGTTGCCCTCTTCCGTGGCGCACTGTGTCCTCGAGCCATCTCGCCGAGCCGCCGCTGCTTGCCCGTCTGAGCTCACGGAGTTAGAATCTGTTTCGCCGCGGCTAAAAGCCGATACCGCCGCCGTCCGCCCTCCTCCGCCGCCACCGAGCACAGATCTAGGACCCTGTGACGACGACGCACGAAGAGACCTTTCATCTCGCCGAGCGCCTTTAACGCCGAGACCGTGGTCATCGCCTTCATCTCCGGCCAAGCTAGCGCCGCCGTGAAGCCATCGCCGACCCGAGCTCCACCAACCGTCCGATCAAGATCCAAGAGCTCGAGATCGCGCCACGTCACCCTCGGTGAGTTCGTTGAAAATCTTAGATCTAATCTCAACCGCTGGATCTAGATCCAACGGCTTAGGTCATGCCACGTGGCGGAATCGCACCAGTTAGATTGGATCTCGACCGTTAGATCAAGATCCAACGGCCCAGATAAACCCGTGCTCCCCAAGCACTTGAGGCCCAAATTCAATCCTAGCCGTCGGTTTTCAAACCAACGGCCACGATCGTGCCACGTGTCCAGTGGAGCCGAACCGCCGCGACCGCGGCGTGGCAGTCACCGACACGCCGGGCCCGCGTGTCGGGCCGATCGCGACCGTGACGTCACCCATGACGCCATCGGAGGGACCCACCACAAGACCGTGGCCGAGCCTCACGACGACGCCGATGACGCTACCCGGCGGGACCCACTGCTGGCCTCACGTGAGCCGTGGACCGGGTCCACAGAGACCCGAGCCGAGCGTGGACCGAGTCCATGGACCTACCGACGCCACCAACCAATCGAGGCTGCCACGTGTCCAGCCGACGCAATAATTAATTTCCAAAAGAAAATGATTTATTAATTCGAAATAATGATTTGATTTTGTTTCAAACTTCAAACGCTTATAACTTTTATGCTTCAACTCCAATTTGAGTGATTCAAATTTCTAAATTTGTATAAAATTGAGATCTACCTAAATATGAATTTTATTTAATTTTTGGACTAAAGTTTTTCTCTGCAAAATTATTTAATTGATTATTTAAACTTTAAATAATCATAACTTTTATGCCTTAACTCCAAATTTGACGATTCCAGTTTCTAAAAACTCATAAAATTATGTTCTCTCTGTTTATGGATTTTATTTGGATGTTTGGACACTTTTTGCCTATTGTTTATTCGTGTATTTGCTATTTGCACGCTTTGCGAGTAGATGTTGAAGTGCCTAAGGATTCAAGGAGAAGTATTAACTCAGGATCCAACTCAAGACCAAGAACAAGTACTTTTTGAAGGCAAGTTGTGCTTTGACCATGTTGATCCTATTTTGAAATCTATTTTGATTTAACCTATTGCATGCTAAGTTCAAATAGAAAATACTTTATTTAAATATGGGGATTAGATAAACACCAATCTACCGTATGACACCTTGATTATTTAAGTATGTGCCATGACCCTTTGTCACCCTAGTTGTGGATTACTAGTTGGACATTATTAGATTGCCAACATGGGTTTTAGACCGTTGTAGTAAACTGCTTAGACCTGCTACGTGCTCATAACATGATTTTGGACAATCAAATGCTAATATTGACTTAATGATATATTGAACCTGTTTTGGAAAGGTATCATGTGATGTTGATGGCACGTGGTGCATGGTAATCAAGCGGGTTTGATAAATGATTTTGGCCGGGCATGTGGCAAGAGTAATCAGTGGGCCATTGTGGTATTGGGGATGTTGATTTGGTTCTTCGGGTAGTCTTGCCCTGGTCACCCTAAGGACTTAACCTTGCAAGCCTTTGAACTGGATCTAACGTGCAACCACATGTCTCAGAATGGGACGGACCTAGTTGACTAAGTTGCTAATAACGCACTGTGGGACCTCAGGAGGTCAACTACACCCTTTGTGTAAGTTGTGCGGGAGCGCATCGGGCCGAGGCCAGTACCCATCTAACGGTTGATTGGCCTAGACTTCGCCTTAGCTAAGGGAAGGGTTAGTGTGCAATAACCGGGAGGACCACTTGTATGGTTAGAAGTTTCCAAAGACTTTGTTACTGGAACTCGCCTTTGTGATGTTTGACTGTATCTTGTGGGTAAAGTGCATAACCTCTGCAGAGTATAGAATCTATTCGAATAGCCGTGGTCCGCGGTATTGGACATCGCTCGGGAATTACAAATCAAGGGTTAGATTTTCTCAAAAATAACTTGGTTTGAAAAGTTGGGTTGGATTAATAATGATGTTGATGGAAATGTGGTTTAGGATGGGAAGATGGTTGTTAAATTTCTTGAAAAGTTATTTATGCTTTACTTGTTTCTATCGCTTCGAATCTACTTATATTACTTGTCAAATCTGTTTATCGCAAATATACCTTGAGCTATTCCTTTGTACCAAGCCATGCATATAGTATATTAGCTTTGCATTCGTGCATGACTTGCCGAGTACCAAGTACTCACCCTTGCCACCCTACAACACCAGTTGAAGAGGAGAATACACCACTTTGGAGGAGGAGCTCCAAGGGGATCCGTCTACTTAGGAGCGAGCCGGTCAGTTGCCTGTGGTATACTGGATGGCGCCACGATGTTACCTTCTTTGATTTTCCGCTGCTACTATTTCTCTCTTAATAAGTTTCGCCCTGTGAGGCGTATATTGTAACTTGACCATAAGGTCGAGTAACCAGTTGGTTATTTAAATAAAGTACTTTGATAGTATCGAATGGTATGATTGTGATATTTACCGATGTTAAGACTGTGTGCACTAGCGCGTTCCTGGACTAGTGCTGAATACACAGAGGGTCCGGATTTGCAAATTCGGGGTCCCGACAGAGCACAGCCAAAAGTTAGATTAAGCAGAGCAAAGATCGCGACGCGAGCACAAGTGGAGCCCGGAGAAACCACGATTCATGAGGCCTGATCATGCAGATCCAGGAGGAGAGGTCGGAGGCGGGGGAGAGAGGAACAGCACGCGCGCGCGCGCGAGAGAGAGAGAGAGAGAGAGAGCCATGTCCTTGACCTTGAGGAGGCCGACCTCACCAAGGTAGGCGACGGCGAGGCACGCACTCTCGAAGACCCCCATCTCGATGGAGCGCCCCTTCCCGAAGCCTCTAGGGTGGCGGCCGGTCATTCCACGGTGGACAGACCGGGGAGCTGAGGGTGAGGCTTCGTTAGACAGTCGAATCGATGGGAGAAGTGAGGCGCGGAGGAGGCAATGGTGGGCGAGCGGAGGATGCGAGGAAGCCAACGAAGATGGGGGGGTCCGGCGCTCCTCAAGGGCTCCGCTAGGCCGGATCCCACGACCCTTCGATAGAAGAAGGGAGGCGCGGAGGAGGCGACGACGGGCAGGCGAGGAAGCCAGCGAAGACTGGGGGGAGGGGGGCCGGCGCTCCTCGAGGGCTCTACGAGGCCGGAGTCGATGGTAGGCGAGCAGAGGAGGCGAGGAAGCCAGCGAAGTCCGGGAGGCTCCGGTGCTCCTCGAGGGCTCCGCGAGGCCGGTCAAGGACTGGGACGCATGGGCGGATGGATGGAAACAACTGAGGAGCAGGGTTTGCAATATCGTTTTTAGAGGGATTTTCGCAACCCTAGCGGTACCGATTTTCGTCGATTTTCGCACGAAAATCGCTAGAAATCGCATAAATACCCAGACGAAGCCAAAACGAGTGGAAAAATTGCAAAACCGACAAGAAAGTAGCGAAAATCGTGCGATAAGCACCGATTATCGACGATATTTTGTGGAAAATCGACAGTATGAAGGAAAACCGAGAAAATTTGAGAAAATTTAAAAAAAATAGTTAAAAAAATCTGAAAAAATGCTAGAAATTTGTAAAATCAAGGTAAAAACAAAACATTACAATAAATGTTATAAATACATTAAAAAATATGGAAAGAATAGGAAAATATAAATAGCACAACGATGGTAAAAAAATAAAAAAATTTGGCATGACCTTTGCTATATTTTAGATAATTTCAAGTTATAAAATAGACATTTAGCAACAATAAATAGCATTCCATGTTAATACCATTCACATATTTTACCATTCACATATTCATACATGAATCCAACATGAAAGTTTCCAATTGGCATAGCTTTGTCCCAGAATAGGCATGTAGCAACAATATTTCAATATTTCTCACCGAAAATGAAAGTTTCCAATTGGCATATAGCTTTGTCGTCCTTCCATTATCATAGAAATATCATGTTGGACCTACATGAATGCTACATTAGTAAAAATGGAGTTGCAATAAAATGAAATATACAAATAAAACATTACCTCCAGGCTACGGGTAGTATTGTTCAGTGTACACTTGGTTGGCCGTGTTGTACTCCTCAGTGGACATCATAAGCAATCCTCGTGTAGCTAACAACTCCGCCTTGTATTTGTGCCAACTTTGACCCGTCCAAGGGCTAGTCGTTTCCCACTGTTGGTACAATAAGGCATAAAAGTCGGGATCTTGCCACTCATAGACCCATCGGGTGGGAGTTTGTGCACGAGCATCCGGGATGGCGTAGTCATAGCCACCATATGAGCCATAACTCTCTTGCGTCTCCGTGGCACTGTACGAGCTACAGCTATCATGTGGTGCGGCGTGGCTTTTTGTATGGTCCTTTCCTACGGTAGTCGTCCTTTGTGATTGAGGAGCGCCATGGTCCCTGTCTTGTGTAGCATGAGTGTGCTGGGACTCCCCTGTAAATTCTATAGGACGTTGTCCTTTTGAGTGGGAAGTTGGAGCGAGAGGGGTATCATCACTGGGCTTACCCCCATCGCTGTCCGACTTGGAGCTGCTATCATTGGACTCTTGGTACGGGGGCTTCGACGGTCTCTAGGAGTGCTATCAGTCGAGTCATCACTACCAACATATGGGGGACCCTTCCCCTTTCCTTTGGATGGAGCTCTTTTTTTTGTGGAAAACCTTGTCGTAACTGTTGGGTGCTTCCTCTTCCCAGTGTGACTACCACCCACTGTCTTATCGGCCCATTCTGGGATGCTTGCGGCCAAGATATGCTTCGCAATGTAACAGGGTCAACCGGGTCTGTCACAATGTGCGATGGGAGGGGGGTGTCACTCTCTGTGTCCTCCTCATCAAGCAAGGGATCAGCATTGGACCTCCCTTTCTCCATCCACTGGCGGATTGGATTTTCAGCATCACATAGTGTAAGCTCCATAAGACGCTGGAATGGATCATCTGCCTCTGTGCACCTCTGATTTTCTTCAGCTTGTATTCGTAGTCGAAGATTGTAGTTAACGTACACCAACTTATGGAGCTTTTTGTATGATAAGCGGTTGCGAACCTTGGTGTGGATTAACGCAAACGTACTCCAATTGCGCTCGCACCCGCTGGAAGAAGCGCAATGCGAAACAATCCGCATTGCTAACTTCTGGAGTGTCGGTGTGTCAGAACCGAACACTCCCCACCAATGTGCTACAAGTTAACAAAGAGCACAGTAAGTACCAACGAGAGTGTGTAGGATCGAAGTATACGAATATAGCAATCAGAGGGGGGTGAATGATTGTGCGGAAGCTAAAACCAAATTCTTGATCTATTAAAAGTTCACCCCAAAACAGAACCAAATAATTGCCTCGTTTTCGACAAAAACAGAATGACAGAGGTTCGTTAAAATGCGAATTCCCGGAGATCCAACCGTCGGATCGATCTGAAATTTGGACACAAGAAACTAGATTCCAGTATGAATCGAATCCAAAAAGAATCAGCTCGATCGGACTTATGGATCAAAAGTTATAAGCTTCTCAAGCTTGCTGTTCAGAACTTGACGAAAATCAATCTAATCGAAACTTGTAGATTGATCAAGAACAACAAAAGATTTATCAACAAAACTTTGAGGAACACTAGATCAATACCCTAGAGAGGTTTTTGATGGATCAAATCAAGATGAAACTCAAAAAACAAAAACCAATCTAGAACTAGAACAAGTATGCAAACAAGAACCAAAAGAGAATATTGTAGCACACAAGGAACTAGAAGAATTGATCTTTATTTCTTTTGTCTAAAGTACTCCCATCAAAAGAGTACAAACCCTAAAACCAAGCTTAAGCTCCCTTGCGCCTGTTCTGCTACTTGGTTCGATTGATGCCCTTTAACAGGAGACACCCCTCCTATTTAAAGGACCAACCCACAAGGAGTTCTGAATACGATTCCTATTCCTAGAAGGAATCAGATTCCAACACAACTCTACTTGGCCCAACCTGGCCGAGTACAACTCTTGCACGCGTATGGCAACCCTACCATACTCACGTGACTAACACTTTGCACACGTATGGCCACCTGCCATACTCACGTGACTAACACTTTGCACGCGAATGACCTCCTGCCATTCTCACGTGACTAACCATTCTTCATGTGTACCATTCTCTTAGCCCGAACGTCCCGCATGACATCCTTGACAACCAAAACCTCAGTTCCTCCTGAACCTAGTCCCGAACCTCAGTTCCTCCATGAACCTAGTTCCGGTCCCGTCATCGACCACATTCGTCTTCGAGCAATACCTGCACATGAACAAACCACAAAACAAATCCGAGCACAAGTTCACGACTTGACTCAATATCAATCCATGCAAATACTCACATGAGCATTGCATAAAGTCCATTTCAAGCATCATGAAATTCTCACAAATTTTATAATCTCAAAAACAAATCAAACACAATTCCAAGTTTGCTCAAAACCCTTAGCCGTGCACAAAAACATCCAAAGATGCACCAAAAACCACCCAAATAAGACAAAAGAAAAACTTACTGTTTTTAAGAACTTGGTCCCGCAAATGCAAAGTTTCTGTTTTTGGATGTTTGAATGTTTGGTCCTTCATGCAAGCAATTTTGCAAGATTAATCCTAACCAATTTTTCAGCACAAGATCAAGCCAATTTTTCATCGCATGATTCACAATCTCCCCCTTGATGAAAACATTGGCAACACCACTTTAGATTTGAACATTGGCATTCTCTTTTTAAAAGATTTTGAGATTCAAAGGATTAACACCAAAACACAGAACCTCCCCCTTTGACAAAAAGGCAAAACAAAATCTCCCCCTGAGAATGAAAATGTGTGTGAATGTGCAATGTGTCCAAGAATTCCAAAATTCTCCAAACTTCTCCCAAAAAGCTCAAATTTCCAAAAAAAACTTTTTCCTTTTTTTTCTTTTTTCTTTGAACTTCTCAAATATTCCCAAAATTTCTCCCCCTTTGACAATGGATTCATCAAGAGTACAAGAGAGAGAACAGATTCAAAATTTTTCTTGAAACAATGATTTCACAAAGAGAAACAAGGAAGTGCCAAGATAGGAAAAGATGAGCTCATTCGATCATATAACCTTATATATCACATAATATGCAAAATACATGATCTTGATGTGATTTTAACAAGTTAGGGAATGACATGCATCTCAACCTCAATTTAGTCAACTATAGCCAAGTACTAAGCAAGATCTTAGCAGAAAAAGCAAGGCTTTAAAAATTGAAGCAACTAACAACTTAGGACGAGCAAGTAGTTTCAACTCCAATCTAGTAGAGCAATTTAATCTTTAAACAATAAATTGCATGTGGCATGCTTGAAGCATACTTCTTTTATTTTCTAGGAGTGGCATGCTTGAAGCATACATCTTATCTTTGAGGGAATGGCATGCTTGAAGCATACATCTTATTTTTTTATAGGGAAAGCATGCCTGAAGCATATAACTTGAAGCTTTTGCTTTTAATGACCCCTTTTTTATTTGATTCCCTTTTCTTTTCCTTTTTCTTTGATTGTAAACATGCAAAAGTGATTAAAGGTCTTATGAAAGAGTAAAGTTGAAAACACACTTGCTTCATAACCCAAATTTGTCAAGAAGATTCAATATCAAGCCTAGAAGAGTGAGATATCACAGAGTATTTAGCTATAGGTAATCAGTCCAGGGAATTCCGCAATGTCATTTTTAGTTCAAGTGAGATAATTAGATTATCATATATTAGCTCAATTACATAACATATAAAGAAATATGATAAAGTGAGCTCATTAAGTGAAAGAACTTGGCAAGGAAACTCCTCAAAACAAACCCATTGGATGAACAATCCCAAGTTCTCCCGAATAAAAGCAAAAGCGAGAAGAAGACAAAGGTTTTGTGAAAATGTCTGCCAATTGATATTCAGTATCCACATGATGAAGCACAATATTTTCTTTTTCAACATGATCTCTAAGAAAGTGAAATCCAGTATCAATATGCTCAAGAAAAGGGATTACTCAAGAGGTGGCACGAACCAAATCAAATCAACATCCTCCAAAGTCAACATCAGAAAAAGCTCTTAAACTAATCCATGAGGAAGCAGAAAACCAAATGCCAAAATCTTGAGTTCTATGAAGATACCTGAAAATCCTTTTGATAGCTTGTCGATGTGAAGCACGTGGGAAGCTTGAAAACAAGCACACAAGCACACACAAGCACGTGGGAAGAGTCTCTCATGTAAACCTCTAATTATCTCGTCCTCAACAAAGATTATCATCATCTTTATGAACAAAGACACTCTCCCCTGAACATATGCACTTGTACTGCATCATTTGAACTAGTGCCTTTTAAAAACAGAAGTGGAAGAAGCATCTCCAAAGGCAACACTTTCAAGATGAGATGCACGAATGAAGGAGAACCAAATCTTATCCTTTGAACATATGACGTGAGCATCTAAAATTCACTAGCCATATGTTCTCCTTCCTCGCGTGAGAAGCCTACATAGAAGTAGAAAGTGTCGAGGTCTCGGTACTGGTGTTAGAAATAAGATGTTTAGGAATCCAGTACTGAGACACAAGACGCACAACAGTAGGCACAACACGAGTATTCTTATGCACAAAATCAGATTTGCCTTTCCCGTGTTTTTAGCATCAAAAGGTGTTTGTTTCACCCTAGGCACATAATGAGAAGTAGAATGTGCCTTTCTGAAATTAGACCTAGCATTAAACCTTTCTCTCTTTTGTTGTTTAGCTAGTCTAAAGCAAAAGTCTACTAAATGTCCATCTCTACCACAATGAGTGCAAGTGTACTTAACATTAGGTTTAGCTTTGGAAGTAGAAGCAACATTTGCATTCATCATAGTAGAAGATAAAAGGCCAGCAGATTTGAAGACAATTTTCTTAGGCTCATTTGAAATCTCAAGTTTGTCATTGCAAGGAGCATAAACAACAGAGCGAGGTTTAGTTTCATATGAAGCATGAAGATCAAAACCTAAACCTTTCTTGTTTGAGCTAACCTTAGATTGATCCAAAATCATGTTTAGATTTTTCTTTCCTTTAGTGAAACGTTCTAATGACTTTTCCAAGTAATCAATTTTTCGAGAAAGAGTTAAACAATTATTACAGGGAACGTCCACTTTTCCTTTTTGCTTGCGACAAGTTGAGCATGAAAGAATCTCATGTGTAAGCAAATCTTCTGTCATTTGAGAAACCCTAGCATTTGCATCATGCAACTTCAATTCTAGTATGGAGCATATAGAACATGGAGTTGTATCATGTAAATCAATGGTAGAACAACTAGCATGTTTAACAAGTTTCTCATTTTTCTCATTTTCAGCATTGATTTGCTCTAACAAGGTAACATGTTCTTTCCTAAGCAAAGTAAGCTCATTGTAAATTAAGTCACATGATTTGCAAGCATCATCATCAGGAATCAAGGTTTTAAGTCTAGCAATTTCAGCATTAAATGACTCCACAACAAAATCATGTTTCTTAATTTTCTTATCACGTTTATCAAGCAATTTACCAAGACGAGCAACAGCAATAGCTAATTCATCGTAAGAAGGATCTACCTCATTGAAGTCGCTGTCATGATCGCCCTCGGTGAAGCTGTCGCTGCTTTTGGCCATGAGACACAACCCCGTCAACTCATGCTTGCTTGGAGTTGTATCGTCGTCGCTGCTCTCCGAATCCACATCGCTCAAATTGACTTGTTCAAGAGCGGAAAGAACTCGGTGGACAACTTTGCTGTTGATGAAGCTCTTCTTCTTTCTATTACTTGAAGAGAACTTCTTCTCTTTTCTTCTGTCGTTGTCCTTCTCCTCCCTTGATGCTTTACCTGCAAGTTTAGGACAGTTTGGACGAATATGGTCGAGATCACCACACTCATAGCATCTTGGAGGGTCACCACCACCTCTCTTTCTCATTCTCACATTTTGTAAAGCTTTGTTAAAGCGAGAAGAGAGTAGTGACAAGTCTTCTTACGAGAATTGCTCAACTGCTCATCGGTTAGTGAAGACAAGAAAGATAGAGCAAAACTTGAAGCAGCACCATTATGAGATATGCTAGATTGAGATGTCAAAGCAATTGATTTATGATCATTCTTTCTAGCAAGAACATCTAATTCATGAGTTTTCAACTTGGAATAAAGAACATCTAAGGTAAGTGTACTCATGACAGTAGATTCTCTAATGGATGTAACTTTCATCTCCCAAATAGACATGTCTAATGCACCAAGCAATTGTCTAGCATTAGTAGCATCATCAAAGCTAACTCCAACAGCACGCAAATTGCTAAGAATTTTATTAAAGCATGCAAAGAAATCATCTAGTGACTCACCAGGCTTCATCTCAAATCGCATGTATTCCTTTTTGTAAAGATCTTGACGAACCTCTTTAATAGTGTTAGAACCCTCATGGTAATCACAAAGAGATTTCCATACCTCATATGCGGATCGAAGATGAACCACGCGGTCAAAGTCACTTCTTCCCAATCCTTGGATGATCAAGTTGCGTGCCTTGCTGTTTGCTTCAACATGTGCGCGATTTGCGTCGTTGACGTTGTCGTTTGCAGGAACTTCGTATGGCTTGTAGACCTTCTCCCAAATTGCGAAGCCCTGCGCCTGGATGAACGCCTCCATCTTGGCCTTCCAAAACTGAAAATCAACACCATCGAACACACATGGTTTTGTCGAATAACGATCCATTGATCTAATCACCGGTTAAGATAGATTAGAAAGACCTCGCTCTGATACCACTTGTAGGATCGAAGTATACGAATATAGCAATCAGAGGGGGGTGAATGATTGTGCGGAAGCTAAAACCAAATTCTTGATCTATTAAAAGTTCACCCCAAAACAGAACCAAATAATTGCCTCGTTTTCGACAAAAATAGAATGACAGAGGTTCGTTAAAATGCGAATTCCCGGAGATCCAACCGTCGGATCGATCTGAAATTTGGACACAAGAAACTAGATTCCATGCATTTAATCGAATCCAAAAGAATCAGCTCGATCGGACTTATGGATCAAAAGTTATAAGCTTCTCAAGCTTGCTGTTCAGAACTTGACGAAAATCAATCTAATCGAAACTTGTAGATTGATCAAGAACAACAAAAGATTTATCAACAAAACTTTGAGGAATACTAGATCAATACCCTAGAGAGGTTTTTGATAGATCAAATCAAGATGAAACTCAAAAAACAAAAACCAATCTAGAACTAGAACAAGTATGCAAACAAGAACCAAAAGAGAATATTGTAGCACACAAGGAACTAGAAGAATTGATCTTTATTTCTTTTGTCTAAAGTACTCCCATCAAAAGAGTACAAACCCTAAAACCAAGCTCAAGCTCCCTTGCGCTGTTACGCTACTTGGTTCGATTGATGCCCTTTAACAGAGACACCCTCCTATTTAAAGGACCAACCCACAAGGAGTTACGAATACGATTCCTATTCCTAGAAGGAATCAGATTCAACACAATTCTACTTGGCCCAACCTGGCCGAGTACAACTCTTGCACGCGTATGGCAACCCTACCATACTCACGTGACTAACACTTTGCACGCGAATGACCTCCTGCCATTCTCACGTGACTAACCATTCTTCATGTGCACCATTCTCTTAGCCCGAACGTCCCGCATGACATCCTTGACCACCAAGACCTCAGTTCCTCCTGAACCTAGTCCCGAACCTCAGTTCCTCCATGAACCTAGTTCCGGTCCCGTCATCGACCACATTCGTCTTCGAGCAATACCTGCACATGAACAAACCACAAAACAAATCCGAGCACAAGTCCACGACTTGACTCAATGTCAATCCATGCAAATACTCACATGAGCATTGCATAAAGTCCATTTCAAGCATCATGAAATTCTCACAAATTTTATAATCTCAAAAACAAATCAAACACAATTCTAAGTTTGCTCAAAACCCTTAACCGTGCACAAAAACATCCAGCACAGACCAAAAACCAGTCCAGCGCACAAAAGAAAAACTTACTGTTTTTAAGAACTTGGTCCCGCAAATGCAAAGTTTCTGTTTTTGGATGTTTGAATGTTTGGTCCTTCATGCAAGCAATTTTGCAAGATTAATCCTAACCAATTTTTCAGCACAAGATCAAGCCAATTTTTCATCACATAATTCACAGAGTGCTATTACATTTAATATGCCAAAAAGAACATACCAGGGGAAGTTCTATTATCATGTGCCATCTTCGCAGCTAGTGCACCCGCGAACGTGCCAATCTTCCTTCTGAAAACTTCAGCTTCGAGAATACCCTGAGCAGCGCTATCAGTATCTTCAGCCAACACTTCAAACGCATCTCGTAGATTAGGCAAGAAAGTGTTTGTAAATGCAAATGACGCATAGTGCGTCCGGGGGTTTAAGGCAGCAGCTACATGAAGTTGAACGAAACATGTCAGTACCAGTACATCTGCAAGTATAAGCCAAGTTTTCTCAAAAAAGAATGCATTACCGGCATTAATATAAGTATCTTGCGTTAAGTCAGCCATTCTTCGGTCCACGACGGCTATGTACTTGTTGAGTGTAGCTGGAACATCGTGGAATAAGCTTTCATATTCCTGTCGCATGATGTTGTACCGTAATAGTACCTCGCTCAACGTAGGCACCCTGTCTTGGTCAGCGAAACGCAAGAATGCATACAACGGTTCCACGGAGGAAACAACCAACCGAAGGTTATCCCACCAGTCCAAACTCGACAGATCAGAGTGTACGGACCTCCCCTCGACAGTATCAATGAAGCGTGATGATAGAAATTCCTCTGAGGCCATCCATTGCAAGAACTTGTCCTTGCGACGAAGGAAACTATCCAAAAACATATAGTTTGTTCCGAAGCGTGTAGCATTCCACTTGACCAACTCGCCCCCGATATGCTTCTTCATCATTGCATGCAACTTCGCATGGTTATATAGCCATCGACAGATTTTCCTTGCACTCTCAATGACAGAGGCATGCTCAGGAAACTCTCCAATCTGCTTAAGCATCAAATTAATCGTGTGGGCTACACAAGGTTGCCACACGATGTTGGGGTGCTCCCTTGTGATGAGTCTGCATGCCTTTTATAGTTAGAACCATTGTCTGTGACAATCTGCACAACATTCTTCGGACCAACCTCATCAACGACTGAGGCAATTTCCTACATCGACAAACAAAATGATCTCTTGCATTACACGATGCATACTTACAAGTGACAACAGATTTAGAAGAGCAACAATGAAAGCAAGTACCTTGCGTAAGTACGAGGCATCCTGAGTTTGGCCCGTTGCATCAACGGACTTATGGAAGAACATAGTGCCATTGCAATATATCATGAAGTTTATAATGCTCATGCGTGTTGGCCCAGTCCAAGAATCGCACATTATTGTTACGCCATACGTAGTCCATTCCTTCTTGAACTTCGCCATCTTCTCCCGTATGTCTGATTCGTTATCGTCTAAATACTTCCCATCTATATCTCTTCCACTCGGAGATGGAACACCCTCGCCTACAAATGAAAACAACGGATGAAAATGGAAGCAATTACTCTACATACAAATGGACACAATCGAAAGCTCACTTACCCCATTTTTGAGTTTCCCTCACAGCACTAACAAAGTACGGATTATCTGCTTTCCTCCCCGCGATACCAGCTGTGTGGAAGAATTTGGCCCAAGCTGAGCCAATCGCCTGCCTCGCATTCCTCCCCTTTTGTGACCATTGCCCAGTGTCAATCCTTGTTTGCACAGGGCCACGGGCCGTACCAATGTTGTAATCCCCCACAGCCGGTCTTTCCCTTGTAGACGAGCTTCGCAATATCCTCGACAACACACCACCACTTCCTCTAGCCCCTCTAGAAGTCCCACTACCTCCACCGTGCTCATACCTGCCACCTGCCCGATTCATACCCCGCCTCCGCCTTGGAGGCAGCCATGGCATGCTGCAGTTGGTCCTCCTCGTCAGCATCACCCGTGTACTCTGAATATGCACTTCTCCTTGGAGGGGAAGCTGCAGCTGCTTCTTTTCTAAGATTATCCTCTATCTTTCCCTTCCTCTTATCTTTCACCCTGTCTAGATCGCGCTGAAAGTACTCGCGAACATCCTTAGGAACTTGATTGCAATGGACAACATTCCTACCGCGCCCCGCCAAGTGGTGTTTCAGTCGGGTTGCACCGCCTGCTTTCTTCTCTTGGTGACAGTACCTGCATCGAAATCCAGTCCCGATCTTATCGCCGTGCTCCCACACAACGTCCCCCTGGTCTGACATCTGCTTATGCAAAACAACAAGTAATCAACAAATATGAAGTTGCATGCATGGATGCATGTACAATTCGTGCACCAACACTCAACACTCATATGCATTAACTATTGTATGAATGCATGTACAATTGTTATATTGAATGTGTTAGTCCGAAACAACAGCTTTACTAAGTATTACTCCGCATCTCTACTTCTCTCCTTCTCTATATATGAACACGTACACTGCAGAGAGGGAGTAACATAGTATGTCCCGTTTCATGAGGATAGACAAAAGTGTTTTTAGCCCCAAAGGAAGTACTTCTCTATTTTTCTATATATGAACACGTACTAAAGGACATAGTATTTCCCGTTTCATGAACACGTACGTAGCGCTGCTAACTTTATACTCGCCCTTGAGTGAAAGTTCCAAACAAATCAAACTGATGACCAGTGTTAATTAATTGGTTCATGGTAGTATTAATTATTGCTTACATACAGTTCTATTAATTTGTCACAAAGCCTAGGGCAAGGTCGACGGTCAATTGATCAAAAACCTTGTTGTTTTATAGCCGCTTCCATCGCACCTTACAAAAGGAACAAACAACATGAGATTGACAGATTGCTCATTCCCATTGAAGTCGTCACCACTTAAACAACCACGGAATTAGCAAAAGAGGCTTATCAAATGTGGAACAGACAAGATGAGATTGAGGACATGCAAATGTGGAATTCCAGGTTCATCAAAACATACATAAAGTAATTAGCAAAAGAGGCTTATCAAAAGTTAACATGGGTAGTACTGAATTTTCGATATTTGAAGGAATGACCCGAGGTAAACTCGAATAACTATGGCAAAAAACCGTACAAGTAACAGAATAGGCGAACGAAAATGAAAACAATGTGGTATGCAAAAGAAATATCCTTGAAATACGCTGCACAACAACTAGGAAAGCACATAACAAGTTCACAGGCAGAGATCCACACATCATGGAATCACAATAGATGTCTTGATGATGGGTTTAGCTCCAACGAAAATCGAAAATAATCTACGAAAATCGCTGCTTTTACCTCGATTTTCGCCGGGTTTTGGGGGAAAATCGCTGCGCGCGCCTGAATCGCTGTCGACCGTCGATTTCCTGCGCCCAGCGTCGATTTTCGCTGCCTTCTCGTCGATTTTCGCCGTGTGATGCTCGGTTTCCTTGGCGCCGCTGCTTGGATCTGGCTGGCTGATGGAGGAGCTGCAAGCTCACGGTGTGTGGAGCTCAATGATTGCTTTTCTCCCGTCGGAAGCCAGCGAAAAAGCTACAAAACAGCCATCCAATTTCGTGGGCCGTGGCAGGCTATTGGGCCTTCAAGCCCAGCTACAGTGGTTTTCTTTTTTATTTCCTTTTTTTTTACTTCAATCGGTTTTGGATAAAAAAGTGTGTCAAAAAATTCATGATTTCAACTAAATTTCATCTCAAATGTTAAAACATTATCAATACTATTTTTTTAGATATTTTGGATAAATTTTTTCAACTTTTTCAAAAAAATTAAATTTGAATTTCAAATGCTGCGATTTTCCTTCCGGTTTTGCGAATCGCCCCGCTGCGATACACGCGATTTTCGCGAAAATCGCACGATAATCGTCGGCTTTTGAAACCCTGCTGAGGAGATCGACGGCCCAAGAAACGGGGACCCCTACGCAAATACGAAAGACGAAGGGGTTTTCTCCATGTAAAGGAATGACGTGGCGCATGCCAGGGCTCGCGGATTGCACGCCTTGTAGGACAATTATTAATTAATTAATATTAATATTAAGGTGCCTTTGAATCGAATCCGACGTTGTTGTGGTCGACGCTATGGGTTCGAGGTACCGTTCTCTCTTAAAATAATAGCTGCAGATCACGGTATTATTATTCTTATACGCTGAGAAGCCTTAAGGAAAAAGTAGACTTAGTTTCGTATTATACATGTTTGATGCGTTTATAGTTTATAGATGTACTTCATGAATTAGATATAGAAACTATGTGTGTAATCATGTGCTGAAAAATTGGCTTAATGATGTCCCCACACCTCCCCCGCGGACACTGTAGCAACACTGTTCATACAAAGCTGTAGCTTCGAGACCTCTCCTCGGTGGAAGCCGCCGCTTTTTTCCCGAAGCGTTGTACCCTTCCAGTCCGGGCACCTAGGAGCTCGTTCCCCTTTTTTTGCTCTCCTCTTTTCTACAACACGCTGAAGAAGTTAATCTTTATTTCTATTTGTCTAGTCTGATTACAGTACTCCAAACAAAAGAGTACAAACCCTAATGCCTCGCAACCCCAAAAAAAGAGATATATACCCCCTCCTATTTATAAGAAGTAAACACTAGAGGAGTTCACATGCATGTCCACTTGGCCCAACATGGCCCAATACATGCAAATTACCTCAAAACGATTACACATGTCGCACTCACATGACTCACTAGCCTTCACGTGCACCGTTCTCTAGTCCGAACGTTCCGTATGACATCCTTGACCACTAAGACCTCAGTTCCTCCCTGAACCTAGTCCCGAACCTCAGTTCCTCCATGAACCTAGTTCCGGTCCCGTCATCGACCACGTTCGACCTCAAGCAACACTTGCATATGAACAAACACGAAACCGTGTACAAGCACAGGTCCACAACTTGACTCAAGATCAATCCATACAACCACTCACACTCACATGAGCGCATTGCATCAAACAAAATAACTACCATGCTATCACAAGCATATCAATTAATCATCTTAAACAACACATGCACATGCACAACACATGCCATAAGCACAACCACTATGTATTACCAAAATCATCATTAAGCCAATTTTTCAGCACATGATTTCACAATCTCCCCCTTGATGAAAACATTGGCAACACCATTTAGAACTAAACATTGGCAATTGACATTCACTTCACAAGAAAAGTGAAATCAAAAAGTTTAAAATCAAAAACCAAAGTGAAAAACACAAAATCTCCCCCTTTGACAATATGCAAAGTGAAAAACTCCCTCTAGGTGAAAATAAAACAAATCTCCCCCTAAGAGAAAAAATATGAGTGAATGTGCAATGTGTGTCCAAAATTCTCCCCCTTTGACAATGGATTCATCAAGAATACAAAAGAGAGAATAAAATCTTTTTGTTTGTTTTTAGTTTGTCATTTTTTTATGTACTAAGCATCATAAGTCATCTACAAATGTAAAAAATTCATCACCAAGCCATGCTATCAAAAATACTTGCACCCTCAAATCTACACATAGACATTGTAGAGTAAGCATAACTAAAAATCAAGTACTATTAACGATTTTTTGCATGGCACGATCTCTCTTCCGCAACTACCTCAAAACCTGAAACTTTTGTGGAAATCATTGATGCCTTTTTTGTAAAGAAAAACTGATTTATTGATTGCAACAATAACAATTGCAAGGAATTATATGCACCATCAACCTTACTTTTCAACCATGCCAAGCAATTAGCTTAAGGTTTCATGGTTTCGGTCATACACAACCTTTTTCAAGTTCATATCAAAGTGCAATGATAAACAGTCTCGTAAAGAAGAAGTGCGATGGTACATAACTTTGATCTTGTATTTATCAATAATCACTCTTTGAGTTTTAGCACTTTAACTTTGATAAATAAAATATTTAGCACTTTTTGAGCAGGATCAAGATAGCCAAGAAAGTTTAACCATGACAAGATTTAATTTAAGTTATCATTCCAATTAAATAGTGATGTCATAAACTGCATCATATATGCATAAATATTTGAAGTAGTACTCAGCGCTCGGCACTTTCTAGTTAGCCTAGCTAGCTAGCAGAAGACTCAGAGTTTCAACATTTGAAGTAGTACTGTGTACTCTAAGGCCCCGTTTGGCAACTTGGAACCGAGGTGTTTCTACTCGAATCTGGGAGAAATCCAGCCAAACGGGCTAAAACTTGGAACGATTCTCCTCGGAACGTTTCTTCTTTTTCTACACCGTGGTTGAATCACCCACAACCCCGTTTCATTAGTTTCTACTAGAATCTGGAACCATACCAAACGATTTGCAGAAAGTGATTCTGATTCTACCTGAAACGTTTCTACCAAGAATCTGAAACCGTTTCCGTTTCTACTAGAATCTGGAACCGTACCAAACGGGGCCTAAATGTTTGGTCCAAGTGTCAGGTAAATCACTGTTACGGACAGCCCATACATTTCAAAGCATACTCAACCTATATTATCGAAAAAAGCACGTAAGGGCACGCTCCCACGTCACCTCCTCCACTCTCTCTCCCTTTTTTGTAAAAAAAAATTTCGATTCTTTGGAATTACGGATAGATCCTTTCAGTTTACGAATCAGTCCTTTGCGATTTTCTGTGAGTGGAAAATATTTTTCCTCAGTTCGCGTTTAGGTCCTCCGTTCGCCATTTTACACAAAGAGCCTCCCATTAAATACGAATTGCGAACGAACCCTTTTCTACTTTTTAAATAGCAAACAAGTCCAAAATTGTAACAAATAGGTCCTTGCACTTTACGTTCAGGTCATTTCTCCGTTTTGCCCGAAAAAAATATTTTCGTGATCCGTTTTTCCTCCGAAGCATGGGAAAAATGTTTTCGTTGGCCGTTTTTCCTCGAAAAAATATATATAAATCCGTTTTTCGTCCGTCGTTTCTCCGTTTTTTTTTTTGTTATTTTTCGTTCACGCGCGGCGTGAGCCGCGCGTATTTTCCTAGTAAAACAAAAGGGCCTTGATGAACGGCTCATGAAGTAGCAGGCCCTTTTAGGGGTGGTCCATGGGCTTGGTATTGAACTTTGCTAATAGACAAAAAAAAAGTACTCGTAAAAAACACTCAAGTAACATTGAGCAATTTTTAAAAATAGTTCCTTATTGTAATTTTACATGGCAGTTTTCGATAAACACTTGCAGGAATGCACTCACCACTAGTAAATCTTGGACGTCTGCATGGCATGCTAGGAATTATGAGTTCATCGCTTATCTAAACCAGTGCTTTTTTTTTTTGGGTTTTGATAAGTTTCATCCGGATGTTTTCTTTAGCAACCATCATCCAAATTCTTAGCCATTGGATTTGCTTTCAGATCAATGCACGCACCCCCTGAATTCGAGATGGATTGATCCTACGGGTGTGTTTTGATCGTACGGTCCAAAGTCTGGATGTTTTTTGAGACAAAAACATCCGGATAATGCCTATACACTCCCTTTTTTTTTACAAATCTACTCTCGTGTTTGCATTTACAAATTTAGCCCCCCTCTCGTGCCACGCTCAGGGAGCTTCCATGCTTGGCAAGCGCAAAAGCTTGCAGGCACCGCGGCAACTCAAGCGAGAGCGAGAGCAATGTTGGACGCCACAGAAGGAGAGCTTTCGCGCTCCCCGGGCACGGTAGGGGACACATATCGTGTGTCGTAACTTTCACGGTGAGAAAAAAAAGGCTAAATTTATAAATAGGAAAAATTAGATTTGCAAAAAATAATGTCCATCTCCTACCTAGTTCCTCAACTCACTACTCCAAAAAAAAAAACAGCCTATCCTCTCCTCCCCCACTTCATTTACACAGCTCACCACCATCACAAACAGAGAACAGAAGAACAATTTGATAAGGATTTGACACGCATCAATTTGCAGCCTTGCTTGGTTCAATCAAAGGGTGATTTGGCCTTGGATGAGGAGTACAAAAACATCCGGATGATGCCAGCCTATCCTCTCCTCCCCCACTTCATTTACACAGCTCACCACCATCACAAACTTGCACCTAATGCAATTGCAAACAGAGAACAGAAGACAAGAGCACAATTTGATGAGGATTTGACACGCATCAATCTGCAGCCTTGCTTGGTTCAATCAAAGGGTGATTTGGCCTTGGATGAGGAGTAGAAGCTGCTGCTGATGCTCATGCTGTTGCTGTTGCTGGGGCCTTGCCGGCTCGGCGGCGTGCTGGATGTTGACGTCGTCGCCTTCGCTGCCGGTATCGCGGGGGCGTGAGGAGGTGATCCCCCCTTGAGGAGGACGTCGACTTTGGCGTACTCGTCGCGCTCGAGCCGGATCTCCTTGAGCATCGCCGCGACGTCCTTCATGGCCGGACGCTCGTCGGGCGTCGGGCTGACGCAGAGCAGAGCGACGCCCATGACCTGCCGCATCTCTTCCACCTCCGAGTCGGACCGCCCTTGGAGGGCCGGGTCGAGGACATCGACGCCGCCCTTGCGCCGCCGCACCCAGTCGACGACGTGAAGGCCGTCCGGGATCGTAGGGTCGATCGGCTGCTTGCCGGTCAGCACCTCCAGCACCACCACTCCGTAGCTGTAGACGTCGCTCTTCTCCGTTATCTTCATCATGTAACCGTATTCTGCATGGCCAAGCAATTGTTCATCAGCTCTCGGAGTTCATGGCTGGTTCTTGAAAAATCGGAATATTTGATGATTTGCCCGAAGTTTGACGTGCAATTGATCATTTCGCCAATAATATCTCATTGACGGTTTAATTGAAGCTTTCAGATTGTAAATTGCAGCAGTTTGATCTTAGTAGTAGCTGATTTCAGCTCCTGGACTACGGTTCAGCATGTTGCAAAATAAACAAGTAGGCATTGCGAGCATACCAGGGGCAATGTAACCATAAGAGCCGGCGACGGTGTTGGACGACCGTCCGAAGTCGCCGTCCTCGACGAGCTTGGCGAGGCCGAAGTCGGCGATGTATGCCTCGAAGTCGAGGCCGATGAGGATGTTGTTCGCCTTGATGTCGCGGTGGACGATCGGCGGCACGCAGTCGTGGTGCAGGTACGCGAGCCCCTGCGCCGCACCGAGCACGATGCGGTACCGGACGTCCCACTCCAGCTGCGCGCCGCCGCCGCCGCGGCGCTCGTGGAGCACCGCGCCGAGGCTGCCGTTCGCCATGTAGTCGTACATGAGCAGCCGGGTGCTCTTGTTCCAGCAGCAGCCGAGGAACCGCACGATGTTCTTGTGCCGGATGGAGCCCAGCGTGCGCACCTCCGCCGAGAACGAATCGCGGATGCGGCCGCTGTTGCCGTCGTCCTTGGACGCCGCCGCTGCCGCTGTGGCTTCTGCTCTGGTGTTCGGCCACAGCTTCTTCACGGCGATCACCTCGCCGGTGTCGATGCTGACACGGTACACCACCCCGGAGCAGCCCTTGCCGATGATGTTGGAGTCGACGAGGTTCCTCACCACCTGCTCGACGGAGAAGCTCAGCTTCTGGAACGGCGTGAACTGCCACGGCCACGCCAGCTCCACGGCGGCCTCGGAGTCGCTGCCGCCGCCGCCGCCGCCTTTCCCGCCTATGCCCATCCGCCGCGCTCTCAGTATGCCGATCATTCCGAGCACCATCGCCACCGTCGCGGTCACGAGCAGAGCAATGGCGAGCTTGAGGCGGCGCACGCGCTGCACCTCGTCGTCGGCGTTCATCACCGGCTGCCCGTTGGCGTCGATGCTGACAAAACACACGTCCCCGCCTATGGTGCAGAGCCCCGCGTTGCCGGCGAGGCAGGACGTTGAGAGCTGCCGGAAGAGCTTCGTGTCCGGGAGGTAGCCGGTGAAGTTGTTGTTCGACACGTTGAGCGTGACAAGGTTGTCCAACCCGGCGAGCGACGCAAGGCCGCCGTCGAGCACGTTGTACGACAGGTCGAGCACCGAGAGCTTGCTCAGCGCCGAAATCTTCGCGGGTATCGGCCCGGTGAGACCGTTGCGGCTCAAGTTGAGAGCAATGTCGAGCCCGTCAAGGCCGCAGATCTCGTCGGGGATGCGGCCAGAGAGCTCGTTGTCGCTCAGGTCGAGGAGCTCGAGGTTTCGGCACCGCCCGAGCGCCGCCGGTATTGGCCCGGACAATGAGTTGCCGCTGAGCACCAGACGACTCAGTGCCTCCAGCCTCCCGAACGCGTCGGGCACCGCGCCGGTGAGCTGGTTGTGCGAGACGTCGAGCTCCTGCAGGCCGTGCACCCCCGCGAGCGACTCCGGCAGTGCTCCGGTCAACGTGTTGTTGCTGAGGTCGAGCATCTGCAGCTGCGAGCATTTGCAGAGCTCCGCGGGCACCGGCCCGGCAATCCGGTTGCTGCCGAGGTCGAGGAAGTTGATGCTCTTCATCCCGGCCACCGCGGCGGGTATCGTCCCTGCGATGCGGTTGCCGCCGAGCCGCAGCCGCACGAGGCTTGCGGCCTTCCCGATCTCCGGCGGCAAAGGGCCGGAGAGGTCGTTGGACAGCAGCAACAGCTTGGTGAGGTTGCGCAGCAGGAAGAGCCCCGGCGGTATGACGCCGGTAAGGTGGTTGTGCGAGAGGTCGAGCGCCTGGAGGTTGGAAAGGGACGTGAGCGCCGCCGGGATGGCGCCCTCAAGCTGGTTCTGCCACGCGAAGAGCACCTGCAGCCCGGAGAGCCGCCCGAGCTCCGGCGGTATCAGACCGGATATCTCGTTGGTGTCGAGCTGCAGCTGCACAAGCGACGTCGCGTTGGCCAGCGCCTGCGGGATGGTGCCGGTGATGTTGTTGTCGCTGAGCATCAGGTCCTGCAGCGCCGGCAGCTGCCCGAGCGACGATGGTATCGCACCGGAGATTGCGTTGATGGAGAGATCAAGCGAGACCAGCGACGTGAGATTGCCGTACGACTCCGGGATAGGTCCGGTGAGCGAGTTCTGCCACAGCAGCAGCTTCTGCAGCTGCTGCAGCGCGCCGAGCGACGGCGGCAGCGGGCCGGAGAGCGAGTTCTCGTAGAGGTAGATGTTGGTGAGGTTGGCGCAGTTGCCAAGCTCCGGCGGGATGGAGCCGGAGAGCATCGTCGTGTATATGGACAGCGTCTGCAAGCTCTGGAGCTGGCCGAGCGACGCCGGGAGCGGGCCGGAGATCTTGGTGTCGGCGAGGCCGAGCACGGCGAGGTTGGAGAGCATGGAGAATGAGTCCGGTATCGGGCCGGACAGGTCGCGGTTGCCGCCGGCACGCAGCGACTCGAGCAGCCGCAGCTCGCCGAGGGACCCAGGGAGCTCGCCGGAGAGGCGGTTGTCGAACAGCAGAAGGTTCTTCAGCGACGGCGCGAGGTTGCCCAGCGACGCCGGGATGGGGCCGGAGAGCTGGTTGGAGTTGAGGATGAGATCAGACAATGCCGTCGCGTTTCCGAGCGACGCCGGGATGGGCCCGGAGAGCGAGTTCCCGCTGAGGTCGAGCACGGCGAGGCGGCGGCACTGCGAGAAGTCGTCGGGCACGCTGCCCGTCAGGTTGGCGTCGGAGACGATGAAGCTTGTGAGCCCCGGGAGCGCGGCGCAGAGGCTGGTGGGGAGCGGCACGGCGAGGTGGACGGACTGGAAGGTCATGGACGTGACCCTCGCGCCGGCGGCGTCGCAGCCGACGTGAGACCACTTGCACGGTGACGCCGACGCCGGCGACCAGTCCGGCGGCCGCGCGGCCGTGTTGTTGAGCCATGAGGTCAAGAAGGCGACCTCATAGTTTGGAGAAGAGGAGGAGGTGGCGAAGACGAAGAGGAGGTGGACTAAGAGGGGGGAGAGGAGGTGCATGGGGCTTGGCAACGGCAATGGCAATGGCAGCAGCATCAAAAACTGTGCTGTGGTTTGGGCAGTGCACAATACACTAAGCTTGGAGAGTGGTGAATGGTGATGATCTCTATGGAAATGGAATGGAGGAGTAACTCTCTCTCTCTCTCTCTCTCCCTCCCTCTCTCTCTCCTCCTCGAAACCCTCAAAGGTGTTTGCTTGTGTCTTGTTGCTTGCTTGCAAGTTGCAACAGTAGAAGATGGACGATGAATGGGTTCTTTCTTCAATGCATTGGGCTTCTCCAAGGCTCCAAGCCTTGTTGCTCTTTTTTCAATTTCTTGGATATCTACGGTGTAGGCACGTTCCCATGCAGTCTTTATGGCATTACAACCTAAATAGTTACAGTAGCAATTTCGGTAACAAATAGATTTAAACGATCTGAGTTATTTATTTGCTCGATCAAACGGACCACGCCTGTGGATACTGCTTGAGTTGCAGTCCCCATAAGAACTGCATTTGATCCATATCCCTACGGTGTTTAGAAGCTAGACAACCTCTAAGTTGTGAGACCCACATACAACCTCTAGATCTATCACAATTTCCGCCCCGGCTCGGTTCGTCGCCCCGCACGCCACCTCCTGGCCCAATTCCCGCCCCAGCGCTTCCCTTCTGGTGACGCCTCCTCCAGTGACTAGTGGCGCCCTTCTCTCCCACGACCGACTGCTCCTCTAGCCCCCTGCCGACCGCTCCAGCCGGTGGCCCTCTTGCCTCCTTCCATTGGTGAGCACTCAAGCAAATGCAAATGGAGGTGTTTGGTTTTTTGGTGCATACTATGTGTTTGCTGAAATGTCTATAAGGTTTATAATTTGGTAACACAATGTTCTCGAGTTTTGGATTGTGAGCACTTGTATGACACATTGCATTCTAGGTTTGGTGTGAAATATTAGTCAGTGAGCTCATACCTATCACTTAGTATACTGATAATGAGGTAAGGGTTGGCGTTGTATGATAGAGCAAAGGCGAATCTGAGCCCCCTCAATGCTATTTTACTATTAGTGGTGCTCCCGTGCTAGTATATTGTGCATGTTATTTTCTCCTCTATTCATCTTTGAAGCTATTGTCAACTATATTCAAGTGATGGGTTATTGTGTATGTTTAAGCTTGAGTGAGCTTGTGGGGGGAGATATTTTGTGACAGTATTATCACTATCACTGCCCTACCTCTCATATCTGATTATTTAACATGGTATGAACCTCAGCTTTTGTCGCGGGTTAATTGGGCTAGGCATTACTTTCCAATTTCTATTTGAAGTGAATACATTTCCTTTTGTCCATTGGGTGATGACCTGGCTTGTAAGTTTAGATTTTCTTCTTTTTTCTGTGTGCTATGCAGTGCAATGCTGTCTTTCTTTCTAAGTGAGCTAGTAGTAGAAATAGTTATTTCTAGTTCTGTAAGATGCAATGGTACTTCGGTGGACTGGGTGTTTGCTATGGAGTGGTAGCTATTTTTTTTGGCTTAGCTCACTGTTCTTGGCCCTCCTCCAGTAAGTGAAATTATGTTGGTTGACGGCAGAGTGTCACATTTGTGCTTTACTCATCGCGCAAATGTTCAGTTTTAGTTCTGAACTATATACAACATATACTTAGAACTTGCTGATTTTGTGAAGCAAAGCAATTACCTGCTCTAGTATAGATAAGTTCCAACCGTGTAACAATTCTTAGAAGTTTCATGAATTAGTATATCCATTGAAACATGAAGAATGAATTTTGAGTATTATTTTGCTCTCTAGGGTTGGAAGTTTCTACTCCGCAAACGGGACGTCAGTCTATCACGAGGTTAAAGGCAAGTACCTTCCGATGAGCGTTGCAAATAGATTATTGTTTGTTATGATTGCAAGTGCATACTTAATTAAAAGAGATAAACTGATATTGCTTGTAATATTATGTGAAGTTAATTTTCCCACTTGTGAATGATGCTTAAAAATCTACCTTGCTTTATGGGTCGACATAATGGTAAGAGTTGTGGTTGCATCATATGCATTCCTGTGCATAGGAGCCAGGTCAGAGAAAGTCATATAACTAGTCCGGAGTGCCATGAGCCGGGTCAATGAGAAAGATATATGATTTTGACCCGAGAGCTCTTTGGGCCAGGTCGGTGAGAAAGCTATATGACTAGACCTGAGTGCTCCGAAAAAGTCCTACAGAAGTAGTCTCTATGCGAATGGGAACTCTGTAGGGACTCCACGGGAGTGGAGGATTTGACCCCGTATGAAAAAGGACGGGGCAAGGTGTGGCATCGACGGGTGCACACCTAGCTATACCGGTATAGGCTTTGGGAGGTGCATACAAGCATTCAAGCATTTCGCATCGCATCGCATGGCTATTAATGACTATTGGGATGAGTGTTAAAGTGTGGTGGTGGGATAGAGTCGTGCACTCACCCAAAAGTGTTTAATACGATATGTGGCAAATTGTGTGTATGATGATTTCGTCTGATGCATTGTATGGTACTGCTAATGATAAATGGCAACTGATGATCATTGAAGTTGGGGATAATTTACAGGTTAAGAATGGATTGAGTCAGGGACTCATCCAATGTGGTCTAATGAGGTATGTGAAATAAGTGAGTAATGTAGTTGTTGAGGTAACTGCCGGTGATTTCCTCGTTTTATGTATGTATTGATTTGAAATAAGAAGTATGAGCGTGTTATTGTTTTAAATGCATTAAATGATATTGTCATTGCTAGTTGTTGTACTTGGCTGAGCCTTCGAGTCATGCTTGTTATTTAATGTGTGTAGGTACTTTGGAGCCGGCATGCTTGGATGGGAGTAGTAGCACGATCATGTCTTATCACCACAGCTTCATGTTAACCCATAGCTTCTAATCTAAATGAGCTCATGTCATGTAATTTAATGATGTGATAGTTGTATGTGCTTAGTTGGGTTATGATGGTTAGTTGATGTCATGACCTATATTTGTGCTTGGTTGGATGTTTTAAGTTGCTTTATGTTGTTGTTATATTAAATATTGTCTTTTGTCTGTTGAGTGGATGTCCTAGTTTTGGGGAGATGCTGCTGAAATTTCTAGTAAATTCGGTAACTTGCTAGTATGTTAGCTTGCTTTGCTAAATTATGCTAGTGTCTTGTGATAGTTGTTGTTTGAGGGTGTAACATTCAGGGCACGTGCGGTGCTGGGGTGTTACACAAGTGCTGATAACTAGAGACATTCTTGAATCCAAAACCTTCTCCTTACTGCATACATGTGCGCCCAAGGCCATGTTTTCTAATTCAATTTTTGTTGTCATGTACATAGTCAAAAATGTAGAAAAATTGCAATGTGATAGTCATCTACACATTTAGATTAATTGAAGTAATACTTTGACAAGAAACTCTTATCAGAGCATTGGGGATCTGAAGCATTTACACAATTAAGTTTGATAGGAATGGAAAATCAAATGTGCTCATTTTGGATTTCTAACTACCTTTCCTACAAGTTTTGCTGAGTTGTTTATAATTCAATTCACTATTTGGAGCTCATTCCTAGGGAATTGTATAAGATGTTTCTGCATATTTTGTACAAAATGGGATGCTCTAGCTTCTGCTACTTGGTGTGGTAATGTGTAGCGTGATGGCCATCTCTAAGCTAAGAACAAAAGAGCAGCAGTAGACAATGAATTGGCAAACACAATTAGGACCAAACTTCAATCACCTCCACACCACAACAATCTAAAAAAAAATATACTTAAACCTAGTGCAATTTACCCAGAATCAGAGTGGTGGATTTGGAGCTGATGAAGACCTAAAGCCATGAAGTTGAACTGGCAGAGTTGGGGAAATTTGGGGAAAACCCTAGAGTGAGGACAAGAGGGGTGGAGCCTCGAGCCGTCGTGCATGGGAGCTAGTGGTCACCGACGAGGAGCTGGTGCTGCGCATGAGCTTCAGCTCGAGATCAGGGAGGAGGCAGAGTGGGGACGGCGTGGAGGCGGCGAAGTGGAGCAGGCCAGGGCGTGGGGGAGTGGAGAGCGCCGGCCTGAGGAGCTACAGGGGAGCAAGGGGAGCGCTCGGCCTGGAGGAAGAAGGGAAGGCAGGGCGGCTCGGCCTGGGGGAGAAGGGAAGGCAGGGGGCACTCGCCCTGGGAGCAGGAAGGAAGGGAGGTGGAGAATGGGAGGAGCAAGGGGGCCCTCGCCCAAGAAGAGGGAAGCCAGGAAAAAGAAAAAGGAGATAAGGGATAAGGTTATGTGGGAAAATTAGGTGGGGAAGGGAAAGAATTTCAGAAAACCCCTCCCACACACCCTAATTTTTAACCCTAACACCCACAGATAGGTCTACAACCCCCCGAAATTACCTGCAAAAAGGGACCTATGCTCACCCGACTAAAATTCCAGGACTTGGAGCAAAGATCTGCAGTATTACAATATTTGCCTCGATAATCGTGATATTTGCCTCGAAAATCAACCGACCAAACAAACTTCCTCGTCGGTCGATTTTGGAGCAATTTTCGCTTGATATACGTCGATAATCGCGATATTCGACGATATGGCTCGATAATCGCGATAATCGCTTAATTTTTTTTTAATTTAACCGGTTTGCCAACCGGTATATAATATCGCACCGGCTCGATAAGATCGATAATCGCGATTTTCGACGATATTTTCAACCCTGCTCGCGGCTCACTGTACTTATTTCCAGAAAATGCTCATCATGGACGATTTTCTAAAACCATCTGTGATAAAACCTCCTCACATACGGTTTTAGCCAAAAACCATCAGTGAGATATCACTAGCAGTTTTTGGCTAGAAGGGTCAGTGATAGGTGTCCTCATCATGGATGATTCTAAGTAAGAACCGTCAGTGATGACAATGTTACTTATGACTGATAGTTTTTGGCTAGAAGGGTCAGTGATAGGTGTCTTCAGCATAGACGGTTTGAGCAAAAAACCGTCAATGATGGGTACCATAATCATCAGTAACATTTTTTTTTGCTAGAACCATATATAATGTGGTCCTCAACACTAATCCTTCTAGCTATGAACCGTCAGTGATGAGTTTATGGCTAGAAAGAATAGCTTTAAAAGATCTAATATAAGCCTTTGTATAGTAGTAGAGGCTTATCCCTGTTAAGTGATGTATTGCGACTACGAACTCAACACCTCTATTGTCATTTCATTACATAGCAAGGGTACCAAAAAAATCAGCGAAGGAATCTGCCAATTCTGAATGCTCAATTGGCTCGAGTTAACACAGTAGATCCTTCCCAGCCTAGATTAAAGAGAGAGAGAAAACAGTGTAGGCACTCTAATGTAATAGTATATTTCCAGCAGCATAGAGATGTCAAGATGCCGGCATGGGTTGTTCATTGGATCACGTACGCACGTTACGCGCAGAGCAGGTGCATATGGCAGCACTATTAGCCTAAACAAGGGCTAATCATATATTTAAACAGGTAGCAGCAACAAGAAGAATTGCAATGCGTTGCAAGAGATTTAACTTTTTACAGTCTTATTAACTGGGACGCCCACCATGCATGTTACTTGCAGACTTGCAGTGATGCTGATTACATGCGTGCGTCTTGCCTGCTGATGACCTGGATCACCGCCATGCAGGGGTGGATCCAGAAAAATAGATCATTGGGGTCACTGGGTCATTACAATAACTTATAGCCTATATATGGTTATATGCTAATAGAATACAATTAAATTTACATTTGATTTTGGCAAAGTCATTGGGGTCATTTGACCCCACTAATTGCATGCTAGATCCGCCCCTACCGCCATGCCACTTCATGTAGCTTCTACGACCTCTTACATGCGTCCTGTTTGACAGAGCTCCAGCTTTATCAGATCCGTGGATTTGGTGGAGCTGGATATTCCTAGCTCTACCAGATTCGCAGGGCTAGAATTATGGCTATGTTAAAAGTGTTTAAGTGGATCATCTTTTTTGTATTTTAGAATAAAAGTATAAATCTAATTCACTTTATTTTAGCCTACAAGTTTCAAACCTAAGATAGAGCTAAGATCTGAAGCTCTATCAAACAAAGCCAGAGTTCGCGGCGGTTTTTTAGTGGAAATCAACCGTTTTGTTTTGTACGCGTAGCAGTTCTGATCGAATTGCTAGCTATGACCTTTAGTGTCATGCAAGTTGAAAGCTTGTTTAGTAAATAAATCGTGTGGATTCGCGCGCGCGAGGAGGGTTGAATTGGATGACGGGGGCTCTCTCCAAGTGGTCTGAAAAATAGCCTGTTTAGATATTTAGAGGTCTATTTATACTAGCCATTCTAAGGGAGTGTGCTATGTGCGTCTCTATTGAAGAGGCCGGGGGGTTCATCCCTATATAGAGAGGCTGTTCTCGCGTGTGCTATATGCGAAGGAGAGGTTTGTCTGATGGTTGATATAAAGGCAGAGAATTCAGACTATGGTTGGGAATCAACTCAATATAAAGGCCCAAATTAAATGCAAGTCGCACTGTTCAGGGCTTGTACATGCCTGATTTTCCAGGCCATCGTTGGATTCAGTCTAACGCTCGACATGGAGCATCTCTCCACAGTACTGACAGCCTTCATTGCTGCCGGCCAGGGGTTAATTAGATTAATCACTGAAACAAAGTTGGAGAAAAAAGATCACTACTCTAGATAGCTGAGGGTAGGTTAAAATTAATCGGGTCAGTCCTTTTTTACTTTTCACATCCGAGCACCTCATTTACTTAATTTCCATGCTCAGCCCAATCTTCTCATGACCAATTAGTCAAAACTCGATTTCAATTGTCGATTAACTTCCAATTCGATGGATAGCCAAGAACAGAGGGTGTTTTGCGCAAAATACATGGGGGGGCAATGCGAGCTGTCAAAAGTTAAAAACAAATGTTACAGTTCACAACGAAGATGGTGCGAGTGTGTGTGTGACTTCTGAGAGATTGTTAATACGTTAACAACTTTACCCACGTTAGCTGATGATATCTTATTTATAACCAAGTACAACTTACTAGTTACTACTCCTACTAGTTGCATTAACAGTGTTTATACTAGAGTCTAACTCTCTGTCTAATCCACTCCACCCTGTCACACAAATAGTTGTCGTCTCTAAAACACATATTTGACCACTAATTTCTACTATAATATATTTATAAAACCCAATAAAATTATAATATTATGAAAGTGCCTTTCAAGACAAACATCCTACACATATAATTTTCATTTATCTAATTTAATATTTAAAAATATATTGACAATCAAAATTTTGAAGGTATAACTGCACCTACGTCTAAAACCACAACTATTTGTGACAGTCAAATTGTGACCAAGAAAAACATCTCATGCAAAGCGTAATTTTGATTTGAACGTGGATGGGTTTCTTTCGAGGCATGGTGTCAAGCAGAAGGAATTGATACGGATCAATGGATTAGAGTGGACGACTTGTGGTGGGGTTAATTCTTCGTTGTCCCCAAAACACCTCCATGCTTTTAATTACCCTTACCTCAACACTCCAAGTATGTGTGAGGATATATAGTTACTATATAATGATCATTGGTGTTTATAAGTTGGAACAACAGCATATGTTTAAGCTTACATAGTTTTATATATAGTGGACCTACCTTTAATTGGAATGCTCAAAGTTCTAAAAATTAAAGGCACTATTAATCTCAAAAGTGAAGTATAAACAACACAAAATTCATAGAAATGTTTCTTAATTTCTATGCTTGTCAACTAGATGCAAACACTCATAATATCACAAGTTAAAAAAAAAAAAAAAAAAAAAAAAAAAAAAACTTTGTGAGCTCTTCATGAGCTAGCAATTGATCCTATCTGCCTCATGATATCATACTGTTAGATTAAACTGAATTAAAACTCCAAACAGATTTAGTTTCACCATGTTCTTGTAGCCAGATTTGATTTAGTTTCACCATGTTCTTGTAGCCATAATCTTGCCTACAATCTAAAAGCTCTGGTCAAAAGGATCTTGCCTACCAGCTTTCGGCTTCATGGGAATATGTTTTGACCAAAAGCTGAGTTGTTGGGTCACTTGATTGGCTAGGTCATGCTAGTTCCTGGTTTTGGGTGCATCAAGATTCGGAACACATAGGACCCATTTGACGGCCAGATGATCTACGACTACGATAGAGACAAGGCAGTTAATGAGGCCAATTCATCTGCCCATGCATGCATGGACAGATTATATTGTTGGTTCTACCACTCGTGTGCATTGATGACATTATGATTGGGTTGGAAGTTAAGTACACCACATTAATTAATAGCTTTTGGATAATGGGGCATGCCTTCAGATTGGATTTTGTTAACTCGTGTCCTCTTGTAAAAAAAAATCTGGAATTAAAGCATGACATGGTAGATCTGTGGTATCTTGGTGAGATACAATGCTATTTGGACCCGATTAGATGACTATAGAACTCCAAAGAATTAGGTTGCATAAGGGTCTGTTTGGATCCATGCAGCTAATAGTTATCTGCTAAAAATTAGCTGGAGTGGATCCGAACACCCCCAGCTAATAGATCAGCTTACTGTTAGCTGGACACCCAGCTAATGGTTATCTCATTAGATAGCCAAACCATTTAAGGTTGGATTGTAAGGTATTAGCTGGGCACCCAGCTAAAGGCATACTCCCTCCGGTCTGGTAATATCTGTCGTTTTGGACATCGACACGGTCTTCAAAACACAACTTTAATTGCTAATTTTTATTATAATATATTTATAAAACCCAATAAAATTAAAATATTATGAAAGTACTTCTCGAGACAAGTCTACACATATAATTTTTATGTATCCAATTTAAATATTTAAAAATATATTGTTAGTCAAAGTTTCGGAAGTTTGACCATCACTATGTCCAAAACGACAGGTATTACCAAACCGGAGGGAGTACATTGTAAGGTTGGGTTCTTTATTTATATTAGAAGTTAGGTTGGGGATCTGGTATTTATTTTTGACAAGATATAGCCACTCCATTTCTTTCGGGAAATGTTTTGAGTGCGCACATTTCCAAAATAAACACACGAAAATCCATGATCTATTGTTTCGGAAAGAGGCAAAGGAAACGTGTACATGTACTTATACTATAGATAACATAGTTCACATTTTGCAAAATATTAACATCAAATGCATCCGTACCTTTAAAGAAGTAAATGAGTTTTTTTTTTTTTTTTGGGTTTCTTGTAAGGCCTATTTTGAACACGCATAAATATTAACAAAGCACTGTACGTTTAACAAGGCATATAAATTTTCTAACGGAGTTTTAAAAAACAAGGCATATAAATTTTCTAACGGAGTTTTAAAAAACAAGGCATATAAATTTTCTAACGGAGTTTTAAAAAACAAGGGATGCATGTAAATTTTAATGTTGTCTTCTCGCTTTGCGCTCGTTTGTCTTTCTTCTCTATAGCATTTATGACTAAACGTTCATACTAGCTTTGTTTTTATCAAAAATATTGCTACTACCTTTGTTTTTGGAAGAACTTGCAGCCGTACGTTCGATTTTTTTATTTTTTCGGACGCCGTCGCAGCATTTTTTTGAACGTAGTGAAATATTTTTTTTTTGTAACGTATGAAACATTTTTTTTACTGTTTGTCGAAGAAAAATGTTTCACTATGTAGAAAAAATGTTTCATAAGTAGAAAAAAATGTTTCGAAGAAAAACAGACGTCCGATCACTAGTATTACCGTTTGTTTTTAGTTGCTTGTGATTTTGTACATGGACACAGTCTCCAATACATATATACTCCTATTTGATCATTAATTTTTCTAATTATGTGTCATAATAATATTAAAAATAATGATAGAAAGCATTTTTTATGACAAATCTAGCAACATCAAATCCACATGATAAATCCAAACAATTATGTGTTATTAATGATCAAAGTTTCGAAAGGGGCAGTCATTTCTCTACCGTTGTCTTGCTGTCTGAGGACGGAAATGCCTTACAAAAAGAAACGGGTAGAGTGTCTTACATAGAGTAAAAAGTTGGGTCATTCTTCTTACAAATATTTTCTGCATTATACAGCGGGCAAAATAACAGACTTGATTTTTACATAGTAGTCTTAAATCATGGCCTTATGTCTCTATAGTCGTAAGGGCCGTCTGGAACGCAGGAATTTCACAGTAAACAATTCAATTCCAGTAAAATTCCAATAATTAATTAACATTGGCATGAAACTGCGAGATTTTTATTTTGTCGCAGTTTCATGCCAATG
Organism: Rhipidocladum racemiflorum; assembly: GCA_036346355.1. Lineage (NCBI taxonomy): Eukaryota > Viridiplantae > Streptophyta > Magnoliopsida > Poales > Poaceae > Rhipidocladum > Rhipidocladum racemiflorum. The sequence continues at coordinate 2,187,000 of CM070576.1, read as the reverse complement.
TTAACTATTGGACATGACCCATGCAAAATTTATCATGTCCACCTTACAAGCCACGAGTAAAAAAAAAACTAGAGACTTTTCAGAGTTACAGGAGAACTTTCAAGCTCTGGAAGCAAAGTTTTTCAATACCATGGTATTACAAATCCATGGCATGAAAATTGTTTTGGCATAAATACCATGGTATTACAAAATCATGGCATGTAAACTGTTTGAAAGCAGAGTCTTTTGCATGATGAAGTGATGCCAAAAGCTCAAAACTTCACTATGAGTGGAGTTTTCAATACTCCAAACATACCATGGTATTGGCAATACCGTGATTTTCAAAACAGAATTTTTTTTGTTGCTTCCAAACATCTTATGGCCAAAAATACCATAGTACTCTTCAAAACTATGGTCTTGCCTAGAAACTATAAAAATACTTTGTTGCCAAAGAGACCCTTCAAGTTTTGCTGCTGAAGCATTCATTCATTACTGCGGGATGTTTCCTGAATCCTGACCATTTTTTGTTCTGATTAATACGGTTTATTGTAGGTTCCAAACTTCAAGAACTGATCTAAACTGCAGCAGAGAATCATGATCCGTTGTGGGTAACAAGACGAGAGATGTCAAGACATGCTCCATGTAGAAGTTAAACTGTTAAAACTTCAAGAACTCGATGATGCCGTCGCATGCATGTGGATGCAGGGGGTAAAAAAATACATGTCGATCGAGCTGTAAAAATTCTTCTTACCGAATGTCAGTAAATTACTAGCCTGCTCTGCAGTCTGCAGGTGCAAAGCTAACAGGTTTACTGGTAAAAACAAGAGTTTTAGATCCCAATGCAATGGCCAATTTGTTTATATATCCAAGTGGCTTGAGTGTTCAATCGATTTACCACAAGAGATGCTTAATAGCTAGACGCCCGTATTTTTTACTGCTTGAATTGTACTATTTCCACAGGGCTCATTTGGGCGCATGATGGCTATGTACTAAACATACATATTCTGTAAGATTCACTATTAGCTGTAGTCCAAATCTACAATGTCGAGCCATGCTGCATGTCCTTGCACCACTATATTTACCAACCTTTTCTATGTCCAATTTGTTAATTGAACATCTATTTCCATGTGGTCTCAAACCGTAAGTAGTGTAGCTTATGTTCTCCTTTGATCCACCGTATCAAACTTGAAGGCTTTTGACAACATAGTATGGTACCATCCAGTATATATGCAGGTACATGGAAGTACTCACTAGAGATGCTCATATACTAGGTGATAGATGCTAGTAAAAAAGACGACTAGTGAAAAAGAGGGCCCTAAAAAGCATCTCAGCACGACCATGCAGTATAATCACCTCACCATCCACCCCACACCCCCTTCTGCTTTTGAATTCAGCTTAAAGCTTAGGTCCCGTTCGATAGAGCTCCGGCTCTCATATTCTCGTCCGGAGGAGCTGGAGCTCTACCGAACGGCCTCCGCTCTCCCTTGGTAGAAGTGGGATCAATACGGAGCGATTCTCCCATTTACACTAACGAGAGAATCAGCCTCCAGGTCGCTCCTTCGGATTATGCTCCAATCTCACCGACATCGTCGTCCCCGCTCGCCTCCGACTCCCCCTCCCCACTCGGCCCCCGAGCCGACGCCACCATCCTTGTCTCGACCCCGCCGTCTGGAGTGCCACCTCGACCATGAGCGCCAAGCCCATTGTGCCACCGCCCCAGCCCTGTCGCGCTGAGCCCGTCGTGCCGCCGCCCCGACCCTGTCGCCTAGAGCACTGCGTCGACCCCAAGCTCCTCCTTGACCTCGAGTGTCACCTAAAGAGCCACTGGAGCGCCGCCGTCCTCGCCTGGAGCCACCGCCTATGGCCGAATCACCTCAAATCGAAATCCTCTGCTCTCTCTTCCCTATCTAGAATCCCAAATGCCTAGCCGAACAATCCCTCAAACTGCTACTAATTCTTCACAAGAACAAAATTAAGAACAAAAGGAGAATGGTAAGGAAATTTGCACAAGGCATTGCATGAGCATCATGTTCCTATCCGTTTTTTTTCTTCTGTTACTGCCAAAGCATGTATAGCTCATAAGAACAGGATTGCATCAGAACCGCGCATTAAGCATGCCAAGGAAGGAATAATCAATAGGCCAGAGTATTATCAGCTGATGGTGAAAACTCCAAGGGCCCAAACAGCTGAAGCAGCGGCGGAGCCAGGCCTGGCCCAAAAAGCCCATGTAAATTCTTCAAAAGTTTTTATAAATTCACAAATTAGTCCAATAACCTTTGGGCCGGTCCGAGGCCTGGGCCTGGGCTGGCTCCGCCCCTAAACTGAAGTACCGACTTACCTTCATCAGAACCCATTAATTGCTTCATGTAGTGACATTTTTAACTCCTCTAATCCAAACATTAATAAAAGGGCTCCAGTGCTCGAGCCTGCTCAAAACTCTGTCGAAGGCTTATTTCTGTTCCTTAGCCAGTTGAAGTTAATTATCATTTGCTGAGAAAGCAACTTCATGATCTGCATTCATGATCTGCAGGCACTTGCAACTTGCCAACCTCACAACTGAACTGAAAAGAAAAATGTAGGGCGGATGGAATCAAGATTGGCAAGATGAACACAGTGTTGTTCAGAACTCAGAAGAAAAACTGGCTGGATAACTACAACTAGAAACGCATGCGCGGCGCACGCCGCGCGCGTGAACGGAAAATATTTTATGTTTTTTTTTTCGGAGAAAAAACAGATCACGAAAACATTTTTCCCATGCTCCGGAGAGCAAACGGATTACGAAAATATTTTTTTCGGGAAAAACACCGCGCGCGTGAACGGAAAATATTTTTTGTTTTTTTTTCGGAGAAAAAACAGACCACGGAAACATTCCCATGCTCCGGAGAGCAAACGGATTACGAAAATATTTTTTTCGGGAAAAACGCCGCGCGCGTGAACGGAAAAATTTTTTTGTTTTTTTTTCGGAGAAAAAACAGACCACGGAAACATTTTTCCCATGCTCCGGAGAGCAAACGGACCACGAATTTTTTTTTTCCAGGAAAAACGCCGTGCGCGTGAACGGGAAATATTTTTGGTTTTTTTTGGGAGAAAAAACAGACCACGGAAACATTTTTCTTATGCTCCGGAGAGCAAACGGACCACGAGAATATTTTTTTCGGGGAAAACGGAGAAAGGACCTGAACGAAAAATGCAGGGACCTATTTGTTATAATTTTGGACTTGTTCGCTATTTTGAATAAGTAAGAAAGGACTTGTTCGCAATTCGTATTTAATGGGAGGCTCTTTGTGTAAAAGACGAATCGAGGACCTAAACGCGAACCGGGAAAAAATATTTTATACTCACAGAAAATTACAAAGGACCTGTTTGTAAATAGAAAGGACCTATCCGTAATTCCAAAGAACCGGAGGGTTTTTTTGCAAAAAATGGAGAGAGAGAGTGGGGGGTGACGTGGGGGGCTTCTCCGGCCGGGAAAGTCTCGGCTAATGTTTAGCTGAAGATTGGATTTTGAAATCTTTCCCATGGAACAGTTAGTGAGTTTGCTGCTGGAACAAAAGCAGTACTGCTACTAATCTAGAGCTGTACTGTTTCTCGCAAATCACAAGCCAAGTTTCTGGGAAGTTGTCCTGAAATGATATTGCAACCTGTTTTTCCTCCTAGTCCTGGTGTTTCTGGAAAATGAATATATCTTAGTATAGTGAGTTAGGTATTGTGAAATCATGTGATGAAAAATTGGCTGAGTGATGAATTTGGTATGTGAATTTGATATGTGATGAAAAAGTGGTTGTGCTCATGACGTGTGTGGTGCATGTGTTGTTTCAGGTGATTAAGTGATATGCTTGTGATAGCATGGTAGTTGTTTTGTTTGATGCAATACGCTCGTGTAAGTGGTTGCATGGACTGATCTTGAGTCAAGTCGTGGACTTGTGCTCGTACACGATTTGTGTTTGTTCATGTGCAGGTGTTGCTTGATGTCGAACGTGGTCGATGACGGGACCAGAACTAAGTTGCTACGCTCGTTCGCTGGTCGGTTGGTTCTGCTTGCGCGTCTACATCCGTATCGATCGACCGAGCAAACCTCGGCTGCACAGCCATGCAACGGCGCACTTGAAGGACGTCGATCGTGTACCGGACACCAGCTAGAAGGTACTCGAGTGGTTGCCGGCTGTGAATACAAACTAGAATTTGCGTTCCTCCCAGGCAACAAGGTCAGATCAAAGTGCTTCACGTGGAGGCCATAATCTGAAGCATATTTATTGCTCCTGCAACTAAATTCTATATACATGCATTGCATCCACCGATCTCCAAAGAAGAACACGGCCAGATTGATTGATACAGTGATTCCATCTTTATGCATGTGTTAATATTAGTTATTTGCTTAATCTAGTTTTATTTCTTTCATGATCTTAGATTAACTATTTTAGATTGATTTATTTTTCTACCATGGTAGTTTTGATTTGATCTATTCCAAACCTTGGGCATCAAGTTAGTGATCTAAAAAGTTTGATCGGTTAATTCCTTGTAGATTTTGTTTAATCACGAAATTAGGGTTTAATCAATTCGCGTCATTATTGATCTAGTCAACTTGCAACGCTTATAACTTTTGATCCGTAGATTCGATTGAGTTGATTCTTGTTGGGTTAGTTTCTAAATTGAATCTAGTTTCTATAGTACAAATTTCATATCATTCTAACGGTTGGATCTTCAGGAATTCATGTTTTAGTGAACATAGGTCAATCTGTTTTTGCGTGAAATCGAAGCGATTATTTGATTCCAAATTGGGGTGAATTGTTAGTAGTTTAAAATTTTGATTTTAGCTTCCGCACAATCATTCACCCCCCCTCTGATTGCTATATTAGTCTATATCGATCCTACAGGTATTTCCACTATTCATTTTTAGAAGGCTTGTTTTTAAATGATTTTGTTTATAAATATAAAAGACTTAATGAACTCATTTCTTCTATTCTCCTATTTATTCTCTCTTAACCATATGTATTTATTTAGAGAAATTTTACGGTGGATAACATAGGTAGTAAATAGTCGTAGTAGAAATCAAGGGTATTTTAGGCTTTTCCTTCATCAGAGGTATTTTAGATTTTTCCTAATTCGTTCAGAGTTTTGGATTCACCGAATACCTGATAATCTTTAGAGGCATTTTATCCATTCATCCGTCATTCATCAGAATCACAGGACGTATTTTACCGTAGAGGACAAATAATATGATAGAATTTTTTTTACCCTTTTACCCCTTTCTGAATTTACTACCAATACTACAGGTAGTAGTATAACTAAATCTAAATTGATTTCAACCATTAGATTGAAAGGAATGGACGGCTTATATTGATTTTAATCCACTGTAAAAGAGCTCTTTATTTATTAATTACCATCCACACAAAGTATATCTTTATCTTCTAAGACAATTAAATGATGGCATCTAAATCATTTTTCTCTCATATCTTTTTCAATTCCAATACATTTTAATTCTTATACAAAATCAAAATACGTATTATATAAAAAATAAACAAAGGAGTAAGCTAGAGACAGTACTGGAAGCTGGAATGGAGGAGCCAAGCCCCTTGGTCGATAGGAGTGACGTATAATTTTAAAAAAAACTTTTAGTTTGAAATTTAGATACGTTAAAAAATAAACAAAGGAGTAAGCTAGAGACAGTACTGGAAGCTGGAATGGAGGAGCCAAGCCCCTTGGTCGATAGGAGTGACTGGAAGCTGGAATGGAGGAGCCAAGCCACTATGATTTTAGATACGTTAATTCAAGATAAATTCAAATATATTTTTTAAAAAACTTTTAGTTTTAAAGTTTATACCTATCTATAATAATTCAAAGGAAATGTGTATCTTTGAAAAATATACTTAAATTCAAATATTTGAATGAATTTAGATCACATGTTTTGCTAGTTTATATATAAAATCAGCACGTACCTACAATCAAACTATTATAAAAAAAAGAAACTCTAGTTTGAATTTTAGCTCAAACTTGTTTGAACTAGTTAGTAGACTGGTTAAACTCATCATGCTAAAATTTTTGAATGCAAATACATAAAAAATACATGTTTTGGATCATAGTGCCCAGGCGCCATGGTGCCCCACACTACTAGAAAACTAAGCTTTACTACCAGCACATCACTACCGATTGGATTTGAACTGGTACTGATGCACTCATCAGTACCGGTTCATTAGCTACAGGTTTGAAATGGGCTTTTAGTACCGGTTCGTAACACGAACCGGTACTGATGCCCTCTCATCAGTACCGGTTTGTATTACGAACCGGTACTGAAGGCACGAGGCATTAGTACCGGTTGGTAACACGAACAGGTACTGATAAGTGCGCATCAGTACCGGTTGGTGTTACAACCGGTACTGATGCTTCGTTTTAGGAAAGCTCAAAAGGAATGCATATTCTATGTATATCAGTACGCGATGGTGGGTGAGTTGATTAGAACGATGAGGCTAGAGTCACGAGGTTGCGAGTTCGATTCCCGCTCCCATACATCCTCGCGATATATTTTGAAACATTTCTAGTGCCATCAGTACCGGTTGGTGGAACCGGTACTGAAGCCCAATGGGCATCAGTCCCGGATGGCCTGTACCGGTTCAAAAACCGGTACTGATGGCAGTTACAAACCGGTACTGAAGGCTAGTTCTGTACCAGTGCCAAGTAAGTGTACTACATACATACATACATGTATGATGGAATGGGGCACCATGAATTCAAATGTGCAAATTCACGACAAATTCGGGTATATTTTTCAAAAAATTTAATTTTAGGATATATACCTGTCGGTGTTTCGTGCACCGGCAATGCGAATTTATGGTCGGAGGGGGTCGCGCGCTCCCTCTCCCCGAATGGTCGACTCAAGAGGCCTGGTGTTTATACTGGTTCGGGCTGAACGTCCCTACTCCAGTTCGTGCTGTTGGGGTGTATGGAATTCAAGAAATGATCCGAAGGTTACAGACGAGACAAGGGGATCGTTTGATCTCCTGTGCGCTCGGTGAGTTTTTTTACTTTCTTGATCGTGCTCCCCTCCCCCCGGGGCCCTGCCTCTCCTTATATATCCGGAGGCGGCGGGTTACAAGTGGGAGTTGGAGAGAAAAAAGGAAGGGGTGCAGTACACCTAGGAGTCTGGTTTTCTGTCTCGTCGTCTGACCTCTGCCCGCCCTACGCAGGGTTGGTAGCCCAGCGGTGAGCGGTCTTTGGTGGGCCGTCGGGGATGACATATCGCTCAGACGCCTATCAGCATCGGTTGTTTTAATGGTGCTTGACCTTGGCTAGGCCTCGGGAGAGGGTGCCTCCCTCTGCGGCGTGTCAGGCGACGGGACAGGGGCTTGACTTCTCGACGGACCCTCTGATACCCTCGGGAAGGAGCTGCCTACCCTGGTACGGATGTCGGAAGGGCGTCGCGTACAGAGCGGTTGGCCCTTCGAGTGTTAGTGGAGCCGTCCGACCACGTGCCTTGACTGGAGGTCGGGTCGGCCGGCGCCTGGTGCAGTTACGATCGGTGGCGAGCCGACCTTTGTGGCCTACGAACTTTTGCAGGCCCAGGCTTTTGTAGGACATCGGCCGCTCGCTCTCGGGCTGATGGAGGTACCCATGGTTTGGGTATTCGTCAGTAGCCCCCGAGCCCCCACCCGGGTCGGAGAGCCGGTCGGGGGTTTAGCGGGTCTGATGCGGCCGCCGACCGGGAGGTCGGCGACGGTAGGTTGGCGCTGATCGGCTGGCTGCGCTGGGCCAAGAAGGGCCCGGCAAGAAGGCGAGCGCACCGGTGGGTGTAGCTCCCCGAGCCCCGAGCGGTCGAAGAGCCGTCGGGGTTTACCCGGCCGACTCGATCGGCCATGGTTATGGGACCTTTTAGAGTCATGTGAGCGAACGCGTTTACCTTCGTCGGTTCAACGCCGTGCTCGCGCGAGCTACAAACGCAATCCGGTGGAATTGGCGATCCCCTCGAGGGGTCGTTCCCAGCGGACGTAACTCCGGCGGGCGTCCGACTCCATCGTGGGCATTCCATGAGAACCTTTCCTTACTCGATCCCGTGTCGGGCTACCGGGTCGTCCGCCGACCCGGAGCGCGGCTGGCCGCTACTCATGGATGAGCTCCGCGGGAGAGTGTGAGGTATGGTCCCGGATGCGGTTTAGGGTGATTGGGTCGTCCGCCGACCCAACTGGAGGCTCACTGAGAGCTCACCCCGGTCCGCCCCTCGCTCTGTTTTACGTGCTGGGGCGGCTTCAGTTCCGGTCGGCCGGACTTGGCCTTCGTAACCCCAACACGGTGCCGGGCCTCGGGTGTGAGCCCAAAGGCGATCCACCGTTCCTGAGACCGGGCGGCCCAGCGGGCCGTTTCATACCTTTCTCCGGGTCGCCTTGGCCCGTTGCGCCCGGCGAAGTCTTGGCGCGGCGTCTTGTGGCGAGGCGACTGTCATGTCGAAGTAGTTAATGCTCGTTGGGAATTTAAATGGGCTGCGGCGCGTTACCGGAGTAGTGGGCGAGGTGGCAGGCGAACGGTCGGCGATTACGTCGGTTCGCGCGAGGAGACGTCGGTTGGGCGCGAAGATGCGTCTGTTCCCACCCAGCGCCTATAAAGGAGGGCGAGTGCGGCGTGGGGAGGCAGACTTCCGCTCGTGTTTTCTGCAAAGGAAAAGGAAAGGAAAGAGAGAGAGAGAGAGAGAGAGAGAGAGAGAACAAAAAAGGCTTCCTGCGTCGTTGCGCCGCGCCCCGCCTCTTTGCCTTCATCGGAGATGTCGCTGGTTCCGCACTCGTCCGCGGCCGGTCGCTTCCTTGGATTGGAGAGGAAGGGGTTCCTCCTCCGCTGAAGTCGAGTCCGGGCCAAGTGACGCTGGCCGGGACCGAGGTCCCCGAGGTGGGAGACGGGGAGATAGTCTCGCTGGCTGCCTTCTACGAGCGCGGATTTGGCCTCCCGCTCCACCCGTTCGTCCGAGGGCTGCTGTACTTCTACGGGGGGGAAGTACACCACCTGAACCCAAACGGGGTCCTCCATATCGCGGCCTTCATCACGCTGTGCGAGGCCTTTCTGGGGATCGAACCCCACTGGGGGCTCTGGCGCCATTTCTTCTTTGCGAGGCTGTCGTCGGACGCCGCCGGTCTCCTCGGTGCCCTGGCAATCCAACTGTGCCCCGGCCGCAGGCCATTTTATTTCGATGTGAAGCTGCCGACGTCGAACCGGGGGTGGCACAGCGAGTGGTTCTACGTTCGGAACCTTGGCAACAGTGCCTCAGCCTTCAGTGGGAATCACGTGCAGAATCCCAGGCCGGACTGGGGTCCCGATTCGAGGGACAAGAGGAAGGTGGAGGTAGTCCTCGAAAAGCTCGAGGACCTGAAGCGGCGGGGCCTAACAGGCAAGGTGGTCATCAGTACGCTCATGGAGAGGCGCATCCAACCCCTTAGGGATCGGTTGTGTCCCATGTTCGAGTACACCGGGCTGTTCGACCCCGCGAGGTCGTCGGAGCGGGAGCTTCTGCGTCCGGAGGTCCCATGCGGATCATGTCTCCTTGTGGGCGATACTGAGCCGGTGGGCGGGCGCCCGCTTCGCTTTCGGCGCAGAATCCGCAGAATTTGGTATGTTGGGTGGTTTGGTTTTTTCTTCTCGCTCCCCGCCCCTTACCCGAGTGCGTTTCGCAGGGCTTGGCGGCATGATCTCCGGCCTTGCTCCGGGAGAAAAGGAGGCGAGCGGGCAAAGACGCTGCCGTCGACCAGGCGACGCCGCCCTCCGGCGCAGAGGGGCGGACAAGGCAGCCGTGGAGGTGCGGAAGAGGAAGGAGCGCTGGACCGCCGCATTACGCGAGGAGGTCTCCAACGAGACTCCGAGCGATGATGACGAAGAGTCGTCATCGAGTGAGGGGGGCCCGAGTGCGGGGGGCGGCTCCGTCGCGGGTTTCGACCGCGGGATCGTTGACCGCGATTATGGGGACGAAGCCGCGGGCGCAGGGTACGTCCTGAGGAGGCGGAGATCTCTCACGCCCCCTCGCAGGGGCCCGGCGAAGTGGGCGCGGCAGGCGCTGGTCGTTCGCTCCTACCGGTAAGTGCCTTTCTGGTTCTTTCTGGTGTTTCTTTCACACGATCCCTGACCGTCCGTTGCGCACAGGGGGCATACTAGTGCTGGAAGGGTGCTGAGCCCCACCTCGGGGGTCAGGAGTCGCACGCTTCCGCCCGCCACGGGTCCGTGGTGCACGGCCGCCGAGTCGGGGTCCCGCGGGTGCGCTCCCCACGGCAGTGGTTCGCTGGCAAAGTGCCGCCACGAGGGGGAGCACCGAGCCAAGTTGCTGCCGCGACGCGGCAGGAGAAGTCCTGCCGGGCGTGCTCGCCGCGCTAGCCGTCCTGGGAAGTTTGCGAGGTCCTGCCGCCACGGAGGTGGCGGTGGGACCGCTGCCATCCGCAACATTAGCGGGAGAAGTCGCCGCCTTTGCCTTCTCCCGTTGTCGCATCGGGAGTCGGCGTGGTCCTGCCGCCGGGGACCGCTAGATTCGTGGCGTCGCGACATCTGGCGAGGAGTCCCGCCGCCTCGCCGCCGGGCGACCGCTTACTTCACGGGTCCGAGTGTCGCAGGGGGCGAATCGGGCCGCTGCAGACGCCCAAAGAGGCCAGTATGGAATCCGGGACAGTGGCGGTCGCCGACCGCCGAGTTGACCTGCCCGCCGCGACCCGGCCCGGAGTGGTCCGCGCTCGTCCTTGGACGACGAGGTGGAACGCGCGATTGGAACATCCCGAGCGGTGCCGAAGGAGGTGGAGGCGGAGATGGGGAGGATCCGTGCCGACCTCATCCATGCCGTTGATGCTTCCTCCAGGCGATGAGGTCCATCGCCAGAAGTCCGCTTGGCCGGATCGGTAAGACTGATGGGGATTTGTCTTTCTTGGATTTTTCCGACCGAGAAATGGAGACTGACCGGGCAGGTACCTTATTTGCAGCGTTTGGTATCCCGGGCGGTGGACAAATCAAGCTTCCTCCGGCGTCTGCACAGCCAGCGGTGTATCGTGGAGGGGGAACTTCGCGACGCCCGAAATGCGCTTGCCGCTGAGCAGGGGAAGGCCGCCGCGACCGGTCAACAGCTGGGGGAAGTTACCGAGGCCTTACGGGAGGCTCAGCGGCTCACGGAGTCATTGACCGACGAGGCAGAGAGGGCTAGGTCGGCCCTGGCGGAGGCCGAAAGGGTCAAAACTTCTTCGGTCCGCGCAGAGGAGTCCGCCCGGGCGGAGGCCGTCCTCTTTCGAGAGGAACTTGAGTCGGCCCGAAGGGAGGCCGACCGACTGCGCGGCGAGCGAGACCTCGCTCGGGGGGAGCTTGCATCCGACCGAGAGGCGCGTGCCAAGGTCGAGGAGGAGCTTCGCGCCAAGGAGGCCTCCGAGGCTGGTGGGTAGTCCCGCCTCTCGGTAGTTGTCGTAGCGGTCGTCTTTTGATGTTGTTTTTGTCTTTTGTAGAGCTGCGAAAGGACCTTAGCGACATGGTGGAGCAGCGGGATGCGGCGGTCGAGTCACGTGACTCGGCCCTTGTGGACAAGCTGACGGCGGAGAAGGGTGCGGCTGATACGACGGTCGAGCTGACGGCCCTCCGGGCGGCCAGCCAAACCGTCTACGACCGGCTGCTCGGGCTTACTCCGGGCCCGAGCTCCGTCGCCGTCCTGCTGGGGACGGTTCCGGGGCATGTCGAGGCGTCGGTTCGGGAAGCGGCGGTGCTTGGTGCTTCGTCGGCCCTGGTCAACACCGTTTCTTACTACGACGGTGTCGATCTTGAGGCGGTCGGGAGCGGCGTTGCTGCTGATCGGAGCGACGAGGAAATCGAGGCATTCATGGCCCGAGTTGACCCGTGCGCCCAGGAGATTGCCCGCCGAATCTCGCCGTGGGATATCCTCCACCGGGGGGAGGGAGATGATTAGTTTTCTTCGTTTTTGTTTTGCAGTTATATGTAATGAACATAATTGCTTCAAACGAGTCCGACCTGTCGGGTCGCTTTAAGTTCTTTTGCCTGTCTACCTCGTGCTTCCTCTGTGATTTGGACAATCTTACTACCGTAGCTACAGGGCCCGCGGGGTGCCCTGAGAGCGTAGGTGTTGTGCCAATTACAGTTGAAGAAATCACGGGATAAGACAAGCGACCTAGAGCGTTTGCTTCGTGGGGGTGCTTCGACCGACCCTAGCGTCTCTTGCTCGGAGGACTTGTTTCCCCACAGAGTGCCACTTTTGAAGCCGTAGCCGCGGAGGCGCAGGCGACCTCAGTACTTTGGGCCGAGGAAATAGCCGCGAGGTAGATAGCTCGGTCGGTCGAAGCACGGCGTAGGTTGGCGACTCGTATGCGTTTAATGGCGTCGAGTCGGCCTCGACCGATCAAGCTATCTTCTGCTCGGGCAACTTCCTTTTTGCGCGAAGTGCTACTCGGGAGCCGTAGCCACGGGGGCGTAGGCTGTAGCATTCGGTTCGAGGAGATTACCATGAGGAAGATTGTTTGGTCGGTCGGGGGTTGACCTGGGTTAAGGTAGATCGCTTGCTCGGTCGGTTCGCCAACCCAAATCGAAAGGTTTCGTCCGATCGGCCTTGGCCTTTTGCTCGAGTAGCCTCCCTCTTCCGCAAAGTGCTACCTCGAAGCCGTAACCGCGGGGGCGTGGGCTGTAGCATTTTGGGTTTGAAGAGGCTACTATGAGGAAGATAGCCCGGCCGGTCGGGTTATCGGTCATCGATCTAGGTCACTGACCCCTGAGGTTGTAAGGCAGCCCCCGAGTGGTGCGTGGGGACTGAGGGTGCAGTCGCCACGCACCGCTTGAGCCTGCGGCGAGCGCGCGATAAATTTGAAAGGGATTTTTGTTTTGGGGATAAGGGTGGACTAACTCGCCTGGAGGATCATGCCGATTTTTCAGAACTGGTGTTGGACGCTTCGGCTTCCGCTTCCTGGCGACTCGGGGCGCTTCGTCTTCCTCTCCCTGGCGACTTGGGGTGCTTTGTCTTCCGTGCCACAGGCTATAAAAGGAGAGGCACCAGAGCGCTTGTTACTTCGCCAAGACTGCCACCAAACGAACCTGCTTCGTGTGCTATGGCGGACCGCTACACACAGCTTCGAGAGGAGGTAGGCGACGAGCAAGCCTGGCTGCGAGTGGTGGCGGAGGTCGAGGCCGAGGCCGTGCGTGGGGATGCGCGGCGAGTCGGTATCCTCGTTGCGGGCATTCCCCGGCTGTGGGAGGTGAGGGCGCCGCTGACTGAGCGACGTCATGCGTCGTTCGGCTGGCTGGGCGCACACCAGGAGGAGTATCGCGCTTTTGCCGAGTAAGGGGACCTTGACGAGTGGTTCCTTTTTAGTTGGGCTGATGCTCCTCCTGTAAATGAATAAAATGACTGTGTTTCTCTTTCGTCTCTTTTCGCTCCTTGTTTTTTTGTTGAGATCTGGCCCTCGTTCTTTCGCATGTGATCAAAAGAGGACAGCTTCGGGACCTCTGCTTTCGGGGCGGAGGTCGTAGTGCTCCGGATCAACAAAACGAGGGAGGTTCGAGAGAGAGAAAAACCACTTGGTCGGTCGTCCGACTGCTGCAGCTTTCTTTGCTCAAGCGTTTTTCGCATGGTACAAAAGAGGAGAGGCCGACTACGGATAGAACCTTCTCAGCTTCTCTATGTTCCAAGCGTTTGCAAGGAGATTTCCTTCAGCGTCTTTGAGACGAAAGGTGCCGGGTGGAAGGATTTCTGCGATGGCGAAAGGGCCCTCCCAGGGCGGAGAGAGCTTGTGCTTGTCTTTTGCGGACTGGACTTGGCGTAGCACTAAGTCGCCGATTGAACGCATCGGCCGCAACCCGCCGGTCGTGGTAGCGGGCAAATACCGGCTGATACTTGGCCGACCGTAAGACTATGATGTCTCGCGCCTCGTCGAGTTGGTCGAGGTCGTCTTGTTGTGCCTCCAGCCCCCGTGCGCCGTTGTAGTTCTGCACTCTTGGCGCGCCGTACTCGAGGTCGGTCGGGAGGACGGCCTCCGCTCCGAATACCAAGAAAAAAGGCGTGAACCCTCGGCCGACCGGTCGGGCGTGGTTCAGAGGCTCCAGAGAACGGAGGCGGCTCGCGCCCATCGCCCCGATTTCTTGATCGGCCGATCGAAGATTCGCGGCTTGAGTCATGGAGGATCATGCCGTTGGCCCGCTCGACCTGGCCGTTGGCGCGAGGGTGCGCCACTGCCGCCCAGTCGACTCGGATATTGAAGTCATCACAGAACTCGAGGAACTCCTTCCCCGTGAACTGCGTCCCATTGTCGGTGATGATGGAGTTGGGCACCCCGAAGCGGTAGACAATGTCGCGGAAGAAGCTTTGCTGCTGCGGCCGATGTGATTGCCGCCAGCGGCTTGGCTTCTATCCACTTGGTGAATTTGTCTCTGGCGACGAGTAAGTGAGTGAAGCCCGGGCGCCTTCCTGAAGGGCCCGACCAGATCGAGCCCCCAAACCGCCGAAGGGCCACGTGATGGGGATTGTGCGAGGGCTTGCGCAGGCGGTGTGTCTGCTGGCGAAGAATTGGCATCCTTCGCAAAGTGACGATTTGCGTCGCGTCCGCTACGGTCGGCCAAGAGAAACCTTGTCCGGAAGGCCTTCCCCACCAGGATCGCGGCGCGCATGGTGCCCGCACCCGTGGTGGATGTCGAGCGAAGGTGCTTCCCTTGGTCGGCGGGATGCACTGAAGGATTCGGACGGGCTCCTTTTGTAGAGGGTGTCGTCGACCAGGACAAAGATTTGGCCCGGGCGAGGCGCGAGCCTCGGTGGTATCGGCGGAGCGACCGCCTGTCATCAACCGATCGACGAAGGGCTGTCTCGGTCGGTCTCGATGTTCAGACGCCGAATCCGACCGGCGGGTGAGCGCCTGACCGAAAATCGGCCAAGCATCCTTACGGGAGTCGGTGGCGCCCTCGGTACTCGGGTCCAACCGGATTGATGGTCTACTGAGGTCGGAGACGAAGATTCCGGGGGGCACCGGCCCTTTTCCGGAGGCGAGGTTGGCGAGGGAGTCAGCTTCGCTGTTATAGCGCCGGTAACTGTGATGGAGCTCGAAACCCTTAAACTTTTCCTCAAGCTTGCGGACCTCCAAGCAGTAGGCGGCCATCAGAGCGTCGCGGGGCTCGGTGGCTTTCATCACTTGGTCGACGACCAACTTAGAGTCGCCGTGAACGTAGAGCCGTCGTGCGCCCAGGTCGGCGGCGATCCGAAGGCCGTTGACGAGGGCTTCGTACTCGGCGACATTGTTGGTGGCGTCGAAGAGCAGACGGATGGCGTACTAGAGCTTGTTGCCGAGTAGGGAGATGATAACGACCCCCGCGCTGGCTCCGTTCTTGGTGTAGGATCCGTCGAAGTACATCGTCCAGTACTCTGGGTCCTCGACCACCGCGGGGACTTGGGCCTCAGTCCACTCGGCGACGAAGTCCGCCAAGACCTGCGACTTGATCGCCGTCCGGGGGACGTACGATACGTCGAGGCCGTTGAGCTCGAGAGCCCACTTGGCGATTCTTCCGGTGGCGTCGCGATTGTGGACGACTTCTCTGAGCGGTGAGGAGGTTACCACGGAGATGGGGTGTCGATCGAAGTAATGGGCGAGCTTCCTCTTGGTAATGAGCACTGAGTACAGCAGCTTCTGTATTTGGGGGTATCGAACCTTTGTTTCAGAGAGTACCTCGGCCTTAAGTAGACCGGTCTCTGCACCTTGAAGACGCGCCTTCCTCCGCCGCTCCATTAACGAAGCGCGCCGACGACTGAGTCGTGGCGGCGATGTAGAGGAGCAAGGGCCTCGTGGGCTCCGGGCGACCAGGATCGGAGGGCGAGGTCAGAAAGCTTTCAATGACCGAGAGCTTCACGAGCCAGGTCCAGCAGGCGGTCGGACTTCTTCATCGGCTTATAGAGTGGCGTCCTTTCGCCGAGGCGGATACGGCGGCTTAGTGCCGCGAGGCACCCCATCAGCCTCTGGACCCCCTTCAGATCGTTGATTGGCCCCATCCTTGTGATGGCGGAGATCTTATCACGGTTGGCTTTGATGCCGCGCTCGGAGATGATGAATCCCGCTTGCCCTCGGGGACCCCAAGACGCATTTCTGGGGTTGAGCTTTATGCGAAACCGTCGGAGGTTCGCAAAGTCTCCTCCAGTCGGCGATGAGGGCATCGGCCTTCCTGGTTTTGACAACGATGTCGCCGACGAGGCTTCGATAAAGACATGGCCAATTTGGCCTGAAAAACACGCCTGCATACACCGCTGGTATGTGGCGCCTGCGTTTTTCAGACCAAAAGGCATCGTGACGTAACAGTACGAGCCGTACGGGGTGATGAAGGAGGTCGCGAGCTGGTCGGATTCCTTCATCGCAATCTGGTGATAGCCCGAATAGGCATCTAAAAAAGAAAGGGACTCGCACCCGGCGGTGGAGTCCACGACCTGATCGATGCGAGGTAACGGGAATTGGTCTTTTGGACAGGCCTTGTTGAGGCTTGTGTAGTCAACACACATTCTCCATTGCCCCAACTTTTTCTTTACAAGGACGGGATTGGCGAGCCACTCGGGGTGACGCACCTCCCTTACAAAGCCGGCGGCCAAAAGTTTGGCGATCTCTTCCCCAATGGCCCTGCCGCTTTTCTTCGTCGAAGCAGCGCTGGGCGTTAGGCCTGTCAGATCCTTTCGGATGTTCAGTGGAATGCTCGGCAACCTCCTTCGAACTCCCGCATATCCGAGGGTCTCCAAGCCGAAGACGTCTCGGCTTGCTCGGAGGAAGTCGACGAGCGCGCTTTCCTATTTGGCAGGGAGAGCGGCCCCGATCCGCACGGTCTTGGCGGGATCTTCGGATCAATCGCGGACTTCCTTCGTGTCCTCCGCGGACATGAAGGAGCTTGGCCCCGACTTGCCGAGTCGGGGCGTATTCAAGGCCTTCTCTGGAGCCGGGCGAGCTCACTAAGCGACGATCACGAGGCTACCGCAATCGCCCGCGAAGTTATAAGCGAGCTGAAAAGACGTGGCCACGGTGATGACACCCTGCGGTCCTGGCATCTTCAGCTTGAGATAGGTGTAGTTGGGGACCGCCATGAACTTCGCGTAGCATGGCCGTCCCAAGATAGCGTGGTAGGAGCCGGGAAAGTCCACAACCTCAAAAGTGAGGCTCTCGGTGCGGAAATTGTCCAGGCTACCAAAGGTGACGGGCAAGCTGACCTGCCTGAGAGGATGGGCCTGTTGGCCTGGGACGACGCCGTGGAAAGGCGCCTTGCTCGGCCGGAGGGCGGAGCGAGGGACCCCCAAGGCATCCAGGGTCTCAACATACATGATGTTGAGACTGCTGCCGCCGTCCATGAGCACCTTGGTCAGGCGCTTCGTCCCCACGATGGGGTCGACGACGAGCGGGTAGCGTCCCGGGTGCGGGATGTGGTCGGGGTGGTCGGTCCGATCAAAGGCGATCGGGCACTCCGACCACCTTAGGTAGGAGGGCACGGCGGGGGTAGCCGTGTGAACCTCTCGGTGGGCGAGTTTTAGCCGTCGCTTGTCGCCTATGCGTCGACTACCGTTCTTTGAATGAAGTGACGATCAAGAACAAGTATCCTCTTCCGCGGATCGACGACTTGTTTGATCAGTTGGGCGGAGCTCAAGTCTTTTCCAAAATTGACTTGAGGTCTGGCTACTTCCAGTTGAAGGTCAGGCATGAGGATATTCCGAAGACCGCCTTCTCTACTCGCTACGGTTTGTACGAGTATACAGTTGTCTCATTTGGCCTCACCAATGCACCAGCCACCTTTATGAATCTGATGAACAAGGTCTTCATGGAGTTCCTTGATAGATTTGTGGTTGTGTTCATTGATGACATCCTCATTTACTCCAAGGATGAGGAAGAGCACGCACTTCACTTGCATATGGTGCTTGACAAGCTTTG
Source organism: Rhipidocladum racemiflorum (assembly GCA_036346355.1). NCBI lineage: Eukaryota > Viridiplantae > Streptophyta > Magnoliopsida > Poales > Poaceae > Rhipidocladum > Rhipidocladum racemiflorum. The sequence continues at coordinate 2,169,151 of CM070576.1, read as the reverse complement.
TGAGCATCGCCTTTATGCCAAGTTCAAGCAAGTGCGAGTTACATTGAAGGAAGTGGCATTTCGGGCCACGATTCTGTCAAAAGGGCGGAGTTCTTTGTTGATCCTAGCAAGGTGCAAGATGTGCTCAATTGGGAACCGCCCGCAATGTCCTTGAGATTCGGAGTTTTCTTGGTTTAGCCGGATATTATCGCGGTTTATTGAGAATTTCTCCAAGATTGCTAAGCCACCGATGAGCTACTCAAGAAAGACAAGAAGTATGAGTGGTCGCTTGCTTGTAGATCCGATTTTTCCACGAGTGAAGAAGCGACTCACAATCGCTTCGATCTTGATCCTCGCCAGACATTCACAAGGCCTTTGACATTTATTGCGATGCATCTCGCCAAGGTCTTGGCTGTGTGTTGATGCAGAAGGCAAGGTAGTGGCATATGCTTCTCGTCGATTGAAGCCCCATGAAGCCAACTACCCGACCCATGATTTGGAGTTGGCAAGATGGTTCATGCACTCAAGCCGCATTGCGGCATTATCTCATCGACAATGTATGTGAGATCTATACCGACCACAAGAGCTTGAAGTACTTCTTCTCCCAACCAGATCTGAACTCGAGGCAGCGCAGGTGGCTAGAGCTGATCAAGGATTATGATTTGGGATTCACTATCACCCGTGCAAGGCAAATGTGGTTGCAGATGCCCTTAGTCGCAAGCCGCATACGATGAATGCCTTGGGTGTCATCGATCGGCCTCCTCAATTAGTTGAGGAGTTCAAAGAAGCTGAATCTGGAGGTGGTTGAACATGGCTTCATTGCAGCATTGACGGTTCAACCTACTCTAGAATCTCAAATTCTTGAGGCACGGCTCCAAGATGAGGCGATCATTGAGATTAGGCGCCGATTGATTGCAAATGGCGCATCTCCGTGTTTTTCTCGTGAAGTCCAATGGGCTGATCTTGCATGGGCAGCAGGTGTATGTCCTCGATGATGTTGAGATCAAGGGGTTGATCTGTCTGTAAGCTCATGATACTCCTCTCTCTGCTCATCCTGGCAGCACCAAGATGTACCAGACCTTCGCAGCGCCTCGTGGCCAGGAATGAAGAAAGACATTGTCGCTCATGTGGCACGCGTTGCGATGTGTGCCAATGAGTCAAGGCCGAGCACCGAGAGGACAGCAGGCTACTTCACCATTGCAGATTCTGAGTGGAAGTGGGAAGAGATTGGGATGGATTTTATTACCGGTCTCATCGAGGTCCTCCGCCGGCCACGACTCCATTTGGGTGATCATTGACCGCTTGACCAAGGTGGCACATTTCATTCCAGTTCATACCACCTATTCTGGAGCCAAGCTAGCGGAACTCTATTTGCATAATATTGTTCGGCTCCATGGAGTTCCAAAAGTCATAGTCTCTCGACCGTGGTTCGCAGATTCACTTCCAGATTTTGGGAAAGTTTGCGCCTATTCTTGGCACCAGTTATCTTTCAAAGATCGCTTACCATCCCCGTGATCGATGGATGACGGAAAGGGCAAATCAAATCCTAGAAGACATGTTGAGGGCTTGTGTACTGTACTCTGACAAGTCGTGGGAGAAATGCTTGCCCTTCGCCGAGTTCTCCTACAACAACAGTCACCAAATCAGCCTTCAGATGTCGCCATTCGAGGCTCTTTATGGCAAGAAGTGCAGAACGCCCTTGTTTTGGTCCGAGGTTGGTGAGAGGCAATTCTTCGGACCAGCTATGATTGAAGAGGCTGAAAGGCAAGTTAGCTTGATTCAAGACCGGCTGAAAGAAGCTCAGTCTCGTCAGAAGAGCTACGCTGATCGCCGTCACCGCGAGTTGAGCTTTGAGGTGGGTGACTTTGTCTACCTCAAGGTCTCACCACTCTGCGGCACTCGCAGATTTCAAGTCCGCGGGAAGCTAGCTCTGCGATACATCGGTCCGTTCCAGATTCTCGAGAAGGTTGGTGTTGTAGCTTATCGACTTGAGCTACCACCACATCTTTCGGACGTTCACGATGTATTCCACGTATCCCAGCTGAAGAAGAGTCTTCGGGTTCCATCAGAGGTTACTCAAGTGGACCATCTTGATCTGCAACCTGACCTTTCGTATCGAGAGTATCTAGTCCGTATTCTCGAGACAGCTGAGCGTCATACTCGCAGCCAGGTTATCAAGATGCTCAAGGTCCAGTGGAGCAACCATTCAGAAGATGAAGCCACGTGGGAGCGTGAAGATCATATCCAGGCAGAGTACCCCAACTTTCTTCGAGAGCCTTAGCAATCTCGAGGACGAGATTTTTGTAAGGGGGGTAGACTGTAATATCCCGAGTATTTCTATACTCGAGTCACTGTACATTTGTACTCAAACACTGTTCAATAATACACTGATCTTGTGTACTTCTGCAATTTGGGCTGTGTGTACTTAAGTGGGATCAAAAAGAACCCTTCAACTTAAGTAATTTCACTCATAATTAATTTCAAATTAAGTTGGGTAAGTGTCAAAGTGACCCTAATAGCTTCCAAAATACTTTGGAATAATTAGTAATCAACTTTGGAAGCTTTAACCTTCAAGGTTTGTCACTTGACCAAAATACCCCTTGTAAGTGCATAGTGTTTTAAGCATGTGCTCAAGCAAACCAACAACCAACACTCCATTTCCTCTCTCCCATACGACCAAGCAACAGAGAAGGAGGTTCCCAAACCCTAGAGCACCCATTTGCACCTTCTGGAGGCGATTCAACCGGCAAAACTTGATCTGGAGGCAAGATTGGACTTCCTCATCGCGATCTCCACCCTTTGGACCCTCTCAAGTGAGTATTCCATCATTTCCCATGGATGTTTATTTGAGTTCCCGTGGGGTTTTTGAGTTCTAGCTCGATTTCTCGGCTCCCGGGACTTCCTCTTGCCGTAGCTACGACTTCCCTTCGTAGCTTCGCATTTCGTTAAGTTATCTCAAACCCTAGCCTAGGTCAAAACTAGGTTCCATGTGTTAGACACGTCGCATGGCAATTGTGCTTTAGAATCTAGACTCAGATCATCGTTAGGCTCATTTAATCCTATAGCCAACCTAGCTTTTAGTCACCCTCGTATTGGCTCAAGTTCATCGCTAGGTCTTCGATTTATCGGAGGTCTAGTGATGCATAGCATGTATAGATTTTTCCCATAGCAGTTCTGGTGGCTAGAGTCGCTACCGGAGGAATCGGAATTCAATTTCGCTAAGCCGAAATTTATTTTATTCATTTAGGTGTTAACTGTTTTTACAATGGACCGAAGGTCCATAGCGTATAACGATAACTCCATTAGCTCTTCTGATAGCCCTGGTTGCGATCAGAAGAGTCGAAATTAAGTTTCGTCAAAACACCTTTACAAGTTGTTAGCTCTAGGTCTCTTTTAATTTATTTTTATTTCATAAAATCCTAGAGCTCCGAGGCATGTCTTGACTTTACCATTAGTCCCCGTAGAGGCTAGAAAAGCAGGTAGTATCGCTAGATTTGCATTTTAGCACTTTGCATTTTATTTTAGTAATTATAGGCCTCACAAGCCGTTTAAGGCATTTAGCTTTGTTTAGCTTCGTTTAAGGTCACTAAGGTCGATAGCATGCTTCCCGCGTGTTTTGGATCGCATTCAAGTCACTTTTCGGACTTTTGCCGTTTCTCGGTTAATTACCGGAGTTAAGCGGGCAATTGATCAAAAGTCAGAGAAGATTAAGTCATCCATGCTGGGGAATGGCTCCGATAGGTCGTAAGTATCCCTAAGCAACTAGCCGAGGGCTTAAAACAAGTCTCGCGGCATTTCAGCTCAAAACGGCCCTTTTGGGCAAGATTGCTCGTTTTCGAGCAAAATAGCCATTTTGGCCATATTCCACATTTAGGGGTTTCTTCGCGATTAGGTGTCGGAATGAGTCATTTAGGGTCATTTAGACTTAGTAGAGTCGAAAACGTGCTCCTCGCGCCAAGTGGAATCGAAGTTTGAGCCGTTTCGAACCCTGTCTTGCGAATCGAGGCGTAAACCTCGGCTTAATTTGGCGCTTTCGATCGGATTCGATGCAAATTAAGTGAATTTTCAAGGGGCAAGGTCCAAATAGGTCCTAGACATCCTAAAGTACCTAGTGGAGTCGCTGGAATCGGTCGCAAGTCGTTCGAATGGATTCTGGACAGAAATGGCCTTGCGTTACGGTGAATAGTGCCGTGTTTCTTTTCTGATTTTTCAGCATTTTGTGTATTGATTTTCCTTTGTTTTGGCTTCCGTTTGTTCGTTTTAAATCCAAACGAGTTCGTAAGTTCCATTAGGTGTATTATACCTAATTCTAGGTGTTTAACAAAATTTAGTTGAATTTTAAATTATTTTGCGCATTTTGTTCAAGTTGGCGAGAAATTCGCCGAAATCGCCGTTTCGAATCGCGATTTCGCCATTTTTCTCGCTTGTTTTGTTTCTTTGCTTTCTTAGTGTCTAGATGAGTTCTATTTGATGTTAAGTTGGTGTTTATGCTTCTAAAGTCACTTTTTGCTAATTTATTTCTCTGTCATTTGTTTTGATGTTTTTATTCGATTAGAGGCGAGTGAGTCCGAGTCACCTCGAACAATCTGAGTTCGTCCGGATCCATCAGAGCAGCAGCAGACAGCAAGCACCTCCTTTGATCATCTTGATCCAATATTTTACAATGTTTACTTTGATTTATCAAACTATATGCATGCGTTTAATTTCAGTAAATGTGCTAGTTTGTGGGAATGGTAGATATAACCCAAATTGGTGGTTTTCCTTAATCTATTTCCCATGGTCACATTGATAGTCCTAGTAGAGGTTAGGCAACTTAATAAATGTCACTTGGGTATAAAATGTTAATAAATGCATATGCTTAGTCAATGCAATAGATTTGAGTCTAGTCCTTGGCAGTTACACTCATCAATCAAAATATGATTTCAAAATGAATTGAGTCAAAATGGTTAATGGTTAATTGATAAAAATGAGTGGTGTAAATGACTCGGGGAGGAGGTATAGAATGTGAAGGTGATGGTGTGGTTAGGATTGGAGTCCTTGCCCGAGTCAACAAAAATATAAGGACCGAACTCAAAGTTAATGCTGGGTGAGTCTCGCGCAACCACATGAAGCGAATCGGGGCATAATGCCTATGTACCGACTTGGGGATAGCCGATTTGTTGGTAGGCCGAAGAGCAAGATGAGAACTTGGCGCAGCTTGATTGTCTGCAGTGGCGGGGGTTCTCGGAAGGGACTTCTGTCATCCATTGACGAGAAGAAGAAGGGTGTTGTGGGTTCCCGCTGCAACAATAGTGCCACTCGTGGGGTAATGGGGCCCAGGGCAAGGGATACCCGTGTTGCGCGGCGTCACGGCCGCCTAAATCCGCCAGGGTGGGATCACGCTATTATCTTGATGTCTGGTGACACCGATGACGGAAGCGGCATGGTCAATCTGCAAGAGTCTGCATCGAAAAGTATCACGCGTCGTGGAAACACGCTTGCTAGATAGACCCATGTGGGGAATGTGTGCAACTTCTGCGAAGTGTTAAGTAAAACTAATCGATTAGCCGTGCTCACTGTTAAGAGCATCTAGCCCAGATAAGTATGGAGAGTATAGAAGTTTGGTTTTGTGTCTTCTTACGAAAAAGTGTGAGTCTCGAGCGGAAAGGAAGTGTTTGATGGATAGAGTCAACAATCTAGCCCATCGGTTGCATTCGAGCGGGAATGGCGAACCAGGTTGGGATAATATACATTATACATATCTTGTGAAATATGTTTTATGTCAAATGCTCTTTCAATTACTAATGCTATCGGTTGTTAAATGTTGTTTACAAATAAATGCCGCTTTATGCAATCAACCTAGTATAGAAGCTTATTCTGTTGAAATAGCCTGCATTTAACTATATTTCCGTACACTAAAGACTTGCGAGTACATACGTGTACTCACCGTTGCTTTGTCGTTGTTTACTAACCTTGTCTCGAGAGGATGGTTCCGATGGTGATCCGGATGGCTCAGGTGGTCCTACGCTCGCGAGTGGGGCGGTTGTGGTCCTTCCTCGATCAGTGCCTCGTGGGGTTGTCGGGCCAATTTATTTGGTTTAGTGTTTCTTTGCTTCCGCTATTGTTCCACTTTTGGATTTTGTAATGTGTATGTACAAGATTTACCTGATTATGTAATTTAACTTTAGTTCATTACTTTGTGCATTGATACTCGTGTTGTTGGTGCAGCGATCTTGGGCTCTTGATCCAGGAACCGGTATCGGATGCGTCTGAGCACCGGTCTGAAGCTAAGGGTTCGATCCGTCGATCGAATTTTTTTAGATTCAGATTTTGGTGTCGAGGCTTCGTTGCTATACGGTGCTATACGCCACAAGAGACGGCGGCGTCTGATGCGGTATAGGAAGAGGGGTCCTCACAGCGTTGGTATCGAGCCAATTGACTGGCAGGAAGACTTAGTTAGTCTTGGTCGTTAGACTTAGGAGCAGATTTTTCTTCTTCTCAAAAGTTATTTTGAAGCTACAAACTCTAATTGGAAAATGTAGAATGCTATTCTTCTCCATTTTATAGCTTTCCTCTTATCTACTCTTCAAAATGAATCTGATCTTAATCCAAAATTCAAAACTTGATTTCTTCTTCTGTCTTGTTCAAAAGAATTAGAAGGAACACGGGCTTAGTTCAAGCGGGTTAAGGTTAGATGTTTGTGGTTGTAATTAGGGATTATTTTGTCGTTTCCTTAAATTGCTTTTTGGCTTTTGATTTGATTCTCGAGTTGGTTCTTATGCTTCTCTTGTTGAGTGCTTGCTAGAATGATGCATCTTTGGGTGCATTCAATAGAGTTAAGCATTTTTCTTCACCTGTTTCATGCAGCTTAATTGACCCAGCTGTACATTTCAGGATGCCTCCTGTATGAGAGTCCTTCGTGCGCTTCCGGTGACGATCTTGGGAGCGTGGCAAAGGCAAGAGGGGCGGGGCCCAGTCGTCACAGGCCCCTGCCGGTGGGTCTGCTGAGGCTCAGTCCCAGCCACCTGCCCAGGATGAGGAGCTTCCACCTCCTCCACCTCCTGCACCCGACATGGCCGCGATCTTGATGCGGCAGACTCAGCTCATGGAGCTTATGGTTCAGTCCGCTCAGTAGCAGCGACAGCCGCAGCCACAGCAGCAGTCTCGTCTGTCAGAGTTTCAATGGACTAGGCCGCCGACCTTCGCTCAAGAAATGGGATCCACTCTGAGGCCGATGATTGGCTTGCCGATATTGGGGGCAAGCTTGAGTTGGTTGGCTGCACAGATGCCGAGAAGGTGCGCTTTGCCACGTACTATCTGCAGGGGCAGCGGCACTTGGTGGGCAGCCTTCAGGGCCATTCGCCCACCAGGCCGATCACTACTTGGGCAGATTTTCAGGCGACTTTTCGTGAGGCCCATATTCCATCCAGTGCTAGAGATCAAGAGGAGGGAGTTCTACGACTTGAGACAGGGTGGCAAGTCGGTGGTAGACTTCCTTCATCAGTTCAACCACTTGGCGAGGTATGTGGAGGATGAGATCCCTAGTGAGGCTAGGAGGATCGCTCTATTCAAGGAGCGCCTTCGAGGAGATCAGGTATCGGTGGCAGGCACACCATACCCGATCTTGGTGTTGGTGAACAAGGCCATTGATATCGAGGATAGCGCTAAGGCGCTACTTGAGAGCCGCAAGCGCAAGTGGGCGGCGAGGGCTTCGGCGATGGTCCCTCTAGGACCCATCCTTCTTTCCGCCAGGCCCTCGGTCTCCAAGACCGGCGATGGCGTCTCACGATTCTCCTCGACACCGATCGCGGCTCGGCCTTATAGCCGTGGGGAGTCGGCACCGAGTTCGACTTCCCTTCACCGATGTCACTTGCTTCACCTGTGGGGGCAAGGGCATATGGCGAGCTTGTCCGTCCAGACTACCACCGCACTCGCTCGTAGGGGCAGAGTGCTCGATCCGCCCACAGGGGCAGCAGAGTGGGCGTGGAGGTTCGCAGGAGGCCGTGCAGTGCGGGACTTCTTCAGATCGGGCATGGACGCCTCAATGTGGCCACAGCAAGCGAGCAGCGAGAGGCACCAGATGTGATCTTGGAGTGCGTTACTCGTGCATTCTGTTCCTGCATTGGTACTGTTTGATTCAGGCGCTTCGCATTCTTTCGTTTCTTTGAAGTTTGTGGAGCAACAAAGTTTGGAGTCTGTTTGCCTTGAGAGGGATCTAGTGATCCGTTCTCCTGGTTCCATCTTGAGAGCTAAGTTCTATAGCCCGGGTGTTGCTGTCGAAATCAATGGGGTAGCATTCGGGGGTGACTTGATTATCATTGACACCATCGGGCTTGATGTCATCTTGGGCATGGATTGGTTATCCAAGAACTAGGGATGCATTGACTGTGCCAAGAAGTCTATTTCCTTAGTCAATCCCGATGGCATTCATGTCACATATTCAGCCAAGTTGCTTTCCAACCAGTTGGCTATTCTTCATGCCATTTCAGTTCCAGAGGTCAGTCAGGTACATGTGGTGTGTGAGTACCTGGATGTGTTTCCTGATGAGCTGCCAGGTTTACACTAAAGACTTGCGAGTACATACGTGTACTCACCGTTGCTTTGCTGTTGTTTACTAACCTTGTCTCAGAGGATGGTTCCGATGGTGATCCGGATGGCTCAGGTGGTCCTCTGTTCTGCGAGCTGTGCGGCGGTTGTGGCCCTTCCTCCAGTCAGTAGCCTGTGGGGTTGTCAGGCCAGCTGCGCTAGTTTAGTGTTTCTTTTGCTTCCGCTATTGTTCCACTTTTGGATTTTGTAATGTGTATGTACAAGATTTACCCCCAGTTATGTAATTTAACTTTAGTTCATTACTTTGTGCATTGATACTCGTGTTGTTGGTACACGATACTGGGCTACTGATCCAGGGAACCGGTATCGGATGCGTCTGAGCACCGGTGCGAAGCTAAGGGTTCGATCCGTCGATCGAATTTTTAGATTCAGATTTTCGGTGTCGAGGCTTCGTTGCTATACGGTGCTATACGCCACGATGAAGCGGCGTCTGATGCAGTATAGGAAGAGGGTCCTCACACGATGGCCATAGCCTGGCCGGGAGCTCGCGGAGGGCGAGATCGTCGCTCGTCGTGGATCGCGAGCGGCGTTGTCGGAGGCAACGCCAGGTCTTGCAGCAGTCCGAGGGGAGGCCCACGCCGGGGTCTCGAGGCGGAGGTTGCCGAGGACATCGGCGACCACGTCCAAGATCGTGGAGGGCGCCCGGTCTCGGAGGGCGGCGGGGACGAGGACAAGCTCCCCTGCCGCGGTGACGATGAAGTCGAGGGCTCCGAAGCGGATCCAGCCCCTCGACGCCGGCGAGTCGTCGCGAGCGAAAGAAGCCATCCGGGAGGAAGATGGGAATCCGAAGGAGGATGCGGTGATGACGCGCAATAAACCCCTACCTGGCGCGCCAACTGTCGGTGTTTCGTGCACCGGCAATGCGAATTTATGGTCGGAGGGGGTCGCGCGCTCCCTCTCCCCGAATGGTCAACTCAAGAGGCCTGGTGTTTATACTGGTTCGGGCTGAACGTCCCTACTCGATTCGTCTTTGTTGGGGTGTATGGAATTCAAGAAATGATCCAGAAGGTTCTGACGAGACCAGGGGATCGTTTGATCTCCTTTGCGCTCGGTGAGTTTTTTTTACTTTCTTGATCGTGCTCCCCTCCCCCCGGGGCCCTGCCTCTCCTTATATATCCGGAGGCGGCGGGTTACAAGTGGGAGTTGGAGAGAAAAAAGGAAGAGTGCAGTACACCTAGGAGTGCAGTTTTTCTGTCTCGTCGTCCAGGCCTCTGCGCCCCTACGCAGGTTGGTAGCCAGTGAGCGGTCTTTGGCTGTCGAGGATGACATCTTTGCTCTGTCACGCTGTCGGCATCGGTGTTTTAATGGTGCTTGACCTTGGCTAGGCCTCGGAGAGGGCGCCTCCTCTGCGGCGTGTCGAGCGGCGGGGCGAGGCTTGACTTCTCGACGGACCCTCTGATACCCTCGGGAAGGAGCTGCCTACCCTGGTACGGATGTCAGAGGACGTCGCGTACACAGAGCGGTTGGCCCTTCGAGTGTTAGTGGAGCCGTCCGACCACGTGCCTTGACCTGGGAGGTCGGGGTCGGCCGGCCGCCTGGGTCTGGTTCTGATCGGTGGCAGGCCAGACCTTTGTGGCCCAAGAACTTTTGCCAGAACTGGGCTTTTGTAGGACATCAGCCCGCTCGCGCTCTCGGGCTGATGGAGGTACCCATGGTATGGGTATTCGTCAATACCCATCTATTACAATTCAATACATACATACATGTATGATGGAATGGGGCACCATGAATTCAAATGTGCAAATTCATGACAAATTCGGGTATATTTTTCAAAAATTTCAATTTTAGGATATATACCCATCTATTACAATTCAAATAAAATACATACATTTGAAAAAATATACTTGAATTAGAAGATTTGAATGAATTTATATCACATACTTTGGTGATTTATATATAAAATCAGCATATACCTACAATTAAATTACAATTAAAAATAAATAAAATCTAGTTAAACTCAATATCCGTTTCAGATCATAGTGCTTAAACACCAACATGCCCCGGCCCCAGCTAACCATGGTGCCTATAAATGCAGGCCTTCACAGGCCGTAGCCGCTGCAAGAGACAAAGCCGGCACGAGCTCCGCACAAGTGAGAGACAATATCATGGCTTCTTCTAGCACTAGTGTAGCAGCAGCAGCTTCTTCGCTGATCATAGCAGCATCAGCCTTGGCCGCCGGCTTGCTGCTGCTGGTGCGCTCTCCTGCTGTAGAGGCGGCAGCCAAGTACCGCCCCTATTGCCGTTGCTGGTCCGCCAGTCATCGCCCCGCCACGCTCACCCCGCCCCTCTCCCTCTTTTGTGCAGATGCGAAGTGCCGCTGCTTAATACGCCACACCGGAGGGAAGCAGTGGCCGCCTATACGAACAAGTTGGTGCTCCATCTGCCATTCCCCTAGGTGCTTGCGCCGATGCTGCGGACATTGCTGCTACAACGGCGATTGTTGGAGGTGATGCAGGTGGAGTAGAGAAACGACGGTAGTGTGGTGTGCCCCCATTCGGGAATGATGCGATGTCAGTGGAGGTCGGGAAATTAAACATTTTTGCGCAAAAGTTTGTGTTATTCCCCCTCTAATTTTCAAGTTTGGTTGTTCTGATTCAAAAGTTTTGATCTTGGGGGCTTGCAAGCACTAAATCTGTGACGGCCCGCCTTTTTAGGGGCAGATTTGTACGCCTCGACAGCTACCCAGGATGATTAGCTGCCAGGAACCAAGCATATTATTGCCAGGCAAAAAGTCAAATTCCAACATTTTTATTGAATATAAGGCCTAACGGCCAGGGTTTTTACAGAAGAGGGCGCAGCAGGGCCCGAATAACTTACAAGCAAAACACCGCACAGGCAGGCCTGAGCAAAAGACTAAGACCTCAAAACCAAATTGCCATCTACGCACTCCTGGAACGCTCCAGCTTCTTCAAACTACGAGAGGGTCGGGGTTACAAGGGTGAGTACTGGGAGTACTCAACAAGTCGCATTTAAAAATCTTGAATATTACATGCAAGGGTGTAGCACAATATTGGTACAAGGTTAAAGTATTTGTGGATGCAGTTTTATTTGTAACATCATTTTACATTTAAAACACAATCCATAATAATAGTAATCCAGGGGGGGTTCCATTCACAAAGTCATCACCATTAAACCACATTCTCAAACATGCACCAAGATCTACTTGAGCTAGGTTTCGGGATTCACCCCAATTAAACTTAGCTTCATTTACCGGAAGCACGGCGTATTCGAATACCATTTATTCACTCTGCAGAGGTGTTCAGCTTTACCCACAAGATTCCACAATCGTTAATGCCAACTCGAGTTTAACACGCAACTTAAATGCGTGCGGTCGGATCGAGGTTATCATAGCTTTTCGTTGGACATTTCCCTCTTTAGTCCCTATCCGGTAGAGTTTTGGTCCACATTAACCCGGGGCCCCCACTGGCCAGTGTGGAGTTCTTGATCCCGCTTACTGTGGACACCTACCGTTGTGAACCCGGAATGCCACATTTTCCTCGTGCACACTTCCGTTTCACCCCCATAACCTTGGACCATCTCCCACACTGGAAGGTAACCTGCTCCTATAGGTATTAGAGGAAAGTACAATGTACCGAGCTATGTTGAGTCAAGCCAACGAAGTTGGCCAGGCCCAACTTTGTGGTTGAACGAGTTCTTAAGTTATTTACTTTGCTCAAGAGGATTATTAACCTTACATTGCCAAAGACCAAGCCTTTTCCGATCCACAACCCCATTCCGATACCCACGGTGCAGGCCACCGCAGACAAACCAAAGCATTAATCATCGGTAGGGATTGGAACTCATCCACTCAGGATTTATCCAATTCTGTCCCCCAAAGCGTAGCACTTTTCCAACGACCAGACCAAAGGTTCGCGACCTTTATTTACATTCTAAAAAGCATTTGACTAAACTAACAGGATAATAATAATTAATACCGGAATATTAATTAACCTAAGGTTACAAGTATATAATTAGGTTCAATAATTTTCAAGGAAGTCTCATGAGCAAATCGGCATTAACTAAGTACCATGTCATTCTAAAATAAACGGATTTGCAATATTTCAACATACCGTAAAGTAATGCGGTAGAAAATAGTAATTAACTATAATAAGGTATGAATAGGTTCAACATGATCAAAGGTGTACGGCTTGCCTTGCTGGCGATCGGATCGGACGAAGTGTCGTTGATGCGGTCGAAATCGGCTCTTTGTCGGGTCCGGGTCCTGCCCCGGGAACTGCGGTGGCTCCTGGAATCGTCCAATGTCCAGATCTAACGCGAAAAGGACGAACGACAATAAAGAAACGAAAAACGAAAAGAAACTGAAACGAAGCCGAAGCCGGTCGAGAGAGAGAAAGGAAGGGCGATTTGGGCATTTTGGAATTTTGGAGACTCCGGATTGAGGAATGGAGGGCATTTTTGGAATCAGTAGGTCGAAACGGTTCGGATAGTGTATTTGGTGGATTTCTGGGGTCTCTGGAATTTTTCGGGAATTTTCTGGCATTTTTCTGGATTTTAAAACGATTTTTTTTTGGATTTAATAATGATTTATTAAATCAAAAAATCGAAAACACTGTTTTCGGCAGTGTTGGGCTGGCTTTTGCGGGAAATGGGCCGTGGCCCAAAGCGGCGGCGGCAGTGGGCAGGTGGCCCTGCGAGCGAGGGAGGAGGGCTAGGGTTAGGGCATCAGGCGGCGGGGCTGGCGGGGCGGCCAGTGCTGGCGGTGCAAGCGGCACGGAGCCGGAGCAGCTGAGGGAGGAGCTCACCCGAGCGGAGCGGAAAGCGGGGCGAGGATGGAGTGGAGGCGAAGCCCCTTTTATAAGCGCAAGGAAAGCGAGCTCGGGCTCGCTGGCGAGCAGGCGAGGCGGCGGCAGAGGCGGAGGTGGCGGCTGACGGGGCGAAGCGGCGCGCGCAGAGGTAGGGCACGGAGTGCCCTACGGCTAGGGCGGCAACGAGGGGCGGCGGCACGGCAGATTCTGGCGAAGCGCGGCGAGCTCTGCCATGGCAGAGGTCACTGGCCTTGGCAGCGGCACACGATGCGACGGTAGCGAGCAGCGGCGAATCGCGGAGTCGCAGCGGCAGCGCGGCGAGCGGAGCGGCGGCAGCGCGCGGCGGCGGGCCAGCGGCGAGCGGAGCAGGCCGGCGTGGCGGAGGCGGCGGGGAGACGGAGGCGGAGAGAGGCAGGCGGTGGGCGAGGGAGGTGGTGGAGGCCAGGAGCAAGGAACGGGCCAAGGCCAGGGAGTTTTAGCCCAAGCGAAAAACCGAAAAAATCAATAAACAAATCAAATTTCCAATTCAGATTTTGAATCAAAATTTGAATAAAATTTGAATGAATTTATTTGAAATTCTGGGTTGTTTCAACCTACCCCACTTAAAACAAATCTCGTCCCCGAGATTTATTCCTCCTGGGCGAAAGGTTGCGAAACTACTGCTGCTAACCTGATTCCTCTTTCCAAGGTTTCCTTGAGTACATGATTCTTCCATCGTACTTGGTAAATTCTGATAGTCTTAAAAAATCTGCTCCCCATGATTTCCAAGATTTTGACCGTTCTCTTATGGAGAATCGTACTGGGAATCCAAATCCTTTGGGTAGCACTTGTCCTGACTACTGATGGAAATGTCCTCTCTGAGGCATACTGTGAATTTCCAAACAAATCCTGAACCAACTGTAACTTGTATGCTATTCCTCTGATCCTGTCAGAATCTTCGTATGGTCCAGTCTATCCGGTCTTAGCTCCTTATTTTTCATCCAAAAATGGCGCGGGTTTTGATGGTCGGTATTTTTCTGATATAATTCCCTTTTGGAGCCAATGTAATCTTTCTGTTACATTGGAGCTTGCACTCAATTTATTGGTGGTGATCCTTTCACGGACTTTTGTATCCTGAACGAGCTGGGTTCCACTGCTGTTTAATCCTAGTCCTTTATTCTGTCCCAAGGGTTTAATATTTCCTTCCGTGATGTCTGGCTGTCTTGGTAACCGAGGTGGTGTGGAGGCTTTTGTGGACAGCAATAGGTGGCCTGATTGGGTCCCAAGTGTTTAGAGCGTAGGTTCTCGATATTTTCTTCAGACTTTGGTCGTTTCTTCTCTGCTTGTCTACCTGGCGGAGGGTGGAGTACTGTGTCAGAGTTCAAACCTGTCCTTGTAGCCTTATTCAGACTTTCCCTGAACATTGAGCTAAACTACCTCACAATCTGACTCAGGGGATTCTTTGTAGTCCGTCAATCTGGGTTGAATCTAATTCTTCTAACTGGTTCTTTCCAAAAGATCTCCCTGGTAGGTCAATCCATTAGTGATGTTCCTTCTGTCGTCAATCCTTGCTGATTCTTTAGGTAACCTAGCGGCAAAGTCTTTTCTTTCCTCTCCCATTTCTATACGGGCACTTTAAGTGGTGGTGGCAGTCTGGCTATTATTTTGGTGGTCCATCTTATCTTTCTGACATACTTTACATCCAAATCCAACCACGTGTTTATTCATTACTTTCTGTCAGTATTCCTTTCTTCAATATTGGTATATTCTTGCGCTCCGTAGAGCGTCGACCATTTGGGTGGGTGAATTTTGTCAAAATCAATCCTCTTATATCCTTGTCTCAATAAACTGGTCTGTCTTTCAAGGAAGTCTTACGGCCTTCGACCTTTGTCTGGCGGTCTAACTGTCGCAACTCAGATTCTAACTGGGAACGTGTCCTTTTTCTTAAATCATTTAATGGCGCTCTTCTTGTGCAAACCTTAGCCGTCATGTTTACTTTTCCTCTGGGTGATTCCGATTTTTGAGGTTGAAACTTAAGTCCAATTATTTTCCTTTATTACCTATTCTGACTCTGTTGTGTTTATCTGTAGGGCTGCCATTCTAGGGGTGCTGAGCTAAAGGTTGATTATTTCTGGAATATTCTTTGGCTAATTCCTTGTCCTATTATTCTCAGAAAACTTCTGACTCTTGTCACTGACATGGGTTGCTTTCATCCTATCATTACTTTGTTGTTGAGATCCATTTTTATTCCACCTCTCAGTGGTGATGGGTTATGGGGAAGAAATCTTATTTAACTTAGTGGTCACTGTTTTTTTTTTGTTCATCATTCGCACAGTTCATGTGTTAAAAACAACTGCTTTATTACCAATATATTGTTCAGACCTTACATTCTTGATAGTACAAGTTGATCCTAATCTTTATCCCTTGGATCTCCATATCCAAGTTCCCACATTCAAATCTGGCTATTAGTCTACTTCCGGTTGCTTGGAATTTCCAGTAATTCCTTATTAACGGTACTTGTTGCGATTGTTGTTCCTTTGGCGGTGACATGATTGGACATCTTCGGCTGGTGTCTTTCCTTTGTCCTATCTTGTATCTTATTCCTTGGGTATCTCTGCTTCTGCTGTTGCGGTGAACGGGTTACTAGCTGTCGGTTGGTGGAGGTGAGGGTCTATCAGTTGCGTCGTGGCTACCAGGGTCGATAGACTTTTCTTTGGGCAATTGCGTCTGAAATGTCCCATCACATGCGCAATGATAGCATTTAGCCAACCTCGCGGGACAATTGCTTGGCGAAGTGGTCTCCATTGCGGTTGTAGAACTTAAGCGATTTGGGTTTGAGGTTTCGCAGGTGTTGGTTGCTCTTTTTCTATTGAATGCTTCTTGTTAGGGAATCCTTGGGTGAGGACTGGGGTCTTTCCTCTGGTCTGGGTAGGAGTCGGTTTCCATGTCTGTTGAAGTTTTCCCTTTCTCTTTTTCATCATTTTTAATTCATTCCGGGCTTCTTCGATTGCTATCCGTTTGTCCATTTCTGACGACATGTCTTTTATAGCTGAGGTGTGGAACTTCAAGTTTTTCTGTAATCCTTCCAAAAATTCTTTCATCCTACTAGCTTGAGGGTCCATCTCCTTGGGAATATTACTGGTAAAGTAGTCGGATTCATGCGGATATCCCATCATTTGTACTTTCCTCTTGTGCATCGAGATTTCCTTGGGTGTGTCCTTGAGGTTTTTCAACTAGCCGTTCGAAAATTCTTTCCAATAACTGCGTATGGTGCCTTTCCGCTTGTTGTCTGTTTCTTTCCATTATGGCCAGCAATTGAGCTAGGTTGGTGGGTGATTCTTGACTCTTCATTTACGCTCATTTGTCATGCAGGAATTTTGATCCAAAATCTGCCATGGTCTCAATCTGACTTTCTTTTCGGTCTGCAGCAGGGTTTTGAGGAAAGCGAAAAGACGAGTAAGAATTTAGGGTATGGGGTGAGAATAGCAAGAATAGATGGGGCTCAGACGAATTGAGGGAACCTTTGAATTAGACGGGGATATATAGATAGTTTAAGCAATCAAAATCACAAAAATAGAGAACTTAGCAATTTTTATAAGACATGGATCATGCACAAAACCATTTCAAGGTTCGGCATAACCCATTTTACATTACAAAAGCCTAAAACAAAGAAGGGTACAACTTCTACGACTAACGGTCTAATTACTGCTGACGGCATCATTCCCAAGCTGCTGGCGAAGATCGGCGGGGATTTTGAAATTTAGAAGGGCAGGCAAAACTTTAAAACAAGACCGGGAGGGATAAGAAGCTCTAAAGAAGATAAGGTAGCAGGGGAAGAAGGAGACAGCAATAATACTTATATTTTCGAAATTCATTTTGTTTGTACGCCGAAGATAATTTTGTAGAATTTTTCTATACCAACCTAAGGTCTTAATCTATGGTCAAGCCAAGGCTCTGATACCACTTGTGACGGCCCGCCTTTTTAGGGGCAGATTCATGCGCCTCGGACTACCAGGATGATTAGCCGCCAGGAACCAAGCATATTATTGCCAGGCAAAAAGTCAAATTCCAACATTTTTATTGAATATAAGGCCTAACGGCCAGGGTTTTTCTGAGAAGAGGCGCGGCAGGCCCGAATAACTTACAAGCAAAACACCGCCTGAGGCAGGCTGAGCAAAAGACTAAGACCTCAAAACCAAATTGCCATCTACGCACTCTGGAACGCTCGGCTTCTTCAAACTACGAGAGGGTCGGGGTTACAAGGGTGAGTGCGGGAGTACTCAACAAGTTAAATGCGGAAAATACTGAATATTACATGCAAGGGTGTAGCACAATATTGGTACAAGGTTAAAGTATTTGTGGATGCAGTTTTATTTGTAACATCATTTTACATTTAAAACACAATCCATAATAATAGTAATCCAGGGGGGTTCCATTCACAAAGTCATCACCATTAAACCACATTCTCAAACATGCACCAAGATCTACTTGAGCTAGGTTTCAGGATTCACCCCAATTAAACTTAGCTTCATTTACCGGAAGCACGGCGTATTCGAATACCATTTATTCACTCTGCAGAGGTGTTCAGCTTTACCCACAAGATTCCACAATCGTTAATGCCAACTCGAGTTTAACACGCAACTTAAATGCGTGCGGCGATCGAGGTTATCATAGCTTTTCGTTGGACATTTCCCTCTTTAGTCCCTATCCGGTAGAGTTTTGGTCCACATTAACCCGAGGCCCCCACTGGCCAGTGTGGAGTTCTTGATCCCGCTTACTGTGGACACCTACCGTTGTGAACCCGGAATGCCACATTTTCCTCGTGCACACTTCCGTTTCACCCCCATAACCTTGGACCATCTCCCACACACAGGAAGGTAACCTGCTCCTATAGGTATTCCGAGGAAAGTACAATGTACCGAGCTATGTTGAGTCAAGCCAACGAAGTTGACCGCCCAACTTTGTGGTTGAACGAGTTCTTAAGTTATTTACTTTGCTCAAGAGGATTATTAACCTTACATTGCCAAAGACCAAGCCTTTTCCGATCCACAACCCCATTCGATACCCACTGCACGGCCACAGACAAACCAAAGCATTAATCATCAGTAGGGATTGGAACTCATCCACTCAGGATTTATCCAATTCTGTCCCCCAAAGCTGTAGCACTTTTCCAGCAGGCAAGACAAAGGTTCGTGACCTTTATTTCCATTCTCAAAAGCATTTGACTAAACTAACAGGATAATAATAATTAATACCGGAATATTAATTAACCTAAGGTTACAAGTATATAATTAGGTTAAATAATTTTCAAGGAAGTCTCATGAGCAAATCGGCATTAACTAAGTACCATGTCATTCTAAAATAAACGGATTTGCAATATTTCAACATACCGTAAAGTAATGCGGTAGAAAATAGTAATTAACTATAATAAGGTATGAATAGGTTCAACATGATCAAAGGTGTACGGCTTGCCTTGCTGGCGATCGGATCGGACGAAGTAAGTCGATGCGGTCGAAATCGGCTCTTTGTCGGTCGGGTCTGCCGAATCGCGGCGGCTCTGGAATCGTCCCAGCGTCAGGATCTAACGAAAAGGACGAACGACAATAAAGAAACGAAACGAAAAGAAATCAAACGAAAACAGCGAAGCGGAAACCGGGCCGAGAGAGAGAAAGGAAGGGCGATTTGGGCATTTTGGAATTTTGGAGACTCCGGATTGAGGAATGGAGGGCATTTTTGGAATCAGTGGGTCGAAACGGTTCGGATAGTGTATTTGGTGGATTTCTGGGGTCTCTGGAATTTTTCGGGAATTTTCTGGCATTTTTCTGGATTTTAAAACGATTTTTTTGGATTTAATAATGATTTATTAAATCAAAAAATCGAAAACACTGTTTTCGGTAGTAATGGGCTGGCTTTTGCGGGAAATGGGCCGTGGCCCAAAGCGGCGAGGGGCGGCCTGGTGCACTGGGTTTACCGCCCACGCGAGCAGGGAGGAGGGGCTAGGGTTAGGGCAGGCGGCGGGCGGCCCAGGCTGGTCAGTGGCGGATGCTGGCCGCGGCGGAGCGAAGCGGAGCGGGAGGAGCTCACCCGGCGAGGCGGAAGGGAGCGGGGCGAGGATGGAGTGGAGGGGCGAAGCCCCTTTTATAGGCGCAAGGGGAGGGGCGAGCTCGGGCTCGGCTGGCGAGTGAGCGGGCGATGGGGAGGTGGCGGCTGACGGGGCGGGGCGAAGCGGCGCAGAGGCAGAAGGTAGGGCACTGAGTGCCCTACGGCTAAAGCGGCAACGAGGGCGAAGCGGCAACGCGGGTCACGGCGAAGCGCGGCGGAGCTCTGCCATGGCAGAGGTCACTGGCGCGGCCAGCGCGGCGATGCGACGGTAGCGAGCCAGCGGCAGCGGAGTCGCGGCGGCGGCGGCGCGAGCGGAGGCGGCCGGCGCGGCGGCGCGGCGACAGCGGCGCGTGAGGCGGGGCGAGCCGGGCGGCGAGGCGGAGCGGAGAGGCGGAGGAGACGGGCCAGGGGGAGGTGGGCTGGAGGCCCAGGAGCAAGGGAACGGGCCAAGGCCCAGGGGAGTTTTGGCCCAAACGAAAAACCAAAAAAATCAATAAACAAATCAAATTTCCAATTCAGATTTTGAATCAAAATTTGAATAAAATTTGAATGAATTTATTTGAAATTCTGGGTTGTTTCAAAATCCCACATTTTTTTGTTGCCCCTTGGCTCAACTGTTGTGTGGTCCAAATTTTGTGCACGGAATCACCCCCCCCCCCGCGAGAAAATTGGTTATTTACCACTTCAAAGAAGTGGCTTCGCATCTTTACCACTACAAAGATGGGCTTCGCAAAATTGCCACTTATATTGTATACACGTTGTTTACTCTGCCATTTTCTCCATCTTACTGATTTTTAATCCGTTTTCTCATTTTCAGCCGCCTGAAAGGACTAAAGTGCCCCTCCCTCTCCATTGACACGGTGGATATGAAACGTCGCGCCGCCGCCCGGTCGAGGCCTGCGCTCGCCCGACCTCCCTCTTCGATTCTTCTTGGCCGGCTATCGGCGTCGCTTCATGCCGCCGCATCGCTCTCCGACCTCATGGCGGCGCTTGCGCCTCGGCCTCGGCCGGCCTCGGCTTGCTCGCTTCGCGCTGGTGGGCCGTCACTCCACAGTCTCGGCTTGATCGCGCTTGGCGTCCGGCCTCGCTGTCTGTCATCGCTCTCCTCGACCTTCTTGTTACTATACGGCGGCGCCGATGTTTTGAGGTAGTTCAGTAGAGTATCTCCTATCTCCTAAGGCCTCTTGTTCTACTAATTTTTTGTGTTTAAAGGCGTTTGATAGTACATTAGGCAGTCATTACACTATTAAAGGCAGTTGCCTTGTCATCACCGGCCCTTCTTACTCAAAATTCTTCTAGTCTTTACCCGCTTAAATCTGTGTTTCCCTCATGTTAAGCACATGAGATTGCTTTCGGGCTACTGGTGGTGATCCTAATTTCGATCGCAAAAACATGTTTAGGTATGACCAAGAAAGAAACCTGATTGCTATGCTTATGCCTAGGATGAATAAACCTCCACTGAGAACCCAAAAGCACAACTAGGAGTTGCCAAGTAAGCACCCTGAAACAGACCAGTTTCTGGCAAAGCCCCACAGAAAAAGTATTTCCTGATCTTTCCACTTTTGAAATCATGCCCCTGCCTGGTATTTTGGGCAATGAGCATTGAGATGTCGTGGCTATTTAATGCATGTTTCCCAAAGAATGTTGAAGACATTGGCTCTGTGCTCCATCATGCTTATCACTTTAGGTTAAATGCTGCAATGCTAAGTCTAAAATTCTGCCCATCTGGCAATGCATACGTTCGAAACCTGGGTATACACTCCTCCACATGATTTATATGTTTGATTCTTTGGTTCGCATCATATCTGCCCACTGATAAGATGCGACACACTTTCGATAGTTCTCACATATTAAGCACTAACATGATTGATGAAAGTAGTAGGAACTATCTGCTTGAGGGAGGGATATTAAATAGTGATTACATAAATTGTGTGTACATGAGGCGATTTAGTAAACAAATAGAATTGCACTAATAGAATATGTGTTATGTATTGCTAGATGAAATGAGGAATCTTGTTGTTTTATATTAATAGAACCTTGCTGTTACTTCTGAACCAAAGGAGTTTCTAGATCATCAATGTAATTCTCCTTGCTGTTACATCAGCATAATGTAATTCTCCTTCTGTCAAGATGTAATGAATATACATGAAGATTTTCACTTCAAAATGTTTCTAGATCATCAATTTCAGAGTGAAATGTATCTGTTTGGAGACAAATGATTGTGCACATGGAAGATATCCAGCTAAAAAGAACTGTGAGGTCACAGCTCACATTACAATGACCTTGAGTTCACAACTCACTAAGCAGTCAAAGATCTCCAAAATAAAATTGAGTTCACATCTCACTAAGCAATCAAAGATCTCCAAAATAAAATTGAGTTCACATCTCACTAATTAATTGTGATTTCCACCCCACATAAGAAGTATGCCGATTCGAAGCTTTGAAGACCAATCATCCAATTTGAAGCTTCCTCTTTGGAGTCATCTTCGGTGTAGTTCTGGTGGTTTGGGGAGAACCAAGACGGCTACACATATATATGTTATCACATTTAGAAAAGTCCTTTTATTTCTCATTTGTGCATTGTGGACAGAGATGCAATTGTTATTATTGTTACCTTCTAGTGACCATGCCTGGACTGTCCTGGAGTATTTGTTCTCTAGTAGGCCTTTGTTGGGTGCTAGGTTCACCTGGCCTAGCTTTTGTACTGTTCTTTCTAGGCTTCCTTTTCCTACAATCAAACAATAAAATTAAGATTTAGCATAAGGTGATAATTTAAGATTTGAATGAAAGAACAAAACTTGCCTTTTTTTAGTTCCATTCAGTGGACACTTGTACCTAGCTTGCCTGTGTCCCTTTTCACCACATCTCTTGCAAGTCATCCGGCCTCTAATCATTTTCTTCCCCTTAGCATTGGTGGGAGCAGCATTGTCATCATTGGCAGCATCATTGGCGACAACATTGGCACCTTTCTTCTTGTGGCCACCTTCAAGACATCCTTTGATCCGTAGCTTCTTTTGTCTTCCAGCATTTCTCTTAGCAAGTGGTGCACCCAAAACAAATGGAAACTGGACTTGTGGCCATTGTGATTTAGCTGTCATTGGCTCAATCTCTCTCCCATAAGCAACCCTGAATTTATCCACAGAGTAGTACTCATGCACAAATTGTTCAAGGTCTACTCTCTTTTGTGATGTTACAAAGCCTAAGACATGTTGACATGGCTTGCCAGTGTGCTGCCATTCAAGCCAAGTACATGTCTTGTGATTAAGCTTCACAATATGCCTTTCACTATTATGCCAAACCTCTGCACTCCAATCACTAGATTCCACAACTTTCAAGTGCCCCAAGCCTTTAGTATTTTGCTCTCAACTGAACCATAACACTAGGTATTATCCTTCCAGGTGGTAGTCTCTCCGCAATCCTTCTCTTCCTCCACAAACCCATGATCATCTCTCTAACCTTGTCGGCTAGTTCAGCTACAGGTAAGTCCTTAATGTCTCGGATCCAGTTGTTGAAAACCTCTGCTACATTATTAGTGATGTAGTCACACTTGATATCTGGATTGAAGCCACACCTGTACCACTTAAGACTATGGTACTATTTTATCCAGAGCCATACCTCATTTGATTCACTAAAAATTGCTGTCATATGATCTTTGAACACCTCTTCTGTATAAGCCCTTGCTGCAGGATAAATCCTTCCAAACCCATGGAATCTTTTAACAAAATTCTTCATCAGATGGAAAAAACATTCTCTTTGTTCAGCATTGGGAAACACATTATTCATTGCATTTTCTAAGCCTTTGCAAGCATCTGTGCATACTGCAAGAAGCGGAGGATCTCCTATTGCTTCTTTCAGTTGATTCATAAACCAAGTCCAGTTGTCTTCTGTCTCAGAAGCTATGAACCCATAAGCCAGTGGATAGATCCAATTGTGACCATGAGCTAGCATGCTTGAGGCTAGGTGCCCATTCCACCTTCCATTCAGTGCAGTAGAATCTATACCCAAATATGGCCTACATCCTTCCAAAAAACCATCAATACATGGTTTAAGTGCACAGAAAAACCGATGAAAGTACACATTACCATCAATTTCCAGCACATCAATCTCCACAACACTTCCAGGTGACCTCTTCAGCACCTCAGCCTTCCATCTATATAACATCTCAAAACTCTCTTCCCATTTACCATAAACCTCTGCGAGGCCTTTTTCTCTTCCCCTCCAAACTGTGTCATATGAAATTGTCACAGAGTGTTCATCCTGCAACTTTGTTTGCAATTCTTTGGCGCCCATTTTTGGTGAGTTCCTAAGGATACTCACAGTCTTGCTAGCTACCCAGCTCTGAGATGGTGTTATGGTCTTCACCCGGCTGCTTGAAATACAATCATGATGGTTAACTAAAACTGTCACATGCACATAAAGAATTAAAAATGAAATTAATTATTTCACCTTTGAAAATGAAATAGACATGGACATAAATGATTTAAAAAAAAATTATGTAAATACTTCACCTTTACACTACTCTTATCATCCTGTAGAGAGGCAACTATCCTCCAAGGGCAATCTTTACTAGACTTGTAGAACCCTCAAAATCTCTTCTTATCTGACTTCTCTGTGCCAAGATCAAACTCCTCATTGATTGCAAATTGCCTTATAGCCAACCGAAATTCATTCATTGATGGGTACATTGTGCCAAGATCAAACTCCTCATTGATTGCAAACTGCATTTAGCCTTGAGCACAAGTTGTTCGGTCAAGACAGGTATGCTAACTTCCCACCATCTCCATGGAGACCTAATCAAAAACCGAACTGTCAATCTAATTCATCTGTAAAGGTGGCAGCATTATTTCCTGATGGGAGAAGGACTAATCCAAATGGGGCCTACAAAGAGAATGTGAGCCTTTTATCTTTATCATTTGCATTTACTTCAACAAAGTGCTTGGCTCTTCTGAGTAATGAACCACGACCTTCAGAAATATATCCACTCCATTTATAGTAAATGTGCTGAATTATGCCATCTCATAGCATATCTATCTTCAATTATATCGCTTCCTGACATGCTATCTTTAATGATTATTCTCTTGAATGAAGAGGAGGGAATAAAAGTACAAGAGAGAACATATGCAAATATGAAAGGGCAGAAAAAATGAATGGACTTTCCCTTCTTGTTTTTGTAAGAATCTTGTTTCCTCTATCTCCTGTTCCTTTCCAGTGGCCATAAAAATCAACTCATTTTAGTTTGATATTGTAGTATGTCTGTCATTCTTGCATATTCATTTTAGTTTGATTTTTTACTTGGTATGGTCATTTGGCATGATATTTTATTTTTCGTGAACATGGTAAGTAAAAAGTTACAATCTTCACCTATGTGCATTGATTGTGCCCTGCAACAAATAGAAGGCATAATGCAATATTTTGATAAGTATAGAAATGAAGGATTTGCATCTAGTTTGAACATTGCTAAAGGTCTTGCATCTGAAATGAAGATAGAACCATCATCATTTCCAATAAAACGTCGTACTACTAGGAAAAAACAATTTGATGAAAGTGATCACATTGAAGAAGTTCTAACTGCTCAAAAGGCTTTTAAAGCTAATTATTTCTTAGTTATGGTAGATATGGCAATTATTTCTCTAACAAATAGATTTGAGGAACTTCAAACATTTAAAGGTATATTCGGATTTTTACTTTCCTCAAAAAGCATGAAGTCATTTGATGACATTGAATTAAGAAAGTGATGTACTAAATTTGTAGGAACTTTTTCTCAAAATGAATCATGTGATGTTGAATTAGATGATCTTTGTTCAGAATTAAGAGTGTTGCAAATGACTTTACCAAATGATTCAATGTCTGCAATTGAAATTTTTGAGTTTATTAGAGAAGTAGATTGTTATCCAAATGTTTCAATTGCTTATAGAATATTATTCACTGTACCTGTGACTGTAGCATCAGCTGAAAGAAGCTTTTCAAAGTTGAAATTATTGAAAAACTACTTGAGGTCAACAATGTCACAGGAAAGGTTAAATGGTTTAGCTACTTTATGCATAAGGGTGCAATCGGATCGAATAATTTCCGACCGACCAACCGACCGGATAGTTTCGATTCGAATTCGGATAATTTTTTTGTATAGTCTTCGGATTCGGATATTTTATATCGGATTCAGATTCGAATCCGACAGATTACTATCCGTCGGATCGGCATATTTCGAAATTATTTTCGGATATATCCAAACCATCCTCCTCGGATATCCGAAAACAGCACGCGGGCCTACCGGTTTAAGGCGATGGGCCGATGGCCCATATGGGTTTAGGGTTTAGTCCTCCCGCAGCAACGCGATCTCTCCCAGTCTCCCTTAGCATACCTCACCTCAGCGGCGCGTTCTCTGATCTCTCCCAATACCTTCGGTCGTCCAGCCGCCGCTCCCGCCGCCGCCCCCGAGTCCCGCCGCCGCGCTCTCCGCCCTCCGACCCCCGAGCTCCGTCCCGTCGCCGCGCCCTCCGCCCCTCCGCCCCCGAGTGCCCTCCTCGGCTCCGCCCTTCCGCCCCCGAGTCGACCCCTCCGTGCCGGCGCCGAGCTCCGTCCCGTTGCTGCTGCCTTCGCCGTTCGCCCCCGCCTGTCCGGCCGTCCCAGGTCTGAGGTACTGCCGACGCCAAGTAGGAACTGCCGATTGCTGTGCGTTAATCATCTTGCCTTCTATTTAATTTCACTATAAATGTTGTTTCAAAATGAAAAATTCACCCAACCCCCAACGCCATGGAGGTTGAGGTCATGGAGGCGGAGCAGGAGCGGGGAGGGGAGTCGCCTGTGCAGGACCCGACCCCCAACGCCAGCTCTAGCCCCGCTGCCGGCGGCGGCAAGAAGGGTTCTCCGTGCGAGGAGTGCGGGGAGCAGCCGTGGAAGTACCGGTGCCCCGGCTGCTCCCGCCTCACCTGCAGCCTACCCTGCGTCCAGTCCCACAAGCGCCGCACCGCCTGCACTGGCAAGCGCCCCCGCACCGACCCCGTCCCGCTCTCCCAATTCGATGACAACAAGCTCCTCTCCGGTACCCCCCCCCCCCCTCCTCAAACATCCTCCATGGATTGCAATACCAATTCCTTACTGTCCCTTGTGTTGTTGTCTTGTTTCTTGTGTGTGTAAAGATTACAACTTTTTGGAGGAGACGAAGCAGGTCAGGGAGTCCGCTCACAGGCTGATCGGCTGCTTTGGCCGCAACTTCGGAGTAGTCGGGGGGGTCCAGCTGCCAAAGTGGCTGTTTTTCCTCCGCAAGGCGGCACAACGCCGGGGTATCAGGCTCCACTTCCTCCCCAGGGGCATGTCCAGGAGAGAGCAGAACCGTTCACGACACAACTACAGGTCTGATTGCTTGTTTCATTAATTTTCCTCTATGACTCCATGTTTGGGTTAATCTTGTGTTATGATTAGCGACTAACTGTTTCATTCGAGTTACTGATATATGTTGAGACAATATGGAATTTATCAAATCCATTTCATGTCACACCACAACGAACTGATATTAAGAACATGAAACATACATGAATGCTGTGAGAAAGTTGAATGCTTTTGATCTGTTCTGCATTGTTGCTTGGCCTATGTGCTCGATAGTCTTCTCATTTGCATCAGTGTGATGCATGCTCTCTTGAGTTCTTGCAACTCAGAAGTTCCAGCAGGTTTACTTTAGAAATTAGAGTCCTTGATGGTGTAGCTCATATGTATGTTTTAAGAGAAGTGTCATGATTCAGTTGCCCCTCTGCACTGCTCCATCTTTTGGCAATTGGCAGGGTTGGAAAAAACTGAGATGGGACTCACAATGGTGAGTTTGCCATTCAAGTTCATCCTTCTTGTTGGTTAGGCGACACTATCTGTGTCTGCTGCAGAAATTCTTTCAACACATTCCACTCTTTTTGGTTATTCTATCCTAAAATTGTTAATACATTCCAGCAGATTTTTGAAAGCCAATTTACATCTGAATATCTCTTTGCAGAAAGGATTGCATATACTGGACACTCGAGTGGAGATTTAATTCACCGGATATTGTCCTAACTGACCATGGGTAAGTTTATTCTAACCTGCCAGTATGGAATATTTGCTTCTGTTTTTTCAGTTTACATGCTTTGTAAGTTTGAACTGTTTCAAGATGGCAAGATATCTATGTAAAACAATTTTAAATCTCTGAAATAGTTGTTCTGTTTGCTATTTTGTAATTCCGCGTTTACTTGGTTCTACGGAATTGTCATTGTCAAACTCCTTATTTTCACATATTTTGTAATTCCGCGTTTACTTGGTTCTACGGAATTCGAAACATTTGGAAGCAGACCAAAACGTTCATATTTGTTGCAAGAGTTACTTTACTTCTTTGAGTCGCATGTAATCGTATGTGACAGCAGAAGCTTGGTGTATCTTGAATCTATCCCTTTTCTTTTCATCTCATGCCTTCTTTTTTTCAGGGTAGATGAGCACGCAAACTTGCTATCTTTATTGGAAAAGCATCTGAGTCCTAGCCCTTGGAAGGACCGGCTTACACCATATCGCAAAACAGAATTGCGTGATCTCAAACTGTTCATTCAAAAGTCCGCCAAGGTATTTTGTTCAAGTTACAATGTATTTGTCATGATTATTGATATTTGCTATAAATTTTCGTAAAAACAACGACTTCTTTAACTTGTTGTAGGAATCAGAATCACCATACTGCCAACTCAACTTGGAAGAACCTTTGGGCCCACAACTGAGGAGCATTGTTATTGTTGAGTACCCAACTATCAATGTCTTTCTTCCATCAGACATTTGTGACTTTGAAGTCGAGAAAATGGTAAACAAGCTTACTAGTAATGAGAAGACCCCTGACAGCTCAACCGATAGCCCGTGTCTAGAAGGTACTGAGTTTCATGAGGAAGAGATAGAGGAAGGTGAATTGACACCAGAGACACAGGTTATAGACCTCAAGGATTTTGGAACTTCACATACCACTAATCTTGCTCTAGCGAAGGTTACAAGTGATTCTCAGACAGATGGCAAGAGAGATTCGTCTGTGCTATCATGTGTCAGCAGTCTGTCATTAGATGATCGACACAAAGAACTTAATCAACATAGTAAGATGGCAATGGATACAACTACTGGGACTACAAAAACTAAATCTTGCATGGTAGTCTATCCGTGGGACACCGAACAAATAAGGGAAAGTGGGTTGACCTCAGAGAGGCAGGTTTTAAATCTCAAGGACCATGAAATTTCACATTCGGCCAATCTTGCCCCAGCAAAAGGTACGGTTATATCTAAGATAGATAGCAAGGCAGATTCGTTAGCGCCGTCGTCTGTCAGTATCATGGCATCTGATGGTGTCAGCGGTCCTCATGAAGAACATAATCAACAAAGCAAGCCGACACCAAATTCAACTCCTGAAGCTCTAAAAAGGAAATCTTGCATGAAAGTTTATCCACTGGACACTGAGGAAAGCCAGGGTTTGTGCTCAGAGGTGCCCAACCTGGAGTTTGCGCAAGAAATGAAAGATGCTTATGAAGAGCTGTTTGGAGACATGAATCCTGATGATTTCTTAAACTATGATTTTGGATTGATGGATGAAGATGAATCAGTAGAATTGAGGTCTCCATTTAAACTGTGCGACGATTTAGAGGAAGGCGAGATTCCAAGCGCTTGAATTTATGTAAGTCCAGTACATGAACCCTTCTTCTTGGACATGTCTGAGATGTTTTGATCGTGGGTGGTGCTTTGTGATATTGTGTCCTTGGGGATGTCCTTTGTCAATCTGTACCATTTGAGCTTTAGCATCTACACGTCGCCATGACATGTTATCATACTTTTAGTGCTTTGTTGATGGCTGATCAGTGATCACTCGAGCCTTACCATTTTTTATGTGGACTAGTGATTGTGAATGTAGAATCACAGTTCTTGGATTTTCCCATCTCCATGGGTTCATAATGATGATCTAATTTGCTAACACAAAAATTTATACCATCACAGGTGGAGTGCTAGATCAGCATGTGAGGTATTATTTCCCAGGTTATTTATTTGTAAGAATACTGTGGTATAATTTTCATCTGTCAGTATTGTTGCCTGTTGGTGGGTGGTGGTGAGGAGTAATACACTAGCACGAGCCTCTAACTTCTGAATGCAACTGTCATTTGATTATGAACTATCGAGCTTGTGATACCCTCCAGATGGTTAGAGCAGGAAAATGGTGATCCATAGTTGTTTTATTTATTTGTTTTTTATGCACAGTATTCTTACTCATCTTGAAATAATGTTGCGTTTTACCCCTCTGTAGATGGAGTTGGCATAAACCCACAGCAACGTGCAGGTACAAGAAGTTATCAAGTTCGCATTTACATTTTGTTTCAGATCTTTGTTTCTTTAAAAAAATCTGTAGTCATGACCATGGTTGTCACGGCGGTAAGGCGTCCGCGGCGTGCCATGACCTTTTTACCTTTTAAGAGGTTAAGGCGCGAGGCGAGGCGCCTTTTTAGACATATATGTAAGGCGAATAAAAACAACCAAATTGCAACATAATAAGACATTACAATAGTTGACAAGTTGACACCACCAAGTCTAATACATAACATAATTCACAAAATAATGTAGTTTGGCGCCACATGACCACAATGTCTGAGGCACTGAGGTCTGAGGTCTGAGACACTGAGCCTAGAGAGTTAAAAGAGCAGAGGCACTGAGGAGGCAGAGAGTTAAAAGAGGAGAGAGCTCGGTGCGCTGGAGCAGAGGAGGAGATCGGGCTCTGCTCTCAGGCGCACGGGTGGAGCTCGAGCCGGCGCACGGGCGGAGCGGAGCTCGAGCCGGCGGCGGAGCGTCGCCGGGGCGGAGCGGAGCGGCTGGGGCAGAGCGTCGCCGGGGCGGAGCGGAGGACCGACGGCGGCGGCTAGGGTTCTGCGGCGGCGGCGGCGGCTAGGGTTCGGCCCCGAGTCCCCCTTCCTCTCTTCGACTTGCTTTTTAGCCTGGCCCGACTCCCCCTTCCTCCCTTCCTATGGCGCCCTTTTTAGGGCAAGGCGTCGCCGTGGACGCCTCACCGACGCCTCAAGGACGCCACGGACACTTCAACGACGCCATAGGCGAGCTCGGCGTGGCGTCTGGCGTGGCGTCTGCACAGTAGCGCCACGACGATAAGGCGGCGATTAGGCGTCCTTGAAAGGTTCATGACATGTAATGATGTTCTGGTAGCTACAAGAAGTAATCAATACTCTATTTACTCTATTTTTGAAAACTGTCTTTTGTTCCATAGAATAATTTGCGTTAATGGACCATGTTAGTTGTCTAGATTATAGAAGATTACCGTTTGAGGCCACTGATTTTAAAAAACAAGGGATGCATGTAGATTTAACGTTGTCTTCTCGCTTTGCCCTCGTTTGTCTTTCTTCTCTATAGCATTTATGACTAAACGTTCATACTAGCTTTGTTTTTATCAAAAATATTGCTACTATACCTTTGTTTTTAGTTGCTTGTGATTTTGTACATGGACACGGTCTCCAATACATA
Source organism: Rhipidocladum racemiflorum (assembly GCA_036346355.1). Taxonomy (NCBI): domain Eukaryota; kingdom Viridiplantae; phylum Streptophyta; class Magnoliopsida; order Poales; family Poaceae; genus Rhipidocladum; species Rhipidocladum racemiflorum. Next base: position 2,138,243 of record CM070576.1, on the reverse strand, counting down.
TACTCCTATTCGATCATTACTTTTTCTAATTATGTATCATAATAGTATTAAAAATAATGATAGAAAGCATTTTTTATGACAAATCTAGTAACATACTAAAGATGGTACGAGTAAAAAAAATACTAAAGACTTTTCAGAGTTACAGGAAAGTTTTCAAGTTTTGCTGCTGAAGCATTCATCCATTACTGTGATATGTTTCCTGGATCCTGACCATTTTTGTTCTGATTAATACGGTTTATTGTAGGTTCCAAACTTCAAGAACTGATCTAAACTGCAGCAGAGAATCATGATCCGTTGTGGGTAACAAGACGAGTGATGTCAAGACATGCTCCATGTAGAAGTTAAACTGTTAAAACTTCAAGAACTCGATGATGCCGTCGCATGCATGTGGATGCAGGGGGAAAAATACATGTCGATCGAGCTGTAAAAATTCTTCTTACCGAATGTCAGTAAATTACTAGCCTGCTCTGCAGTCTGCAGGTGCAAAGATAACAGGTTTACTGGTAAAAACAAGAGATGCTTAATAGACGCCTGTGTTTTTTAGTGCTTGAATCGTACTATTTCCACAGGGCTCATTTGGGTGCATGATGGCTATGTACTAAATATATATATGCTGTAAGATTCACTGTTAGCTGTAGTCTACTCGTGCCTGTTAATGACAGCTGTTGAACAAAGGCACCAGGTATTAGGGTTTTTATTTGGGAAAAGACAAGGCCCCGTTCGTTTAAGCTTCTGAACAGCTTCTGTTTTTTTTTAAAAGGGATTATTTGCTGAACGGTATAGAATCAGAATCTGATTAAAACCTGATTCTCACGGATTCTTGTTGATTCTCACCGGCTCGATCCGGAACCTAAAAGTTGTAGCCGGTTTGACCGAAATGAGCCAATGTTCCATACCAACCAATTCCGGTTCATAACCAGAGTTCCATCGCAATAAAATCTTGACACTTCTCTATGAGAGACATTGGTGATTGGAGCCAAAACTCTTGTGTCCAATTATTGCTGGTTCCAAATCTACAATGTTGAGCCATGCTGCATGTCCTAGTACCACTATATTTACCAACCATTTCGATATCCAAATTGGTGATTGAACATCCATTTCCATGTGGTTTCAAACCGTATGTGTAGCTTACGTTCTCCTTTGATCCACCCTATCAAACTTGAAGGCTTTTGACAACGTAGTATGGTACTATCCGGTATGCAGGTACATGGAAGAACTCACTAGAGATGCCCATATACTAGGTGCTAGGTGCTAGTAAAAAAGACGACTAGTAAGAAAGAGCACCCTAAAAAGCATCTCAGCACGACCATGCATTATAATCACCTCACCATCCACCCCACATCCCCTTCTGCTTTTGAATTTAGCTTAAAGCTTAGGCCCGTTCCATAGAGCTCTGGCCTCCGGATCCTCGTTTAGAGGAGCTGGAGCTTTATCGAACGGCCTCTGCTCCCGCTAACTAGGAGTGGGATCAGTACGGAGTGATTCTCCCATTTACACTAACGTGAGAATTAGCCTCCAGGTCGCTCCTTCGGATTCTGCTCCAATCTCACCGACACAGTCGTCCCCGCTCGCCTCCGACTCCCCATCCCCACTCGGCCCCTCGAGCCCGACGTTGTCTCTAACTCCCCCTCCCCACTCGGCCTCTGAGCCGATGCCACCATCCTCGTCTCGACCCCGCCGTCTGGAGCGCCACCTCGACCACGATCGCCAAGCCCATTGTGCCACCGCCCCAGCCCCGTCGCGCTGAGCCCATCATGCCGCCACCCTGACCCTGTCGCCTAGAGCACAGCGTCGACCCCAAGCTCCTCCTTGACCTCGAGTGTCACCTAAAGAGCCACTGGAGCGCCGCCGTCTCTGCCTCCAGCACCGCCGTCCTCGCCTGGAGCCGCCGCCTATGGCTGAATCACCTCAAATCGAAATCCTCTGCTCTCTCTTCCCTATCTAGAATCCCAAATGCCTAGCCGAACAATCCCTCAAACTGCTACTGATTCTTCAGAAGATCAAAATTAAGAGGAGTAAGAACAGAATTAGAAAGAAGCGGAGTTAGATCCCCACCTTACGGACCCTTAAACCTCCAAATTAACTACCCCATCCCGAGGTTAAGGATACCACCACATGCTGGTAGATTCCATTTCCACCGCTTCTTTTTCAACGTGTTGTACTCTATGAATTTTTTTTTTACAAAGTTTGCACAAGAGGTGCCAGCTGTCGGTTTGTCACTGACAGGTGGACCGCACAAGCTGTTTTACATGAAAGCAGTGCCAAACAAGTAAAACCTTGTGTGTCACTCGAATTCTGTGTTGCATATATAGGTATACTTTTGACGGCTGGAATACTGATTTTACCATACATGTAAAATCAGCTTATTTTTTGTTTCTCTTCGTATTTACAGCCAGGGGCGGATACAGGCCCGGGCTGCCCATTAATTTTTTTGAAAAACTATTAAAAAATTATTGAAAACAGATATTTGATTTAAGATCAGCTAACCCAGCCCGGGGCTTAGTCCTGGGCTGGCTCCGCCCCTGTTAACTACAGCCGAACATTTCAGAAACGAGGATACTGCCACATGACCGCTAGATCACTAGAGAGAATCCTACTTATCTCCATCTTCAAACAAGTAGCCAACTGGTAAGCAAGTCCAACGTTTGTGAGGTATCCTACATGAGTAGACGTAGGGCTGGATATTCGGTTTATATGGTTTGATTTATTTGGTTTTTAAAAAATTAGGTTTATGCGAATTGATAACCGAAATTTTCAGTTTAAATGGAAAAACCGAACCGAATTAACCGATTTTTTTTTCCAGTTAATTCGGTTTTTCGATTTGCCCGAAATTCAATTGCAAGAGGGTGACCAATATCACTATATCAGGACACCTCATGCTAGAACCTAAAGTTCAAATAATCCATGTAACCATATCATTATGAGAAAAGTGTTCAAATGTAGCAAAGAGTGATATAAAAAGTGCCCACCCCTAATACTGCCAAAGAATGATGGTCCATATCTAGAACCACATTCCAACATAATTGCAGATGAACATACGTGACCTCCAAGTTGATTCGTTCAACAAAAATGTCAATAAACAGTGGTTACAGCATACGATAAACTTCAATCGGTCCAACTAGAGTGTCGATAAACACTTAAACAGCATATGCATAATACAGTAGCATGGCACAACCTCCAACCGCATACGGCATGCAAAGTAAAACTAGGAATGCAATGTATTTTCATTACATAGTCAGGAAGGCCACAAAGCATCAAAACCTCTCTTGTTTCAGTTGTATGCGATCTTCCAGTGAAGCGCTAGCACCCCCCCCCAAACACTAGGGGTAGGAGGCTTATGAATCATGGGATTGAACCATCTTGTACAAACAACAAAGATAGGAAACTGATATATACCATGTATAAATACTAACAAAGACATAGAAACTAGTATATACCATGCATAGGAGGATTATGACACAGAGGTTTCATGTGAAACTTACATATACCATGCATAGAAAGTAGAAATTGGTTTCATGTTATTTGCAACTAAAAGAGAAATTAATCTACACTACTTTTGGATAGGTTAACTAAACCAAAATGCAAGCCAAATGCCAATGTTCTACTTCGATGCAGAAACAAGATCAATTATTCTAGAATCTCACCTAGATTTAGGAATTAGTGTCACTAGGTTTGGTGATGGACTCAGAATTGGACTTTGCCTTGGATGAATTGCCAACATCTTTTGCAATTATAGCTAAAATGGAATAAAATGAAACATCAGTTAATTTTCATTATAAACAAGAAAGATATAATTACATGCGTGAATTAGTAACGTAATTTGTTTATTTACCTTCCTCAATATTGGCCAAATCCATTGGATATTCTTCAATATTGACAGGAAGGGATCGTCATAACCAATCCTGTGCGAAAACAAGGCATTGTACCATAAAAGGTGTGAGTGAGGTCCTAAAGTCATCGAGGACACGTCCCCCGTGCTAAAAACTGACTCAGATGCAACTGTTGACATAGGAACTGCTAACATTTCACGAGCTAATTGAGACAATACTGGGAATCTAGGAGAATTACACTTCCACCACTGAAGAATATCAAAATCATCCTTATCTTCTTCATTCTTTTCACCAAGATATTTCTCAAGTTCAGACTTACTGGTGCAATTCCACTATTGCTCATCCTCATTTTTTCAGCAATTAGGGTCTTCATCAACCTAGTGCTTCTTTCTGCAAGCCCTTGCAAATCATTAAATTGCGGTGCCTTATCAATTAGAGCATATAGTTTTCTATACTCGTTAAACAAAGCATGAAAAGAACCATTCACATTGCTCCAAACCTCCTTTCCTTCTTGCTCACCAAAAAACTCCAAAGTAGCTATATTTGTGTAATTAGATAGTTTGTATCTTGGATCGGTGCTACAGCAAAAAAACAACTACCATGTTCAACTTCTCTTTATCTCCCCAATATTTGTAGTACTTCTCTAGCATTCCTTGGCCCATTTCTTTGCACATACCATCATCACTATGACACCATTGTCTCAACAAAAACAAAACATCAGCAATCTCATGAAACAAAATGTTACATGTTACATGTTGTGTGGTAGAAACACGAAAAGTGAGCTTACAGAAGTGGCCAAGAAACTCGACCATCTTCTTTGCATTCTCCCATCTTTGCATTCTCCCAATCTCCACTTTCAGGAACTCCATGACCTTTCTCACCACATAACTCTATTGCATAGTATGGGTCTTCCTCACCATACCTCTCAAATGCATTCTCATAAATTATTGCAGCACCCAGCATAAGGTATGTCGAGTTCCATCTAATACAAACATCTAGTGATAAGAATGCTTTACTATCCACCTTTGCCAATTCAACATATATCTTAAATTTTGCTAATCTTGAAGGTGAATTCTTAATAAATTTAACTACAACACGAACACGCTGAACTGAAATTGACATCTCTTTTAGGCTATCAGAAACTATCAAGTGAATAATATGTGCAGCACATCTCAAGTCAAGATATTTTCCTTTAGCAATGCTTGTTAGAATTATTCAGTACCTTCCTCATGTAATTTAAAGCACTATCATTAGAGCTGGCATTATCAACAATTACTGTGAAAACTTTTTCTATACCTCACTCCATCAAATATCCCTCTAGGGATTTCCCAATAGCCTCCCCCTTATGGCCCTTAACCAAGAAAAAACCATTCTTATGTAGCTTACAATCGATATAAATGAAATGTATCGCACACACATGTAGTTCTGTTGTGTTCAAAGTTCATGTGTCAGTTGTGAGGGAAACTCTTTCACAAGAATCCTTTAAAAATTGTTTCAGCTTTGCTTTCTCATTATTATAAGTGCGAACACAGTTCCTATTAGGTGTTCTTCTAGAAGGAACAAAGAAACATGGACAAGCTTTAGACATGAACTTTTTAAAGCCTTCACGTTCAGAGAATGCAAAAGGAAGGTCATATGTAATGACCATTTTAGCAAAAGACTCCCAAAGTGCTTCAAGATTAAACTTCCATATGGAAATGGCACCATGAATACTTTCCCCCTGATTTGCTTCTACTTGCAAAGTACTTTGCTTAGGGTTTGTGTTCCTATTAGGATTACGTTTGCAAATTTTCAAGTGAGAGCTTAAGGAGAATGTACCATTAGTTTTTTATCACATCGGAGCTCATGGCCGCAATGTTTGCACTTGGCCTTAGAGACATCTCCAACTTTGACCTTGGTAAAGCTTTCCCACACGTCTAACCTTGGTGCCATTTTTTTTGCTTTTCTTAACCTCCTGCTGCTGCTCTGTCTGTGCAGTCTCCATCTCAGTCTCGCCCATTTGGCTATCACGATTTTTAAGGTTTTCTGTGGGCCCCACCATCTACAAATGAAGTAAGAATGCAATACAATGGTTAGTTTGTTAGTGATTTAAAATAAAAAACTGAATCGACCAACCAAAGCAGCAATGAAGGGATCAAGGGAACAATACATTGCAGGATAGTTCTGTTGCCGATGACGTTATTCAAAACTTTGAATTCCAAACTGAGTATTGAAGAACGGGTCTAAAAACTGAAGGATAAGTACTATACTCACTCCTCAGCCCTGACATGATGCAAAAGCTTATACAAATCATGCGCATCTCCATTTTTAGATAGTATCTCAATTGTAACAAATCTTCATTGCTAATAGAGACAATTGATAAATACCAGATGCTTAGAAGGTTTTAGTGAGAATTAGTTTCTTTCAATTTTTTCTTAGCATCTAGTAATTGCCCTTCAACCCAATCTATATGACACGGGGTGTAAGTTGGCTAGCCAAATACCAAAATTTGGCTAGTCAACCCAAGGCTAGCTTCAAAGAAAAAAGGGTATGGGGAAATTGGTTCAAAAATTTGATGGGTGAATTATATGCTAAAACTGGATGGGCATGTCCAAATCAATAGACTCTCTATTAGAGAGCATGCTAAACTTGAAGCAATCCAAACAATTGCCAAACAACTTGGGCATTACCCATACAGCTAGACCGCAAAATACATCAAATCAAACCAATTAGTTTAATACGTGCAACCAGTCCTTAAAACTCTAAACCATATCAGATCAGGCGACTATTACCAGATCTACTCACTAATCCCATCAGATACATGGTAGCAGCTGACAATCCAAACAAGAAATTCCAAGAAAGCTTTGGGATTCTCTATGTCTAGGCTAGTCTAGGGCTGGACCAATTTGGCTTGCATCAATTCATAACGAGGTTGAGACCAAAGGGGAGCTAAGCATAACTCAGACATGCCGGAAAGATAGGTACACTCACCGCGGGGTGGGGATTGGGGAAGAAGGTGCCAATGCACGTCGTCGCCGCTCGGTGCCAGCTCAACCGCCCAAGCCCGCTTTAGGCCCTCGGGGGATGGTCATGGCGACTTGGGCGTCAGTCGTCGGGGCCTAGGGATCGGGGATGTGACGGATGGACTGTGGACGGCGATGCCGGGATGGTGGATAGGTGGACGGCAATGCCGATACGAGGGACACGACGGCAGGTGGTGGCGTCACGATAGGTAGGGTTTCGCCGGGGCTGGGGAATTGGGGATTTGGGGAATGACCGAATGAGTTGAGAGCGCGCGCGTGCGTGACCACTAATTCGGTTTTTCAAGTATTCAATTTCCAGAAGTCCAAACCGAGTCGCACACTGAAAACCGAATGGTACCAGAAAAAACCAAATAGAAAACCGAAAATAAAAAAAAAATTGGTTAATTTGGTTCGATTTGGTTTTTCGGTTTCAGTAAAAAAGTGCCCACCCCTAAGTAGAGGTAGTAAGTAGGGTTGAAAACAGAACGGAAAGTTTCTGACCATTCCGAAGAAAAACGAAAACGGAAGCCCTTTTTCGAAAACGGAAATGGAAAATAGCAAAATGGTATTTATAAACTCCAGAAAATTTAAAATAAATCTCAGAAAATCATAAATGAACATCAAAAAATAATATACAAATTTTAGAGTGTTACACCTATATAGTTGGTGGAGCAAGAGGATGTCGATGATAATGATATGGAGGAGAACATAATGGTCTGATATGGTGGACAAATAACGAGTCTTCAACTGACAAACTTGAGAAAAAACTTTCTAGTGATACCAGTGAATATAACACTATTCTTGTGTCCACCTTGGTGGTGAATGAGTTACATTGTTCTTGTGATCCTGTATATTGTAATTCTATACTATGTTCTTGTGGAATTTTTCGCTTTCGTTTCCATCGCTATCTGTTTCCGTATCCGTTTTCAAGATTTCTGATTTCGTTTCTATTACCGGTAAAAAATATTGAAACGAAAATGAAACAGCCATATACCGACCGTTTTCATCCCTAGTAGTAAGCCTTTGTAAGCATGAATGCGCCACTGGGTGCATAGTAACAGCACAATATATCAGCAGCTAGCGACTGAAGATTCCAGTAGCAAAGTAGGCAATCAAGAAATGTTTATCTAGCGTATTTGCCACATACCTATATGTGTACCAGATGCTCAAGAAATTTCATGGAATAAGGCTTCAACAGTCCACACAATGTGATCCATCCATTTCCGCGACTACCGGAGAGAACTGCATTCAGATGGGATGGAATTTACATCATCGTCTTCTTCATCAATAAGGTTCACTGCATTGTTCTCAAGATCCCATCCAAATGTAGTCTCTAAAAGCATTCTTAGATTTCTAACCTGGAGCCCTGGATATGGGCGAAATGTTAGACATATCCACATTGTGACGGACCACCCTTTTCAGGGGGTGCGTTTAAATCCGCAACAGCTACCCAGGAAGATTAGCCGTCGGGAACCAAGTCATACATTGCCAGCATAAGAACGAAACAACTGTTTTAATACAATTAAGGCCTAACGGCCAGAGCTTTACAAAAGGAAGCGGCGGGCTTCAATAAATTACATCACAAAAGACCACACAGGCAAGGCCTGAGCACAGAAAAAGGACCCTAAAACCAAACTATTTCGCCATCTACGATCTTCTGGAATACTCCTGCGTCTTCAATTCTAAATAGGTTGAAAAGCAAGACTGAGTACGCCACAGTACTCAACAAACCGCAAGGAAAATTCTGAATATTACATGCGGGGGTATTCACAAAGGGAGAGGCAATATGGTTATTATCATGGTGGATGCAGTTTTATTTTCGAAGAAACACAAACCATACATAATAGAAATAAGTAAATTTCGAGTTTTCACAAGTTCATCATTACGTCAAGTTGGAAATAACAAATTCTACTTGGGTTAGGTTATGGGATTCACCCCAATTCAAACTCAGCTTCATTTACCGGAAGCACGGCGTATTCGAATACCATTTAAATATGACTCTGCAGAGTTGCTCAGCTTTACCCACAAGATATCTACGACCGTTAATGCCACGCGCGAACTTACATGCAACTTAAATGCATGCGGCCGGGCCGAGATAATCAAAGCTTTTCGTTGAACTACCCCTCTTTAGTACTTACCCGGTAGTTTCAAACCACACAGTACTCGGGTCCCGCGGGCCACGGTGGGGTGCACAATCCGATTTCCTGAGGGTATCTACCGTTGTGGATAGCGGCATGCGACACTACCGGTCAACCCCCATTCCACCCCATTCTTTCCGCGGGCATACTGATCAACGCCCACAGTATGGAACCTCTCGCCTATAAGTATTCCAAGGGGAAGTTCAAGTACCGAGCTAGGTTGGATCGAGTCAACGAGGTCGACCGACCCAACTTGTGGTTGAGCGAGATCTAAGTTATTTACTTTGCCCAAGGTGGTGATTACTTAAAATTATGCCCAAGATTTAGCCAATTCCAAACCAACAATCCACACCACACATATTGGCCTCGTCAACGGTCGAGGTTCGGGCACGTAGCCATCTAGTGGTTTGCCTGCCAAAGTCCTCTCACCGTAGCACATTTTCGAATATAGTCTACATCAAGCCTCCTGCTTGATGGTTTTATTTTAATACACAAGACTTTAGGTTCAACTAATTAATTAACTACTAGCATACGATGTTCAATAGCTAAGTCTAGGGTTTTTCAACGGAAATATGGCACAACAATACAAAGTGAGTCTTTAAGCAAGCTAGGTACTACCTATGTCATCATGGCATTCTAAAATAAACATTTCTAGCATTTAACATACTAACAAAATGCAATAGCAAAATAATTAATACTACGATAATATCATGGGTTCAACATGTTCAAGGAGTGCAGCTTACCTTGCGAGGCGAGGGAAATCCTAGGTTGTCGTCGTCGTGGTTGAACTCGGTGTTGGTCACGTCCGGCTCCTTCTCCGACTCCTCGTACCGTTCCGGGACGGGCTCCAAGGTCGGATCTAGCGTTGTAACATCCTCAAATTTATAAAAGTTTAAAATCCAATATTAAAAATGTGAAATCATTTCAATGTTGTTTTTCATGATTTCTTGTGCAGTTGTTGAATTGATTATTGATTGAAATAATTATTGGAATCAAATAAAAGAAGAAAAAGAGAAAATGGTAAAATAGTAAAAGTGAGAAATTACCTTAGTAACTTTGGCCTAACCTTGGAATTCCAGGACGTGGCTTTGGCTGGTCAAAAGAATAATGTGAACACCATTAAAACCATGGAATGATGATCTTTATACTTTATAATTAAACCTAATCTGAGAGATAAAAGAATTGTGTAGAACTTTTAGATGAACTCTAGGAGCTGAAATTTTTACTGAGAATAGGTCTTGATATTATCCTCATTTAGTAAATTTTTCAGAAATTAATAAGTAAGCTAGCTATCTATTTCCATTTAATTATTACAGTTTTGGAATTCTGCAAATTATAGTAGAATAATTCTAGAGAAATAAATAATGTGATTTTAGCACTGAAATTTTTATTGTGGAGCCATTGTATAGAACCACACCTTCAGTAAAAATTTCAAAAGTAAATATGTTGATTTGGTTCTATAATCAATTCAAAAACCGAATTGGATATTCTGTGCAGCAGACAATGTCAGATTTTTGATTAAATAACTATAGCTCATTTTAATCTCAAAATTTTACTGGAGATAGATATCTTATCCCCCAAGCTGGTCAAAAAGTTTCAAAATTTCCTGAATTGATCTGACCCGGGTATTAATTGGTGTATTGCGCTGTCAGTGGAGGAAGTCCTAGAATGCCCCTATACCCTTACGTGTGGGGCCACGTAATCAGTGGCTTTTCAGCCGGCCCAGGCGGTAACGTCCCCTGACAATGGAACCCGGGGACTTCTTTGACCCACGCGTCAGCCCCTCATCCCCTTTCTCTTTCTTCTCTCTCTCTGCCGGGTGGACCCCCTTGGCCAGAGCCGTCTCCTTCCCTGGCTCTCCCTCGTTCTCTCTGCTTCTCTCTCTCTCTCGCTTCGTCCTCAGCCGAGCAAGCGCTAAACCGCCCTACTCCCTTGTCGCTTCTAGCCGCAACTTTCGCGTCGCTCGAGGTTACCCCGACACCTTACGCCAGCCTGCGCTCTGCCCATACCACGGTCGAGGAGAACTTCCAGAGGGCGCCCGAGACCACCGCCATTTCTGCTCCGGACTCATCCTCTCTCCCTACCGCCTCTCCCATCTATTTAACCGGATGAATAGCACCCTTGAACTTAACTAAACCCGGAGCAATCACCCATTCCCTTTCCAAGCCCGCCATTTCCCCGAATTGCCTTCGTCTTGCTCAGTTCCGGTGAAACCTAATTTGGGGGAAAACCCAAATTGCTGCGTTTCGGTAAGGGAAAGTTTAAATTGATTGCTTCTAAAGCTATGTCCAACGGAACGACGCGAAGCCGGCGCGGAGGAAAGAGAGCGGCCAGCGTGGAGGAGAGAGAGGCGCAACGCACGCGCGGGAACGGAGCAGCGACGTCGGTCGCGTCGTCGCCCTCGCGTTGGCCCCACCGCGCTGGCGTCGCTCTCGTGCCGTGCGTTGGAACGGCGTAGCAGCCGGAAAGCCTCGCGTTGGAAGCAGCATGCATGCATAGTTGCATGGAATGAACGACAGCTATTGCTACGCATGTATATTGGTATTGTCCGTCTTGCCTCCTATCTATATCTGAAATCCTAATCAAATTTATGGCATCAATTAAAGGGCCGACACAACTATATAGATGCTGATCCAAAAATACATGAACAAGCACACAAACCCTTCCATCTATTATTATTATTATTATTATTATTATTATTATTTGGAGGAGGGTTAAATAGGTAAAAAACTGTTAAAATTAAGAATGGTTTTGAGAGAATTAAAAATAATACTAAGATCTTTTAGAAGTCCGGTGAAAAGATTCAACTTGAAATGTGGGTCCACACTAACACCTCTCTCCCACCTCCACCATTGAAAGGGGTAGGAGCTAGTGGAGGTGCTAGCTGATGTGGCGTCCACGTGACACCACTACCGCCCCCACTAGCTCCCAAACCATTGGAGATAGCCTAAGGCACCTAGGGGTACTAATAAACCTATTGCGTGTCTTCTTCTAGCCTGAAGCACCTCGAGGAGCTCCCGCACCGCACGTCTCCCTCCGCCATTACTGTCGCTCGGTGAGAGCTCCGCCCGGCTGTTTCCTTTTGGGTTTGAATGCATAGTTAGAGTCCTAAGGACCTCCTAAAGCTTATACGTACGACCATTCAACCCGGATTGAACCATGGTGTTGTCGCGCCATGCACCACCGTATGCTTCCGTCGTCCATGGCCGCACGCTCAAATCTTCCAAAGACCACTCGTGTCTAAGTAGTTCCCTAGGCTAATCATGATCCCGTGATGCCGTAGGAGCAGACCAAACCCTAGCGACGCCATCGGAGAGCCGCCGGCGAGGCCGTCGGCCATCTCCCCTGCTTGGCTATTGCCGTGTGGGCGATTCTATCGATCGCGTGCGTGCATAAGCCAGCCAGGCTAACCCGCGCCGGTAGTGGATCAACGCGTGCATCCGCACCCAAGTCAGCATCACACGCGGGCCCAGCGTCGTGATAGCACCGATTCAAAGATCCATCCACAAGAAACGCTGGAAGTACGCTTTCCTTTAAGGAAAACGTATTTCTCCTTTTCCTGGAATTTACTAACCGAATAAATTCAAAACCTTATAACTTTTTACCTATAGCTCCAAATTGAGTGAAATAAATTTGTAAATTCATTATAAATCCTCTAGTTTCATAATATGCAAAAATATCTTAAACTTGTTTAGAAATTCAAATTCAAATTTGAATTTGAATCATGAAATTAGAATATATGCCATATAGAAATTTTGCAAACAAAGTCCAAATTGAGTGAAATCAACTTTGTTTGAATCCTTAGGTCAAATATTGTCCAATTATGTGATTAGATTTAAATTTGAAGTTATTTTGTGAACTTTTCTCTTTAAGATTGAATACTATATAGAAAATCAGTATAATGGTTATAACTTAATAAAAAATGATCCAAATGGAATGAAACTTGTTTCATTGTGTTAATAACATTATTTAGGACTAGTTAGTAAGATAAAAGTTAGGATGTACCATATTACCTTCATTTGACATGATTAAGGTTGCTTATGTACTAACTAATATCAGTACAATTAACTCTACACCCTGAAAATGAATTTCATTATATTCAATCTTACAATCTTAGCTTCCTGAATTCGTAAATTAAAATAAAATAATACATAAAGAAAAGTAGTCGTGCTATACCTACCCTTATACCGTTATCCTTAGGACCGAAACCATATAACTTGGTTAACACATGAAATGATGAAGTGATTGCCATCATTGATTGATTTGGATTAATTTCATTTGAATCTTCCAACTTCTGTCTTCGTCATTTATGCATTTGCTTCTTGTGTCAATATTGAAGTATTCTATTTGCTATGTTCTTAATCGACGTATAGACGCTGAGACTACCGACTTCGCCGATTTATTAATCGATCCAAATTTATACCAATCGAGGAGCAAGGCAAGCACCCCCTTGATCATCTTGATCCCAGATTTCATAATCCACTAAAATGTGATTAAGAATCTTCCTGCATGCATATGTTTTGATAAATCCCTATTTTGTGATACTTGGTAGATATTAACCCAAATTAATGGATTCCCTTAATCACATGGACATACGATCCGTAAAAACCCTAGGAATGGTTAAGTCCATTAAATTGGGTATAATCGCTTATTAATCTGCATATGCTTAGCACTGCTTTAGATTAATGTCGGAAACATTTACACCCACACATCATTCTTTATGAATCTTTTTATGGTTTATTTAAGCAGTAAAGGATACTGGTAGTTTGATAAAAATAAAAATAAAACTACTGTTTTGACGTGGGTGATTATTGGCAATAGCCGGTTGTACATGTTTTAACGTTAATGCGTAGCTAGGTGGAGTTATCGCCCATGTCACTTTAAGGACCGAACGTAGTGTTGCATGATCCAAGTATAACCGCAGTACATCCACAAGTAATCGGATCGGGACAGTCTTAACTTATTAAATTATTTGGGAATTAGCTTTGCACATTGGTAGGCAGTTGTAGCACGGGCATTCCGGATATAGGTTTGCTCGAGGGAGATGTCATCACCGAGGTGTTGGCATCTGCCGTTGTAACGGTGTACGCCTGGCTATGAATTTGGGGCTGTTATTATTCCTGGTGGGTCACTGACTCCGGAATCCCTTTTACCTTTTAGCTTCCATCATAGTCAGGAGTAACGTTATTGGGCTAGTGCAAAGTTAAGGTTCAAGTAATCGAACAGTTTCGTTATGAACTCCTCGCGGACATACCAAAGGAAGTGTGTCTTATAGCTTGCAAAAAGGGAGAACATATCTTGTGGGTAAAGCTGTACAACTCTGCAGAGTCTAAAACTATTCGAATAGCCGTATCCACGGTCATGGATGACTTGGCTAACCAGCACTAGTTAATTGTTTTCTATCTTTGAAAAACATGTTTAAATGGTTTGGAAATGATTCATATCCGTTCAAATGTCACTTATTGTTATATTGAATTGTTAAGACCATGGAGGGTCTTGTTCGTTATTTTACTCACAAAGGGCCGTGAGTAAAATGTTATTATCCTTTTTATTACTTGTTATTTCAATTACTTATCAAACTGTCTTAAATTTTTATTTACGCTTTCCATTACTATTCAGTAATACTTCATCCAAATTTTTGCTTTCCGCAAAACAACCGTAGAAACCCACTTTCCATTCAGCTTGCATATACTCCAGGTTTTGCAAACACTACAAAGTCTTGCGAGTACCAATGTACTCAACTTGCTTCAACAATGTTTTTAGGTGAAGAACAAGAATACCCTGTTGACGATAACGTTAATGAAGATCTCGTAATCTATGGCGACGACTGTCCTCTCTAAGTTCATCTCGTCTGTTGCCTGTGGAGTTTTGGGCTAGTTGGCAAACAATGAGATGTGGTTTTATTTCTGCTACTTTTGGTTATGTAATATTACTATCAAACACCTGATGTAATAAAAGTTTGAACTTGTGTATGGCTGTAATTTCAAATTGTGTTGGTGCGTGCCAGCCACTGATCATGGGAATGGCACGGTATGCACTTTAGAACCTTATTTTTATGTTACACTGTGGCATAAAAATGAGGGTCTCACAAGCGTACAAGAAGCGAGCAATAAATAAACGAATAAAACAGCAAGAAAAGAAAAGAGAAAAACAAGAAAAGGAAAAACGAAAAAGAGATCGAGAGAGAAAAAGGGCCGGAGAGGGTTCAAAGGGCTTTTTGGGCTTTTTGGAATTTTGTGGACTTCAAACGGCGAAACGAAGATCATATTTGGACTTAGTGGCTCAAAACGATGAAGATAGTGTATTTGGGTCATTTTTGGATTTTTCGGGGATTTTCTTGGATTTTTGGAATAATAAAAGGATTTCTCGGATTTATTTGAAATCCAAAAGAAAAAGGAAAAGGAAAACGTAGCACCGGGCCACACTTGGGCTGGGCCCAAGCCGGCCAAACGGGCCACGGCCATGCACGCGCGAGGGGCGAGGTCGGCGCCCAACTTGCGCAAAGACCCGCCGACAAAGTGGCCGGCAGTGAGAGAGAGGCGAGGCCGACGGTGGGTCCAGCGCGTGGAGATCGATCTGTGGGCTCGCGGCACAGCGGGATAAACCGATCGATCGATCCACACGAAGAGGGAGGGCTAGGGTTTGGCGTGAGAGGTAGCTGGCGGCACAAGGCGAGAAGCAAGGCGGGACGGGCTGTGCTTGAGGGAGATGGTGGGGGGCGACGGGGGTCTAGCTAGGGTTAGGGATTTGGGGGGTTTTTTGGGGGGGAGACGAGCGGGAGAGGGGGCCTTCGGCCGGAGCCGAAGAAGACGAGGGAGGGAGGTGAGGGGTTTCGGGCGGGAGGAAGACGAAGCGGGGGGGTTCTTCACCAAGGGCGTCGGAGAGGCGAGCAAGGAGCGGGAGCGAAGGAGACGAGGGGTGGCCGCGCGGGGTTTTTATAGCCGCCGCGGCAACGGCACAGGCATGGGCGAGCGGCGGAGTCGGTGAGCGGCTGGCGGGGGCGTGACGCACGGAGGCGACGGGAGTTGGTGGAGGGCGATGGCACGGGCAGGCGGGGTGGTCGACGAGGCGCGGAGGTGATGGCGCAAGGGTGAGGTGACGAGAGACGACCGGTGCGGGAGGGGAGCAGACGGGGATGACGCAAGGCGGAGCGGACGGTGACGACGACGTGAAGGCCGCGCGACGCGCTGGAGGGGACGAGACGGCGCGGATGTCAGCCACGACGCGGGCGAAGGACCGGCGGTCCGAGCGAGGACAGCAAGGTAAGTCCAACCACTCCCATCCCATCTCCCTCAGAATCCGAGAACAAGGGTTAAGAATCGAAGAACACGATTAAAATCCGATTAAAATCCAATTAGCAACGAATTAGGGTTTGTTTTGGTTTGGAAATTTTTGGGGCATTTCACACATTTTTAGAACTTATCTGCACAGTGCACAACAATATATCTGTAACAATTTTTCTGCAGCAACAGTAAGACTGCTTGATTCGATTGAATTTTTTGCAGCATATTTAGTTTGCTCTGTACTCTAGATATGACATTAACTTTAGTTTTTTTACAGGCAATATTATTCTTCATATAAATAGCAAAATACAAACCTTGAATTTAAGCATGTGATATCTCTACTACTTAAAAGAGGGACTCAGTTGGTAAGTGGTGGTTTGCCCATCCTCTCCTCCCTAAAAAAGCAGCGAGCCGACATGTCGGATCTAGTCGGATCCGTCCAGATCCGGCTGCATCGAGCCGTTGTCGGAGGCAGCACGTCGCCATATTTGGCAGCACTGCACGGCAGGGAAGGGAGGAGGAGATGGAGGAGGACGGCACTGTCCACGCACGGGGGTTGGAGAAGGAGAAGGTGGTGCTGATGTGTGATACCTCCCTGGTGTCTCGCAGCAGCATTCGCCGCTGCTTGAGCCCATTCGCGTGAGGCTGCCGCCACCACTGGCGATGGGTGGAGGGACGTATTGGGTGACAGGTGCGGATTCGACATGGCCAAACAACACGGATCCGACCGCATCGAGCCACGGATGAATGCAGCGTGGCACCGGATTTGGTAGCACGACGCACTCTGAGGAGCCTTCCCGCCATGTCCACGCTCTCACCACCATGACATGGCTACACCCTCTCCGTTGAGCCCACCTGCCTTCACCATTGAGAGCCTCCATGGCCTCGCACCCAACCTTTCTCGCCGTCACGGCCACTCCGCATCCAACCTCTTGCCCTCGCCGCCACGGCCATACCATTCCTTCCGCTCCGCGGCCCTCCCTATGGTTCTCGCGATGCGCCACGCTGTCCCCAGGGTAGAATCCCACCTTCCCCTGATCCAACTACTGCTACTCCTTGGCCTCTCCCCACATCAAAGACTACTCATACACCCCCAAGAATGGCGTCTTCCCTGGCGCCAGCGACTAGAGGATTGAGATCTACACAATGGTGTTGCCTCCCTTGATCTAGATTCTGCTTCAAGCACTGGCCTTTCCACAGCAGCAGAGGAGAAGGGAAGCAGTGAGGTGGAAGGCAGAACATGTGGTGCTTCAGTGACCTAGAGATCAACCGGCAGCGGTGGAAGCAAGGTATAGATGCCTCATTGATCATCCATCTTTCCCCTTAATCTTCATGGTAATTATATACAAAAATACCACTGAAAGTCATGAAACTCGTGAAATTTTATACTGAAACTAATGAAACTTAGCACTAAAACTGATGAAACCTGAAACTCATGAAACTAAACACTGGAACTCATGAAACCAATCACTGAAACTAATGAAACTCACGAATACCGTTCCAACGGTATACCGTTGGCTAGTATCCCTCAATTACATATACCACCTTCCTACTTCAATCGCTGGATTGCGATTATCTCCACTCAGCCCTCGTGATTCCTCTCAATTGCATGTTGCCTCTGCAGTGCTGGGTTACCTCTCAATTGCTAATGAAGTTAGAAAGATGAACATAACGGACACAAAGACCAGAGTGAAAGAAAGAGTGTCTTCAGCATCCAACTTTGGCCAGCCTCTTCATTTGTCTCAGCTTACAGATTGCTCACATCTTCAGTTTAGGTTTGGACGGTGATGCGCATGTACTGATTTTATCTTTATTATCAAGGAAAATTTGTTACTTACCTTATTCCAGGTCCAGTTACTGATCCCTTCCATGCTGAAATATGCAATGGAGATCCTGCTTTCTTTATCAAGTGTGATAACCATTTACAGCTTTGGGTGAAGCACTACCACATGGATGTAGGCCCTGTTTGGCAGAACTCCATATCTCAGCTCCACCTCAGAGCTGAAACGTGTAGACTGAAATAAAGTGACTTAAGTTTATAATTTTATTCTGGAATGTAAATAAGATGATCCACCTAAACACTCTTAATATACCCACAACTCCAGCTCTACGAATTTGGTGAAACTATGAATACCTAGCTCCACCAACTACTAGAATTTAATAGAGTTAGAGCTGTGCAAAACACCCCCGTATATTTCCTGCAGCTCTTGATCTAAGAGTTCTAGCCAGGGGCGGAGCCAGCTGGGCCCTAAGCCTCGGGCCCGGAATGCCCTTCACTTACCCGCCAAGTTAAATCGCCCAGGTGAAGATTGCTGTACTAGGCTGGCAATCCGAATGATCTGATCACTTCTCTGCCTCTCCAGCCAAAGCCATTCCTCCTGTTTTTGAGTTGGGTCTCAGGCCCGGGCCCCGGTTGCCCGAGGCCCAGCCCCGCCCCTTTCTAGCTGTCAAATGTAGATGCTAATATACCACTCTTGGGACTTGTGTTAGCAACATGTTCGAAGACAGGTAAGCGTGCTGTGCTTTTGGCAAAGATTCACCTTTTGCTATTGCTTTTCAATACATCAAAATTTGCCACTTATTTTTTTCTATATCTTTGCAGATTTGAACCAGTTTATATTTATATTTATTAATGATATATCGTAACTTTCTCGATTGAACTTAAATTTATGTACTTAGCATCCATTATATTTTTGTGTTGTGCATTTCAGGTTTGGGAGATCTATCCATAAGTAAGCTATTGATTTTTAGGTTAGCACTGCAGAAAAAGGCTTGCTCTTTATGCTAAAACATCCTGGAAGATATTTCATTCTGAAACTTTCAACAATAGAGATATACAATGAAGCTGTGTGGGACCTTCTAAGCCATGATATGGAACCATAGGCGGAGCCATTAGTGGGGCTGGAGCCCACCCTGTCAGCCCAGCGCAAAAGACCCCCCGCGATGAATTTGATGACACGAGAAGAGAACCAAGAGATGAATTTCAAAGTAATGATGATCTTGTTAGCTTCGCTGTAAAGATGGTTCAAGTAAAGGAACACCTAGTTTATCATTGGTCTATAGACTGATTGAATTAGCACTATTTTTATCTGTGGGGACAACTACAGTTGAAAGAGCTTTCTCGGCAATGAAGATTATTAAAACAGATTTGCGCAATAAGATAAGTGATGACTGGTTGAATGATCTTATGGTATGTTACATTGAGCGAGACGTGTTTGCAAAGATAGACATAAAAGATATCTTACAACGTTTCCAGAACATGAAAACTCATAAATATCAACTGTGAACTCTTCTGAAGCAATGAATGATATGTTTTTCTCCTTTCATAATTACATACTTATATTGCATACAATTTAAATTTTAACTATTTTACAATATGTCAATAGTTATAGTAATTGATTTTAGATGTCTCTTTTTTAAGCCCCCTCTCTGAAACTTTCTGGCTCCGCCACTGTAATGGAACCCCTGTGAGACTAAGTCATGGAGCATGTTCGAGAGGTGCTCATCACAGTTAAGAAATCCTGACAATAGTAGTTAAGAGAAATCAATGATGTGAGTAGAACACATTATTAAGCTGCTAGCAATGAAGATTACTCAAATATGTGATACCAAACACGTTTGGACGTGCATATTCATAGCTTTGGCTCATTCTGCAGTCATAAATCCTAAAAGTATGGTCACTGACCAAACATGAAATTCAATAAAAAAAATTATATCTTTTTTTTTATCTATGTGCGTTATGTTTGGGTATATACAAGCCATTTTAAAACATTGAGAGCATGATTGGACAGGGGGACTTGGATTAAAAAATTCCCAAACCAATCTCCCTCATCCAGACACTCCCTGGATAGGGGAAAACACAATCAGAAACTAGGGCAAGGGACAAAGTATATATTTGCTTGGTGCATCAAATGTACCATGACATGATGGAACAAAATCATTCCAAAGTAAATCATGTAGTGAAACGAGCTGAAGAAAATGGTCACCTAAACACATTTTATCTGAGAGAGTTAACTTCTTTTCTACCTTCATGAGCTCCAGAAGTTTAAGATCCTTGTAGTTTACAGAATGCCATACGTCAGGGACCTAAACATGCTGTGCTATGAATTGCGTACAAATGACAAAACTGCACAGGCATGCTAATATGCTATTGAGCAATTACTTTCTGGAACTCCTGGAAGTCTGATATAACTGAACAAAGTGGCTTTCAGGGAGCACTACTTTACCAAGTGAAGTTAAACCATTTTGCTTCAGGTCCATGCAATGCATTTGCAAAAGTTTACGTTTCTAAACTACAACTGCAAAAAAAAAAAAAAACAACCAAAAAAGGCACTGATTGTGTTGTTCTTAATCACTTATTGTGTGTTTGGTTGGAGAGTGAGGTGGAATGGAATGGTTCCATCCCAGATTTCAGGATGGAATGGCTCCATCCCAGATTTCAGGGATGGAATGGTTCCATCCCAGATTCTCAGACAGGGCCCACTGTCACTCTCACATTCCAAGTGGGATGGTTGCATTCCAGAAAATTTGTGGAACCTGGCCGTCCCAAATCTAGAGAGAATATTCTCTTTTCTAGAACCAAGTCATCCTTAGCTCTCCAACCAAACACTAGACTTGGTGGGATAGGATGATTCCATTCCACTCCATCCCACTAACCAAACACACAATTAATGAATCCAATTCAGCTGAACAACCAATGTAAGATCCGTCGCCATGTAAACATCAGCACAAGCACGTTAATTCGTCTCCAAATTCCGAGTAGGCTAACTAACATGCAGCCTATCATCTCCCGATTTGACGAGCATCTCGCCGGTCGCCAATTGACGATTGTTAACTGCATATCTTGAGCCGCCCACGTACGCCACGAGCGTCATCCTCGTCCCAAAAGTCGTTATCGAAAAAATGGATCGACGGAGACTGGGGACAATTGCAAGCGTTAGGGCATGTATGTACAATGGTACATGTCAGCTATCTATAAGGGTATGTCACGTCAGATTTTGGATGATGTGGAGGAGAGAGAGGGAAGAGAGAGAAATATGCTGTCTACTATTTAACAGACAGCTTTATAGTGTGTATACCATTGTACAGACAGTCTATTAATTATATGAGAGATCATTACAGACAGCTATATGGACAGTCTATTGTATAAGTTGTCTTTAGTACTGTCTGTGGATAACATGGATGTATATTATAGACAGCTACCGTCTATACCACTGTACATGCCCTTATATATATATATATATCGTCTGAAATGATTCGACACAGGTAAACCACCTCGGAGAACATGGGTCGCAATTGTCTTACAATTTAGAATCACAAGTTGTAGCTTTGTAAGTGATACCAGCGGTGACGGATCTGGGATTTTCAGAATAGGTATTCTGAGTTAAAAAAAATTATTATTCGATGTAAAATATAAAAAAAGAGAAATATGGGATCCTTTCGAGAAAAAGGGCATGTACGTATTTTTTGAAAATCCTGGGGCCTTTTCGGAAAAAGTCAGACTTAGATGTAATTCTGGAGTATTCCAAGGGACTTTTCACACAAAAAACAGTGTCCCCCAAAAAAGAGAAATCTGGGGTCTTTTCGAGAAAACGGACATACACATAATTTTGGAAAATCTTAGGGGCTTTTTCACAAAAATAGATTTAGATATAATTTCAGAGTATTCCAGGGGCCTTTTCGTAAAAAACAGCGCCACGCGTCCCAACCATGTAAAGGCGATTTTCCGGAATCTTGTTTTTTCACAAAAAGGGATGGGTCAAGTTTGGGAACAATTTTTCTGCGGGTGTCTTCGAAAAAACCAGCCATATGTTGCAAAAACAGGAGAAATCTGGGGATCGTTTCGAGAAAAAGGACATGTACCTATTTTTTAAAAATCTTGGGGCATTTTCGAAGAAACCCGTACTTAGATACAATTCTAGAGTGTTCTAGGCCATTTTTACAAAAAATACAGCTTCCCCAAAATGGAGAAATCTGGGATCTTTTTGAGAAAAGGGCATACACGTAATTTTGGAAAATCTTTGAAAAGCACTACCACCATATGAGGAACGGTAGTGCTGCCCTATCGACACTACCATTGTTTTCATACCAGTAGTTATTTTCTAGAAAGGTGTTTCGGAGTTGTTTTGGGGTTAAAATTGTCGGCACTACCAGGTCTTGTTCGCTGGTAGTGCCGGGGTACTGTGGCATCTTGTTGACGCCGAAAACGTGACGAATGGTTGATCAGCAATCGATACACGCAAAATGCCGGGTTTAATTTGGGTAAGGCCGTGTCAGCCGTTTTGATCCTGCAATTGGCAAGAAAGATATGTATTTCTTAAAGTAATGTACTAGAACTCTTGAGTTTGTAATTGTCCATGTTACCATAATATTACAAACACTCTCCATCACGAAAAAAAAGGTCCACTAAGGATTGGTTCAGAATTATAACGTCCTGAATTGTCTGGTGCTCTCGTGCATGTCCATCCTTCCTCAAACTTTTCTGTGAGTCCTCTTTCATCGTAAGAAATTTGACATTCTCAATGGGTCCTCTTTTATCATAAGAAATTTGACAAGCGTAACAATGCCGGATCATATAGTAAGGACTGACAAAATAACAACATATCAATTCAACAGGTAGATTTGAGACCCGAAAATAATGAAGTTTAAGATAAGGACTGAAGGATGAAGGTTCACCTGAAATTCTCCAATGCCAGGGTATTTCCAGCCACGTTTTGCTGGACAAGATTGATATCTCAACTCTCCACTAGCCCCTAGTCTAATATCAATTTCTGAAATGACCCCATCCTCAATATATTCATCAAATTCTAGTCGAAAGCTTCTCATGCATGTAGTCAAAGTATACCTACACCAACTTATGGGAATGAAATTCATAAATACATAAATATGATAGATCTTCCAGTAAAAATAAATTGGAAGTTTTTAAGATAGAGAGCTGGACATCTTATTTTAAGATAGCGCGCACTCCCTCCTCCCCTCCTCAATGCGTGTGTCTCGTGTAAAAAACAGGGTTTTTTATTTTGGATTGGCACAAATATCGGCTCCCACCGAAATGAGCGAAATTTCGGAATTTCGGCGAAATTTCGCCCAAATTTCGGTCAAATTCAAATAAAAATAACAAAATTCAAATAAAAAATAACAAAATCCGAAATTTTCGGAATTTCGGTCTGGACCGAAATGGCCGAAATTTCCGAAATTTCGGCGAAATTTCGCCGAAATAAAAATCCCTGGTAAAAAACCGTACTGGCCTCCCCCACACCCTCATGCGCAGCCCCTCCTCTCCTGATCCCAACCATCACCGCTCTTCTCCCCTCACCTTTCCTCTCGACTCCGATCGCAAGAGCCTTGTCCTTTTTGCACATTGTAGATCCGAACACCGGTCAACGGGAAGACTGCATGGGAGAGGATGGTGACGATGGTCGCATGCCGCCTCCCCCACCCCTCACCACGCCGCCGTCCTCCTCCATGTGGTGACATCAATTTGGCGGCGGTGGAGGCAAGATCAAGCAGGGCGATGTCGATTCGGTGGTGGAGAAGGCACGATCGACCTGTGGCATAGTCAATTCGCGAAGGCACTCCCTTACCTGCAGCGATGCGTCGCTTCCCTGTGCCACCTCCGCCAGATCTATGCACGGCGACCTCCTTGTGCGTCATTGCCACCTCTGCACATGGCATCGACGTCTCCTCCACTGCTATCGCCTCCCTCTAGCGCTACCCTGTCCACCTGCTGGTCGGCGGTGACCTAGGAGCGTCGCAGTCGAGGCCTATGGCGGCGGCACCAACATTGCCTATGGCTGTGGTGGTGTGGACGAGTACATGGGAGAGGATGGTGACAGCGGCTGCAATAAGTGACAATGGGTGGCCGCAGCCCGACGACAAGGAACGTATCAAAGGCACACAATGACAGCCGAAGGAAATTGTGTGGCACGGTCTATATCTGCTTGGATCTCGACTCTGGTGGCGTAGATCCGAACAAATCGGGCCATAGCAATGTGGTGGAGAGAGGGAAGAGGGTGGCACAACGTAAGACGGCGCTATGTATAGGGACGGACAGGTTCGCCCCCTCCCCCCACCACACCTCTATGGACGATGATGACACTGCCTCTCTTTCACCCTCGCCTAACGCCTCACACTTCCCCTCCCTGAAAAACAACAGTGTTACGAAGGCTTCATTGTAGTGAAATATTTAAACTATTATAAAAACTATTTTACAATCACCTTCAAATGAACCAAACATTGGAATCTTGTGTTTACCGATAATTAGATTAAAAAATATTAAATTGCAGAGGAATACAATTTTACACGGACCAAAAAACAGCGCCACACGTCCCAACCATGTAAAGGCGATTTTCCGGAATCTTGTTTTTTTTTTCACAAAAATGGATGGGTCAAGTTTGGGAATAATTTTTTTGCGCGTGTCTTTGAAAAAACTAGCCGTAGGTTGCAAAAAGGGAGGAATCTAGGGATTGTTTCGAGACAAAGGACATGTACCTATTTTTTTTAAAATCTCAGGGCATTTTCGTAGAAACACGTACTTAGATACAATTCCAGAGTGTTCTGGGCCTTTTTACAAAAAAACACAGCTTCCCCAAAATGGAGAAATCTGGGGTCTTTTCGAGAAAAAGGGCATACACGTTATTTTGGATCTAGACTCTGGTGGTGTAGATCCGAACAAATCTGACCATAGCAATGTGGTGGAGAGAGAGAAGAGGGTGGCACAACGTCAGACGGCGCTATGTATGGGGACGAACAGGTTCGGGCCCCTCCCCTCGCCACACCTCTATGGACGACGATGACATTGCCTCTCTTTCACCCTTGCCTAATGCTTCACACTTTAGCAGCAACGCTACGAAGGCTTCATTGCAGTGAAATGTTTAAACTATTATAAAAACTATTTTGCAGCCACCTTCAAATAAACCAAACGTTGGAATCTTGCGTTTTCCGATAATTATATTAAAAAAAATATTAAATTGCATAGAAATACAATTTTACACGGATCCAAAAACACACCAAAAAAGATTTAC
Source organism: Rhipidocladum racemiflorum (assembly GCA_036346355.1). Classification (NCBI taxonomy): domain Eukaryota; kingdom Viridiplantae; phylum Streptophyta; class Magnoliopsida; order Poales; family Poaceae; genus Rhipidocladum; species Rhipidocladum racemiflorum. The sequence continues at coordinate 2,112,967 of CM070576.1, read as the reverse complement.
CGGGAAACCATGCGTTGCCAATGCCACCTCGTTTGCGGTTAGAGAGGAGAAGAAAAGACGGACGGAAACCGGCGGTCAAAACCTGTGCAACCGGCGCCATTGTGCGGTGCCGTCACATCATCACGGCAACGTGCCGCCCCCAACCGCTTCGCTTCCTACGATCCTACTCCCTTCCCCATCCTTTTTATTTAATTTTTTTTTATTTTCTTTTCTCGTTTATTTTGCAAACTTTTATTGCTTGGAAACTCGAAAGGAGTAAAAAATGCAGGGAGAGAATAAGGCCCTGTTTGGTACGGTTCCAGATTCTAGTAGAAACTAGTGAAACGGGGTTGAGGGTGATTCAACCACGGTGTGGAAAAAAGAACGTTAGGAGAATCGTTAGAGTTTTAGCTTTGTTGGGTTTCTAAGGATTAGTAAAGCAATTTCGATTCACAACGCCTAAAATGAAGCTCACCTTCATCTGTATCATTTGATTAATAATACAAATAAATAAATTTATTTATTTGTATCATTTGATTAATAATACAAATAAATTAATTAATTAATTGATCAACAATTTTTTTTATTTTTTTTTTTACTTTCAGTTTCAGCCCTCCCTCACAGCTCAGGTTAGGAATTGTTGGAAAGGAGGGAAAGAATAAGAAGGCGAAGCTCACCGCCGCCCAGCTACGCAAAGCAGAGCACTCCGCGTCGTTTTGCTTGGCGGCGGCCACCGCGAGCGAGCGAGGTCCCCGCCGCTTCCTTTCCCTTCCGCTTCTGCGCGCGGCGAGGGCGAGGGAGGAGAGGGATCGCGACGCGAGGAGGAGGGGAGAAGAATCTTCTTGGCGGCTGCAAATGGCCGCCGAGGCGAGCGGCAGCGGCAAAGGCGTGGAGGGAGGAGAAGAGGCCGCCCCCAGCGCCAACGGCGACCGCCCCGACAACTCCGCCGCCGCGTCGTCGTCGTCGCCAGCTGGTGATCTCCCCTCCCTCCACTTCTTCTTGCCTCGTCCTACTCTCCCCTTGCGTGGGGGGTTCAGGTTCTTCAATCGTTCTCGTTTGACTGGGGCAGTGCGCTGGTGATTCCTCCTCCTTCCTAGGGTGCCCGCGGGGTGGTAGTGAGTTAGCTTCGATCCCCCGAATTTGCAAGCGCGGCAAATAGGCCAAAGCTCCCAGGCTAGCTAGGGTTCTGGGAAGAAGAAGAGCTTGCGATTTGCCTTCTTTCAGGGACAAATCAGCGGGTTTTTTTTTTTTTTTTTATCTAGGCTCTGCGCATGTGTTCTACGGCCCGTCCTGAATTGCCATACAGGAGAGCAGCAATAATTCGGTGTCGTGTCGTGAGGAGTTCGTGTGATGTTAATCGAATGTAATGCTTCCGGTGCAGGGTAGTTAAGTGATGCTTAGCCTTAGCCCAACCCAGGGTTCAAAATCTCGCCGAAATTAAAAAACCCTCAAAAAAATTTGAAGTGCTACAGTGCATTAATATCTCGCCGAGATTTCGGTGATTTGGACCGAAATTTCGGTAAAACGGACCGAAATTTGTATAAAAGTTGACCGGATTTGACCATAATTGACCGGATTGGGTTCTTCACGTCATTTCCCATGTGGGATAGTCGGTAGATCATAATTTTCGCGAAGTTGAAAAAACCCTAAAAAATTGAAAGTGTTATAGTACCGGGAAATTTCGCTGAGATTTCGGAATTTTGGACGAAATTTCGTCCTTTTTTTTTGCGAAATTTCGGATTTCTTGGTTAAAAAAAACGGATTTGAATTTTAGTTTTTGAATTTCGTCCGGATTTTGTCCGAAATTTCTGAATCTCGTCGAAATTTCGGATTTCGGCCAGGCCCGAGATGGAGTCCGAAAACGAAATTTGAATCCTTGGCCCGACCTCTGCGCCTTGTGGAAACGGAATAACGTTGCTGCGCGTATGCTTTTGCTTGTTTATGGGGTGAGAATTGGGTCCTTTGTTGGGTGCTAATTTTGGCATTGGCTCGAGGACTATGTAACGTTGCTGGTGCAGGCTGAGTCATGGTCGATGGTCTGCATTGTGCTAATTTTTTCCTTGAAGAACAGCTTCTTGAACTTCTTTAGGGAATTTTTGGTATTCTTAAATTATGTTGAAGCTAGTTATATTGTGCAAATAAAAAAATCACTCAGCTGGATCTGAACAAAAAAAATATTGCAATTTTATTTATACTGTCAAATAGGTTGCACACTTCTAGCCCTGTTCATGATAACATTGTTGGTTCACTGCACAGTGTAACAGAATGCAGGAAAGGGCAACATTGCTAAGCTGAGTTAGATTGTGTGACTTATGAATTCAGTTGTGCCTGACAGAATTATGTGGTGTCCCTAGTTTGCCCCCATTTATTTTTATCTATTGCTTTACTTGGGCACTTTACTAGATTATAAGTTTCTGCATAAAAACAATGCTGGTTATTCTAAGGAAGTGCCTACTGTAAAACTGTCAGAAAATGCTAGCAAGTGCAGATTTGTCTAATTTTTCCTAAAATTAACATCTCTGAGCTTTTGGCTCATGTTTTAGTTTAAGGAGGTCATAACCATCAGTCTGTTAAGGAAAAATCCTGCTTGAGTTGAGAGCTGTGACAAAACACATGTACTCTTTCCCTTTGCCAACTACAGTTGAGTGTTCTTGCAAGATTAGGAGCTGCCTCTTGCTGGTGTCTCTTGGTTGGATTGGGTTTTGGTAAGACTGACGTGCAATTGATGCTATTGGCGAGACAAGGTGGAGATCACATTGCTTTATCATCCTGCTACATCTCAGGGCTTAATGATGTGCTCCTTGAGGTCTGAAGTGATCAAATCATTATATTGCCTCATAGAATTGTTGGTTTATTTTAGCTATAATAAAATAAATTGACATTACTAGAATTCAGTTGCACTAAAAATTAGCATTGCTATAGTTGTGCTCGGTTTGTTCCATTAATCAATTGCAAAGTGGGCTTTAACTTGCATCAAATGTAAATGATAGCTTGCTCATACCACATCCAACGTTTGGTGGGAGGCTGAGTGCAAAAAACAAGAACCTATTTTTCTTTTTTTTGTTCATACAATTTAGTCTCAATTTCATTTAAGTTATAATAATATAAAATGAAAATACTATTTATTTTTATGTTGATGCGACCTCAGATCATCATTTATTTTGTAGACGAGAGAAGCCTCCCTAGATCAAGCACTATGCCAGGAGTGACCAAGAATGCTGAAATAACCAATGAAGCTACGGGCCCATCAAATTTGGAAAGGTCAAGAACCGAGAGAAATCGACAAAATTGTCCAGCTGATGATCCTGCTAAACAATTACTGGATGATAAGATTTCCGTTAAAAAGAAGGTGCATATAACTTGGCCTTTTATGTATCTCTTTCTTCTATGGCGATTTCTAGTTTTTTTCTGTTGGAAAATTAACATGGCATAGCATTAATTTAATTTCCAAGACACACGATGAAAACAGGAAGGTAAACAGTGCTCTTACAACATGATTACTAGCAACCAACAAATATTCAAAGAATACATAACATGTTAGCAGAAAAGACGCATCTACAAATGCTAGATAGATCAATTGATACAAAGATGTTAACAAAACTATCATAGCAGGATGCATTTTCATCAAATTTGATCACAAAATAAGGATCACTTGGACCAATAACCAATTGGTCCGAGACACTTACAGAGGGCTTGATGAAGAACGGGAAGCCGTGAAGGAGCGATGCGCGTGGATCGAAGATGAACTCAAGTAGTCGCGCCTCGAAGTGTCCGGTCTCCCAGAAACCTGATCGCCGGTCTCCCGTGCAGGTCGTCAAGTGTCCGGCGTCGGATCGAGACACTACTCTCCCTCGCGCCCGTTGCATGACGGACGAAGGTGCGGAACGGCTCGGGTGACAGCAGGCGCTGGAGGAAGCAGAGTTCGCAGGAGGAGATTGAGATTGATTTTGTGTTGCTTCTCTTTCTCTCATACGGGGATGTCTCCCCTTAAGAAAGCGCGTATACTCAAAACCGCCACCCGATCATGCAGATCAATTGCGATGATTCCATAAACGGCCCCTGGAATCTCGCATTGTGGGCTAACGGACTAACCGCACGTGAACTTGCGTCTGCGTGGGTCCGCGGAGCCACGTCAGCAGCTGAGGTGTAAGGTGATTTGGCATAACCGATACACGTGGCAAAAGGCTAAGTACACTTAGCACGTCTCGTTCGCGAACGCGCGTCGTCGCAAGTCACAAGTCATGCGATAAACACGTGAAATATGCGTGCGTGTGTGTGTGAACATAGCCTTGCAGAGCCAAATATGTGTACCTCTAGCCTTGCCACCAACTCATACTAGAGTCCATGCATGAACTCCCTTTATAAATTGGTTCCACTCCACTTAGCAAAGCAATATGGTTCTAAAGTCCCATACCCTCAACTCAACACCCCTTTGACTTCTTCCATTGAGTTAATTCTGAATTAATTCCAACAATCCCCACCAAGAAGTCAAAAGTCTGCAAGAAAAAGCTTCCTAGCACTTTGCCGTCCCGGGTTGATCTACACCTAGCACAGCAAGATCTATTTACTTACAACTATGCAATAGCTAAAGCCTTGAATTGCCAGTCTTGTGTAAGCAAGATTCACTTGAAGGCATCACCGATACTAGGCCGCCTAGAGCCATGCCTATGGTTTGGAGCGTTACGGTCATGCTCCCGTGTCCTCTCGTGAGCTTATTAGAGATTACCCAAATCTCATAGATTGCGACCTCACAATCTAGCTCACATAGGTGTGTTCTTTCGAGTGTACTCTGCAAGATAGTACCTCGCCATAAAGATAGGCCTTAGAACACATTAAGACATAAAAGTCATCCTCCCATGTAGTACTTAGAGAGTACGCATCTCCTAACGGGAAAAGGTAAGTACGAATGTACTCTCCAGTTACCCCGACAGCTTGTTTTTCCCAACACCTAATTCACTGGATCTCCGTTCACATAGGCTGGGTTTCCACTGTGGAGCAACTCAGGTTGGTCTCAATCCAATTTCCCTCGATGCTCCATCTATCACTGCACGTGATAGTCCCTTCGCAAAAGGGTCCGCCAAGTTTTTAGATGTATTAATATAATCCACGGCGATCACTCCAGTATTTCTCAAATTCCTGACGGATTTGATTCGCCATTTCACGTGTCTTGAGGACTTCAAATTATCTTTTGCACTCTTAATATTAGTGATCACAGTTTGATTGTCACAGTACAAAAGAATAGCCGGTATTGGTTTTTCAACCATCGGCAAGTCCAACAAGAGCTCACATAGCCACTCTGCATCAACAGTGGCTGTGTCAAGTGCTACAAGCTCAACCTCAATAGTTGACCTCGTCAATATGGTCTATTTGCAAGGCCTCCATGAAACTACAGCACCGCCCAAAGTGAATACATATCCACTAGTGGCTTTAATCTCATCAGCATCTGAGATTCAGTTGGAATCACTATAACCTTCCAGTACCGCAGGATACTCATTATAGTGAAGTCCATAAGAATTGGTACCTCTCAAATATCTCATGACACGATCTAATGCAGCCCAATGATCATTGATCATTTCTCGGGTTTGAAGCAAACTGGCTCAATTTGCTTACAACAAATGAAATGTCAGGTCTGGTTGCACTAGCTAGATACATCCGAGAACCAATTATTTGAGAGTATCTCAATTGATCTAGGGCTTGTCCTCTATTCTTTCGAAGTTTTAGACTTGGGTCATAGGGTGTTGGAGATATTTTGCAATTTGAGTACCCATAACGACTCAGAATTTTCTCCACATAATGAGATTGTTTTAAAGTAATCCCATTCTCACCCTTAATAAGCTTGATGTTAAGAATAACATCAGCTTTTCCTAGATCCTTCATATTAAAGCTTTGAGACAAGAATGATTTAACATCATTTATCATATTGATACTAGTCCCAAAGATGAGTATGTCGTCAACATACAAACACATAATCACTCCCTTAACTCTACCAAACCTATAATACACACATCTGTCGGCCTCATTTACCATAAAGCCGGCAGATGTCAAAGTTTTATTAAACTTTTCGTGCCACTGTTTAGGTGTTTGCTTGAGGCCATACAAAGACTTTCGAAGCCTACACACCATGTTCTCTTGTCCAGGTGCTACAAATCTATCAGGTTGCCTCATATAAATTTCTTCATCCAGTTCTCCATTTAGGAAAGCTGTTTTGACATCCATTTGATGAATGTAAAAATTATATGAAGCCGCTAGTGCAAGAAGCACTCTGATAGTAGTCAACCTAGCAACATGTGACTAAGTATCAAAGAAGTTCTCTCCTTTCTTTTGGGTAAAACCCTTAGCCACAAGTTTAGTCTTGTACTTCTCAATAGTACCATCAATTCTAAGCTTTTTCTTGAAGATCCATTTACGTCCAACTGGTTTGCAACCTGCAGGACATTCGCAGACTTCCCATGTTCCATTAGCAATAATGGAATCCATTTCACTTTGGACCGCTTACTTCCAGTACTCTGCATTGGGTGATGCATATGCCTCTAAAAGGGTTTTTGGCACATCGTCCACGAGATACAGAGTAAAGTCATCACCAAAGGATTTTTCAACCCTTTGTCTCTTGCTCCTACGAGGAGCTACTATATTGTCGTTCTCCTCAATGGTATCTTCATGAAAGATGAGAGGTTCAGAAGGTGGATTAAAGGATGCTTGACTAGAGGACATGCTTGTCAAGGCGTCGCCTAGGCGTCGCGGCGCTGGAGGGAGCTCGCCTGAGCCGCTCGCCTCGCCTGGCCGAAGAAGGCGGGCGCCTGGACGTTCCAGGCGTCGCCCGGGCTGTCCAGGCGTCGCCAGGCATGGTCGAGCGGCCGCCTAGGGCTGGGATTTGGGAGGAGGACGAACGCATATGGTCGGTTAGGGACGAGCTGGAGCATACCTCTGTCGCCTAGGGTTGGTTCGGTCGGTTGAGGAGAAGCGAAGGTTCCGCCGCGGCGCCACATCGCCATTCGCCGCCAGCCCGCCACCGCCTCTGTCGCCGCCATCGGCTGCAGATCCAGATCCGTAAGTCGCCCTCCTCCTCCTCCCTCTCCTTCTCCTCCCGCCGGTCGTGGCTCCCCTCCGCGCCGTCCCCTCCTTGCTCCGTGCCGTGCCCTCCCTCAAGATCGCCCGCTGGCCGTGGGCTCTCCTCCGGCCACACTGCTCCTCCGCGCCGCTCTCGCCTCCGCGCTGCTCCTCCTCTGCTACTCGATCTCCGCTGTTGTGCTATTGATGATGTTGTCTGTTGTGTTGATGGCTTGATGCTTTGTACAGGGAGACAGTAAGACAACGAGTGAGGGACTGAGGGATAGGGTCACTATGTTGTTGTCTACTTGTTTAAGACTTGTATTTGCTTCTCTATTTAATTGGCATCTTGTCCTGTTATTTATTTGCATCCATACAAGGTATATATGTATTGGTGATAATGTGATATACTGAAAATGCTAACCTTCGCCTAATCCTCGCCTAGGCGCCTGCCTAGTCGCCTAGGCGTCCAGGCGATGGGCTAGCGCCTCGCCTCGCCTTGTCGCCTTGACAACCTTGCTAGAGGATGCACTAGTATCCTTCATAGGAAAGATATTCTCAAAGAAGCTTACATCACGAGACTCAATAACAGTGTTGATATGAACATCAGAAATATCAGATTTTACTACTAAAAATCTATATGATGCACTATGCTGCGCATAGCCTAGAAAGACATAATCCATAGCCTTAGGCCCTAGCTTACGCTTCTTACACTGTGGTACATTGACTTTTGCCAAGCACTCCCATGTGCGTAAGAAACCAAGAGAAGATTTTCTTCCTTTCCATTTCTCATATGGAGTAACCTCACCTTTAGATGAGACTCTATTAAGGACGAAACATACGGTCAAGATGTCTTCCCCCCACCATGGCATGGATAAACCGGCACTGTCCATCATGGCATTAATCAAATTTGTAAGTGTTCGGTTTTTCCTCTCAGCCACTCTATTTGATTGGGGTGAATAGGGAACCGTCGTCTCATGGATAATTCCATGTTCCGCACAGTACAAGGAAAACTCATTAGAGATGTACTCTCCTCTGTCTAACCTTAGACATTTGATTTTCTTTTCTAGTTGATTTTCAACCTCAGCTTTATAGATTTTAAAGTACTCCAATGCCTCATCTTTCGTTTTAAGTATATACAGTTGACAATATCTAGTAGCATCATCAATAAATGTTATAAAGTACCTTTTCCCTGCCTTAGTTAATACTCCATTCATTTCACACAGATCAGAATGAATTAAATCTAATGGTGTCAGACATTTCTCCCCTATAGCCTTGAAAGGCTTTTGAGGTTGCTTAGATTGCACACAAGTCTGACACTTGGATCCTTAACTATGGAAAAGTTTGGAATTAAATTGAGATTAACCAAACGAGCAATTCTATCATAATTAATATGACATAAACGAGAGTGCCAAACAGTGGCAACTCCATCATTATTTGACAAACAAGATAATGTGTTCACAAGGTTACAACCATCAATAATAGAAAGGCGGAACTGGCCTCCGCAATCATAACCTTTGCCAATAAACAAGCCAAACTTCGAAATAACAAATTTATTCAATTCAAAAACTAACCTATAGCCATCACGACATAAAAGAGAACCACTGATGCGGTTCCTATTTATTCCAGGAGCGTGCTGCACATTCTTCAATGATAGAGTTTTCCCTGAAGTTAACCTCAAATCCACACTACCAAATCCATGTACAACAGCCCGCGATCCATTCCCCATCAAGACGGAGGAACAACTGACAGCCTGATAAGAGGAAAACATACTGAAGTTAGCACACACATGTACATTAACTCCTGTATCAATCCACCAATCGATAGATTGACATGCTAGAAGAGAAACAGGTACATACCCTGATCCTCCAGCCTCACTAATAGTGACATTGGCAGATTTCTGCCTCTGCTGACCGTCATTTCTTCCCTTACGCTTACGGCATTTTCTGGCCACATGGTCAGGTTCACCGCACACAAAGCAAGTAAGGTTTTACGCTTACGGTATTTTCTGGCCATATGGCCAGGCTCACCACACGCAAAGCAAGTAAGGTCCTCCTTGTTTCTCTTTTTCTTTTTGAAGCTAGTCTGTTTGGCCTTTTCTTTGTTCTTGTTCTTCCACCCACCAGATCTACCGTCCACAATATTAGCATTGGAGGTGCCTTCCTGTGAGGGACGAGGGGCATCCTTGGCTCTTGCCTTCTCCTCAACATCAAGAGTTGCGATCAATTCCTCAACGGTCATGATCTCCCTCTTGTGCTTCAAAGTCGTGGCAAAGTTCCTCCAAGAAGGAGGTAACTTGGCAATTATGCCATCGGCCACAGACTTATTTGGAAGAGCGCAATCAAAGTGCCCGTGTCCCCCCCCCCCCCCCCCCGCTAAGCTGGAGCTCATGAGCCTATTCCACTACAGAATAGTTATCCACCATTCTGAAGTCATGGTACTGCTCATTCACATAGAGTTCGCGTCCAGCATCAGACACTGCATATTTGCGGTCTAGGGTCTCCCACAAATCGGCAGCACTGGTGAGGTGCATGTAAACGCCACACAACTGATCGGAGAGGAGAGATGACAAGCAGCCGAGATAAGTGTCATTGCTCATCTCATAGTCACACTGTTGTTCAGCAGTGAGGGGCCTCATGGGGGCTATCACCCACCAGAGCTGCATTGACATGAGCCAAAATTTGGCACGTGTCTACCACCTCTTAAAATTCTCTACTCCGAACCTCTCAGGTTTCATTGCATTGGATGGTTGAGCCATATCAGGTTTCTGGATTGTTGGAAAATTAACATGGCATAGCATTAATTTAATTTCCAAGACACGCAATGAAAACAAGAAGGTAAATAGTACGCTTACAACATGATTACTAGCTTACAACAAATATTCAAAGAATACATAACATGCTAGTGGAAAAGACGCACCTACACATGCTAGATAGATCAATTGATACACAGATGTTAACAAAACTATCATAGCAGCATGCATTTTCATCAAATTTGATCACAAAATAAGCATCACTCGGACCGAGACACTTACAGAGGGCTTGATGAAGAACGGGAAGCCGTGAAGGAGCGACGTGCGTCTATCGAAGATGAACTGGAGCAGTCGCGCGTCGAAGAGCGCTTCCCAGAAACCTGATCGCCGGTCTCCCGTGCAGGTCGTCAAGTGTTCGGCGTCGAATCGGAGACACTGCTCTCCCTCGCGCCCGTTGCACGACGGACGAAGGGGCGGAATGGCTCGGGTGGCAGTAGGCGCTGGAGGAAGCAGAGTTCGTAGGAGGAGATTGAGATTGATTTTGTGTCACTTCTCTTTCTCTCGTACGGGGACATCTCGCCTTAAGAAAGCGTGTATACTCAAAACCGCCTCCCGATCACGCAGATCAACTGTCACGATTCCTGGAACCGCCCCCTAGAATCTCGCATTGTGGGCTAACGGACTAACTGCACACGAATGTGCGTCTGCGCGGGTCCGCGGCGCCACGTCAGCAGCTGAGGTGTAAGGTGATGTGGCATAATCGGTACACGTGGCAAAATGCTAAGTACATTTAGCACGTCTCGTTCGCGGTCGCGCGTCGTCGCAAGTCACAAGTCACGCGATATACGCGCGCGCGTGCGTATGTGTGAACATAGCCTTGCAAAGCTAAATATGTGTACCTCTAGCCTTGCTACCAACTCATACTAGAGTTCATGCATGAACTCCCCTGATAAGTTGGTTCCATTCCACCTAGCTAAGCAATATGGTATTAAAGTCACATACCCTCAACACCCCTTTGACTCTTCCATTGAATTAATTCTGAATTAATTCCAACATTTTCTTCATGCGGTACATCTGCTTCATCTACTTAAGTACAAACTATGAACTAATAACTGTTAATTGTGTTAACTTCTGTATGAAGGTGATCATTAATTTGTTTGGGACTGATATTTTTCTTTGTATTAACATCTATTTGGAAGTTGGAACTGATGAAATTGCAAGTGGTTTAGCAAGTTAGAACAAGACAGTTATATTTAAATTTTGTGTGTTTCAACGTATTGTGATGCATTGCATGGTAGCTTGAGAACTTCAGAAGTATCCGATGAACTGATTTGTGTTGGGCTGCTGGATGTTGTTCCTTTTTTTTGGCTGCCTTACATATCCTGTTTCCTGCAGCTCAAAATGCTAAATCGGATGGCTACAGTGAAAGATGATGGAACTGTGGTTGTTAATGTACCAAGTACTATGGAAACACCTCCAATTGATGTTGGAGCAGAGGATGGTTATGGCGATGTTGTTATTGAAGAATCATTGGATGGAGCAGATATACCGTACAGGCCTCCTATGCAAATTGTTATACTTATTGTGGGTACAAGGGGAGATGTTCAGCCATTTGTTGCTATAGGAAAACGCTTACAGGTTAGGCCCAAGCTAACATTGTTCTTAATCCAATATTATTTATTTGGTAAACTCAGGTTAGCTCCTGTGCTTCTATTCCAGCTTAATGTCATCACATTTATTTTTCCAGTATGACTATTGAGTAGAGTTAGTTGCGATCTTTATTGTAGGATTATGGACACCGTGTGAGATTAGCAACTCATGCCAACTTTAAGGAGTTTGTACTAACGGCTGGGCTGGAGTTTTACCCGCTTGGTGGAGACCCAAAAATACTTGCTGAATGTGCGAAAATCCTTTTTTTTATATATATATATAATGGTTTTTACAAGTTTGTATCATATGAAGACTAATGTCTTTGCCCCTCTGGTATATTCTGAGCAGACATGGTGAAGAATAAAGGATTCCTTCCTTCAGGTCCATCAGAAATTCCTATTCAAAGAAAACAGATGAAAGAAATTATATTTTCTTTACTGCCTCCTTGCAAGGATCCTGACCCTGACACCGGCATTCCTTTCAAAGTGGATGCAATTATTGCTAACCCACCAGCTTATGGTCAGTATATCTTGTTTACTTTGGATTAATTTCTTATGCTGTCCTTTACTTTCCCTACAATAACTTATGAGTGAAAGGCTAAGTTCATTTATTAATACTATAGCTCAACCTTAGGGCTTAAGGCCTACTTCTTAGCAATGAAAAAATATCAATTCCTGACATACTTATGTACAAGGTTGTCAGGATCAGGATCCTAGGTAGGATCGTTCTTGTCTAGACAGGAATAGGATCTCAGGATCGTACCTTAAAAATCGTTATTATGAATATTATAAGGTCCGGAACACTATTCTACATGGTTGATTGTTCTTCCTAATTAAGATCCTTTGTAGGATCGGGGTTGAAATGCTCCCACAGGATTGTAGGATTGTAATATTCTACGATATGGATCAAAATCCTGACAACCTTGCTCATGCATAATCCATTCTTGCAACATTCAATTTGGTTTACTTTTCTTATTTGTGACTCAGTTCATCGCAGATTAATTTCTTGTCTCATGCTTTATCATGTGAACTGTTTGCTTTGCTGTGTGATTAATAGGCAGATTGATTTTGTAGTAACCATTCCCTATATATGGCTTGTTTTAGGTTAATTGTCAGTTGTCACCATGGAATTATGAAAATTTGGATGTGCTGTGGAATTCGAGAAGTTATAATAAAACTACAATTCATGTATGGAACTGCATTAACATGACAAATTGGAGCAACTACATCCTACTAGCTTTGCTTTTATTGAGATTATTTTGTTATTCTGTTTTAGAAATAAACCCTCAACCAACCTTTTGGCAATGTCAACATCCTCAGCATGTGTAAGTTTCCCAAAAGGAAAAGTACATATTCCCCACTCTACTTTCTAAAAAACAAAAATTCAGTTTTCACTCTCTACTTTGAAACTAGAGATAACCCCTTAATTATATATATATATATATATATATATATATATATATATATATATATATATATATATATATATATATATAAATCCGATGCATATCTCGTCCTATTATGACACCAATCCTGTTTTTCCTCCGATGTGGCATTGTGGGCATATATACAGGTGGGAAAAATCAGCCCCTCACGTGCTAATGGCTGTGCAGTTTTTCGAGAAGATCATTCTTTTCTTTTCTCTCTCTTTTTTTTTGGGTTTGCTGGGAGGTAGAGAGTGAGTAAGGATAGGTTAATCTCATTTGCTTTGCTTGAGAGCTGAGTCAGCATTAAAACCTCCACATCTGCACAATAAATCTACCAGCATGGCAAAATCACCGTCAAAACTGTCATAGTTTAATTTGATCTATTTTAGAAGTTTGGTGGTTGGATGGCTGGTCTTAAAGTAGAGGGTGTTATATGGAACTACTGTGAGAGTAGAAGAGGGTAATATGGACCTTTTCATTTTTCAGTGCAAACATAATCCTGAAGATAACAAAAGATATCCTAATGCTTTGTGGGCTAGCTATTTGATAGGAAGTTACACAACAGAATGACTTTCTATTCCAACTTCTATATTTTCATTGTCAGGGTTTTTTCTCCATGACTTATACTTTGATCAGTGATTACCTTTGCCTCCCGTGTTCACACAATTAGGTGATGTTGTGTTGCCAAGGTGCTCATATGTGCTTGCATATGACTTTATTTTGTTTTTGCATATTTTTCTTTTTCATGGTCCAGGTAACCCGTGTTAGTTTACTTGACTGCCGTTAACAATTTGAAGTGTCTAACCTGCTGACCTCAATTATTACAGGACATACGCATGTGGCAGAGGCACTAAAAGTACCCATTCATATATTCTTTACCATGCCATGGACGTGAGTCACTGTTGTTTCTACTTCCTCTTTGAAGAGCGCACTTGCTGAGGAATATTTTCATTTGGAGATCTAACTTACGCTGCTTGTTCAGGCCAACTAGTGCATTTCCTCATCCTCTTTCTCGTGTGAAACAATCGGCTGGATATCGAGTAAGTTTACATTGTATTTACTTATTTGTTCAGAAAATATTTATTACTAGCATCTTTTGATAACCACCCATACTCCCGACTGGTGTGGACCCTTCTAAATCATTGCAAATTTCATGAAGTTAAAACATAATATGTTTCAGAATGATTTGTCATCACGTGAATTCCATCCTTGCCTAATCGACAGAAGATACCAAAAATGAGATAACTATGGATTTTTTTAAAGAAGAAAGAAAGAAAACATTTTGCCGTCTGTTTTTGTTTTTGTTTTGGTTCTTCCATGGATAGAGTTAAAGTTTGAGCTCTTGAGGTCCATGCGAATTGGGATTTGAGAGTAAGAAGCATCCTAAGGAGTACTTTCACTAGGTATTTCCCATTCTTTGCTGTAGTGAATCCCAATGGATTTGCTACCATATATATTTGCCTGAACACTTAATTATATTTAAAATCTATAGTTGGTTACTTGGTTTCATGGCATAAAGATAGGAATACCTAGAACATTTGTATTTTCTAACTGTTGATCGGTCCTATATTGGTAAATTGGTTGGCAAGTCTGTCTTTGATTTGTGATTTGTCAATGTGCAAATCGATGAAAATGAATGCTAAAAGGTTGCTGGAAACCTTATGTTTCTTTCAATCTGGAATTTGTTCTATTTGTAGCTTTTAACTTATTCCTTGTCGAAGTGCCTGCCCCTACTATTTGTTTTTACGTTTTCTCTGTAAATTAACTCTATGTTTCTTCTTTGTAATTGCTTTCAAATGAATTCTCTTTCCAACTACCAGATTGTCAGGGAGCCGCCCAGATCGTCCTCGAGTTGTTGGATGAACAGTTGCTCCCATCGGATTTTGGATCCTAGCAACCAATCACCAGCAGGTGATCCTGATGCTAATACCCAAGCCCAATGGAGACAACCTTACGAACGTCCAAACGACTCGACAACAACCCCGGTATTCCCCAGTATGCGACCAAACACGCCAGGATCACCGCATACCGGAAAACAATACGATATCAATTCAATTTGCATAAAGGGGGCAACGAACCCGAAACTTTCGAACCAACACGCAAGCGGAACACAAACGGCATAAAGACAAACCCGACAACCACCAAACCAAGATCGAACAACCACGCCAAGACTCCAAACTAGGCAAAACGGAAAAAGACCTGCATCTAAAAAGCGGAAAAATTTTGGCATGACCTTTCTAGATTCTACGGACATCCACTCGTGAGACAAGAAAACACGATTCAAGATATATATATATATTCAAAAGTAAAGCAACAACCACAACATGACCATACAATCACACGCAGAGAGAATCCACGGGACAACGACATAGACTAAAACGACGACGCAGGCATAAAGTAGAAGGCTAACTATACAACAAAAGTGAATCAAATCGCAACACAAAGCAAAATAAGACTACTCGGAAGTGTCCTTGCCATCGAACACTTCCGGAAGCGTGTGCGATATCGCGCTAAGCCTCTACTCGGTGCCCTTTGTTCACCGAGAGGCAAGATGGGCGTAACTCACACTCGCCATCCCGATCCTCACCGAAAAACCACGAAGCGAAGCATGAGTACAAAAGGTACTCGCAAGTCTTACCCGGTCCATATATGACCGACTCCAAAGGATTATGCATTTAGTTGTAGCGAGGAGAAAGCTTAAGGTAAAAGTGCGGAAAAGCATTAACATTTGTAGTATAATTGCGACAATCTAACCAATTACAAGTTTAAAGGTTAAAGACCGCACTTACTTCTAGTGTGAGACTCAAATTAACAACCATTAATGTAGAGCAATACATAACCATTTTAAAGCTCAAGCCCAACGGCGAACCACAAGTTTAAGTTGTTTACTACGGATCGTATGCGATGAAAGAGCTTGCTCATATCCGAGAGCGCGGCAATTCGAATCGCTTAATTAACCTGCAGGAAGCATTGATCGCACGACACTTACCACAAGGGCCTAGTGTCAACCCTCCCAATCATACCCAATCAAGCGCCCTCCTCGTGGCCCGAAAACCTAGCACCCTCGAGCGACCCCAAGCCGGCTTGGCGCCGAGAGTCGGCCTAAGCCTCGCCCTCAACCACGCTCCAACCACAGGAAGTTACGGTCCATCGATTAGTATGAGAGAAAGAGTGGCTTACCGTACCATAATCGGGCATGCGACCAACCGGTGTGCTCAATCAAAGGGCAACCATCGAATCGGTCCTTAATCGACTCAGACGGGCTACACATTTGAGTCTCCATACCCAAATGAACCAACTCGCCTTGGTCCACAATTCATTTTCTTTTCAAAACCTTTCCCAATCCCAAGCCAACATAATGTAGCGTGTGTATAATAATAACAACCGCAAGTGACAGAACCCTCCGTCACTTGGCCCGAACCCAAACCTCTAAGCAAGACTAAGCGACTCGGTTATATTACAGTGTTAGCTTCAAGGAAATGATTAACAATTATCAATGGGTGTATGTGCAAAGAAAATGGGATCTAGTCCTATCCCACAATTAACTCCTAATGCAAAACGTAACTCACAATTTAGCAATTTATTCTCAAAAATAGAATCATATAAGGGTTCAAGATGCTTAGGTGCTTGCCTGTTGCTTCTGCCGGATCCTCAGTGACAACTTTGCTCACCGCGATCACCCTCGATCGCGCCACTTCACCCTCCGCGAATCGTTCGCTACACGACAACAATGCGTATAAAATGAGATGTATGCCGTGCATATGTGACGAAATGACAATTTAAGACAATATGCAAGCACTCAACCAGGAAGAAATGAAATACGACTCAAAACTCCGAATCATTTGATTGAGCTAGAGGCCAACCAAATTGTTAGGAAGATGCAATTTCAACTAGCAGGTCCAGTTAACGATCGGTTATTGGGGAGAAAACAAAGAACACAACAAGAACGGCAGTAGAACCCTACTTAACAATACCAATGGAGTTTGCTATCCAAAGACTAAAAGCTTGACCCATGGTTTTAACATAACCTTCGATACGAACACTTTAATGGCAAAACAAGAAGACTACATCTCAAGCATAAAGTGTCCTTACCCCCATGCTATGCTATACCACAACAACTCCAACGTGCCCCTCTACTATTCAGAGGATTGAGAAGGGCACAAGAGTTTAGCACACCGCACCTGGATGTACATTGATCCTAATTGGCATTTTAACAAACACCTAGCATACACCCATACCCATACACAAGTAAGAACACACAAACATGAATAGGGTAAATCTCTAATTCATACTAACATCTAACTAGCAATTCATACTAACATCCATCACTATCGATCACACAACCATACACTCCACAACATCCCTCCTACTAGTGCTTATAGCCATTTCATCAAACACCTACCATGCACCCAAACCCTAGATGGAACCAAGCCAAGGAGAGGTAGAGGAGAGAGAGGGGAGAGAGCAAGAGAGGGGGAGCTCACCTAGCAGCAGTGTAGGGAGATGGGAGCCTACCGTGGGGGGCGATCAGAGGAGAGGAGAGGCCGGCGACGCAGGCTGTGAGGAGGAAGAAACGGCAGTGGTGAGGCCTGGCCAGTGGAAAAGGCGCAGGGACGGCGGTGGAGGGACGCCGGCGCAGGGGCAGGGAGGCGGCTGCCGCCAGCAGGAGGCGTCGGGTGAGGAGTGGAGAGGCGTCGGGTGTGGGGTGGGTGGGCTCTGGCCGGGGAAAGGAGGAGAGAGAGAGATGAGTGGGAGGAGAGAGGAAAAGAGCTGGGAAAAAATCTTGGGAGGAAATTACTTAATTGCCCACCATGGCATTCACATGGAAAAATTAGGACCATGACAAATCCTCCTCTTAGGGGAATCTCACTGAGATTCGAAATGAGCACATAGTTGGAAAGGAACTTACATAGACCGGGACTACAAGTAGACAAAGTTGAAACACTTACATAGTTTGGAAGAATTCGGGATACTCATTTTCCAAATGGTCTTCCCGCTCCCAAGTTGCTTCATCCTCGGTGTGATTGCTCCAATCGAACCTTATAGAACTTGAGAGTTTTCCTTCGGGTCTTGCGCCCGATTCTTCCGTAACCCGGATAGGACGCCCGCGTAAGACAGATCCGGCTCAGCGCGACCGAGGTCTTCTACCTCGAGAGACTCGAACTGAGTACGGAGACACTTCTTCACCGGGAGACGTGAAACACGTCGTGGACCATTCCGAGCGAAGGAGGAAGCTCTAGCTTATATGCTACCTGGCCGCTTTCAAGGATCTTGAACGGCCCTACGTAGCGAGGTGCCAGCTTTCCTTTAACTCCGAATCGACGGTGCCACGGAGAGAGATACCTTCAAATAAGCGAAGTCGCCCGATGTCGAAGGAGAGGGTCTCCTACGGCGATCAGCGTAACTCTTCCGTCGCGATCGCTGCGCTATCTCGATTTTCCTGGATAGTCCTCGACCTTTTCTTCCGCCTCCATAACCAACTCAGGCCCAATCAAGGAGCGTTCTCCACTTTACGACTGGGCCACGGCGCCGACAAGCTGCGACCATAGAGTGCCTCGAACGGGGACATCTCGATACTTGGTTTGGTAGCTCTTGTAATACGCAAACTCGGCTTACGCAAGACACTCCTCCCACTTATTCCCGTAGCACAAGATACAATCACACAACAAGTCTACGAGGATCTGATTGACCCTCTCGGTCTGACCGTCGGCCGAGGGTGGTATGTCGAATCAGGAGCAATTTCGTGCCCAAGGCTTCATGTAGGCTTCTCCAGAATTGAGAAGTGAACTGAGAGCCCCTGTCTGAAACTATCCGCTTGGGCACTCCATGCAGACTTACGATCCGGGAGATGTACAAGTCCGCATACTTCTTGACGCGATACTTGGTGCAAACGGCCAAGAAGTGCGCAGACTTCGTCAGTCGATCGACGATTACCCAAATCGAGTCATGGCCTGAGGAAGTGGTCGGCAGTGTAATGAAGTCCATGGTGACATCCTCCCATTTCCAAACCGGAATAGGAAGAGGTCAAGGGTACCTACCGGGCTTGAGGTGTTCGGCCTTCACCCTCTTGCAGACGTCGCACTCTGACACATAGCGAGCGACTTCGCGCTTCATGCGAGCCCACCAAAACTGTCGTCTCAGGTCCTGATACATCTTGTTGCTCCCCGGGTGAATGGTAAGCAAGGAGTTATGTGCCTCATCCGTAATCCTTCGCTTCAACTCCTGGTCATCAGGGACAACTACGCGGTCGCCGAACCACAAGGTTCCCTGATCATCCAGGCGAAACTCAGCAGCTTGTCCCAAATTCAATTTATCCCGGATTTGGACAACTTCTTCATCCTTCGATCAGGCCTCTCGAATCGATCGAGCAACGTAGACTTCAACTCAATATTGGCTATGAATCCTCGCCGCCCATCTCCAAGCCGAGTCTTTGGAATTCGGCACAAAGAGAGACACTCGGGACTGGAGAGTACAATGATTGCATTGAGCTTTGCGACTCAACGCGTCGGCTACCACATTCGCCTTTCCCGGGTGGTAGTGTACCTCAGATCTAGTCTTTGATCAGCTCAAGCCATCTCCGCCGCCTCATGTTCAGATCCGCCTGGGTGAAGATGTACTTGAGACTTTATGATCAGGTGTAGATATTGCACTTGTTCCCGTAAGATAGTGGCGCCAGATCTTCAAGGCATGCACCATCGCCGCAAGCTCCAAATCATGGGTGGGGTAGTGCTCCTCATGATGCTTCAACTGCCGAGATGCGAGGCAACGACTCGGCCTTCTTGCATGAGCACACACCGAGCCCAATGCCTGGCGATCGCAATACACCTCAAAAGGATCGTGGATATCCTACCGAGCGAGGACAGAGCCGTAGTCGACGCGTTGCTTGAGTCCGAAGGCGCTCTCACAAATCCGACCATCTCAATTCAACTCCCTTCTTGGCGGCTCGGTCATCGGCCGCAATCTTTGAAAAGTCTTGGATGAAGCGGCGATAATACCTACCACCCAAGAAAATCATGATGTCCGTGATGCCTTGGTCGCTTCCCATTTGAGTACATCCTGCACCTTGCTCGGGTCAATCGCCACACTCGCCGTAAAGGGCGTGTCCTAAGAATGACACTTCCTCGGCTAACTCACATTTGCCGAACTTCGCATACGAGCGATGCTCCTCGAGTCGCCCGAGAACAATGCGAAGGTGTCCGGCGTGCTCTTCTTCATCGGTGAATATATCAAAATGTCGTCAATGAAGATGACGACAAACGAATCCACTCTTCCATGAATATGGAGTTCATCGATACATAAAGTACGCCGGCGTTCGTGAGGCCGAACGACATCACGGTATACTCGTAGAGCCCGTGATCTGGTGGAGAAAGCGATCTTGAATGTCCTCGGCCGGATCTTAATCGATGGTAGCCGAGCCTCAGATCAATCTTGGAAAATACTTGTGCACCGGTCGGTGATCAAACAGAGGTCGATCCGGCAATGGGTACTTGTTCTTGACGGATCGCATTCGGGGACGGTAATCAACGCAGAGGCGCAGAGAACCATCCTTCTTGGTCACAAACAAAGCCGAGCGACCCCAAGGCGAGCGCTCTGACGAATGAACCCTTTGTCCATCGCCCTTCAATCGAGTCTTCACTCGGCTAGCTCATTGGGTGGCATTCGGTATGGTCGCTTGAAACCGGAGCGGTCCCTGGTCAAGCTCGACGACAAACTCGATATCCCGATCAGGTGGCATCCCTGAGTTCCGCCGGGAACACATCGGAAACTCAGACACCACGGGAATCGAGTCGGCTCTTCAACTTCGTCCCATTGAGTGAACACAATGTGGCCTTGTTCTCATTAAGAAGCAGAGTGAGTCGGCCGCTCTTCTGATTTCGGAGTGACAGGTACGACTACAAGAATCCAAAAGCGACTGGCCGTCGTGTCACCAACTCATCCTCAGGATGACATCTATCCCCAAAGGTCTAGAAGCAACAAGTCGACCGTGAATGGAATCCTCGACCGAACTCACGCTTTCTGAACCATCTGCCTAACCGTGATCTTCGACCCCGGTGCCTCAATCACAAAAGAGGTGACACTGCTACTGACCCTCATCTGATGCTGCTCTGCAAACCCCGTGCGAATGAAGGAATGGGAGGCCCCTGAATCAAACAACACTCTAGCCTCATGCCCCTCAACAAGAAACGTACCAGCTAGCACGGCGGAGCCCTCAGGAACCGCCTCGGCGTCGACGAAGGTGACGCTGCCACGGCTCGACGTAGGCAACGGCGGTGGCGCCGTCGCGCCCTGAAGCCGTGGAAGCCGTCTGTGCCGCGACGCGGAAGAAGCGATCCGGATGAAGTGGCTCAGCGTCAATTGTAGCCTGACCGGGGCCAGGACCGCCGCTCTGTTGCCGGTGGCGGTAGTGGTTTAAATGGCCGAATCGACGGCAAGCCGCTGGCCGTCGTGACCGAGACGGAAGCTGAGCAGCCTCGGCCCGATCTGAGACCGCTGAGAGCACGCGAGCCGCCGCCATCTGGCGTCGCCGCTTCCTCTTCTTCTCTCCCGATGAGCCCGCATCTTTAGCTCAACAAGAATCGCGCGCTCACCAGTCATTGTAGTCAAGAAAGTCGCAGACGGACAAATTTATCTTGCATCTTCGCTGCCACCCACTCACAAACCGACCTTGCTTCTTCTCGTCGGTGTCAACCTCCTTCAGGGCGTCTTGCGCCAGGTAGTTGAACTCCTGCGAGTAGTCAACCACCGACTTGCCGAGCCGCTTGAGGGTGAGAAATCGCCGCTTCTTCATGTCCATGAGGCCCTTCGGGATGTGGTACGCCCAAACGCCTCACGGAACTCAGCCAAGTAAACCGGTGCCGGCAGTCGCATCACCCGCAAATTGGCCCACCAAGCACCAAATAGGCTCGTAGCCGCCGCGCCGAAGTGAGCCTTCCGAGCTCCGCGATCGATAAGAGCAAATTTACGCTTATCGCGGCGCGGCCGATCATCGGCCTCCAACGGATCGGTGGCCCGTGAGAAGACCGGTGGCTGCGTGTGCGTGAAGTCGAGATAGCTGGTGGCCGACCTCGCCCATCACCGCGCCACCGTCTGGACCCGATCCTGGACTAGCATCTCCAGGATCCGATTTGTGGCCTCCTGGTGCTTTGCTCGGTCCGCAGGATGTCTAATACGTTGGGAGGAGGTGGCGGAACAAAGACCCTCTGCCGCTGCCGCCAAAGACCACCTCACCCCCAGGTGGAAGCCCCACGGTCCTCATTCTGTCACCAACGAGACAGACGACACAGTTAGACTCCACAAGAGAAAGTAGTCTTCAAGATTTTCAAAAACCCTAACTTGACCTAGTCAGATCGCAAAGATCTCCGCTACTGGAGCCCTACAAGCCCATCTTACACAAAAGCACAAAATAAGATGCAAATGACTCGTAAACATATGCATGCATGACATGACATGAACCTCATATGCATAATATGGATGCACGATTCCAACGTAATCGTTTCTCCCACGCTCACCATTTTACGTAACTCTCCTAAATATATACCTAGGGCGGGTAATCAGTACTAAGCTCTACCTAATGCATCATGCAAGTCCTAATCAATCACCTAAGTGGTCGTCAAGTTTAAGTTCGTCTTTATGCACCTTGCTCTGATACCAACTTGTCAGGGAGCCGCCCAGATCGTCCTCGAGTTGTTGGATGAACAGTTGCTCCCATCGGATTTTGGATCCTAGCAACCAATCACGGCCAGTGATCCCGATGCTAATACCCAAGCCCAATGGAGACAACCTTACGAACGCCCAAACGACTCGACAACAACCCCAGATTCCCCCGGTATGCGACCCGAAACACGCCCAGGATCACCGCATACCGGAAAACAATACGATATCAATTCAATTTGCATAAAGGGGGCAACGAACCCGAAACTTTCGAACCAACACGCAAGCGGAACACAAACGGCATAAAGACAAACCCGACAACCACCAAACCAAGATCGAACAACCACGCCAAGACTCCAAACTAGGCAAAAACGGGAAAAAGACCCAGACTCCGAAAAACGGAAAAATTTTGGCATGACCTTTCTAGATTCTACGGACATCCACTCAGCAGACAAGAAAACACAGTTGCAGTATATATATATATTCAAAAGTAAAGCAACAACCACAACAGCCATACAATCACACGCAGAGAGAATCCACGGGACAACGACATAGACTAAAACGACGACGAGGCATAAAGTAGAAGGCTAACTATACAACAAAAGTGAATCAAATCGCAACACAAAGCAAAATAAGACTACTCCGGAAGTGTCACCGCACGAACACTTCCGAAGCGTGTGCGATATCGCTAAGCCTCTACTCGGTGCCCGCTTTGTTCACCGAGAGGCGATATGGGCGTAACTCACACTCGCCATCCCGATCCTGCTTTGAAAAACCACGAAGCGAAGCATGAGTACAAAAGGTACTCGCAAGTCTTACCCGGTCCATATATGACCGACTCCAAAGGATTATGCATTTAGTTGTAGCGAGGAGAAAGCTTAAGGTAAAAGTGCGGAAAAGCATTAACATTTGTAGTATAATTGCGACAATCTAACCAATTACAAGTTTAAAGCGCTTAAAGACCGCACTTACTTCTAGTGTGAGATCGAAATTAACAACCATTAATGTAGAGCAATACATAACCATTTTAAAGCTCAAGCCCAACGGCGAACCACAAGTTTAAGTTGTTTACTACGTGATCAGGCGATGAAAGAGCTTGCTCATATCCGAGAGCGGCAATTCGAATCGCTTAATTAACCTCGCAGGGAAGCATTGATCGCACGACACTTACCACAAGGGCCTAGTGTCAACCCCTCCCAATCATACCCAATCGCCAAGGCCCTCCTGTGGCCGAAAACCTAGCACCCTCAGAAAGCACCAAGCCCTGGCTTGGCGCTCGAGAGTCGGCCTAAGCCTCGCCCTCAACCACGTCCAACCACAGGAAGTTACGGTCCATCGATTCCGTATGAGAGAAAGAGTGGCTTACCGTACCATAATCGGGCATGCGACCAACCGGTGTGCTCAATCAAAGGGCAACCATCGAATCGGTCCTTAATCGACTCAGACGGGGCTACACATTTGAGTCTCCATACCCAAATGAACCAACTCCCGCCTTGGTCCACAATTCATTTTCTTTTCAAAACCTTTCCCAATCCCAAGCCAACATAATGTAGCGTGTGTATAATAATAACAACCGCAAGTGATGTAACCCTCCGTCACTTGGCCCGAACCCCGACCTCTAAGCAAGACTAAGCGCCGACTCGGTTATATTACCCGTGTTAGCTTCAAGGAAATGATTAACAATTATCAATGGGTGTATGTGCAAGCAAATGGGATCTAGTCCTATCCCACAATTAACTCCTAATGCAAAACGTAACTCACAATTTAGCAATTTATTCTCAAAAATAGAATCATATAAGGGTTCAAGATGCTTAGGTGCTTGCCTGTTGCTTCTGCCGGATCCTCAGTGACAACTTTGCTCACCGCTGATCACCCTCGATCGCGCCACTTCACCCTCCGCGAATCGTCGCTACACGACAACAATGCGTATGAAATGAGATGTATGCCGTGCATATGTGACGAAATGACAATTTAAGACAATATGCAAGCACTCAACAAGGAAGAAATGAAATACGACTCAAAACTCCGAATCATTTGATTGAGCTAGAGGCCAACCAAATTGTTAGGAAGATGCAATTTCAACTAGCAGGTCCAGTTAACAGTCGGTTATTGGGGAGAAAACAGCAACACAACAAGAACGAAGTAGAACCCTACTTAACAATACCAATGGAGTTTGCTATCCAAAGACTAAAAGCTTGACCCATGGTTTTAACATAACCTTCGATACGAACACTTTAATGGCAATACAAGAAGACTACATCTCAAGCATAAAGTGTCCTTACCCCCATGCTATGCTATACCACAACAACTCCAACGTGCCCCTCTACTATTCAGAGGATTGAGAAGGGCACAAGAGTTTAGCACACCGCAACTGGATGTACATTGATCCTAATTGGCATTTTAACAAACACCTAGCATACACCCATACCCATACACAAGTAAGAACACACAAACATGAATAGGGGAAATCTCTAATTCATACTAACATCTAACTAGCAATTCATACTAACATCCATCACTATCGATCACACAACCATACACCCACAACATCCCTCCTACTAGTGCTTATAGCCATTTCATCAAACACCTACCATGCACCCAAACCCTAGATGGAACCAAGCCAAGGAGAGGTAGAGGGAGAGAGGGGAGAGAGCAAGAGAGGGGGAGCTCACCTAGCAGTGTAGGGAGATGGGAGCCTACTGTGGGGCGGCGACCAGAGGGAGAGGAGGCCGGCGACGCAGGCTGTGAGGGGAAGAAACGGCAGTGGTGAGGCCGGCCAGTGGGGAAAAGGCGCAGGGACTGGCTGGCCGGTGGAGGGACGCCGGCGCAGGGGCAGGTGGAGGCGCTGGCCGCCAGCAGGAGAGAAGGCCAGCAGGGGAGTGGAGAGGCGTCGGGTGTGGGGGGGGGTGGGCTCGGGCTGGGGAAAGGAGGGGAGAGAGAGAGATGAGTGGGAGGGAGAGAGGAAAAAGAGTGGGGAAAAAAATCTTGGGGAGGGAAATTACTTAATTGCCCACCATGGCATTCACATGGAAAAATTAGGACCATGACACAGATTCTTTTTTTTCTTGGTACTGTCATCAAGACCTCTTATGTATAAGCATTATGTGCTTTTTGATTTCATCATTTACTTCGATGTGATATCTGAAATGACTGAACTGCTCTATTCATGACAAACTGATGGTAGAATTTGTGGTTTTATTTGGGTGTGGTGTTGCTCTTTCTCATGTCATGCTCAAGTGCATGCACACCCTTCTTTAATTGTGTAAGTGTGCATATTTGGGGATTGCAGGGACAAACTCCCTCAATGTGCATTACATGTTACAATGTGGAGTTCATCTTTCTTGTCACTTGCTGAAATGCACGGTGTGGTTGGCTTCATCTTTTGCAACCAGAATCTTAAGCCCAACCTAACTGGCCTCAAGCATCTTCTTGAAGATCTATGCTTGAATTGGATGCTCTAGATATCATTTCTTACAATATAGTATTTTTTCCCTCATCTGATCTGATACCTAACCTTCCAAAGATTTTCTACATTTGCAGCTTTCGTACCAAATTGTTGACTCTATGATTTGGCTTGGAATACGCGATATGATAAATGAATTTAGGAAGAAAAAGTTGAAGCTGCGTCCAGTAACATACCTAAGTGGTACACAGGGTTCTGGGAATGACATTCCTCATGGATACATCTGGAGTCCTCACCTTGTCCCAAAACCAAAAGGTCCGTGATACATTATTTTGAACTGAAATTTTATACATGTCCTCTTCAGATCATGCTTAACCTTTTCATTCTTTAATTGCATTAATTTGCAAGTATTGACATGGTCCTATGATTTCTTTTTACCCCATTTCCTGGTGTCAGACACGATTCAAATTTGAATACGAAGCTTTATTAGAGCTAACCTAAAAGTTGGATGACCAAAAAAATAAAGTTGTTTGTGTGCACAAATATTCAAATGAGCATAGTGAAGTGAAGTTAGTACCAGGTCGATCTGGCCAAATAGGCCCACGTTCTCCATCTATGCATGGCAATGTGGATCAGAAATAGCTGCAAATGCAACTCACTTTGAACAATGTCACAATCACCAGAACTATATGTAATATAGGATATATTTCATTTAATGGTAGCAAGGAACCAAGGAAAATCGGACAAGAAAGAATATTACTATATTAGTGTTTCTGGGAAAGTGATGTACAACAGGGTTTAAGCGATAACTTCTCAGTATATAGCGGCAAGATTCAAGTTGCAAGTGGTAGTTGGCTGGTAGCATCTCAAATTCTTAATTGCCTGTTTATTAGCTAATTCTGTTATTTAAAATATAACATTAGGAAAAATGCCTTCTAAGATATATTTAGGCTTTTCACTGCTGATTATATAAGGTGCTTTCATATTCATATCGAGATAATAATTGGAGTTGTGATGTACGATTGGACTAGCTTGTTTAAAAAATAATTTCAGTTCGTGTTTATCCTCAACTGAGTAATTTTAGTTGTGAGTTTTGGGTTGCCATCTATTGTAATGCAGACTGGGGCCCCAAGATTGATATTGTTGGATTTTGCTTCCTCGATCTCGCTTCCAATTATGTACCTCCTGAACCACTTCTGAAATGGCTTGAAGCTGGTGACAAACCCATATATGTTGGTTTTGGTAGCCTTGTAAGATCAGTTTGACCTTGCTTTTATATTTACTTCATAATAGTTATGTTTTGTTTCCTCAATTTTGATCTAGTGCATGCTGGCACATTTTGTTGACCTGCACTTGTGTCTATAGTTCTGGCAAACAATATATAGTTATTTGCATATGGAATCTTTTCGTGAATTGTTTGTCCTGATATCACTGACAGGCAATGCACCTTTTGAATTAGTGGAACTATGGGTTATTTTACTGCAGAAAACTGCCTCATCCATGTTTTTCACTGAGAAGTTTTGTAGCATCTCATAGCTGAAGTTACTTAGTTCTTACTCTGTAGAAATATGGTATGTGGATGTCAGGAAATAATTTTGTTAAGGAAAACCCTTGACTTTTTATGCAACAGAAACATGTACATAAATGTTAGTTCTATGTCTAGAAGAAATGTCCAAAAATTACAATTTAAACCACAGGCACTACGTTTTATTGTGATTTGCATAGCCATTCAGCAATTGCAGTTTCATGCTTTGATCTTAGGAGTGGTCAAGTTGTGTAAATGTGTTGGTTCGTTGTAAAAACTTTTCATACTTACTATGACCTGGACAGCTGAACATATGTACTATTTTCTTGTTCATTCTTTTCAAAACTGTGTTGCCATGGTTTGCTATGAAAATGTAAGGTTGCAGAGGGATTGCCTTCTTATTTTTTGTTTTTGATTTTGTGTTGCCTGACTGTGCTGTTCTGTGCAGCATGCATATGCAGATGCTAGGCATGTAGCTCCATGCTTGAAGGGTTAAAAATCATGAATCTAGTATTCTATTCTAATGTTACTTTGAAGTTGTAGAGTACTATTTAGCCAAAGACCATGGTCCTTGTTAACTACTTTTGAAAATTGACTCCTTTTTTTCCGATTTATTAGCCAGTTCAAGATCCAGCAAAGATGACTGAAATCATTGTTAATGCACTCGAAATGACTGGACAGAGAGGTATCATTAACAAAGGTTGGGGTGGCCTTGGAACCTGTAAGTTTATCGTGAGCTGTGGGCTTGTTCCACTATTTGTTTGTGTGTGTGTACTTCAATTTCGTCCTGACGACTCCAGAACTTTTGGCAGTGACAGAACCAAAAGACTTTGTATATCTACTTGACAACTGCCCTCATGACTGGCTTTTTCTGCAGTGCAAGGCAGTGGTAAGCCGTTGCTTGTCATTCTTGGTGCATGAGCATAGTATCTTCTATATTAATATAATGTTTTACTTCTAGTGGTTACTAGTTAATAGTCAATATTGAAATGCTGTCTAATTTGTGAAACTAATAGCTCTATCGCTTGTATGTTCTATTGAGAGGACGGCTCACTCTTTTGTTTTCACCTGCATAGGTGCATCATGGTGGTGCTGGAACAACAGCTGCTGGCCTCAAAGCAGCAGTACTCTCTCTCTCTCTCTCTCTCTCTCTCTCTCTCTCTCTCTCTCTGCGCATGCGTGCTTGCAATATGGCATCACGTCTTACTTTAGGGGAAAAAAACAGCTGGTTTAACTGTTAGGTTTAGTTGCGCCAATTTACAATCCGTTCATCCCAATTCTAACTGACTTTCACAGTATTCCAGATGTAAACACGGTATTAAAATGGGCAGTTTTTAAACTAAGAGACTAATTATTGCTAGTTTGTTTTTGTTGGGAATCGGTTCATACTAATTGGTTTCAGCATAGTCATGGTACGCTTGCCAACAAGACTCATTGGCAGTTTTCTTCTGGTAGCAGACCTATTACTGCCAATAACTAACAAAGGAACTGGCATTGCCCATTCAATGAACCTTGCTGCGCACTAGTATGGCAGGAGGTTTGCTATTTTTCGTTCCAATTCTTAAAATTAATTTAGTTCTTCTAACCTACTCCTTTTGTGATTTTTAGTGCCCTACAACTATTGTGCCTTTCTTTGGTGACCAACCATTCTGGGGAGACCGGGTGCATGCTAGAGGTGTAGGGCCTCCACCTATACCGGTTGATCAGTTCAGTTTGCAGAAGTTGGTTGATGCTATAAATTTCATGATGGACCACGAGGTAACTTCTAAAAATTCTTTGCATGTGAGCAAAAAAGTACAACTCTGTTTTCTTGATGCTATAATTTTTGTTTGACATCAGGGAAATAGTTGACAATAATATGGAAAGAATCAAAGAGTTGCTCATAGGAAGGCAATATTGTGAATAGGATTGTGATTATACAAAGTTTCTTGAATTTTTCACCTTGAAAACTAGACTTGTAAATTTCATTCGCTCTATTAAGGACCAAGATCTTGTATATACAAAGAATA
The DNA here is from genome assembly GCA_036346355.1 of Rhipidocladum racemiflorum. Lineage (NCBI taxonomy): Eukaryota > Viridiplantae > Streptophyta > Magnoliopsida > Poales > Poaceae > Rhipidocladum > Rhipidocladum racemiflorum. The sequence goes on along the minus strand of CM070576.1, from coordinate 2,083,525 downwards.
GATATGGATGTACATAATTTGGTTTTCATGCTCCTTTCAGAATATAACATGATTTCTTCCATTCGAACATGTGATGTGGTATTCCAACATCTGTCAATTTAAGTTAAATAAGGAATCTAAATAATTAGTTGCTACTGTATCTCTTGTCTTGGGGTCATTGTTTGCTTTCCAGGATTTACTGCATTGAATAAGGTAACGTATACATCTATGATCCATCTGCTCCTTTCCCTTGACAAAGGACGGGTAACCTGATCAGGGGCCTCAGACTGTTAAGGATGTAATTCTCTATGTGGGATTAGAGGGTTGTCTTTGCCTTGGACTCGTGTGCTCCCTGTACAGATGAGTCTATTATAGTAATGCATTAGTTATTTACCTCAATTGCCCCAAATTAAATGAATATGGCTTTTCCACATGTACATGTTGGTACATGTACTGTCACCACCATCAAATGTGTATCGAGATTGATGCATACTTTCAAAATTCAAACCACCACCCCATCTTCTAATCATTACAATATCCCTTGCACAAATCTTAAGGCATTTTGGAGAGCTAATATAATCATGTACGGTGCACCTACATGTGGTTTTGCATTTTTCAAATTAAATATGCTATTTGAACTTCACAAATACTCTGTTCTTTAGACTAAACAGCAATTCTTAGTCATTTAGAGATTTCATGCTTACTGCACAGTAGTGAAGTCTTGTTTTGCCAAAAAGGCCTGGCCCAATTTCATGTTTTTTGTTATGAATAGCACTTGTATTCATCATGAGGCCAATGGGCCGGTATATATATACATGTACATGAGGGAAAAGCAATAGGACTCTATCTCTAACCAAGTATACAAGGAATAGGACTCTATCTCTAACACCCCCCCTCAAACTCATGGTGGATCAACAACACTGAGTTTGGAGAGGAAAAAGCCATGATAAGCTCTAGTCTGTGTCTTCGTGAAGAAATCGCTAATCGGAGCTCAAGGCACATATCAAGAGCCACAACCTCATCCTGCACTGTGACCTCATATAAGAAGCATCAACACCAATATGCTTGGTGAGTTCATGCTTCACTGGATCTCGAGCAATGCCGATAGCCCTGTCTTTGCCGGGGATAAAAGAGGAGCTCGGTGCAGAAACAGAAACACCGAAATCCTCAAGCAACCACCGTAGCCACGTAACCTCTCGGCCACAAAGAGCCATAGCTCGCAACTCAAATCTCAAGACTTAACGAGAAGCGTTGTCCGCTTCTTAGTCTTCCAAGCAATGAGAGAACCACCAAGAAAAACACAAGAAGCGTAAAGGGACCGACGATCGAGTGATCACTAGCCCATATAGCATCGAGTAAGCCTGGAGTCAGAAAGAGCCGGAGCGCGGAAAGAAAAGACGGCGAGAGATGGTTCCACGAAGATATCGTAGAACACGAAGAAGATGACTATAGTGGAGCCGAGTGGGAGCAAAACGAATCGACTCAGGATATGAATCGGATAAGAAATGTCGGACGAGTGACACCAAGGTAAACAAGACTCCCAACAAGATGGCGATAAGTAGTAGGATCTCAAGAGGTTCACCATCGTGAGGTCGAAGGTGAACATTGAGCTCCATGGGAGTCTCTACCAGACGCTCATTAGTGAGAGAGGCACGATCAAGAAGATCCTGGATATACTTCTCTTGGGAGAGAAAGAAGCCCTCAGAGGTGGAAGAAACCTCAATCCCAAGAAAGTATCGGAGAGGACCAAGATCGGACATGAGAAACTGCTCACTGAGACGGGCCTTTGCAAAGGCAATATACTGAGAATCATCGCCAGTAATGGTCATGTTATCAACATACAGAAGGAGAAGAGTCCGACCACGAGAAGAGGTGTGTACAAAGAGCGCAGGATCATGAGTACTTGCAGAAAAACCAGCGGCAGTGATCACAGAAGAAAAACGCTCAAACCAAGCACGAGGGGCTTGCTTGAGCCCATAAAGAGAGCGACGAAGCCGACAAACCATGCCCTCAGGAACAGAATACCCCGGTGGTGGCTGCATATAGACCTCCTCGTGCAGCTCACCATTAAAAAAGGCATTCTTGACATCAAGCTGAGAGATGGACCACTCTCGAACAGAGGCAACAACAAGAAGAGTGCGAACAGTGGTCATGTGAGCCATAGGGGCAAAGGTCTCATCATAATCACGACCATGCTCCTGCTGAAAACCACGCGCCACAAGATGAGCCTTGTAGCGCTCAAGAGAACCATCAGAGCGAGTCTTAATCTTATAGACCCACTTGCAAGTAATGGGACGGACACGTGGAGGAAGTGAAACAAGATCCCACGTGCCAGTGCGCTCAAGGGCAGCAATCTCCTCCGCCATCGCATGCTGCCATTCCTGATGAATAACAGCATCACGGTAAGAAGTCGGCTCGGCCAGAGCTGCACCAACAAAAGCAAAACGCTCAGGAGGCCGAATAGACTGTCGATCGCGAAGAGCATAACGAGGAGGATACACTGAAGAAGATGGCTCATCAGAAGAAGATGGCACATCAGAAGAGTCCTCAGGTGGCAGACGACGAGTGTAGTGGAGAGGATAGGGAGAAACAACATCTGAAGAGACCTGTGTAGGAGAGGACGGTGGTGAAGAAACCGGCGATAAAGGAGACGCCAATCGTGAAGGAAAAGTGATAACTGGAGTGTCAGGAAAAGTCAGAAAAGACAGTGGCTCAACAAGGGAAGTAGGAGAGGAAGAAGAACGAGGGTAGAAGGGACGAGACTCATCAAAAGTGACATCTCGTGAGATCCGTATCCGTTGGCCAACAGGATCCCAACAACGATATCCCTTATGCTCAAGATCAGATCCCGTAAAAACACACTCAACAGATCGAGCAATACCTTGGTGCGTTCACGAGGTGCAAGAAGAACATAGCACACACACCCAAAAAGACGAAGTCCAGATAATCGGAGGCATGCCACAAAGACGCTCAATTGGAATCCCACCCTTCAGAGCGTAAGAAGGTTGGATGTTGGTCAAGTAGGTAGCGTGGAAACGGCCTCGGCCGAAGTGAGGTGGAACAATGGAAGCAAGCATAAGAGCGAGCCGTCTCAAGGAGATGACGATGCTTACGCCACCACACCATTCGAGCATGAGCACCAGGACAAGAAAAGCGAGAAAGAGTGCCTGTGTAGCAAGAAAAGCTCAAGAGCTCTCGATGATACTCTCCTGCCGAGTCAGCACGAAGAACACGAATGGGAGAATCAAACTGAGTGCGAATCATGGTGGCAAAAGTTTTATAGATGGATAAAACCTCACTACGAGAGGACATAAAATATATCCAAGTGTGGCGAGAGAAATCATCTATAAAAAGAATATAATATCGATGACCCCATTTGGAAACAAAAGGAGCCGGACCCCAAACATCAGAATGAACAAGATCAAAAGGACGCTGTGATATAGAATCACTGGAATGGTAGGGGAGTTGAAGCTGTTTGCCAAGCTTACAACCTATACAATGTAAAGAGGCATCACCAGATACAGAGCCTAAAAGCCCACGACGAACTAAAGAAGAAAGACGCGAACCACAAAGATGGCCCAAACGATGATGCCACTGAGCAAAAGTCCCAGTAGAAGAAGCAACAGATGCTGAAGCGGTAGAGGAAACAGAAAGACTGGCAGAGGCAGCGGAAGGTAGATGAAGCCAGTCAAGCTCCCAAAGACGCTGAGAATCATGGCGACGAGGGTCAATCCCAACTATAGCCCCCGTGCGGCGATCCTGAACACAACAAGAGTCAATATCAAGAATAACCCGACAGCCATGATCAGTAAGTTGGCCAGCGGATATGAGCTGCATGGTCAGTTTGGGAACATAAGAAACAGCAGGAACATGAAAAGAGGACGACAAAAGATTGCCTCGTCCTGCAACAGAAAGAAAAGTACCATCTGCAGTCTGCACAGTGGTAGGAGCAACAAGAGGACTAATGGAATATAGACTCGTGGGATCTGATGTCATATGAAAAGAAGCTCCAGAATCAAGAATCCATGGTGTGATACCTGGTGGTCTCTCACTGAAGATCGAGTAGCGTAACCACAACCTGCCTGCGGTAGAGGAAGCCATGCGACGCAGTAGCATAAGGATCTCCTGAGTAGAGTCAGAACCAACAGGAGTCTGCTGTGAGGAAACGCCTGAACCTCCATTGCTCCTAGGAGGACGGCCACTTCGACGAGCAAGAATCTTCTTCCGGTAGCAAAAGTGCTCCACATGGCCATTTTTGTTGCAGTAGGTGCAGTGAAGACCTCCGCCCCCAGTAGCCAAAACTGGAGTATGCGCCACTGGTGGAGTAGAGCGAGGCGCCGCCAAGACTGAGGGAGACGCCAGCGGACCCGCGTCATAAAGACAAGTCTCCTCAGACGAGTCTCCTTTGACGATGACCGAGCGTCGAGGAACAAGAATAGTTCCCAAAGAAGAACCTACAAAAGAAAACATTTTCTTCTTCTTCTTTTTTTATTATTCCCAACCAAAAACGGGTAAGGTCAAAAACACGAGGCACCAACCGAACCAGCTAAACCAAATCGCCAGACTCAAATCGATCTGCTCGATTGAATTTGCTGGACGTGAGCCTCTGGACGTGAAAAGGCTTCACCCACGGACGTGAAAGCCAATGGCTTGGACCATCACGTGAGAGTCTGAGACTTTGCTTGAAGGCTTGGACTTCACCCCACGGACTTGAAACCGAAAAGAAAACAGTCAACACGTCCGATCGGAGAGTGCTTGTGCCAGCCGACGATCGGAGCACGCGGTCGCAGGCGACAGCGTGCGGCGGTGGAGACCCGGAGCGGTCGGCGGGCGCGGAACGGCTCGGCTCCGGCGGCTCGGAGTGCGTCAGGGCCAGTGGCGAGCTGACGGTGCGGGGCACTGCGCCCGTGACCTGAACGAAGACGACGGGCTCTGGGATCTCCACGAGTAGCCAAGCTCCAGGTTCCCCGTCGGGGATACAAGCCGGCGGGCACGGAGATATGCTCCCACGCGTGCCAGGCCCTCGACTGGAAGCGTGCGCACAAGGCGCAGTGGGCGGCGACGCCGGAGGTCGGCGTCGGCGCGGACAAAGCGCAGAGGATCATTGCCGCGAGCGAAGCGCCACGGCGAGGCGGCGCTGAAGGAGGAGGTCACGCCGAGCGACGCCTTAGGTCGACGCGGAGGCCACCCGAGCCGGAGCAGGGCCAGATGACAGCCGGGTCCTCTTCCCCACGCTAAAGAAAGGAGACGCCGACGGGGCGCAGAGTAGTGCGCCGGTGGAGACGCGCGACAGCCGGAGAGGAGACGCGGCTGCCGGAAGTGCGTCGGGGATCGAGATCGATCCGAGCGGCGCCGTCGCCTGGAAGTGCGCGCTGCCGCTGGGCCGGCAGCCACACCGCGCAGCGGGTCGCCACAAAGCCGGAAGGAGGCGTCGACGGTGCCACTACTGCGCAACCCCGGCGGGGAGACACAAGCACGAGATGCGTCGATGAAGAACGTGCTGATGGAGGAGCACGTCCAGGCTAGAGAAGAGCACGGGTGTGCTTTTCCTACGGTAGATCAGAACACCAAGAAAAGCTACGAGAAAAGTTGCCGAGATTGGTGGGAGAAGGCATGCTAACACCAGGAAAAAGAAAACCTAGATGGCTCTGATACCATGCTATGAATAGCACTTGTATTCATCATGAGGCCAATGGGCCGGTATATATGTACATGTACATGAGGGAAAAGCAATAGGACTCTATCTCTAACCAAGTATACAAGGAATAGGACTCTATCTCATAACATTTTTCTCCTAGTAGGATGGCTCGCAGTGCCTACAAAGGGTTTTGGCCCCTTCTGAAATGAAATATTGGTCACACCTTATTTGTTCCATTTGGAAGAAAGAATGTCTTTCTGGTACTTGCCATGATGCGGTAGAGATGTTCCTGCGATCCATTCATAGTTTAACCCAGAGTATCTGGGTATAGTAGTACTGACATTAGTTTAAACTGTTTATTTTTAGGTAATTTTAAATAAATTGGTATTAGAATAAATGCTTGCTGTGGTGAAAAATAGTGATTGTCCTATTGCATGGGAGCATAGATAGCTGCGGCATGGTATCCCATTGTGCGGTGGGTTTATTGGCTAACAGGAGTTTCAGTTTGTCCCCCTTGTGGCATTTCACACCGACAGCTTTATTCTATACTGTTACCCTTGTTAATTGTATTGGTACCCATTACTGCTTTGTATACGGTCTCTTGGTTAGTAAATTAGAGCACAAAACCACTCCCCATGTAATTTCAGGTAAAAGAAAAGGCCGTGGAGCTCGCCAAGTCCATGGAATCTGAAGATGGTGTGACGGGTGCAGTTAGGGCATTTCTCAGGCATCTACCTTCAAGATCAGCTGAAACAACACCTCCGCCGTCTTCCGGCTTTCTGGATTTCCTACGCCCAGTAAGTAGATGTTTGGGGTGCACTTAGGTGCCGATCACACAACAGCATACCATTCTTCCCTGTTCAAAGAAGAGAGAGAGTAAAAATGTTATTGGATGATGAGCTATGCTATTTTACTAAAAGAACGTGGAAGCCCAATGTAAGAAGTGCAAAATAGACGGCCTTTACTGTTTTCTCTCCTTTTTTTTTGTGTAGAGAGTACCTGTCCAGTAATTTTAATACTTCATTTTGATGTGCAAACCTGCCCTTCAGCAACCAATGATTGTATGGCAAGTCCTTTTTTTGTGTATATGGATTTTATTTTTTGAAGGTTGTGGAAATGGAAAATTGAAGAGGCACAAATAAGTTCGAGTTTTTCTTGTATTATTATTTGAACTGGAACTAGTACTAGCGATGTCATGCAATAATCTTTTTGTTTAAAATTACTTAGCCTTTTACGAGAAAATTTTCTTATTTGCTATGTAAATTACCGGTTTTCTGATTACAACCGAAAATCGCTCTCTCTTTTAGTGTCACTGGCTTATTTTTCACTATCCTTTTGTCGGCGTTGCCGTTCTGCCACCGTCGCCGCTCGCCCTCACCACCGCCTGGAACCTTGCCGTCTGGACCAGTTCGGCACCCCCGGCGAGCACTGGCACTTCATGTCGCCGCTGCCACGGCGAGTGCTCGGTCCGGTTCACAAAATCGTCGAAAACCGAGGTTTTTGACCGTACCGAATCGGTTCGAAACCTTAAATCAATCGGTAAATCAATTAAATTCAAAAGAAATTTTTAAAAAATTATGCGATATAAACTAGTCGAAAACCAATGAAAACTGATCGCTAAAAAATCGGCTGCTTAAAAGGTTCAACTCAACGGTTAGTTTTCGAGAAAACCGATTGATTTTCGTTTTTTTTTCTTTGAATTTGTTTTGAATCTTTTTTCAAATGCTCGGTTTCGAAACTCTTCAGTTTTTGACGATTTTCGCTGTAAACCGATACCGCTAAGACCTCAATTTTCAATTCGAAAACAGTTTAGTTAACCCTGCGCTCGGTGTCATCCACCCATTCGAGCTGCTGTTGTTTCGTTAACTTATTTGTTGCAAATTTTCAAACTTCAAGATGAACTACATCTACTTCGATTTTGGACATACAGGCTCAGCCGCCATTGCCTACTAGGCGCGCGGCTACCACCGGTGAGCAGGCTCGACCACCGTCGCCTGCTGGGCACGTGGCTTCACCACCGGTGCCAGCCACGTTTGGGTGCAATTGATTCTTTTTTCTTAGATAAACAATAACTTTGAATGTGCCACTTGAGATTAGATTGAACATGTTGATCTTGTAAAAGAAACATCTATAGGATGTAATTTACTGATCAAGTGTGATTAACTCAGGTAGCTCTAACTTATGTAGGGCTTATATTAGTTTTAATCACGTGTTGCCGATCGATTTCGATGCCATGTAGATTGATGCAGGCAGACGATCTTAATTGGCCTTAGCAGAATGTTCGTGCTTTCATTCAGGCATGCAATTTCGTGTTTGTGTTGATGAGATCGATCTCTCGTACAAACAGCAAGGAAGTAAACCATAGATAAATATGTGATTAGTATCAAGAAAATAAGATTGATGTACTTGTAAAGAATATAAAACGATATACGCTGCATATAGATTGATTTAGGACTTCAACCTTGTAAAGCTTCGTGCTGATAACCTGTTGTAAAACGTAGTCGTTCACTCACAGCAATCAATAGCACGCCAACGCAATCACACGAACAAGAACATGGAGCACACACAAAAGTAGAGGGGTAAAGTTCTCTCTTTATTAGACTGATTATCTCTATAAAGGTGGTGGTCAATATATAACAAAACCAACAAAAAATAGATTTGATTCGCCCATCAATAGATAGAGTCCTTTCATATTTGAACGGGGATTCTATCTACATCCTAACAGTTTTTTAGTTACCCAAAATTTTATCAAGTTGGACTGATTTGTCCTCCTCCCCGTTTCATTCTATACAATTTACTCCCTCGCCTGCTAAGAAAGTCATTTTTTACTTTCAACGGTCTTCGATGCAATATTTTGACAATAAATTTTATAATACTACAATATTTTAAAAATAACACAATTATTTATTATCAAATTATTTTTTCAAGGAACACTACTGACTGATGAAATTATTTGTCTATTCAACTTTTGAATGCATCAATATCCCAAGTTTGAAGGTTTGACCGCACGGATCAGATAGCAACATATATTTAGTGACGAGGTATCAACTTTTTTTCAAATCAATTGCAAAATATGAGCTATACTTGTGGATTTGATGCATTTTCACTCGTGTCATTTCCTGGCACCATTGGCCAAAAAACAGTGTCATTCCCGTATAACTGATTTGCCAAAGTTAATAGTGTGACCACATTTGGTTTGGCGAATTTCATCCAAGTCAAAATAGTTATACCGAAAACTAACCACGAGCTGCATGATTTAAGCACATCCAAAATAAAGATCTGATCTCAAATAAATACTCTATTGCCTACAGCAAGAAATTCATAAGAACAAAGTTAAACGAGCGCTCTCTCTCCCATTACAGCAAGATCAACAGTCAAAAATGAGTTTACACGATGATCCTTTGGAGAACCTAGATTAAATTACCATGACTGACGCAAGCAGAATTCTGAACAAGAAAGAACACAAGATTAAAAAACGTACAAACCACTTCCACGACTCCAGATGTATAATTTACGATATTTCCCTACTTATTCTGATACAACATCTGTATTCTCACTCTGGGAAGAATAATCACAAGAAATATTAACAATAAAGCTTTGCTTGCTAGCGTGCTGCTGCTACCGGGGCGCGGACATATTGGACAGCTGACTGGAGGATTAGTTCCGATTGTCGAGTGTGATTAGGAACTGGCAGCATCTATACTCCAGCGATTTACGCTCGGGCAAAAATTCGATGCATCACGTCCTGATCGTTCATCATCATGAGCCCTGTGTTTGACGGTGAATTTGGAGTATCCAGTCCATATAACTGCTTGTTCCAGCCATCTGATCCTCGACAAGGTTAGATAGAAGCAAAAAGCCTTCTCTTGGCTGTTCGCCCTGCCGTACCACACGGGGTAGCTGGTAACAAGAAGGATCCTTCTCCCTTAGGGTTCTTAGTATTTTCATGAAATTTCTTGAGTACTCGTTGTCACATTCTCTCAACTGAATCTGCAAGATAACCCATGTTAGCACAAGTGTGACACAAACGAATGTGCTATCAATCCCATTAACAGTATGCCTTTAATTAAGTAAATACAGGATTCAGTCCTACAGAGCTCATACAGAGATTTTTTAGGAAGAGAAGAAAATGAAAACGCACATGATATTGTAATTCTTTTAAGAAAACCCAAAAAAAAAAAGTATGAACCCATAGCAAGAATTATTATTTACCCAATAGTATAAAAGGTGTACCTTTGATAGATCAGGAAAGTTTGCCAAGCTGACTCCAAGAATGTTGTTCACCAGCTCAGGTGGGAGCATCCTACCTAACCATAATAGGAAGGTGAACCCATCATCAAGGAGGTACAAACCTGCAGTGTCTAAGCACTGCAAGGTTAATGGCAACCGCTTCAAGGATCCATCAATCCTATCTGGTTCCTGAAAAACTCAAAAATTCATTTTGATTAGCAAAACACGCCGAAACTAAACAGAAACAACATTAACTTGGAATATACCAAAAAATCAGCTTGTGGAGCTTCACTTAACTATGCCTGAAAGCTCTACAAAGTTTCAAGGTATCATACAAGCTTCATAAAAAACAAAATAATTAAGGCCTTTCCAAAGTAGCTGAACAGACTAATTAGTTCTTATACTGATTCTTCCCATCCCAAACAGAACATACTGCAGTTGATTTTGTTAATTTCATATTTGATTTACGCAATTTCGAGGTAACAACTATATAAGTGACATACTGGTTAAAAGGAACTAAATCAGCTAAGCGGGAAGGAAATACAACATACCATTGTCAATACTTCATCAACCCTGTAAAGAGAAGGATAGATAAAATTGAGCAGCCTTTTTACAGGCAGTGTCATCATGCTGAAACCAGCAGCACAACGTTCATCAAGAGAGACATCTGCATAACCACCACGAAGAGCAAGAGATTTGCATATGGACAGGATGTATAATGGCAAGAATCTTAAAGATTCTGGATAAATCAGTCTCCCTCCTATCCGGTGTTGTACAACATACAGGTTCCTATATTCTTTCAAACTTCTCACAAGCTTCAACTGTAATTGTTGTCGAACACTGTCCAGCTTATCAGACAGTGAATTTTCAACAGCTGCAGAATAGTGAAATTTGGTAAACTCTGAAGTAACAGTAAAATAACATGTATATTAACATTATGGAAGGGGAGAAGCATCAGTCTGGTACTAACCAATTCTACTCAACAATGACACAATGGCACCAGTATCTGCTTGACGATACATTTCACCAAGATCTGTGACCACAGGTGCAGCTGCTGTATGGACCCTGATACGTCTTTCACCAGAAGACGACGTATATCTGATGGTGGTTAAGGACACAAGTATCACTCATACATGATATTATGCAAAAAATTAAAAGCCCAAAAGACATAGTAACAGCTTTAAATGATAATAAACATCAACAGTTAACAACAGAAATAGAAAGCAGAACTCCAGCACATCATATGCAAGGAGGTACTAATACATCGATGTGTCTAAAAGGTTTTTTCGATGCTCTCCTAAAAAGTGAAAAGCACAGATTTTTTAAAAGAACATTGAAGGTCTTTGTTGCAACCACCCAATACTCTACTACTAACAATACTGCTTAAAGTATCGTGCAATATAGTTTTTGGGAGAGCATAGAAGCATTACTCTTACAAGTACCCCATGTTAGAAGGTCGTCTATCACCAAATTAAGAGCTAAGCAAAGAGCCTTTTGCTAATGAAACATTGAGAAAGGTGCTTGTTTGACATTTTGTCAGGTTCAAATTATCATCTGTAACATCAACTTTTCTAACTGAAATCAATAGATAGCAAAAGGCATGGCCATAAGAGTAGTGCATAAGCGTATTGACAGGAAAGGATACAGCAATGCCACTTGGAAGTATACAGTCTGGGTGGTCATCAGGGTCTCCTCCAGAGACAGTTGCATCGCAAAAGCTTTATCAGAGTCAACAGCTGGAAGGGCTAATAAGTCTGTGGACCTTAGCATGAAATGGCCATGATAGGATGTGAAACGCACCCCTGGAAAACATTATGTTATGAGTGTTAGGTTGAATCAACAAACCAAGAAAATATTTAGGAAATGAAGATATCATGCAGGTGTGGAAATAAGTCCAGAACCTTTTCCACATCTAATACGCATAACAGATTCCCAAGCGGTCTCTCGTGTAAGGTCTCTGCTAAGCTCATGTTTAAGTTTCTCCCCATGAGTAGCTACCTGGAATGATGGATAATGGTATACCTGACCACCAGTATATTTCGCCAGAGAACCTACAAAATTATATATAGCACAATAAAGAACAGCATGATAGAAAACATAAAAGGCGCTTTTCTCCAGAGTTTTTGTCAGTAAAGTCCCACCTAAGGAAGCTATATCACAATACTTCTCACTGAAAGAAAATATGTCCACTGCGATCTGATTTTTCGTGAATTCAGCAGCCATCTGTTTATAGAAGGGATCTTCTGGCACCCTGAGAGTATGCTCCTTTTCTGTTCCATATGCACGGACATCATCCCCTCGAAGTCTCAAACGACCAATACCAAGAGATGGCAATGTACTCTGGAAGACCAGCAACTTCCCCCCAATTTGACTCTATGAAAGGGATGCCATAAATGTCCATAATTTAGTCCAAACAATGCAACAAAAGGCACACGAAAACAACCAACACAAGTATTTCAATGATAAATCATCGAATTCAAATATAAAATAAATGGAAGGGAAGTAAGCATCTCACCATAACCATGAATGTTGCTTTAAGTGCGGGACCAAGAGCAGATTCTACATTTACATTGTCCTGAAATATATTTGGCAAGCTATCGAGAAATGAATCGACAACATGTCTAGAATCGGCCAAATTAACCAATAGGTCATCAGGCAATGGCAGGAAAACATCGTCCAAATCGGCAACCACCATCATTTGAGGTTGTGTCAAAGAAGACTGATACAAGCACAGAAAACAAATCATTTAAGTAACTCACATAAAATTAAGTTCGATATGTTAAAGCAGCGATGTTATTGCAAAGTAATGAGATAAAATGCAGCTTCGAGGGAAAAAATGATAACTAAGAGTTGTAGGGAATACCTTGAAATTGTGGAAATGTAATGTGCTGTCAAAGGTTAAGAATCCAATCTGTGTTCGTGGAAAGCCTGGAAGATCATCAAGGCATGATTTGATGGTCTTTGAGACTACCTGGAAGAAAGCGCACATCCAATCATAAACAGAAAATATAAGAACATCCTGTCAGCACTAATATGCTTTATCGATGGTACAAAAACGATGACCCTCAGAAAGATCAAAGTTCAAAACAAGCCTACAAAAATAGAAAGAATGTACCTCAAGGAGCCCACTTCGAACTGCAGATACTGACACATCAATAAGAAAGAAATAGGAAGGCGGCATTGGTGGCCGCACCATATATTCAGTTGGAGCAACAAATTCCACTGTTCCTTTAGAAAGTTCAGGCCTTTGATCTGAATCATATCTTCTGCCACTGGCATCAAGAGCACAAAAGTACTCACCAGGAACTGCAGAAAAAAGAGAGATGTAAATTTGTATAAACTGACTGCTGGGAAAAGGATGCTAAGAAATCATTCAGCATTAGCACAGATACATACAGATATCGTCAATAGCAATCTCAACAGAATGAAAGATCACATAAGACATAACAGATGACAGTTACTTTGTACGTCAAGCACTATTTATATGCATAACTATAATTAGTCAAATAAATCAAAACAGGCTTAGCTACCCCTATAATCCAGATGATCAGCCAACTCTTTTTCTTGCTAAAAAAATTATGAGGGACAGCATAAAGAAAATTGCCTGTTACACATAAGCAACCTCTCCATTACAGTCTGTTCAGCCTAGCTCCCTAGTCGCATAGCTTATAAGTCCAATAAATAGCTTATGAGGTATGCCATAAAATATGGGTCTGGCATGTCTAGCAGCAATTAAACCAGCATCCCAATCAACAATGGATACACATATAGGGGGCCAAATTAATCTTTTTCTGATGTGCCTAGCCCTTTCAGTTATTAAATAGCCGCTAGATAGATATTCATTCCAAACATGGTAATTAATATGCTTAAAACAAAATACTAGAGAGAGCTGATCCAATGATCCAACAGCAGTATGCTCTACGTTACAGGTACTTTTTCAAGACCTAAAATAAATAAATCTGAAGGCAGCTTCTGGAAGGAAATTTTATGCCATGAGCCCATGATCAATGCCTGATGTCCCAAATCTCAAGATAATTATACAACATCTGGAACCAAACCAAGCTTAATTTCCTCATAATCTTAAATCTTTTTCATTATTATTTTTCAATTGAAAATTTCCAATTCCTAACTTGCAATACACAACGTAGCATTGAGTATAGTCCATAGATAAAACAGCTAAAGAAAAATATGTTTTCCCTTCTCTACCATTCAACGTTGCTCAGGCTATAAAATGAAGCCTCTCTGGTATGTCCAGTGACGTATACACAAATTTTAGCAATAGTGCTACACTAACAAATATTTATCTTACTCAGGCTACAGTTCAGCCATAGCATAAACAGTTGCACACAAAATTTCCTCCCCCTTTTAAGGAAACATTAAAAAACCACAACATTATGCTATGCTACACTCATCATACTACTTCGTAACAACATAATAGTAACGGATATTGAGAATAGGTGGTATTTGTATTGGGAAATCATAGTAAAATGGAATTCCGACTCTAAAACTAAAAGAACACAAGGCAAAATTGAAAAATAGCACACACAGTCACATCGATAGCTAGCCTAGTTACATAATTATTACATGATATGGTGGCTGGCAGAAACCATGATAATCAGAAAAGAAAATCTGTTTGTGTGCATAAAATGCTCTCTATCAGCCATTCAATACACATAGAATGTTTATAAGCTAAAGTTAAAAGTTACCATCATTGAGCAACGTGCAAAGATTGCAGCGCCATTTCCTTCCAGCATCTGCAAATGTTGCGTAAGGGTTTATATATGTCCTGCATCTTCGACAACGGATAACACCGGCTGATCCAAAGTTGATAATCGGCACGTCCTCCTAAGTAACAAGAAACAAGCATGTCAAAAAATATCCAATGCTTTGAATAAGAAAAAAAGGTAAAGCGCAGAGTTCATTACCCCATCAGGTGATTCTGCGAGAGGATGTACCACGGCCCCGAGGGGCAAATGCCACCTGGAGACCAACGACTGAGACGCCGGAATCACATGGGTTGTCAGCCGGAAGAACCTTGGGTGGCAGTTCAGTGGGTATGCCTCCAAAACCTTAACAGACTCCTCGTCACCATCCAATGGCCGTGGTAGCCCTTTTACATCAACACCAGGGTCAAGCGATCCAGGCGCAGAACTCACTGACAACGACTGGAAGTCCTCCACTAAACTCTGGAGATGCCCCCCTATTGGAGGCCCAGTACTCGGATACGCTGCCTGATTACCAAAAGCCGCAGCTGGGCCAATTGGAGGCGGTGGCAGCACTTGCTGTTGAAACGTTGGCTGTGACATCGGGAACTGTGGGTTCGAAAGAGGACCGCCAGGGTAATACCCTTGCACAGGCTGTGGCTGTGATTCTACTGGTTGTGGCCTTGCATACGTCAAGGGTGGAGGCATAGCGCTCCCCATAGGAGATTTTGGCTGAGCAAGGGACGACGGCGGAGGGCGAAAAGGCGGCGGTTGGGTGGCGAAGGGGCCCTGAGGCGGCGGTGCGGTGCCGAAGGGGCCCTGAGGTGGTGGGGGACCCCTGTACCCACCCATTGCTGCGGGTGGCGCAGCCCCGAACGGCGCCGCAGGGGAAGCATCTGCCTGCATAGGCGGCACGCCCTGCTGCTGCGGCGCGGTGGCGAAGGGTCCCTGAGGCGGTGGTGCGGTGCCGAAGGGTCCTTGAGGCGGCACTGTGGTGCCGAAGGGTCCTTGAGGCGACGGGGCGAACGTCGCACGCGGGGCGGCGCCAGGATGCATGAGCGGAGTAGCAGCGGCGAAAGGCGAGGATGCCACCGGCGGGGGCGGCGGGGCGGCGGCGCCGGGCACGAAGGCGGAGACGAGCCGCCCGGGAGCCGCGGGCGGCGGCCTCTCGTTCCCCATCGGCGGCTGCATCGCCTCGGGCACCTGCAGAATCTACCGGCGGCGAAATCAAGAAAAGCTCATATTTTGATCCGCGGGGGGTTTCTTGATCTGATCCCACCGCCGCGGTCGGATCTGGCGGGAGGAATTCAGAATCAGGAGAGGGGACTCGCGGGCGTACCGAGATCGGGGCGTCGGCGGCGAGGCGACGCTCCGGCGGCGAGGGCCCGGGTGGAGGCGAGAGATGGGGGAGGACGCGACGCGAGAGGGTGAAGAATAGGAAAGAGCAGGCGGAGGCGGGTGCGTGCGTGTCTTTTGCAATGGGCTTTGGGCTCACGCCTCGCGAGTAATTCTGAATCCGATCCAATTCAAATCCCATTTGAACGATTTGATTTCCACCATATTCATCTTAAATGAAATATACGAAGAACCCTATTGTTGCAATAAAACTTTTTAAATGGCCTCAATATTTACCGCATTAATCGGTAATTCTGAATAGAGCTTTTGTGTTGAGTTATCTTAAAAGTTTACATGTTTAGTTGGTCTGGATTGTCTAAGGTGGCCATATATCCAGAGGACTAGTTAGAGCCGCGCGCTTCGCCGCGCCGTACGAAATTTGATCCAAAAACGGGTAAAAACGGAAAAACGACGGACGAAAAACGAATCTACAATTTTTTTGGGGGGGAAACGGCCAACGAAAACATTTTTTCCATGTTCCAGAGAAAAAACGGTTCACTGAAATAATATTTTCAAGCAAAACGAAGAAAGAAAATGGCTCTCCATATTTTTTCGTGGGGAAATAGCCACCGAAAACATATTCCCCATGCTCCGGAGGAAAAACGGATCACGAAAACATTTTTTCGGGGCAAAACGGAGAAAGGGAACGGTTTTCCATATTTTTTGTTTTGGAGAAACGGGCAACGAAAACATTTTTCCCATGCTCCGGAGAAAAATCGGATGACGTTTTTTTTTCGGGCAAAACGGATAAAGGAAACAGTCTCCCAAAATTTTTTTTGGGGAAATAGCCACCGAAAACATATTCCCCATGCTCCGGAGGAAAAACGGATCACGAAAACATTTTTTCGGGGCAAAACGGAGAAAGGGAACGGTTTTCCATATTTTTTGTTTTGGAGAAACGGGCAACGAAAACATTTTTCCCATGCTCCGGAGAAAAATCGGATGACGTTTTTTTTCGGGCAAAACGGATAAAGGAAACAGTCTCCCAAAATTTTTTTTGGGGAAATAGCCACCGAAAACATTTCCCCCATGCCCTGGAGGGGAAACTGATCACGAAAACATTTTTTTCGGGCAAAACGGAGGAAAACCGATCGCGAAAACATTTTTTTCGGGCAAAACGGAGAAAGGAAACGGTTTTACATATTTTTTTTTTTTGGAAAAACGGCTCCCAAAAATATTTTCCGTATGCTCTGGAGAAAAAACGGACCCCGAAAACATTTTTTTCAGACAAAACGGAGAAAGGACCCGAACGTAAAGCGCGAGGACCTATTTGTTATAATTTTGGACCTGTTCGCTATTTTGAATAAATAGGAAAGGGCTCGCGCACGATTCGTACTTTACGGGAGGTCCTCAACGCAAAACGCCAAACCAGGGACCTAAACGCGAAACAAAAAAAATATCTCCCTCTCACATGAAATCGCGCAAGGACCTGAACATAATTTCGAAGAAACCGGGGGGTTTTTCGCAAAAACGCGGGTGACACATGGGTCACCCGGTTGCTCTCGGTTTCCTTCCCCTATAAGGTGTTTACGATTCGCAAAAACGCGGGTGACACATGGGTCACCCGGTTGCTCTCGGTTTCCTTCCCCTATAAGGTGTTTACGATGCCATAGAAATAGTGTCTTTCTTTCTTCTATAACCGACTATATAGTAAAGTACATCATCAACAAATATAGGCTAGATTTGATTAATACTATCCAACGATTCTTCGGAATTCAATATTCAGTTTATCTAAGAGTCACGGTAATCCAGAATCAATGACGTCTTATCCAAATGTTGCAACCCTTTTGTACAAATGCTTGCCCTGTTATGATATAGATAGAATCTCATCCCAATTCTAAAAAGACTATCTATAGATGGACGAATCTGAATCTATCTTCCGTCAGTTTTGCTATATAATGGGCACCCTTTGTACAGAGATAATCAATCTAATCAAGAGAGAGAACTTTGCCATCTACTTCTGTGTGTGCTTCTACTTGCGCTTCTATTTTTTTTTGTGTTTGTGTGGACGTAATGTCGATTGGTGTGGATGAACGACTACGTTTTACAACACGTTATCAATACGAAGCTCTATGCATGGCCGTTAGTGATCGTCTATCTGCATCGAGTTTATCCTGCGCCACGCGATCAACCTACGACAAGCCCTATGTAAGTTAATCGCATTTGCGCAAACCTTTAGTCTTGGATATTAGTGTTCCCTAAAATTGCAGATTAAGTGCTTAATCTACTCTGTCATCGCACTCAGTAGTTACTGTCCATCGTGAAAATTAATGTTCATCATCGTAAGAAATAAATTCACCGGCCCGAAGGCTCATAGTGCGATCGCCCTGCTGCAGTGCGTCGTCGCCGTTGCGGCCTCTAGCCCCGGCCGTCGTGCCTCACCGACCTATTCTATCGTTGCGCCGCACGAGCGCTTGGCCTCGCGGCTAGTCGTCGCACCGTCTTCGCGGCCTATCACCGCGCCACCAGAGAGTCGTGAAGATTTGGAGTCTACCTATCTAGAATGGAGAAGGAATACCATGAGTTGATTTCTTGGATCCTTGCGCAGGTTCAAGTAGGTGCTATACTCTTGGGAGAGTGCTCAAATGAGGATTAGGAGAGATCACCGAATCTCCAAGATCTCGGGTTATATCTTGCCCCATTTTACATTTACATTTTTGTTCTTTCAAGTTCTAGATTACTACAATTGTAAGTTTGGAATTTAGGTTCCAAAACTTCACTAGCATATTTTTGTAGTTGATTGAGCACGCTGGCAAACCATAGGCACTTTGGTTGAAAGTAGCTTCTAGATTGCTCTAAATTTGTTGAATTTAGACTAGTTTTAAAAAGATACCTAATTCACCCCTCCCTTCTTGTGCATCCGATCCACTTCACACAATGACACACATCTTTTTACCATGGTGTTTGGAGGCTTGCTGATTTTCCCTAATCAATCATGGTGGCAAAAATGAGGTGAGGTTGGGGAGGCTATATAAGTGGACCATGGACGTCTAACATCTCTTGTCCCTTTAATACAGTGGTTTGCATATTGAGGAGTTCAAGGCCAATCAAGAGATTTAAATTGTGATTTTGAGAGCGTGAGAGAGTAAATACGTCTCAGTATGCATAACTTCTAGTTGCTTGACTTTGCTAGGTTCAAGTGATCTCATGGGCTTATTACTTTTAAAATTCGGCAATTCTTATACGTCTTGGAGGTGTGCTCTAGGTGACCTTCGAAGGAGAAGCTTGTGCAAGACATTGGGAGTATCAGGAAGATTTGCATTCTACCTATCCAAAGTGAAGGACTACCATGGTTTGATTTCTTGGATCCTTAGGTTCAAGTAGGAGCTAGACTCTTGTGAGAGTGCTCCAATAAGGATTACGAGATATCATCGAATCTCCAAGATCTCGATAAAAAAATTGGTTATTTCTTGTCCCTTTTACGTTTTCAAATTTAAATCTTATACTTTCAATTTCTAGATTACTAGACTTGTGTAGGATTGTAACTTAGGTTGCAAACCCTCACTAGCATATTTAGTAGTTGATTGAGCACACTAGCAAACCATAGACACTTAAGTTGAAAGTAGTTTCTAGGGTGCTCTAAATTTGTTGAATTTGGCCTAGTCTTAAAAAGATACCTAATTCACCCCTCCCTTCTTAGGCATCCGATCTACTTCACATAACGACACACAATCTTTTTACCATGGTATTCGGGGGCTTGACGATCTTCCTTGGGCCAAGCTAGATTCGGCCCACGGGAGATTTTGGAAATAAAAATATTTTGAATTTAAGAAATGACCAAAAATTCAATTAAAATAAAATAAATTCAAATAAATAACAAGTAAATTTATAAAAATCCCCAAAAATATAGAATCTTTTATTTGGCATATACATTAATTAAATTAAATATTTTGATTAATTGAAAATCCAAATTTTGGGTAAAATCTAAATGATTCTTTTTAATTTTAAAACGTTCCAAAAGCTCAAAAATAGGGACATTACACATCCTATGGTTAAAAAATAATACACTTTATTTTAGTACAGCTATATTACAAGTTACTCTTTTTTAAAACTGATATACAACAATTACACACTTCTCTTTTCTTAGGCCTTACCTTGGCATATCCACAAACGAGAAATGAGATACTTTGCTTGTATATATAGACTAGATTCATTACAATAGACATAATCTAGTTTGTTCAAAGAAAATATCTGAAACACTTAGATATTTCTAAGGATTTATAAATTTTAAAATTTAATAATCTAGAAACTTCTCATGAAATTATCTCTATTTTGATTCTCGAGAAACTAGTTGGGTGCAACACATAGAACAAGGAGACACTAACGCCCTGTTTGGGGGTTTAAAGCCAGTTTCAGCTTCCGAAAAGCCGGTATGCCCCCACACCTCAAATAGCTAAGCTTTTAAGCAGTTTTTGGCACAAGCTAGAAGTTACCTATAACAGCAAAAGCTGAAAGCTAGGCGGGACCTACTTTTGCAGCTTATTGCTGAGGAAAAATTAGCTGTTTATCAAATGACCTCTTATAAAAAGCTACAGCTCCCCCAAACAGGCCCTAATTCTAAAAAAGTTATTGAACCCCTTTTGAGTGGTGTACTACAACTACTTATCCACCTTTTCATCATTAAAGCAGTGGTGCAAAGTGAAAATATTGTAATAACTACACATTTAATCTCTTTAATAGAATTATATTGTGGGACGATGCTTTTCATGAAAATGGACTTCTATTGTGAGACAAAGGAAGTAACATGGTATGGTACATGCTATCATTTCCATATAAAAAAATGACACAAAAGTAAGAATATACTATTCTATTGTTTAAAAGAAATTGTGTAATAAAACTAATTAAACAAATAGAGCTAAGAAGAGAAATTAGCGCACTATGTACATAAAAAATTAAGAAATGTCACTTATCTTAATTAATGGTCCAAACCTTATTTATGCCATTTTGGAAAGAATGCATACAAAAAATATATTAGATAAGCATTCCTTTCTCAAGCTCTTCATGTGATGGTACAAGAATTTTTGATATTGCTATATCCAAATGTGTGCTTATATATGTTTCCATAAACTTATGTGCTAGACCCTAATATATAGAAAAACAAGATTAGAAACTTGATTATCTGGCTAAATTAATTATAGGATGTTTGTTTACCTTTATAGAGTAGTGAGGAGAATTATTCAATCTCCATAGTTTTAATAATTGTTATGCAAAGAAGTGTGTGTGTGTGTGTGTGTGTGTGTGTGTGTGTGTGTGTGTGTGTGTAATTGTAAGGTTAAATGTTACTCTATTTGATAAAAAATATTACTCTATAATTTAAGAAAAATTGTTAAATAATATTCAACTAAACATCTTAGAAAAATAGTCAAATTCGTTACCATTGTATTTGCACTACAATTCGTACTTCGACCGACAAGGCATTCAACTTGTCTAGCGATCTGATAGAGCTAGGGTTCAAGTTTATGCAATTTAAGGTTTCAATTCACTATAATATCCAACAATAGAGGGAGGAGGGCAGCGATGGACCAACATTAGGTGCCGCTGGCCGTGGGTACATAGGAGGACTGTTAAGGGACATGAGACAATCATGAGTGGTACGTGATAGTTGAGACAACGGATGTAGTGGTGGAGGATAGGGATAGCAATTTCCTTCGTGGTGTGAGGCCCTGCGAGGCCCCTTGGGGACCAAATAAAATTTATAAATATATTATTTTGTTTATAAATCTATTCTTTTCTTATATGTTGGGACTAAAAACTAAATATATAAGTTTATATATAATTTTTGAAGCTATATTTTAAAAAAACATAAATGCTTATAAATTAATAAATAAAGTCATGTTATTTTAAAACATAATTTAACCTATTATTTAATCCCCTTAGGAATCCATGCAGGTCGGGCCCCTAGGGGATTAGGAAAATGGTGTAATCTCCCCCGAGAGACCTAGCGGGGGCCGGAGCGTAGGAGCTTCTCCTAGAACCCCTGCTCCCCAATGCCACTGGTAGTAGTAGTAGTAGTAGCAAGGGTGGCACTGGTAGCAGGGGTGGGGATGGCATCTTGTGGGGTGGGGGCAGAGGTGGTGGAGGCTGATCAGGATTGCTATGGTTTTGTGGTTATAATAAGAACGAGTAGGAGCAACTAAAATGGTTTGATATTAATTCATTGATAGAATTTTGAATAGCTGACGACTAGTCATTCTCTTTGTTTTGTTTAAGTAGAGAAGCATTTTTATATGAAGAAATATTATATCTTTCCCGTGTTTCTAGCCCCAGTTTCTTCACACCTAAGCCTGGATATCGTGAAAGCGCATCCTCCTTTTTATGTTCTAAATGCAAATTTTGCCTTTTACTCCATCCACGCCGTCTATTTCATATGAAAGGTTAGATTTGTAAGCCAACCTACGAGTGATGGTCAGCAACAAAGTAAATGATTCCCCATCCTTCATTCATTCCTATTATGTTCTTCACATCCATGGTTGGCAAGAGCTCTCTCCCCTCCTGCTTAGCATCAATCATCAGGCGCCTTCTATTCTCGGCTTGACTGTCTCATTATTGATTTTTCGCTCAGTTTTTGCCTGCACACACCACAGGCCACTTTCTAGCCGTTGTCATGAAGAGGTTTGAAGCAAGGGGGAAGCCAGATTGCTCCACCAGATCTAAAATTCACTATCGGAGCTTCGGGGACAACATGTGCTTCTAATTGATTCAAGATGTGATCATGTTTGCTCTAATTGCTTCAATGATAATCTCCTAATGGAATATCTTACATCAAGAGAAAGGAACAATTAGATAGTCCAGGGAAACATGGTGAACTGGATTTTCTACCGGTTTGTGATATCTCTTTTTCTCTGAAGAATAAAATTTCTTGTTTACGTTGACTGGTCTGGTTTGAGACTTTGAACTGTTATAGAGCTTCGGTAGAAGGGGGAGAAAGGGCGGAAGGCCAAAGCCAGAAAGAATACAAATCTATATAGACTACTATGTTAGAGAAGTACGGCTCCCAGCTCGCTCCTATTACCACACGCCGCTAAACACCGTAGAAACTATAGTGTTTAGCTATATCAATTTTTATTCTAAATTAATTTTTGCTATAGTATTTTTTGTTTTTTGCTACAATGTTTTTATTTTAAGGGGATACATTTTCTTTCCATTAAAAATGTTTTTAAAAGATTTTTCTTTTTCTGTTAGAATTAACAAACAAGCTATAGTACCGTGTGGAATTTAATCTAGTTATGATAAATTATTTGGCTGTTCTAGTTACGAGGATCTGGCTACTGATTTGGAATGCACGGTATAGATTGAGGAATGGTAAAGTTCGCCTTTATAGCACAAAGGTAGATGATAACCTCCCGTACATCGCTTCGCCCTCAGAAGCAGCGACCGAGACGTTCACCACCGTCGTTTCTAGGGTACCGAACCGAACCGAACATAATTAACTAATTATTTTGGTTTCTTGATTTTTGGTTTCGGTTTGATTTTTTTTGTGCTATTCGGTTTTTAATTATGGGTTCGATCGCTAACTCTGGATAGCCCAACATACCAACTGGCAACTAGAGCCAGGGGTGAAAAAAAACTCGAAGCTCACGAATTAAACGAGTACTCGAAAACTTGACTGATTTGGCTCAAACTCTTCCTTAACAAGTCAAGTCGCTTTGGATTTTAAACTCACTAAAGTTAAATGGGCGAGGTACCGAGTTAAACAGCCAATAAATCTCAAACCCCCAATCTATTCCCCAAAACCATCATTGGCAACACAAGCCCTCGGCTCGGGCCTCCACCTTCATCTCCCCCGCGTTCGCCTTCTCCCTGCTGGCACTGCGCCCCTCCGTTCTCCTTCCGCTCACAGTCCACGTCGCTCCCTCTACCGTGGCCATATCCCCCTCCCCGCACCCCTCCTCCCTCTTCGTTGCGCACGGCGGTGTCGTCACCTGCTTTGACACTGCGCTCACCTCCCACAGTAGCGTCCTCACGCCGCTCCCCGCTGTCGACTCGCTGGTTGCGGTTTCCCCCGCCGTCGTTGGCGCCAATGACTTCCCCGGCGTCCTCCGCAATTGGGTTTTTGTGGCACACAGCGCAGATGTTGAGGTGTGGATACAGGTGGAATTAGCACCGGAGGCCGATGGGAAGAAGGTGATGAGGAATTGGGTGGGGAGTGGACCATCCATGATGGCAGCGGGAGGCGAGGTATTGAGTGCATTTTTTTTATCATGCGATCTGCGTAAGTTTGTGATTATCTTAGGAAAATAGTAGTTATATCTAGGGGCGGGCATATATAATCCGAAACCGAAAAATCGAATCGAACCGGATTAACCGATAATTTTAGTTTTTTCGGTTTTCGATTTTCGGTTCGTTTTTTATTTTGAGATTATTCGGTTTGTGGGTTTTCCTCTCCCGTTAACCGAAAAACCGAACACCGACGAGAAGAAGTCAGCGAACAAATCATCACCAAAGGCAAGCCCAAGCGAACTCCTCCGAACCCAAATCCTCTCGCGAACGGCTCGTCTCCTCCGACCTCCAGTCGTCCCTCCTCCGAACCCTAGCCGCCGGCGCTGCTCCTCGTCCCAAGGCGCCGGCTCCCGGTGGCGCTCCCCTCCATTCACCTCGCCGCTTGGCCTCCATCGCAACCACATCTCCCCGCCGTGAGCACCCACCAGCTTCTTTGCTCCCTCCTCCCTGGCAGACTTCGGACCAAATCTCCTCCTCCAGAGTCCAGAGCAAAGGTCCCCAGCTGCTCACGACTCCCCAATCCCAAAATTTCCCCCAAAATCCGAACTGCTCGCCATCCCACCAGTTGCCGCCCCCTTGCCAGTGTAATTCTCATACTGATTGTGCTGAGCATGCTGGGTTTTGGTCCGAAGTATGCTTCTGTTCCGGTTGCCGAGCTGAAGGATCACCCAAATTTCTTTGAAGATCTTCTGAGGTGTGCATGCTCTCTTGATCATTTACATGTGTTCAACAAAATTCCTTCGACGAAGGTATGACAGTCAGACTGGTAGTAAGCTACAATGACCTTACATTGGCATAGTGCGAGAGTAAGCAGTCTTATTTTCTTGTGCAGTTGTGTTGCCAGTAACACATTCCTATATTTATTTGTGGTTCAAAAGATATGATCTATGCTAGATTGAAGTTAACTACTTGTTTTTACATACTTTTTAGTGCATTTGAGAAGGGCTACATATCTTGTGCACATATCATCATGTGCACATATGCAATAATTAAATCTGAGCCGTCCAGATCTCATCCAACGGTGACTCTATCAGGATGGAAATTGCAAATCTGTGCACATTTTGCAATTTTCACCCCGATGAAGCCACCGTTGGATGAGATCTGGACGGCTCGGATTTAATTATTGCATATGTGCACAGGATGGATATGTGCACAGGATATGCACCCAACTGCTAACTATATATGCTTAACAGAGCATTTGTGTTTACTTTCTCAAACCAAATGAATCATATTAATACTAATCATCATTGCTTAAAGTCTAGCTGTGGAAAATCGGTTTACCGAAAAACCGAATTAACCAAACCGAATTTTTTCGGTTAATTTGGTTCGGTTTTCAAATTTGAGCAAAAAAATTAAAAAACTTCGGTTTTCAGTTTTCAAAAACCAAATTTTTTTAAACCGAATAAACCGACTGCCCACCCCTAGTTATATCAATGAGTAAATATCTTTTAGGGTTTTGATAAGCTTCATCTTGATGTTTTCTTTAGCAACCATCATCCAAATTCTAGGCTATTGGATTTGCTTTCAGATCGATGCACACCCCCCTGAATTCGAGGTGGGTTGATCCTACGGATGTGTGTTTTGATCGTACGGTCCAAAGTTTGGATGATTTTTAGGACAAAAACATCCGGATGATGCCTATACACTCCCTATCTTTTAAGCAAACCCGAAGCAGATAATTATTTGCCAGTCACCAGTCGGAAGTAGCTCAATTCCTTTGTGTAAATGTGGTTATTCATTTTGATTGTTGAAACTCAAACTTCCCAAAAGTAACATATAAATTGATCAAATCATCTTACATGGAGATTTGATTTATGGCCTCTAGAAGCTCATCACATCTCCAGCATGACCTGGGAATCTGTTACAACATGTTTTGCAGTTTTCTGTTTTCAGAAGATGGCATGATGACCTTGTCCATGCTAAATGCTCACTCCTTTCCACATTGGTGTCCTCTGTCTTGGCTAAATGAACACATCTTATAAGATGTGAAGCAATATGTCTTTCTGATGTTGGAATGGGCAGACTTGTGCTTGAAATCGATGCTCTGAACTTGAAGCTCTTTAAGCTTGCATTCACCAAAGTTGCTCTAAGATGGAGATGGACAATCTTCTTCTGTTATTTGGAATTCAATAGTCCAAAAGGAGCCTTTTCATGCTTAAATTAGTGTCTATATCATTTGACTGGCTATGAAGCGCATGAAAGTCCAATCTCCTTTATATTTATGCACATATATCGCTGGATTGCACGTAGAAGTGTGATGGTCATAAGCTTTTAGTGGGTACTTGTTGAATTGAAAGTGAGAGATAATGATTGCTTGAATATTTAGTTGATTTAAGAGTGTGAAACTGTGGCTGCACATTTAGTTTTTGGAATTAATGTAACGAGCTTAACGAGCCAACTCGAGTTTTTAACGAGTTGAGCCGAGTTGAGTTTTGAGCTCGTTAAGATAACGAGTCGAGTCGAGTCGGCTCGTTATCTTAACGAGTTTGACCGAGACCGAGTCGAGTCGAGTTAGCTCGTTATCCACCTGTAACCAGAGCACATCGATGCATGTACAGCTAAGCCGTCTCTCCTTCCGCAGAGGCAAAAGGGTAATTTCCCACACCCCCAAGTTCCACAACGAAGCACTCCACCTTAACCAGTCCAATCCCCCCGTTCTCCATCCCCTAGATCCCTACCCCTCTCCCAGATCTCCATCGCCGAGCTCCCAAACCTGCACTGCCCACCGAGGAGGAGAAGCCAGCCGTCGATGACTCCTAAGGCTTTGGCCATCGTCGAGAGTGAGTGCTTGCTGCTTCTGCTGTTTCATTTTCTCTCTGTAATTTGGTCAAGGCTTGTGAATTGTGATGGGAAGGATCTAGGAGTAACTTTTTTCCTTTGTGTGCTTGGTTCTTCCCTGTACTTTATGGTAGTTGTACAGTGGTAGTCGTACTAGGTACTGATGATCCTTGAACGGGTTGCCTTGCTTTCTTTAGTCTGTATGGTCTGTTGTTGACATGATTTTTTGTTGTTGTTATCATGGAACAGAGACTCAGAGAGTATAATTCAACAATTTTTCTCGGCAAACATATTTTCTGTTCTTGTTGTCATGAAACAGAGAGCTCCCCAATCCGCAGTTACAAGAAAAAATTTCGCTTTGCATTACGAATCATGCTAAATTCTTATGTGTTTCTGCTTGATACCTATGATGCTTTGCTGCACTATGCTGAGTATTTAATTCGGTTGCCCAAAAGACCAAATTAACCGAACCGAATTATTTCGGTTAATTCGGTTTGGTTTTTCGCTTTGGCTAGAGAAATTCGGTAGACACTTCTCAAAAACTGAATAAACCGAACCGATTTTACCGAAAAACCGAATGCCCACCCCTAACTCCTCTTTTCGTTTCCACTGTTCACGACCCCCCTTCTCTAGCGGCCGGTACAGAGAGTTCTTCTCCTCCCCTTCCTTTGTTTCCACCGTTCTCCACATCTCCCCACTCCCACTTTTCCGGCGGCCGACGCGGTGAGCTCTAGCCGGAGATCACCCGTCATCATCCTCGTGGGGGGATCATTTCTTTTCTCTGAGCAACCTCATCCAAATCTTTCTTTTTGGGATGGATACTCCAACCCATGCAGTTTGTTACGTGGTGGAGAACTAATAGCAGTTTATTTTCCAAAATTTTTGGGAGTTCAACTGAAACCCCATGCCCCACTTTTAGGTCCGCCCCTGCTACATCCTTCATAAGGGAATGCGAGGCTGATTGATTTACTACCAAGAATCTCATTTAAACATGTAAATAAATGTTGGACCAGAGTATTTGGTGGGATCTTGTAAATAAATGCTGAACCCATTGTTCACAATCTGGAGAATATGTTCGTTGGTGACTGAAGCATGTTCATGTATCAGGGTTTGATCATTAAACAATATTTTCCAGGGGACGATTGATGTTCCCTGTAACTGTAACAGTGTTAGAACCAAAGTTCCGTCGTTGTGGAAGCAATGGAGGCACCGGTGGCACTGGCCCCCGGCTCCTTAGGTGGTGATCGTCGGCTGCGCGCCTCCGATCAATGGTGGACAGCAGGAGGGAGACTAGATAGAGGAATAGGAGGGAATAGATTAATTCTTGCTTGCCTTGATCAATGTCATGCGGCTTACATATAAAGGCTGCAGCCTCAATCTCCTTTCCTATCAAATCCTCCTAAAAAGGAGTCCTAATCAAAACCTTCCTAATCTGAATTTATTCCAATCGGCCTCAATCTCCTTTCCTAACAATTCCTCCTAAAAAGGAGTCCTAATCAAAACCTTCCTAATCTGAATTTTATTCCAATCTAAAACGAATCAACCAATTCTAAACCGGATATCCAGCCCCTCTAACCTGCTTTTGGCCGACGGCTATAGGTGCGGCCCCACATAACATCTCTCCCCCCCTCGACCAGCAAGTTGTCCTCAAGCTGCCAAGTGGGGTAGCGACGACGAAAGTCTTCCACATCTTCCCAAGTGGCTGCCGAAGCCGGCTGATCTTCCCACTGAATGAGCACTTGGCGAACTCCACGGGCAATCCTCATCTTGACAGCACGGGCGGGTGTAGCTTGGGCAGCCCCAAAATGCATTGGTGGCAGAGTAGGAGGTACGACTGGTGGAGTACCCACGAATTTCTTTAGAAGACCCACATGAAACACATCATGGAGACGCGCTTGCGGCGGTAATGCCAGTTTGTATGCCACTTCATTGATCACAGCCAAGACCTTGTAAGGGCCATAGTATCTTGGGCGCAGCTTGCCTTTGGGCAGTGCTGGTAGCGATGCCGGAGACCGATGACGTACTCGCAGCCATACCCAGTCATCAACGGCAAAGGACACTGGACGATGCCCGCGGTCGTAGTACTTCTTAGCCACGCTTTGAGCCTGCAGCAATCTAGCCCGAACATCAGCCAAGAACAAATCCCTGTCCTCCATGGCGGGTCATCATGGGAACCGGCGATCCATTGCCTCATATGACCGAATAGCAGGGGGGTCCCGGCCATAAACTACTTTGAATGGCGTCTCCTTCAATGCTGAATGGAAGGAGGTGTTGTAGATGAATTCAGCCCACGGAAGCCATTTAAGCCACTGTCGTGGCCTATCACCCGTCATGCACCGAAGATACATAGCTATAGCCTTATTGACAGCCTCCGTCTGTCCGTCCGACTGCGGCTGAAACGCCGAACTCATGTGGAGCTTGGTGCCCAAAAGCGTGAAGAGGGCCTGCCAGAAGGTGGAAGTGAACACCGAGTCGCGGTCGGATACGATGGACGTGGGCACGCCATGGAGTCGAACAATGTCCGCGATAAATGCTGCAGCCACGGATTCCGCAGAATAGGGATGCGCCAATGCAATAAAGTGCGCATACTTGGAGAATCGGTCCACCACCGTGAGGATTACTGATTTGCCTCCCACCTTAGGGAGGTGTTCGATGAAGTCCATGGAGATGTCGGACCATACAGTGGTCGGCACGGGAAGGGGCAGAAGTAGGCCGGTGTCGGGACCCCGAATTTGCAAATCCGGACCCTCTGTGTATTCAGCACTAGTCCAGGAACGCGCTAGTGCACACAGTCTTAACATCGGTATATATCACAATCATACCAAACGATACTATCAAAGTACTTTATTTAAATAATCAAAGGGTTACTCGACCTTATGGCCAAGTTACAAATATATGCCTTGCAAGGCAAAACTTATTGAAAGAGAAATAACAGCAGCGGAAAAATCAAATAAACTTCGTGGCGCCATCCAGTATACCACAGGCAACTGACTGGGCTCGCATCCCTAAGTAGACGGGTCCTCTTGGAACTCCTCTTCCGAAACTGGCGTAGTCTCCTCTTCAACTGGTGTTGTGTTGAGGCAAGGGTGAGTACTTGGTACTCAGCAAGTCATGCAATGTAATGCAAGCTAATATACTATATGCATGGCTTGGTACAAAGGAATAGCTCAGTGGTATATTTGCGATGCTTGACTTTTGACAAGTAATAAAAGTAGATTCGAAAGCAAGAGAAATAAGTAAAGCATAAATAACTTTTCAGAAATTTGATAAACATTTGCCCCATCCTAAACCACATTTCCATCATCTTCATTATTAAACCAACCCAACTTTTCAAATCCAAGTTATTTTCGTAAAGTCTAACCCTTGATCTGTAATTCCCGAGCATTGTCGATCACAGTGGACTCGGCTATTCAAATAGATTCTACACTCTGCAGAGGTTATGCACTTTACCCACAAGATACAATCCACTCACCACGTCGGTAGTGAATCGCCATACAAAAGTATGCGAATTAGCGATCATAACAAAGACTTTCGGAAGACTCAAACAACAAAGCTGGTCCTCTCCGGTTAGTGCTATAAACAATCACTTACCTTAGCAAAGGCGAAGTATGGGACCAACACACCGTTAGATGTGTACCTGGCCACGACCACGATACGCTCCCCGCACAATCACACAAACGGTGTAATCGACACCCTGAGTCTCAACAAGTGTGTCCTTAGCGACTTATTCAACTATGGACGTCCCATTCCAGCCATGTGGTTGCAAGTATGACCCAGTTAAAAGGCTTGCAAGGTTAAGTACTTAGAGTGACCAGTGCAAGACTACCCGAAAAACCAAATCAACACTCCCAATGCCACTACTGGCCCACTGATTACTCTTGCCACATGCCCCTGGCCGAAATCGTTTATCAAACCCCGCTTGATTACCATGCACCACGTGCCGTCAACATCACATGATACTTTTCCAAAACAGGTTCAATATATCATTAAGTCCATATTATCATTTGATTGTCCAAAATCATGTCATGAGCACGAAAGGTGTCTAAGCAAAGATACTACAACGGTCTAAACCCATGTTGGCAATTTAATAATGTCCAACTAGTAAACCACAACTAGGGTGACGAGGATCATGGCACATACTTAGATAATCAAGGTGTCATAAAGCAAATTGGTATTTATCTAACCCCATGTTTAAACAAAGTATCTTTCTAATTAAACTAGCATGCAATAGTTTAAATCAAAATAGATTTCAAATAGGATCAACATGGTCAAAGCACAACTTGCCTTCAAAAAGTACTTGCTCTTGGTCTTGAGTTGGATCTGAGTCAACACTTCTCCCTCGAATCCTTCCCAAGACTTCAACGTCTACTCGTAAAGCGTGCAAATAGCAAATACCCAATAAACAATAGGCAAAAACATCCCAAAACTCCAAATAAAATCCATAAACAGAGAGAACGTAATTTTCTGGATTTTTAGAAACTGGAATAAATCAAATTTGGAGTTAAACGCATAAAGTTATGATTTATTAAAGTTTAAATAATCAATTAAATAATATTACAGAGAAAAACTTTAGTCCAAAAATTAAATAAAATTCATATTTAGGTAGATCTCAATTTTATACAAATTTAGAAATTTGAATCGCTCAAATCGGAGTTGAAACGCATAAAAGTTATAAGCGTTTGAAGTTTGAATCTAAATTTGAATCAATATTTCGAATTAATAAATCATTTTCTTTTGGAAATTAATTATTGCGTCGGCATGGACACGTGTCGACCTCGATTGGCTGGTGGCGTCGGCCGGTCCATGGACGCGGGCCACGCGTGGCTCGGGCCCACGGGGGACGCGGCCCACGACTCTACGTCTCACTGACATGTGGGCCCCACCTGCCAGCGCTGGGTTTCACGCACGCGTGACTGTGGCTGACACGTGGGCCCTCTGACTCGCGGGTCCCGCGTGTCAGAGACACGCTCCCACGGCGTGGCGCGGTGAGCACACGTGGCACAATCTCGTAGTTGATTTGAAAATCAACGGCCCGCATTGGATCTAGACCTCTCGTTCAAAACTACACGGTTGATCCGGGCCGTTCGATCTAGATCGGACGGTCCAGATCTAACCCTAAAGCTACAACACAACTAACCACGACCGTACGATCTAAATCTAACGGTTGAAACCTAATCAAAGACGGAAACAGTAACGGCGACGTGGCCTCACCTCGTGCGTTGGATCTCGATCCAACGGTGCACCGAGCTCGCGGACGACGATGGCTCGCGGCGGCGTTGCGGCTGCCGGCGCTGAGGACGGCGACCACCCTAACGGCGCTTGGGCGTCTCCGGCCAAGTGAGTGCACCCGGTAGGTGCGCCGACGCAAGGTTCTCGAATCCGAAGCTTGAAGCGGCGGAGGATGACGAACGGCGGAAACGAAGAAAAACCAGCGGCACTCCCCAAACTCCGGCGAGAAATCGCGAGGCGACGGCGGCAGCTAGGGCGTTGGAACGTAGGGCAATAGGCGCGCACACGAACGGCGATCCTCGGGCGATAACCCACGCCTTAAATGGCCTCGGCGGCGTACAAAGCGGAAACCTAATCGGTCCACGGCGGCTATGCGGCGGCGAGTCCGGCTTCGATCCGCAGGAAGACGACGCAATCGGCCGTCCCACGCGTCACGATCAACGCCACGATCGCGACGGCGCAATCGGGTCCGGTCGACGGCTCGGCCGTGCAGGCGGATCTCGGCCGTTGGATCTTGATCCAACGGTTGGGATCAATTAGGTTTTCAAGTTGGTTCGGTCGAGTCAATCGCTCGGTCGGATTCGAGTCCGACTTCGGTCGGATGAACAGACTTGACCCGAGTTGGATTTTCCAGCGATTTAATAATTAAAATAATTCGATAATTCATTTAATTCATTAAAAATAGCAAAAGACTCAGAAAAATTCCAGAAAAATTCTGGAAAATATTTTAGATCATTTTGGACTCAAATAAAATATTTCCAGCAAAATTTTATTTGCAAAATTAAATTCTTTAATTATTTCAAAATGGAATAAATTCAAATAAATTCCAAATAAATCCAAATAAATTCCAGAAAATTCCAAAAATTCACCAAAGTGCCAAATCACACATGAATTTAAGAAAAGCAAAATTTTGGGGTGTTACAGCCGGCCGGGTGGAGATGTTCGCCTTGTTCATTGTGAGACCAAGCGATGGCGGACGTAGTCTTGGGCGGCGCTTCGGTCATGGCGTGTGGAAGTCACGGCGGAGCCTCCGCAAGGTCTTCTCGACGCCCTCGTGTGCCGTGTCGTGGACGCCCGGGAGCACCTTCTGTAGGGTTGTGGAGCCCGGCGGAAGATAAAATTTGCCGGCATGAAGTAGTATGCCATCCACCACGGACCAGGGGGGCCTAGCGTGCCGTCGGCCACCTGTGCGGCTAGGGCGATGATCGCCGGGTTGCTGTCGGCCTCCTGCCGAAGATCCCGTACGATGTCGAAGCTAGGCCCGGAGATACCCATGAGAGCGCCTTCATCCATGTCGCGGCGGGAGAGAGCGTCGGCGACGATGTTGGTGCGACCCGGCTTGTACTCGACGGTGAAGTCGAACCCCAGCAACTTGCTCACCCACTGGTGCTGCGGGATCGTGGCGAGACGTTGATCCAGCAAGAACTTCAGGCTGTAGTGATCCGTCTTGACGACGAACGGGCGCCCCTAGAGGTAAGGCCGCCAATGGCGGACGGCCTGAACGAGGCCGATCAGCTCGCGCTCGTACGCCGCGAGACCCCGGTGGCGTGGAGCTAGCGATCGGCTGAAGAAAGCCACGGGCCCCGCGTGTTGGTGTAGCACCGCGCCGCAGCCGGCGCCCGAGGCGTCGCACTCCACCACGAATGGCATGGTGAAGTCGGGTAGAGCGAGGACGGGTGCCGACGTCAGGGCCCCCTTTAAATACTGGAAGGCCGCGTCGGCCTCCGGCGACCAGGCGAATCCGTCCTTGCGGAGTAGCGCGGTGAGGGGAGCTGCCAGCGCCCCGTAGGCCTTGACGTACTTGCGGTAGTATCCCGCCAAGCCAAGGAAGCCACGGAGGGCACGCAC
Source organism: Rhipidocladum racemiflorum (assembly GCA_036346355.1). Classification (NCBI taxonomy): domain Eukaryota; kingdom Viridiplantae; phylum Streptophyta; class Magnoliopsida; order Poales; family Poaceae; genus Rhipidocladum; species Rhipidocladum racemiflorum. Next base: position 2,049,505 of record CM070576.1, on the reverse strand, counting down.
CGTGCGTGGGGTCGGCCAGTCGACCACGGCCTGAATTTTGCCAGTATCCATGGCTACGCCGTCGCGGGAGATGACATGTCCCAAGTAGGCGACGGAGGTCTCACCAAAAAAACACTTAGACCTCTTGAGAACGAGACCGTTGTCGCAGAGCACGGTGAAGATGGCGCGGACGTGCTGGAGATGCTCGGACCACGTCTTGCTGAAGATGAGGATGTCGTCGAAGAACACCAAGACGAAACGGCGTAAGAACGGCCGGAGCACCGCGTTCATCAAAGCTTGGAAAGTGGCAGGCGCGTTGGTTAGGCCGAAGGGCATGACCAGGAACTCGTAGAGACCGTCGTGGGTGCGGAAGGCCGTCTTCTCGATGTCGCCTGGGAACATACGGACTTGATGATAGCCGGATCGGAGGTCAAGCTTGGTGAAGAACTGGGCGCCGTGAAGCTCATCAAGCAGCTCATCCACGACCGGGATCGGAAACGTGTCCCGCACCGTCCGCTCATTGAGTGCACGATAGTCGACGCAGAAGCGCCAGGAGCTGTCAGCCTTCTTGACGAGCAGCACCGGCGATGAGAATGCGGACGTGCTGCTACGAATGATGCCGCGGTCGAGCATGTCCTTGCACTGGCGCTCGAGCTCGTCCTTGTGCATGTTGGGGTAGCGGTACGGTCGTTAAATGTTACTCTATTTGATAAAAAATATTACTCTATAATTTAAGAAAAATTGTTAAATAATATTCAAATAAACATCTTAGAAAAAAAGTCAAATTCGTTACCATTGTATTTGCACTACAATTCGTACTTCGACCGACAAGGCATTCAACTTGTCTAGCGGTCTGATAGAGCTAGGGTTCAAGTTTATGCAATTTAAGGTTTCAATTCACTATAATCTCCAACAATAGAGGGAGGAGGGCAGCGATGGAACAACATTAGGTGTCGCTGGCCGTGGGTACATAGGAGGACTGTTAAGGGACATGAGACAATCATGAGTGGTACGTGATAGTTGAGACAACGGATGTAGTGGTGGAGGATAGGGATAGCAATTTCCTTCGTGGTGTGGGCCGCTGCGAGGCCCCTTAGGACCAAATAAAATTTATAAATATATTATTTTGTTTATAAATCTATTCTTTTCTTATATGTTGGGACTAAAAACTAAATATATAAGTTTGTATATAATTTTTGAAGTTATATTTTAAAAAACATAAATGCTTATAAATTAATAAATAAAGTCATGTTATTTTAAACATAATTTAACCTATTATTTAATCCCCTTAGGAATCCATGCAGGTCGGGCCCCTAGGGGATTAGGAAAAGGGTGTCTTCTCCCCCGTGAGACCTAGCGGGGGCCGGAGCGTGGGAGCTTCTCCTAGAACCCCTGCTCCCCATTGCCACTAGTAGTAGTAGTAGCAAGGGTGGCACTGGTAGCAGGGGTGGGGATGGCATCTTGTGGGGTGGGGGCAGAGGTGGTGGAGGCTGATCAAGATTGCTATGGTTTTGTGGTTATAATAAGAACGAGTAGGAGCAACTATATGGTTTGATATTAATTTAATGATAGAATTTTGAATAGCTGATGACTAGTCATTCTCTTTGTTTTGTTTAAGTATTGAAGCATTTTTATATGAAGAAATATTCTATCTTTCCCGTGTTTCTAGCCCCAGTTTCTTCACACCCAAGCCTGGATATTGTGAAAGCGCATCCTCCTTTTTATTTTCTAAATGCAAATTTTGCCTTTACTCCATCCACGCCGTCTATTTCATATGAAAGGTTAGATTTGTAGGCCAACTAACGAGTGATGGTCAGCAACAAAGTAAATGATTCCCCATCCTTCATTCATTCCTATTATGTTCTTCACATCCATGGTTGGCGAGAGCTCTCTCCCCTCCTCCCGGCTTGACTGTCTCATTATTGATTTTTCGCTCAGTTTTTGCCTGCACACACCACAGGCCACTTCCTAGCCGCTGTCATGAAGAGGTTCGAAGCAAGGGGGAAGCCAGATTGCTCCACCAGATCTAAAATTCACTATCGGAGCTTCGGGGACAGCATGTGCTTCTAATTGATTCAAGATGTGATCATGTTTGCTCTAATTGCTTCAATGATAATCTCCTAATGGAATATCTTACATCAAGAGAAAGGAACAATTAGATAGTCCAGGGAAACATGGCGAAGTGGATTTTCTACCGATTTGTGATCTCTCTTTTTCTCTGAAGAATAAAATTTCTTGTTTATGTTGACTGGTGATGGTTTGAGACTTTGAACTCTTATAGAGCTCCGATAGGAGGGGGAGAAAGGGCGGACGGCCAAAGCCAGGAAGAATACAAATCTATATAGACTACTATCGTTAGAGAAGTACGGCTCCCAGCTCGCTCCTATTACCACACGTCGCTAAACATCGTAGAAACTATAGTGTTTAGCTATATCAATTTTTATTCTAAATTAATTTTTGCTACAGTATTTTTGTTTTTTGCTACAATGTTTTTATTTTTAAGGGGATAAATTTTCTTTCCACTAAAATTTTTAAAAATGCTTTTTCATTTTCTGTTAGAATTAACAAACAATCTATAGTAACACGTGGAATTTAATCTAGTTATGATAAATTATTAGGCCGTGCTAGTTACGAGGATCTGGCTACTGATTTGGAATGCACGGTATAGATTGAGGAATGGTAAAGTTCGCCTTTATAGCACAAAGGCAGATGATAACCTCCCGTACATCGCTTCGCCCTCAGAAGCAGCGACCGAGACGTTCCCCGCCGTCGTTTCTAGGGGTGGGCATTTTTACACGAAAAATTAAAATACCGAATTGAATCGAACAGAATTAACTAATTATTTTGGTTTTTTAATTTTTGGTTTCGGTTTGATTTTTTTGTGCTATTAGGTTTTTAATTATGGGTTCGATTGCTAACTCTGGATAGCCCAACATACCAACTAGCAACCAGAGACAGGGTTGAAAAAAAACTCGAAGCTCGCGAATTAAACGAGTACTCGAAAACTTGGCTGATTTGGCTCAAGCTGTTCCTTAACAAGTCGAGTCGCGTTGGATTTTAAACTCACTAAAGTTAAATGGGTGAGGTACGGAGTTAAACATCCAATAAATCTCAAACCCCCCAATCTATTCCCCCAAATCGTCATTGGCAACGCAAGCCCTCGGCTTGGGCCTCCACCTTCATCTCCCCCGCATCGCCTTCTCCCTGCTGGCATTGCGCCCCTCCATTTTCCTTCCACTCGCAGGCCGCGTCGCCCCCTCTACCGTGGCCGTATCCCCCTCTCCGCACCCCTCCTCCCTCTTCATTGCGCACAGCGGGGTCGTCACCTACTTTGACACTGCGCCCACCTCCCACAGTAGCGTCCTCACGCCGCTCCCCGCCGTCGACTCACTTGTCGCGGTTTCCCCCGCCGTCGCCGGCGCCAGCGATTTCCCCGACGTCCTTCGCAATTGGTTTTTTGTGGTACACAGCGCATATGTTGAGGTGTGGACACAGGTGGAATTAGCACCGGAGGCCGGTGGGAAGAAGGTGATGAGGAGGAATTGGGTGGGGAGTGGACCATCCATGATGGCGGCAGGAGGCGAGGTATTGAGTGCATTTTTTTATCATGCGATCTGCGTAAGTTTGTGATTATCCTAGGAAAATAGCAGTTATATCTAGGGGTGGGCATATATAAATTGAAACCGAAAAACCGAACCGAACCGGATTAACCGATAATTTTAGCTTTTTCAGTTTTCGGTTCGGTTTTTATTTTGAGATTATTCGGTTTGTGGGTTTCGGTTCGGTTTTCCTCTCCCGTTAACCGAAAAACCGAACACCGACGAGAAGAAGTCAGCGAACAAATCGTCACCAAAGGCAAAGCCCAAGCGAATTCCTCCGAACCCAAATCCTCTCGCGAACGGCTCATCTCCTCCGACCTCCAGTCGTCCCTCCTCCGAACCCTAGCCGCCGGCGCTGCTCCTCGTCCCAAGGCGCCGGCTCCCGGTGGCGCTCCCCTCCATTCACCTCGCCGCTTGGCCTCCATCGCAACCACCTCTCCCCACCGTGAGCACCCACCAGCTTCTTTGCTCCCTCCTCCCTGGCAGACTTCGGACCAAATCTCCTCCTCCAGAGTCCAGAGCAAAGGTCCCAAGCTGCTCACGGCTCCCCAATCCCAAAATTTCCCCCAAAATCCGAACTACTCTCCATCCCACCAGTTGCCGCCCCCTTGCCAGTGTAATTCTCAGATCGATTGTTACGGCGGGCTAGAGAAGGGACACTGGCCGAGCATGCCGGGTTTTGGTGCAAGTATGCTTCATTCGCTTCGAAGTGAAGGATTACCCAAATTTCTTTGAAGATCTTCTGAGGTGTGCATGCTCTCTTGATCATTTACATGTGTTCAACAAAATTCCTTCGGCGAAGATATGACAGTCAGACTGATAGTAAGCTACAATGACCTTACATTGGCATAGTGCGAGAGTAAGCATTCTTATTTTCTTGTGCAGTTGTGTTGCCAGTAACACATTCCTATATTTATTTGTAGTTCAAAAGATATGATCTATGCTAGATTGAAGTTAACTACTTGTTTTTATATACTTTTTAGTGCATTTGAGAAGTCTCTTTGCTTCCGATTGCAAAAGGTTCTTGTTGTTAATTCAGTGACTAGTTCAATATTCTTCACTAACTGCTAAATATATATGCTTATAAGAGCTTTTGTGTTTACTTTCTCAAACCAAATGAATCATATTAATACTAATCATCATTGCTTAAAGTCTAGGTTTACCGAAAAACCAAATTAACCGAATCGAATTTTTTCGGTTAATTCGGTTCAGTTTTCAACTTTGAACAAAAATTTTCGATTTTCACTTTTGAAAAAGCGAATTTTTTTAAACCGAATAAACCGATTGCCCACCCCTAGTTATATCAATGAGTAAATATCTTTTAAGCAAACCCGAAGCAGATAATTATTTGCCAGTCACCAGTCGGAAGTAGCTCAATTCCTTTGTGTAAATGTGGTTATTCATTTTGATTGTTGAAACTCAAACTTCCCAAAAGTAACATATAAATTGATCAAATCATCTTACATGGAGATTTGATTTATGGCCTCTAGAAGCTCATCACATCTCCAGCATGACCTGGGAATCTGTTACAACACGTTTTGCAGTTTTCTATTTTCAGAAGATGGCATGATGACCTTGTCCATGCTAAATGCTCACTGCTTTCCACATTGGTGTCCTTTGCTTTGGCTAAATGAGCACATCTTATAAGATGTGAAGCAATATGTCTTTCTGATGTTGGAATGGGCAGACTTGTGCTTGAAATCGATGCTCTGAACTTGAAGCTCTTTAAGCTTGCATTCACCAAAGTTGCTCTAAGATGGAGATGGACAATCTTCTTCTGTTCTTTGGAATTCAATAGTCCAAAAGGAGCCTTTTCATGCTTAAATTAGTGTCTACATCATTTGACTGGCTATGAAGCGCATGAAAGTCCAATCTCCTTTATATTTATGCACATATATCGCTGGATTGCAGGTAGAAGTGTGATGGTCATAAGCTTTTAGTGGGTACTTGCTGAATTGAAAGCGAGAGATAATGATTGCTCGAATATTTAGTTGATTTAAGAGTGTGAAACTGTGGCTGCACATTTAGTTTTTGAAATTAATGTAACGAGCTTAACGAGCCAACTCGAGTTTTTAACGAGTTTAGCCGAGTTGAGTTTTGAGCTCGTTAAGATAACGAGTCGAGTCGAGTTGGCTCGTTATCTTAACGAGTTTAACCGAGACCGAGTCGAGTCGACTTAGCTCGTTATCCACCTGTAACCAGAGCACATCGATGCATGTACAGCTAAGCCGTCTCTCCTTCCGCAGAGGCAAAAGGGTAATTTCCCATACCCTCAAGTTCCCCAACGAAGCACTCCACGGGGTGTAAACGGGTCGGGTAATACCCGATCCGTACCCGGATGCAAAATTACCCTAATGGAAACTATTTTACACTACCCGCCAGGTACGGGTACGGGTACGGGTACGGGTAGTACCCGGGTAGGTTAGATTCGGGTTCGGGTCGGGTACAGGATCGTCAATACCGGACGGGTACGGGTCGGGTTCGGGTATCGGATAATTCTGACAATCCGGGTACCCGGATATTATCGGGTCACGGGTCACGGGCCACAGCCCACAAGCATCAAGGCCCATGCTGCGTCGGTCGCTAGCAAGAGCCAAGGATCGAGAGAACCCTAGCAACTAGCACGCATCCCTCAGTCCTGACTCCTCAGATCTCTGCCACCGACGGCGCTCACCCCCACCTCGCCGGCCCCCGCCGCCGCCTCCGCCTCCGCCTCCGCCGGCGCTCGCCCTCGCCCCAACCCCGCGCCCGGCGCTCGCCCCCACCTAGCGCCTGGCCAGGCTGCTGCCCGCCCTCAGCGCCCGCGCGTGCCTCCAGTACGGCGGCCGCCTCCCCTTTCCTGAGCTCGCCGACCTCGCCGACGAGTCCCGCTGCTGTAAGTACACCTCGCCGACCTCGTTCATGGTTTGGTCTAGGATATGTAACACCTCTATATTAGCTTCAGGAACTTGATTCTCCTCATCCTCATCCGATTCTTCATCGATTATTCCCATGTTTTTATTATCTGCTTGTCCTCGATCTGCTGCTTTAGTCTTGGATTCAATTTCTTGAAGCTCTTGATTTTCTGTACTGAAGACGTATCGATCATGGTTTCTATCACAGGGATCCTAGGAGTTATATGGAGTTCAACTGTTTGGGAAAAGTATTCATCTTTTTATACTAAAGATAGAACTATGTGATGAATTCAATAAACTAGTTTGTTCTTTCATACTAGAGATTCTCAAGTTGTCAAATAGTTGGGGCCATAAGAAAAACAGCATTCAGTATCGACAACGCAGTTCAGTATCTACAGCAAAGATTGATACTGAAAGGATGTGGAGTAGTTTAGGACCCATCCCGTCAGATCGATCTGCATAACAGCATAAGGTGTTGAACTTGAGTACGGGGTCTTCCATTGCGACACTTGAGAGGAGAAATCTTGAACCCGCCACCATCTTGTTTATGCACCCCACGTCACATAGTCGAATCAACCATGATATATGATGGCTACTTAACTAGTTTTGACAATTGACTATGACTTGGTAAGATGGAGTGTTATACTGCTATCCACTTATGCTTTGTCTGACCAACTAATAAGACATCTATTCTGTACAAGTATCTGTTCTCCTTCTATGAATGGTGCTTGATTGAGATTCTTTTGCTGCTTTATGTATTTTATCCATCTAGACGGTTTGCGATTTGGTACCATCACACTGACTGTTGTATATTTTCGAATAGGCATCTGTTTAAACTTCCTCATAAGTGGTCTTTGTGGGAGTGCTTTCTTCACCAATATCCAGCCATCCGGGGATATTCAGTTACGAGGTGTGCTTTTGTTTTCTGGGCACTGGAAGAATCTAGTATATCTTGTATTTCTCAGGTACTTTGTTTCTTCCCCGTATTTTCGTTCTTCTTACGGGAAACAGTAGGGGGATATTTTCTATCTGTGTGAGGAGTCAATTTGGCAGAACTTTTCTACATTTGTAGAACAGCGTATAGCCAGTTGATTGTATTATGTGATGTACTAGTTTGATGGTTGGATTGTTTTCATCGCATGTTTTGATTCTAGGTATTTTGTGCACTACCCGATGAAGTACCCGTTGTCTGTATTATACCCGTCCGCACACTACCCGGAACCTGATTTCTACCCGCTCGTAAAAAATGCTACCCGTTACCCGTACCCTACCCGATTTTTACTACCCGTGACCGTACCCGTACCCGGAGAAAAAATAATAGGGTAGGTTATGGGATGACCTACTACCCGCCCGAACCCGACCCGTTTACACCCCTAACTCCACCTTCACCAGTCCAATACCCCCCGTTCTCCATCCCCTAGATCCCTAGCCCTCTCCCAGATCTCCATCGCCGAGCTCCCAAACCTGCACTGCCCACCGAGGAGGAGAAGCGGCCGTCGAGGACTCCCAAGGCTTTGGCCATCGTCGAGAGTGAGTGCTTGCTGCTTCTGCTGTTTCATTTTCTCTCTGTAATTTGGTCAAGGCTTGTGAATTGTGATGGGAAGGATCTAGGAGTAACTTTTTTTCCGTTTTGTGCTTGGTTCTTCCCTTTACTTTATGGTAGTTGTACAGTGGTAGTCGTACTAGGTACTGATGATCTTTGAACGGGTTGCCTTGCTTTCTTTAGTCTGTATGGTCTGTTGTTGACATGATTTTTTGTTGTTGTTATCATGGAACAGAGAGTATAATTCAACAATTTTTCTCGGCAAACATATTTTCTGTTCTTGTTGTCGTGAAACAGAGAGCTCCCCAATCCACAGTTACAAGAAAAAAAATTCACTTTGCATTACGAATCATGCTAAATTCTTATGTGTTTCTGCTTGATACCTATGATGCTTTGCTGCAGTATGCTGAGTATTTAATTCGGTTGCCCGAAAAACCAAATTAACTGAACCGAATTATTTCGGTTAATTCGGTTTGGTTTTTCGCTTTGTCTAGAGAAATTTGGTAGACACTTCTCAAAAACTGAATAAACTGAACTGATTTTACCGAAAAACCGAATGCCCACCCCTAACTCCTCTTTTCGTTTCCACTGTTCACGGCCCCCCTTCTCAAGCGGCCGGTGCAGTGAGTTCTTCTCCTCCCCTTCCTTTGTTTCCACCGTTCTCCACATCTCCCCACTCCCACTTTTCCGGCGGACGACGCGGTGAGCTCTAGCCGGAGATCACCCGTCATCATCCTCGTGGGGGGATCATTTCTTTTCTCTGAGCAACCTCATCCAAATCTTTCTTTTTGGGATGGATACTCCAATCCATGCAGTTTATTGCGTGGTGGAGAACTAATAGCAGTTTATTTTCCAAAAGTTTTGGGAGTTCAACTGAACCCCCATGCCCCACTTTTAGGTCCGCCCCTGCTACATCCATCGTAAGGGAATGTGAGGCTGATTGATTTACTACCAAGAATCTCATTTAAACATGTAAATAAATGTTGGACCAGAGTATTTGGTGGGATCTTGTAAATAAATGCTGAACCCACTGTTCACAATCTGGAGAATATGTTTTTTGGTGACTGAAGCATGGTCATGTATCAGGGTTTGATCATTAAACAATATTTTCCAGGGGACGATTGATGTCCCCTGTAACTGTAACAGTGTGGCTTTTGACAATTACCTGATGACTGATGTAGAAACACAAGCAGGCTTAACAGCATGAAACAACAGAAGCAGCGATTGCATGGAATGCGTTTGCAGTCATGTACATGCGCAATTGTGTTGAGAGAGAGAGAGAGAGAGAGAGATAGAGAGAGAGATTGATTTCGATCATCCTTTGTGACAAATTTGCCCCTTGATATTATCACCCTACAAACTGGCTTCAGCTGATGGCTGATAACATGCTTAATACTTTGGCCAGCTGCAACAGTTGAAAAATAATAACTAACACGATCAGGACTAACCATCGTATCATCAATTCTTCCATTTACTTCCTTACTTTTGCCTTGACAGATGAAGGAAGCTTTTGATCCGCCCACCTCAGTGGTGACCACAACACCAAAAATGGAAAATGGTACTTCCAGCTGCATGAGAAACAACATTAGGAATGATGTGGTTGCTGAGCAAGATTCCATTTCTTCATATCGGCCATGCATGTGTCCTGGTAGTTTCCAAAGATTCCAAAGAAACCTAATTCGAATTGAGTTTAGGAAATCTTTTTTGGGTCCTATTTTTATTTTGCAAACATTCTCTCTCATTATACAGAGGACTGTATGAAATGCGAAGAGGATACCCATTTTCTATCTCATGCAAACAGCACCGTGTCGCATCAGGTATGAGTTTGCTCTTACTCATCCTTTTTTTGGTAAAACATTCTCTCTTCTACTAGCGTTGATCGGATATTCGAAGGGCTATATTTTTCTAAACTATAAATACTTGCTTTAGAACAACCGACTAAGTAAAGATACTAAATCAGAAATTATTCAAGAATAACACCCAAGATACATTGTACTAGCTACTCAATTGGTTCAGGAACGGATAAAACATTTCAGCTTGTTTGTGTCGGTTCAAAAATATTGTTTAATTCAGGGGGAAAAGCAATTACATTCTTGTAGGCCGTAAGTGTGAACCATTGCTGGATTTTTGGATGCACTTCAGATGTACACTTGATTAACATAGCACAGTGAACAAAATTTTTGTTCAGCATCTATGTGCTAAGACAATTATGTTTTAATACAGGCATGCAGCTCGTGGATAACATGCTCTAGATTCAAGTTTATAATTTTGTCCATCAAGATTCAAACAATTCCTCCCTTCTCAGGAATATCTAGCACACTCTTCATATCCCAGCTATGCTACTTACCTTGGGTCACATGCATATTCTAAGGAAGCAATGTCACTAAGTAAATATTGTAGGCAGCAGCCTTACTTTTCTTCATCAAGCTATTCTTGGGAGAATTCTTCTTCTGCGTTAGAAGCAGTGCCAAGTAGTCAAGATACATTAGGGCATGTAGTGGAAACAATGAGAACCAAAAGCAAAATCTTCTGGCCAAGGCCAGATTACCTTGCTTCATATCCTACTGGTCCTGACATGAGAAGGTCGTATCTGTTATGAATAGGACTTGTATTCAATATGAGGGCCAATGGCCACAATATATAGAGTACATGAGGGTACAAGAGATAAGGCAAAGGAAGAGATAAGACAATCTATCTATAACAGATAATATATCCTTAACACCCCCCACAAATGCAAGGCGTATGCAATAGCATTGCATTTGGAAGGGATAAACTAAAATAGGGAAAATCCAAAGTCATAGTCCGGAAGAAGCTGTCGTAGCATGTAACTCTTGAAACATCGAGCTGACGAAGAACAGCCAACGAAGAACCTAGTCGATGATGAAAAATCGACGAACCGAAGTCGAAGGTAGGGCCGAGTCGACGAAGAAAAGTCGACGATGAAGCCAAATCGACAAACGGAAATCGAAGGTAGGACTGAGTCGACGAAGAAAAAACCGACGAAGCCGACAAAACGAGCCGAGCTGAGGTAATACTAATTGACAGAATGAGACGAGCCGATAAGAGAGCCGAGCGACGACAAGATCAAAAGGCTAAAGACTTGGATGGACGCAACGGAAGACTTAAGAAAATACTAAAAGAAATAATAACCGCAACACTAAAGAACAGTAGCCCGAAAGCCATCGAGCCAATGAAAGCCAAGATGACTGAGCCGAGCCGAGCCAGAGAAGAACCGAAGCCGAGTCGACCGAACTGGTGCCAAGCCAGCCATGTAGAAGACCAGGAGTTATAGCTGATCCAAGAAGCCGGAGCCGAAAAGGATCAAAAACCGGTGAAGCTTGTCCTCATGATTGGATTAGAAGACCTTCACGTGAAGCTTGTACTCTTATGTGGACTTGACATGCTTTGAACTAGGGATGGAACTGGTACGGATATTTTCCGACCGATCGACCGACCGAATTAATTTGGATGATGATTTGGATAGTTTCACAGATATCCAGTTGATTTCTCGGATAAGGATATGGATACAGATAATTTACATGGATACGGATACGGAACACTGATTATCCGATGGATACGGAATATCCGAGTTTTTGTTCGGATAATATCCGAATATGACATACGGATATTATCCGAATAACACGTTTCAGAATAACACATTAACAATTTAACATGTTTCACTGCTTTGGTAGACTGGGTGCATTGGATGACAAGATATAATGTGTTCATGTGTGCTAGATGCTAATTTGGAGATATTTGGGTAAAGGTGGTACAGAAATTGGCAAGTGGCGTTTCAGGAGGGCTACTTAGGATTCAAAGAAAGATATGCCACCGCAAATCATTTGGTTCAATTATTGCAATGGGGTACATTGTTACTCACAGAGTCACATGTATGACAAGCAAGGGATAAAAAGGCAAAAAAAAGACATACAAATATATTTCTTTTGGAAGTTTGAATTTAAATTTGGATCGATTTTGGAAAAAAAACTGAATTTGGATTTTAAAATATCCGACTAATATTATTCGTATCCATGTTGATTCCGATCCGTATTCGATCTGTATTCGTAACCGATATTATCCTGTATAATTCGTATTCGATTCTGTATTCGATACTATTCGTATTCGATTCTGTATTCGATAAAAAATATGGATACGGATATGAATAGGACGATATTCGACCGTATCCGATCCGATCACATCCCTACTTTGAACCGGTCAAAGTCAGATTGCGGATGTGAAACCAGCCAATGAAAGCCTCCACAGAAAACCTTCAAGTCCGATTGAGGAGAGCTCGAGGCTTTGGGTGGTGGTCGGCGATCCGTATGGCTGCTGGCAGAGAGGCCGAGACAGGATGACCAGATCTCACGGACACGGGCTGGAGGCGGCGCCGGAGGCCGAAGACCTTGACGGCTGGAGTCGACGTGACTGCCTCCTAGCCGACGTAGCCTCGATCTCCTCCCGGCCGGGCGGCGACGCTGGCCGGAGCCGACGCAGCGGCCGCCGACGTCGCGTCGCTTGGTGCGCCGGTGGGGCAACGACGGCAGCACGTTGGTGGACGGGCTTGGACGTGGCGGCGCCAGCCAAGGAGAGGGACGCACTGGCGCTGGATCAGATCAGATGTAGGCGAGCCGGTGTCTGGCCACGGAGGACACGAGCGACAAGAGATAGCCGACGTCGTCCTCGGGCGAGAGCAGCTGGGGAGTCGACGGCGTCCTCGGGCGCGGCGGCTAGGAAGTCGATGGCTGTGGCCGGGGACGATCCTGCTGGCGGCGTCGGAGATTATGGCCGCCGGGCAGTTCGACAGAGCCCGATGCGGCGGCGACGACAGCCCTAGCGGCAGCGATCGGCAGCGAGATCTCGAGAGGCCAGTGACGACGAGGCCGACGAAGATGGCGTCCGGCAAGGTCGGAGGTGAAGACCGAACGGCGGAGACGTCGGCGCCGGAGCAGAGATCGATGGCTCGGGCGCTCGGCCCTCAAGCAGAAGAGCCACGTCGGCGGCGGAGACGTCGGCGCCGGAGTGGAGACGTCTTCGGTAGGACTCAAGCGAGACGACGGCGCGTCTGTTTCTCGGCGACGACGGCGCTGCTCCGGCTGCAACGCGGAAGCAGAAGGCACGTGCGTTGGACGGGACGAGGAACGATGTCGCGGCGTCGGCAGGCTGCGCGTTGGAGCCGGAAGATCTCGACGGCAGATTGGAGCGGCCGGTGCGGGAGCCGCCCCGGGAGTCTCCTCCCGTGGCAGCGGATTAGATCTAAAATAGCGGAAGGATAAGCTAGGAGAAAAACCTAGGCTCTGATACCATATTATGAATAGAACTTGTATTCAATATGAGGGCCAATGGCCACAATATATAGAGTACATGAGGGTCCAAGAGATAAGGCAAGGACAAGAGATAAGGCAATCATCTATAACAGATAATATATCCTTAACAGGTGCGGGAGCCGCCCCGGGAGTCTCCTCCCGGGGCAGCGGATTAGATCTAAAACAGCGGAAGGATAAGCTAGGAGAAAAACCTAGGCTCTGATACCATGTTATGAATATGACTTGTATTCAATATGAGGGCCAATGGCCACAATATATAGAGTACATGAGGGACTTGTATTCAATATGAGGGCCAATGGCCATAATATATAGAGTACATGAGGGTACAAGAGATAAGGCAAAGGAAGAGATAAGACAATCTATCTATAACAGATAAGATATCCTTAACAGTATCCAGCAGCAGCTAAAGTTGATTTTAGCTTAGATTATCATTCAGAACATTGGTTCAGAAGATCAGATCAATTTACCGCCTTTTCAAACTGCAAGGGTCAATCTATTGAACGCCGCAATGAGATATAGCTGTGGATCCTTTTAATTGTACTAGAATGGCAACTTCTGTGTATATATTTTATGCATCTATAGCACATATGTAGTAAATGATTAAACCCTTCTGTGTATGGATTTATTTATTAATGATAATTTCTCGTTAAAACAGATAGTTGATTTACCCAGAGGGACGCACTTTGTGGATGAGTCCACTTCGTTTTCAAGTCGTTTATTTATTAATGATAATTTCTCATTAAAACAGATAGTTGATTTACCCAGAGGGACGCGCTTTGTGGATGAGACCACTTCGTTTTCAAGTCGGTGGTGCTTTGATAATGGGGGCCCTTCACTACCGAGAGGGCTGGAGTATGGTGATGAGATACCTTCTCTGTCTAGTCAGAAGTGTAATGGCAGTGACGCACTTTCATACTCAAGTCAGTGGGATTATGGCGCTGAAATCCCCTCACTCTCAAGTAGACAAGGTTATGGTGCTGAAATCCCCTTGCTTTCAAGTAGACAAGGTTATGGTGATGAGATTCCTTCATTGTCTCGCCATCGGCACTACCGAGATAAGATACCTTTGCATTCTGGTCGATGGTGCCATGATGCTGAGGCACATCCATTGCCAAGCTACCAGCAAGGTGCTTCTCATAGGAAAGGTCACTCGAGAGACAAGTTTGTCAGCAGTCTTGTTAGTAATCAGCAGGTCAAGATGATCACAAGCAAGCATACTGTCACAAGACCTAGGGTGCCTAACAGAGTTGTAAACAGCACTGATCACTATAGGATTACTAAGAAGGATAACCCATGGAGAAATTCTGAGGATATACAGGATCAAGTTCGTGGTCCCCGGGCTAACAAATTGAATAATGCCTCAAAACCTTCTACAGAGAAAGATATCCTGAGTCCTTTGGTCCGTAGGGATCAAATTAACAGATCAGACTTTTCAGTTCAGTATGAGCATGCCAAGTTCTTTATGATAAAGTCATACAGTGAAGATGATGTTCATAAAGGTATCAAATACAATGTTTGGGCAAGTACACCAAATGGGAACAATAAGCTGAATGCTGCTTTCCATGCAGCTCAAATTTTAATGAAGGAGAAGGGCACAAAATGCCCTGTATTCCTATTCTTTTCGGTCAGTAAGGATCAAAAGCTCTTCTGCTGTTTATTTATCTTTTTTGCTGTTCATAGTACCAAAAAAAATTTGACAGCCCTAATGCCTGATAAATTAGATGTTTGAGCAAGGTATTTAAGCGAGAACATCAGTGCATGATGACCAATTTCTTCAATGGGATTCAGTTGCTACTTACTAACCTAATGCTGATGTTGCTGTGCAGTTGTGCTTTCTACTCTTTGTTTTGTTTGTTTTATATATAGACTGGGTAGATTATTTTAAATGTGTATTGAGCCTTAAAAAGCCATTTTTACCTGAAATTGTGGTCTGGATGGACCTGCCATTAGATCGAGTGATGTTTTTTCTCCAGAAGAGATACATTTAATTCACTCTATGCTCTTCACCAAATGCGGTTGAAACAGTCCCATATATTCTTCATTGTATGGCAATTTTATCAACTGGCAGATTTTCAAGCTAGTTGCTTTCTTTGTATTCCCAATTTCAGGTTAATACCAGCGGGCAGTTTGTAGGATTAGCTGAGATGTTAGGTCCTGTTGATTTCAAGAAGACCATGGACTTTTGGCAACAGGATAAATGGAATGGCTTTTTCCCTGTAATGTGGCACATTATGAAGGACATTCCAAATCAACTCTTCAAACATATCACTCTTGAAAATAACAACCACAGACCTGTTACTTTCAGCAGGGACACTCAGGAGGTACCATACTTCCACTTCTTCTATACCCAAAAATATTTTTAAAATGCAATTATTAATTTATAAATGAAGGATTTGCTCCTATTGATATATTAGATAACATAAAAGATAAAAAAAAACAACCCGTTTCTTCAAGGGAGAAAATGACTCCTTGGGATGATTCTGTAGCTCCATAGTAGCAGGTTTTGTCTGATATATTTTTGTACCTTTTATGTAGATTGGGCTGCCACAGGGTCTGGAAATGTTGAAAATTTTCAAAGCTTACCGCCATGGGACATCAGTTCTGGATGATTTTAATTTTTATGAAGAAAAGAGGAATGCACATTGTGCCCGAAAGGGAACAAATGCAGACTCAATACATGAAGCTAAACTCTCTTTGTTTGGAAAAGAAGCTAGACTCTCTGATGACTTCAAATCAGTGGTACGTACATTTTTCTTTAAAGCTGTGCGATAAGCCTACCACTCAGTAATACTTTTAGGAATGGAGTCATATAAAGAGGATAGTTTTGTTATCTTATTACTTTAAGAGAACTACTTGCATTGTGCAAAAATTGTGATTATAGCTGATCTTCACATTCAAATAGCCTTACATAGAACCGACAAATATCAAATGAACAATCTACATGCACCCTTTTCGGAAAAATGTTGTTATTAATTGCTGCCAGTCTACCCAAATGAAAGAAAATTAGTATGCAACGGTTGGGTTTTATGTTGGAAATTATCTGGTCCCAGGGTGTCCAGATTTCATCTATATGACTTGAGTCGAGTTGTTTTCTGCACTGTGTTAATGGAATATGCGTACTCTATTTTGGAATGGACTTTTATCTATTCCATTGGCCTCAAGGCCAAATATAAGATATGTACAAATAGCAGAAAACACCCTATATAAATATACAATATACTTCTAACACCCTTTCAAACTCACGGTGGATCAACAACATTAAGTTTAGAAATATAGAAGCTATGTTGATCCCTAGTTTGCTTCTTCGTGAAGAAGCTAGCTAGCTAAAGCTCTGAAGGCACATACTGAAAAGTGACAATCTGATGCTGTACATGTGGCCGCATGTAGGAAGCATCAACTACAATGTGCTTGGTGAGCTCATGCTTCACAGGATCTCGAGCAATGCTGATCGCACCAGTGCTATCTGACGTAACGTAGTTGGTGTAGGAACCGAAACACCGAAGTCCTCAAGGAGCCACCATAGCCAAGTGATCTCAACCATCACAAACGCCAAAGCAAGCAAGGAAGAACCAAGGAAGCCACAAAAAGCTGAGAGAGACCAACGATTAGAAGGATCACTAGCCCAAGTCGCATTAGAGTACGCCTGAAGCCGTAAGGAGCTGGAGAGAGGGAAGACAAGGCGCCGAATGGTGGTCCCATGAAGATATTGCAGAACTTGAAGGAGGTGACTGTAGTGGAGTTGGGTAGGAGCAGAAACAAACTGACTCAAAATGTAAACAACATAAGAGATGTTAGGATGAGTAACACCAAGTTAGATTAAGCTCCCAACAAGGCGGCAATAGCAAGTGGGATCCTCGAGGGGTACCGTCAATAGGACAAAGTTGAAGGTGAAGCTTCATAGGAGTGTCTACTGTGCGCTAATCAGTGAGATAAGTGCGATCAAGAAGATCTTGGATGTACTTATGCTGGGAGAGGTAGTAGCCATTAGGCGTAGAGGTGACCTCAATCCCAAGGAAGTAACGAAGAGGACCCACATTAGACATATGAAACTACTCACTGGGGGCGGGGGGTGGGGGGGTGGGGGTCTTAACAAAGTCAACATACTAAGGATCATCTCCAGTGATGAGCATGTCATCCACATAAAGAAGAAGAGTTCGACCACGAGAGGTGTGAACAAAGAGAGCAGAGGCGTGATCATTGGCAAAGAAACCGATAGTAGTAACAACAGAGGTGAAGCTTTCAAACCAAGTACGAGGGACTTGTTTGAGGCAGCGGCGAAGCTAGGATGAAATTGGATGGGGAGTGGGGGCTCGAAGAACTAAGCTATTTCTTCTAACCAAAAACTGAAGAAGATTAAGCTAAATTGAGACAAACATAATAAACAGTCTTGTGCAATCCAATTCATATATAAATAGAAGAGAAGCAAAGCCAAAAGAAACAAAGAAATACAACAAATATACCTCATGCAGGGTTATCGACGCCGACGGAGGGTGGGCTTGGACCCCAACGAAGCCCTCCTGGTGGCTACACCCTTGGTTTGAGCCCTTAGAGAACGACGAAGGCAACAAATATGAACATCGGGAACAAAATACCCAGGAGGCGGGTGCATGTAGACCTCTCGTAGCACGCCATTGAGAAATGCATTCTTAACATCAAGCTGTGAGATAGTTCATTGCCAAATAGAAGCAACAACAACTAGTATGAATAGATATCATATGAGCAATGGGAGTAACTCATCATAGCCACACCCGTACTCCTACTGAAAACCACATGCAATGAGACGCATCTTGTAGCACTCAATGCTACCGTCAGCGCAAGTCTTGATCTTATAGACCTACTTGCACATGATAGGAATAACACAGGCAAGAAGGGGAGCAAGGTCCCAAGTGCTAGTACCGTTTGAAGTAGCAATCTCCTCAGCCATAGCGAGCTACCACTTAGGATGAGATGTAGTGTACGATAAGAGGTAGGCTCGGTTAGAGAAGAAGTAGTAGCTGCAAAGCCTTAGCGAAGAGCATACCTTGGAGATGCTAGAGCAAGACCCAACAAAGATGGAAGAGGATCAGAACGGAGACAACGAATGCAGTGGAATGGAAAAGGGGAGACCTCAACAAAAGAGCTGGTGGGATTCTCCAGTGGAGAAGGGGAGTCGAGGGGAAGGAGCCAAAGATGAAACCAGTGAAGGTGGTAGAGGAGATGGAAGCGAAACCAACGAAGTGGAGAGTTGAGGATCAGGAAAAGTCATAAAGGAGATCGACTCAGCAAGAGAGTTTGGACCGGAAATGTTGTGAGGATAGTAAGGTCGGGACTCATTGTAGGTGGCATCGCATGAAATGCTCATCCAATGAGCAACCAGGTCATAGTAGTGGTAACCCTTGTGCCCAGTATTGTAGCCAAGGGAAACACACTCAACACACTGAGTAACCAGCTTTGTGCGCTCACGGGGTAGAAGAAGAACGAAGTAGACACAGCCAAGAGCGTGAAGGTGAATGTACCAAGGAGACCTACGGTAGAGACGCTCAACGGGAGTAGACCCCTGAAGAGTAGTGGAGGGCTATAGGTTGATAAGATAGGCAGTGGTAGAAACGGCTTCAACCTAGAAGTGAGGTGGAACAGAGGAGGCTAGCATCAGAGTGCGGACAATTTCAAGAAGGTGACAATGCTTGCACTCAAAAACACCGTTCTGAGCATGAACACCAGGACATGAGTACTGAGGAAGAGTGCCTTGCGTTGAAAGAAATTGATGAAAAGCGGTAGATAGGGTACTCACCAGTAGAATCAACACGAAATACATGAATGACTGTATCAACCATAGTAGCAATGACCAATAAATAGAAGGAACCTGGCTACGAGAAGACATGAAATGAATCCAAGTATGGTGAGAGCAGTCATCAATGAAGATCACATAGTATTGAAGACTCCCTTTCAAAACGAACGTAGCCAAACCCCATATATCAGAGTGAATCAAATCAAAAGGATGAGCGGAAACAGAGTCACTACAATCATAAGGAGCTGTAGCTGCCTGCTAAGCTTGCAATTCATAGAAGTATCACCGGGAACAAACCCAAGAACACCATTGCCAACTAAATATGAAAGACGCGGCCCACATAGGTGACCTAAGCGATGATGCCACTGAGCAAATCGGATGGAAGTGGTGGCAGCAGAGGTAGTGGCAATAGTGGTCGACTGGCCGAGGGAGGCAATGGAAGTGAAAGGAAGGCGAAGCCAGTTGAGCTTCCAAAGACGCTGAGAATCAAGGCAGCGCGGGCCAGTACCAATCAGTCCATGTGCAGCAGTCCTGAACAGAACATAATCAGGCTCAAGAATGGTACAATGACCATGATCAGTAATTTGACTTGCATACATAAGCTGCATAGCAAGCCTAGGAACATGAGAAACTACAGGAACATAGAAACTAGAAGTGGAAAGAGTGCCTTGACTAGTAACAGAAAGAGAAGTACCACTTGTAGTTTGAATGGAAACATGTAGAATAGAGGTACTCAAAAAAGGTGAGGAGTGGAATATGATGTCATGTGGAAGGAAGCACCAAAGTCCAGGATCCAAGGGTATGATATAGCTGAAGTGGGAGACTGAGTGATAAGGTTGGCAGCACTCGAAGAGCCTGAGGTAGGACTAATGACCAGATGTTGAAGAAGGGAGACCAGCTGCTGAGCGGTGTCTAGCTGGCGAGGAGCACCAGGACCTCCTGGCTGAGTAGAGCCACGCTAAGGGCGACCACCTCAACAGCCCTGACTTCGCCTCCTGGAGCAGCTAATCTGATAGGGGTGGCCATCACATTGACACCAAGTACAATGTAGGCTACTAGTAAAGGCACTCGCATCGGCCACCGGTGCTAAAGTAGTAGTAGTAGAAGCTACCGCCGCAAGAGTTGTAGGAGCAGTAAGCGTACAAACAGCCAGGACGACAGAAGATGGCTATGGAGTCATGCCACAAAGACAAGTCTCCTCGGAACTAACAAAAGTGAGTGCCTCCACTAACGGTGGGTGCGGTGAACGTGCCAGTAGGTGAGTATGAATCGGCTTGAACTTGGTTGACATGTCAGGAAGTCGTACAGATAGTCAGTCTCATGGTGAGCATAGGTCTGCACATAGCAGGAGCAACTCCAATAGACATCTACTCCCAAAGAGTCAAGTTAGCGCTACACCACTACTCCAGTGATCTGTTGATAGAATTCGTCAACAATGGCATTAAGCTGCTAAAGAGAGTGCGCCTGGTGTACCACAGAGAGGTAGAGGGCATCATTGCTTGGCTGATACTATGCCTGGACACGCTCCCACATCCGCTAGGATGATGATAGCTCAGCAAAGTCCATAGAGATGTCAACAATCATGCTCCCAATGAGGATGGCAATGTCACGAGCTTCATCACCCTCCTACCTCTTGGTAGGCATGAAGGTCAACTGGTACATCTCCACAGTGTCCTCGAATACGTTAACAACATCAAGACAAGCTGGGGTGACACTGACACCGACAGGTGGCCCGACCGGTAGAGTGGGTAGACACAGTCAAGGTCGATCGCCGGTGAGGTGATCCCAAAGTCATTGGCTGTTGAGGCAGATCAGCAAGTGCACAGACCACTCATGAAGGTTTGTCCCATTGAACACGACCTTTGGGAGTGGGACGGAGATGGAAGAATTAAGGTCGGCGGTCGGCAGCGTAGCGGCGCAAGCAAAAGTTGGATCCTGTCGGATCGGTGCTCAAGCCGGTGTGAAGAGGTCGCGGGTGGCTTCGGTGATGCGCATGGGCTCAGGCCGACACGGAGAGGTCATGGCTAAGCGTCGGTGGCAAGGTCAGATCCGGTCGATCCATTGGTGGTGCGGGTGGGCAGAGGCGTGCGCACAAGAGGGGAGTGGGGGAGGCAAGGTGGGGTTTAGGCGGTGGCGGCGGTCTGAAGAGGGAGAGGCGCCATAGACTCTGATACCATGCGTTGGCATGGACTTGTATCTATTCCAAGCCTCAAGGCCATATATAAGACATGTACAAATAGCAAAAAAACACACTATACAATGCACTTTTAACATATTCTTGATTACTCAATATGTAGATCGTAGAACATACAAACTACAAAAGATGCAAATAGAAAGCCAACCTAAAAAAGACCTTTCGGAATTTTCTGGAACCTGTTTGATTACTGCCGGGCACCGCCGCAGGGTTTAGCCGAGTACCGCAAACATAAACCCTGCTAGTGTGGAGCTCCTCTTATTATTATGGCATATCTTCTGATCATGCTTGTTTCCATTTGCAGGAAAATTTAGATGCAAGCATGGGGAGTATGAGTTTCTACGAGACTTGGGACTAATAATCCAAATTGTTCTGTGCAATTCAAACCAAAAGTTTGATGAGTCAGTGAAGTAGTTGAAGCCTTGGTGCTCCTATTGCAAAATCATTTGATCCAACAAGTGCCTACCACACGAGTTAATTGAATATGTTATACAGTGTTTGTGTGAACCGGGGATTTTTGTAAGAACTACAAACTTACGACGACTGTAATGTTATCCGTTGGTCGTATGTGGCTGATGAAATTATTTGATTGCCACGAACAATCAGCAGCTGATTTGTAACTGCGTGGGTTATGCTGTTGGTGTTTTTCTTTTTTCCTTTATAGTTAGTAAGACAGGTGTAGGTACCAAATCCTTGAGCAGTAGGAGCTCATCATGCGCACATCATGATTTGCCAGAGGAGCTCAGCGAATGGAAGAAGCAGGCAGGGAGAAAAAAATTGGTAGGGGAAAGTGCATCCTGGCATTTCTACTGTCTTTCTCTACGACTTTGATTTGTAAAGATACTTTATCTATGACCGTATGTTTAGCACCTTGACGCATCATAGAACTGTTACCGTCTTTTACTGCAACTTCTATTTGTAAATAAATTTGTACTACTGATTCTGTGTAGTAATTTCTTATAGTGAACTTTGTATCAGGTGAATATCATGTTTTTTTTTTCTTCACTCGAACGTTTCTTCTGGCATTCAAGTCATTTTCATCGTGGTATTCCTATCATCGTTCAGGCACATCATAGGCCTCACCATTTGATGCCCGGATCCACTTCATCTGTAATCCAAGGATCAAACGGAAGATCGCTATGAAGGCTGTTATAAGCCAGTTATTCTTGTCTGTGGTAACTAAACATCTTCAGCTAAGGCTAAGGGGACGCACTTCGTTAAACAAGCTAGCTACAGGACTACAATTGTTAAAAGAGCATGGACCAGAGTTTACATTATTGAATCGAGTTGGACTAGGTGATGTAATTGTACTCCGATCAACCAAAACAAGACTAATTATTCAACAAGCAAGGTAAGCACCCTCATTTGATCATGTTGATCCCATATTTTATGGTGTTTGTTTTGTTTTTTCTCAAAATTATTATGCTTACGTTTAATTTCTGTAAAGATTGCTATATTGTGGGAATCAGTAGTTATATTCTTAGAATTATGGGATTTCCTTAATTATAATAACATGAGAATCTTATTGAACCCTAGGTTGGGCTTAAACATTCTATGAAATGTTGAATAGGTATAAATGAGTAATAATTGCATTTGCTTAGTTATGCTGTAGAAGTTGATATGTTAAATGGATGGGAATGCAAGTTGATCAAATTTGAGAAATGTTGGACATGATTAAAGGTTGTTGTTATTCTGGTAAAAATAAAAATAAAACTATTGATTTAGACATACGCGAGTTATGTTATAACTAGACGTACAAGGGATGGACTTGTACGATGCAAGGGATGGACTTACATGTAGTTAGGGGGAGATCTCGCCTAAGTCAACCTAAGGACCGAACTTGATACTATCAACTGAGTCAAATTGTGTAACCATATGTGCTAATATGGGATGGCCTTAACTTAGTAAATTAGTTGAAGTTTAACCTTGCATTTTGATAGACCGAAGTAGTAAGGATGAACAGAGGTACGGTTGCATTTGTAGGTGCTCTCTTCACCGAGGCGTTGGACTAAAGCATTCTAATACAACGGTGAATGCCTTGTTATGGGGAGAACGAGGGTGATGGGATGCAAAACCATTGTGAGTACGGGTAGTACGGGTATTAACTTCTGCCACCATAGCAAGGGTTCAACATTCACCGGGTTGATGCAAGGGTAGGCTTTAACTAATTGAGCAGTGTCATCACAATCTAGTAAAACGGATTCGGTGTGTCGCGTGGCATGTTGACATAATTGCTAGAATGTGTTATGTGGGTAAAGTGTACACTCTCTACAGAGATTTAAATCTAATTGATTAGCTGTGCTCACGGTCAAGAGCAGCTTGAGACATAATGTCAAGTATAGCTTTTGGTTTTGGTTTTGCAAAGATTTTGAAAAATATGTTGTACCGGGGAAGTACGTTCATGCCGGGGAGGTATGTACTTAAAGCCATTGGTGGCTGCGATTTACTCACTGTTCATAGCCATGAAATGATGGAAATGAACTCTATTTATTGTTATTAATTTGATAACAATTGGTCTTTTCAAATTACGATATTGTTTTATGTACTACTCCATTGCAAATAAAATCTGCTTTACATTGAAAATAAACCTAGTGTAGAAGTTTGGTTCCTTTGAACTAACCTTGCATGTATATTTATTTTCATACACTAAAGTCTTGCGAGTATATACGTGTACTCAACGTTGCTTGTTGGTATTTATTCAGAGGATGAGAGAAAGAAGATAGTCGCTTGGATACCTTTGCATTCGGCATTGATGGCGTTCAGGGTTATGACCGCACTCAGGCCTTTCCTGTGGATTTGTTTTCAATTGATGGTTCCTAATTTAAATCTTTGACCGATGGCCTACAATATTCTTTTAATCTTATATAATTAGCCATATTTACTAATTCAATGTTCTTCCGCTGTCTTTTGTTATTATAAGTAGGTGTCGGTGTTTCATGCACCGGTAGTACGAATTTTTGGTTTAGTGGGGTCGCGCGCTCCCTCTCCCCGAATGGTTGACTCAAGAAGCCAGAGATTTATACTGGTTCGGGCTGAACGTCCCTACTCCAGTCCAGGTTGTTGGGGTGTATTGTTCTTGTGAGGTGAAACGGAGGTTACAGGCGAGACGAGGGATCCGATCGATCTTCCTTGTGCTCGTCGGGCTCTTTCGTTTGGTTCCCCCCCCGTTTCCCCGGGGCCCTGCCTCTCCTTATATATCCGAAGACGGCAGGTTACAGTGGGAGTTTGGAGAGAAAAAAGAAAGGGGTC
The DNA here is from genome assembly GCA_036346355.1 of Rhipidocladum racemiflorum. Lineage (NCBI taxonomy): Eukaryota > Viridiplantae > Streptophyta > Magnoliopsida > Poales > Poaceae > Rhipidocladum > Rhipidocladum racemiflorum. The sequence continues at coordinate 2,024,956 of CM070576.1, read as the reverse complement.
TTGTACGCCTTGGAGTCTGGTCTTCTGTCTTGTCGTTCGACCGGGCTCCAACTGCCTCCACGTGTGGTAGCCCTATGACGAGAGTCTTCGATTGTCTTGTGAGATGGCGTCTTTGCTCCGTACGGACGTCAGTCTCGGTGGTTAATGGTACTTGACCTTGGCCTGATTTCGAGAAGGGGCGCTCCTCTGTGGTGCGTCAGTGATGATGGGACCGAGGCTTGACTTCTTGGCACATCTTCTGACATTCTCGGGAAGGGACCGCCTACCCTGGTACGGACGTCAGAGGGCGTTACGCACATAGAGCGGTTGGCCCTTCACCAGTACGGGTCTTGGTCCTTCGAGTGTTTACCGGAGCCGGCCGACCATGCGCCCCGACCTGGGGGGTCCGGGTCCGCCGACCACTTGGGGCTGGCTCCAAACGGTGCCAGGTCATCCCTTCGTGGGCCACAAACCTTCGCCAGAGCTGGTCTGTTGAAGGATGTCAGCCCGCTCGAGGTCTCGGGCTGATGGAGGTACCCATGGTATGGATACTCGTCAGTAGCCCCCGAGCCCCCGTCCGGGTGGGAGAGCCGGTCGGGGGTTTGATCGCTCAAAGATGGCCGCCGACTTGGAGGTCAGCGACGCTTGGTCGGCGCAGAACTGCTCGCAATCGTGTTTGGCCATCGATCCCGGGCGCGAAGACCGCTGGTGTAGCTCTGAGCCTCGAGCTCGGAGAGCTGGCCAGGGGTTTACTCGTCGGAGGTGAACGCCGCCGAGGTCGGTGACGTTGGTCGGCGAATCGCTGGCGCCACGCCGGTTATGATCCCGGTGCAAGGCGAGCGCACCCCGGTGTAGCTCGAGCCTCGAGCGGTCGAGAGCGGCCGGGGTTTACTCGGTCGGAGGTGACCGCCGGCCTGGAGGTCGGTGACGCTTGGTCGGCGCAACTGCTTGGCAGTCACGCTGGTCAAGAATCCTGGGTGCGAGCGAGCGCACCCGGTGGGTGTAGCCTCTGAGCGGGTCAGAGAGCCGGTCGGGGGTTTACCCGATCGGACTCTGGTTGGCCGCGGTTGCGGGACTTAGAGTCGGGTGAGCGACGCACGTTTACCTTCGTCGGTATGAACGCCGTGCTCGCGCGAGTTGCTGCCGGGCAATCCGAGTGGAACCCTGGCGATCTCCCTCGGGGGGATCGTTTCCAAGTGGACGTAACTCCCGGCGCGGGCGTCCGACCCGCTGTGGGGCATTCCATGAAAACCTTTCCTTACTCTCCCGTGTCGGGCTACCGGGTCGTCCGCCGACCCGGAGCGCGGGTGGCCGCCACTCATCGATGAGCTCCGCGGGAGAGTGTGAGGTGTGGTCTCGGATGCAGGTCACGGTGATTGGGTCGTCCGCCAACCCAACTGGAGGCCCTTCTGGGGGCTCACCCTGGCCTGCCCCTCGCTCTGTTTTACGTGTCGGGGCGGCTTACGTTCCAGTCGACTGGACTCGGCCTTCGTAACCCTCAGCACGGTGCCGGGCCTCGGGTGGGAGCAGAAGGTCGCCTCACCGCCGAGGCGGCGACCAATGGCCGTATTGTACCTTCGAGCGCACGGTCAAATGCGCGGCGAGTTCACGGTCGGCGCGGCATGCGGCGAGGCGGCCGTCTGTCGAAGCGATTAATGCTCGGTGGGAGTTAAGCGGATTACAGCGTTCACGGGTGGAGATCAAGGTGGCAGGCGAACGGTCGCCGGTTGCGTCGGTTCGCGTGAGGAGGCGCTGGTTGGCGCGAAAGGGGCGCCCGTTCCCTGCCCGGTGCCTACCAAGGAGGGCGAGGGTGGCGCGAGGAGGGGGACGACTGCTTGTGCCTTCTGTAAAAAGGGAAAAAAATCAAGAGAAGAGGAGAAAAGCTCCCTGCTTCCTTGCACTTCGCCTCGTCTCCTTGCCAGTCTTGGAGATGTCGTGGGTTCCCCATTCGTCTGCGGCCGGCCGCTTCATTGGCCTGGAGAGGAAGGGGTTCCTCCCTCCGCAAGGCGAGTCTGGGTGGCGGGCGCCGCCGGCGGGGACCGCAACCCCCGCGCCAGCCGACGGGGAAATCATCACGCTCGCCTCCTTTTGCGAGCGTGGATTTGGCCTCCCCCTTCACCCGTTTGTCCGCGGGCTGCTGCACTTCTACCGAGGGGAAGTGCACCACCTGAACCCCAATGGCGTCCTCCACATCGCGATCTTCATCACGTTGTGCGAGGCTTTCTTGGGGATTGAACCCCACTGGGGGCTCTGGAGGCACTTTTCTTCGCGAGCTGCCGTCGTGCGGCTTACTTGGCGGCCTCGCCATCCAAGCTGTGGCGCGCAAAGCGATACTACATTGACGTGAATCTGCCGACGTCGAACCGGGGGTGGCATAGCGAGTGGTTCTACGTTCGGAACCCTGGCAACAGCGCCCCGACCGTTACTAGCAGGATGCCAGGGTCGGGCCCCCACTGGATTTGGGGTCCCAAGTCGAAGGAGAAGAAGAAGGTGGAGGTGATCCTCGAGCGTCTCGAGGGTCTGAAGCGACGAGGTCTGTCGGGTGAGGTGCTCGCCCGTGCGTTCATGGAGAGGCGCATCCAGCCTTTCAGGGATCGGGCGTACCCCATGTTCCAGTACACCGGGGTGTCTGACCCCATGAGGTCGTCTGCGGCGGAGCTTCCGGGGTCGGAGGTTTTTGCCCGCGTGTCGGCGGTCATCGTCGTGGACGACACCGAGGCGGTGGGCGAGGTGCCCGCATTGTTCTCAGCGCAGAACCCGCCGAACTTGGTGGGTCGGGGGGTGTTCCTTCTTTCCGCCTTCTTCTTTTCTCTCTCTTTTTTTTGGCGCCATCTGCTGCTTACCTGGGTGTACTTCCGTAGGGACTCGGCGGCATGGTCTCCCAGGCCCCCCTGCCGGGGGAAAAGGAGGCAAGAGCCGCAGCGCGCGCTATCGCGGAGCAGCGCGACGCTACCCTCCAGGCCCGGAGGGAGGAGAAGAAAGCTGCGAAGGAGCAGAAGAAGAAGGAGCGCGCGGACCGGTCCGCGCGTGGCGAGGAGGTCTTCGACGAGACCTTGAGCGACAGCGACGAGGAGTCGACCTCGAGCGAGGGCAGTCCGAGCGCTGGGGGCGGTCCAAGTGCCGGGGACGACTCGGGCGGCTCCGACGCGGGTTCCGACCGAGGAGTCGGTGCTTGCAGTCCTGAGGACGACACCCCGAGCTCGGGGTTCGTTTTGAGGAGGCGGAGGGCCACCACTCCCCCGCGCGGGGGTCCGGCAAAAAGAGGGCGTGGGGCAATTTTCATCCGCTCGACGCGGTAAGTGTTTTGCCCCCCCTTTTTTTGACCAGCCTTTGGTTTTCTTGCGCGACCTCCGACGGACTTGCTGTATTCAGGGGCCATGCGAGCACGGGGCGATCTTGAGCCCTACCTCGGCAATGAGGAGCCGCGTTTCCCTCCTCCCGCCGGTGGGAGTCCACGCCGTCGGCCGTCGGAGCGGGGCCCCACAGTGCGGAGGTGGCGCCAGGTGGGGGCCGTCGGCCGACGCCACCGAGACGGTGGGGAGTCTCTGGCGCTGCTCCCCTTCGCGACACCGGCCGAGAGAACTGCCGGTGTCGCCCATCCCGACGTCGGCGGAGGAAGCTCTGTTGGAAGTCCTGCCGCCCCCGCCGAAGCGGCCGCCGGCGAAGCGGTCGTGTGTCGCGTGAGGCCCCGCGACCATTTATCGAGGACGTGCAGAGGTAGGATGCCAGAGGAACACGGCCCGGCGCTCATTTGTCCGACTGGCCGGGCAACGACCCGTCCGGAGAGCCGTCGTTCGTTTTGGACAACGAGGTGGAATGCCGGGACTGGAACACTCTGGAGCAGAGTGAGAAGGAGGTTGAGAAGGAGATGGGGCGAATCCGTACTGACCTTCTCTGCGCCGTTGACGCTTCCTCCCGGGCGATGAGCTCCATCGTTCAGGAGTCCCGCCCGGTCGTATCGGTAAGGCTGGGGAGGCTCGTCCTTTGTAGTCTTTGAACGAAGTTGAGACTGACCGGGCAGGTAATTTCTTGCAGCGTCTGATATCCCGGGCGGTGGAGAAGTCAACCTTCCTTCGGCGCTTGCACAGTTGGGGGAGTGCGGCGGAGGAAGGGTTGCGTGGCGCCCAGGAGGCGCTCGTCGTCGAGCGACGGAAGGTCACTGTCGCCGGTCAACAGCTGGGTGAAGTCACTGAAGCCTTGCGAGAGGCTCAGCGGCTAGCGCAGTCGCTGAACGACGAGGTGGAGGAGGCCAGGTCATCCCTGGCGGAGGCCGAGAGGGCCAAGACTTCTGCGGTTCGCGCGGAGGAGTCCGCTCGGGCGGAGGCCGCCCTTTATCGGGGGGAGTGCGAGTCGGCCCGGAGGGATGTCGACAAGATCTTGGCCGGCGGGACCTCGCTCGGGGAGCGGCGTCAGCGGGAGCTTGTCGACCGTGCTGCAGCCGATCGGGAGGCGTGCAATAAGGCCGAGGAGGAGCTTCGTGCCAAGGAAGCTTCCGTGACCGGTGAGTAGTCCGGCCTCTCGGTAATTGTTGTAGCGGGCGTCTTCTGACGCTGTTTTGTCCTTGCAGAGCTGCGGAGGGACCTCAGCGATATGCTGGAGTCGCGAAGGTTGGCGTCGGAGCAGCGGGATGCGGCGATCGAGACGCGAGACACGGCCCTTTTGGACAAGCGGGTGGCGGAGAGGGAGGCGGTCGACTTGACAGCCGAGCTGACAACCCTGCGGGTAGCCAGCCAGGCCGTCTACGACCGGCTGTTTGGGCTTACTCCGGGCCCAAGCTCTATCTCCGCCCTGCTGGGGACGGTTCCCGAGCGCGTCGAAGCTTCGATGCTGGAGGCGGCGGTGCTCGGCGCTTCCTCAGCGCTGGTCAATGCCATCTCTTACTATGATGGTATCGACCTTGAGATGGTCGGGAGCGGGGTCGCCGCGAACCGGAGCGACGAGGAAGTCGACGCCTTCGCGGTCCAAGTCGACCCGTGCGCGCGGGAGATCGCCGAGCGGATTTCGCCGCGAAGTATCCTCCGTCGAGCAGGAGACCAATAGTTTAGATTCTGCTTTTTCTGCTGTTTCTTTTGAGATGTAGATAAAAATGAACGTGGCGTAAATGCAAATGAACCCGACCTGTTGGGTCGCCTTAAGTTTCCACTTGCTTCATCTCACGTTTTCTTTTTTATGCGATTGACAATCCTACGACCGTAGCCACGGGACCCGCGGGGGCGTCCCGAGGAGATAGGTGTTTGTACCGATCACATTTAACAAACGCGAGGCGAGACAAGGACTTAGAGTGCTCACTTCGCGGGGAGGGGGTGTTTTCGACCGGAATTGGTCTTCCTTTAGTTCAGGTAACTTCCTTTCCTCGCGAAGTGCCCGTTTGGTTGGTCGGATTGCTACCCTAAGTCTGGGTGTCCCGAACGGCCTTGGCCTCTCTTGCTCGGGTAACTCCTTTTTCCGCGAAGTGCTACTTCGAAGCTGTAGCCACAGGGGTGTAGGCAGCGGCACTTGGGTCGAGGATAAAGAAGTCACCGCGAGGAAGATGGTTCAGTCGGTCAGGAGGCCGACCTGGGTCGAAAAAGGATCGCTCGAACGGTCGGGCTGCTGACCTAAATCAGAATGTCCCGACCGGCCTCGGCCTCTTCCTCGGGTAACTCACTTTTTCCACAAAGTGCTACTTCGAAGCCGTAGTCGCAGGGGCGTAGACCGCGGCACTTGGGTCGAAGAGGTTACCGCGAGGAAGATCGTTTGGTCGGTCGTGTTACTGACCTAGTTTCGGCGACCTAGGTTACCGACCCAAGGGGTTGTAAGCAGGTCGCCGACCCAAGGGGTCGTAAGCAGCCCCCGAGTGGTGCGCGGGGACTGGAGGTGTAGTCGCCGTGTACCAGTTTGCGTTCGGGGCAGACGAGTGAAAACATGAATGAGACGAGTTTTTCGGGATAAGACCGACTTAACTTGCCTGGAGGGCCGTGCCGATCTTGGAACTGGCGTTGGATGCCTCGGCTTCCGCTTCCCGTCGTAACTTGAGGCGCTTCGTCTTCCGTGCCGCGGGCTATAAAGGGGGTGCGCCGGCGTCTTCGTGAGCTTTACCAGAACTCGCTTGCTCCGCCCCCACCACAATGGACCGCTACGCCCAGCTCCTCAGGCAGTCTTCTTCTCCGGAAGAGGCCCGGCAAAGGATGGTGGCGGAAGTTGAAGCCGACGCCGTCGCCAGGGATGCGGAGCAGGTGGACGCCCTGATCGCGGCCGTTTCCTCGCCTTCGGAAGGTGAGGACGCCGCTGATCGAGGCGCTGACCGAGCGGCGCCACACGCATTTTGGCTGGATCGGCGCGCACTTGGAGTTCTACCGTGAGTGACGGGAGGCTCCGATGTGGGCGGCGTTCGCCAGTGGGGCTGGCGCCCTTCTCGTGTAAATAAATAAAAGCAGTTGCTTTGTTCTGCTTCCTTCTTCTGCCTCGCTGGTTTTTCTTCTTCTTACTCTTTGCGTGGTGTGCAATGGGTCAAACACAGGTCTGAGGCTGCGTTAGTGCGAGCTTGCTCGGGGAAAGGGCTATTCCGACCAACTGTTGGTCGCTTCCGCACGTGTGGTTACGGCGACCCGTAGGACATTATTTCGGGACTCCCGCCGCCGAGGCGGAGGTCATAGTGCTTAGGGTCAACAAAACCACAGAGGCGCAAAAGAATGGAGGGAACGATCACCGGGTCGGATGACCGACCGTTGTGATTTCTTGAATTGGGAACTTGTGGTACAAGGAGAAGGGAGGCCTGCTAGGGATAGAACCTTCTCAGCTTCTCTATGTTCCACGCGTTCGCGAGGAGGTTGCCTCCGGCGCCTTTGAGGCGAAGGGTTCCGGGTCGGAGGACCCCCGCGACGGTGAAAGGACCCTCCTAGGGAGGGGAGAGCTTGTGCCTGTCCTTCGCGGACTGGACTTGGCGTAGCACCAAGTCGCCGACTTCGAACGACCGGCCGCGAGTCAGTCGATTGTGGTACCGGCGTAGTGTCTGCTGATACTTGGCCGACCGCAAGATTGCGACATCTCGTGTTTCGTCGAGTTGGTCGAGGTCGCCCTGCTGCGCTTCCGTCCCCCGCGTGCTGTCGTAGTTTTGCACTCTTGGCGCGCCGTACTTGAGGTCGGTCGGGAGGACGGCCTCTGCTCCGAACACCAGGAAGAAAGGTGTGAACCCGGTCGATCGTGTTGGCGTGGCCCGCAGGCTCCAAAGAACGGGGGGCAGCTCGACGGCCCACCGTCCTGCGAACTTCTTCAGCTGACTGAAGATTCGCGGTTTGAGCCCTTGAAGAATCATGCCATTGGCCCGCTCGGCCTGACCGTTGGCGTGAGGGTGCGCAACCGCCGCCCGGTCGACTCGGATGTTGAAGTCGTCGCAGGACTCGAGGAACTCCTTTCCTGTGAACTGCTTTCCGTTGTCGGTGATGATGGAGTTGGGGACCCCGAAGCGGTAGATAATGTCGCGGAAGAAGCTTGCCGCCCGCGCCGAGGTAATAGTTGCCAGCGGCTTAGCTTCTACCCACTTCGTGAACTTGTCCACGGCGGCGAGCAGGTGAGTGAAGCCCCTGGGCGCCTTTTTGAAGGGCCCGACCAGATCGAGCCCCCAAACCGCGAAGGGCCATGTGATGGGGATCGTCTGCAGGGCTTGTGCGGGGAGGTGCGTCTTCCCGGAGAAGAATTGGCATCCTTCGCAGGCGCATGTAACCTTCGTTGCGTCAGCCACATCGGTCGGCCAGTAGAAACCTTGCCGAAAGGCTTTTCCTACCAGGGACCGCGGCGCGGCGTGGTGTCCGCAGACCCCACTATGGATGTCGAGCAGGAGAAGCTCCCCTCGGTCGACCGGGATGCACTCCTGGAGGGTCCCGGAAAGGCTCCTCCTGTAAGGGTTCTTCTCGGCCTGGACGAAGGATTTGGCCCGCCGAGCGAGGCGCTGAGCCTCGGTGGCATCGGTGGGGAGCGATCGTCTGTCAACCGGTTGACGAAGGGTTGCCTCCAGTCGGACTTGTCGTTGAGGACACTCGGGTCCGACCTAGGCGGATGCACCAACCTTGGCTGGGCTCTGTTGACCCCGTGGGGGGAGTGGCCCAGGCGACCCGATGTCGCGCCCGGATGTCGGGGTCCGGAACCCTGGTCGTGCTGAACGACAGCACGCTCGACCAGCCCCCGGAGGTTCTGGTAGGTAGCCTCGGCCGGTCCGTTAGCTCGAGCGACCACGGAGCGATATTCTTCTTGAAGCGGCGTTACGGTTGGCGTGGGGGAAGAACGGAAGGTCGCTCGTTCCCTTAGCCAGCTGTTGACGCACCTGACGCACGCGGGCACGCGCGCCGGAAGCAAGTGGCGGCTCGGGCCGACGTTGCTCCAGGTCGGCCTGTAGTTTGTCAAGCTCGGCTTTTTAGGCTCCTGGTTCTTCGCGCTGCTGCTGGAGGTCGATGAGGCGACGCTGGCGGTGTGCATCGTCTTCCTGCCGGGACCTTTCCCGCCGCACTTCGTCGCGCGGGAGGTGGGTCCCAAGGATTGCGGGGTGGACGATGGCCCCGTCGCGCCCGCCACGTTGCACTTTCCGAGAGTTCATCTTGCGCGGGGGGCGCTCCCTGTCGGAGTTGGATCCTTAGCGGGAGGAGTGAAGTAAGCGCGTAGCCGGTCATGGCCACGAGTCAAGAGCTTGCGGAAGGCAGGACCGTCGTCCCGCGTAGGTCGCACATAGCGTCGCCGGAGGTGATGCTAGTGCGCGACGAGCCCGCCTGTGAGGCCCGCTCGGGGGCCTCAAGGCGGAGGTTGCCGAGAACGTCGGCGACCGCGTCCAGGCTTGTGGGAGGTGCCTGGTCCCAAAGGGCGGCGGGGATGAGAACGGGATCCCCTGCCGCTGTGACGACGAGGTCGAGGGAGCCGAAGCGGATCCAGCCCCTCGACGCCGACGAGTCGTCGCGAGAGAAGGAAGCCATCGAGGAGGAAGATGGGAATCCGAAGGCGAGGATGACGACGCGCGAAGGCCCCTACCTGGCGCGCCAACTGTCGGTGTTTCGTGCACCGGCAGTACGAATTTTTGGTTTAGTGGGGTCGCGTGCTCCCTCTCCTCGAATGGTTGACTCAAGAAGCCAGAGATTTATACTGGTTCGGGCTGAACGTCCCTACTCCAGTCCGGGTCATTGGGGTGTATTGTTCTTGTGAGGTGAAACGGAGGTTACAGGCGAGACGAGGGATCCGATCGATCTTCCTTGTGCTCGTCGGGCTCTTTCATTTGGTCCCCCCCGGTTCCCCGGGGCCCTGCCTCTCCTTATATATCCGAAGACGACAGGTTACAATGGGAGTTTGGAGAGAAAAAAGAAAGGGGTCTTGTACGCCTTGGAGTATGATCTTCTGTCTTGTCGTTCGACCGGGCTCCAACTGCCTCCACGCCGGGCTAGTAGCCCTATGACGGGGAGTCTTCGATTGTGCTGACGAGATGGCGTGCTGCTCTGTACGGACGTCAGTCTCGGTGGTTAATGGTACTTGACCTTGGCCTGATTTCGAGAAGGGGCGCTCCTCTGTGGTGCATCAGTGATGATGGGACCGGGGCTTGACTTCTTGGCACATCTTCTGACATTCTTGGGAAGGGACCGCCTACCCTGGTACGAACGTCAGAGGGCGTTACGCACACAGAGCGGTTGGCCCTTCACCAGTACTGGTCTTGGTCCTTCGAGCGTTTACCGGAGCCGGCCGACCATGCACCCCGACCTGGGGGGTCCGGGTCCGCCGACCACCTGGGGCTGGCTCCAAACGGTGCCAGGTCATCCCTTCGTGGCCCACAAACCTTCGCCAGAGCTGGTCTGTTGAAGGATGTCAGCCCGCTCGAGGTCTCGGGCTGATGGAGGTACCCATGGTATGGATACTCGTCAATAGGTGACATACAATCTTTGTTCGAAAACGAAGTCCTGAGTGGTTTATGGGTCGCGGCAACACACCTAGCAAATAATGCATGGTGCATCATGAGCAGCTCCGGTTATGATAGCGAGTGCATATCCCAACACCATAAGAGCTTTCAGATCATTTTTGGTCGAGCAAGCCGCCCTAAGGATGGCCATTTCTTCCGCCCTAAAAATGTTGGTATTCTAAAGGCAGGTAAAGCTAGCCCTGGTTAGATCCAAGAGCTGTATGCCTAGGTAATTAACAGCTTTACTGTCATTATGCTGAGGTAATTACTCGGATCTCGGCATAGTGGCCAACAAAATATCGGGCATCCTAATACTTTATCAGCTACTACACCATATTCAGAGCGTTACAGCAGAACAATAATTAGATACTGAATGGCACCTTTATTACAACCATCATGCCACGCAGGGCTGTAAGTTCAAAAGGTTAATTATGCAATTGACCGATACAACGAAATATAATACATCTTTATTACCATGGGGACCTCTCAGGACAAGGTATCGGTCCCCTAGGGAACGATCCACCAGGAGATGGTCCACTAGATACCCTAGTCCTCCTTTAGATAGTAGTAATAGTAGTAGTCTGCCTCCTGAAGGTCCTGGTCCTGCAAATGATCCTCACCCCCTACCTCTGAGGCGCATCCATAGGACTCACCTTCTAAGCAAAAGGGGTTTAAGCAAGAGTGAGTACGGAGTACTCATTAAGTATTAATAATTAAGAATGCATTAAATAAGTTTCTCTCATGATTACTGACTGAGCAGTGCTTCTATGTTTTTTCTCCTAATACAAATTGCACAAATCTTAAAGCAAGCGAATGGGTAAGTAATCACCATCTACCCTTCATTCATGCTTTAATAGTTGTGCAATTTTTAAAAAGAAGAGCATAGAAGCACCTCTCTGATTGTAATCCATCAATTTCTCCCCTTCCCTCCAACTAAGTTTTTACAGAAGATAGTTTTATTAAAGAGTTGTTCATTTTATCATTCTGAAGACACTACTAACACTGTATATGAGACAGACTTAGCTTCCGTAGTCTCCAATCTAAGAGACTGGCATGAATTCATGATTTTACCCTACGCAAGTTTGTACCACTTTACCCATAGTGACCTTATGATGCCCTAGAACGTTTATCACTAATCCAGTATTAAATCTCCACCCCTGCACTCGAGTTGGGGACACCCACCCAGGCCGCCCACAACTCACAGATACAGTTGTTACTCTGATTCTAACGGCAATAACCCACCGGCTTCAAATATAGCGCCGTCCAATTGGTTTCAATCCTTTGGGCCTACCGGCATATCCCAGAGGCGCGCCCCTTAACTTACCCTTGGTGGAGATATCAATACCTTCCTCGGACAACATTTTCTGACTGAATTTCCACACTATGGTTGATACTCATTTACGGCTCATTGCCCAAGTGATAGATTGTTTGATCTTATATAATAACATATGTAGAGAACCCCACTGGCCTACCATCATTCTCATCGGCGTTCTCCACCCACCAATATTATCCCAACCTATTAATCTAGTCATTCCCGTTCAACCCATTCATTTTCCAATATCATTCATCACCTCATTTATCCAACCATTCTGTGATCCAATTTCCCACTTGTACAAATTCTAACCTTTCATTTATAATATAGATTTCAAATGCAAGGATGATAGATATAATATGAAAACATTTAGAAACATTTAGTAAACTCATGATCAAAGAAACTTGCCTGGTATAATATTAGAATGTACGTCCTCGCTCAATGGTTGGTTTTGGTCCGGTTGATTTAGGTCTAGTCCTGAAAATTTTACCATCTATTTGTTTTTCTATTACTTAGATTTTGAATCTGATTGGTGGTGTCCAACCACTTAGTGATACTATTAATTAGATCCCAATTTAATTACTAATCTCTACTAGTTGATTTCGGTTCTAGCTGTTTTATCACAGGAACGGCTCATTAACGTAATTAGCTACCGATTGCAGCGACTTCCTCAAAACCCAAATTTTTCAGCTCATTAACGTAATTAGCTATCGATTGCAGCGACTTCCTCAAAACCCAAAATTTTCTCTTCTTCTTATTTTTCTCTTTTCTTTTCTCTTCTTTCCCTTTTCCTTTTCTCTTCTCTTTCTTTTCTATCTTTTTATTTCTTTCTCTTCTATTTCTTCCTCTTTACAGTATACAGGGCGTTGCTAAAACTACAAGACAAGGAGTTCATACTTCTTCCATACAATTTGAAGTAAGTTTCTCGCTGGCTAGTTAAATTATTCGTTGAATTCGTTCATTACTCTTATCCTAGGAGTAATGACTATAGCATCATACATGCGTATGTAGGTTCCACTGGATTCTCGTAGTAATTACTCCAGAAAAGAGCAAGATGCTGATCATGGACCCGCTGGACAAAGATAAAAAAGACTACGAAGAGCTGTTAAGTCTAATGAATGAGGCGTTCAAAAGATATTGTACAAAAAGCTTGAGATACCGCCCATTCCAGAAATCCCTTCCAGTCCGTACTAAATTTCCGGTACGCACGCAAGCAATATTCTTATATCGCATTTCATATTAAATAATTCCTTCCATGTCATCTTAGTTTATTCAATTTTTGCAGTGCCACAAGCAGCCGAGAGGTACAAATTTGTGTGGGTACTTCGTGTGCCAATACATGCGCGAAATCTTAGGTTCTACAATAGTAGACAATGATGTAGAGGTTTGTCATGTTAACTTTACACATTTATTCTCACCATTTAATTTCTATATATAAACTCTGAGATTTATTTTTCCTACTTGTAGCGCCTCAAATTGCCTACGGCAGGACTGTTTCCTCTTGAAATCCAAGCCATTCAGGGACAGCTCGCCTACTTCATCATGAAGGAAGTCATCAACAAAAAGGGCGAGTTTTATGATGAAGACAACAACGATCCAGTGATCCAAACTCTTCTTACACGTCCTTCGCCTCCAAACAACTCTGAAGGCTCGTAGGCTTGTAGCTTAGGAAGTAGTTGGTTCGTTAGTAGATCTGAAGTCTGTAAATGTGGTTAGGATGTAGTGTTGATGGTGCTCATCTTTGTATTCCCCGAAGATGACCATCATTGTTGGTTTATCATTTGTAATGTGTTGAATGGGTTACCACTTATAGTTCGCTAGCAATTCCTGTTTGCATTATGTTGCTACAAAAGTTTAGTATTGTCGGGACCCGAATTTGCAAATCCGGACCCTCTGTGTATTCAGCACTAGTCCAGGAACGCGCTAGTGCACACAGTCTCAACATTGGTAAATATCACAATCATACTCAACGAATTAATAAAGTACTTAAATAGTTAACCAAACTGGTTGCTCGACCTTATGGTCAAGTTACAAATATACGCCACGCAGGGCGAAACTTATTAAAAGAGAAATAACTGCAGCGGAAAATAAGATAACTTCGTGGCGCCATCCAGTATACCACAGGCAAATGACTGGGCTCGCTCCCTAGTTAGGCGGTTCCTCTTGGATCTCCTCCTCCAAAGCTGGTGTAGATTCTTCTTCAACTGGTGTTGTATTGCGGCAAGGGTTAGTACTTGGTACTCAGCAAGTCATGCACAGAATGCAGCTAATATACTACATGCATGGCTTAATACAAAGGAGTGGCTCAAGGTATATTTGCAGTAAAGAGCATTTAACAAGTATCATAAGTAGATTCGAAAGCAGTAGAAACAAGTATAACATCAATAACTTTTCCAGGAGTTAAATAAACATCTTTCCCGATTCTAATCCACATTTCCATCAACATCACTATTAAACCAAACCCAACCTTTTCAAGACCAAGTTATTTTCAAGAAAGTCTAAACCTTAACTGTAATTCCCGAGCGATGTCCAATACCGCGAACACAGCTATTCGAATAGATTTTACACTCTGCAGAGGTTATGCACTTTACCCACAAGATACAGCCAAACACCACAAAGGTGAGTGTCTGTAACAAAGTCTTTCGGAAACTTCTAACAACACAAGTGGTCCTCTCCGGTGTTGCACGCTAACCCTTCCCTTAGCGAAGGCGAAGTTTAGGCCAAACCACCGTTAGATGGGTACCTGGCGCGACCGACGCTCTCTCGCACAACTACACAAAGGGTGTAGTTGACATCCTGAGGTCCCACAGGTACGTTATTAGCAACTTAATCAACCAGGTCCGTCCCATTACAGACATGTGGTTGCACGCTTAACTCAGTTCAAAGGCTTGCAAGGTTAAGTCCTTAGGGTGACCAGGGCAAGACTATCCGAAGAATCAACACAACGTTCCCGGTGCCACAACCGGCCCACCTGATCATTTTTGCCACATGCCCCGGTCGAAAACTATTTATCAAACCCCAGTTGATTACCATGCACCACGTGCCTTCAACATCACATGATACCTTTCCAAAACAAGTTCAATATATCATTAAGTCAGCATTAACATTTGATTGTCCAAAAATCATGTCATGAGCACGTAGCAGGTCTAAGCAATATACTACAACGATCTAAAATCCCATGTTGGCAATTTAATAATGTCCAACTATTTAATCCTCAACTAGGGTGACAAGGGGGTCATGGCACGTATTTTATTAACCAAGGTGTCATACAGCAATTTGGCATTTATCTAATTTCCCATAATTAAATAAAGTATTTTCTAATTAAACTAGCATGCAATAGTTTTAAATCGAATTAATTTGAAATTGGGATCAACATGGTCAAAGCACAACTTGCCTTCCAAAAGTACTTGTTCTTGGTCCTGAGCTGGCTCCTGGGTCAACACTTCTCCTTCGAAGCCTTCGGGCACTTCAACGTCTACTCGTAAAGCGTGCAAATAGCAATAAATAAATAAAACAATAGACAAAAAGTGTCCAAACATCCAAATAAAGTTCATAAACAAAGAGCATAATTTTATGAATTTTTAGAAACTGGAATCGTCAAATTCGGAGTTGAAACGCAAAAGTTACAAGCATTTAAAGCTTACATAATCAATTAAATATTATTACAGAGAAAAACTTTAGTCAAAAAATTAAATAAAATTCATCATTAGGTAGATCTCAATTTTATACAAATTTAGAAATTTGAATCACTCAAATCGGAGTTAAAATGCAAAAGTTATAAGCGTTTGAAGTTTGAAACAAATTCTGAAATCAATATTTCAAATTAATAAATCATTTTCTTTTTCGGAAATTCATTTATTGCGTCAGCGTGACACGTGGACCAACCAGGAGCCGCCACGTCGCCTTGGGTCCATGGACCCGGCGCACGGTTTGGCTCGGTCCACCGTGGACTCGGTCCACGGCTCGTGTCGCTGACAGGTGGGCCCTGCCGGTGACGTCGACACGGCCACCGGAGTGGGTCGACAGCGCGCCACCGTGACGTCAGCGTGACGTCATGGTGCGGTTTGCTGGGACGCTGACAGCTGGGCCCCACTGACACGCGGGCCCCGCGTGTCAGAGACACGCTCCACGCGCGGGCGCTGACCACGACGGTCGGCCTCCCGGCCACGTGGCTAGATCTCGGCCGTTGATTTGAAAATCAACGGCCCAGATTGGATCTGGCTTAACGCGTTTGGAAAACAACTCGGCTGATCTGGACCGTTCGATCTTGATCGGACGGTCAAGATCCAATCTAACGTTTACAACGCGGCTAACCCTAACCGTTTGATCTAGATCTAACGGCTGAGAATGGATCTAGTACTGAGCGGTTTAGGCTACGTGGCACGATCTAGACCGTTGGATCTAGATCCAACGGTTGGAAATAGATCTGGGATTAGCACGTGGGATCTCACCGGGGGGTGACGTGGCGTGATCTGGGCCCTTGGATCTGGATCGGACGGCTGATGGAGCTCGGTCGACGGCGATGGCTTGCGACGGCGCTGGTTCACCGGAGACGAGGACGGCGATCACGGCGACGGCGTTGCGGGGCTCCTCCGGCGAAGTGAGTGGTCTCCTCTGGCGCGGCTTGACCTCACGGTTCCGGATCTGGGCTCAACGGCGGCGCAAAACCGTGGCGGAACGCACGGCCAACTACGGCGAGCGATTGCGGCGCAACCACGGCGGCTTAGGCGGCGTGAGCTAGGGCTACGGGTGCGCACGGAAGTCGGCAACACGACAGCGGCAGCGGAGCATTAAATAGGGCCCTCGGCGTCCGTGAAACGCGCGGAAACCGAGGCCCACTCCGTTGCGGCGGCGGAATCCGAAAGGGATTCGAATTGGGTGACGTGGCTCAACGTCAGCCGTTGGATCAAGATCCAACGGTGCGAGGGTTTGGGCTCGGGTCTGGCTCGGGCGAGCTGGCTGGCTCGGTCGGACTCGGGCTCGGTGACGTGGCTCAATCGTGGCCGTTGGATCAAGATCCAACGGTCACGCGGGTTAGGGTTCGGCCGAGCGGGTTCGACCGGAACGGCTGGCTCGGGTCGGACTCGAGTCTGACTCGGACTCGGGTCCGGTCGGATGAACAATAAAATCCACTCGATTTTCCAGCGATTAAATAATCAAATTAATTCCCAGAAATTCATTTAATTCATTAAAAATAGCAAAACACTCAAAAAAATTCCAGAAAATTTCTGGAAAATATTTTGGACTCAAATAAAATATTTCCAACAAAATTTTATTTGCAAAATCAAATTCTTTAATTATTTCAAAAGGGGATAAATTCAAATAAATTCCAAATAAATCCAAATAAATTCCAAAAATTCACCAAGGTGCCAAATCACACATGAATTTAAGAAAAGCAAAATTTTGGGGTGTTACAAGTATGTTTGAATTTTGGGCCCCACATCTCCACCATTGTTTTGGTATGTAATGTATCTTTTCCAGATCTGCCACCACATCGGGAAATTGGGATGCCATCGCTCTCTCCTTCAATGACTGAGGTATTTGTTACCCAAAAATTAGTATGAAACTATTATGAGTAGAATAATAGCTGAATTGACATCAAGATTTCATGTTATCTGTATTCCTTAAATTGCATATATGACATTTGGATCTTTTTTCAGGTGCTGTATAACATTCTTCATTGGCCCACCAAGCCAAATTCGAACCTAGTTGTGATAGGTACCTATTCTTTAGTTTTGACTTGTGATTTTAATCTATTCTTGTACTTATCTGTTGGCTATTTTGTTACTGAATACAGGTATACAGGTATAGCAAACACAATGGATCTTTCGGAAAAGTTATTGCCTCGTATTTGAAGATCCTTTTAAGAGCAAACTATTGAATTTGCTTCAAGAAAGGTTTGGATCGCAATACCACATGAATATATATGCTACTATACACTCATATCTTTTCATCCATGATTGTTGCTTAGTCCATCTAATCTAAGTTTTGTCTAGAGATGATTTTAAACCATAGGTCTTTTACTTGAAGGTTATCTTCTCCTAACTGTATATAGATCCTCCATGACATAGCTACCTTTTGCATCCATTTGTTTCACTGTTAGTAAGCGAGTTAGTTGACATTGATAGAAGTCAATGGAATAAACGGATTTGTAGCAATGCAGTGTAGTGACATTGACTATTATTTGCCAATTGTTATTGCATTAAATATGGACATTGCTTATATCACTGAGTTTCATCATATCTGTTTCTCCATATCTCACTTCTAATTAACTTTTCTAATATGTATTAAACAGTCTGGACAGACTTTTTCTTTTGCGAATAGAGGTACCATCTATATATGTATTGTAATTGTATTCACCTATTCACTAAAACATTGTACTTTGGGTTTATTATATCTTTATGGTTATATTCGACTTGACTGTTAGTACCAATTTGCCATGTACTTTGGTTGTAAAATTTTACCCCTCCATTTGTTTAAAGTCGATCCAAAATTCTATATAGCCCATTAAACTTTGATCCAATATTTGTAGGAAATGGTGTTAGACTGAGGCAAGAGGAAGCTAGGAGGTACAGACTTTGCCAACTTTGCCTTTTTATGTTCTTTTTCTCCTTCCATCTGGATTCAGCAACATTTCTTCTATCTCAGACCTGACATTCAGACCTTCCTATTTCCCTTATAGATTAGATTTTGTTTTATATAAAAAAATGACTAGTGGATTTTTCATGATAGATGAGATCTTCTTTTCCCTTTTGTTTAGTTTCTCTTATAGTGATATGATGTATAGTATTCTGAAGGTGTCACCAAAAGCACGTGGACATACACAAGGAGTCAAGATAAGAGATGGCATTTTTTGCAGTGAAACCCTATGCATTAGTGCTTTTCAAAATTATTTGGAATGGCCATGAAAGTGTTATGTCCTCATCATACTCTCTGCTTCCTTCTGCAGGCCAACATGTTAGAAGGTGGTGGTAAAACTCCTATATTGAGCCCAGTTGAACTTGAAGAAACTGGCTACAAACTCATAGCCTACCCCTGTCTCTGTTTGGGGTATCAATGCATGCAATGGAGGTTTGTTGCTTATAATTTATACATGTTAGTCAATTACTTTATACTTCATATCAGCAGCAAAAGTTTCTTCATCTGATTTGGTACTGAGTTTTTCTACACCATACGCATGAATGTTGGTGACCATGCTAAATCTTTGTCCTAACGTTTGATTTACTTAGTAGCTTGCAAATAAAGATACATTTGGTTTCATATGTGTGAAAGAAAATTGATATATACCAAACAGTTTAGAATCATGTATGCTGGTATATCTATCACCTTATTCTGAGATTCCATTGCAACGCATGGCTATCACTTTCCTGAACCCACTGTTATTTGTGTGCTGTTTCAGAGGGCATGGCTAGCACTTTCTTGAGGCTAGCCAGAAATGCTGGATTTTTTTTATCGCGGGACGGGGTTATTAGTGGCGGTTGGAGAGAATAATATCAGTGACGGTTCCAACTAAAACCCGCCACTGGTAATAATATCAGTGACGGTTCCAATTAAAAACCGCCACTGATATTAGACGGTTCCAATTAAAAGCCGCCACTGATATGGTAATATCAGTGGCGGTTTTTAATTGGAACCGTCACTGATATTATTATCAGTGGCGGTTTGAAAACCGCCACTGACAATCTTCGATTATCAGTGGCACTTAATCTGTGGCGGTTCAAAAACCGCCACTGATGTCTCTTTCGAGCCGCCACTCATGTCCCTCTCCATAGTAGTGCTTGGTCTATGTTCTTCTGTTGGTTTAGTGCTTTCGTTAGACTCAAAAAATTCAAATGTTTCTCTCAAAACAACAACTCCAGTATGTTGCCACAGATGCTTACATCTCTTGGTACTTGTATGAGGTATGTGAATACACTAATCAAGTAGCTTTCTTTCTCATGAATTGACACTACTACAGATATGGCCTTCAGTACCGGTTGACAACGGCCATCAGTACCGGTTTTTGAACCGGTACAGGCCATCCGGGACTGATGCCCATTGGGCATCAGTACCGGTTCCACTAACCGGTACTAATAGACTATCAGTATCGGTTGGAGGCTCCAACCGGTACTGATAAGCTACACAAAGATTTCTATTTTTCTGGAGGTTACTCATCCTACCACTCCCGCCTGTAGCTAATGAACCGGGACTGATATAATTGTCAGTCCCGGTTCATGCGTAACCGGTACCGATGGGCCGGTATGGAAGGCTAGTTTTCTAGTAGTGTGATTTTCCTTTATCTACAGCCTTGACAGCCATTGCTACTCTTGATTAGGTTCTACAGAGTCTTCCGCACAGTAATGTTGAATCTGAAAATGAGGCAGTTAAGGAAATGTAGCTGAATACTGCATCGGCCTCTGTAATAGGATCTGGAGTAACAATACCGGGTAAGTACAGATGCCACCATTTTAGCTTGTTTGAACAAAATTGATAGCACAATTTTCTGTTGAATCATTTACACCGGGTCTGTTTGTTTTTGTTTTTGATTTTAAATTTTGATCACAGAAGCTGCATAAAAAGCAAATAGCCCGATTCCAATAATCAATTCTCATAATCCAATCCACCTATATACACTAGAATCCATAATTCACTTCATACGTGCTTTTGGATTTCAGCTTTTAAGGAATCAGCTTCTCTACGATCACAATTCAGAATCAACTTTTAGAAAACAAAAATAAATAGCTTTTAGAGAATCTAAAACAAAAACCTATACCTGGAGGAAATGATTTATAGCCTTGCCTCCCAATGTCAATATATTGTTGCAGAACCTCATTGTTGGCTCAAAACCAAAAGGATTGTGAAAGTTGCTCGAACCATGCATTGTGCTCAGGAACTTGTGCTTGCTGTGATTTAGACTGCTGCTATCTGTAATCTGCAAATTGGACTGTGTACTCTTTTCACCGAATTGGATTTAGCTTGTTGGTATTTTATTTTATTTTATTTTTTATTTTGAGAGAGAGATAGTATCTTAGTTTGTCAAGTCTCAACTGCCAGTTCCGTTGCCTTGTTATGTAATGTTTATTGTGCAGCCCAGTTGGAAGTGCAAGCAAATGCAGTCCAATTCCAATTTTGGCAGGTCCTTACTTAGTCTCTTTGGCCCATTTAGAATAACTTTTGGGCTTAGTGTCATTGGAGGTATTCTCTCTGATTATTTTTATAAGGCGCGATTTGACTTGATACGATGTTCAAGTTGAACTTTGATCGTTAATTTCTTTTACAATATTTTGTTCGTAGCTACAAAATCATAACTATAGAAAATCTTTCAAATACGAATATAACGGTATCACTTTGTGTCATATAATCTATGTATTGTTGAACTATTTGTTAATCAAGTTTACAAACTTGTGATCTCGAAATGTGTGCATCTTATAAAAATCAAAGGGGGGAATACCTGGCTAGGTCATGAACCTTCTCTCTTTTGTGGGCTTATTTAGGCTGGGTCATGCAAGATGGTCTGGCCAAATGGCCCAGATAAAGAGGTGAAATGTTTGGATTTGACTATAAGATCAGCATGATAGTGGGAAAAAAAGTTCTTCTAGAGTAAATTTTGAGTGAAAAATTAATGATGAGTTCAAATAATGCAGTAACTAAGGTTTTAAATCATAATTTTTGTGGTTTCATGATAAGGCCCCGAAAAAGCTATTTACCTTTTCTTTTACGGCTTAGCTTAGCATTAAAAATTACAGCACGGCTATAGCTAGCTATTTAGATAAACCTTGGCAGTGCGTCCAACCTAGGCCACTCCTATTCGTATGACCATTCTTTTTAATGAATTATTCACCGGAATTTTGCTCGTTTCCATTACCGGTTGCTTTTATTATATCACGCTCACAGATCTGGCTCGCACGCCATCATGCATCAGCACTAATCTTAGTGCCACATACTGGTCATACAACAAAAGAGAGTAAACTAATTCAACTCTGCGATTGACGAGACCGATGGATTCAGATCCTGAAAAACTGTCGACATTCGAACTCGATCATTGTTTCCTTGACTACGTGACACGTATTCAGATCCTCTACGTTCGAATATCATTATTATTTAGATAGACTATCTCCAGCAATTTCCCTTCCTTTCCTTTACTTCTCTATATTCATTTCCTTTATTTCCTACTATCTCCAACAGCATCCCCTCGAAGGGATTTCTCTCTGGGATTAGAGAGAGAATCTGTTTCTAAAGGATTCTCTCTCCGAATCTCTTCTGAAGGGAAGGCTGAAGGGAATTTGCTAGAGTACTTAGGATCTGTTCGCGAAGGGATTTGAAGGCTGAAGAGAATCCGCTGGAGATAGTCTAACCCTAGATTAAAATCGAGGGAACGTATATACATGCTTGGTTTCATATATATATACTACTGACAGTACGCATGGGTCGGCCGCGCATGGATCGTTTTCTTGCATATTTTTAGTGAACAAACATTTGGTCGGAATTTTACCAGCCAAATATCGACTTGGAGATGAGAATATATACCAGATTTGTGATCTAATTTCATACTATAACACAAACCTGCAGCGTACTGGAAAGGCGTAGAAAAATGAGAGAGAGAGAGAGAGAGAGAGAGACAGAGAGAGAATAAGTTGGGTTTTTGATTCCTGTAGCCGCCTACCTCACATGGAAATGCAGTACTAGTAATAAGACACACACACACATGGACTCTTCCCCTCCATCCCAACCGTCCATTGGTTGCCGGTGCACGTGGCATGCATCCATCAACCTGTGGCATCTGAATTAGTACTGACTATTGCTCTTTTTTTCTTCTTCCTTTTCTTCTTATTCTTATTATCACATGGATTTCTGTTGGTCAAAGGAATCCAAACTTGCATTGTGGTCTTGTGCAAAAGATTTGGACGGGAAACATTTCCTTTTGAATATGCTGCCCATGCCATGTAAAAACAACTAGGTCCGTAAACACGGCGCATGCCGCGCGCGTGAACGAAAAATGATTTTGTGTTTTTTTTTCTCAGAGAAAAAATAGACTTAGACGTATTTTCAAATTTTTTAGAGGCTCGAGAAACCTTAGAGATCAAGCCAAGGAAAAGTACACATCTTTCTATTGACGAAAATATTTTTTTTACGCAAAATGGAGAAAGAACCTGGGCCCGTAAGCGCGGCACACGCTGCGCGGGTGAACGAAAAATGATTTTGCGTTTTTTTCCCGAGAAAAAAATAGACCTAGACGTATTTTCAAAATTTTTGGAGCCTCGAGAAACCTTATAGACCGAGCCGGGGAAAAAGTACACATCTTTCCCGTGCGCGTGGACGAAAAATGATTTTGCATTTTTTTCCGGAGAAAAAATAGACTTAAACGTATTTTCAAACTTTTTGGAGGCTCGAGAAACATTAGAGATCGAGCCGGGGAAAAGTACACATCTTTATGTTGATGAAAATATTTTTTCGAGTAAAATGGAGAAAGGACCTTAGCCCGTAAGTGTGGCGCACGCTGCGCGCGTGAACGAAAAATGATTTTGCGTTTTTTTCCCGGAGAAAAAATAGATTTAGATGTATTTTCAAAATTTTTGGAGGCTCGAGAAACCTTAGAGACTGAGCCGGGGAAAAAATACACATCTTTCTGATGATGAAAATATTTTTTTCGGGGAAAAACGGAGAAATGACCTAGATGTAAAAATCGGGGACCTATTTGTTATAGTTTTGGACCTCACCACTATACCGAAAAAGTAGAAAAGGGCTCGCTTGCGATTTACATTTAACGGGAGGGTCTTTTCGTAAAGTAGCGAGTGAGGGACCTAAACGCGATCCGAAAATGTTAATCTTCCGCTCACAGAAAATCACGAAGGACCTTTTGGTAATTTGTAAGGATCTATTCGCGATTTGGAGAAATGGAGGGAGTTTTGCGCAAAAATGCCAGGGGGTGACGTTTCTCTGTTTCTACCAAAATTGTGGCGTGGCTCGGAGGCGCCGTTTCTACGCACTTTAAGAGTGTTAATACTAGGAAGATATGCGCGCTACGTTGCGCCGATGATAATATTACTTGTTTGGCAAAGATAAAGTAAAAAATAGTTAAGGTATCACATGCTATAGAAATGACTAAAGTTGGCAGAAGGCCTAGGCGTAATTTTGATTTACCGATGGAGGACCTCTTTGCGATTATACAAATATCTGGGGTTATTTTTGCAAAAAAAAATAGCAAAAGGATCTATCTGTAATTTTCTTTTTTTCGTAGGGCCCCCACGTGAAGGCAGTGAGGTGGAGGGCTTGAGAGCTCGCCGATTCCAGGAGCTTTAATAAAGTTAATTTGCTCGAGGTCCTGAGTCCGAGGCTTAACAATAACATATATATATATATATATATATATATATATATATATATATATATATATATATATATACTTTTTACATTTAGTTATTTTCATGTTATATATTCCCTTTCGCTTTAATCTACGGAGAATGCTATCAATTTCTTTTCTACCGTGCTGTCTAGTGAATTTTCTATCTGCATGCATGATCCTCCACTACTGCACAAACCCTCATCACAGACAGTTCACAAACCTCATCACAGACAGTTTTGTGAACCGTCTGTATCAATCTGTCAGTGATGACTATAAGCCATCACAGACGATTTTCCAATCATCAGTGAAAAAAGTCATCACAAACGCTGTGATATGATGTTGATTTTCTATTTTTTTTAGTAATTTTGATTTATTGGCTAGGCTCAGGAAATGCTATCCATGCACTCTGATGATCAGGAAATTGCAGGACACGAGCATGAATAATCATTAGTTAATCATAGACTAAGCACCATAGCGACAGATCTGGAAAAAGCATAGAACTAAGAAAATATATCCAAAGCAAGTCTTCTCCTATGATGCTCTACACATTTGAGCTGTCAGAGAGCATCACACAAATCGACACTAGCATCCATGGTTCCTAGGAATCCAACACATCTACACATTTTAAGTAATGCAGTTCATCATACAAAAAAAAGCAAGATTTTGTGAATCACAAGACACATAAGCTATGTGCCTATTTATGTACAGTTGAATCATTGGGACACAACACAAGCATGCATCCCAATCTAACATCAAGGTTAGGCCTATACTAGAGTAAGATCTACCCATGGCTCATCATACAATCAAGCATGCTAATCACACCTTGCAAAATCCTTACAAATACACATATACATATTCATTTCCATAAACTATAACAAACTTGTGCTTAGCAAAGAGGTAATTGAGTAATATTGGTTCCCACACATATGTATACACTGGTTAATCAAATTTCTTTAATTAAAATAAGACAACTGCATATAGGAGATACTAAAACAACTCACATATATAATCATGCACATAAATGACACTCCACAATTTGGTAATAAAGCTTGAGCTTCCAACACATTCAGTGGTACAAGAATTTGTGCACATAAGGTATTAAGGGCTATGGGATCTAGTCAAACCCTTGTACACATAACACTCTATGGAGAGTCATGGTTATTATATATAAGAGCATAATAGCACACTACTAAATATAGGACTTTATACATTTGATGAACAAATATGGCATGAACAACTTTAGTCCCTTCTCCATTTCAAGCATGATCATACAAAAAGTTCAGTTATAAGCACCACTTTCAATCTCTAGAAAACAAAATAGCAGTATACACATCCTTGTGCTAATCACATCACACAAAAGGTCAATCCTTTGAATCATACACATCTTAATCACAGGAATTCAGATCCATACACAAATATAGATGATAGTTGAACTAATCCCATTACTGTAAGGGCATAAGATTGCACTATAAAATTGGTCTTGCCAGAGCTTATGAGACACTCCAGGCTTCACACATTCATTTTCTGACATTTAACAACACAGTACATCTTCTAGCCCCATTTCACATGATCAAGCACAAAGCACAGAGGCCCAAATTCCAGCACATGCAAGTTTAATCAACAGAGAGCTAATTCATATAAGGAAAATTTCTGTCCATTAACTCTAATTTCAAAAATCTAATATGCCATGAAATACATAGAGCAACTAAGCAAGGGGATTTGGTACTTAGCTCACGGGTGGTCTGGGTAGAAGCCGGCAAGGGGATGGCACCATCATCGCCAAGGCCGTGGCGATGCTGGGACCGAGGAGCTAGTCGGGAGGATTTGAGGGCGACTTGGGGCAAAGAGAAAGGGGAGGGATGAGTAGAGAAGGGAAGAAGGGGAGAGTAAGAGAAAGGGAGGATTTACTTAGCTTGGAACGAGAGGGCAGTCGAGAGGCCAATGGAGTCAAAGGAGGTCGGCGGATGGCTCGGTGGCGACGAGGACTACCGAATCCAGGCGGTGCTAGGTAGGAGAGGAGCAAGGAGCTCGGGCCAAAGCGGAGGCGCGCATGGGAGAGAGAGAGAGAGAGAGAGAGAGAGAGAGAGAGACGAGGTAAGGCAGATCGGGTGGTGCACGGGGAGACCAGCGACCGGGGCTTAGAGCCGAGAGGCGTAGGAGAGGCCGACGACAACGCAGGGAGAAGTTGGTGCTCGGGTGTGCCTGCACAAAGAAGGAGGGGGGAGCTGGTGCTCGAGCGTGCCCGCGCTAAGGAGAGGGGAAATAGGGAAGGTGGCAGTTGGGAGTGGAAATGAGAGAGGAGCCGGAGGAGGCCAGAGGCTGGTGGTGGAGAGGTTGGCCCAGGACTAGGCGCCGGCGATGCTGAAGGCTGGAGATCGGCTATGAGAGAGAGAGAGAGAGAGAGTTAGCTAGGGTTAGGTTAGGATAAGTAGAGAGCTGGTTCGGTCGAAATGGCCCGAGTAAAAGAAATATATATATATAAATAAAATAAGTAAAAAAATAAATAAAATACTAGAAATGGACATTATAGATGGTTTTGGCTAAAATCATTTGTGATGTGCCCCTCATCACAGATGGTTTTAGTATAACTTTTTTTAAATAAAAAACAGTTGGTGATGAGGTGTCTAGTATAAAAAAACATTCAGTGATGAGGTGTCTAATATAACTTTTTTTTATAGTAGTGCTCTTCACTACGAACATCTATAGTACTGTCAATTTCTTGTCCACTATATATGTGCCCACTAGATGGAGTACTACGCGGACTTTGGAGATATGGTGACAACATTTCAATGGAGTACAACAGCAATTAGCCTCTCAAGCCGTCTCCACAAAACCCCACCAAGGATGGATGCATCGTCAATGCAGTAAGCAAGCATCTAAATGAAACATTGATCTCGTGCGTCCAGACACGAGTTAATGCATGGGGCACTAACACAAGCATGCCATGAGGCTACACACACTACACTAGCAGATAGAGCTTCAGTGCAAAGATCCAGGTAGGGGCGGAAATCGAGCCAAATCGTCGTTTTTTCTAGTTTTTTTCGAAATTGACACAGTTTGATTTAATATAATTTTATTTACAATTTGAAAGTATTTTTAGAGTCGAGCCAAACGAGCCGAGCCAGAGCAAAAACCAATTTCATTTAAAATTAATTCATTCAATGATTAACAAAAAAACGAGTGTAGTTAGAGCAATTTTGAATCGAGCCGACGAGTCCCCACAAACGAGCTTTTTTTCCAGCCCTAGATCCAGGAGGAATCTCTCGTACGTCCTTGCAAAAATCATTTGACAACACCACGGTCTACGGCTGTGATTTGCCAAGCCTATGACGGATTAACCAGTGTTAATCTCCAAAGCTGGCACCTGTTCTAGTGCTGGCGAGCGGTCCACACGAGTCTCCGGCCACACGGATTAACAGATTCTACTGCATAAGTGGCATGCCAATGATCAGGATTTGCCCCTCTCTTTTGAGACCATGCATGCATTCTTGTCACATTATGTTCTTCCACTACTACTGGAGGACACAGCTTCTTAAGTTGTGAGGCTTGTTCAGTGTGATTGGACATGTTTGTTGGCTTTAGCTCTGGCTCATGAACACATGCACGCGAACATGAAGAAGAACATATAAGTTTTGTGGTGATTTTTCTTGTGTTATTCATCTCAACCTTGAGGCTGGTTTTTGTACTTCGTACATAGGCATATCTATGGAATAACTTAAATCGATTTGATCATGATCATGATCTGTAACATCCCTGAATTAATTAAACAGTAAAAATAAAATATTTAAATGAGAATTTGATTCATTAATATCTTTCTGCAAATTTAAAAATTTTTGTTAAAAGATAATTGAATTCCTGAAATTTAGAGAGGGAAAAAGTTATAGAAGATAAAGTAGCCTAACATAAATCTTGAATACTAGATTAATCTTGAGAACTCCTTGATTAATCAAAGGGAGTAGTGTGAACACCCTGGAACCATGAATGATCGATTTTAATTAATAACTTTGATTAGAGATAGTACATCAACAGATAAAGTGAATTCATTATCATTTCTGATCCAAATCACTCATTACATGAGTTTAAACAACAACATTGTTTATTGATACACTGTAGCTTACATTTGCAATAAAAAGGAAATACAAAGATCTTTACAATGACATATAACAATTATGCGGAATACAGCTCTTACAATCCTTCGATTACATATACAATTACAATTACAACTCACATAACTATCTAAATACATATCTGGTTACAAACTACATTTCAAAAAGTAAAATACAAAACTATAAACTGCAACTCCTATGCTGACTTGATCTGCATCGTGTAAATCTGCATATTCAGTTGCACACATATAAGTATAAGAATGGAATAAAATGCATTAAGTTAGATACAATAAATAAATAAGAAAAGATTGCCGTCAGCTAAGTGAATCGCTCAGTGAGGTACCCTAGATTGTCCGGGGGCCAATCTGGCTCCTCTCACGATTTGTTTTTGCATCACTCGACAATTTACAAACCTGTTAAGTCGTAGACGCGAATATTCAGAAAATACCGCGAGGTAAAAATATTTTACCATAGTAAAACAGTAGAACCTTAGTGAGTAGAGATAAAGCCAAGCAACAGTGCCCATGGGACAACTCAGCCCATTCCAGAACCCACTGGAACCTCCAGGACCTTGAGGATGAGATAGGGTGAAGCCCAACCGAGTGCTCCAGAAACCAGCCACGACAAGGCCAACCGAAAACTCCAGAGAATCAGAGAGCAAGGCAAGTTACCAAGACATTTCCCCTCCGGCCGATCTCTCTAGGATAAACCTCAACCGAACTCAGGGCAAAGAGCCAACCAACTAAGTAGGAGTCAGGCCACATAAGAAAGGTCTTAAAAACTAGGACCAGGGCACTTACCAAATTATTCAATAAACAAACAGCCTAGCCGCAAAGGTAAGACTCCTTTCAAACACTATTGAACCCCCATCCAAGTAGCCGGCCATATAAGCTACACAAACTAAAATCATTACACTAACAAGATAAGGAGGATGCCCAACCGAGATCTCCAGAGCTTAGAAACCCACGTAAGCCTCTAGGCTTACCTTGCCGACTGAGAACTCTATACCCAACCAGAACTCCCCAGAATAGCCAGCCGGCCAAGCACATGGGTCAAGGCTAAGATCCAGCCACATAAGCAATATAACCAAGCCACCCCTCCGGCCGACCAACACCTTTAAAGCAATACCCAGCCAATCAAGTACATTGGGTTTTAAGCCCATATTATTACCCTGACAAGAATTAAATGAGAATCAATCCAGCCGCAAGACCCAGCTCTTTTTCATACCCTGTTGCACGCCCATCTTGTAGCTATAAAAGCCACACAAAGCCTCATAAGCCCCAGGGCACTATCAACGTAAGCCTCAGGAGCCTCAAATACCCAGGAGGATAAAACCCCAGGAAGACTGCCACCAAACCAACGAGGAGGAGGAAACCCAGAAGAGTCACGAAGACAGGAGCAAGTCCCTGAACCTCAAACCCAAGGACTGAGACCCCAAGCAAACCATTTTCAGGAGCAAGAAGGAGAGATCAAGCCTCCAGCTATATAAACGCCTGATCCTCCCCTTTCACACAAAGTAAGTCCCCACGAACTCAATTCCATTAAAAATTTATCGCTTCATACCCAGTAAAGCATGGAAATAAACTAGAATCAAAAGTGACAGTAAAAGGCTTAAGGAGGTGGTCTCGGTAGAAGAAACCCATCGGGGTTACGCTATGCGTTACTTCAACCCGAAAATACTCCCCCGGCATATTTCGAGCTTAAAGTCATCGTCATAGCACCATCCAACCGATGGGATCGCTAATTAGCAAATCGTCATAGACCAAAAGAAATAACTCAAATCACCAAACATAGTATCAATTTCATCAATTACTATGTAATCTAAGTTGAAGCTTATGTCATCATGTTATAGCCAAGTATCAGGGATATCGGAATAGAGCATGGCATTAATCCTTTATGAATTACGTTCCTGCTCTAGTTACTTCAATATAAGTATTCTCCATCAATACTCCAGTATTTCGCTCTCAAGGCATGGTATCAAATCCATCATTTACCATGCAAATAGGACATAAGGAAGCCGCTGATGTCGTATTGAGCATTCTGATCATCAAAATATGGCTTAGCATAAATTCAATGTGTGCTAAACTCCTCTATTCCATCATAAGTTCAGTATTAATTCTACCCTTCAATTTATTCAACACATCACAGATCAAGGAAGCATGATCTCAGCATCAATGTCTTAATTCCAATCATCATGAAACCCTAACATCAAGCAACACAGAATAATCCCCAAATCGCATTAAGGAGTCGGCATGTAAGGAAAAGGGGACAAGAAATTAGGGGATATCAAACCCTAAATCAAACCGGAACCATCATCATCCGGCATCCAGAGAGGGAGTAAGGAAGAGAGAGGATTAGGGTTACCAACCTTAATTAGGAAGAATAGAGAAGGGGGTGGAGAACCAAACCGCAAGGACGGGGAAGAGCCAGTGGAGCCGGCGTTTGACCTCGAAGGAGGCGGCGCAGTGCTGAGCCGGCGCAAGCAGACATGGAGGCGAGCCGGCGAAGCCGAAACCCTAGGGCGGAGGACCGGCGCAAGGGCGACGGAGAAGCCAGGCTAACGTCGCCGGCCTCGAGCCAAACGGCCAGCGGCGCCGAGCAAACCGACCAGATCGAGAGAGAGAGCAGAGAGACTTGAGGAATGGGGAAAAGAAAGGGGAAGAAGAGGATGAGACCGACCGGCTGGGAAAGGAAAGAGAGAGAAAAGGAAAGAGAAAGAAAAGAAAAGAAGAGAAAAGAAAAAAATAAAGAAAAAGGGAAAGATTAGGAAAAGAGAAAATAAAAAGGATAATAAAACAATATATGTGTCTCTAGGAAAATGAGTATTCCTAACATACAAAAAAAAAATTGAGTAAGGATGAATTAAGTTAGTAAATACTCATATTTTCGCTACATATACCTAGTTGGAATATAATCATAATACATATATGGGTAAACATACATATTTAACTTGCTTTGTATACAATCCATAGAACACAATCATTTGATACTACGATGATGATTAAATTTACTACTAGCCTAATCTGTTTTTATATATATATATACACCCTAAACTTTATGCATATGGAATATTTAGCCCTTAATTGACACGTACTTCCAATCGGTTGATAGAACATATAACAATAAATATATTAATGTTGGTAGGATCATTCCTAGAATACTCCTTAAAACACTACGATTTCATTTTGTCTAAAATCATTTCTCTTATAACTTGCTTTACATCTGAATCCTATTAAAGACATGACCCTACGAGAAATGAATCATGAGATTTGTAATATCGATGCATATGCATAAGTTGAATCATGTAAATTGTAGTTACTCTCACACTTGTAGTTTTATGAACTAATTAATATTAGTACAAGCAGCTTCATACCCTGAAAATGAATTATAGTATATTTAACCTTACAATCTTAGCTTCCTGAATTCGTAAAATAAAATAAAATAGATCATAAAGAGTAGGTATCGTGTGCAATGCGACCCCTAAAACCGTTAATCAATAATAAAAGACTAACATAAAAGTAACTCACTCACATACTTGTTTTATGTAATGATGTTTATTTGATTTTCCATCTGATTTCCTTTTGCCCTTATTGAAAGTGTTATTTGCTATTTGCTATCTTTTTCGCTATACGACGTGTAGAATCCGACGTCTCGGACTTCGTCGTCAACAATCTCAAGATGACGTCTTCGACTCGTCGCTAAAGACAACAAGTAGCAAGGCAAGCACCCCCTTGATCATATTGATCCTAATTTTTCATAATTAACTAAAATGTTGATTAAAACTTGCTTGCATATGCTATGTTCCATAAAATTGTATTTGGGTACCGGTAGATATACCTTATCATTGATAAACTTCCTCAATTGACATTGATATGTGAACCTTGATAACCCTAGCTCGTGGATAGACAATTGATGTCAAAATGGGTATATTCGATTATTACATGCATATGCTTAGCCATGCTTTAGACTGGGATACGAACAGATGGTTTTACTGTTCGTAATGAATATTTGACATATTGAAGAAAAATGATGAACCTGGTGAACTTTAATCTTGAACCTGATGGAATATTGTGATTCTAATGTTTTATTCTTTTTGAAAGTCAAACTATGATTTCGACGTGGGTGATTATTGGCAATAGCCGGAAGTGCAATTATTAACGCACGTAGATAGGGGGAGTATCGCCCATGTCACTTTAAGGACCGAACGTAGTGTTGCATGATCCAAGTAAACCGTACATCCACAAGTACTGGACTGGGACAGTCTTAACTTATTAAATTATTTGGGGATTAGCTTTGCACATTGGTAGGCAGTTGTAGCACGGGCATTCCGAATATTGGTTTGCTCGAGGGAGGTGTCATCACCGAGGTGTTGGCATCTGCCGTTGTAACGATGTACGCTGGCTATGAATTTGGGGTCATTTATTATTCCTGGTGGGTCACTAACTCCGGAATTTCTATTCCTGGTGGGTTACTGACTCCGGAATCCCTTTTACCTTTTTAGCTTCCATCATAGTCAGGGGTAACGTCATTGGGCTAGTGCAAAGTTAAGGTCCAAGTAACGAACAGTTTCGTTATGAACTCTCTGGCGGCACACCAAAGGAAGTGTGCTAATGATCTGCCACAAAGGGAGGACATTTCTTGTGGGTAAAGCTGTACAACTCTGCAGAGTCTAAAACTATTCGAATAGCCGTGTCCACGGTCATGGACGACTTGGCGAACTGACACTAGTTAGTTGTTTTATAAAATGATTTGGTGAGCTTACCCTTACAGATGATTCAATACTTGACATTACGTTGGCAAGGTTGAATTCATTTATTGTGCCACTGTGTGGACAAAAGTTTAATCTTCAGATAATATTTCATATGATGGGATTGGACGTTTCATTTCACTCACGAGGGGATGTGAGCCTCTTATTCTGTTTATGTTATTCTTACATATTATTTATGTATTTACATACTTGTTATTTCATTTTCTTTACAAGTTTCGCTTTCACTCTATTATTCAGTATTTACAATTCAAATTCCGCTTCATGCAAAACAACCGTAGAAACCCACTTTCTATTCAGCCTGCATATATTTCAGGTTTTGCAAACACTACAAGCCTTGCTGAGTACGCAACGTACTCACCCTTGCTATTATTGTTGTTTTTAGACAGGAACATCGACAGTTACTCTAACGAAGGAAAACGAGATTGTTAACGACGGTTCTTTCTAAGGCTTTACCTTGTCAGTTGCCTGTGGATTATGTGGCAAACTACAAGTCATCTGATTCTTTTGCTATGTTTAGTTGACCTTCTCGGTCATATTGTATCATTACTTCCGCTGTAATAAAATATAAAATTTTTTGTATGGTTGTGATTCCAAATTGTGTTTTGTGCGTGCCAGCCACTGATCATGGGAATGGTACAGTATGCACATTAGAACCTTACTTTTATGTTTGCACTATAGCATAAAAGTGAGGGTCTTACATGATCTCTACTTACCTTATAACATAGCAAGCCTACAATAAAAAGTCTGAATTATTTTCCAATCTATTCTTTTATTGCATACTCCTACTAAACTAACTAGTCAATATTATATCTAACAATTTCCCCCTTAATCTTGACTCATCGTTCTTCACCACGGCCGCAGCCACGCCCTCATCCTCACGATGAGTCATATCCCCTTGCCGTGAGAAGCTGCTCCTAAGTGCATGTCTCTCGTGCCTTGAGACGCTCCCCATGCGCCTTTAGGGACCTAATGACTTCCTTTAAGGTTATATTGTTCATGTCTCTAAAATGCTCCATCCACGAAGCAATGTTGACAAACTTGTTTGACACAGCTCGCAACTATCTCCAACTTCTTGTATATGACCAACAAGCAACGTGATTTTCATGTGAAATAATCCACCGATTCCGCATCACGCATGCTAAAACTTTCAAACTCTGCAACTTGCATCAACATCTCATCGTTGAGCGCTTGAGAGATGACCGCCAAGGTCATCTGATCCTTCTTCTCATCAACGACCGCAGTCGTGCTCTTGGGATCAATCACATCCCATACTCCTTGTGCTCACATGAGGATCTTCATCCTCATCACCTCATGCAACGTAGTTCATCCTGGACACCACTGGAAACTGGAGGGACATCGTGCCTTCTCTCATCAGCAGCCTCAACATCACCATGTCTTCGGTGTCTCTACTCGCAGCAGCACTGCTCGGCAAATGTAACATCCTAATTTTTGCATTTTATGGATTATAGTGCATTTGCTATTTTTTAGAATTTTTTGGATTTTATTTGTGGATTATTTGGAATTTATTTGAATTAAGCCTTTTTGCTAAAAGTATTTAAAAGTTTGAAAAGTTAAAATAATTCAAAATATCTTAAAATAATATTTTTTTAGAATTTTTCTGATATTTTTACTATTTATTTTGGCTTAAACTATTTTTAGGAATTGTTTTAATTGAAAAATCCAAGGAAAACTGTTTAAACAATATCGGGCCGAAGCCCATTGCGGCCCAGCCTGGGTAGCAGTGATAGGCCCAGTCAAGCCCAGTCAGCCTAGTAGCTGTGTTTCCCTAGCCGCGTGACCGTAGGATCGTGATCAAGCGGTTGCAATTGGATCGAAACCCTAGCAAATCCTGACTATTGGTCTCCATGTGCAACCTGGATGCATCCACATCGTAGTGCATTGCATCCCTTCATCTGCCACATGGATGGTTCATAGTCATCATCTCTGAGACGAACTCGGAGCAGGGGAGTCGTGTTCGCCATGGAATCCATCTCTGTCTTGAGCACAATTTGATCTCTTTGGGGCTATTTAAGTGCACATCTGAATCGCGTTAACTTGGCAAACCAAAACCCTAAGGTAGTTGACCAGATCCCTCCGCCATTTGATGTCATCGGAGAAGAAGGTAAGCGTGTCACTGCGATCGCAAAGACTAGATCTATCCGATGGTGTCCTTGTTGGTCACCGCCGGCAACCATAGGGATCAGAGCACCATTGTACGACATGGCAAGATCGGCGAATTGCATCTAGAGCCATCTCATCTTAATTGTTAGTGCCACATTGGATCGTCTGCTGAGGTGTTGACTTGGTTAGCGTCTGCGTACGTAGCCTAGTTAGCTTGGTCTGGGCCCAGGTGTCAGTGACTGAGCCATGTGGGCTGTGTCCACCATGGACCGGTAGTGGCCTATGGACTCAATCTTTGAAACCCGGGCCCACATGTCAGTGTAATTAAGGATTTCTAGATTTGTTTTAATTCAGTTGACGTCATTAATCAGATTTTTCTTTAGAAATTAATTCAGCCAAAAATCTAAATCAGCTATGATGTTAGCAGTGACATCATAATTCCTATTTTTTAGTACAAAAATAATTCAATTTATTAGGTTTTATTCTTTTTATTTTATTTTAAACTTTAGAGAGCTCATTCTCCCCCATACGAACACCGATTGAGGTGATTCCAGTGCCTAAAAATTTGTAAAACCAAGCTCTATTTAGTAATGGATTTTATTTAATTTTTAGAGTCTTATTTACTCTCTATTTTTGGTATTTATTTGTATTTATTTTCGTTACACGTAGACTTTGAAGTATCGAGTGTTCGAGAGCGAGGACTCAACTCAAACTCAAGGTCCAGAGCAAGAGTAAGGGTGATTCTAAAGCAAGTTGTGCTTTGAACATGTTGAAACTACTAGTTTTTACAAAAGCTATATTATTTTAAATTATTGCATGTTAATTCAAAGTATAACTATTTCAAGTAATTTAGGATTAGTTATTTAGCACAATTGAATTAGAGCTACCTTGTCATTCGTATACCATGATCATTTGTCACCCTAAGATGGTTTATTATTAGTTGGTTGCTACTAGATACCAATGTGGCTTGGTTAGAACGTGCATAGAGTGCTTAGCCATGCAATGGGTCATTGATACCATTTTGGAAGCACAAAATTAATCTTTATTAATGAAATATAGAATATGTTTATGAAAAAGAGTGTCAGGTGTTGTCACACAATGTTGTTGATGGCACGTGGTGCATGGTAATCAACTGGGCTGGTAAAATGATTTAGACGGGCATGTGGCAAGAGTTGTGAGCTATGGTGGGCTATTGTGGTATTGGGTTGATATGATAACATGATATATGAGTGATGGTGAGGTGGTTTTCTATGAGAGATGTGATCGAAGTCTTGCCACGGTAAATTAAGGACTTAGACTTTCAAACCTTTGAACTGGGCCAAATATACAACCACATGCCTGGAATGGGACAGACCTAACTAAGTAAGTTACTGATGTCTTGATATGTGATACCTTAGGTGGATAGCCGCACGAGGGTGTGGTTATAGGGGAGGATGTGGTGTACTAACCACATGTTGATGGGTACTGGACATTGCATGGCAATATTGTTTGATCATATCTTGTGGGTAAAGTATATACTCTGCAGAGTGTCAAACTTATTCGAATAGCTGTATCCGCGATATTGAACAATGCTAGGGAATTATAGTCAAGGGTTAGATTTTGAAATAAAACTTGGGATTGGAGGCAGTGTGTTGTTGGAAGTATGGAAATTGATTTAATGTTGTGTGCTAGTTACTTTGAGAAACAACTGAGAAATCTATTATTACTGTTATTTGTTTACTACTTTTCAATCTATTTATACCATTCATTTGTAAATGTTGCTTTATTATTAAATAACCAATCCAACCATTCATTTGGAATAAGCCTTGCATATAGTTATAATAGACTTGCATTCTATGCACAACTTGTTGAGTGCTTCATGTACTCACTCCCTTTCAACAAACAAATCATCAATTGAAGAGAAGTCAACACCTACGTTGGAGGAGAAGTTCTACAAGGAGGTGAATATCTAGGAGTTGAACCTTATCAGATGCCTATGGCATGTTGATGGGATTTACCGATGTTCTTCGTTTCGATGTTGTTTATTTATTTTGAGTTGAAGTCACCAAGGCCTCATAAGTGCAAGGTTGAACTTAAGGTCATTCAACAATTTTATATTCAATAAATGAGTCTTTTATTATATTTCCGCTGTGTATGATTGTGATATTTATCTGTGCTGAAACTGTATGCATTAGCATAATCCTAAACTAGTGCAGCATGCACAGAGGGTCTGAATTTACAAATTCGGGTGTGGCATCATCTTTGGCATCTCCTTGATCTTGCATCGCTTGGTTGGTGTACGTCACGGAGCCCCTGCAACCTCACGTGGCTAGTACTACAACACAAGAGAGAGAGAGAGAGCTACTGCTGCCTGGAACCTTGCTGCTGCCTCCGCATGCGGATTGGGATCCTCTGCCTTTCCTTCAAAAAATGCACGGTGCATTTTGACCTGAGAGAATGAAAAAATCTGAGGAAAAAAAATCAAATTGCTACATTATTCAAGATTTTGGTAAATTTCATTGAAATTTTCAGATATTTTGATTGAAATTCATATTTTTGATTGATATTCAAATATTTTGATCAAAAATATGTAGCAATTTGATTTTTTTTCCTACAATTTTTCATCCTCTTAGGTCAAAATGCACTGTGCATTTTTTGAAGGAAAGGCAGAGGATCCCAATCCCTCCGCATGCACCCTACAAGCCACAGAGCCCGAGGACACACTGCTTCTCGTGCTTTCTTTTCTTTGATGCGGCTCCATCGCCTAGGAGTTCGCCTCCTTCTGCTTCGCGTCCTCTCGGCTCCTTCTACTTCGCCTCGCTCAACACTGCGTCGCTCAGCGATGATAACCTGCCCCGAGACGCAACAATGGTGGCCTCCCCTGGGGCAAGTGCTACACTAAGATTAGAACCTCTCTCTGATATCAATTGTTGGCTTTAGCCCTGGATCATGAACACATGCACATGAACACAAAAAAGAACACAGAAGTTTTGGGGCAATTTTATCTTATGTTATTCATCTCAACCTTGAGACTAGTATTTATACTACGTACATAGACCTATCTATGGAAGAACTTAAATCGATTTGATCATGATTATGATCATCTACTTGTCTTATAACATAGCAAGCCTACAATAAAAAGTCTGGATTATTTTCTAATCTATTCTTTTCTTGCATTGATTCCTACTAAACTAACTAGTCAAGATTATGTCTAACAACATTGGAGGGCGTTGCGACTTTGTTTTAACGGCTCACAGCTGTGATCACACATATATGTGACAGGTTTCTTGACTTTGAGCCCACAATGTCATTTTTATCTTCCATCATTGGCCATATATAAGTCTCCATGGTACAATGATATTGCATTTCCCACTTCCATATATCCTAAGGTCATCACTACCTATCATTTGAGTGGTGACCAATATTTTGACAATGCATAAAATTTGCTTCCAGCTGTGGATGGTACTGAATTAGGCCCCGTTTGGCAACTTGGAACCGGGCCGTTTCTACTAGATTCTAGAAGAAACCCAACCAAACGGGCTAAAGCTCAAAACCATTCTCCTCGGATCGTTTCTTCTTCTTTTCACTCTGTGGTCGAATCGGTCTCAACCCTGTTCCACCCGATTCACAGAATCATATCTGAAACGTTTCTACCAAGAATCTGAAATCGTTTCCATTTCTACTTGAATCTGGAACCATACCAAGAATCTAAAACTATTTCTATTTCTACTAGAATCTGGAACCATACCAAACAGGGCCTTAATCTTTACATTATTGTTCTGAAATTGTCATGTTGTACTACATTAGTCGAAAAAGCTCTTCAGACAATTCGACGGGTAATAACGTGGGGGCATATAGCACCGTATTATATCATCATTTCCCGGGAGACAGAAAAAATTGTATTTAATACAAGTTTTAACTCGTATTTACAAGATGATACAATAATTTCGCGTATTTACAAAAAAACTTGTCATCTCCGGTTCCCCGTAAACCGACGAAGCAGGAACCAGTCGTGGCAAAAAAATCATTTTTTTCTTTTTTCTAAATTTTGAAACCGAGTTGATTCAAATGCAAATAACTTTCGCTATACAACTCTAAATTC
The DNA here is from genome assembly GCA_036346355.1 of Rhipidocladum racemiflorum. NCBI lineage: Eukaryota > Viridiplantae > Streptophyta > Magnoliopsida > Poales > Poaceae > Rhipidocladum > Rhipidocladum racemiflorum. The sequence goes on along the minus strand of CM070576.1, from coordinate 1,986,360 downwards.
AATGAGACAACTTTCTAAATTTTTGTAAAATCATTTAGATTATGAATATGCAAAAATATTTTAGTTTTGATTATTGTGCAGCAAACAATGTCTAGGTCACGGCCATGAAGCGCAGTTTACGGTTTGGGGAGTATGAAAATTACTATGGTTTGGGGAGTATGAAATTTAACTAACTCCTCAAATTTACTATGGTTTGGGGAGTATGAAATTTAACTAACTCCTCAATTTTACTATGGTTTGGGCAGTACAAAATTTAACTAACTCCTCAATTTTACTATGGTTTGGGCAGTATAAAATTTAACTAACTCCTCAAATTGACTGGCACGCTCGAACCCGGTGTTCGGCCGGTGTGTTTGAAGTTGAAAACCCTACTTCAATTTTTTAGCGTCAACAGGGGTCAAATGTCCGGTTTCATAGTTTGAGGTGTTGTATGGACTTTTTCCAAATTAAATTTACTAGTAGAACAACAGTGTTGAGTGTATGTGCACCAATAAACCCAGTGGCATGCAACTATTTTCAGTCTGTATTGCTTTGTCATATAATGAATGTTTTTTACGCAACGACCACCTTTAACCTCTACCAGAATCTCAATAAAATTAAAATTTAAAAATGTCCAAGGAATCATGTGATGCAGTGATAGTTGTGCTTAATTAAAATAGCCAAGGCGTACACGTGGTGCAGATAGATTTACGAACTGCAACATTGAGAATGTCGACTTAACCCCCAAAGAAAGATGAGTTTCTGAGGAAGACATTAGAAATTATTATTATTAGTTTATTTCCCTCTTCTTTTGCTAACTTTTCTATGCGCTCATCAGCAGCTGTGACACTACGGATTGTCGTAACATTATAAAATGTGAAATTGGAGATTAAAACTTTACGGTATGAGGTTTAATCGCGTTTTCGGGAGTTCGGGCCTTTCCGGGCCGATTTGAGCCTTAGGGGGGCCCCACATAGGAAAAAAATGGGGAACCGGTCATGCCCTTGGCCGGTTCCTGCGGAACCGGTCATGCTTAGCCGGTTTACGGGGAACCGGAGATGACGGGTTTTTTTTGAAAATACACGAAACTGTTGTATCATCCAGTAAATAAGAATTAAAACTTGTATTAAATACGATTTTTCCCCTCGGGAGACTGCACACAGATACACTCCACTGTTACTGCTGCCAATTTACGGGATCATGGACTCCAAACAATTTCATGTACATTGAATTGAATCGACTTCGAACACAATCTATTGTTGGATTTTGGTCGCCAAGCACCGTTCTTCTCTTGGCCCTAGGTTTGGACTTCGATGCAAATTTGAATCCATTTTACGCACAGATCTAGTCGTTAGATCTTTATATCCTTCAATTACCCTCTGATCATATACTACTATACATCTGCTTCTGAAGCACGTTGCGTTTGTATCTTCCATGCAGTCTTTGTACATTTCCCCATTAGGGAAAGAGGGAATGAACCAAGCACATGAGAATCCTACCAATTGCATTGACCAACTTAAACAAACACTTATCCTAAAATCAAAGACCACAGGTTCATCACAAACACAAGATGTTAGCTTATTAGCACGATAAAATAACTCATACGTATCTACAGCTTAATGTGACTATAATATAAATATCTGTGCTTACCATGTGCTGCACCTAGGAGTAGTTGATAATTTGCCAGAACCAAAGGAGAAAATCCATTTATTTTGCTTCCATATCCAGTAGAATATTTATATAAAGGGATTTGATAAACATCATCCGGATGTGTTTTTGTACTGAATTCACTCAAATCTAGGACCATCGGATCATTGTTGAAATTCGAGAGTATCGATCACATCCGATTATATGATTTGATCTAACGGCCCGGTGATATCCGGGTGAGGTATCCAACGGTCCAAAAATTGGATGTTAGCTTAGCTACCATTTGCTGGCATTACTAGCTATTTGTGTAATTGTAAAAGGTGCAAATTAATCCTCCTACTTTGCCTACTATGTATTTTTGTAAATGAAAACTTTGACAAAAAATAAAGTAAATAATGGAGTACTCTACATGGCATGCTATCAGTGCTCATGGGTCGTGTCGCTACCACATGACAAAACCTGCCACTGCACCCTCCATCATCTGACTGAAAAAATAAACTAAAGACTGTCCACAGCCGAACTGAACTGAATTTGTGTCAGATCATAGCTTACCATGAGAAACCAGCCCCTAAAATAATTCAAGAATCACAGGAGATTAGTGGTTCAAACAGATAAATAATAACGAGGGAATGCATATTTAATGGCTTAAACACATGGTAGTTAAACCGTTACAACCGACCAAAGAAACGGTTGGTGTGAGGTCAAACTCCTCGGGGAAAGAGACAATTTTCAGTCAAGGGTGAGGTGACCCCCCCCCCCCCCCACATTCATCTAATTAAGGACTTGTTTATGGATGCCAAGAACTAAGAGAAGAAAACAAGCAGCACATATGGGTTTGATAGATAAATACTAAGTATAGTAGTCCTTACTCTATTTGTTTCTGAATAGATATTGTTTTAGATTTTTGCATTTTTATCGAGGCATATCTATAAAAGATTATATTATCTCTCTTTATTATATTTTTAGATTGCGTGTTTTACTCTAGTCCATAGTAGTAGATGACGTTGAAAATAGCTAAAGGGAAGGAGTATAGAAGAGAAAAAATGCTAACAAATTGTCTTAAAATGTAGAACGATATGTATTTAGATACAAAATTTGAAAACTAGAATGACATGTATTCTAGACGGAGGGAGTAGTTATACTACTATTATATACCATGGGTATGAATGGCCTGGTCTTTAGTATATTTGGGGGAGGCTTTACATACAATGTTGGGTATTGGGGTGGTGGCCTCCTGCGTGAATGTGCTTCAAACGATTCTTGGGATTCCATGATGCCATGTGCGTGCTATAGATGTGGGTGTAGTGCCCGGTTATCTGTTAGAATTTTTTTACAACATTTTGAGACCAACTTATGGTCAATACAGTTTTGTTTTTTTCCTCGCAAAAAATACAGTTTTATTTTTTATAATATAATAGTAGCATGACACTCTGATATCTATTTTAGTTGAAATTACATAATTACAAAACACTTTCGATTTTCGGCGGTGTGTAACTTACTCAATAGGTAATTCTACCAGTCAAAATAATATGTTGTTTTGGCATAACTTCAATCTTTTTTTTTATACTTTGGCTATCGATTTTCTTTTAAAATATTAAATTAGATACGTGAAAATTATATGTGTAGATTTTTGTCGAAAAGTAATTTCATAATATTATAAGTTTATTGGGTTTTATAAATATATTACAATAGAAATTTATGGTCAAAGTAGATTTTTGGGATTGTGTTGTTACGAGTACCCATATCATGGGTACCCCCATCAGCCCGGGGCCACGAACGGGCTGACCTATCTCTCCGGGAGCCCGGCACTGGCGAAAGGTGTGTGGGCTGCAGAGAGTGGGCCAGGCCCCGGTCCGAGCCAGCCCTAGACGGTCGGTCGACCCCAACCTTCAAGGTCGGGGCGCACGGTTGGTCGGCTCCACTGGCACCCGAAGGGGCGGGTCCCGTGCCTGTGGAGCCAGCTACCCCGCGCACGCAACATCCACTGACACCCGTACGGGGGTAGACGGCTCCTTCCCGAGGTTGTCAGAAGGACCGCCGAAGAAGTCAAGCCCCCGTCCCGTCGCCTGACACGCCGCAGAGGGAGGCGCCCTCTCCCGAGGCCAAGCTAAAGTCAAGCACCATTAAAACCACCAAAGCTGACAGGAGCACAAAGCAGTGTGTCATCCTGACAGCCCAGCAGAAGACCGCACACCGTAGGACTACCAACCCTGCGTTGGGCGGGCAGGGGTCGGTCGGACAAGACAAAAACCGGATTCCAAGACGTACAGTACCCCCTCCTTTTTTCCTCCAAACTCCCGTGTAACTTGCTACCTCCGTCTATATAAGGAAAGGCAGGGCCCGAGGGAGCGGGAGGACGAGCGATTTCTAGACAACAAAAGACGAGCGGAAAACAAGCAGCCGAGTACGAGGGAGTCGGTCGGCCGAACCCTTGCCCCGCTTGTAATCCTTTGTTCATCCCGTAAGATCAATACACCCCCACCGAGCGAACTGTAGTAGGGACGTTCAGCCCGAACCAGTATAAACTTCTGGCTTTTTGAGTCAACCATTCGGGGAGAGGGAGCGCGTGACCCCCACTAACCAAAAATTCGTATTGCCGATGCACGAAACACCGACATGTTGTGTTGATGTAAAAAAAATGATATATTTTTATGACCGAAAGTGCGGTGGTTAAAAATAGAACATCAACCAAGTGTGCTAAATACCTCAGTAGCTTCTGTTCCAAATATTTTCATTTGAATCAACCACAAGCTAGCACAATGGAAAATCATGGGATTTTAATTAGCTTTTCACTTTTAATATTTTTATAAATACAAATTATGTCTGTTACTTTATCTTTGTTTTTGAAAATAGGCCAGGAGCTCCAGCATTCACCGAAAAAGGAAAAGGGCACTAAGGCCCCGTTTGGCAACTTCGAATCGATCTATTTCTACTAGAATTTGGGAGAAACCTAGCCAAACGGGCTAAAACTCGGAACGTTTCTCCTCGAAATGTTTTTTCTTTTTCCACATCGGGGCTGAATCGCCCTCAACCCCGTTTCTACTCGAATTTGGAACCGTACCAAACGGTTTGCAGAAAGTGATTCTGATTCTACCTGAAACGTTTCTACCAAGAATCTGGAACCGTTTCTGTTTCTACTACAATCTGGAATCGTACCAAACGGGACCTAAGTTGGTCTTTCGACTCTAACACGGGTGGGTGGAGAGCTTAAACAACCTTCCTATCATCAGATCACTGCATGATCCCTACTTTTTATCTTTGAAATTATAAAAATAAATTCAAATACATAAAATTTTTCTAGCTCCATTCTTACTGTTCTGAAAAGTATCAATGTGTTTTTTTTTTCCGTAAGTTCTTAATTAATTTATGTACTTTGTAATTAATTTATAGCTATCTGTTATTAATTTCCTTTGCATTATGTAAAAAATTTATTTATGCATTTGTCTAATATTTACAATATTTTATTATGATATGAATTTATAAAAATGTTAATAATATCATAAAGTTATAAAACCTTTTTAGTAAAACCCCTTACTTTTGTTCCCCTACATGTAGTTATACATAATCACTTTATTATTTTTAAATATATGGGAACATAGTTAATTTTTTTCCTTTGTCAAGTTCTTTTTTTCCCACTATACTTATTTATATTTCTAATTTTCCAATTCATGACTATCATCAATATTCTTTTTTTACCTTGTTTCTTGCCACGTTACGTGACCGCTAAATGGGAAAGTAAAACGAGGTTGTAAAAACATAACTAAAAAAAAAAAAAGAATTACCCTCTAATGTTTGAAGTTAAATGAAAAAGAGTAAATATTCTTATCTTTAAAGCCGAAAGAATTGAAGCCTAGGGAGAGCATCACCTCATCCTATTTCACGAGCCTTCAGAAATTCTAAAATTATGTCTAGGTCATTCCACCGATTATTTTGCAAAAATGATCCGTATTTCCGTAGATCCGCGAATGGGTCCTCCTCCATTATTTTCATTTTCACGGAAGGACCCTTCAAAAAATCTGAAATTATGTCTAGTTGTATGAAAATGCGCAAACTTTCAGTGAAGTATATTACTTAGGTGTACTGGAACTTGAAATTAACTTGTTAGGTTCCTACACATGTAAAAAATTGACACTTAAGTTCTCAAACATACAAATTGTGTCACTTAATTCATTACGACTTTAGCCACAATTTTAATGTAACCGTAAAATGAAGATGTAAAACTAATGTGGATAATTCAAATTGATGATCCATAGGGAGATTGGGAGGTGTAGTATATGACTCTTTTTGGTCAAAAAAATATATAACTCTTAGTTAACTTAAACCCACTGCTATAGATCATAACATCACAGACAATTCGAATCGTCATCACAGACGGTTTTCTAAACCGTCTGTAACTATGTATTAGTGATATAATGGCATATCACATACAGTTTCCAAACCATATGTGATGTTTTGATATCACAGACGGTTTTTAATTATAACCATCTGTGATATGTTCTTATATAGAGGCACTTTTCCTGTTTATTGGCCAGCCTTAGGAAATGCTAGCCATACCCTCTGAAATAAGCAGATTACATATCATCACATGTATAGTATAGGTTTCATCAATTTCAGCAATCAACTCAAATTACATCATAGCACAAGTAGATTACATACAGATCACATCACGGCACATCTATTTTAGAAATGAACTCAGATATATTAACCAATTGAAATCAATTTTATTAACCAATTAATTGAATGCACAACTATAATTCACAATCAACATCACAAGTTTCACAAATTAACCCAAGTGCTAATTCATGCACAAATTGGAAACTCACCAGGTTAGGCAGCGTGGAACTCGCCATTTGGGTTTATGACCTCAATCAAGAAGTAACCTAGTTGTCCTTTAATTCCTTTCAGATCAGCCAGTTCCACTGCAGTTTGAAGGCATTGCAGAACCTGTTGATGTGAGTATTAAAGTCATGCATATATATAAATAAATAAGTACAAAACAATTATTGCACGATTGGCAAACCTTCATGTTGTTGGTCTTCTTTGTATCAATAATGAGTTGCATGTTGCGGCAAATGTAGAATCCACATAAGTTATTTCCCTTTCCCTGCTGGTGGCACTGCAAAAATAGAATTGGTTACTTCTAGAGGTATTTTGGAGTGTGATATAGGATTATTGTGTACTAGCGGATACCAAAAACTTAAAATCGTGCTTCAGCTTCAACACGTCCTTGGATGGCCCTCCACGATATTTGTACACTTTGAATGCCCTACGCGATTCCAAAAAGTTAGCCTCGGCCATTCCATGAGCAACATACACCTTGAACAATCTACAGAGAGTTATCTACAGAGGAAACGTGATTACCTGATGAGTAATTTTGCGATAGACTGCAAGTCGTGGTTGCCATCATTTAAGGAATCAAGGTAGATAACCCAGTTCTCGCTTGGTTGAATTACAATTAGAACCCAGTGAAACCTACACAAGTATGTCTCCAAAGTCATTCAACTTAACCTTGAGCCATGTGTAAAAGTACAATAAAAATATAGCAAGTAGTGCATCACTTACCCCAGATTGTAGGGTAGAAGTATGTAATCTCTATTGCATTGAGACAACAATGCGTGTTCCATGTATTCCTCGACGGCTTATAGATTTTTGTCCATTGTTTGCTTCGAGACCATGTGTGGGTCAAAGAAATGCACTGATTCTTTAATTTTTCTCAATTCAAGGATCATGTATCTATGTACACAAAAGAAAGGAGTTATATATATGACATTTGCCGGTATTACACAAATGTAGATTGCACACACTTATAGCATCTCATGACAAAAATCTCATGAGTGAGACGCCGAGGTTGTAGAGATTGAATAAGTCACTGAAGTTGATTGTGAAGAAGCCCATCGATGATTAATTAGTTGAACAGATGCTTCTCCTTGAAGCTAACCGGGATACTCGACATACGTTGTGTCACTAGCTTGTTGGCTTCACTCATGTACCAATCATTCAGTCTAGTGGAAGCCAATGGAAGTCCTTGTAGGCGCTCTGATGTTAAGAAATACTCTCCTAGCTTGTATGTCTGGGCCAACAGGGCAAACGATTAGTCAGGGGCCTCATTGATCTGCTTCGATTTGCCCTTGTCTCGCTTTCTAGCATAGTTCATCTTCGTAGGAGACCATTGGTTAGGAAGTGATGTACCAACCTGTGCTACAGGATGGGCATCTAGGAATGATGCACGAGGCATGGACGCTGATTTGGTGGCCTACTTCGGTGCAGCAGGTGAATCCAATAGTGTGGGCACCTCCGGTGCTACGGGATGGGTGTCCAGGAATATGTTGCTTTTGGGCCACTGTATGAATATATGGATACGCGAGCCCCCAATCAGCAATTAGCCAGAATGGTAATGGAGCAATTAACAAGCCTCAGATGGAGGTTGCACTGCACGACCACCTACATAATGGCACATGATTAGCTAAGGCGTCCAACAGGTATATCTATGGAGCATTCAAGAGATATATTACCGTGATGTCATCGACTAGAAAATTGACGTTGTTGTCATCTATGTTTGGGGCGGACGCACGGCTGCTCTTATGGATAGTGGGGTTGAATTGTGTAGGTACGTCTAGGGCTTGTGCAGGCCATCTTATTTGATTATTGAACCTTTCCTTGAGGCTTCTTAGTTGATTACTGAATCCACCTCTCAAGCTTTCCTTAATCTTTTGTACTAGCTATTCCTCGCGCTCGGCTTTGGATCTCTTCCTACTCCAGTATGTGTCGGAGTCGTCAGGGAATCCGCTTTTCCAGGGAACCAAAACCCTTTTGCCTCACATGCGACCAGGGTGCTCTTTATTTCTCAAGGCCGTAGGGAGTACATATTTCTCTCAATCAAACAAAAAAGAGCCTTCGGTACTTTGTGTACTCAACGCTACTTGTAAGATCCTGACACATTATTTCGCTTATGAAGTTATGGACTAATTACAAACTAGGTAGTTCAATATCTTACCATACATTTGGAAACTTCGTCGTCTACTGGATTTGTAAAGGACACGGTGTTGGAAGACGTGGCACGTGACCTCTCTCTCAACCAGTTTCGGGTCCGCTGGTCAACGATGGAAGCAAATGGCGGGGAGGCCTCCTCATCCTCCCCACTCCATTGCAAGCTCTTACCAGCATATCCAATAATGCCAAGTCTATAGGGGTGGGTGTTCCTTGCCTGGATAGCCTTGTGCACTTCACTTTGATGGCTAAATTCTTCTGTAGTCTTCATCTCCACAAATTGTTATCATACGTCTTCATCAATGAACCCATACTTAGAGGAGAGAGTCATGTCCTTCTTGATGTAATTTGTGACAAGCGTTCTCTTGAAGTTTTTCAATGCCTTTGCCATAGTTAGCAACGCATACCGTCGCACATCGTGCTCGTCGTCTCCTGTGACCTCGAACTGTGCAAAAATTTCTATTCACCAAATTGTTGCGCTCCTCATTGATCAGCGACCTCCAGAATAGATATATGATGAGGACCCGTTCCTGTCCAACTATCCTGCATAGCCTCCGGAATGATGCCACTACCTTCCGAGGATGGGTAGGGCCCCATCCAGCGGATTGACATCGTGATGGTGTATCGGCTCTGCAGCCTTTTACTTAGTCCTCTAAGACCGTTCCTCGATTTTTCTATCATCAGCTCATTATATCGGTGACGAGGATTGAGGGGACGCCATCTTCTTTTTAACTAGATAGTTTTATGTTGTAAAAGATTATTTTGAGGAACATAATGTCTGACATAATGCTGTGTTAGAAAATTTCTTTTTACTTTAATTTTACGCATAATTAATAACCAGGGGATAACAAACCCACAAAAAACAAGTAACAAGAATTTTGATGCATAGACCTCGAGACGAATCAAGCAGGCATGTTCTTTACTTGTGGCTGATCATAGTTTTTGGCATTTCATGGTATTTCAATCTGTAGCTAACATTATGGTCTCGAGGTATGAAGGCAACATGGTGTTCGAAATCGAAGTGATTGATGAACACCATGTTACCTTCATACACCTCAAGAGCACAATGTCACCTTAAACAATGCCATAAAATGACAAAAAAAACTATGACTAGGCACAAGTAGTAGTTCACACAATTGATCATGCATCTTTAGATAATAATTGGTTTTACTTATTACGGCTTTGTTGGACGAGTCCTTTTTCACTTGTTGGGATCCACACAATCAAGCACGCCACAGACCATTTGTCCAGTAGCATTTCCTAACATTAAGTCCTATTTCTTTTTGCTGTACTTAGCTATTTACACACACACACACACACACACATATACACACAAACACACACATTTATCCAAAGACCAAGTATAAAGAGTTAGCAATTTTATCCAGAATATATATAAGTACTCAAATAAAGTAGAAAATTGATCTAATCAAGCATATGATAGCTAAAAATTGAAATATTGTCACAAATTTTCTCACTAATGCCCAATCTTCATCAAACAAGGCCACCCACATGCAAGGTACCAAAGACAATAATGTCCAGCCCCTTTGCACAATGCATGGAGAATGAAATGATATAAGAGAGATTAAACTCACAAAGCACTAACTGAACATGTCACTTGTATGTCATGTTCATTTGTCACCCTAAGATGTTTTAATTTTAGTTGGATGCTATTAATTACCAACATGGGTTGCTAGAACGTGTTAGTGTGCTTAGACATGCAACGAGTGAATGATATCATTTGGAAATAAAATTTAATATTGATTAATATAATATGGAATGTATTTATGAAATGGTACGCTATGTGTTGCCGCACGAAGATGTTGAAATGTAGGGACATATGTTTTTTTACATGGATGTTGACTTGTTGATGGCATGTGTTGCACTATAATCAACTGTGTGGTAAATGATTTAGACTGGGGCAAGTGGCAAGAGTTGTGAACTTTGGTGGGCCTTATTGGCAATGAGTTTATGAGAGTAAGGAAGGGTTGTGCGCCATTGGTTATTTGAGTGTTTGATAGTCTTGCCTCGATCAATTAAGGAGTTAACCTTGCAAGCCTTTGAATTGGGCTAAACATAGAACCACATGTCTGGAATGGGACAGACCTAACTAAGTAAGTTACCTATATCTTAGCATGTGACACCTCAGGTTGATAACCACACGGGTATGTGGTTATGCGGGAGGATGTATTGTACTGTGGTCTCACATTGATCCAACGGTATGTCGGTCCTATACTTTGGCTCTGTGCGAAGGAAGGGATAGTGAAAGCATCTCTAAGAGGTTCATGTGTTAGGATAGAAGTTTCTGAAAGATTTTTTCGTGATCTCTTTGCTAACACACCAAATGAAGTGTGTTAATTGCAATGCAACGAGAGACGATCATGTCTTGTAGGTAAAGTATATAACATCTACAGAGTGTGTCAAACCTATTCGAATAGCCGTGTCCACTGTATTGGACAATGCTCAGTAATTACATTCAAGGGTTAGATCTAATAAAATTGGGAAGGGAGGCTATGTGCCATTGGAGATGATAAATTGGTCTAGGCTGTGTACCAGTGAATCTTGGAAAATAAATGAGAAAGTTACTTAGTAATAATATTTGATTTATAATCATTTCAATCTATACATGTTAATCTTTTGAAAATGTTGGTATGCAAAATAATTCAAGGGTTAGTAGTTAATAAGACTTGTGTTCTGTGCATGACTTGCTGAGGGCTTTATGTACTCACCCCCTTGTAACACCCAACTCACCAGTTGAGGAGGAGTCTACACCAGCTCACGAAGAGGAGGTCCAAGAGGAAACAATTAATTAGGGTGCGAGCCTTGTCAGTTGCCTGTGGCATATTGATGGGTTACTACGAGTCTTCTTTTCCACTGCAGATTTCTTTATTTCTTAGTCTAAACCCTGCGTAGCTAACTATTGTAAGTTGATGATAAGGTTGTTTAATCATGTTATATTAATAGATGAAGTACTTTATATTATTTGCGCTGTGTATCATTGTGATATTTCATCTATGTTGAGATTGTGTGCACTAGCGTGATCCTGAACTAGTGCTGTATACATAGTGGGTCCCTATTTGCATATTTGGGTTCCGACAGGAATTTACCATACTCTCTCTCATCATAGTTCCCTTCTGCATCGTGCAGCATTTGATCCAGATTGTCATCCTGCCACCTATCCTCATCGGGAGCACAGTCGATATCATCTGACATATCATTGACTTTGTTGATAATGTTAATACTACCTTCCTATATAATCTGCTCTTCACCGTGACTGGTCCAATATGTATACCCCTTTTGAAACCCTTACAATCAAGTGTGCTTCGATGTACTTTGAGTTTCGAAACATCCTCATATTCTCACAGCCAATGCATGGGCAAGACATAGATTGCACCCTCTTATTAAACATGCCCTCATCTGCAGCTCTTCTAAAAGCATAGACACTATTAATGTAATCAGCACCCGCACGGTTCTCTGCGTACATCCAACTTTGATCCATCTAAGCTAGGCATATATCAATTAGTGTTAAATATTGAAGTAGACTATATATATGATCTAAAGTAGATAGCAAATTAGAACCAACAATAGACTATGATGCCCTAGTATCACATATTCACATTTGTTAACCACTAATTTTTGCTATGTGCAATAAAATTGTGTCAAATGTTTAATACTTGTTATAAAAAGAAATATCTTCAAATCTCTCTTTACCAAGCTTGCGACATTTTGAATATAATGCAATTAGAACCAATTACTACCTTACATCACAAAGAACAAATAGATCTACATCTAGCTGGATCTAAACCATATGCAATTCTCTCTTTACCAAGTTAGATCTTGAATATAATGCAATTAGAACCAATTACCAACCTTAGATCACCAAGAACAAATGGATCTATAATCACTATTTGAAATCAATGGTATCGTCTCACGAGATCACCTCACAACCGTAGCAATCTCAAAGATAGATCCGAAAACCCTAAAAATCGATTGTGATGTGCATCGGCATCATCACAGACAGTTTTTGTTAAAATCGTTTGTGATGTGCATTGATATCGTAGACGGTTTTAACCAAAAACTATTTGTGATGATGCTGATGCACATCACAGATAATTTTTTTTGGCTAAAATCGTCTGTGATGTACACTCATCACACAGGGTTCTTCAAAAACTGTCCGTGATTATATTTAACGCAGACGGTTTTCAAAAATCGTCTGTGATGTTGCATATTGTAACACCCCAAAATTTTGCTTTTCTTAAATTATTGTGTGAATTGGCACTTTGGTGAATTTTTGGAATTTTCTGGAATTTATTTGGATTTATTTGGAATTTATTTGAATTTATTCCATTTTAAAATAATTAAAGAATTTAATTTTGCAAATAAAGTTTTGTTGGAAATATTTTATTTAAGTCCCAAATACCCTAAAACATTTTCCAGAATTTTTCTGGAATTTTTCTGAGTCTTTTGCTATTTTTTAATGAATTAAATGAATTACTGGGAATTATTTTAATTATTAAATCGCTGGAAAATCAAGTCGGGTCAAGTACTATTCATCCGACCGAGTCGGACTCGAGTCCGACCCGAGCCACGTGACTCGACCGAACTAGCTCTAAAACCTAATCGATCCCAACCGTTGGATCAAGATCCAACGGTCAGGATTTCCCCGTACCGCTTCGATCGGACCCGGCCCGGATCCGATCTCTCGCGCGCATCGCGGCCGCTGATCGTGCCACGTGGACGGCTGTCCGTCGTCGTCTCCGCCCGAGTCCGAGCCGGACTCCGCCGCCGCGCCCGCCGCCGTGGGGACCTAGGTTTCCGCCGCGCTGAAGCCGAGGCTATTTAATGCCCGGATCACACCCCGAGGATCGCCTTGACCTTGCGCAGCCGTTGCCCTAGCCGTCACCGTCGCAGTGCCCCTAACGCACCCGCAATCGCTCGCTGGAGTCGTAGCACCCCTCCGCCGCGGTTCTGCTTGATTCCGCCGCCGTTTGCCGTCTTCCGCCGGGCCGAGCCTGGCCCGAGACCCCAAGCCAAGGCGCACTGCGGTACCTCTCACTCACGGAGCGACCCGGCGCCGTCGGGCTCGCTGTCGTTCTCATCTCCTGGTGGCCTCGCCCGCCGCTGCCGCCATCGTCATCCGCGAGCGTGTGAGCCGTTGGATCTCCATCGCACGGTCCAAGATCACGCCACGTCACCCGACGGTGAGATCCCGCCCAAAATCGAGATCCAATCTCGGCTTGGATCTAGATCCAACGGTCCAGATCAAATGCGTTAACCCAAACGCGTGAGACTCGAGATCGACCGGGCCGTTGATTTTCAAATCAATCTGCCGAGATTGCGCCACGCTGCCTGGGAAGGCTGACCGCGGCCGGGCTGGCCCACGCCAGGCGTGCGTGACGCCGACACGCGGGGCCGTATGTCGGGCCGGCCAATCGCACCATGACGCCACGCCGACGTCATGGCGGGCTCAAGATGTCGGCCGGCCGTCTCGGCCGAGCGCCGACAAGAATGACGTCCAGCCGGGTCCCACCGCTGCTGTGGCCGAGCCTCGCCGACGCCGAAGCGACGCCACCCGAGGGGACCCACCGCCGATGACACAAGGAGTCGTGAACCGAGTCCACGGTAGACCCGAGCCGAGCATGGACCGAGTCCATGGACCTACCGACGCCGCCAGACCAATCCAGTGCTGCCACGTGTCCAGGCTGACGCAATAATTAATTTCCGAAAAAGAAAATGATTTATTAATTCGAAATAATGATTTCAAATTTTGATTCAAACTTCAAACGCTTATAACTTTTGTGTTTCAACTCCGATTTGAGTGATTCAAATTTCTAAATTTGTATAAAATTGAGATCTACCTAAATATAAATTTTATTTAATTTTTGGACTAAAGTTTTTCTCTGTAAAATTATTTAATTGATTATTTAAACTTTAAATAATCATAACTTTTTCATTTTAACTCCAAATTTGACGATTCCAGTTTCTAAAAATTCACAAAATTATGTTCTCTCTGTTTATGGGTTTTATTTGGATGTTTGGACACTTTTTGCCTATTGTTTATTCGTGTATTGCTATTTGCACGCTTTACGAGTAGACGTTGAAGTGCCGGAAGGATTCGAAGGAGAAGTATTGACTCAGGATCCAACTCAAGACCAAGAACAAGTACTTTTTGAAGGCAAGTTGTGCTTTGACCATGTTGATCCTATTTCGAAATCTATTTTGATTTAACCTATTGCATGCTAGTTCAATTAGAAAATACTTTATTTAAATTTGGGGAATTAGATAAATACCAATTTGCTGTATGACACCTTGATTACTTAAGTATGTGCCATGACCCCTTGTCACCCTAGTTGTGGTTTACTAGTTGGACATTATTAACTTGCCAACATGGGTTTTAGACCGTTGTAGTAAATCGCTTAGACACACTACGTGCTCATGACATGATTTTGGACAAACAAATGTTAATATTGACTTAATGATATATTGAACCTGTTTTGGAAAGGTATCATGTGATGTTGATGGCACGTGGTGCATGGTAATCAACTGGGGTTTGATAAATAGTTTTTCGATCGGGGCATGTGGCAAGAATAATCAGGTGGGCCAGTTGTGGCATTGGGGATGCTGATTTGGTTCTTCGGGTAGTCTTGCCCTGGTCACCCTAAGGACTTCACCTTGCAAGCCTTTGAACTGGGTCTAACGTGCAACCACATGTCTGTAATGGGACGGACCTAGTTGACTAAGTTGCTAATAACGTACCTGTGGGACCTCAGGAGGTCAACTACACCCTTTGTGTAAGTTGTACGGGGGAGCGTACCGGGGCTAAGGCCGGGTACCCATCTAACGGTTGATTGGCCTAAACTTCGCCTTAGCTAAGGGAAGGGTTAGTGTGCAATAACCGGGGAGGACCACTTGTATTGTTAGAGGTTTCCGAAAGACTTTGTTACGGGAACTCACCTTTGTGGTGTTTGACTGTATCTTGTGGGCAAAGTGCATAACCTCTGCAGAGTGTAGAATCTATTCGAATAGCCGTGTCCGCGGTATTGGACATCGCTCGGGAATTACAGTCAATGGTTAGATTTTCTCAAAAATAACTTGGGTTTGAAAGGTTGGGTTGGATTAATAATGATGTTGATGGAAATGTGGATTAGGATGGGAAAGATGTTTGTTAAACTTCTTGAAAAGTTATCTATGCTTTACTTGTTTCTACTGCTTCAGAATCTACTTATATTACTTGTCAAATGTTGTTTACTGCAAATATACCTTAAGCCACTCCTTTGTATTAAGCCATGCATGTAGTATATTAGCTGCATTCTGTGCATGACTTGATGAGTACCAAGTACTCACCCTTGCCACAATACAACACCAGTTGAAGAAGAGACTACACCAGCTGTGGAGGAGGAGCTCCAAGAGGAACCGTCTACTTAGGGAAGCGAGCCCAGTCAGTTGCCTGTGGTATACTGGATGGCGCCACGAAGTTATTTGATTTTCCGCTGCTACTATTTCTCTCTTAATAAGTTTCGCCCTGCGAGGCATACATCTGTAACTTGACCATAAGGTCGAGTAACCAGTTTGACTATTTAAATAAAGTACTTTATTAGTATCGAGTGGTATGATTGTGATATTTACCGATGTTAAGACTGTGTGCACTAGCGCGTTCCTGGACTAGTGCTGAATACACAGAGGGTCGGGATTTGCAAATTCGGGGTCTCGACACATATACAGGTCAAAATAGATAGGATTTAGTTCTGCGCACTTACGATATTGCAGATATAGATACCGTCGGTGAAAATGGATAGGATGTGATTCTGCACGTAGTCGATATACTTTTTTTTACTGGATAGAGCACTAATTAATATCTCCTATGAAATACGAGTCTACGTGAATCGTTTACGGTGAATTGAACCGGAACGAGAATCTCGTTCCATGATTCGCACTTGGCTTAAGATGTGTCATCGCAACTAGTTAAACTAACCATACATATATATTCTCGTTAAAATTCCACGCGTTGTCACGAGCGATTTATTAATTTTAACAGAAGAAAATAATTATTTCAAAAAAATTTTAAGAAAGAAAACTTATTTTCTTCCAAAAAACCAAAAAAAAAAATACCGTAGAAATCTTTTTTTTGGAAAAGATAAAAATAATTTAAAAAATAAAAATACTGTAGCTTGTACGGTAGATCAGGCACTATAGTTTTTCCATGCCTGAGTGTCATGTGTCGGCCCTATTGACTTCACTAAGAATTTAAGCTACCAGTTAGTTAGAATTCCACACCAGGGATCCACTTACCGTTTTTTCGATGTTTGCATGATTATCGAATTTTGAAAATCGACAAAATCGAACTAAAAACCGATCGAAAATCGTAAAAAATCGAATAGTTTGAAAAATCAATTTTTTTTAAAAACAAATATCAAAAATCTCGATATTTGGTCGATAATCACTCAATATTGCTCGATTATCGCAATATTTTCCTCGAAAATCAGCCGATCACGTGAACTTCCTCGTCGGTCGATTTTTTGAGCGATTTTCAGTCGATATACCTCGATAATCGCTTGATATGGCTCGATAATCGCGATATTTGCGTTGGACAAATTTTTTTCGAATTTTCGAATTTTTTTTGAATTTAATCTGTTTACCGACCAATATTATATATCGTGCCGGCTCGATAAGGCCGATTATCGCAAAATTCGGCCGATTTTTTACGATAAGTGGAACCCTGTTCCACACGTTGCCACGAGGAGAACCATGAATTTTAACAGAGAAGAAAAATTACTTTAAAAACAGGGAAAATAATAAAAAATACTATAACCCAAACAAAGAGAAGGGAAATTTTTTTCCATTTTTTTTAAAAAAATAAAAAAAGTACTATAGATTTGCCTATAAAAACTACAGTAAATCAGGACTTGTGGCGCTTGGCAGAGATCGACATACACATCGATCATCAGATGAAAATAAGAAGGCATGCACATGCTTATTTGAACAGAACTCCCATTGAATTAATCGGGAATAATAATAATTGCCCCCTAGCTAGAACCCAAACTGCCGATATAACATTCCAATGATCATCAAACATACATTACATATACTATCGATCTCCTTTGCTACCAACTAAAAATCTCATAAAAGGTGAAAGTTTTATAATACGTTTAAGATCCGACGGGACTTGGAGCAGATACACACGATCTAAAATATACGCAAGGCGCATGACCCAATTGTGACCTATTTCAGACCAAGTTGAATGCATGATAGCCATATCGTATATATATCTTGGTTGTGATCGTCGCAAAGCTGCCATGTTCATGCATGATTCAATCAATTAGACGGTTGACTCAATTATTTGTACGTGCTAATTATTGGCATGTATGTGTAGAAGAAGAGATCACATGGCGGCGGCGTCAGATGCCCAACGCTAGCTATGATCATATGTGCGAGTACTTAGACAATTAATGAGTAGTTGATATATCATCGATTGTTTAAGGGAAAAGACTAGATGGTTCTGGAAGAGCTAGCTTGTGTTGTACATGACAGCTCTCGGAGTTTAATTAGCTCTATATGTCTCAATGGCGATGAGTCGCTTACAATCGATCTGCACCTCGTAGATTAGGAATTAATTAAATAATCGCGCTTATTAAATCTCCCATAAAAAAAAATATGTTAATTTGGCGGAGACGTCAACTCGTACAATGGTGTTTTGTGTCAGCGTATTAAGCGCTGGGGTACCCACGCAGCCGCATTAAGTACTGTCGCCAAGAGGACAGGTGGCGTTCAGGCCACTCCTCGAGGCGACCAGCCAAGGTGCTCGCCCAGAGGCGTGATGCTCGAGCCACTCCTGGGCGACCAGCGAAAGCATCTTGTCGCCAAGAGGACAGTGGCGTTCAGGCCACTCCTCGAGGCGACCACCAAGGTGCTCGCCAGAGGCGAGTGGCGTTCAGCCACTCCTCGAGGCGACCAGCCAAGGTGCTCGCCAGAGGGCGAGTGGCTCAGAGCCACTCCTCGGGCGACAGCGAAGGTGCTCGCCAGGGGCAGTGGCGTTGAGCCACTCCTCGGGCGACCAGCGAAGGTGCTCGCCAGGGGACAGTGGCGTTGAGCCACTCCTCGAGGCGATCAGCCAAGGTGCTCGCCAGAGGGCAGTGTGGCGCTCAGCCACTCCTGGGCGACAGCAAAGGTGCTCGCCAAGAGGACAGGTGGCGTTCAGGCCACTCCTCGGGGCGTATTTCCCGAGAATCAACCCCGTAATCTGTGCTACAGGGCGAAGGGTCAAGGGTATTTAATGCGAGACGTGCGCATTAATTGCAGGGTATGAAGGCTGTGGTGTGGCGGCGCGTCTTCCCTAGGCGCGCATTAATGATGGGTGGCGCCGAATCGACATCCCCTCTCTCCTGGCGGAGCATGCAGGGGTGACAGACAGGCGGGGCCCAAGGCAAAGTCTAAGTCAGCTAGGACAAACATTAAATGTGATGTAAGAGAGTATGACGGGTGCATTAAATGCACTGTAGTAACGTGTCAGACGCTTGCTTTACGCAAGCTTGTAAGCCCCATGCGCCTCAGCCAGCCCGAGTATAAAAGGGAGCTAGGATGCATGGGAGATTTTTTTTTATTATTGGGTTGGCAGAACCTGAGAGGGTCTTCTTCCCCAGCCTTGTAAGAACCTTGAACTCAGAGGAAACCACCAAGCAGGACTAGGGTTATTACTCCTTTGGAGGGCCCGAACCTGGGTAAACTCGACTGTCTTCTTGCTTGCTTCCAACATCCAGTTCTTCCTGTCTTTGGAGCGGTTGCCACAAAAGCCCCCAGTCCGAATCTCTCAAGCACCCGGTCTTAGGGTGCCTGTTGGTTAGTAAGCCGACAGTGGCGCGCCAGGTAGGGGCTTAGTGGTTAGATCGTTCCTTTCTTCCATTCCTTTTTGAGGAGTTTGCAAGAATCCGAAGATCATCCGGTATGGCGGAATCTCATCGCCAGCGTAGCGCCCTCCCCGAGGAAAGCAGCGCCCGAAGCCGATCTCGGCTCCCGGTAAGGGAGTCGGGTCAGCCGGGTCCTTCTGCGGCGGGAGGGGCGCGAGCCGCATCCAAGCCCGGAGTTCAGCCGGTCCAACGGCGCTTGCTGTTGGGGGAAGATACCCCAATGCAAAGCCTTCATGCGGCCCGGTTGCTCCTGGATCATCCTCCGGTCCAACTGACGGGCGACACCCCAGCCACCCCTTGGCTCCAGGACATTGCCCGTCTAGTGGACTCGGCCAAAGAAGAGTTGTCGTGGGCAATTCAGCCAGGGCTTCCGTCCTCCGCCAAGGAGTTCGTATGGTGGATGCACAAGCTTCACGCCCTTTGGCGACCTCTCCCGCCGCAGGAGCCGGGATAAAGGGAAGGGAGTACTGGCTGCAGCCCCCTCTGCAACAGGGGGACGTGCACAAGCTTCCGCATCTTCCCGCGGTACTCCCATGCCGGAGGAGAACCGCGGGGATCTAAGAGCACGCCTCAATGAGGGGCGGCTCCGGGCGACGATCTGCGTCAAGTTCTTGAGGCGTCATCCGCAACAACGCGCCGAACCCGGCCGCCGGCCGGTCGAAGGGGGCTTCTTCCGACTGGGAGAGTGTAGACTCGCACTCCTCGACCCCATCTCAGGGTCGTGGGGCTGTGGGCGACACTACTCCCCATATAATGTTGGGTGCCAGCGTTTTCCCTCCGTCACGCCAATCGGGCGTGGCTGAAAAGATTTCGTCCCGCGCCCATCGAGAAGTATGACGGCACCACCAACCCTGAAGAATTCCTGCAGATTTATACGACGGTGGTGCGTGCTGCCGGGGGGTCAGATAGAGTTATGGCCAACTACTTCCCGATGTCGCTGACAGTTCGCCGCGCTCTGTCTGCTGAACCTTCCTCGGGTTCGGTACACTCGTGGGAGGAATCAGGCGACCGTTTTGTCGCCCACTTTCAGGGCTCCTCCGCTCAACCGGGTGTGGAGGACGACCTCCACGCGTTGGAGCAGAGGGAGGGGGAGTCCTTGGGGGCGTTTATGCGGCGGGTTAGCCATTGCCGCGACACGCTCCGCCGGATATCCGAGCGATCGGTTATTATTGCGTTCGAGGGGGGGTTAGGGATCGAAGATGCGGAGAAGATGGCTACCGCGACCGCCGCTACCACTTCCGAGCTTTTCTCCCTGGCTCACAAGTGTGCCCGGGCAGCGGAGGCTCGGAAGGGTGCATCAGAGCCCTCAAACCCTGACGAAGCCGGAGCGTCGAAGTCCTCCGACCGTAAAAAGAAGAAGCGCAAGGAGGCCGTCGCCCGAGAGGTTTTGGTGGCCGATCCAGAAGCCAAGCCTCAGCGGCGCGACGATCAGGAGCGAAGGAGAGATCGCCGGGACCAGCGAGACAATCGCAGGGATCGCCGTTCTCCCCGCCGTGAAGACGACAGGGGCAAGCCATACTGCCCCATCCACCGCACAAATGGGCACGACTTGGAAGATTGTCAGGTTGTATCCAAGTTGGTGGAAAAGCGGCTCAAGAAGCGCCGCGAAAAGGATCGCGAAGATAATGACGACGAAGATGACACCCCACTGGCTTTCCAACAAGCCGAGCACACGGTGGCATACATTCATGGGGGTTCGGCCACCTACTCTTCCAACTCGCAGTACAAGCGAGAGCTGAGACAGGTGTGTGCCACCATGCCAGAGCCCGGGACGAGTCGGCTGCTGAAGTGGTCGGATCAATCGATCACTTTCAGTCGGGCCGACCACCCGGCGAACACTTCAGGCCCAAACCATCTCCCGATCGTGGTCGCCCCTACGGTCAGGAATGCGAAGCTTGGGCGAGTACTAGTTGATGGAGGAAGTGCCATCAACTCTTTGTCGATCGGGCGTATCAAGCACTCCAAATACCTTATGAAGAATCGCTACCGCACCGCTTTTATGGAATTGCCCCCGGGATGGGCCTAATGCCCCTGGGACAAGTCCGGCTGCCCGTCACGTTCGAAAGCGCTGAAAACTTCCGGACGGAACTCATCAACTTCGAGGTCGCCGACTTCGACCTCCCTTACAACGCCCTGCTTGGCCGGCCAGCGCTAGTCAAATTCATGGCAGTTACGCATCATGCTTATTTGCTGATGAAGATCCCTGGGACCTCGGGCCCAATTGTGGTAAAGGTGGACAAGCTCGAAGCCTTGCGCCTCAGTAAGCAAGTGCAAGACTTCGCTGGAGCCGCCTGTTCGGCGCGTGGCACAGAAGACCCCTCGAGTGCTCCCCCGGCCAAGGCCCGCGCTTCACCCAGTCCCTTGGGTGAGGTGAAGGTGGTCCCGTGGGTGAGGAAGGCTCGGGCAAGGTTTGAGAATTGGCGCTGATCTCAGCGCCAAATAGGAAGACGCGCTCGTCACCTTCCTCCGGTCTAATCTAGATGTGTTCGCCTGGGAACCATCTGAAATGACCGGGGTCCCTAGGGAGGTGATCGAGCACCGATTGGCAACGCTACCTGGAGCGCACCCAGTCCGACAGAAGATCCGGAGGCAGGCGCCAGAGCGACAAGAAGCCATTCGGGAAGAAGTGGAGAAGCTATTGCAAGCCGGAGTTGTGCGGGAAGCCGCCTACCCTGAATGGCTGGCTAACCCCGTACTCGTGAAGAAGTCCAATGGGAAGTGGCGAATGTGTATAGACTTTACCGACCTCAATAAAGCCTGCCCTAAGGACCCTTACCCTCTGCCGAGGATTGACCTCGTTGTCGATTCTACGGCAGGATGTGAAGCTCTATGCTTCCTAGACGCCTACTCAGGATATCATCAGATTAGAATGGCGCAGGAAGACGAAGAAAAGACGGCCTTTGTGACCTCTTTTGGTGTGTACTGTTATGTTCGAATGCCCTTTGGGTTGAAGAATGCCGGATCTACCTACCAAATGAGCCATGCATATTGTATTCAAGTCACAAATTGGGAAGAACACGGAGGTATATGTTGATGACTTGGTGATAAAAGCTAAGGCCCGATGGGTTGGTTGAAGATCCGAGGAAACTTTCTCCCATCTCGGCACTACCGCTTAAAGTGAATCCCGAGAAGTGCGTGTTCGGGTGTCATCTCGGGAAGTTGCTTGGCTTCCTGGTCTCCACCGCGGATCGAAGCCAATCCAGACAAGATTGAAGCAATTGAACGAATGAAGCCACTTGTCCGCTCAAGCGGCTTGATGTTTAGCTGGTCGCTGGCCTCCTCGGCCGGTTCATAGCTTACTGGGGAGAAAAGTCTCCCATTGTTCAAGCCGATGAAGAAGACTAATTCCTTCGAGTGGACCGGAAGCCCAAGGCATTTGAAGATCTCAAGAAGTATCTCTCCTCGCCTCTGTGGCCGTCGCCCCGAGCCTGGTGAGCCGCTTCTCCTTTATGTAGCGGCAAGCCCTTCGGCGGTGAGTGCAAAGACTAGTAGCAGAGCGAGAGGGCGTGGCAATGGCACGGTCTATTATGTGAGCAAGGTGCCGCATGATCTGAAACTAGGTATCCCAGGCCCGTAAAATGGTGTATCTTTGTCTTTGGTGGCATCAAGAAAGCTGCGACATTATTTCCAAGGAAGGGAGATCACTGTGGTCTCCTCGTATCCTCTCAAGGGAGATCCTTCACAATCGTGAAGCTGAAGGTCGACGCCAAGTGGTCTGCCGAGCCGGGGAATTTGGCTTCAAATTTGCCCCAGACCGCTATCAAGAGTCAAAGGCGGCGGACTTCATTGTTGAATGGACTCCGTGAGATGGGGAAGATAAGGAAGTCCCCGTGCCCACGCCTTGGACGCTCCTCTTCGATGGATCCTTCAGGCTCGAAGGCGCGGGGGCTGGGTTCCTCCTGGTCTCCCCGACCGGGGACCCCCTCAAATATATAGTCGTCCTGGACTTTAAAGCTACCAACAATGTTGCGGAATACGAAGGATTCTTTGGTGGGCTCGAGCTGCGCAGCCATCGGCATCTGGCGCCCTCTGAGATAAAGCGATTCTTTCTTTGGTCATCAACCAGGCAAGGAAGGACTTCACTGCTCCGATCCCGTCATGGCAGCTTACAGCGGAGGTTAGAAAGATGGAGAGACACTTGAAGGGCTAGGGTATACACACATACCCCTAGCGATAATTATTTAGCGGACGAGCTCGCTCATTTCGCCTCGACAAGAGCCCCTGTTCGGTCGGAGTCTTTGAAGAAAGGCTTCGCGACCGTCCATCTCAGCCCCGTCTGCGGTGGGGAGGATGGTGATCTTGCTTCAGCCCTCACCTCGGATGGGAAGGCGACGCCTATCGCAACCTCCGTTTCGGTGGGGACGATGGTGGCGCCGCCCGGCCGCGTTGCAGGAGGAAAAGTGGCACCGGTGGAAACGCTGGCCAGCGGAGTACCGGACGATCACTCTGTGGTCGCCGTGCTTGACCGGGAAGGCACATGGATGGACCCGATCCTGGCCTACTGCGGGATCAAGTATGCCCCGACGATGATGCGTCGGAGAAGATAGCGCGGAAGGCCAAGCGCTACACCCTGGTAGATGGGGACCTGTACCGCCGGGGTGGAAACGGAGTTCTTCGAAGTGCATCACTCGGGAAGAGGGAAGCATTTTGCTTTCGATATCCATGGAGGCGTGTCGGGAGCCATTTTTCGGTCGAACCTGGTGGGAAAAGCTTTCGCCACGGGTTCTATTGGCCAACCGCCCTCCAGGATGCTTGCAGCCGGTGAGGAGATGCGAGGCGTGCGATTCCACGCCAAGCAAATCCACCAACCAGCCCAAGCTCGCAAACCATCCCGCTCTCATGGCCCTTCGCGTCTGGGGCTGGATATCTGGTCCGTTCGCGGGCCACAGGAGGCTACACTCATCTGTTCGTCGCCATTGACAAGTTCACCAAGTGGGTGGAAGCCGGCCGTGAGAACCATTACCGCCGCAGCCGCGTCAAGTTCATGCGAGGATCTTCGCCCGCAGAGTCGCCAACCGTATCATCACCGACAATGGCGCCCGATTCTCACGCCGCTTTTACGGACTTTTGCGAAGAAATGGGCACGAAGGTCTGCTTTGCCTCCGTTGCCCATCCAAGAAGCAACGGCCAAGTTGAGCGAGCCAATGCACCGGTGTCGAAGGGCCTCAAGACTCGGGCGTTTGATCGACTTCACGGCGTGGCTCACGGTGGGTTGAAGAACTCCGGCGATCTTTGTGGTCACTCGGACCACTCCCACCGGCCACGGAGAGACTCCATTCTTTACGGTTTACGGAGCGCAGGCTGTCCTCCCTTGAGAATTGACATTTGGGTCGCCGGCGTTGCTGCGTTCGCGGAAGAAGATCAGGAAGAGATGCGCCAAGACGACGTCAATCTCTGGAAGAAGCCGGGATCGTGCGGCCTGCGCGCTTCGGTATCAGCAAAGCCTCAGGAGGTACCACGCCACCCGGTCGGTGAGAGAACATCGGCGATGGCGACCTGGTCTTGCGAAAGATTCGGGCCGCAGTCGGGTTGCACAAACTGTCTCCCAGTGGGAGGGCCCCTTTAAGGTGGTTTCGCCTCTCGACCGGGCGGTCAGGTTGGCCACCGAGGGCGGGAGGAAGCTGGCGAACTCGCAGAATATAGAGAACCTGCGCAAGTTCTACCCTTGAACGGTTGTAAGTTTCTGTGTTTTGTTCCTCGCACGGTCGAATCATGTCTGTGCCGCTCGACTAGCCGGGAACGACCGTTGTTCAGAAATTAAGTATTACGTTCCGTTGTTTTTTAGCAGTCACTTCATGCCTTTCTGGTTCTGTGTTTTACGGTAAAGTGTTCAGGCGATCACTCTAGTCCGCTCAGTCCTGTGAGCGCCCAGTGGCAAAGGCGGGACCACTCTGTAAGTGCGGCGAACAGGATTGGGCAATTGGGCGGCTGGTTTGAACTCAGCTCAGACGGTCATGACACTCCGGGTGTCCCCGTGGGGGCTGGCGATTTAAACACTGCTACCAAAAGCCTACATCCTGTCACGTCTTACACTGTGTCCGCCCCGCGGAGGCCACAAGGGTACGTGTCGTTTGCAGGACTGTAAAGCAACGAGAAAAGAATCGCCCGGACACAAGGGGTGTTTTACTCCCTTTTCTTTCCTTCTAAGCCTTAAGCCGAGCAGTAGCATTCAAGTTAATGCTGGCGATCAGTAAGGTGGAAGGCTAAGAAGACAAGTTAAACATTGCTGAATAGGTCTAAAAAATGTCATGTCTATTCCATGAAAGTGCTTTACAAAAGTTGTTGCAGGACAGCAAGTTAAAAAGAGAAAGAAAGAAAGGAGAAAGGGAAGAAGGGTCTAGGCTATCCTATCCTTCTTCCTCCTCGTCCGCCACTGCGGCTGCTACTGCAGGGTCTTCCGCGAGGGGTCCGACGTCGGCGCCCGATGCCACGTCTTCTGCTTCTGCTTCGGTAGCGGGGTTGACCATCTCGGTGGCGGCGACGTGGTCGGCGGCGCTGCACTGCGCGCCCGCCTCCGCCTTGATCTCCTTCAATCCCTGGGACGGCAGCCAGAGGATCAAAGTTGGCGCCCTTAGACGCGCGAAGACGCCGTAATTTAACGCCGCATAGCGCCGCCATGCGCGCCCTTCCTGAGTGGACCGGCCGGCGGCGTCGGAAGCCGGGCGGTGAAGTCCGCGATCCGACCGAGGCGTAAGGCGTAGTGCGCCGGCCGCTCGATGGCGCTTGCTGCACCAACCTGGAAGCGAGGCCGTCCTCCATCCGGTCGGGCGTACCTCAAAGATCCGCAGAGTGTACGCTTTGATCGATGCGGTTCGTTCACGCGCTCTCGAGCTCTTCCATGAGCTCGGCGGCGCGAGTGGCCCTCGCTCCGCTCCCCACCAGCCTCCGCTCCTTCCTTTCCACTCGATCATAAATCAGCCACCTCTGCCGGGCGGCTGATCTCGATAGCGGCGTCGGCGGCCGTTGCTGCTTTCGGCGAAAAGCGGTGGTGGTGTGGGAGTAGAGCTGTCCAAGGGCGGAGGTGCATCTGCGTCCGCCGAACGGAGTCCGCGGAGGATCCGGAGTGGGTGGCCCAGCGCCTCTGAGGCTGCCTGGCGACGAGCCTGGCTGCATCTTGATCGCCGGCTTCTTCTCGTCCTGGCGGATCAGCTGCTGCTCCATCCGCTACCTCACCCGGCTGCGCCGCAGGAGCGGCCGGGGTCTGGCAGTGCCCTGGAACAAGCAAAAGCAAGCAAAGGTAAGGCTCCATTCGAAGGTTAAAAAGTTTTACCGTCCCTTTTTTTGTTTGTGTTTCAAGGATTCTGGTACCTGGGCTGAGGCCTCGGAAACCGAGGTACTCCCGGAGTGAGAATCAGCCCCCCTCGAGGCACCGGCGGCCTCGGTGGCAGCTGAGGCAGGGACCGCTCCACCGGAAGCGCTGGCGGGTCAACCGCCGGTGGATCCGCCACTGGCAGCGCTAGCGGGTCGGCCGCTGGCGGTAGCGGTGGCGGCGGAGGATCTTTGGCCGGTGGGTCCGCCATCGCGGCGCGGGTCGACGCGTGGCGGTAGCGATGGCGGCGGAGGATGTCGCGCGGTGGGTCCGCCAGCGCGAAGGGTCGGCGGTAGCGATGGCGGCGGAGGATCTTCGCCGGTGGGTCCGCCACTGGTAGCGCCGGCGGGTCGGTCGCCGGCGGTGGCGGTGGCGGTGGAGGAAGGCGCGCCGGCGGGTCAGCCGCTGGCGGCGCCAGCGAACCAGTTGCAGGCGACGGTGGCGGAGGCGGAAGCGTCGCGACCGGTGATGAAGAGCCCCCCGCAGCTGAGGAGGAAGTCCCGGTGGCGGGCTGCAGGAGATCGGCCGCCGACGAAGATGGCCTGTTAGCCGTGGTTGGGCGTTCGATGGGGATGTCGTCGGCAGACGCTTGTTCCTCCCTGTCGCCCATTGTAGGAGTGCCGGATTATCGGGGCCCTTGATGGACGATGATGGGCGTCCCCATGGCGTCCATCTTGGGCATCGCCTTGACGATCTCCGCCCGATCCCGAGGCTGCATGTCGCAGAGTGGAAGCGCAGCCTCGGGGAAGGGTGAAACGTTGCTCAAGCGGCCCGATCGCCCCATCCAGAAGCGTCTGCGCGGCCCAGCCTCTCCACGGTGACAAAAAAAAATGATGAAAGAATGATGATGATGAAGAAGGAAGGTATAAAAGCGTACCTCCAGGAATCGTCCGAGTCCCGTCATCCACGCCAGATAGTGCCAGGTGGGCGGTGGCGGCGGCGAAAGGACTAATCCTCCGACACGAAGTCCCGGAGAACCATGCCTCCGGCCAGCATTGTCCGCAGCCGATCAACCCGAGCCAACATTGCAAGTAGCTCGGGCGTATCGGCGACCGAAGATCCCCAGTCAGGTTTGCTGCCCACCGCTCCGGTGGGAAGCCCCAGGGCTTCAATGCCGCTATCGTCTTCAACATACAACCATTCGTGGCGCCACATTTTCCAGCTGGATCGGGTCTCCATTGGAATGTAGCGCGCAACGGCCCCGTCTCTAAGTCGCAGATGGCAGCACCCGGAGATCTTTGGAGCCCTGGCCGACGGAGCGAGAAGAAGTAGCGGAAAAGGAGAAGATTGGGCATTACCCCTATGAACATCTCACAGAAGTGGGCAAAGACGGAGAGGAGCACAATGGAGTTAGGGGGAAGGTGGATGTTGTGAATGTCGTAGAAGTTGAGGACGGCGATGTAGAAGTCCGAGATGGGCGGGACCAAGCCCGCCATCATCGCCCAGACAAAGAAGATGACTTCCCCGGGCTGGCCATCGGGAGCGACAGTCCCGGCCCGCATGCGGAGAGCGCCGCGGGCGATCACCTTGGAGCATTTAGCGGCGGCATTCTCTTCCACAGTTGAAGGAGGGAGGACAGGAGTCGGAGAGGCCATCAGAGTCAGCTAAGGCAGAAAGGAAGCTAAGGCAGGAAGGAGCAGAGGCGAAAAGCGAAAACGGGAACATGCCAACATGCCCCCCCCGTCGCCTGCTTATTTATAAGAATTCAAGGGAGAGCCTGGCGGGAAAAAGTCGAAGAGACGCGGCGGTTCGGATGCGGGAAAACCAAAGCATTTTTCAAGGGAGTGGGCACGTCCCACGAAGCCACGGAAACGGCTGCAGTATCCACCTCGGGACCGGAAAAAGAGACAAGTTTTTAAAGACCACGGCGTGCGTGGGCATTTATGGGCCCCACCCGGGAGATTGAACCGTCCGACGAAGAAAAAGAAAGAATAAAGACACTCCTGGGTGGGCCCGGGCTCTTGTCACAGATAAGCTGGGGTACCCACGCAACCGCATTAAGTAATCTTGTCGCCAAGAGGACAGTGGCGTTGAGCCACTCCTCGAGGCGACCAGCCAAGGTGCTCGCCAGAGGGCGAGTGGCGTTCGAGCCACTCCTCGGGCGACGGCAGCATCTTGTCGCCAAGAGGACAGTGGCGTTCAGCCACTCCTCGGCGACAGCCAAGGTGCTCGCCAGAGGGCGTGGCGTTCGAGCCACTCCTCGGCGACCAGCCAAGGTGCTCGCCAGAGGGCAGGTGGCGTTCGAGCCACTCCTGGCGACCAGCGAAGGTGCTCGCCAGGACAGTGGCGTTGAGCCACTCCTGGGCGACAGCGAAGGTGCTCGCCAGGGGACAGTGGCGTTCGAGCCACTCCTCGAGGCGATCAGCCAAGGTGCTCGCCAGAGGGCAGTGGCGCTCGAGCCACTCCTGGCGACCAAAGAAAGGTGCTCGCCAAGAGGACAGTGGCGTTCGAGCCACTCCTGGGCGATTTCGAGAATCAACCCCGTAATCTGTGCTACAGGCGAAGGGTCAAGGGTATTTAATGCGAGACGTGCGCATTAATTGCAGTGGTATGAAGGCTGTGGTGTGGCGGCGCGTCTTCCCTAGGCGCGCATTAATGATGGGTGGCGCCGAATCGACATCCCCTCTCTCCTGGCGGAGCATGCAGGGGTGACAGACAGGCGGGGCCCAAGGCAAAGTCTAAGTCAGCTAGGACAAACATTAAATGTGATGTAAGAGAGTATGACGGGTGCATTAAATGCACTGTAGTAACGTGTCAGACGCTTGCTTTACGCAAGCTTGTAAGCCCCATGCGCCTCAGCCAGCCCGAGTATAAAAGGGAGCTAGGATGCATGGGAGATTTTTTTTTATTATTGGGTTGGCAGAACCTGAGAGGGTCTTCTTCCCCAGCCTTGTAAGAACCTTGAACTCAGAGGAAACCACCAAGCAGGACTAGGGTTATTACTCCTTTGGAGGGCCCGAACCTGGGTAAACTCGACTGTCTTCTTGCTTGCTTCCAACATCCAGTTCTTCCTGTCTTTGGAGCGGTTACCACAAAAGCCCCCAGTCCGAATCTCTCAAGCACCCGGTCTTAGGGTGCCTGTTGGTTAGTAAGCCGACATTTTGTATTATCTTTTTGTTGTCGCTTTAAATGAGTGGATCGTCTCTTGACTAGAGATAACTATTCTCTCGCTTCTATATTAACAAAAATCCTATGTTGCGGGATGAAGATCGTTAACTCGTACAATGGTGTTTTGTATTGTCTTTTTGTTGTTGCTTTAAATGCGTGGATCGTCTCTTTACTAGAGATAACTATTCTCTCGCTTCTATATTAACAAAAATCCTATGTTGCGGGATGAAGGGACGACTGATATGGCATAGTTATACATGCCCTTAGGAATCCTAGCTATATGTGTGTGAGATCTCTTTACTAGAGATAACTATTCTCTCACTTCTATATTAACAAAAATCCTATGTTGCGGGATGAAGGGACGACTAATATGGCGTAGTTATACATGCCCTTAGGAATCCTACCTATATGTGTGCGAGAAAAAAAATCCTTTCAAGAGGATTGTAAAAGCATCTCCAATGTGTATTTTTAGCCGGTACCAGAACGGAGAGAATGACTTGGTACCAGTATCTTCACACCCTAGAGAGGGTGACGCTATGCAAAAGATTTATGGAACCGGTGTTAGTCCAGATACCGGTACCAAGGAAATCCTTGCTAGTACGAGCCAGCATATCTATGGACTGTCAGGGGGTGTTTGACAGAGCTCCAACTTCACCAGATTCGTGAATCTAGTGGAGCTAGGTATTCCTAGCTCCACCAAATCTGTGAAGCTAGAGCTGTGGGTATATTAAAAGTATTTAGGTGTGTCATCTTGTTTACATTTTAGAATAAAAATATAAACTTAATTCACTTTATTTTAGCCTATAAGTTTCTGAGACGGAGCTGGAATCTGAAGTTCTGCTAAATAGGACCTTAGTAAGAAAGAGAGATAGAAAGGTGGTGACTGGTGAGAGAAAGAGAGAGAACAACACTAGAGGGAAAATGTAAACCTAGCATATGAGTGATATGGCATTTTCTTAGCCTTGGAACCGTGCATGCCCTAAGAAACGAGAAAATTGTCATTCTGCCACTCTCAAGATGCGGTTTCACCCAAATGCCACTCCGGACATTGCACACTATAAAATGCCACCCTCAAGAGTTGGCAACTCGCTGGCATGCCATTTTGGGGCTTTAAAATGATTTCCAGCCCATTTTCGAGTTGGAGTGACCATTTTGCCCTTAAGTTAATTTTTCTTGTACCTTTTTTAATTCCATTATAACCTTAATCTTTACATAAAAATTACCACTAACACAAAGTAGTATATATTTTATTTTTTAAAGCAATTAAGAACATTTAAGTTAATTTTTCTTGTACCTTTTTTAATTCCATTATAACCTTAATCTTTACATAAAATTAAAATACCTCTCGTAAAAATAAAGAGGGACATGCGGATAATATTTATCAAATCTCATAAATAAATAACTATAGTTAAGAGAATAAATAGAGACGTAGAATTAAAAAAAAAGGTCTCGAAGGAAGTATCTATCTACCGATTCTACCCGTGGGCAGAAGTGTCATTTCACCCGAAAAATCCACTGAAATCAACCAAAATGGCATGGAAATGAAGTGAAATCGAAGGGAGTGTCATTTTGGCGATTGCAAAGTAGAGGATGGCATTTGGGTGAAACCGCATCTTGAGAGTGGCAGAATGACAATTTTCTCCTAAGAAACCTGTCGTTGGTGGAAGGGACTCACAGAGTTCAATTATCAGGCCCACTTGTCACTGATAGAGTCCACCTGGTGCTAAAAGACCAAGTTCACGTAATGTGACCAATATAAACTCATATAATATATGTTGGGGTGCTAAAAAACACTCGAGTGTTACTTAGCCATTCTCATATATGTTTATGCTACGTACGTACATGTTACATATAAAATTTGGTTTTATTTTATAATTGGCCATATATGTTACCTATAAAAAAAACTTTAAAGTAGGCCTTCGGGGACAATTGTAAATCCACAGCCCTACCCTAAGACCGTTTCTGTAACATCCTAGCTAGCTAGTTCAAAATTCGCTCAGCTCATCATATAGCAAGCCCATGTATGTATAGTATCCCACCTGTACTTTTGTCCTTACTTTGTGTAAAAGGGTTAGTCTGGAGTCTGGAGGTGTTATGTTTGAAACACTAGGGTTTATATGCTGGCCTAAACCTATCTCAACTCTCTATGTGAGATTAATCCCACAACGCTACAACACCTGGGCCACATGCGAGATCACACTAATGAACCGAGGTATTACATTCACCCCTCCTTAAGGGATGCCCTAACATCGCACCGTATACGCGACAAATGCCCAGAACCACACCTTAGTATACGTCCGTGTGTCCAGTGCCGGCATGTATACCATGCCATTTGTAACACCCGGTCCATAATTTGCTCAATGCCTAGAACACCATGGGACGGTGTGAGTAGGGATGGAACTGGTACGGATATTTTCCGACCGACCGACCGACCGAATTGATTTGGATGATGATTTGGATAGTTTCACAGATATCCAGTTGATTTCTCGGATAAGGATATGGATACAGATAATTTACATGGATACAGATACGGATATGGAATACTGATTATCCGATGGATACGGAATATCCGAATTTTTGTTC
Source organism: Rhipidocladum racemiflorum (assembly GCA_036346355.1). Taxonomy (NCBI): domain Eukaryota; kingdom Viridiplantae; phylum Streptophyta; class Magnoliopsida; order Poales; family Poaceae; genus Rhipidocladum; species Rhipidocladum racemiflorum. The sequence goes on along the minus strand of CM070576.1, from coordinate 1,953,846 downwards.
GGATAATATCCGAATATGACATACGGATATTATCCGAATAACACGTTTCAGAATAACACATTAACAATTTAACATGTTTCACTGTTTCAGAGACTGGGGTCTACATTGGATGACAAGATATAATGTGTTCATGTGTGCTAGATGCTAATTTGAAGATATTTGGGTAAATGTGGTACAGAAATTGGCAAGTGGCGTTTCAGGAGGGCTACTTAAGATTCAGCAGCATATACCAGCTGCAAATCATTTGGTTCAATTATTGCAATGGGGTACATTGTTACTCACAGAGTCACATGTATGACAAGCTAGGGATAAAAAGGCAAAAAAAAGACGTACAAATATATTTCTTTTGGAATTTTGAATTTAAATTTGGACCGATTTTGGAAAAAAACTGAAATTGGATTTTAAAATATCCGACTAATATTATTCGTATCCATGTTGATTCTGATCCGTATTCGATCTGTATTCGTAACCGATATTATCCTGTATAATTCGTATTCGATTCTGTATTCGACACTATTCGTATCCGATTCTGTATTCGAAAAAAATACGGATACAGATATGAATAGGACGATATTCGACCGTATCCGATCCGATCACATCCCTAGGTGTGAGACCCTCTCTTTTATGATATAATATACCATAAAAGAAAGGTTTTAAAGTGCATACTATGCTAGTACTATGATCAGTGGCTAGCACACATTTTCACAAATTGAGATCACAACCATACACAATATTATTATTATTATTATTATTATTACAATGTTGGCAAGGTTGATTTCAACTGTTGTGCCATGTGTTGGCAAAAGACTGTTTTATGCTATGTGTTGGTAGGGAATGATATGATATGTTGCTCACATTCATGGAGGATTTGTGAGTTGTTAAGATTATGATGATATTCATACTTATTATTTTATACGCGTGTCAAATTTCTTTACGAAGTTATGCTTTTAATTTATTATGCAGTATTTACAATTCAAGTTAGCTTTATGAAAAATAACTGTAGTAACTTTCCTTTGATATAGTCTGCATGTATTATAGGTTTTACAAAACCTTACGAGTACATATTGTACTCAACTTGCTATTATTGTTGTTTTGAGGTGAAGAAATAAAATACCTCGAGGAATCATATTTTAACGCAGGTTACGGGGATAATAACGATGAGTTTTTGTAGGATTTATCTTGCCAGTTGCCTGTGGAAATATTGGGCTAGAAGGCATGCATGCTCCAAGATAAAAATATTTTCACTGTGTTAAATTTTTGTTTGTAAGAATGTTATATAATAACTACTTCCGCCGTAGTATATAATAAAATATTGTGTATGGTTGTGATCTCAATTTGTGAATGTGTCTACTAGCTAGCTACTGATCACATGACTAGTGCTGAATACATATTTGAACCTTTCTTTTATGGTATACTACATCATAAAAGGGACGGTCTCACACTAATTATGAGTAAAGTATGCAATCATACTTTTCCTCTTCATGTCCCACAGAATATTGAGCAAGGCTTAAACAATTTATATAAAGCCTGTGGGATTAGCTTCTCCTAAACAAACAACAAACGCATATCACGAAGTCCGTAAAGAAAACATTGTAGTGATTGAACTTTTGAGCATGGCATGAAAAGGCTCCAAAATAGAGTGTGTTTTTTTTATCTATCAAAAGGGTTCTTTCATCGTTGATTACACTTTTGAGCTAATCGATCTCGCAGCCATACTAGGGCAAGCACCTAGCAAGCGCCATAAAAGTTACGAACGTACAAAGAAGCTCATGGATCTTGCAATATTTGGACGGCGATGGATCGATGCAGATTCGGCAGGAAAGATTTGGATACATTGTAAGAGGAGTACGTACGTGCTTCCACTCCTATCATGGAAAACATAGTTGACTGGATCGATCTCAATAGATTTCTCTGTTAGCTAGGGTTAAGATCTTGTCTCGCAAACTCACGCCAAATCCCATTGACTTCACTTTTCACTCAGTTACACTGGGACGTACAAGCAATGCACCTTGCTTTTGTAACTTCACACATATTGTTCTTTCATGAGAGCACACATGGTTCGAACCCAATGATCTAGATAACCTATAGGTATTATTCAGATGTTTTTGTTTTAGCTAACATCCAAATTCTGGACCGTTGGATACCTCACCCGGATATCACCAGGCCGTTAGATCAAATCATAGGATCGGATGTAATCGATACTCACGAATCTCAACAATGATCGGATGGTCCTAGGTTTGGGTGATTTCAGCAATAAAAACATCCAGACGATGTTTATCAAATCCCTGTTTTTCTTAACTAATGTCGACGATCCAGCTCCCCATGCATGCTAGGGACCACATATATGGAGTTGGTGAAGTGGCAGGAAACCGGCACTCTTCCAGGATTCTAACACAACATGATTTCTGTAATGATGTTCCCAAGTATAGAGATCGAGCTTTCACGGGTAATTAACATATTCCTATCCGTATAGGTCGGCGATTATCGACAATCATGCGAGCGGCCACTTCCCAAGGCCTACATAGCCTTTTAGCGCGTGCGTTATGGTTGGAGCTCGCTCTCATTAACGGCGCTAAACCCTAGCTAGGGTTTAGTAATATATTTTCTACACATGGTTTGAGGCTAGCTAGCTCAATGGGCTAAGTATATACTCCTAGTCCTAACCAACAACGCCGTTTCCGAGGCAGCAACCGACCACGGCGAGAGCATTTCTACTAGATTCAAATTCTGGAAGAAACCTAACCAAACGAGCTAAAACTCGAATCATTTCTTCTTTTTCTACTCTGTGGCTGAATTGGTCTCAACCTAGTTCCACCCGATTCACAGAATCCAACCTGAAACGTTTCCACCAAGAATCTGGAACCGTTTCCGTTTCCACCAAAAATCTAGAACGTTTCCGTTTCTACTAGAATCTGGAACCGTACTAGACAGGGCCTAAAAACCCATTGGCTATGAGCTCGCTTTCCATGGCTGAAGGTAGAGGTTAATTAAGCAGCCAACTAATGCTGATCTCGCTCGCATCAACTTGACAATTTGCATCATGGATGAGGCGTCCTTTGGGGTTATAGAAATGGCCGTGCCACTGGCAAGGGGGATGGCCAGCTTAGCTCTACGTGTCTTCTTCTAGGGCTTGCAAATTAAAGGGTAATTAAGGCTACTAGGGGTGACTCCCTAGAATGAAGAGCTAAAACAGTGCATAACGAATGCATGCAAATGTATACATGCATGCATATATATGCAAAGGGTTCCATATACTATATATATATATATATATACCCCTTATCCTTTCACTAAAAGTAATAAGCTATAACGAATGAATGCAATCGAGCAAGTAGAGAGACTAGGAGACCCTAACCTCGATCGAGTCAATGATTAATATTTAACCGTGTATTTAGGCCGAAAGCAAGCGTACATCGCATTTGGTTATGGTTCATGATCATATGCATGGGACCTGATATATATCAATGAAAATTAAGCATGCATGGTGGTGATGCAAGTCCATGAACCATAATTAACCTAGATTGGCACGTACGTACGTGTCGAAAGATCCTTTGGCACGCCAACCTAATGGTGGCGGAAAAAATTGCCAAGATGCCACTCTCAACAAGTGGCTTTGCTAAAATGTCACTACTCTCTCAGACCATCTGTGTCTATGACAGTGGGCCAGAGTGGCATTTTAGCGAGGCCACTTGTTGAGAGTGGCAGAATGACAATGGTGGCGCTGATCATGATTCTATATATCCATTCGAGAAAATTGCACCCCAAATCTTAAGACTCTCGCCCAATATATATATACGTACATATGATGTATATGTATGTCTACGTATGTATATATATACGTACATATGATGTATATGTATGTCTACGTACGTATATAGGTATATACATCTATATGTACATGTATGCACTATATGTCTACGTATGTATATATATGTATTTATATATACATGTATATACATAGGTATGTATGTGTATATAGATAATCGTTATATATATACACACGCTTTCGCTTTCCAGATGGAACGTACTACTAGCTACTACGCGGAAGAAGCTCTAGAAAGTTGTCTGGATCACTTGAAAGAATTATTAATGGATTTGTTTCTGTTTATTTCATCCTGATATATAGGATGAATGAGAATATTAATTAGGTGCAAAATGGAGATGCGAATTGCAGCTTTTGGCTTCGAGGATGAAAACAAAATAGAAATACACAAAAATGTTATATGTTAGGTATGGGTATATATAGTTCTTCCGAACGAAATAAAGTACTAAAGCAGATTTAAACATTATTATTTAGCTAGTATTAAATTGAAGAAAGTCAATTGACCTTAGCTAATACTTTTGTTTGTAGGTAATGATGATGACAAACGGTTCACTTATCTGGCCGGCCCCTCCTTCACTTTTTTTTTTTCAAAAATAGCTCTCATTTGATTGTTTTTTTTTTTACAAAATTAACCCCGCACTGCGCTTTAGGACCACAGAAGACACCTTCCGCACTACAGTACCGTGAAAGATACTGTAGCACACTGCAGTACCGCGGTATTGTAGTGCGGAAGGCGCTCTTGTGATGTGCCTCCAGTCCACAGCACACGCCTTGCCGCGCCTCCAATCTACGACAAGCCGAGTTGCGGCGTCTCTAGTCCGCGGCAAGTGCCTGCTCCCACTGTCGGTGCTGATTTCCAAGTCGCTTGCATGCCGCGGCTCCAGTCCGCGACATCTGGACCTCCCGCAATCCCCTAGCGCAGAAAGTGCCGGATGTTGATCTCTGGTCCTTCCGCAGCGGGAAGGATGCTAGTTTTGCAAAAGGAAAAAAATTGAGAGGGATCTATTTTTGAAAGAAAAAAAAGAGAGAGGAAGGACTAAAACACATTTCGACGATGACATGGTCATGGCATGGGAGAGAGATCGATATATGTACGTGACTTGGTGATAAGATTTCTTGTGATAGATGTGGCCAATACGTGAAGCTGCTTGGCTCTGCAAAATTTTGGACGCTGCTTCAATGTTCCTTTTCTGTAAGGAAATATGTCCACGTCACACCTTTTGCCATGCTTATTTTCCTCTCGATATATAGGTCGGCAGAGGACATACATATATTTTTGCAATGAGAAGCTGCTCAGCAAGTGCTGCCTGAATTCGAAACTTGCGTTAATTGTTGCCACAACGCTAGCCAGTGCGAGCCGTTGGATCGAAAAGAGATCCAAATGTACGGTAGCAAAATGGTACTATAGCAAAGATTGTAGGAAATGGGTTTGGACGATCTGAATTGTTCGCTTGCTCGATCAGACGGTCTACGCCTATAAGGATCGTTTAAGTTGTAGTACCCACAAGAGCTGCATTTGATCCCGTACGTCCGCACAGATCAGACGGTCCACGCCTATAGGGATCGTTTAAGCCTAGATACGCGAATACAAACCTCCAACTCTTCGATCTCTAATATTCGGTGAACAGTTTTCGCTGCAAAATAAAATACGCGCGCATTGTAAACGATGAGATATTTGAATACTACAACTACTGCTACCTAATTAAGCTAGAGATGCCCATGACAAGCACGTACGTACGATCGAGCGTTGTACACCAGAGCTTTTTAGCTGTGCCTTTCCTAGTTTATTGGAGGATCAAACCGAGATGAGTTGCATCAATAATATAGCCGCGAAAGGTTACAAGATGGGAGAGAATTTTTGGGTAAGAGCAAAAGGTGGCGCTCGAGCTGAGTGAGGTGGAGGGCTCGCGCGTCTGAGGACGCCATGGCATACTAATTAGCTCCTCTTGCATACATTTTTTTTCTTTCTTTCAAATTTAACCCCTTCGAAATTATTTGTAGATTTGGCCCTCTTCCCGACCGCAAAAGTCATGGAAGCTAGGCTACGCATGTGCACGTCGCATGCCGTGCTCCGTACGGTGGCAATCCATGAGCAGCGCAGCAGGGCGGGGCCCACTGGCCTGCCACTTCGTGGGACAGCGGCAGGTTCGTGCCGAGCTCCCCTTGCTCGGCAGGAAATAACAGATCAAAAACACTAATTGATCACACTTAGTACTTAAATCGATGATTAATCACTCAATTAACTAATCACTAATCGATAATTAATCACTGGAATTGCTGCCTACTAGCAGCTAATTAATCACTAATCGATAATTCTAGGTTACTGTAGCACTTTAAATTTTTCTAGGATTTTCTTAATTTCGCTGAGGTTATGAAAATCAGAGGGGTCCAAGATCCGAAATTTCGCCGAGATTTCGTTCCCTGGCGTGTGAGTGTGAAGGATGCTTCGTGCAATGCTGACACTAGCTGCACTGTAAGAGTGGGGACCCACTTGCAGGGCGCTGCTAACTTGCTTCTAGTTTCCCACGTGGAGATCGGTGATTGGTTGGACAGCATGGCTACCAGTCGGTGTCCTATTTTCTTTTGCTCGTCTCTTGTTTTCATCTTACACACGGTTTTGTGGAGTATATCACAAGGCTTTAGCATTGCCCCATACATGGCAATGACATTTGAGAACTTTCTAAGCACACGGTTTAGTGGAGTATATCACAAGGCTTTAGCATTGCCCATACATGTGGCAATGACCAGTGGTGGACCCATGACAAATAAATCAAATAAAGTACAACCATTTCGAAAAGCATCTCACGATAGATAGGGGGTGCTAGAGGGGGTACCTATGGTCTTATCGGAGGTAGGGTGTGCCCTAGCTCCCCTTGACCCCTATTGGGTCCGCCACTGGCAATGACATTTGAGAACTTTTTTAACTAGGAAGAAAAAAATGTCAGTGGCTGCTGCGCCTCGTTACTCTATGCCTATATAATCTACTTACTATCTACGGTCCAAAATAGTTAGCCTTGTAGACATATTGATAAATTTTTGAAACTTGATTATCGATGTTTTTTAAGATATTTAAATTGGATACATGAAAATTATATATGTAGACTTATCTCGAGAAATGCTTTCATAATATTATAATTTTATTGAGTTTTATAAGTATATTATAATAAAAATCAGTGGTAAAAGTTGTGTTTTGAAAACCGTATCGATGTTCAAAATGTCAACTATTTTGGACCGAAGGGAGTAGTTAATTGTGAGAATATTTGCCAAAATAAGATTTTGATGCTATATGGCTCTGAGAAATCTTTTAACTAATCGTTATATCCAAAAGCGAAGAAATACGAGCGCTTTTGAAGAAGCACCACAACGCCAAACATGGCATAGTCTTAGGCATGTGATGTTACAAAACGTAGTCGTTCGCCCACGTCAATCGACAGCACATCCATGCAATCACATGAACAGAAGTAGAAGCACACATAATGTAAAGAGAAAAACTCTCTCTTTATTAGATTGATTTTTATATACAAGACGATGCACTATATATAGTAGAGAACCTCTGAAGATTAACTCGGATTCGTCCACCAATAGATAAAGTCCTTCCATACAGAGACAGACTCTAACCATATCATAACACTCCCCTTTGGGCGAATACCGTGTAATGCATATATCTCATTAAAAACTCCTCACAAAACCCAGTGGAAAAAAGGATCGAGAAAAGAGTGCATTGCACTCGCACTCCGTGTTACACTAGTTGCCTCATTAAAAATCTTCATGTGAGAAACTTCAGAAAAACTCACTAAGAGCAAATGAGCACAACTCATAATTTTCAGAATATAAATTATGATCTTCAGGATCAAACAAAAGAGGTTATGGTTCAAGGATTTACTCCCCCTGGACTATGCATATATCTAAGTCGCCCCATTCCAATGCCACTAATGCATTTTTGGAAAGTAGACTTTGTTAAATATTTTGCGAATAAATCTGCTAGATTTTCACATGACTTAGTTTGCATTATTTTTATCTCACCATTATTCTAGAATTCATGAGGATAGAAGAACTTAGGGGCAATATGCTTCGTGATATTGCTCTTTACATAACCCATTTGAATTGTGTAACACAAGCAGCATTATCTTTATAAATAATGGTAGGGGTATCGACAGTATTAAGACCACATGACTTCTGTGTATGGTTAATCACACGCCTTAGCCAAACACACTTACGTGTGGCATGGCCGTGGGCGGGATCGCAGCGCGGAAGATGCATGCATGCATAGACTAAGAACATATAAAAAATAACTAGATCACCCATATATTATTATTAAGCATTATATTCAATGCATGCATGTAGAGAATGTAAGATAAAGATGGATATTTATTAGGGGTATAGAGGTAACATTGCACCAATTTGTATTGGAATATGAAGAATGCACTATATTTGTGGACAAGACCATCCAAAAAACACATGTCATAAATTTGGGAAGGACTAGGAATCAGACGTCCAATGGGAAGCTTTCCGTCGGACACGTCGGTGCAATATTTTTTAATAATACGTGCAATAATTGTAATCATCGTGTGCAACAAAAATGCACAATAACAGTGAGAATGTTGAAAAAAAAAATCTAAATTGGATGAAACCATGAGTATAAAACTCACCCAGATTTTACAATGATTCAAACATTGTAACACAAAGAAAGTTACAACAACAAAACACTTCAACATTTGAAAAGAATAGTTGCAATATTTTACAGCTACTCATGCAACAATAAGAGAAAAATTTTGGAACCAAATGAGATATCTAATTTGAAAAAAGAAATGTGCATCAAATTAATGACGATCCTACTACAATAATAAATCACTGTAATGCAACAATTAAATAAAACTATCGTAACAAATACCTCTTGTTCTAACATTTTTGGTAAGACACAATGCAACATGTACCTGTGCTTGCCGGTGTGCTTGGCGGTGGTAATATCTACAAAATTTAGATGGAGGGAGTAATAACCAACGCCGTTAGCTAGTGTGCTTAGTTACCATATATAATTGACCAGATGAAATCATTCCACATGCAACGGCAGCACAGATCTCAAGCAGGTCCAACCCTCTTCGGTAGGATCCATTTAACCAAGGGGCTCATGTTCTGCATGGTATCTCTGCATGTGTGTATATTCACTCATCAGAATCTTCCTCCCCCCAACAAAATAAATCGAAAAATCGATCCAAATTCCTCTTCCCTCGATCCTAGAACCACCAAAACAAGCACTAAATTAAGAACCCCAATTGAGAAAAAAAAAAGGCACTTAGATCCTATAAATCTCCACATGTAATCTATATATATGATTCTCTCTCTCTCGCCGGACATATATACAACTCCAGTCTCCAGTGCAGTTGGTAGTGTAACTGTAACTTAAGCAGTTGCACCGCCGACCGGCGAATTCAAATCGGTGGTGGCCCAACTCGGTCCGGATACTGTGCATGCATTGCAACCATAGCGAGATCACCGTAGCAATGTGTACTGTATCGGGTAGATTCGAGCCGCTGATTATTAGGATGGACGGCTGAGATCACTTGCTCCACGGAATTTATTTCCTTTTTTACTCCTAGCTAGCTTATACTCCCCTTCACATGCCCTCCTCCTATTTAAGCACCCCCAGTCCAACACCCCCAAACCACCAACACAAAACACTTGCAAACCCAGCAGCAGCAGCCAAGAAGCAAGCTAGCAACCATGGTGCTTCTCCCCGCAGATCGCATGGACAGCCTCTTGTCCCCGCGTTGCGTGTGGGTGAACGGCCCCATCGTCGTCGGCGCCGGCCCGTCGGGGCTCGCGGTGGCGGCCAGCCTCCGGGAGCAGGGCGTGCCGTTCGTCGTGCTGGAGCGCGCGGACTGCATCGCGTCGCTGTGGCAGAAGCGCACGTACGATCGCCTCAAGCTCCACCTCCCCAAGAAGTTCTGCGAGCTCCCGCGCATGCCGTTCCCGGAGGACTACCCGGAGTACCCCACCCGCCGGCAGTTCGTTGACTACCTGGAGAAGTACGCCGTCGAGTTCGACGTCAAGCCGGAGTTCGGCCACACCGTCCTGTCCGCACGCTACGACGAGACCTCCGGGCTGTGGCGCGTGCGCGCCGCGGCGGCCGGCTGCGAGAAGGAGTACATTGGCCGCTGGCTCGTCGTCGCCACCGGCGAGAATGCCGAGAGCGTTGTCCCGGACATCCCGGGCCTCGCGGGCTTCCGCGGCGAGGTGGCCCACGTCAGCGAGTACAAGTCCGGCGAGTGCTACCGCGGCAAGCGCGTGCTCGTCGTCGGCTGCGGCAACTCCGGCATGGAGGTGTCCCTCGACCTCTGCGACCACGGCGCGTTCCCGTCCATGGTGGTGCGCGACGCCGTGCACGTCCTCCCCCGCGAGGTGCTCGGCAGGTCCACCTTCGAGCTCGCGGTGCTGCTCATGCGGTGGCTGCCCCTCTGGATCGTCGACAAGATGATGGTCCTCCTCGCCTGGCTCGTCCTCGGCGACCTCGCCAAGCTCGGCCTCCGGCGCCCGGTCGTCGGCCCGCTCGAGCTCAAGAACACCCACGGCCGCACCCCCGTGCTCGACGTCGGCGCCCTCGCCAGGATCCGGTCCGGCGACATCAACGTCGTACCCGGAGTGGCTCGCTTCACCAATGGCTCCGCCGAGCTCGCCGACGGCCAATCACTCGACATCGACGCCGTCGTCCTCGCCACCGGCTACCGCAGCAATGTGCCCCAATGGCTACAGGTAATTAACTCGATCAATCCACCCGAACGCTTGCTACTGTTCCATTACCAGTGCGCGACATCTCGCTGACGACCAATCCGCCATTGTTTCCTCCAGGGCAACGACTTCTTCGGCAAGGACGGTTACCCCACGACGGCGTTCCCCCGCAGCTGGAAGGGCCAGTCCGGCCTCTACGCCGCCGGCTTCACCCGGCGCGGGCTCTCCGGCGCGTCCGCAGACGCCGTGCGCATCGCCGAGGACCTCGCCCGGGTGTGGAAGGAGGAGACGAAGCCCACCAAGAGGGCCGGGGCTTGCCACAGGAGGAGCATCTCCGTCGTCTTCTAACCAACCAACCAACCAACCAGCCATTACTCTACTCAAGCTAACTGAAGCACACACACTGCATCGTTCATGGTGCTTTAGTCAGTCACTCAGTCCATTAATCCCCTTGGTTTGTTGCTAATCTGTTCTTTAAGTAGCTCATAATTAGGATGTGATCGAGATCGATCAGAGTATGTATTACTACCTTGTTAGGTTAATTAGTAGGGATTAAGAGAGAGACGATCGATGATACTACGTAGGACACACAGAGTTAGAGAGAGAGAGTTAGAGAGAGAGACAAGTGGAGCCCGCTCGTCAGTGGGAAAGTGAGAGCCCTAGGGGATTTTTTTACTGCAGCTAAGGGCGTGCGTCTGGTGTACAGTCAGTCAGAGAGACTAGCTAGCTTGCTGCCTGTTGATGGAAGATACGAGGCTCTTGTCGTTAATTTGACCTTGTTTTGTAACTCCCCTTTGTAGAACTCTTTCACTCGAGGGTGAATGTGCATGTGGCTAGTGTGATCTTTTGATTTGCAAATTACTACCATGTTTTTACCTCTGTTGCAACGTGAATTAATGTCTCTCTCTCTAGCTTGCATCTTCCTCGAGGAGCGGAGCCGTAGCTTTTCTGAGAAGCTATTTTTTTTTTTGGTTTTATAGGTTAAAAAATAGCTGTAGCTTTTTACAAGAGGCCGTTCGATAATTAGAAAGCAAATTTTCCTCAGCGATAAGCCGCAAAAGCAGGTCTCGTTCAGCTTTCCGCTTTTGCTAGTTATATTTGGCGTTTAGTTTATGTCAGGAACCGCTTGAAAACCGAGCTGTTTGGAGGGGCTTGCTAGCTCTTCGGAAGCCCGAGTAGTATCCCTTTCAGGCGTCAGTTCAATTCAGGAACCGGCAGGAAACATGGTAGGGTGGTGTGGGCTGTGGAATTCCTGGCTCTTGTCCTTCGGCCGTCCCAGTACTGGATCTTGGTCACCATCGTGTTCCCAAGGCTTCTGGTGCTCTGGAAAGTTAAATCAGAATCAAATCTCAATGCAGCTACTCTATATGACACCACTTGCTTCATGGCCCTGCCCCTGGGGCAAGTTTCCTGAGTTCAGTGGCAAAGTCAGGATTTAGATATCGAGGGGCCAATGTCGACAACTACCGGCTAGATCAATGACTTAATTAGGGAGTAGCTTGAAATTACAACAATATTAGGGGGTGCCGGCCCCCCTTTGCCCTCACCTGGTTTCGCCCTGCCTAAGTAGAACCCAACGTCTCCGACATAAATGAGATTACTACATATTCCCAAATACAATTATAAAAATCTCAAAGACGAGGCAGTAAAAACTCCTGCATCGCCTCTCATAAGGATCCTACCCCCTTTTTTCTAAGTCTTGTTTTTTTTCCTTTTTCCTCTCCCACTCCTCTTGCTTGTTGGGTGCATTCTCTTGCACCTTGTAACTGGTTCTTTAAAAACCTTGTAAACCCTGTTTTCTCCCTCTAATTATTCTCAGCTTTAGCTGCTTTTCAAAAAAAAAATTAGAAAAATCAAGCAAATGAAAACTTAATTCCTCACATATATGAAGGCAAACTTTTTTTTTAAAATGTACATATCTAATTTAATTTGTCCGTATCTTTTAGGCACTCCAATTATTGTGGTATAGTTGCTAAGTACATACCGGCAGATATTCTCCTATTGTTGTGGTATAGTTATTGTAGCGGTTTGTTTGAGCTACAACAAAAAATATATACACAAAAGTGATGTAAAATTTGGGTTGAACAACTCTTTTTTTCTTGTTGTTCATAATGAACGACTCCTCGCCTGCTCAGCATTATTGAGCTCTTTTACGGTACACTAAATTTACCATAGGCCGTTCATTCTTTTCGATCTAATATATCAGTTACCTAGTACTTATTTATACTTCCTCCGGTAGAATAGTAGCAGACATGCCTTTCACAAATCAATAACTATATTTGATTTCTATTACATATTGAGATGTGCTTCTGTGCTCTCCTTTTTTTAAAATTGCACAAATACTAAATTATAATGAAGGGTAGATAGTGATTACTCCCTCCGGTTTGGTAATATCTGTCGTTTTGGATATAGTGATGGTCAAACTTCCGAAACTTTGACTATCGATATATTTTTAAATATTTAAATTGGATACATGAAAATTATATGTGTAGACTTGTCTCGAGAAGTACTTTCATAATATTATAATTTTATTGGGTTTTATAAATATATTATAATAAAAATCAGCGGTCAAAGTTGTGTTTTAAAGATCGTGTCGATGTCCAAAACGACAGATATTACCAAACCGGAGGGAGTACTTACCTCTTCATTTGCTTCAAGATTCATGCAATTTCTATTATGAGGAAAAGCATAGAAACACTGCTCATACATATTATACACTATCAGTACAATACACCGTAAAATTTCGCTACTCCAGACTGTTTTGCCAATGGCTGGTTCCAGGACATCCAGGACTAACAGGCCCATCCTCTCTTTCACCGAAATCCAGGGGGCAAAAAAATCTGAGAAAAGGTGATCATCAACGGTCCAAGGATGCATCAAGTGGTCACTGCAGAGCAGCAGGTGAATCATTTGATCTGTGAAAAAAGAATTTGTTAGCTGGATGTGGGTTGTATCCCAGGTATCTGTAGTAGATATAAAGCCCCCACTAAGCAGCAGTAAAAAGGAAAAGGGAGGCTAAGCTTGGGGGAAGAGCTAGCTAGCCCCAACATGAACAAGGCCACATGTGGGCCCCTTTATTTGGTTTTCCTTGTCAAAATGCACGGTGCATTTTGACCTGAGAGAATGAAAAAATCTGAGGAAAAAAAATCAAATTGTTGTAGTATTCGAGATTTTGGTAAATTTCATTGAAAGTTCAGATATTTTGGTTGAAATTCATATTTTTAAACTAGATTTCATTAAGCCTCGCGGATATTTTCGAAAATAATGTAGCAATTTGATTTTTTTTCCCTCCGAATTTTTACATTCTCCCAGGTCAAAAGGCACGTTCATTTTGAGAAGAAAAGGCGAGATCCCAATCCCCTTGGAGAGACCCCAGCAGATCACAGGCCATTTCAGATCTCCCCATCACCACTCATCACTGCTTAAGCAGATTTGGTTGGCCATAATTAAAAGTTCAGACACTTTGTTTCCCATCAACTAGCTTGTGTTTCCCCAAGATCCCATTGTGTTGTTTTCAATGACTACTAACTGGTGCTGCTAGAGGAAAGAAATTCCAAAATAAAACGAAACTATTCTCAGATAACAACTTATGGATCAGTACCAAAATGAAGCATCATGTTGGATTGTGCTATATGTAGGTTTTTACAGGATGGTAAATTCTTAGTTTCCTTCTTTTCACCTCACCCCTTGTTTTGTATTGACAGTGCCGACGTAATGCTATTTTCCTAAAGAAAAAAATGCATAAGGAAAAAATGTTATTATACCCTATTTTCTTGCTATTTCAAGAAAGTAAAATTTAGGATTTTTTATAATATCAAAGATTAAATTTGCACGACAGAGAATACTGTCCAGCGCGACTTTCACCCAACATAACAATGTACTAATCTCTCCGGTCATAGAATAGTGATGTTTTGGGATACGTGCGGTAGAACTCTCTAGATTTTAGCTAAACAATATCTCTATGAACATTCAGGTTGGACAAACAAAAATGATTTATAGATTCGTCTCGAAAATTAACTTTCATAGCACTGAAATTTTGTTACGTTTTATGAATGTATTACAACAGAAATTAGTCGTCAAAGTTGTCCCTAACGCCACCCTTTTCTGACTAGAGGGGGAATAGCATACTTGTTTGCCTTTCAAACATCCAGGTCTAGGGATGGCAACGGGTCTGGGTACCTCCAGGTCCAACCTCCGTGGACCCGGACCCAAGACCCGAAGTCTGGACTCGGACCCGAAGTTAGTCACGGGTCCAAATCCGGACCCAGACCCGGACCCGACGGGTACCCAGACCTGACCGGGTACCCGGACCTGAAAAACAAAGCAGCACCTCAGCTCAGTTGTTTCAGCAACAAAAATAGTAGCACTTGAGCAGTGTTTCAGTAGCAAAAACAGCAGCACTTCAGCAGCAAAACAACAGCACTTCAGTGAATACGATGGTGGCCCACATGTCAGTGCCTCGTCGGGTCTGGGTCTGGTTACCCACGGGTTTAAAATAAGACCCAGACCCAGACCCAAAGTTATATACCGGTGTGTTCAAGTTTAGACCCGAATCCAAACCCGCCGGGTCGGATACCCGTGGGTACTCAGATCCACGGGTATTTTTGCCATCCCTATCCAGGTCCAGATGACCATGGATATACACTGATTGACGTCTAGTGGTTTACACGCTTGGGATTAAGCTTATTGGAAAAGGACAGGAGGAGAAAAAAAAATAAGGGGGAAAGGGACTGATCGATGATGGGATGGCCCTGCCGAAATCTTCTGCATCGATCATGCACTTCTCAATGGGGGGTGGTTAATTCCAGTGATTGCAGCAGAGCATTCTGCAATCAGCACAGATAAAGACCCTAATGAACAAGTGCCCCTCTCAATCCTTGTAATTGGATGGGAAGCAGCAGAGCTGTAGAGGCACTAAACCACCTGTTTGGTCCACGCCCCCATTCCTTCCTGAATCACCTGGAAAAAAAAATCCACCCCGGCCCTTTTTCTCCCCGGATGGAGATCAAATGCAGTCCCTATGGACCGTCCGATCGAGCAAGCGAACGGATCAGATCGTCCAAACCCATTTGCTACAGTGTTTTGCTACAATTCTTTTAGATCAATTTGAGCCGTCTCTTTACGATCCAACGGCTCGCGCGTAACTGCTTCTTCTTCGGCGCCGCCGCCGTCTTCTTCTTCTTCTTCTTCTTCTTACGATGGTGCACTTCCCTGTGCTGTACTGCTGCTTATTGGGCCCACCAATGTGAAATCTCGACCCGTTAAGCTGATTGGGCCATGCTGCATGTGGCTTTGCTGAGCCGAGCTACGTTGTTCGGCCCGTCAGTTTCAACCCGTTAGTAGGTTTCGAGATCCCCAGCCGTACTGTCTGAAAAACACAAGGAAAAAAAAAGAGGAAGCAGCCCATGAAGTCAGCATATGGCTAGTACACCCAAGTAGTCAAAACTTTGACCTGATGTGGTCTCAATCTCATTCTTTGATATACATGGCTGTTGGGATCTGCTTAATGTAAGAGTTTAAGGTCTCGTTTGGTAATTTGAAACCGGACCGTTTCTACTAGATTATACAACAAACCCAACCAAACGGGCTAAAGCTCGGAACGATTCTCCTCAGATCGTTTCTTCTTTTTCCACTCTGTGGCTGAATCAGTTTTAACCCCGTTCCACCAGATTCACAGAATCCTACCTGAAACGTTCCTATCAAGAATCTGAAACCGTTTCCGTTTTTATTAGAATCTGGAAAATGTTCAGAGACGGACCTTACACTTCCATGGGATTTAGCACACGCAACGCAACCACAAAACATTGAACTACTAGAAGCTTCTTTCTCATGTAGATCAGTAGCAGAGGACGAACTAAAATTTTGATATGGCAAATTTTATAGCATATATATAATAATAGTGATACACCAAATTAAAGTTATCCATACGCTAATATTATAAAGCATATTATAATATGAGTGTATGACACTTAATGGAATAAAAATCATATTATAAAGCATAATGGACAAGGAAGAAGATAAAATGTGTACCACTAAAGTATTAATTGCGTCTAGGAGACCTTGGCAGTTGTATTTAGCGAGTTTTCATCTTTTGAAAATACTTCTGCGCAGGCGAAAGCCACGAAATGGGAACACGAACGCACTACGTACGTACCAGTATATACTGTATATATGCAAGGATATTCGGTATAGACTAGGTATGGCGGAGGCCATACCTTGCCATATTAGAAGCTACGCCCGTAGATCAGGTAACCAGCTACTACCGACTGAACTCGCTAGAAATTACCACATCAACTTGCTTGCATAGTTGCATCTGTGTAACCTACTAATCAGTGACATTAGTACGGAATACCGTGTTAGAAATAGTCCCACATCGGTTGTTAGGACTTAAATATGGTTTATAAGCGTGAGGAAGCACCCCTCATTGAGCTAGCTTTTTAGGGGGAAGATGGTCCAAGAGACCTAACCCGCTGCTCTGGTTGGGTTTGCGAGTGTATTGCAGCCTAACAACTTGGGATCCGAACGTGCTAGATGTGGCGGTACGGCTGACATACCGATTGATTCATCGAGGACCTTCAGTTCAGTACTTCTGCTTATTGGAGCAAGAGTAACTAGTAATTCGGACTTCAAAAATAACTGCCTCCTACCGAAGTTCCCACAAAAAAGAAGAAGCAAACTTGAAACATCTAAAGATGGACGCGAAAGGCATTAATGTTGTACGGTCATCCTTTTAATCTTCGACTCCTGCAAATAGGTGACAGCATAAGAAAAAAATGATAAACTAAAGGAAAATATATATATATATATATATATATATATATATATATATATATATATATATATATATATATATATATATATATAGACACACACTAAAGTCAGATTAAACATGGCGTGATACAATGCGACAGTGAAAGCTTAGCATATATGATATCACCGCAGAACATAGAGTCAAAAGAATACTACCTATAACATTTTCCGAAGGTTTCGCTGAACCTCATGCCCTCCCCGTTGCCTTTTGTCCCAAAAAGACCCCGCCTACTTCTCGAATTGCCCGGTGGTCGCTCTTTCGCTGCGGCTTCATCCGCTTCTCCGCCGCCGGTCGGTCCGTCCCGCACTGCATCACGCCTTCATCCATTCGGCCCTCCGCCACCAGCCGTCATATCGGCCGCCTTCGCCGCGCCACCTCACTCTCCGCGCTGCCACCCTTTTGCCGCGCCTTCACCCATCCGGGCCTCCGCCACCGGCTGTCCTGTCCCATGCTGCCCACCGTCAACCGCGCGCTGCAGCCCCTCGCGCCTTCACCCATCTGGGCCTCCGCCGATCGTCCCGTCCGGCAATGCCAGCTGCCCCGTCCGGCGTTGCCTCCCTGGAGATGCCTACTACTTGTCCTTTCCAGATCTCATACCCGCTTGCGCCACCACATCCTGCTTCACCGTCTGACCCCCCCCCTCCATTCATGCCCTCCCTGTGTCAACTGCCCTCACTGTTGCGCTTACCGCTCCGCGCTGCCTCCCTGGGAGCGCCTGCTATTTGGCTTTTTCGAATCTCATATTCGCTTCTGCCGGTTAACCGTGCTTCGCCATATGCATCTCTGCATTCGATTTGTTGCATTATACCACATCCTGCTTCGTCGTCTGACCCCCCCCTCCATTTGTGCCTTCCCTGCGTCGGCTTCCCTCGCCGTTGCACCTACCGCTCCGCACCGCCTCCCAGGGAGCGCCTGCTGTTTGCCTTTTTCGGGTCTATATTCGCTTTTGCCGGTTAACCGTGCTTCGCCGTATGCATCTCTGCATTCGATTTGTTAGGTAAGAGGGAGAAGCAATAGATAAGTAGTAAGATCATCTAAGGAAGCAAGTAATACCCAAGGATGGAAGATAACAAGAAACATAACCGAAAAGGCTACAAGATAAAAGGCAATAAACTCTTCAGCTTAAGGCGTGGATGCAACACAATGCCTCTGGCAAGTGTACAACACACCCGGCATACAAGCAACAAAAATCTTAGTACACGCAGACTATACGTTGCTAAACTAAAGAGGGGTCATATGCTCCAACAAAATAGAGCACTATTAACTTATCTTATATGGAAGTCCTCTCGGACATACCCTCGACGACTTAATCCTTCCAGCTACTCCTCCATTGGTCTTGAAAAGTATGGATCATCCTCATCTTAATCGGAGTCATTGTAGAAGACTCGAAGCTTTGAAAAGTTTCATGAGATGACATCAATTAAACTTTTAAAATAATATTTTAGCAAAGAAGAGAAATAAGAACCTAAGAAAGGGAAGAGAGAAAATAATCTATTTAATGCCAATTCATTGCTTTGATTTAGAAAATAATTTTGAAGCTCTTTCTAAAAAGACCATGCTAACTAGGGTTACGACCTATAGTTGATATGGCTCTGATACCACCTCTGTTAGGACCCAGATTTTCAAATTCGAAACCCTCCGTGTATACTACACTAGTCCAGGATTATGCTAGTGCACACAGTGGCAACAAACATGAAATATCATTCCATGCAACAGATTAACTAAAGAAAATAGCAAATTTTATGATCAAGGTTTTCACAACTATACCTTAAGGGCTTAAGAAATAAAGAAACTCTTGCAATAGAAATAAGTTAACTTGGGCCATTCAACATGCCACAAGCAATCATCTAGGGAAATGCCTTTCTAGTTCTCGTAGTCTTCATAGTACTCCTCATAGAACTCAGTGTTCCCCTGTCCTTCCTCAGCAACTGATCAATAAAGACGTAAAGCCATCATTACAAAATGTACTTAGCAAGCCATAGAAATTAATGCAAATATATTCATGCAAGGCTTGACAAAGGATATTCATATGGTTCTTTTGCAGAAAACAATATCTTGAATGTAAATATGGTAAATAGATTCAAAGCATATTTGAGAGGATAAAAAAATAACTGGTTAACCAATGGTAGGCAATAATAAAAGATTGGTGAGGCATCACCCACCACCATATGAAACCATCATCAATCACTAAACTCAATAGTACTATACCTTTAGACATTAAAAACAACAGTGAATTCTCCGTTCACTTCCAACAATTCCACCTTCCAACATTTTACTGAAAACTCTATACCTCATGTGAAATTCCCAAGCACGTTCAGGACCATGGACAAGGCTATTCGAATAGTTTGACACAATCTACAAAGGTTGTACAGCTTTACCCATAAGATATAATCAATCTTAGATGACACACAATTACACTCCGCCTTAGGTGTGCGACAAGAAGATCATAACAAATTCTTTACAATGCTCTGTCTAAATTCAGTACTGCTCGCTAAAGTTTCACCCCTCATGGCCCCCTCTTACGCCATGTGAGTCTACCCTTCTATTCCAGAAACCACACCACCACAACAGTACTCAAATTTAGACATTACAAATTAATCAACTAGGTCTGTCACATACCAGACATGTGGTTGTACGATTAGGCCTAATTCAATGGCGCACAAGGTTAAGTCCTTAAGTAGTCTCGGGCGAGAACCACATCTCAAATGTGTTGACGGCGCCCCTTTACTGCACGATCACTTGCCCAAGTGAAATTTTTTTGTTTAACCAAAACCAATGGCACACCCTGCCATGGTACAATAAATTTTATAACAGTAGCTACCTGCCATAATTTTATATCTCATGAAGTCAAGATTATTAATTCATCATGTGACATGAGCCCATCGTACAACTAAGCTAACGACTTTGGAAGAGGAGGTCTGAGGCATCGAGAAGCTCGTGAGGATGGCCGGTCGGCGTTCAATTTGTGCTTCGAGTCTTGCGGTATTCCGACCAAACAGAGGCACAAGGTGTTAGAATGAGTTGTCCGATGAACAACGAGGCCGATGCTCACCATATATACCCGCGGGGAGCCTCGGTTGGATGGAAACCGACTCAGATATGGAATGTTTGGAAATAGAAAGAACGCGAAATTTGGGTACTGAAAGACCGAGATGGCGATCAGAGGGGGGGTGAATGATCCCAAATAAAATTATCCCCTACTCAACGTACTCCAAACAATCCCGTAAAGAAACTCGGTGCTCCTCAAAATCGCAAAACCCGCAAAATCGGGAACGACTAGACAATTATGTGTATCCCTAGCTTACATGGATGAGAACCATGAATCATGTGAGGGATTTTTAAATAACAATCCTAGTTTTCAAGTGTCCAAAGCAAAGAGGGATCAATTCAAATACTTCTTTTCTAAAAGAGATCAAGCCAAAACACAAAAGCCTCTTTTAGAAAAGCAAAAACAGATTTTTTAGGAATTATCCTCAATTAGAGCAGGTGGCTGGTGGACTTATGTTGCTCCAAAAATTTTGGGAATTTTTCTCCCTATGAGCATATGAGTCTTGAAGCACTCCACCAAAAATCACCACAAAAATCTTTCTACAAAAATCAGGAAAAATCAAGAACTACGAACAGTCAGGATCTTCAATCAGGAAATTTGGGGCTCGGTTTTCACCTCACAAATCCCAAACGGTGCACCCAGTGGACTCCAAAATTTTTCCACAGATGTATATGTGAGTCAAGCACCTTCTCCAACAAGAATCAATCAAAAAGGATTTTTCTAGATTTTTCTAAAAATCGAAGACTGACTGCTGCGCGAAGAACAAGTTCAGGACAGATTTGCAATCGTGATAGAAACTTGATCTCTAGTCTATCCTAGGGTGCAAGAAAGATGTAAAACCAAATAAACACCCTCAAGACATCCTTGATAAACAGCATTTAGAAGGAGAGGAGCAAATCCAAATTGCGAGAAAGTAAATTGCGAGAATTTACATGCGGGAAAGTAAATGCTGAATTTAAATTGCGTAAAGTAAAGATATAATGTAAATGCGGAATTTAAATTCACAAGAATGTAAAGAAAATCTTTGTATTTTCTGGTTGGAAGGTTTACAAAGCCTCACTTCATGTGGGCAAAGCTCAAAGGAGCAACTCAAACCTTCAAGTGAGGGACGACACCCCTCCCTCTCTATTTATACTACTCTAGGGCCACCTACCACTCTTGGATGAGTCCCAAACCCTAGGGCACTCCACCAAGGGCTAGGATTAACCCTCTCATTTCACCCCACACATGGGCTTTACATGGGCCACATTGGCCATACATGGGTTTTAAACACAACCCGATCAACCCGATGCAACGGGCCTTCATCCGCCGGACTTGACCGCTCAGTTTCCTCCTCTTCGAGCCTCCAACCCGAACCAGAAACCTTGAGCCACCTCAAGTCCATTTCCATGACATACAAGTGATCCTGGTTTGAGCCCAACCATCTCGTCGGCATCCTCGACCGCTCCGGACCTCGATTCTCCCAACCTAGTCCCGGTACTCACCAACGACCATAGCTGCCTCTGGAACCTGTACCACAAGGAACAAACCATTTTGCACATACCACAATGCACATACATTTTTCTTCCTGCATGTTAGTCCATAATTATCATTAATTCAAACATGCAATATTGAGTCAAATCAAACTCAAACTTGAGCACACCTTGCTCAAATAAAGTCAAATACTCATCACAAATATGGATGGACCTCCACATGGTCCTTCAGGTACCAAATTTTAGAAAGAAGGTCGGGGATGGAAAGGAGATTGGAGATTGATTTGGCATGAATTTTGGAAAGAAATCGTGGAAGGAATTGTTTAATTTTGAAGCATCAAATGTTGTTAATGGAGGAAGGAGAGAAAAACTGAGCTCTCTGTTGGCTGGCTAGAGGTTGAAGAACATTGTACTGCTAGGTGGGACCACATTGTTATTTTTAAATTATTTAATTGATGAAAATAGAAAGATTTTGAAATAATAGAAAATAAGGTTAAATTCTATAAAAGTTCACAAAAATACCTTGAGACATTTCCAGCTTATTGTAAAAATTTAAGAAATTTTTTAGTTTTAATTTTTGCTACAGTGAATCTTTTTATAAATCTAAAAATAGGAAAATAGTTTTATAAATTCCAAAAAATATCTTAAAAAATAATAAATAAATATTAAACTATTATTTTACAAATTTTGTGATGTTATAGTTCTTTTTAGATCTAAAAGTACGGACTATCATTATTAACCTTGATGCCGACACTTTCCCCGTAACAAAGTTCTCAACCTATGTATACCACCGTGGGGAGAAGCCTTTTATCCTTAAAGTCTGTTAAAGAAAGGGCTATTTGATCTAATCATAGGCCTTTTCAAAGTTTACCTTAAAATTATCCCATCCAATTTTTTTGTGCATCTCATGAGTTTTTTCATGAAGGATAATCACACCATCCATTATGTTCCTACCTGGCATGAAAACTGTGTGCTTAGAGCATACTCCCCCTGTCCCACAAAGAATGCATTTCTAGTATTCAAAATTTGTCCCACAAAGAGTGCATCTTTAATCCGTAGGACCCACCCAAAACCCATTAATTCCCATAACTCCACTCCAAAATTTGAAAATTTTTGGCTCCTTTGCATGCTTAGTGACTTTGGCGTGGAGTAATATCCTACTAATCTTCTGCATGCAGAGATGTAAATGTATGCATGCGCATTTAAATGCCGGTGAAAACCAAAGCACCAGCACGTTTATGCATGGAGTAATGAGGGTCACATTAGTCATTTACCTTGCACACTAATCCGTCAAAAAAACTAGAAATAGACTCTTTGTGGGACGAAGGGAGTATATCCCCGGTTATTATTTCGTCATCTTGCTCGAGTTAGAAAAGTCATTGTTTCCTATGCTTACCATTTGCTACCATATAGAAGTATTTAGTATTGTTATCCTCCTCGAGGGTACGTCTTGGCAGGGGCGTATCCAGAGGGTGGTCCCGGTGGGCCACGGTCCACCCAAAAAATCCTCAGCCTAAGGCCCAGTGACACCTAAACTAGTATAAAGTAGTTCAGTAGTTCAGTTTTCGTTCATGACCTGCATGTGTTAGATGTTATCGTTCTTATACTAGTTCATAAATTGCTAGTTGGTTAGAATGTTAGATTATCTATCGATTGGGCTGCTGTTCTGTTAATCTTTTGAAGTAGCAGCTATATTGCTTACTGTTGGCATTAAGCCATTTTTTTTTTGTTTGCAGCAGTAGGCATCTACTAATTAATCGATTGCTTTGAGCATCTTTTGTCATGAGGAAATTAGGTGTGTAGCTTCTGTTTCTGATATTCTCGACTAGTAATTTTTCTAGCTCTTTATGAAGGGCAAGTACTCTAATTTCAGAGTTAAGAAACTGAGTTTTAATTGTGTTTTGCAAATTATGTGCAGTTCACCGACTGCTGACTACAGTCTGCATTTGCACGGTATTTAAAAAAATTATGCCAAGTTAGACCACCTATACTCAAAATCCTAGATACACCACTGCGTCTTGGAATACATAGGTATCAAATATGATACCTATGTGCCTGCTATATACATGTACCTGTCTATCGACTATGCATTTACCGCTGTATGTTATGTTCTACAGCAAAAACAAGCCACACGCATGCTGTCTCCATTGCTCATGCGCCGACGCAGCTCTCCCACCGGCCGAGCCTCGAGCTGGACGTCCCTCCGCCGAGCCGGTGAGCAAGCTCCGTGACGGCCGTCCGCACGCAGGCGTCCCACGCCCTGGCCGTCCCCTTGATCGACCAGGGCTCCGGGAGGTCGCCGAGGGCGCGCCGGAACGCCACAGCCACCTCTTCCGAAAGGTCAGTGAGATTCCTGCGAGCGATCGATTTATGGCCACAGCTCGGTAAAGCAAGAACAGGTTGAAACTTTCTAATGATCACTACTGGTAAACGAGCATAAACTAAGGGTGTGTTTGGTTGGATGTATCAGACTGAATGGGATGGGATGGTACAAGATGGATGGGATGATCCTGGATAGGATGGTACCGGTCGGTCCTGTACCGATCGGTTCAGCCGAATTCGTCGTATCAAACGATACAGCATCTTCAAGGAATATTCCAGGAATCTGTACCATCTCATCCCGTACCAGATGGTTCCGTTCAGTCAACCAAACGCATGAACAAGATTAAATCCTGTACGGAACGGTTCGGTTCAACCTGATACAGCAAACCAAACGCACCCTAACTGAACTCACCTTAGCTGGTCTTCTCCTCGATAATTGAGAAGCACCGGGGAGCTTATCGGGTAATCAGAGGGAACGAATAGCTTTGCGGGCATGACGATAGACTGCACTGGTCAGAGAATCAGTCAGTACATTGCGACAATGTGAAGCGAGTATCTGAAGGTAAGAATACCATTTCAGATGTCGCAGAGAGTGGTTTCAAGCTTGGTGCAAGCGACACGGCGGTGTACAAGAGCTCGATCGTTGTCCCGCCGCTGCAGGAGCAGATCCCATCCGTTCCGTCGTCGCCGGTGATGCTGATGGCCGTATCGATCAGCGTGCGGTTGACAGCTTTGATCTCTTCCAAGAGAAGATCGTTAGCATTCTGCAAGGGAAAGCTCAAAGAATGTTAGATGCTACGTGATGCTAGACAGAAAAAAATAAGTCCCAACAGATGGCAGTGGATTGGCAACTTTGGAAATTAATGATCGACAGTGTTACCATCGTTACTCCATCCATGCTCCCCAATGGTGGTGACCCAGAACGTGATGTTGTGTGGTCGAAAACGCGCTTCATCTTGTTCAGAGTGTTAGATCCACCTCGCTGCTGCAAGAATGTCCAATGTTGAAATGTGCCGACTTCCCCGTGTGGTACACAATCGCTCAGGCTGAGGACGGACCAGATGGAATTAGCTGAGCTGCGAAGCGCTGCCGGTGATGAAGACAGCACCTGAAGATATATAGACAAGAGATAAAGCGCGAAACCTTCAGTACGAGAGTTTGCAACATAACAAGAATTGTGATTGAGATGAGCAACATAGCCTTGCAGACTTACTGCAGCAACTAGGCGGCCGATGGGCTTCTTGTCCACCGGTGTTTCAGCTCCACCGCGCACCTGTCGTCCTGTACTCATGTCTGCATTTTGATATTTTTTTTTCCTGTGCAAATCCACCAAATTCCGAACGAGGGTTTGGTACTTTGGGAATTGCCCCTTCAAGCCCTCAGGAATGCTTCTTTTCGGGAGCTGTAAGAAGTTCAGCATGTTTCTGATCGCATCCTTCAACTTTGCTATATTTTTTATTCGGTCAGCTTTCTCTCTGGGTAATGAATAGAAATGTTCCTGTACAGTGATGGAACAAATAAACGTAACAGATAGACATGCACTAGGAATATCAATGGACGAAGAAGATTCATAGTAGGAGCAAATAAAAGGAAAAGGGCAGAAGACCTTTGTTATTTTTGGAACATTAACAGTTTGATAAAATTCCATAAGCTCTGAAAAGCAAGCATCCTTCAGTGGTTTGATCTGCAATTGAAGGAAAAAAATTGCAGCATTTCGATTAGCTGGGTACCGTTCAAATTTAACTGAATAGGAAGAACAACCCATCACTGTGATTCAGCTATTAATGCTCATGCGTTGAAGACAAGGCCAAGAACACCGAACACCGTGTGTGTGTCTACATATACATATTAATGCTCATGCGTTGAAGACAATCCTGGGAGTATGTACTCCTACTGTCAATATACCGCCTAAGAGCATCTCCAAGAGGGGCCCTAAATATGACCCTAACTTGAATTATAGGGCTTTTAGGGGGGAAATCAACTCCAGCAAAAACCCTAAATTGTTAAAATTTAGCAAATTATTTTAGGACCCCTGGGTGAGTAGCTATATTTAGTAACTCTGTGATTCGGCCCTATCTAATTAGATGGTAGTTGGGTTTTAGGCCCTAATTCCTGGAGTGAACATTTCCTTGGAGCCTTAAATCTCTACTATATAAAGTGAGAGTTTCTTCCCACGTCACATTAATTGCCCTTCCCACGTCACATTAATTGCCCTGCTTAATTGCCCTACTTAATTGCCATGCTTAATTGCCCTACGCAAGAAACGAAGCGTTGCTTTAATTAGCCAGCTTTTGCAAGAAACGAAGAGTTAAAGATAGATGTTTGATCTTATGAAATACTTCACATTAATTGCCCTGCTTAATTGCCCTACGCAAGAAACGAAGCGTTGCTTTAATTAGCCAGCTTTTGTAAGAAACGAAGCGTTAAAGATAGATGTTTGATCTTATGAAATAGTATTTTTTTTTATTTTTTAATCTTTATTTTTCGTTATCAAGTTTGTTTTTCGTAGCAACGCACGGGCATATAACTAGTTTAATTAGTTGGGATCCTATATTAAAGTTTAGGGCTCCTTTTTAAGAATCTTTTTTAGAGATGCTCTAAATAATGTTGTTATATTTCTTTATCATTTTGAGTATACTTAACATTGATTATAAGATACTTCAAAGTGGTTTTCATGCAAAATTTGTGTGCATCCTACTTTTTTATATGGAAAAGGCATATAACAAAACATAAAGGATTTCAATGAAATTTTTCAACCAAATCACATTGCAGTATCTTAAAATTACTATTGAATTATACTAAAAGTAATAAAGAAGTATAACATATTCGTTTAAGTGATATATTAGACATGAGAGTATATACTCCCTGTACATGCGTAAAAGTTATTAACTTGTTCCCCTTAATTATGAAGTTGTTATCAACCAAATAGAGGTAGAGAGTACATACACCTGGGAGTACAAAACGGGCTTCATATATATATATACTAGTTATATGCCCGTGCGTTGCTACGAAAAACAAAATTGATAATGAAAAATAAAGATTAAAAAATAAAAAAAATACTATTTCATAAGATCAAACATCTATCTTTAACGCTTTGTTTCTTGCAAAAGCTGGCTAATTAAAGCAACGCTTCGTTTCTTGCGTAGGGCAATTAAGCAGGGCAATTAAGTAGGGCAATTAAGCAGGGCAATTAATGTGACGTGGGAAGCAATTAAGCAGGGCAATTAAGTAAGACAATTAAGCAGGGCAATTAATATGACGTGGGAAGAAACTCTCACTTTATATAGTAGAGATAGAGAGAGAGAGGATTGCTAGTGTACTATCGATAGTACAGATCCTCCGTGCTATAGCGCCGTGTTTGCAAAATTCGAAGACGAAATTGTTGATCCAAACCGTGCATTATGTTCATCTCATTGAAATCTCACTACCCACCAAATTTTATATTTTTTGAATTTTTTCTCATATTTATTTTGTATTTTTCAAAACCAGCTTCATTGGACGGCCCACAACTAATTAGATCGTGGATTTTGAAAAATACAAAATAAATAGTAGAAAAAATTCAAAAAATATAAAATTTGGTGGGTAATGAGATTTCAATGAGATGAACATAATGCACGGTTTGGATCAACAACTTTGTCTTCGAATTTTGCAAACACAAATATTATAGCACGGAGGATCTCAGACTATCAATAGTACACTAGCAATCCTCTCTCTCTCTCTCTCTCTCTATATATATATATATATATATATATATATATATATATATATATATATATATATATATATATATATATATAAGCCTATTCTGTACTTTTGGGAGTACGTACTCCCACATCCAGTATATCAATTAAACGAATGTGTTATACTCTTTTATCACTTTCAGTATACTCCAATAATAATTCTAAGATACTACAATGCGACATTGTTGAAAAAATTCACCGGAGCCATTTATTTCTTGCTATATACCGTTTTTCATGTATAAAAAGAGTATATAAACAAATTATGCTATAAAGTGTGGTTTTTGATGAATTTTTTTGTGAAACTCACTTTGGAGTATCTTATAATTAGTATTAGAGTATACTCAAAACGATAAAGAAGTATAATAACATCATTTATGCAGTATATTAAGAGTGGGAGTACATACTCCCAGGAGTACGCAACTATTTCTCTCTCTCTCTCTCTCTCTCTCTCTCTATATATATATATATATATATATATATATATATATATATATATATTTATATATGTGTGTATATATATGTATACAAACATATATATACATATATATATATATACGCTTAAGTGATATATTAGACATGGGAGTATATACTCCATGTACATTAACTGGTGTTACGCAAGTAGAAGTTAAACTTGTTCCCCTTAATTATGAAGTTGTTATCAACCAAATAGAGGTAGAGAGTACATACACCTGGGAGTACAATATATATATATATATACACACACACACACACACACACTCATATACATATACGTACATATATACACATATATACACTTACATACATACAAATATACACACATACATATACATACATATATACACATATACACATACATACAAATACACATATACATATATATAAACGCTATTCTGCATTTGCGCGTAGAATAGCCTATTGTACGCTCGAACCAGTTATGTGGCCAAACCAACTAGTTAATGTGTTCCGTCGAGTACACATGAATTTTTCATTAGCAGCTCCGATTCGCAAAAGGTTTGCACCATTAGCTTACTTACGACGACAAAAACAAAATGATATAAGTCTTGCTATAAACAGCCATTTTGCTATCCAATAACGGATTTTACTAGCCGTAGAGATATATTTTCCTTTTCGTATGTATAGGATTTACTATCATGTAGAGGGGCAACAAACTGTGTTGACTGTGCAGTAATAAAAGGTTATAGTATATGGTTAGTAATATATATGTATATGGATAGTAAAATCTATATAGATGAATAATAAAATCTATCTTAGAATTGACAAATCTATCTCAACCAAGTTTCCTTTTGTTCTCTCATATCTCCCAAGACTAGCAAAAGAGTCAATTATGCATGCTTGCATGTATGTACAGACCCAGTAGCATGTGTAGTCTATGCAATAATAAAATCTTACAACGCATTAAGTAATCCAGTGTTCATTTGGTAGTAAAATTTGATTCATGCAGCGTTTATTGGCCAGACTATCATTCTGTTTCTCTCATCATCAGTAAGCTAATGGCAAAAATAGTTTGTGAATTAGAGTTGCTAATAAAAAGTTATGGATAAAACAAAAAAACAGATTCATGTACAAACCAGAAACCTATTTACTAGTCAGTCATGCCACGTAAACTAGTAATGTGTCTCTTAATTTGTACATGAATTTGTTTTTTCTTTGACTTAACCATCACTTTTTATTGACAACTTCGATTCAAGAATGGGTTTTACCAGTAGCTTACTAATGACGAGAGCAAAACGGTGATATAAGTCTCGCTAATAAATGTCGCATGAATGAGATTTTATTGCCAAATTTACCGAATGTGTTGTAAGATTTTACAGCTATGCATGCTTCTATGGGGTTACGGCCAGCGCGTAGAGTACTATCGAGTGTAAATAATTTTACCATCGGTCGGTACCATTTACTTCCCAGAAATTCACATTTTTATTATCGTTTCTATATGCAAGCTCTTGCCACAGTTTATGACTTTACTATTGTACTTATAAACTTTTACTACCGTGAAAAAAGGAATTTATTATTTCCTGCAATTACCAAACCAACATAGAACAAGTACGATTTTTACTATACAAATTGTCAGGATTACTAAATTAAAAAAGAATAGATTATAGTTCAAATAAGGGAACATGTTACTAGTTACGTCGCATGACCGACTAGTAAATGTGTTTCTTGTTTGTACATGAATTTAATTTTTCTTTGTTTTAGTTTTAACTTTTTATTAACAGCTCAAATTCACAAACGGTTTTCACCGATATATTATTGACAATAAGAGCAACATACTGATATGTCTTACCGCATGAATTAGATTTTACTATCCATACACATAAATTTTACTATTGATATACATAGATTTTATTATCGATACACATGGCATTTATTAGCGACACTTATATCATTATGTTGCTCCCGTCGTCAGTAAGCTACTGGTGAAAATCTTTTGTGAATCGGAGCTGTCAATAAAAAGTTACATCTAAAACAAAGGAATTATATTCATGTACAAAATAGCAACACAATACCATCGGTGTTATGTGCGGAATGAATTCTTTTTTCTATACACATCAATTGTTCTTACTATAGGCAACTCTACGTTATGCTGTCGAGCATACAATGAATTTAGTTTTAAATTCGCTTGTCATCGAGCGCATATTGACCTCAGTCTGGTATTAAATTATTTGGAAAAATACCCTAGTTTATGATGAATTACTATGCTAATCACTGCCGAACAAACTCAATTGGGATAATACAGAGAAGTGAGTTTTTTGGGCCCGGGTTGTTTATGGGCCGTACACTACTAACCAACGCATCACGATTAGACGTTATACATTACGACTAGCGCGTGGAATAGCCTAATCTGGGCGCAAGCGCTAATTAGCGCTACCGTGTGTGTGTGTTCGTTGAAGCCCTATATTTTTGTTATACACCCTTTTCCATATATATATACTAGTAAAGTGCCCGTGCGTTGCAACGGATTCCAAATAGATGATGACACCACAAATTCTAAACTCTTAAACACAAAAAAAAAACAAAAATTTAAAACTTGAGCTATCACTTATTTGAGATCCGTTACTGAAGAATCACTGAATAAGGGAATACAATGAAATGCAAATAAGGCTAGACAAACAGCAAATAGCTACATAATTCCTCACCTACTGGGCCTTGAGCCCCTACTGTTCTGGCCCAAGAACAGCCTGGCAGACTCACCATCACCACCAACTCATTCTTATAATAGTTAAGAAAAGGAGTATATACACATAGATTATGCTATACAAAGTGGACTTTCATGAAATTTTTCATGGAACTCGGCTTAGAGTATGTTATAATCATTATTAAAATATGCTCGAAAAGATAAAGAGGTATTTAAGCAGTATACGAAAAGAGGTGGGAGTACGTACTCCCAGGTGTATGGAACCATTTTCATACACACACACAGAGAGAGAGAGAGATCTGATATGTGCGCAATAAGACCAACAAACAAGAACCTTAAATTTTTCCAGTATGATTATACAAGCAAATGAGCATAGCAAACGCATAATATGGGAAAGAAATGTAAACACTTAAACATGATATGTAAAATAGATAATTCTCACCTTCTGAAACAACTCCTCCCTCCAATCGGCTTCTCCAGCGCTTCCCATCGTTGCTGAAAATGACAAACAGGATATGAACATTTGTGACGAATAAACATAGCCAAGGAAAGCATTGAGCCAGGTATTATGGCATGAACAACATATTGTTCATAAAGCAGCTGTCAGAAAGGAAAGTACTTCAAGTTTGAGGGCTCTGACAAAGCAAACTGCCTTGCTGACCGACTGCAATCTGTCGCTGGGGCGAAGTCATAGGCTCAGGTTTCACGTTGATCTGCTTCTTAAGTGCGTCATGTTCTTCATACACATCAGTCTGCCAAGCATTCTGCTGATTGTTCCGTCCACCAGGATGACCAATCTGTATCTTGGTGACATCGGCCTGTTGTGATCCAATCATTTGGTACCTTTGCCTGTCCATCTGTTGTTGGTTGCCCCTCAAACTTTGCTGATTTATCCTCATCAACTGCAGCTCCTGCAGCTGCAGCTGCTGCGTAGCAATGCCACTGGTAAATTCCTTGAGTAAGTGATTCTGCTGGACATTTGGTCGAACAATTGGCTGGACACCCAGTGTCATCGGAGCGACTTTCGGTGATAAAAACCAACCCCTAGTAGTACTGATAAACCCATCTGGCTAGCTAGTTGCAGACAAAATACGTGATGAACACACCCGGCTGATTGATTGGTTTGCCAATCATGGGGAAGCAAATCAACCAATATGTATGAACTCTGCAATAGCCAGCTAGGGAACGGAGTGATGGTCGATCGAACCAAACAATCGGAAAGCACACACGTAACCTCAGTCGCAACAACAAGAAGCAAAGCAATGGGTCGGCGTGGTTGCATTGCACGCCGCCGCCGCCGCCGCCGCCGACGACGACCCGGACCAAGCCCTCCCTCCCGCACAAGCAACAGGAGCCCCGGCGCCTAAAGCCTCAACCACATCGATCCTACGCGACAAGCCGGCGGATGGGCGCGCTCTAGATCCGGGCCAAAATTAAAACCCCCACAGAAAAATCCCCCAAAATTGAGCACGAGCAGAGAGGGAGAGAGAGAGAGGGGAGATCATGAGCAGGAATTCGTGGGCACGCACATCTTGCTGAGCACGCGGGAGTGGAGATCCGCCTCCAGGTCCGCCAGCCACTGTCCACCGCCGCCGCCGCCGCCGCCGGGCTGGTGCATCCGAAGCCGACCGGCCGGAAGCGAGTCGTAACGAGCCGGAAGCGGACGCGGTCACCCTCGCGCGCGAGCATTTATAGCGGCGCGAGTTAGGGATGTGATCGGATCGGATACGGTCGAATATCGTTCTATTCATATCCGTATTCGTATTTTTTATCGAATACAGAATCAAATACGAATAGTGTCGAATACAGAATCGAATACGAATTATACAGGATAATATCGGTTACGAATACAAATCGAATACGGATCGGAATCAACATGGATACGAATAATATTAGTCGGATATTTTAAAATCCAATTTCAGTTTTTTTTCTTCCAAAATCGGTCCAAATTTAAATTCAAAATTCCAAAAGAAATATATTTGTATGTCTTTTTTTTGCCTTTTTATCCCTAGCTTGTCATACATGTGCTCTGTGAGTAACAATGTACCCCATTGCAATAATTGAACCAAATGATTTGCAGCTGGCATATGCTGCTGAATCCTAAGTAGCCCTCCTGAAACGCCACTTGCCAATTTATGTACCATCTTTACCCAATATATCTCCAAAATAGCATCTAGCACACATGAACACATTATATCTTGTCATCCAATGCAGACCCCAGTCTCTGAAACATTTTAAATTGTTAATGTGTTATTCGGATAATATCCGTATGTCATATTCGGATATTATCCGAACAAAAACTCGGATATTCCGTATCCATCGGATAATCAGTGTTCCATATCCATATCCGTATCCATGTAAATTATCTGTATCCATATCCTTATCCGAGAAATCAACTGGATATCTGTGAAACTATCCAAATCATCATCCAAATCAATTCGGTCGGTCGGTCGGAAAATATCCGTACCAGTTCCATCCCTAGCGCGAGTTCATCTGCTGCAGATTTTTTTTTCGTTTTTTTTTTTTGTGTATTTGCTGCAGATTCCGTAATTTCACGATATATCGTGATATATATGCAGTGGTAAAAAACATAACTATAAACTAGTTTTGCGTAGTTAAAGTTATTAATAGAGCGCAAAAAATACATCTATACAACACGAGACGAATTTTATCAATAGCAAAATAACGAGCAGTGTTTCTATGTTTTCCTTTTCAATATAAATTACGTAAATCTTGTAGCAAGCGAAGGGGTTTGTAACAGCCTGAAAATTTAAGGAGATAAAAATATAAAATTTAATATGAAAATTCAGCCTAGATTTGAATTTTTGTCATATAAATTTTCTAGATTAATTTTAGCTATTAAAGTTTCATAAACTTAATATGAAACTTTTATGGTGTGAAAGTGTGATTCAAATTTCAAATACCCAACTTTTACACAAAAAAAAAACCTTCCTCCACCACCTCTTTCGACTTAAACATCTCCCTCTCGTTCTCTTTAATTTACCCAGTGGGTTTCCCAAACAAAGGGTTGTATACCTAGTTTTATTAAGGTAAAAGTAACATCACTTCAAATGGGTACCCATAAAATTGGGTATAGATATGGGCTAGCTACCTGTATCCTATCCATTGGCAACCTGGCCTACAGGATAATCACAACTCATGAGCAAATTAGAGAGCAACTGAAACAACCCAAAAATTCAAAATGAATTTAATTGGAGTTTATTCAAATTTCAGGTTCAAATTTAGATTTGAATTGGAAGTTTGAATTTTGCTTTTTGTTTTGGTTTTCGTTTTGGTGTTTGGGCTGAATTCTTGCGTCCTTGGGCCTTGGCCCATCTCCTCTCCTCCCTTTGGCCCACGTGGCCCAGCTCCCTGGCCCAGCCGCTCACGACCGGGCCAGCCTCCGCCTTCTCCGGCGCCGGCGCCAGGCGCTCGCCGCCATGGCCCGGCCAGTGTTCGAGCTGCCGCCGCGTTGCTCGTGCTCGCGCCCGCGCAAGACGCCGCCCGTCGTGCTCGTGGTTCGCCCGTCCTCGTGCTCGCGCCCCGCCCGTCGCGCGTGGATTCGCCATCCGCCACAGAAGACGCGCGTGCGCGCGTTGCCGCCGCCGCTGCAGATCGCCGCCGGCCGCTTCGCGCGCTTGCCGCGCCGCTCCGTCGCTGCGCCGCCTCCGCTTGGTCTCTTGCCTCGACTCGCGCCGCCCGCCTCCGCTTCACGCCGCCTCGCCAGACGCCAGACGCGCTGTCGCGCCCGTCGCCTCCGCTTCCGGCCGCCGGTCCCTCCGTAGCGGCTATAAAGCTACCCGCGCCCTCGTCTCCTCCTCGCTTCGCTCCTTCGCCTCGCTCGGGTGAGCTCTCTTCCTCGCTTCCGCCTCGCTCGGCGCCCGCGCCGGCCACTCGGCCCGCCGCCGCTGAGAACCCTAGGGTTCAGGCGCCTCCGTCGCCGCGTGGGCCTCGCCACGCCGCCTCGCGCCTAGCTGGCCTGGCCGAGCCACCGCCTCCTTCCGATGGGCCGGCCCATTTCGCGCCAGGCCCGATTCGGTTTGGAACAGTAAACGTATTTTCGGAATTTAATTAATTTAATTAATTCCGAAAATCGTTTTTAATTCCAGAAAACCCCCAGAAAATCCCCAAAAATTCCGTGAGCCCCAAAAACTTTCCAAAGACACTATCCAAACCGTTTCGATCCACTGAGTCCAAAAATGCCCTCCGTTCCTCAATCCGGAGTTCCCAAAATTCCGAATTGCCCAATTCGCCCTTCGTTCTCTCTCTCGGCCCGGTTCCGGTTTCCGATTTCGTTTTCGTTTCCGGTTCTTTTCCGTTTTTTCGTTTCTTTATTTGTCGTTCGTTCTTATCGCGCTAGATCCAGACGTTGGACAATTCCGGAAGCAGTCCCTGGAGCCGGAGCTGTTCCAGGAGCAGACGTGGACCCGACGGAAGCCCGAACGACTACTTCGACTACAGTTCAGCCGATCCGACCGCCGAGCAAGGCAAGCCGTACACCCTTTGATCATGCTGATCCTATCGTGCCATGCTATAGTAGTATTTATTTTATATCGCATTATTTCACTGTATGTTGAATTATCGAAAACAGTATTTTAGAATGACATGATACCTAGGTAATGCCGAAATTGCTCAGAAAACATTCCTTGAAATATTGAACCTTATTATATCCTTTGTAACCCTAGATATTGGTATTATTGGATAAATTATTATCAATCTCGTAGTTAGCTCAAATGCTTTTTGTCGGGGATTGGCTATCTGGCAAAAGACCACGGTACCCCCGTGAAAAGCTAAACCCGCCGACCAAGCAACACTAAAAGAAGATGCTCGGAGAACGAAACGAGCATCCCTCCTTCTCCTCCGAGCATACGCATTTGCACCTTCACTCGCAGAAGCACCAAACACACCCCCCCCCACGAGCAAGCATGCTCGTAGAGGCCACGACCTGCTCGGGTGTTTTGGTCTGGTGCGATCAATGCCACAAGGAAGGAAGGTGGCAACCAATCAGCCGGAGATCAAGGGAAATCATACCCGAAATTCAAATAGCGCCCGGATCAAGGGCAGTAGATCGTAAGTACGATTGCGCGGCGCGATCCCAGGAGGTAGTTACCTTCTATGTACCTCTAGTCGTAGTATTTAAACCCCCCTGAAGATCTGTAACAGAGGAGGGACACCGAGATAGAACACAATACACTGGAGTAGGGCTATTATCTCGGCGGTGAGAGGCCTGAACCAGGATAAAACACCGTGTTCCACCCTTCTTCTTCTCCCGACCTCGCGTCGCTCGAACGCCCTCTTCGGTCCGTACGACGGGGCTCTGTTGATCCCCCATTCAACAAGTAAGCTCGACGGGAGCCCGTTCTCCAATCGTCGACAGCTGGCGCCGTCCGTGGGGACGACAGTTTGATTCCGTGCGGATCAAGATCCTCGAGGATGCCAAACTCGGGAGACACTCGGGACCTTTGTGTTTTTGACCACGTTGAAGATGACGGCGTGTACTACGCGCCCGACAAGCGTGGCGGGGTGACCGATCCTATCGGTCACACCGAGTCTGGGAGCCTTTCCCGGACACGGGAACGCGAGGGCAGATCCTCCATTCCCAGACATTACCCTCGGAGACCCCGAGGATGGCTGCGACGAGCTCTCACGATGGCCTGGACATTCCGCGACCTAGAGCTCGGCCGAGAGAGCTGCGTCCCAAGGGGATACAATGATGTCCCCATCGCTTTCATCCCGCCTCGCCGAGTCAACGTGGCGGAGCCGTGCGGAGCCGGAGAGGGATCCTCGGGCCGCCAAGCACGACCACTCTGGCGGCCAGACTCCACTGGAGGCGTCTTTGGGAAAGACCTCGCAAGCATTCGCCGCCAGGCAAAGGGAGAGTGCGCTTCCACGGAAAGGAACTCTCACGGTACCGAACTCCCGATCGCACTCGGAGCACCGTCAAAGCTCACCGCTTGATTCACCGGAACAGAGGCAGTTCTGAGGCCTTGGCGTGATGCGTGCGTGACTCTTGTGATTTCCCGAACAAGTAGACTTAGAGGCCGTGGGCGTGGTCGTAGCCGAAGATTTGGAAAGGCTTGCCGCCGAGCTAAAAGTCTCGGATCCCTCGTGGTCGGGATGCCCGAGTGTTTCCGGGACCATCGCAAACACTCCCCGTCTTCGCCGCAGGTGAATCTCGGAGCCATGCTCGGAGATCGCCTGCATCGCTAATCCGATCCGAAAGGCCGGAGCGATCCACAGAGCAACCTCAGGGCGATATCGTATAATCGCCAGACATTTAACGCTCAACGCGGCTCCACGACCAAGCGGTCATCCACGACCGTCACAGGAGGTTTTCTCCGACTCGGCCAGCGGCGTTGGAGTGGAAGACCCGCGTGGAGGCCGCTGTGGATCGAGGGTTTCACCGCGAAACCCGAGTTTCGATTCTTAGGGCCTTCACGAGCTCCCTCGGGGCGTCGCATGGCCGAACAGATTCAAGCCCGGCCACGTCGAGAGATTCAACGGGACCCGTAACCGGACGAATTCCTCTCAATATACACTACCGCCATCCTCGCCACGGAGGCGATGAGGGGTGATGGCAAATTACCTGCCGGCAGTTACGGGCGGAGCGCTCGTGCGTGGCTTTTCAATCGAAGGAAGGATCCATACGGTCTGAGGCGGCTCGGCGCCAAGGCGCTCGAGCAAATTTCGGAGCCGCTACATCCGCCGGGAAAGGAGCGCGACCGAGCGCTTTGATCTGACGGACAGGAAACCTGCGACGATTCGTCGAGAGGTTCATCCAGTCCGAACTCGATCCGAACATATCGGACGAGGTCATCGTCCGAGCTTTCAAGTTCGGGTACGAGGCGGCGCTTCACACAGGACCTGGAGATCCACCGGATCTAACGGCGAATGAGCTCTTCGAATGGCCGATCGATACGCCAACGCAGATGAAGCCGCCCAATGGAAGAAAATCTTTGGATGAAGGGAAGCTGCCGCCTCGGCTGGTCTAGAGACCTCGGCTAGCAAAAAGGGCTCAGTGCAGTAGATAAGAAGATCAAGAAGAAGAAGAAAAGCAACCCTACTTGACCATGGTAGCCGCGGTGGAACAACAACAACCCCGAGCAACCCAGCCGCAGCGCCGGGGGCTTAATGCTCGGGGAAGAGGACAACCACCCAGGCCTCGAGGACGAGGCGACCAAGCGGACCGACGGGGCGACCTCTACTGTCCACTTCACCAGGCGCACGGGCACGACCTACGAAATTGCCGAACGTGGACCTACCGCTTGGAGCAGTTTTACAGCGGCAGGGGTCCCATGCCGACGCTTCCAGAGCAGGGTGAAAATGACAAAGGAAAACAGGCCGCCGAGGAAAGTGAGGATGACATGGAATACCAAGAACCAAGGAATCACATAGCGGTCATCTTCGGGGGCTCCTCCGCCTACAAGTCCCGACGGGACTTAAAGGAGGCCGCAAGGGAAGTGCACCATGTTACCCAGGGTAAGCCTCCGGTGCGGCCAAAGAAATGAAATGGTCGGAGGTATCCCTCACCTTCTCCAAGGACGATTGTCCCCTTGGGATGACCAAACCCCAGAGGCTTCCGATGGTCGTGAACCCCACCATCAGCAATACCGTCGTCGGTCGGGTCCTCATAGACTCCGGGAGCTCTTTGGACCTTATTTCAGCCAAGGTTTTGGACGAGATGCAGATTCCTCGTTCCAAAATCAAGAGTGTGGCCGTGCCCTTCTTCGGGATAGTCCCGGGCACCTCGATCAAACCTTCTCGGGACAGGTCGCCCCGCCCGTAAGTTTCGGCGCCCAAGTAACTTGAACGGAGCTAATCACCTTCGAGGTGGTAGACTTCGAGTCGGCCTACAACGCCATCCTCGGCAGCCGGCCTTGGCCAAGTTCATGGCCGCCTCGCATCACGCTGTGACGGTGCCTGAAGATTCCTGGCCGAACGGAGTCATAACCGTCAAAGGGAACCACAAGTCCGCACTCAATTGGCGAAAAGAGCGCTGGATATGGTCGGTCGATTGCCCACTCGCGGCCTACGACCAAGAGCCGAAGCATTCCCGGCCTAAACTTGCCCTCCAACCTGGAGGAGAGACCAAGGCTGTTCCGCTCAACGAGTCGGAACCGGCCAAGGTCGTTCATTTGGGATCTTCCTTAGATCCCAAATAGGAACTCGAGCTCGTCACTTTCCTCCGAGCAAGGCCGGATGCGTTCGCCTGGGAACCATCCGACATGCCCGGGGTCCCAAGGGAGGTGGTCGAGCACAAAGCTAGCGGTTCACCGACAAAACCAGTGAGACAGAAACTTAGACGCTTTTCCTAAAAACAGCGATCATCAGGGAGGAACTTGATAAACTCCTAAAAGCTGGCTTCATCGAGAGAGATCGAGCACTCCGAGTGGCTAGCCAATCCAGCCTCGTCGAAGAAAGGAGGCAAGTGGCGCAGGTGCGTCGACCACACGGGTTTGAACGCAGCGTGCCCAAAAGACAACTATCCGTGGCCTCGCATAGACCAATTGGTGGGCGTTGGCAGGTCACGAACCATGAGCTTCCTAGACGCCTATTCAGGCTATCATCGAGATCGACTGTCGGCGAAGACGAGGGAAAGACTTCCTTCATCACCCCGTTCGGTACCTTACGCTATACGACCATGTCTTTCGATGCGAGAAACGCGAGCAACCTTTCAACGCCTCATGCAGAAGACTTTCACAGACCAAATAGGTCGAAATTTGGAGGTGTATGTCGACGACATAGTTGTCAAAAGCAAGAGTACTTCGGGTCACGTTGCTGACTTGGAAGAAACTTTCTGTAACCTCAATAAGCATCGAATAAAGCTAAATCCAGAAAAATGCGTATTCGGCGTGAAGGCTGGCAAGGTGCTCGGCTACATGGTCGGGCCACATGGCGTTGGGGCTAACCCGGAGAAGATCGAAGCCATTGAGAACATGAGGTCGCCCACTTGCGTAAAGGAAGTACAAGCTCTGACCGGAAGAATGGCCGCCTTAAGCCGGTTCGTCTCCCGGCTGGGGGAGCGAGGACTACCTTTCTTTAAAGCCCTCCGCAAACATGATGGCTTCACGTGGACCGAGGAAGCTGATCGCGCGTTCAAAGAGCTAAAACAGTACCTCTCCAAACCGCCCGTCCTCGTCACACCCACGGCAGGGGAAGAATTGCTATTATATCTGGCGGCAACCCCGCAAGCGGTAAGCTCGGTGTTGGCAGTAGAGAGAAATGGTACCCAG
This sequence comes from Rhipidocladum racemiflorum, assembly GCA_036346355.1. Lineage (NCBI taxonomy): Eukaryota > Viridiplantae > Streptophyta > Magnoliopsida > Poales > Poaceae > Rhipidocladum > Rhipidocladum racemiflorum. Next base: position 1,913,534 of record CM070576.1, on the reverse strand, counting down.
CGACCTATCTATTACGTCAGCGAAGTACTTCATGGACCAAAGGAGCGTTACCCCGAGGTCCCGAAGCTCCTGTACTCATTACTGATGGCCTCCCGGAAGTTGCGTCACTACTTTCAAGCACACAAGATCGTGGTGCCGACCGGCTTCCCACTCAGGGAAATCCTGAAAAATCAGGACGCCAGTGGTCGCATAGCCAAGTGGGCAATGGAGCTCGCCGAGTTCGAGCTGGTGTTCTCAGCCCGCACGGCGATAAAATCACAAGTCTTGGCTGATTTCGTGGCGAGAATGGTCGGCTCGGCACCACCACCAGCGGGACCAATGATTCGAGGAAACTCCTGGACCTTGTATTTTGACGGATCCCGAGCATACGAGCGCTGGGTCAAGGGCGTCATCTTGGTCTCCCGGATGGAGAACAGCTACAAGACGCCATCCAACTACATTTCGCCGCAACTAACAACGCCGCGGAGTACGAAGGCCTTTTGGCGGACTTGAGCATGTAAATCGCTAGGAGTCCAACGGCTCACCGTGAAGGGCGATTCACGGTTGGTCGTGAACTGTGTCAACAAGGAGTATCGGTGTTCCGATACCTCAATGGCGCATGCCTGGCGAAGTAAGGAAGATGGAGAAATACTTCAAGAATTTGAAGTAATCTACATCCCAGGAAGGATAATTCCTGGCCGACCAAATGTCTAAGGTCGGTTCCTCTCAAACCACCGCCCGCCGCTGGGTGCTTGTCGAGCACCTACATAAGCCCTCCATTCCCTCTGAAGAGGAGGCACCAGAGACCGGCGGTAGGGTCTCATTCCTCGAGCAAAGCGCAAATTGGATGACGCCATTCATCCAATACCTTGCGCATGGGACATTGCCCGAGGAAGAAGCCGAGCGTTCCCGGCTAACAAGGCGATCTTCTCAGTACAGACTGATCGAAGGCGACCTATACCGGAAAGGCGCATTAGGAATCCTTTCCAGATGCGTCTCCCAGGAGGAAGGCCAGTACCTTCTTCGTGATATCCACGAAGGGATGTGCGGAGCTCATTCGTCTTTCAGAACGCTTGTGAGCAAGGCCTTCCGATTGGGTTACTACTGGCCTACGGCCTTGACGGACGCACGGTCAATCGTAACGACCTGCCGAGCATGCCAGTTCCATGCTCGCAAATCCCGTCAACCAGCGTACGCCCTACAAACCATACCGCTTTCGTGGCCATTCTCGACCTGGGGTCTCGACGTCCTTGGACCCTTTCCCCGAGGTCAGAAAGGCTGCAAGTATTTGCTCGTGGCCATCGACACTTTCACTAAGTGGATAGAGGCCGAGCCCGTCTCGACCATCTCGGCCCAGGCGGCCAAGAGATTCCTCCGCAGCAATGTGGTAACTCGGTTCGGGATACCCAACCGTCTTATCACAGACAACGGGACCCAGTTCACTAGTGAACTGTTCCAAAGTTACTGCGAGGAGGTCGGGACTGTGGTCTGCTTTCGCTTCGTGGCACATCCACGAGTAACGGAGCAAATGAGCGAGCAAATGGTCGGCTAGTCCAGTATAAAAGAGGGTCTTTAAGACCCTCAACCAAAGACAAGCAAAGTGGGTGGAGGAGCTTCCCGCCGTTCTTTGGTCTGTCGCACCACGACAAGTCGAGCCACAAAGGCGAGACGCCTTTCCAACTTCGTTTACGGTGCGGAAGCCATTCACTGCCGAGATCGTCTTTGGGTTCCTCGAGGGTGCAATCGATCGATTCCATCGATCAAGAGGTTGAGCGCCTCGTCGACCTGGACCTCGTCGGCGACACGCGAACGGGCATTGCTCGGTCTGCGACTTACCTACTGAGCTCTTCGTAGGCATGCAGCCAAGACGATCCGACCTAGGGCCCTACAAGTTGGCGACATGGTCTTACGAAGAGTTCAAGACTGTCGAAGGCCAACAAGTGACCCCAAGATGGGAGGGACCCTACACGGTCATGTCTACAAGACGCCCGGGGCTGTTCGCCTCGCGATGCCGGATGGTCGGGAGCTCACCAAAGACTGGAACATCGATCAACTGCGTAAATTCTACGTTTAGACGAGTACTCCTATCTCGCGCCCCTTGCGTTCTTTCAAATAAATCATTTTCCGCTTTCTCGTGTTTCCACCTCACTTTGTCGAACGAGCATCGCTGCGTCTACCAAAGATCGCAGATTTAACTTATCCGACAAGTATGAGCGCACCATTTCCCTTGGCCCCCGGCCGGATGCTCGCCCAAACGTTCACTTTCCACAGTAGCTCTTCACTGTATGCGTGGTCGGGCGCGAGCATCCACTCTAAGCCCGGTTCAGTGACCATGCGGGTATGGTGGCTCTACGTAGTGTTGGTTTAAAGCACAAATGCATACTGTGCTCACACTTCTCTCAACACAACCGATCTATCTAAGTCATTCAAAAAAAAAAATCGTCACGACCAAAGCGACCCTTAAATTCTCCCATGAACAAACTCGTGCTCGCAACAGTGAGGGCACGACCTTTGTCCATGGCAGGGGGGCTCCGTATGATAGGAACGTTCCGTCCCTTCTTACCAAGGATCCTTTGCTCGTATCCATGATATATGATCTATGCAGGAACTTGTTTCCTTTTTCTGCAGAACCGGGATCATATGGGCATATGTTGAAGGCAAACTCAAGAAAAACAGGCAAGGACCAAACACCTGCGAGTTTGCTCATTTAACCCGAAGCGTTGTTTTTTTTTTACAGGGTGTACACGAGCTAAAAATAAAAAGAGGAGCTAAGTCCTACGCTCGGCCTGGAGGGCAGCGAGCTCGTCCTTAAGGGAGTCGACCTCCGCCTCTAGGTCCAGGACCTTCCGCCGGGCCGCGCGACCTTCGGTCGCGCTTTCCCGGAGGCGCTGCGCCTCCTTGAGCTGGGCTTCCTCGCGCTCCCGAGCTCGCTGAAGGTCCTGCCGAAGCTTCACCAGCTCCTCGTCAAGCTCGGCGCATACGCTCTGAAGTGCTCTTCGGCCGTCTCGCTCTGGAAGAGCTGATCCGAGCCCGGCGATGAGGCTCCTCACCGATTCCACCGCTTCAGTCGGCCTCGCGCACCTCGGAGACTCCGACGCTCAAGATCGGCGATCTTGGCGTCTTGCTCCTTGATGGTACGACCGAGACTCTTCTGCGGAGACCGAGGTAGCGTCGATATCCTCCATAGCCTTCGCGGCAAACTTCGGGCGAAAGAGAAAAGAGAAGAGAAAAGGCGAGCGGACTCCCGGAAGATCGATCACGGAAAAAGAAGAAACATGAAACTTACGAGAAGAGCCGGTGACGGCTTGTCCTGAAGCGTGGCGGTCGGTCGCGCCGGCCGAAAGAAGGATTGACCAAGTCATCCGGGCGGCGCGTCGGTCTTGCTCCTCTGAGCACCCGGTGCTCGGAGAGCAACGGCGTCACCACCTTCGACCAACCGGTCGCCCCGAGGTGATCCTCTTCCACGACAAGCGGCTCGTGGCGCCTTCCCTGGTCGGGCACCGCGCTCGGGTCAGACGCCAACCACGAGCATCGCCACTCCTTGCTCATGGTGGAGGCGGTTGGTCGTTAACGACCACCTCCGCCTCTTGTCCCTCTGCGGCCGAGGCGACCAATGCTCTGCGGCCGGAGGTAGTTGGTGGGTGCGACCACCTCCGCCTCTTGTCCCTCTGCGGCGGAGGCGACCAATGCTCTGCGACCAGGAGGCATTGGATCGAGGCGATCACCTCCGCCTCTTGTCCCTCCGTAGTCGGAGGCGGCCGATGCTCATGGCCGAGGCGTTTGATCAAGGCGATCACCTCCGCCCCTCGCACCTCCGTGGCCGGGGGCGCTGGTGCCCCAAGGCCGAAGGAGTTAGGTCGGGGCGACCTCCTCCTCTCCTTGGCTCACGGCCAAGGGCTGTTGGTCGGCGGCGACCAAGCTCCCTTCCTCGGGGCTCGGCGCTGGGCCTCGCTTGATCGTCTCTTCGCAAGGGACCAAGGCCAAGGCGTCTTGGTCTCGATCCCCTGCGGCTCCTGCTCCTCCGCGGTGGAATAGGTTCGCGTCCGAAGAAAGCACGGGTCCCGGAAGCTCGGGCTCCACTGAGTCCGTAGCCGGGCGCCGGCTCCTCCCCGTCTCGGCCATCACTTTCCGACGACGCGGTCGAGCTCGGCGTCCCACCGCAGAGTCGATAATCTCCTCGACCATCTGGCGGAAGTCCAAACGACATCCGAGCTATCACGCCCACACCAAGCGGGGTGGGGTTAGCCCAAGAAAATCGCAAGACAAGAGCGAGAATAAGAGAATGAAGTAAGAGCTTACCTTACGCGTGGCGGCGCCATCCTCCTCGGCCCCCTCGCTTCGGGCCACGGGCGACCTGCCCGCGGCGGCCTCGTAGGCCTCGGCCACGACCACGACGCGCTCCTCCGCAGCGTCGCTGGCACGTGCCATCGCTGGGTCGACGTCGTCCATGTCGACCTCTTCCAGCGTCGGCGATGCGAGAGGTCGACCTCTGCTCCTCGACCAGAGCATAAGTGTCCTCCTCTTCTTCCTCCTCCTCGGGGGCATCGACCACCCGAGTGAGCTGGTCCTGGAGGGCCTTGATCTGCCTCTCCAGCCGCTCCTTGGTCGGGAGAGACCTGGCCTCCTCCTCGGCCTTCTTCGCCTGCTCGGCGAGCTGTTCCAGTCGGCCCATCAGCTCCGGCCTCCTCCGTTTGAAGTCATCGAACCAGATTCGGTTAAACACCTCCTGGCGGTCGGCGTACTCAAGGTGCGGCGTGGGGGTCCTGGTCGAAGCTCGGCGCCTCGACCGCTTGGCGCGGGGAGGCGAGGCGGATACTTGGCGGCCTCGACCCGCCGCCCTCTTGCGGGAACCCCTGGCCGGGGTGCTGGCTTGCGGCAGCGCTGCAGCGCTCGACACCGCAAGCTCAAGGGCGACCTTCTCCTGCAAACAGAAATCGGGAGGAATGAGCTCGGAAAACGTGCCCTCGAGCAGGCGAGGAAGATGTACTTACCGCGTCGCCACGGTCAAAAATGTTCTTGGGGACCTGACGATTGGGCGTCAGCTCCTTCTCCTTCGGGGCGCCGAACATCTCGGCGACCCTCTCGTCAACCCAGTCCGTCCTCGGAGCTGCGTCGCAACCGAAGACTAAGACAAAAGATATATATATATATATGCATAGCACCGATCACCAGAAAGCAGCGATGCTCGGGAAAGAGGTCCAGGAACATACCTGCGTTGTCCTCGCGGGTGAAGTCGTGCCACCCGGTCACCTCGAAGAAGGGATGCTCGCGGCGCCTCAGGGGGACACCGGTTGAAGGTGAAGTCGGGCGATATCCCGACCAGTGAGCCCCATCTCGGGCAAGCTCACCGATCGCCCCGAGCACCCGCTCTTCCTCGAGGTTGCAGGCGGGCGCCGTCTCGATGGGCGGAGCGTCCTCCCGATATAGACCAATCGGGACCCCTCCGCCTTCTTACGGTAGAACAGAGGTCGGCCCAACCCGACACCGAGTCCTTCAGAGCAACGAAGGGGTACTCGTATGGTCGCTGGGCCGAGGCGAAGATAAACGCAACCGTGAGCCATCCTACGGCAAGTGAAGGGGGAATAGAAGTGAAAGAAGAGGCTAGCCGTGGGCATTACACCCACGTAAGCCTCGCAAAGATGGGAGAAGATTGCGAGAGAAAGGATAGAGTTGGGGTGGAGATGAGAGATCTCGCACCCACAGAAGGCAAGCACGGAGGCGAGGAAGTCGCCTCGGGCGGGCGAAGCCCGTTGATGGCGTACAACTCGCGAGAGGCGATCTCCGTCTCCGCGGTGCGGCACCGCATCATCCGGGCACTCGACCGAGCTTGGGTCGGCGTACCCCTCGTCCGTGAGCACTGGAGCCTCCTTCGGGTCATCGGCTAACCTTGAACGCGCCATGGCCGAAGAAGGAAGGAGCGAAAAGGGTTCTTGGGCGCTAGGGCTCTTGGAAGATTTTGGCGAAGGCGAGCAAAGAGACAATGTAACTCCGACCTCTCCGGTAGAAAGGGTTAAAAAGACAGCGAAGGGCAGGTTAAAATCGCCGCCTATCACGTAGCGACACCTGGCTGGAGAAAGCGCGCTTTCCGAGAAACTGCCGTACCGTTACAAGGAGGCTTCTCGGAGAAGGAACCGCGAGAACAACCAAGCGACGCGCCCAGCGAAGCAAGCCGGCGGAGTAAAGAAGTTCGTCTCCCGACGAAAAATGGTCGTGAGCCACGACCAAAGGAAATTCAATCCCCTTCAAGTCTTCTTAGGCTCAAGGGAAGCCCGAGGTTCCCACTTGAACCTCGGGGCTAGTATCGAGGATTGGCTATCGGCAAAAGACCACGGTACCCCGTGAAAAGCTAAACCCGCCGACCAAGCAACACTAAAAGAAGATGCTCGGAGAACGAAGCGAGCATCCCTCCTTCTCCTCCGAGCATACGCATTTGCACCTTCGCTCATGAAGCACCAAACACACCCCACGAGCAAGCATGCTCGTAGAGGCCACGACCTGCTCGGGTGTTTTGGTCTGGTGCCAGTCAATGCCACAAGGAAGGAAGGTGGCAACCAATCAGCCAGGAGATCAAGGGAAATCATGCAGAAATTCAAATAGCGCGGATCAAGGGCGAGATCGTAAGTACGATTGCGGTAGCGATCCCAGGAGGTAGTTACCTTCTATGTACCTCTAGTCATAGTATTTAAACCCCCCTGAAGATCTGTAACAGAGGAGGGACACCGAGATAGAACACAATACACTGGAGTAGGGCTATTATCTCGGCGGTGAGAGGCCCGAACCAGGATAAAACACCGTGTTCCACCCTTCTTCTTCTCCCGACCTCGCGTCGCTCGAACGCCCTCTTCGGTCCGTACGACGGGGCTCTGTTGATCCCCCATTCAACAAGTAAGCTCGACGGGAGCCCGTTCTCCAATCGTCGACACTTTTCAAAAAGGAAATAAAATGCTGCCGAATCTCTGATTCGGATGTTTGAGAAAGTGCTACAGTCTGGGGGACAGAATCGGATAAATCCCGGAGTGGATGTAACTCCGATCCCCGGCTGATGATTAATGCCTTGGTTTGTTTGGTGGCCGGTATTATGGGATACCGGATCGGGTTTGCGGATGAAGGCTTGATCTTTGGCAGTGTAAGGTTAACAACCCCCTTGAGCAAAGTAAACAACTTAAGTATCCGCTCAACCACAGTCGCCTGGTCGGCAGACTAGTATCCGACATAGCTCGATAAATTAATCATTCTGAACCTAAAATTGGATTCTTTTGGTGGCTACTATTCTCTGGAAGAGAATAGGGACCGGCCTTCTGGCGAGGGAAGTGCACCTGAGGGGGGGAACGGGAATGGTCCTTCGCGACATTCTTGGTTCTCACAACGGTAGATGCTAATGGGGGACTGTGAGCCCAAGGTAGCTATACAACTATCGGTTAACAACTAAAACAACAGGAATGGTTAACGAAATGCTGTGATCATCTCGACCACCGCATGTATTCTAGTTGCTGTGAGTATGATCGTTGATATCTTGTGGGTAAAGTGAGCACCTCTGCAGAGTTAATCATGATGGTATTCGAATCTGCCGTACTTAGGTTAATGAAGTTAAGTTTGAACTGGGGTGATACCCGTAACCAAGCTCAAGTTACTGTTTGGTGAATTTGGAAGAAGTTGGTTAAGTGCTGTTGAACTTGCAAACCCCCCTAGCTATTATTTATGGTTTGTGCTTCAAATGTAAAATTAGTTGGAAAATAAAACTGCATCCAGATACTTAAACCCTAGTCCCTTCCATTGGATAATCCCCTGCATATAGTATTCAGAATTCTCCGTACGACTTGTTGAGTACTCCCGTACTCACCCTTGCAACCCCCACCCTTTCAGAGTTTGAAGAAGCTGGAGCGTTTCAGGAGTTCGTAGTTGGCGATTTTGTCTGGTTTTGAGGTCTTGGTCTTTTGCTCAGGCCTGCCTGTGCGGTGTTTTGCTTGTAAGTTATTCGGGCCCTGCTGCGCCCTCTTTTGTAAAAACCCCTGGCCGTTAGGCCCTATATTGAATAAAAAGAGTTGAATTGGCTTTTGCCAGGTAATTGTACTCTTGTTTTCCAACAGTTAGTCGTCCTGGGTAACTGTTGTGAGTTCTCGCACTGCCCCTAAAAAGGCGGTCCGTCACAGCAACCACTAAGTAATTGAGTACTTAAGTTACAATTCACAAACATCAAAGTGAAAAGCAGCTTTTATATACACACACACTAGAATATTGGCATTGGACTTTAGTCTCCTAGGTGAAAATCTGTAACATCTCAAAATTACCAAAATAATATTATATTACTTATTCTAATTTTCTATAATTTTTACTGAATTTCTTGGAATTTATAAATTTGTTTTTCTATTTTTCATTTTACCAAAATATTTACTATAACTAAAATATAACTCTAAAAATTATGAAATTTTTAGAGTTATATTGTAAATATTTGAAAGTATTTTAGAGAATTTTTTTCAAAAATTTTGAACTTAATTTACTATAATTTCAAAGATTTTTATTTTTAGTATTAATTAAATCCGAAAATAAATAGTGAATTAGGCTAACATGTCATATATCATCTTCAACCTCTAGTCCAAAACAGCAACGGTAGGTTTCCTCTCTCACCTCCATTGCTATGATTTTGGAAGCTCAAATCCGAACCGTTTTAGCCTCCAATTTCGTGTCCAATATATATACAACATTATCGTCAACCAATAACCGTAATTCTTCTATCGTAATCCCCTCTATTTTGAGATAAAATTGAGTTTTATTCAGATCGTACTCTTCTTTAAAACAATCATATCTATCTCTACAAGCCACCTCGAGCTTATGTAAGGAGAGCACCAAGATCCCATCTCATTGCTCTACCTGTTCCTCAACTTGTCTCAACCTCTTATGCCTTCTTTGCTCGAAACGTCGCGACACTCGAAATGCCATCCATGTCTTCCGTCGTCACCATGACCACCATTGAGTTCATCGCATCGCGAGCTTCATGGTGCTCCCTTTGGTCGCTGCCGCCTTGCCTTGCTTCCATGCAGGGGCGGATCCAGGCCCCGGGCAGAGTAGGCTGTAGCCCGGGGTCTGGTACCGAAAGCCTACTAAAATTCTACGAAAAATTATTGAAAAATCATTGAAAACAGATATTTAATCTAAGATCAGCTGGTCTAGCCCAGGGCTTAGGCCTGGGCTAGCTCCGCCCCTGCTTCCATGCTTGCTATGCATGTGTGTCATCCATGTACAACTTGTCTCCAGTGCGTGTTGTACAGAGCAAGCCAAGCAAACATGCCAGGAGAGAGAAAATAAGATAGAAAAACAAAACAAACAAAATAAATAAAAATATTTTATAAATTAATATTCAGATTGATGATAATTTTTAGTGAATTGGATTTTTATTTTTCTTTACAAAAGTAATTTTTAAAATTCAAAAATCTTTTCTTTAATGTGGTCTATGATTTAAATTTTCAAAAATCTGTTCTCTCTCATATGAACTCTGATTGATGTGATTCTAGTTTCTAAAAAATTTTAAATTCAAGCTCTATTTTATGGTTAATTTTATTTGATTTTTAGAATTTATTTGCTCTCTATTTTGTATTTATTTGTTGCTCATTTCTCGATTCGCATAGAAGTTGAAGTGCTAAGAGTATACAAGAGTGTCCAGGCTACTCAAAATCAAGGTCCAGGAACAAGATCTTGTTCGAGGCAAGTCTTCCTTGAACATGTTGATCTCAACTTTATAAAATGCATATGTTGTTTTAAGTTATGCATGCTTACTTTTATATAATGTATTTTAAATATGGTTTTAAGGTTTAGCTAAATGCCTGAACTTGTTATGACCCATTGGATATTGATCACGTTGAACCCTTGTCACCTAGATGATACTAGTTATTTTCTTTGGTGATAACCAGTAGTGTAGCTTAAATGTTTCAGTATTATACAAGTATGGGAATCATTTCAAGCTTTATTTAAACTCTTTTGTGAAGTTACGACGATTGGTACTGTTGCTGTTATTTTAATAAAATAAAGTGAAAAAATGGTTTAGACCGGGGTGGATGGGTGTTTGGTGGGTGCTAGATACACAAGAATGTGTTGGTAATGTGAATGTTTCACCCTAGTCGATTAAGGATCGAAGCGTGCGTTACCATGGACCGAGTTGTAACATTCCAAATTTTAATATTTTGAAAAAATTTAGAATTTAAAAGAACCATTTTGATTTTTTCTGAATTAATTAAAGCTTAATTTGAATTTTAATTAATTAAAAGAATTATTTAATTAATCTATGCATCAAATAAAATATTTTTGGAATTGAGAAGAATTATTTGTGTTTCTTGTACTTCAAGGATTTTTTTGTATTTTTTAGGATTTGTCTGAATTTATTTGCTTTAGATTTTGGAATTGTTTTAAAAGAAAAATATTTCAAATTTTGAATTCGTGAAGTGGGCCAAAACCCATTTGCTTTGGCCCACTTCCTCCCGCGCCAGCCCACCCAGTCGCCCGGCCTGACCGCTCAGCCTAGCTAGCCCGCTCCAGCGTCGCGCCCACTAACGGGCGAGGCCCACTTGTCAGCGCCCGCCCACGTGATCTTCGTGCCGGACACGGTTGCGCCACCCACCTTCGTGCAACAATCACTGCTTATTTCGCTCGTGCCGCGCTATATCCGGACTGGTCTCGATGGCCGTGCCCCCCTATTTAAAACCTGCCGCACTCCTCCCTCTCTCTTTCCATGTTTCGCTCGCCAGATTTTTTCTTTCGTCGCCATGGCTCTTGAGCTTCCCTGCCGCCAGTAGGGGTGGCAATCATACCCGCGGGTTCGGGTACCAGCGGGTTCTGCACCCGTCAGGTTCGGATTCGGGTCCTATTTTTTACCCGTGGGTTTTTCGGGTCGGGTACCCGCGATGAGTCGGATTCAGGTTTAGAAAATTACCCACGGGTACCCGTCGGGTATCCGAAATGCTATATGCTATGCGATCCGGCCCATCCAGCCATGAGCCATCCAGCCATGAACCATCCGGCCCATCCCAAATCATTTGTCTTGCATAATTGCTGCTGCCATGGGTAGTTTTTGGTTTGTCTGTACTTCTTTTGGTATGATTTCAACCATTACCCTGAACGCTGGCCTGCTGACATTAGTGTCATTACCCTTAGACTAGTTAAAGAATTTGAGTAAAAAATTTCCTTCAAGAGATACCCCAGTACTTGTCCAGCATTTCCATTAAATTTTCTTTCACCAGTAGTAGGCGGAGTCACTGCTCGTTGGATGTTGGCAGTTGATCAGTATATCTGTATATGTCATGGTTGATACCCGTCGGGTTTCGGGTACCCGTCGGATTCGGGTATACCTTTCTACCTGAAAGGTTATTCGGGTTCGGGTCGGGTATTCGGAATCGGGTTCGGGTTCGGGTCGGGTTTTGTAAAACCCGCACCCGACCCAACCCATTGCCATCCCTAGCCGCCGGTGGTCGCATCAAGTTCCTTTCATCGCCCACTCTCTTTTTCCCTTAGCCCGGTCCAAATCCATGTGGTTTTGCTCTTCGACTGCTTCATCCTCTCCACCTCCGGCTGCAGCGTCGTCATTTTCTACGTAGCACCGCGTCTCCTGCATCGCCGCCATTTAGCCACCGCCACCATCCTGTTGCAGCGCCACCGCCACCATCCTGCACCGTCGCTCTGTCTTTCGCACAGTGCCGAAGCCGAGCCACCACCGCCAGCTTTCATGCCAACGCTGACGCCAGCACACCCATTCGGCCGCGCCGCGGCTAACGTCACCAGCGATGTCAACCCTAGCCATGTGTCGCCCAGTCAGTATGATATCAGCGATGATGTCATATTTCCCTTTCTTTGAATTTTAGAAATTCCAAAAATCACAACCAATTAGATTGCACCACATCACCTCTTTTTCTTTTTTCTGAATTTTCCTACTCGAGCCACTTCCAAGAGCCCATTCTCCTTCGTTCGAGCTCTGATTCTAGTGATTCAAATTTATAAATTCATCTAAATTCAAGATCTATCTTCCAGTACCATTCTTTTCAATTTTTTAATTTTATTTGTATTTATTTTATTTATTTGTTCTTGTTTCACGTGTAGACGACCACTACTACAGAATGGTACATCACTATCGCTTCATCTGTATCGGTTCCTAACTTGTGATGGAAAAACCGATTGTGATATGTATGCGTAACCAATCATTTTTAGAAACGTGGTCAACAGTGTCGGTTCTAGCTTAGAACTGATAGTGATGAGGGGCACTCATCAGTGTCGGTTCTGGCCTAGAACCGACACTGATGATGGTATGTTAATAGTATCGGTTCTGGGCTAGAACCGACACTGATGAGGAGCACCCTCATCAGTGTCGGTTCTAATCTAGAACCGACACTGATGATGGTATGTTAATAGTGTCGGTTTTGGGCACGAACCGACACTGATGAGGTGCACCCTCATCACAGTCGGTTCTGGACAAGAACCGACATTGATGATCGCGTGTCAGCGATTATGTCGATTCACGGGCTAGAACCGACACTAATGACTAAAATCAATCTCTAAATTCAAATTCACATAACTTTCACGTTTTAAATCCAAAAATTATGAAATAAATTTCTAAATTCATGTTTCATCCTGTAGATTCGAAATATGCAAAAATACTCTATGTTTGACCTCTGTTTAAAATTCAGATTTGAATTTAAAGATTAGGTTAAAACATGCATGCTATTTTGTAGAATTTGAACAAATGAACTCCAAACTTAATGAAACAGATTTTGTTGGAATTATGAGGTTATAAGTAACTCAAAGCTGTAAAAATATTTAAGTTAGAACCAACACAGATAAGGAGATGTGTATGTTTGGTAAAATGGCCATAACTTTTGACTCGTAACTCCGATCGAGGTGTTCTTTGGCTCGTTAGAAAGATAATGAAAAATAGTATCCGAAAATGAGAAAATTAGATGGTTAGATCTTGAATTTTTGGGCAAGTGCATGTGTGCGAGAAAATCAGAATTCCAAAAAAACATCGTTTAGGGCCTCAAAACGGCCTCCGAAGTTTTGTAGCCGTTTCGGTCTCTTTTTTTTTGTCTTTTCGTATGCTCCAAACCGTATTCTTCGTGATCATAGATAATATATATATATGCTCAACCCGTATTTGGAGTATGAGAATACTAAAATCGATGTTCGGGTGCTCTGTGAGGTTAAAGGGAATGGGACGCGTTATATTTCAGATGTGATCATACTAACACTATAGTACCAGACCATATACGAACTTTGAAGTTAAGCGTGCTTGGGCGAGAGTAGTGCTGGGATGGGTGACCTCTCGGGAATTGCCTGTATTGTGTTAAAATCGGCGATAGAGAGGACCTGGGAAGTACACGTGCTATGTTAAAACCATCATATGACACATCTGTGTCGGTTCCCACCTAGAACCGACACAGATGAGGGGGTAATTTGTGTCGGTTCTAGTTGGGAACCGACTGTGATGACCCCTCATCTGTGTCGGTTCTAGTTGGGAACCGACTGAGATGACCCCTCATCTGTGTCGGTTCTAGATAGGAACCGACTGTGATAATAGATTATTACTGTCGGGTGAGAACCGACTGTGATAGAGCCTGTTTATCACTGTCGTTGGACTTTGTATCGCTATCAAAACCGATAGTGATGACGAAAAAGAACCGATTGTGATGTCCTATTCTGTAGTAGTGGACGTTGCCAAAGTTCAACCAATTCAACAGTTAGAGGTAGGTAGGACCAACCGGTGTCAACGAAGGCAAGTCTTCCTTGACCATATTGATCCCAAGTTTATAGAATACATTTGTTATTTTAAATTATACAAGCTTACTTTTATGCAATGTATTTCAAATAGTCTTAAGATTTAGCTAAATTCTTGAATTTGTTATGACTTCTTTGACATTGATCATTGTAAATCTTTATCACCTTATATGATACTAGCTATTACTTTTGGTGATAACCAGTAGTGTAGCATGGGATGGTAGAATTGCTTAGTCTAGCTTAAACGTTTCGCTATTTTGCCATCATAAGAATCATTTCAAACATTGTTTAAACTCTTTTGTGGAGTTGTGGCAATTGGTGTTGCTATTGTTATTTAAATGAAATAAAGTGGAAAAATGGTTTAGACCAGGGCAGATGGATGTTGGTAGGTGCTGGATGCACGAGAATATTTTGATAAAGTAAATGCTCAGCCCTAGTTAATTAAGGACCGAAGCGTGTGTTACTTTGGACTGAGCACTACCGTACAACCACATGTTTATATGGGTACGACCTGGCTAAGTAATTTGTGCGTCTCGTTATTAGCTTCACCATTGGATGGAATGTGGGTGCCGGATGAAGATACTCATAAGGCGCAAGAGGGGGCTTCTGAACTGCGCGGTTAGAACCCTATAATTGGTGAAACCTTAGCAGACGAAGTTAATAGTGAGGTCGTGTATTGTAAAGGCCTTGTCATGATCTCTTCGCCACACACCAAAGGAAGTGTGCATGGCAACAAGAGATGATCATGTCTTGTGGGTAATGTTGTACACACTCTGCAGAGTTTAAACTACTTAAGTAGTTGTACCCACGGTCAAGGGCAGGCGAGGTACGTTTTCACATTGTAGATTTTATGGTTTTGTTTTTAAATGAACGTGATGTTTTGGAAATCCGTGAGTGGATGGAACTCTCCAGTTATTAGTTGGTAGTGGAAATCGTGAGTGGATAGAACTCTCGGATTGTGAATTGGCAGTAGGAGCCAATTAGGTGGCTGGAACCTATGTAGCTATTATGTCAAGTTCAATTATTATTACTTTATTTATCAAATGATGCTTTGTGAAATTACTAGTGGTATTTAAAGTCAAATATTGCTTTATGCTAAATGAGCCATATTATGCCTTCATTTGTTCAGCCTTGCATGTAGTTATCATGCATTATGTTTCCAAGGCTTGCGAGTACAGTTATGTATTCACCCTTGCGATATTCCCCACTTTCCACAGAGGAGTGTGCATAAGCAGAAGGTGATTACGAGTACTTTGCTTGTGGTTTCGACGAAGAAGATCCAAAATTCTAGGTTGCGCACCCCAGTCGATTGCCTGTTGGGTACATGGATGGGTTTATCTCGCTACTATTTATTTTGTTTCCGCTGTTACTTTAGTGAACTCAAGCTATATGGCTATTTATTTGTAATCGTTGATCATAAGGTTGGACCTTTTATTTGAGTTTTAATATTATTTGATTTGTGACTTGGATGTGTTGTTATCACTATTTTTATTGTGTGCATTAGCTTGATCCGAAAATAGTGTAGTTATACACAGAGAGTTCGGATTCAGAAATCCAGTCTCGACAAAATCTCCTTGCAAAGCTAACTACAAGAAAACTGAAGGATATCAGTGTTATATCATGTACGCCACCGACGATAAATTGCCAAATGTTGCTAATTACAATATTTGTGTAAAATTTTAGCGTCGGGCTATTTTTTCATGCAATATAACACCATAGAGTAGAGATGGCAACGGGGACCCGAAACCCGAAACTCGACGGGTATTTACTCTATTAGGGGTCGGGTATGAACCGTTTTTCATACCTGCGGGTATATTAACGGGCAAAAACTATTACCTAGTGGGTAGAATGGGTACGGGTACGGGTCCGTACTACTGTTGCTACCCGCGGGTCCCCGTTACATATGGGTGGCTAATATGGAATATGTCATGTATATATAGGTGTGAACAAGAGTAAAAAATTTGCTAGCTGGTGTTTGTCTAACTAGACAGTAGATCGACGAAATATTTTTTTGGGGCCTGGGATCTCTACAGCCCATTTGTCAAGCATTTGGTGTTAACCAATGGGTTGGTGCTGCTAAATCTGTTAGCTACCTTTGTTCTACATGATCACATACCATCAATTAATACAGTAGCTAGGTGACATAAATGAAAGCATGCACAACTTTATCTTAGTACAGTCAATATGATAGCATACGATCTTACCAGACCCAGCATATTATATATTGTATACAATCATATTGTGTAACCCTTCGAAATATGAGTACTATATGCAAACAAAATAGAACTTTTGTCATGAAACCTGAGTCCTGACTTTCGGGTGCGAGTTACCCGCGGGTCCCCGTTACCCGCACGGGTACAGGTACAGGTAAATTTTGTACCCGTATGCGGGTATGGGTATTGTAGCGGGTGGATTTTGCTACCATGGGTATGGGTACGGAATGGTGACACCCGTCGAGTATATACCTGTTGCCATTCCTACCATAGAGCCGCTGATTGCAACCTTGGATCTCACATGTTTTTGTTTTGTTGCTGTTTCAACTATTTCCCTAGTCGTTTTGCTCTTGGAAACAGGTTGATATGCGCATGCATACCCCCGTGGCAACAACACGTACGGTTGGTTCGCGAGCTGCGAGATAGGTTTGCAATACCATGTGGAGCCTAGGAGCAGCATCCACTGGCTGCTAGGAGATGTGAGGCGTGCTTTTGAAGAAAAACAAGAGGAAATGATGTGTCAAACATAGGCTTTCCTGATGATATTCATGGGGAATTGTGTTTCGAAAACACATGAATGGGGTCTTGGGTGTTGGGAAACCACCTAGCCCATGAAGGCCCAGTATGGTCTCTTTGCCAAAACCCTAGAAGTAGCTATATAAGGAGGAGGGGTCCCCCTCCCATTGTACCCGCATCGGAAAGAATAATAGATTAATTTATTCCTCCACATTGTCTCTCTCTCTCTCTCTGTTCTTTATTTTACATCAGTCTAGGGAACCCTGGACTACAGTGGTAGCACAGTTCCTCAACACATTATGAACACGAGACTCTACCGAGACATATTAAAAAGGTAGGATACAGGGATTGATCTAATCACTCGTATGAATCCTAGGCATGCATCTAATCTACTGTGACATGAAGCCACATGGCACGAAGCCATCGTCCAGCACTCGGCCGCCCGAAGGCCCTCCAAGTCGCTGGCGCTGGCTCGCCTCCGCCCGCCGGTCTGAAAACACCGTCGAAGCCTGACAGCGCACCGGCCAGCCGAAAGCCGCCATCGTCGCCGATCTGGCTCCACGCAGCCTCGACTTCACCGTGGCCGATCGGCCTCCACGCGCCACGCCCGGCCACCTCACCCTCCGACCGACCATGAAGCTGACGGTCAGCCCTCACTCACCCTCGCGCGGGCCGTCGCCGCTAGTGCCTGGCGCGCCCGCGCGCTGGCTTCGGCCTCCACGTGGCGGCCAGCCTCCAGCGCCTGGCGCCGCCGGCGGGCCACCTCACCCTCCGGCCCGGCCATGAGCCACCGGTCGGCCCTCGATCACCCTCGCGCGGCCGTTGCCGCCTCAAGCCAGCGTCGCGCCACCCGGTGCCTCGGCCTCCACGCGGCCCGAAGTCGCCGCTCCAGCGCGCTCGAAGCCGCCACCACTGGCTGGCCGTGCATCACGCCTGGGCCCGCGCCGCTTGGCTCTCCGAGCTCGTCGTGTGCCACCTTCTCCCCCGCCGTGCATGCCTCGATAGGACTTGAAGTCTGGTTGGAACCGGATTAAATCCAGAAAAGTGGAATGGGGGGAGGGGAAATTACCCCCCCCCCATTTCATTATTTTTTTCTTTTTTTCGAAAATAAATAGTAATTCGAAAAATTTATTAAAATTGACAAAAAAAATTATGAAAATTCTAGAAAATTTTGGAAAAATCATTATGATCCATTGATTCATAATTTTGGCTCTAGTTTTATTTTCCTTAGCCTGCTTTTACTGCTTTCATGAATATTTATGAATCTTGTACTTATTGCTTTATTTAGTTTACTGAAAAATCATGAGAATTTAATTATGCAGTTTTATGAATCTGGCAACTAGGGATGTGATCGGATTGGATACGGTCGAATATCGTACTATTCATATCTGTATCCGTATTTTTTATCGAATACAGAATCGAATAAGAATAGTGTCGAATACAGAATCGAATACGAATTATACAGGATAATATCGGTTACGAATACAGATCGAATATGGATCGGAATCAACATGGATACGAATAATATTAGTCGGATATTTTAAAATCCAATTTCAGTTTTTTTCCAAAATCGGTCCAAATTTAAATTCAAAATTCCAAAAGAAATATATTTGTATGTCTTTTTTTTTTGCCTTTTTATCCCTAGCTTGTCATACATGTGACTCTGTGAGTAACAATGTACCCCATTGCAATAATTGAACCAAATGATATGCAGCTGTCATATGCTGCTGAATCCTAAGTAGCCCTCCTGAAACGCCACTTGCCAATTTCTGTACCATCTTTATCCAAATATCTCCAAATTAGCATCTAGCACACATGAACACATTATATCTTGTCATCCAATGCATACCCCAATCTCTGAAACAGTGAAACATGTTAAATTGTTAATGTGTTATTCTGAAACGTGTTATTCGGATAATATCCGTATGTTATATTCGGATATTATCCGAACAAAAACTCGGATATTCTGTATCCATCGGATAATCAGTGTTCCATATCCGTATTCGTATCCATGTAAATTATCTGTATCCATATCCTTATCCGAGAAATCAACTGGATATCTGTGAAACTATCCAAATCATCATCCAAATCAATTCGGTCGGTCGGTCGGTCGGAAAATATCCGTACCAGTTCCATCCCTACTGGCAACCACTTTCTATTAGATGGCACGCAGTAATCTAATGGAGGAATCCTATGAATATGCAAATGTCTAGCATTGTCAACCAGTAGTTTGAAGAATTGGCCCCTCATGGTCAAAGCTGTCTCATATGGGCATCCGATGTGAAGATCGTGCTTGGGAGCAAGAAGCTCTGAGCTGCTATCGGCTTAGGGTCCTCGAAGGACGAGCAACTTTGAAAAATGAATATATAGCTGAGGAGAATGCACTTGAGCTATGGATTGCACTCCAGAAGCGGTTCGAGAAACTCAAGTACAATATCTTGCCCCAAGCACAACAAGATTGGGTTCGCCTGAGGTTTGCAGACTACAGAACAGTGGGCGAGTACAATTTTGTCTTTCACAAAATTTGTACCAATCTCTCTATATGTGGAAAGAAGATCACTGATAAGGAGAAAATTGATAAACTCTCTCCACCTTTCACTCCAGTGCTATCTAGAGTGCTCGCAGCTATCGTCAGGATGCATACAATGAGTATTACGAACTGATTGATGTTATGCAAGTTGCGGAGTCACAAGATGATGTTCTTCGTAAGAACTTCGTCTCACAGCCACCTGGAAGAGGCATTGGCATAGAAGTCAATGCTAAAAGCTACAAGGTGAGGAAGCCCACTCAGAGGAAGAGGGGCAAGAAGAGTGGAAAAGAGAAATATCCAGCCAAGGGAAAGTCAAAAGCCCAAGAGAAGCAGAATGACAAGGAGAGCCCACCCGCTAAGCCGTATGGACATCAGAACTAGACGTGTTTCAGGTGTGGTACTTGGGGACATTGGTCAAAGATATGTCGAGAACCCAAGGATGTCATCAATGCATATCAAGCCAAGAAGAAGGCAAAAAACAATGCACCAGCAGAGGCACATTTCACCAAGGTAGACGATGATGCTGCCATGGATGAGGACACCCTACTTGCATCGTCCTCTCAATCTAGCCTAGACATTAGTGTAGTAGCCAAGCTCATGGCAAATGAAGAGAAAACATCTATTGATGACATAGAGGTAGAAGTAAATGCATTCTTTACGGATTCAGTTTAATATATGAATCGTATTATTAGCATTTCTTTTAGATTGTGGTTGTTAGTGAATTTGGAATAATGAATTGTAAGCTCTAGAAGAGCATAAACTTTTTCTCATGAATAGATATGCAATTTATTCTTTATTTCAGTATTCTATATTTTCAAGCAATATTTGAATTATTTTGCCACTGCTTGATTGAAATTCTATTTCTTTAGAAATTGTGTAGCGCCCAAATGGATGAGAAATGCATTGTTGATAGTGGCACAATAAATACTATCTTGAGAGAATCTAAATACTTCTAGTCAATTACAAATAACGCTGGTAGGATTACTACAATCACAGGCAGCGATTCATATATAATAGGCTCCAAAAGAGCTACGATTATATTACCAATTAGTACTACATTGGTTATTGAAGAAGCCCTCTTGTACCCTGAATCAACACAAACTCTCTTGCGTTTTAAGGACATCCGCACCAATGGGTCTCACGTAGAAACAAATGAAGAAAATGTCAAAGAATTTTTGTGCATTGTGAAGCACGCAGAGTGTGGAAAAATGGTATTAGAAAAATATCCCTCATATGAATCTGGGTTTTACTACATGAGAATCAATACACCCGTAGTGTATACTTCTCTGAAGACTGTTTTTAGAAGCTCTGAGTTATTTTCTCTATGGCATTGTAGATTAGGCCGCCCTGTCTTAGAATGATAAGAAATATAGTGAACAACTTGCAAGGTCATGGCATTAATGTTAAAAAATTCTGAATTATGAAGATTTTGTGTGCCCTGCATGCGCCACTGGGAAATTAATAACTAGACCCTTTGTTATGAAAGTGCAAAATGAAATCCCTGCATCCTGGGGGTATTTGCAACCCAATTCAGCCATTATCAGGGTCGTTTCGATACTTCATGGTGCTCATTGCTGCTTTCTCGAAATGGTCACATGTATGTTTGTTATCAACAAGAAACCATGCTTTTGCAAAGCTGATCTCGCAGATCATCAGAATTAAGAACGCTTTTCCTGATCATCGTGTGAAGTCCATTCGAATGGATAATACCAGCGAATTTACTTCCAAGGCATTTGGTGATTATTGTACAGCAACTGGAATTGCAGTTGAGCACTCTATACCTCATGTCCATATGCAAAATGGATTAGCCGAAGCATTGATAAAGAGGATTAAATTTATAGCCATACCGCTCTTGCTAAGTTGTAACTTGCCATCCCTTCACCTATGACAATATCATCACAGACCATAGAATTAGTAGCCAGTACAACTAGTCTAATGTATGAATCAAATCATCATTTTCATCGCATTAATTAGCCACTAATCAGATAAAAGAGAAAAGAGTGGGATGAATAACCACTGGAGAAGAACTAAGGGTGAGCCGAAGGAGGCACCAGACGGAGCGAGGGGTTCCAACAAGTGGTCGATGCGCCGACCGGGAGGAACCGGTGATGGCATTGGCAAATCGGTGGAGGGCCAGTGTGCATCGGTGCGCGCAGGCGCAGGCGAGAGGCTGGACCACCAAAGGGCAACGAGAGGCCGCGAGCCAAGCAGTACGACGCTAGCAGTCGATGGTGAAGGGAATATGCCCGAGAGGCAATAATAAATTGTTTATTATCATATTCCATGTTTATAATAGATGTTTATTTCTCATGCTAAAATTGTATTAATCAGAAACGTTAATACATGTGTGTTTAATAAACAAAAAGGTTCCTAGTAAAGCCTCTTTTTAAACTAGCTCGTTGATTAGCCGATGATCAAGGTTTCACGATCATGAACATTGGATGTTATTAATAACGGGGTCATGTCATTAGAAGAATGATGTGATGAACACACACCCAAGTTGGTATAGCAAATACGATCAAGTCATTTAGTTTGTTGCTGTATCAAACACATTCGAAATAGCTCTTTTCCTTAGACCATGAGATGATGTCAATCACTAATTAGGAAGAGTACTTTGATGACATCAAACGTCACTCCGTAACACGGTGACTATAAAGATGGATTTGGGTACTATGAAAGTATTAGTTGAGGCTCATGCATCAAGAGTGGGATTTGTCCATCCGGATGACGGAGAGATATACTCTGGGCCCTCTCGGTGATATCACATTGACATCGCTTACAAGCATGTGACTAGGTCACAAGAATGTTATATCACGAACGAGTAAAGAGTACTTGTCGGTAACGGATCGAACTAGGTATAGTTGATACTGATGATCGGATCCCGGACAAGTAAAATATCGTGAGACAAAAGGAATTGGTTATGTCGTTTTACGGTTTACGCGATCACTAGTTCATCGTTGAGTGAATGGGAGTCATTATGGATCTCAGATCCCGTGATGATTATTGATCCGAGAGGAGTCTCAATCATGTCCATTTTATTCACGAACCGTAGGGTGACACACTTAAGGTTCATCGATGCATTTGAGTGGATCTGAAACACAGGAGAAAAATATGGGCAAGATGAGGGTGCTTTGAGTATCGTGGAATAGTTTCGGGATATCGGAATAGTTAAAGGGGGTATATGTTAATGTTTGTTAATTAAAAGAATTAACAAATATTAAATCTGAAATAAAAATGTTTATGGAGAAAACCTTTCATTTTCTTGAGTGGGGTTATAATGGAAATCAAAGTGGTTATTTTGTGTGTGGAGAGATCACTCTCATGAAGAGAGGGAGGGCAAGGGGGAGCCCGCCCATGCGCAAAGCCACCCCACCCCTTGGCATGCCTCCTCCTCCTCCTATAAAAGGGAGGAGGAGCTCCTCTCTTTGGTGTTCATCCATGACCCTTTGGTTGGTCCATTCTCCCTCCTCCTCGATCCGTTTTTAGCCGTGGCTTAAGCGAAGCTGCTGAAATTATTTCTTCACCACCACCACCACTAAGGTGTAGTGTTGTTGGAGTTTTCCGGATCCACTACTTCCGCTGCCCCGAACGAGGGATTGGAGGTCATCGTTGATCCGTACGTGTGACCAAGTACTGAGGCGCTGCCGTTTGTGGCGCTAATCTTCGCGACTTTGAAGTCGGGAGTGTACCTCTACATCAACCACGTTTGTTTGCGGGAACGTTATTCCCGCTTTCGGTCTACGAGGTGAGTCCTTCGAAACCGTTTACTTGCATCTCCTAGATATGATCTTGGTGTTTGGTTGCAATCGTAGGAAAAATTTTTGTTTTCCATGCTACGAAACCCTTCGATGGTATCGAGCCGTGTCTATGCGTAGATGTTTTGTACGGTTTAAAACACATGTGGATGTGGGCGTTGATGATCATGTTATTGCATACTTTCGTGTATTTTGGATCATGGTGGCATAGTGGGATTTGAAGCGGCCCGGACTAACCTTACATGTCCTCGCACATGAGACTTGTTCCACGCTCGACATGCAACTAGTATTGCATAAGTGGCTTTGGCGGTGTCGATTTCTCCCACTATAGTCATGATCTAATTTACAACGGTTTGCTAATAATGTTTTTATCACCGTTGTGGTTCTTGTTCGTAGGTAAGAATAGTTTTTCCTAGAAAGCCCAAAACCACGTAAAATATGCAAAAATAAATTAGAGGCGTCTAACTTGTTTTGCGAGGGCTTGTGATGTGATATGGTCATTGATACAAAGATTGTTGTATGAAATGAAATTTATTGTAAATTTAAACAACTTGGCAGAGCCATTTGGTTGTTTTTCTTTTATAACTGCGTGCTAAATATATGTCCATGTGATATATTGTAATGGAGGAAGACAATCAAGATGGCGACATCATGGACCTTGGTGCCATGCCTAGGTGGAATGATGGAGATCATACCATGTCGCACAAGATGGAGATCAAGTCTTTGAAAGGACCATATCATATCACTTTATTCATGCATGTGATGTTAATCCTTTTATGCATCTTATTTTGCTTGATTATGATCACGTCGATAGCACTATAAGATGATCCCTCCAAATTAATATCAAGATAATAATGTGTTCTTCCATAGTATGCACCGTTAAGAAAGTTCGTGCGTTTGAAGCACCACGTGATGATCGGGTGTGATAGACTCTACGTTCGCATACAACGGGTGTAAGCGATTTACACATGCAAATACTTTGGTTCTACTTGGCGAGCCTAGCATGTACTGAGACATGGCCTCGGAACACGAACCGAAAGGTAAAGCATGAGTCATATGGATGATATGATGAACATATTGATGTTCGCCTTTGAAACTATGCCGTCTCACGTGATGATCGGTTTCGGTATAGTGAATTTGGTTCATGTAATCACTAAAGATGACTAGAGGGATGTTGTTTTTGAGTGGGAGTTCTCGTATTAATTTTGAATTAACATTGAACTTAATCTATTATGAACTTAGTCTAAATAACTTTGCAAATATGTTGTAGATGGCACCCCTATTTTCAATTTCAATCTGTTCATGGAGAAAGAGAAACTAGCCACCAATGGTAGCAACTTTACCAACTGGGCCCTTAACTCGAGGATTCTCCTCATTGTTGCTCAAAGGAGCTATGTGCTAGAAGCACCGCTAGGTGACCCTTGCCGTGATGATGCCCCGAGGAGGAGAAAAATGTTTTCTTGACTCGCAAGGAGGACCACAGTTTAGTTCAATGCGGCATTTTGTATGGCCTTGAGCCTGAGCAAAAACGCTTTCGAGCACAAAGCAATGCTTTTGATACAATGAGGAGTTGAAAATGATCTTCGACACCCATGCATGATGAGAGTTATGAAGCTTGAAAAGTTCTTTAGTTTGCATGATGGAGGAAAACAGCTCCGTTAGTGAGCACGTTACTCAAAATGTGCAGATGCGCCGATAAACTCATAGCTTTGGGAATAACGATCCCCATTGAGCTAGGAATTCATCGTGTTCTCGATCTCCGCCACCAAGCTACAAGAGCTTTGTGATGAACTACAACATGCAGGGCATGAAGAAGTCTCTCCCGAACTTCGTCAATGCTAAAAGCTGCTGAAGTGGAGATCAGAAGGAACATCAAGTGTTGATGGTCCAAAAGACTATCGATTTCAAGAAGAAAGGTAAGTCTAAGGGAAACTTCAAGAAGAAGGGCAAGTCTGTTGCTACATCTGAGAAGAAGACCAAGGTGGCCCTAAGTCGAGATCTTGAATGTTTTTATTGCAAGGGCACTGGCCTTTGAGCGCAAGCGCCCAAAATATCTCGGTGATAAGAAGGGCGGGAAAGTGAGCAAAGGTATATATGATATACATGTTATTGATGTGTACCTTACTAGTACTCGCTGATAGTGCCTGGTATTTGATACCGGTTCGATTTGCTAACATATGTAACTTCGAAGCAGCGAGCTAAGGAATAGCGACAACTAGCAAGGGATGAGGTAATGATGCGGCGTCGGCAATGGATCAAAAGTTGATGTGATCGCCCGTCGGGACGCTACCTATCCAATTACCATCGAGATTAGTTATAAACCTAAATAATTGTTATTTAGTGCTGCGTTGAGCATGAACATCATATCCGGATCTTGTTTAATGCGAGGCGGTTATTCATTCAAGTCTCGAGAACAATGGTTGTTCAATTTATATGAATAATATCTTTTATGGTCATGCACACGAAAAGAATGGTTTGTTTATTTTGAATCTTGATAATAGTACACATGTTCATAATGTGAATGCCAAAAGAATTAAGTTGAATGATGATATTCTTTGCATATATGTGGCATTGCCGCTTATGTCATATTGGTGTTAAACGCATGAAGAAGCTCCATTACGATGGACTACTAGAATCACTTGATTATGAATCATTTTGAGACATGTGAACCATGCCTCATGGGCAAGATGACTAGAACCCCGTTTTCCAGATACAATGGAGGCGGGCAACCGACTTATTGGAAATCATACATACCGATGTGTGTGGTCCAATGAGTGTGTCGGTAGCGTGGTGGATATCGTTAGCCGTTACTTTCACGGATGATTTGAGTAGATATGGATATATTTACTTAATGAAACACAAGTCTGAAACATTTGAAAAGTTCAAAGAATTTGAGTGAAGTAGAAAATCATCGTAACAAAAGATCAAATTTCTACGATCGATCGTGGAGGAGAGTATCTTAATTCTGAGTTTGGCACACACATGAAACAATGTGGAATAGTTTCACAACTCACTCCTGCTGGAACACCACACGTAATGGTGTATCCGAGCGTCGTAATCGTACTTTATTGGATATGGTTCGATCTATGATGTCCCTTACAGATTTGCCACTTTCATTTTGGGGTCATGCACTAGAAACAATTTGCATTCACTTTAAATAGGGCACCATCTAAATCCGTTGAAATGACAAGTATGAATTATGGTTTGGCAACAAACCTAAGTCATCATTTCTAAAAGTTTGGGGATGCGATGTTTATGTGAAGAAACTTCAACTTTGATAAACTCGAACCCAAAGCGGAAAAATGCGTCTTCATAGGATACCCTAAAGAAACAATTGGGTACACCTTCTATCACAGATCCGAGGGCAAGGTTTTTCGTTGCCAAGAATGGATCCTTTTGGAAAAAGAGTTTCTCTCGAAAGGTGTGAGTAGTAGGAAGGTAGAACTCGACGAGGTTGTTGAACCTTCTCTTCATGGAATGGCAAGTCTGGCGGCGGAAGTTGTTTCGGAGTTGACTTCACCAAATGAAGAGGGAACTAATGATAAGGATCATGAAACTCCGAAAGAGAACACTACCGCACCTCGCAGTCAACAAGGCGCTATCTGCTCCCGACTTTTATGTTCCTACTATGAATGTCATGGTAGTTGAGAATAATGACCTGCGACGTATGATGAAGCGATGATGAGCCCAGATTCCGACAAATGGCTAGAAGCCATGAAATCGAAATGGGATCCATGTATGAAAACCAAGTATGGACTTTGGTGGACCTACCCAATGACCGTAAGGCCGTTGAGAACAAATGGATTTTCAAAAGAAAATAGACGCGATGGTAATGTGACCGTCTATAAAGCTCGACTTGTCGCAAAGGGTTTTCGACAAATTCAAGGAGTTGACTACGATGAGACTTTCTCACGTAGCGATGCTAAAGTCTGTTAGGATTATGTTAGCAATTGCTGCATTTTTCGATTATGAAATCTGGCGGATGGATGTCAAAGCTGCGTTCCTTAATGGAAACATTGAGGAAGAGTTGTATATGATACAACCCAAAGGTTTTGTTGATCCTAAGGATGCTAATAAGGTATGCAAACTTCAGCGATCCATTTATGGACTGAAGCAAGCATCACGAAGTTGGAATCTCCGTTTTGATGAGGTAATCAAAGGTTTTGGATTTGTCCAAACTTACGGAGAATCTTGTGTTTACAAGAAAGTGAGTGGGAGCTCTATAGCATTTACGATATTATATGTGGATGACATATTGTTGATAGGAAATGATATAGAACTTTTGAAAAGTGTAAAAGATTACTTAAACATTAAGTTTTCAATGAAGGACCTTGGTGAAGCGGCATATATTTTAGGCATCAAAATCTATAGAGATAGATCGAGACGCTTAATTGGGCTATCACAAAGTACATATCTTGACAAGATTCTAAAGAAGTTTAGAATGGACGAAAGTAAGAAAGGGTTCTTACCTATGATGCAAGGCAAGGCGTTGAGTAAGACTCGAGTCCACTACAGAAGATAGAGAAGTAATGAATAAGATTCCTATGCTTCGACCATAGGCTCTATCATGTATGCTATGTTGTGTACAAGACCGGATGTGGCACATGCTATTAGTTTGACTAGCGGTACCCGGTCTGATCCAGGTTTTGAACAACTGGGCGATCAAGAATATCTTTAAGTACTTAAGAAGAACTAAGGATATGTTTCTCATATATGGTGGTGAAGAAGAGCTCGTCGCAAAGTGTTACGTCGGCGCTTAGCTTTGACAGCGATCCGGATGACTCTAAGTCTCAATCGGGTACATTTTTGAAATGAATGGAGGAAGCGGTGGTGGAGAAGTTCCAAGCAATGTGGTGGCGGGATCTTCAACGAGGCGGAATATATTCTTTGCCGAAGCGTAGCGAGAAGCGGTTTGGATGAAGATGTTCATATCCGAACTAGGTGTGGTTCCGAGTGCGTTGGACCCGATGGTTATCTATTGTGACAACAATGGTGCCATAGCCAATGCTAAAGAACCAAGGTCACACAAGAATTCCAAACATATTAAGCGTCGGTTTCACTCCATCCGTGAACATGTCAAGGATGGCGATATAAAGATTTGCAAAGTGCACACGGATCTGAATGTGGCGGACTCGTTGACTAAAGCTCTCCCAAGGGCAAAACATGATCAACACGAGAACTCAATGGGTGTTAGAATCATCACAATGTAATCTAGATTATTGACTCTAGTGCAAGTGGGAGATGAAGGGAATATGCCCGAGAGGCAATAATAAATTGTTTATTATCATATTCCATGTTTATAATAGATGTTTATTTCTCATGCTAAAATTGTATTAATCGAAGCGTTAATACATGTGTGTTTAATAAACAAAAGGTTCCTAGTAAAGCCTCTTTTAAACTAGCTCGTTGATTAGCTGATGATCAAGGTTTCTGATCATGAACATTGGATGTTATTAATAACGGGGTCATGTCATTAGAAGAATGATGTGATGAACACACACCCAAGTTGGTATAGCAAATACGATCAAGTCATTTAGTTTGTTCTTTGTATCAAACACATTCGAAATAGCTCTTTTCCTTAGACCATGAGATGATGTCAATCACTAATTAGGAAGAGTACTTTGATGACATCAAGCGTCACTCCGTAACACGGTGACTATAAAGATGGATTTGGGTACTATGAAAGTATTAGTTGAGGCTCATGCATCAAGAGTGGGATTTGTCCATCCAGGATGACGGAGAGATATACTCTGGGCCCTCTCGGTGATATCACATTGACATCGCTTGCAAGCATGTGACTAGGTCACAAGTATGTTATATCACGGTACGTGTAAAGAGTACTTGTCGATAACGGGATCGAACTAGGTATAGTTGATACTGATGATCGGATCCGGACAAGTAAAATATCGTGAGACAAAAGGAATTGGTTATGTCGTTTTACGGTTTACGCGATCACTAGTTCATCGTTGAGTGAATGGGAGTCATTATGGATCTCGGATCCGCCGATGATTATTGATCTCGAGAGGAGTCTCAATCATGTCCATTTTATTCACGAACCGTAGGGTGACACACTTAAGGTTCATCGATGCATTTGAGTGGATCTGAAACACCAGGAGAAAAATATGGACAAGATCTGAGGACTGTTCGAGTATCGCGGAATAGTTTCGGGATATCGGAATAGTTAAAGGGGGTATATGTTAATGTTTGTTAATTAAAAGAATTAACAAATATTAAATCTGAAATAAAAATGTTTATGGGAGAAAACCTTTCATTTTCTTGAGTGGGGTTTTAATGGAAATCAAAGTGGTTAATTTGTGAGTGGAGAGATCACTCACATGAAGAGAGAGAGGAGGGCAAGGGGCAGCCCCATGCGCCGGCCACCCCACCCCTTGGCATGCCTCCTCCTCCTCCTATAAAAGGGAGGGAGGAGCTCCTCTCTTTGGTGTTCATCCATGACCCTTTGGTTGGTCCATTCTCCCTCCTCCTGCTGATCCGTTTTTTGAGCTGTGGCTTAAGCGGCCTGCTGAAATTATTTCTTCACCACCACCACCACTAAGGCTGTAGTGTTGTTGGAGTTTTCGAGGATCCACTACTTCCGCTGCCCCGCTGAACGAGGATTGGAGGTCATCGTTGATCCGTCACGTGTGACCAAATGCGGGCTGCCGTTTGTGGCGCTCATCTTCGCGACTTTGAAGTCGGGAGTGTACCTCTACATCAACCACGTTTGTTTGCGGGAGCGTTATTCCCGCTTCGGTCTCTGAGGTGAGTCCTTCTGAAACCGTTTACTTGCATCTCCTAGATATGATCTTGGTGTTTGGTTGCAATCGTAGGAAAAATTTTTGTTTTCCATGCTACGAAACCCTTCAGATGGCTCATGGGAGGCAGTGACTAGCAGAGTCAGGAGCTGGCGGTAGCCGGAGGTAGGAGGAGCCAGATCAGGGGAGGAGCAAGGGAGAGAGAGGGAGTAGCCCAACCGAATGGATAATGGGGTGGAAGAGAAAGAATAAAAGAGAAAAGAGAAGAAAATAACAGAAAAGAAGAGAAAGGAAAAGAAAAGGAAAAAATAGAAGAAAAGAGAACAAAAATACTTTGGTAGATCAGCTAAAATAATAAATATCTATATTTGTTAAACCTTTAAAATCAATCAAAAGAGCAAAGGTTTACGGAACTCACTGATGCATGTTAAGACAAGTATTTCAACCAAAATCCAAGCAAGCTCCCTTGTCCATGTTTATGAAATGGTTTTGCAAAGGTTTTTAGAATTCACTGATGCATGGTAAAATCTTATTTATGTATTAAAATTTAAATCGATGGTTGGATAAACTGCGAGTGCAGTTGGAATTGATGTTTTGACTCAACCGACAGGTGAAGTCGGGGTGAGTTGTTAAATGGTGGGTAGAGGGTGTCTTGATTGTTGTTGCCGGTGGGGCCCTCTACATAGGGATATAATATAAGCCTAAAACCACTACACTTGGGCAATGAGCCGTATTAAATCATATCAACCATAGTGTGTGGGAAACAACTAGAAGAGGTTTTTGCCGTGACCCGGAAACCGCTCAGGAATTCGATTTCGAACAGAGATTGAACCTCACCTGCTTACATCAACAAAAGACAGCGGAAGAATATCAGATATGTAATTATGACCAATATAAATGGGATTAAAAGAACATTGTAGGCCATCGGTTCTGAAATTTGATTTACGAACCATCAATTGAAAACAGAACCCACAAGAAAGGCCTGAGTGCGGCCGTGACCCTAAACGCCATCACTGTCGGACGCGAAGGTATCCAAGCGACTACCTTCTTTCTCTCATCCTCTGAGTAAATATCAACAAGCAACGTTGAGTACACGTATGTACTCGTAAGACTTTAGTGTGTGGGAATAATTAAATATGCAGGGCTAGTCTAAGGGATCAAGCTTCTACACTAAGTTTAGTTTTGCATGAGGCAGGATTTATTAGCAATAGAGTAGTACTTTCGAAACAATTCAGAATTTAAACAAGCACTTTGATAAGAAAGTAACAACAGTATGAATAGCATATGTTCATCAATCCATATTCCATCCGACAGGTAAAGCACATCATACCATTTCATCAATCCATCATATTGATGAACCATTTCACCATACCATTAAACCAATCCGTTACACGCCCATTTTTCCAAAGCATTTGCAAAACCAAAATAAAAAAATACTATACTTGGCATTATGTCCCAAGCTGCTCTTGACTGTGAGCATGGCTAATCGATTAGATTTAAATCTCTGCAGAGAGTGTACACTTTACCCACATAACATATTCTAGCAATCATGTCAACCATGCCACGCGATACACAAGTACCCATTTTTCTAGAATATGAAAAAAACTTTTTGACTAGTTAGAGCCCAATCTTGCGTTAGCCCGATGTATGACCGTCCTTGCTATGGTGGCAGAAGTCACTAGCCATACATTTTAGTACTCACGATGGTCCCGCAACCCATCGCCCTCGTTCTCCCCATAGCAAGGCATACCCGTTGTATTGGAATGCTTTGGTCCCAATGCCTCGGTGAAGGGAGCACCTAGAACGACACCAGTCCATCGGTTCGTCCATACTACTTCGGCCTACCAACATGCAAGGTTTAAACTCCAACTAATTTACTAAGTTAAGGCTATCTCATAACTAGCACATGTGGTTGCACCATTTGACTCAATTGATAGCATCAAGTTCGGTCCTTAGGTTGAATTAGGCGAGAATCTCTCCCTATCTACGCGCGTCTATCTCTTTTACTGTACAAGTACGTCTCTTGTACGATACAAGTCAATCCCTTGTACATACAGTTATACCATAACTCGCATGTGTCTAAATCATAATTTTTATTTTTATTTTTACCAACATATCAGTATCCTTTACTGTCATATCCATCTTTTTAAATTTCATAAGGACTCAAGTCTACCATCCTTCCCTTAGCTAAAGCATGGCTAAGCATATGCATTTAATACTCGATTATACACAATAGGTCATGGATACGAAAATGATGCTTATGAGAGCTACATAATGCATATGATGGTTATGCGTGTGAGATAGATGCAAGACCTATCTCCTAACTCTGACTCCATTTTTATTAAACATTATAGGAAATGTGGGCTAGGAGGGAGCCTTACTACAGAAAGGAGAACACTTGCTCATGGTGGTAGCTCGATTAGATGAAAGACTCAAGAATAATGCCGCAAAGAAGATCTTCGGTTCTTCTCCTGGTATCGACTTCACCTCTTCCCCCTAGCTCGTGGAGGTGATGTCTTCCTTCCCTCGAGCTTGCAATAGCTTGGCCTCCTCCTCCTCAAGCTAGCAACATGACATGCATGCCAAAAATCGGGGTGTTACAATTTTCCTATGACGGTATTTAATCTCCACATTCGGTAAGTAAGCTGGGATTGCCGAATTTTGGGTTAAGTACATGTTGATAACTGGTATTTGTTATCCGACGCTATATTTTAAAGCAATTGGATGAGGATCTTCGCATGGAGATCAACTGGCCATTCCAGGGTATATGAGTAACTCTATTTTGAGATGATATATTGTTAACCAGCATAGGTTAACAAAATGTTAACCAGTGTAGGTTGACTGACTCCAGTCTCGAGGTAGAGTACAACTGGAAAGGGGACTATGGTTGGAGATTAATGCCAAATAGCGATAAACATTCTGGGTTTTCGATTATGGTCGAGTTCGTTATGGGTAAAGTGATACAAAACCTGCACAGGGTATAAAATCATGAATGCATGCCTATCTCCTGGACTGGAGAAGTATGCCTTATATATGAGTGCTAGTAGAAATTTTACAACTAAAAATCGAAGTTCAAGATTTTCTTAATAAAATCTATTCTGGATAAAAAGGGATTTTGAGGTATGAATTGAGGAATGGAATTGGTGAGGGATCCTAATGATAAAATTCATAAATGCATATTTGTTGTTAATGCTTGCTGAGTACATTTTGTACTCACTCTTCTATAATTCCCTCTTTGCTTAGATTTTGAGTATTATGGAGGCTCTGATGAGGAATAAATGGGGAATCACCCGCAGGACCAGGGTGATAAGGAGATGAAGGATGACCTAGAGGACTGGGTGGAGTAGTGGCCCTTATATCAAACGCCCTCGTTCTCTAGGGTAATTAGTAGAATAAATGTATTATTGAGCTTTTGATGTAAATTATGTAATAAGACAGGTGGAGAATTGTAAGATGTAACTGTGTGTATGGAATGTAATGAGTTTCCTTTGAAGTCTCTAATTAGTGTTCTGCTGCAACACTCTGAAATGACATATTAATTAATAAAATACCGGGCTTACTAGATGATTTATTAATTAAATATGGCCAGATTAGTATAATTAACTCGGGATTAATGACAATGCTCAGTCATTATCTGGGGTTAATTATGCGGGTCACCTCAATTTTCTTTTCGTCCTGTCCCACCTCCTTTTATAGCACTTAGGCCAATCGTATCCTTCTCCAATTCTTACAAACACATGATTCGTATCGGTGTCAATTTCTAAAGGATAAACTTTACTATGAACTGATGTCGGCTAAGATTCATATTAGCCTAAAGCACATGATGTTGTGTTGGACATGAGAAAATTGAATGCAATACTAACCCTCTCTCCTGACAAAATTATTAGAATGGGCACTACTAGTGAGCTCTTTTAGGGCCATCGAGATCGAGCCGATATGTATCAGCTATCCATCGTGGAGGACTTTGTTGTAATCTGTTATGCCTCTTTTTGTACATAGCCAATAATTGGAAAAAAAAAGTTTGCTTTGTGTTTTGTATTGGCTTACGTGGAGGCAATGCTCTCAGCATTATACCATTTGCCTACCTGTAGTTCTCCTTTTGGCTTGACTGTCCTCGAGTTTCTTCCTACACAGTCAGTGTCTAGCTGGATAGAACCGACTACAATCCTATGGGTCTTGTTGTTGTCGGATCCTACCTCCAAGCTGACTTGCTGCGC
The DNA here is from genome assembly GCA_036346355.1 of Rhipidocladum racemiflorum. Lineage (NCBI taxonomy): Eukaryota > Viridiplantae > Streptophyta > Magnoliopsida > Poales > Poaceae > Rhipidocladum > Rhipidocladum racemiflorum. Next base: position 1,879,820 of record CM070576.1, on the reverse strand, counting down.
CATATTTGTCGATGATGACAATTGAACTTGATTCTTGGATTTCGCTGTGTGTGTTGGCTCTTTCTTTTTTTTTGCTGAACAGTGGACTATGTTCATATGAAAAGGATTGACGTCCAATTGTATCGTCGGCTCTTTTACAAATTTTAATCGGCCATACTCTATAGCCGATTGTATCTATTAACGAAAAATATTACAATCATTAGTATTGTGAGATAAAATGATGGCACTTGCAATACCTCCATTTTTTAATTTCATCAGCTAACTGCAGTATATGACCTTCAGGTAGGCGTATTAGCTTTTCTTGTAATAGTAGGTCAAATATGCGATAACACTTTGTTACATCAAAAAGCATATTTTACTTCCTATCGGCTCTTGGTCGAATTAAGCCATGAACAGATTAAAGGCTTCTTACTTCCTTTAATCCATTCGGCTATATTTTATTTTAGCTTCCTCGTCGTCCGCCGAATCATTTAACTCATACCTAACAAAATTGACCTCCGTTCTCTCCTTGTCTTTGTTATTCCTAAATTCATCTTTGAAGCCCTTATTATCGCAGAAATGGCTTTCTTGAGCTGATACTTGGTGCAATAGGTGACTTAAATCAGTGAATTCCTACCCGCATAATTTTTCTTTTAATGAGGGTATCAACCCTTGGAAATCTAAATCGGCCAACTAATTATCATGCAGGGAAACACTAATTTAAATCAAATTTAAATAAAGTAAATTCAAAAATTGGAGTTTCCTTGGTGTTTAATTTAACCTGGCATTCCTATCCATCCAAAATCGGAATTTAATTTTCCTTCGTTTGAAAAATCAAATTTCCAGATTTTCGCTGGTACCCGAAATTTCACCCGAGTTCAAAAATACTCCAAAAATCTCGGAACCTATTGCATTAGGTCCCAAATATTCTAAAAACATTTTGAGAATTTTCTCAAGACTTTTGGAGGCTCTCTGATATTTTATCTCGCGCGGCTTTCGTTTAATGCCCGCTATTCACCCCAGAATATTCAAAACCACAAATTTTATCCAAATTCCGCGAAACCAATTTTATTGGGTTCCAAATATTCCAAAATAGTTCTAGGAATTTTTTCGGAATTTTTAGACCATTTTTGCTAATTTTTCTCTAGGGTGTCACTTTCGCGTAAACCTCGGCCAATGAGGAGGCGCCATGTGGCAGTACTGTTCATCATCTTCTTCCCATCGTGCAAGCAAACAACAGAGAAGAGCTTGGAGCTCTTTCATGGTGCCTTCTCTCTTTGAATGCTCATAATTTCCATAATAATGCTCCAAATCAAGAAAGGCCGGATCCGTTGGAACCGTGACGACGAATCCTTTCCATCCCCCATGATCTTCAGCCTGAAATCACGCCGGAATTTGAACAATCTACCAAAAACCGAAATCAGCATAAATGGCAATAACTCGGCCGTTTCTAGTCCGTTTCGCACGATTCCACTTCTCAAGTCTCCGTATTAGAGTCCCCTTCCCGGTGGTAGCACCCATCCTCTGCCTCTCCAACTCAATCGTCCGTGAGATCAAGAAAACCGATGAGGAGACACCATTTTCGTGTTCTTCGCGTTCATCGTCGTATCTTCCTCTCCGGTGGGTCAATCTCCATTCCGATGGATTCCTTGTGTTCGTATGGAAGTCTGGATTCTAACTCATCAATCAATTTTAGGTTCCATCAAGTTTTTGCGAGGAATTTTGAGCTTTTGTCGCTTCGGCCGAACCTCCGTTCTTCGCCAAATTCATCATTCCCGGTGGGTTTTGGTTCGATTCCTTGCGCTCCTAAGTCCATCTAGGTGTTCTCTAGATCATTCATCATTCATTTGGCCTTGTCATGTTCAAATTTAGTGCAAAATTTCGAATTTAGGCGAAAAATTGGGGTTCTCTGTTTTGGGCCATGCCCGTGTGCGCCGCCAGGCCGGCCGGCCAATTGCCGCCGCCGCCGCCCGCCGCCGCCGTGCGTTCGTCGGCGCCTGCGTCCTCGCACTGCGTCTTGCCGTGGCACCGCCGCCCGCTTCTTCCGGCCACCGCCGCCGCCGGATTCCCCATGCCGTGCGTTCCGCCGAGCCCTTCCGCTGCCGCCCCGCCGCCCCCACGCTGCCAGATCGCCCGAGCCGCCGCCATGGCTGCCGCCCCACCGCCTCGCGCCTCCGGCCGCCATGGCCTGCCGCCCCCCTACCGGCGCCCCAAGCTTCCATGGCCTCCCCAGTTCTTGTCCATGGAGAGCTAGTGGAGAAGAAGCTCTACTCTATGACCATGGGGGCCCACCTGTAATAGAGTCAAATAAATCCAAAAATCAGCCAAAAAGAAGATTCCAGGAATATTCCCCGATTTCGTTTTTTCCAGAATTTTCCAACTTCGGACGCTCATAACTTTTTCCGTCCGAACTTCGATTGACTCCGTTCAAGTTCTTAAATTCATCTAAATTCAATACCTACCTGCCAGTACTACTTTTATAATTTTTTAGATTTTATTTATTTTATTGTTACTTATTTGTTGTTCCGTTTTGCGCGTAGCCGAGGATCCCGCCGAGTCTGCCGGCCCCGCTGCCGAACTCCAAGATTTCGACACCCTCACTGCGATTGAAGGCAAGTCCCTTGATGCATTTTGATCCTATGTTTGCAAATGTGTTTATAATGCTTTATAAACATGCATCGCTATTTCTTATCATCGTATGTCAAATATAGATGAATAGTTAATCCAATTTGCGATTACCTCCTTTGTTATTGACATCCATGCTTAATTGTAACCCTAGGACTTTTGCTATGCCATGTTTACCTTATATGGTGACCTTTCTTGAATAGTACGATAGAATTGCTTAGGGCCAACATTGATGAAAATGACCCATGGGTGGGATTATACAAAAATGATGATCTAAAGTGTGATTTGGAAATTATTACAAAGTATTTGGTACTGTTTTTCCAAAATAAAAAGAAAAAGGAAAAAAGGATTTGGACTTGGGCGGATTGGAATGTCGGGTGGGTGCGGATTGAGCACTAGTTTGCATTGTGCAAGTACCGCCCCAAGTCAATTAAGGACCGACGCTTATGACTGCCCATTCTAAGCATTACCATACTACCACATGTTTAACATGGTACGACCTGGCTAAATAATTTGTAGAAACCTAACTTAGACTCGCCAATTGGTGGAATGTGGGTGCCAGATAGAGGCAAGTTGTACTCCCCACACGGCGCAAGAGGGGGCTTCTGTACTGGGTAGGTAGAACCCTAATAGCTGTGAAACCTTAGCGGGTGAGTCGGGTTAGGCGTATACATTGTAAAGGCCTTGTCATGATCTCTTTGCCGACACACCAAAGGAAGTGTGTTAATTGCATGGCGTTAAAGAGATGATCATGTCTTGTGGGTAAAGCTGTACACCTCTGCAGAGTTAAAACTATTTGAATAGTCGTGCCTACGGTCAAGGGCAAAGCAAAGAATGCTTTCATATTGGTAGACTTTGGTTTTGGTTTTAAAAATAAAACGTGGTTTTGGGATTCAAGAGTGGTTAGAACTCTCGGATATTGAATTGGCGGATTGAGCCAACCAGGTAGATGGAACCTGTTTTTTTTGTCATGACGGATAGAGTCATGTGTGGATATCTTGATCTTTTCAACTGTGGCAGATAGAGCCCTTATATTAGTGATGGTGGATAGAACCCTCACTGAAATATTACATAATTCAATTGTTAAAAATACTTGCTAAATAGGCTTTATGAAACTTATTAACAAGTATGGTTTGATGAAACTTGGCTTTATGCAAACGAACCATATTAAGCCTTCCTTGGAAAGCCCCACATGTGCATAATTTTCCCAGACTTGCTGAGTACTTTTGTACTCACGTGCTACGTAATCTGTTGTCATCAGAGAACTGTCAGGACGCCGTTGAAGACGGTGAGTTCTACATCGAGGAGTTCGAGGAAGATCGCCAGGAGAACTAGTCGCGTGTCTTGTCGTCGCCTGTGGCGTTCTTTGGGTTTCGCTTTTTGTCGTTTTGCTTCCGCTGTCGTGTCTCCGGTCATGTGACCGAGTATTGTAATAATTAGCCATGTGGCTAATACTTTATAGTTATGTTACAACTTCATTATGTTCGGCAATGAAGTATCACTGTTGACTGTGTGTACTAGCTACTGATCTGGGACTAGTACAGAAATACACAGGAGATTTCGAATAGTTGATCCGGGGTCTCACAAATTGATATCAACTAAGACTCTATCCATATTGAACTTCATCTTTCTAAATCGGCTACACTTGCCAAATTCTGGGGTCAACAAATACATATATGGTTTTTCATGATGTGATGTGTTGCTAGTACCAATCCCAAATCCCAATCCCTACAGGGCTCGCCTCTCTGGGATTGCCAGCTTCTTCTCCTCTTTGTACAATCTCCTTGCCAATTATGCTAGTGTTGTTATTTTTTTGAGTAAGTTTTGCTTTGCATCATGTTTTATAATCAAAGTGGCACTTTGCGCTACCCTTAGTCATATTTTTCATTTTACACCATATCTTCTTAATATATCTTTCACTTTGCAACAGGGCAATACATCCTTTCCCTCCACCTCCACTACATCATGTGAGCAACCATCTCCGGCTCGCCACAAGTTGCCCTCTGTCCAAGCCAATGCCACCGCCGGCTTCCGCACCATGATACAGTAAAGAGGAGCGCTGGTGACAAGTTATGAGGTGGGTGGAGGAGGAGGTATTACCCTAGAACAAAGCGAGAGATGATAAAAATGTAAATAAAGTGAAAAGAATGACTAAGAATGGTGTAAAACTAGTTAAAATCCCGCGCGTTGCCGTGGACGGTATGTTAATTTTAATAGAGAGAAAATCTTTTTCAAGAAATAAAAAAAGGAAAATTATTTTAATATAGATTTTTCTAAAAAATATTCATTTAAAAAAGTCTTAGAAAAATTTCTGAAAAAATGATTTTTTTAAATTTTTTGAAAGTCTTAAAATTTTAATAGGGAGAGGAAATCTTTTTTAAGAAATAAAAAGGAAATTTCTTGTATCTTAGGCATACTCTCATAACCCTTCTCAAAAAGTTTGAAAAATAAGATTAACTTGATGATTTTAGAAAACCAAAAACAACAAATTTTAAACGCATTAGTAGCATTGTCAGAATTTCTAAAAATCCTACAAGTTTAATCATGATCTAAATTCTTACGATTGCTTAGACATACTCTGAGAACCCTTCTCAAAAAGTTTATAAAATCAATCATGATTTGGTAGCTCAATTATATCAGCGAATTTGTTTTAAATGTATTAGTACCATCGTCAGAATTTTTAAAAATTACAAAATCATGATTAAGCATGATTTTTAAAAATTACAAAATTACAAAAGTTTGATCATAATTCAATTTTTTTATGGTAGCTTAAGCATGCTTTCAGGACCCTTCTCACAATGTTTTAAAAATTTACAGATTTATTAGCTCAATTAAATTAGTGAAGTTGCTCTAAATGCATTAGTAGCATTATCAGAATTTTTAAAACTCGGAAAAGTTTGATCATGATCCGAAATTTTTACGGTAGCATAGGCATGATCTCAGGACCCTTCGCAAATTTTTTTTGAGAATTTGCAAATATAGTAGTTCAATTAAATCAGTGAAGTTGCTTTAAATGCATTAGTGGCACTGTCAGAATTTTTAAAAATCGTATATATTTGATCATGATCTGAATTTTTTATGGTAGGTTAGGAATGCTTTGAGGATCCCTCTCAAAAAGTTTCAAAATTTACAACATAATTTAATAGCCCAATTAAATCAGCGAAGCTGATACAATTTTTTTTTTATTTTTCATAATATTTGAACCAGAGATCTCATACGCACGCGGCAAAGACTCTCCACCTAAGCTAAGGGTTGCTTGTGAAGTGTGATAGGCAATAAACATATGAGCCTATGTAAGCATTTTACTGCAGAAACTACAGTGAAAACGGACGGCTGACGGGCTCACACGGCCGGCGGTGGATAGGCTCGCGAGGCCGAGCTGTGAGGCGACTTCGAGTCGACGAGCACAAGGAAGGTTGCTAGCGGAAGCTTCGGCAACGCAGCGGCTTCGTGTCGGCTCGGCGGTTCTGGCGGCCCATGTAACATCCTCGTTTTGGCTTTCTGGAGAAAAACCTAATTTAAATAAAGTAAATTCAAAAGTTGGAGTTTCTTTGGTGTTTATAATAACCTGGCATCCTTTTCCCTCCGAAATCGGGAATTAATTCCCTCCCGGGCGAAAAATCGGATTTTCCAGTACCGCCGGTACCCGGAAATTCACCCGAGTCCAAAAATGCTCCAAAAATCTCCCAACCACTTCTAAAATGTTCCAAATATTCCGAAATGATTTTAGGAATCATTTCCCGGATTTTTGGACATCCGTTCCTATTTTATCTCACGCGGCTTTTGTTTAATGCCTGCGATCCGCGCCCGTATATCCAATTCCACAAAAATCATCCAAATTCAACCAAACCACTTCCATTGAGTTCCAAATAATCTAAAATGGCTCTAGGAATTTTTCCGGAATTTTTAGGCCATTTTTCCTAATTTTTCTCTAGGGCGAATCATTTGCGTAAAGGAGGACCAATAGGATGCTGCCACGTGGCAAGTGAATAGTGTCATCTTCAACCTCTTGCCTTGCATGAACAAAGAAGCTTCAAGCAAGCAAAAATGGTGGGAGCTCTCTTTAAATCCTTCTAGCTCCTCCAATACAACTCCAATTCGCGAACCGCCGGATCCGTTGGGATCACAACGGCCTCCTCTTTCTATCCATGGGGTTGTTGCACCCAAGATCGCGTTGGTTTTTGAACGGTTGCGAGAAACCCGAAATCCACTCTTTTGGTGATTGCGCGGCCGTTTCTAATCCGTTCCGCGTGATTCCACCTCTCATCTCTCCGTATAAGAACCCTCTTTCCGGTGGTGTCACCCTCCTTTAGCCTCTCAAACCCAATCGGCCGCAAGATCAAGAAAACCGACGAACTCCCGTGTTCTTCGCGTTCTTCGTGTTCTTGCTCATATCTTCCACTCCGGTGGATCTTTCTTCCTCCCGATCGTTTCTTTGTGTTAGCATGGATGTCTAGTCTCTAATCCATCCATCAATTTCAGGGTTCATCAAGTTTCCTCGACGAATTTCGCGTTTTGGAGCTTTCGGCCGAACCGCCGTTCGTCGTCGATTTCATCTTCTCTGGTGAGATTTGGCTCGATTCCTTCCTCCTAGATGTTGCTAAGGAGGTCCTCTAGAGGTTCTAGCTTTTTGTTTGGATCAAATCTGTGCAAAAATGAGTTCAAAATCGTTTTTTTTGGGGCAAAGTGGCTCTCTGTTCTCGTGTTGGAGCTCTCTGTTATTTATCCTTGCTCCTGCGCATGTGGGGCCGTGCCCCGCCGGCCGGCCGGCCGCCGCCGGCGAGCCGCCGCCATCGCCGCCACGCCGCCACCGCTTCGCCCGCCAGACGCTGCAGCGTCGTCTTGCCGCTGCCGCTGGCCGCCACCATGCCGGCGACCGCCGCCGATCGCCGCCCCTCCGGCGAGCCCCCCCTTCTCTCTCTCCCTCAAGTTCTCTCTCCTCCATTGCCATGGCATGGGAAGCTTCATGGAGAAGCTACTCCCTCCCAATGACACCTAGGCCCCACTGTCATTGACTCACTCCTAACCAGCCCAGTCAAAGTCAAAGTCCGCGGTCAAACTTTGACCCAGTCAAACCCGAAGGGAATATTCCCGGTTTTCGATTTATTCGAAATTCAAACTTCGGAAGCTCATAACTTTCTCATCCGAACTCCGTTTGACCTCATTCAAATTTCTAAATTCATCATAAATCAAGACCTTCCTGCCAGTACTAATTTTGTAATTTTTGGATTTTATTTATTTTCTGTTATTTATTTCTTGCCTCGTTTTGCGTGTAGTCGACGATCCCGTCGCGACCGCCGATTTCGCCGTCGAGCCTTCCGAGTTCGACACCGCCGCCGCAACTGAAGGCAAGTCTCCTTGATGCACTTTGCTCCTATGTTTGCGAAACGATTTAAAATTGTTTATAAAGTTGCATGGCTATGTTTAATTAAATATGTCAAATATAAGAGCTAGTTATTCCGAACTTGTTGTTTCCTCCATGACATTGTTAATCATATCCATTGTAACCCTAGAACATTGTTTATACCATGCTTATGTTTATATGGTATCCGTTGCTATGTAGTACGGTAGAATTGCTTAGGACCTTTTCCGACCAAACAACCCATGGGTGGGATTATTCAAAAAGAATGTTATTAAACGTGATTTGAAAGTTATTATTATGATTTTGGTCCTGTTTTCTAAAATAAAAGAAAAATAAAATGATTTCGACTTGGGCGGCCTGGAATGTCGGGTGGAAGCGGATCAAGTCTTGATCCTTTTGTGCTAGTACCGCCCCAAGTCATATAAGGACCGACGCTTATGATTGCCATTTTAAGCATAACCGTACTACCACATGTCTATAATGGTATGACCTGGCTCACTAATTTGTAGAAGCCTAGTTTAGACTCACCACTCGGTTGTTGTGTGAGAGCCGGACGGAGGCATTGTTGTGGATGTTGTTTTGCTCACACGGCGCAAGAGGGAGCTTACATCTGGTGGAGGGAACCCTAACGGTGGTGAAACCTCAGCGGGTGGGTCTAGCTAGGTAGATACATTGTAACGGCCTTGTCAAGATATCCCTGCCGGCACACCTAAGGAAGTGTGTTAATTGCATGGCAACAAGGGTATATCTTGTCTTGTGGGTAAAGTTGTACACCTCTGCAGAGTATAAACTATTCGAATAGCCGTGCCTACGGTCAAAGGCAAAGCAAGAAATGCTTTCATATTGGTAGACTTTGATTTTGTTTTTAAAACCGAAAAGTGTTTTGTTTTGGGGTTCGGGAGTGGTTAGAACCCTCGAATGTTGTTTGGCGGAAAGAGCCAACCCAGGTGGATAGAACCTGTATTGCACTTGACGGATGGAGTCACATGATTAAATTTAATCCTTTAAACTGTTGGCGGATAGAGCCTTTATGCTAGTGATGGTGGTTAGAACCTCACTACAATAATAAATAATTCAATTATTAAAAAGAGTTGTAAAATATGCTTTGTGAAATTTATTACTTAAGTATGATTTAATCAAATGTGGCTTTATGCAAATAAACCCTATTAAGCTTCCTTTGGAAAGCCCCTCATGATCATAATTTCCCGACTTGCTGAGTACTTTTGTACTCACGTGCTACACCAACATTGTAATCATCAGAGATTTATCAAGATGCTGAGGAAGAAGAGGAGTTCTTCGAGGAGGATTGCCAGGAGGACTAGTTGCGTTCCTAGTCGATTTGTGGCGTTGTGGCGTTAAGCTCGTTGCTTTCTTTTGCTTCCATTGTTTTGTGTGTCCTGGTCGTTGGACCGAGTATTGTAATAAGTGGCCATGTGGCCCATACTTGAATACTTACATTACAAGTTTCGTTATGTTCGGCAATGATGTATCAGCGGATTTGTGTGTACTAGCTAATGATCTGGGACTAGTACGGAAATACACAGAGATTACGGATAGCTGATCAGGGTCTCACGGTGGTATCGAGCACAGACGACTGTAGGACGTGACCTAGTTAGCATGGCAAAGCCTTAAGGACTTATATTTCACAAAAATGTAATTGCAAAAGTTTAAGTTTCTTTGCTTCTATCTCTTCTATCTTAGTGTCTTGTGCTCGTCCTCTCTTTTATTTAAAATTTTGGTTACTAATTCTGTCGACGATTGGAGAACGGGCTCCCGTCGAGCTTACTTGTTGAATGGGGGATCAACAGAGCCCCGTCGTACGGACCGAAGAGGGCGTTCGAGCGACGCGAGGTCGGGAGAAGAAGAAGGGTGGAACACGGTGTTTTATCCTGGTTCGGGCCTCTCACCGCCGAGATAATAGCCCTACTCCAGTGTATTGTGTTCTATCTCGGTGTCCCTCCTCTGTTACAGATCTTCAGGGGGGTTTAAATACTACGACTAGAGGTACATAGAAGGTAACTACCTCCTGGGATCGCGCCGCGCAATCGTACTTACGATCTCACGCCTTGATCCGGGCGCTATTTGAATTTCGGGTATGATTTCCCTTGATCTCCGGCTGATTGGTTGCCACCTTCCTTCCTTGTGGCATTGACCGGGCACCCCGACCAAAACACCCGAGCAGGTCGTGGCCTCTACGAGCATGCTTGCTCGTGGGGGGGTGTGTTTGGTGCTTCTGCGAGCGAAGGTGCAAATGCGTATGCTCGGAGGAGAAGGAGGGATGCTCGTTTCGTTCTCCGAGCATCTTCTTTTAGTGTTGCTTGGTCGGCGGGTTTAGCTTTTCACGGGGGTACCGTGGTCTTTTGCCAGATAGCCAATCCCCGACAAATTCTGTCTTCTTTCAAAATCTGTAGATGTCGGTTTTCACCACCTTTGCCGACGAGGCTGGAGGCTTTTGCAAGGAGCTGTCACTGATGCTCCAGGAGCTGGGCTTTCCCCATCGCCCGGAGTATCGCTACCAGTCAATGCCTGGTCTTGTCCAGGACATGTGGCAGGTCCGCTTGCTAGTCTTCGCGAGGAGCCGCCTTCGCGTCGAGGACCGGCCGTTCTACTTCACGGCCGAGAGACCAATTCTGGCGTACGCGCTTCAGGACGCGGCCAGACAGGCTATCCTCATGTTGGGGCAGAGCTACCGCGACATCTTTGGAGAACTCCGTCCGGCTATTTCCCGCTTCCGAGGTTGGGCGGGTGTACGGCCCGATTTAGGAGTTTGGCCCAGAGAGGGACCCGGCGTGGTGCACTTGGGGTCACTCGCCCAGCGCAGGATGAGGCCTACGTCCGGATGTCCGACGAATTTCTTTGGGGCTGCGTCGGGACTTGACGGCAGCGAGAGAGAAGATATCTCGGTTTGAGGAGGAGAGGAGGAGCATCCCATCGCCTCCACCGCCAGCGCCTGTGCAGGAGGCACAACCCGTGGCGCCGCCGCCACCAGCCCCGGTTCGGGAGGAACCGCCGGCCCGCGACATCCCAGAGGATGCACCGCCAGCCAAGCGTCATCAAGGTCTGAGGCTTCGGACTACTGCGCGCAAGTCCGTTCGTCTCCCTTCGCCACCAGGGTTTTCTCTGATTGCTTTGGCTGCCGCTGAAGGAGCAGGATCTTCGGCAGCAGCTTCGCCTTCCCGCAGCAGGAGCGAGGAGGAGGAAGAGGACTCCGCCCGTAGCGTCTTCGGCAGCGACGCGAGTTCTTAGATAGTTTCAGTCTGTAGGATCTTAATTTTTGTCGCGTTAGAGCGTTGAATAAGTGATTGCTGGATTGTATCGTGCCCTTAGGCATTTGTGATACAGCCACCTCCAAAACTATTTGATTTTAATTGAAGTTCAGTTGGTTTTTCCTTCGGTTGTGTGCTCATTTGGTTGTGCCCTTGTGTTGAGGATGTGGTTTAGTTCCCCGTTGCTTACCTATGCTTCTCCCTCTTTCCTTGTGCTTGACCGCCTTGTGCAGATGGAGAACGTTGGTCGTGGTCGTGGTCGTGGAAGGCCCGCAGGCCGTGGTAGAGGCCGTGGACGAGCCCGTGGACCGGTGCACTTTCAAGAGGAAGCAGAGTATGTGGAGCCACCGCAGCCGCAAGGACAAGAGCAAGTGCAACACTGCCGCCAAAGATGATCCGCCGCCGCCCCACCACGGCTCGGCCGCCCAATATGGAACAAATGATGGCGATGCGACTCACAGATTCTTCTGCGTTAGCTCGTAACGTCTGAACCAACCTCAAGCGGCGGCGACTGGCTCAAGCTCAACCGCCCCAATCTAAGTTTGGGGAGTTCATGAGGACTCGACCTCGACTTTTCTTTGGATCCGGCAGATCCGCTGGATGCGGATGACTGCTCAAGGAAGTTGAGCGTAAAGCGCACTTGGCTCTGGCGATGACATCGAGAGTGTGCGACGCATCTCACCGACTCAAAGGAACTGCGACCAGCGGTGGGAGAACTCTTGTGCCGCCCATGCCGACCGAGAACATTCCATGGAATGAGTTTGTGGAAGCCTTCAGGGCTACTCATATCCCAAGGGGATTATGGAAATGAAGCGTCGTGAGTTTCACAAGCTTCAAAGAAGGAAACTTGTCTGTCTCGGAGTACCTTAACCGCTTCACTCACTGTGTCCAGACGCGACCACAGATGTCGCGATCGACGAGGCCAAGATTTGGCGATTCATGGAGGGCCTTGACCCCAACTTGAAGGTACAATGGTTTCAGCGACTACCGTCGTTCCAAAGACATGATTAACAAGGCGCCGATTCAAGAGGATGCCCGGCGTCGCTTTTGAGTCGCGCAAGAGAAAAACGATGTTTCCAGACTCACAAGGCCGCTAGCCTGTGCCAAGACTTTTCAACAAAGAAGAGCCAAAGAAAGGCCAGCAGCCTGGGCCCTCAGGACCCCAATGTCTACCCCACGCCCTTTGGACAAGCCCTCGCGAGCAAAGGCAGAGCTCAAGCTCGAAGAGTGGGACAGCGATGGCAGGAGTGCGGTGCTTTAGCTGCAGGGAGATGGGGCACTACTCCAACAAGCGCCCCAAGAAGCGCCACCGTCACCCGGTGCGGTTCAACCTGAGATCGACGCCCGGCCAGCGCCCTGCCGGCTCAAGGAAGAGGAACCCCTCAGACTCCGCGCACGCCAAGGACTGCAGGAAGAGGGCGTGTGAATCAAATCACCGCGGAGGAAGCTCAGGATGCGCCAGACGTGGTCTATGGTAAGTTCCATGTGAACTCAGTACCTGCTTCAGTTCTGTTTGATTCTGGTGCAACCCATTCTTTCATATCAGAGTACTTGGTTAAAAAGCATAACTGGGACACCTTACAGTTAAGAAACCCTTTGTTAGTGCAATCCCCTGGAAAAGAATTAAGAACAACTACTGTTTGTCCGAAAATGGATATAGTAATAAAAGGGGTAAAGTTCCTAGCGAACTTAATCCTGTTGGATACTAAGGGTATAGAAGTAATCCTTGGAATGGACTGGCTAACCAAGTATAAGGGTCAGATAGACTGTGCTAGTAGAGCTATCTCTCTTACCAGCCCTGAGGGGATTAGAGTGGAGTTTTTATCTAATCTTGCCTCTAAGGGGGGTAGCACCCTAAACCGTTTGAAAGGTACTTCGTTGGAGAAGGTACCGATAGTCAATGAGTACCCGGATGTGTTCCCGGATGAGTTACCTGGTATGCCACCAGATCGAGATGTGGAATTTGTGATTGAGCTAGTACCGGGTACCGCTCCAATCTCGAAGAGACCCTACCGTTTGCCTTCTAACGAGTTGGTCGAGATGAAGAAGCAGATTGAAGAACTGCAAGAAAAAGGATTCATCAGACCCAGTTCGTCACCTTGGGGATCGCCGGTGATCTTCGTCACCAAGAAGGATGGTAGTCTGCGGATGTGCATAGACTACAGGTCGTTGAATGAGGTCACGATTAAGAACAAGTATCCGTTACCTCGGATAGATGATCTGTTTGACCAGTTGAAGGGAGCTCAAGTCTTCTCCAAAATAGATTTGAGATCGGGATATCATCAGCTGAAGATAAGAAAAGAGGATATTCCGAAAACAGCCTTCACCACCCGATATGGGTATGCATTTAGTTCACAGTCATGTCTTTTGGGTTAACCAATGCTCCTTCTTATTTCATGAATCTGATGAATAAGGTGTTTATGGAGTATTTAGACAAGTTCGTCGTAGTCTTCATCGACGACATTCTTGTCTATTCCAAGAGCAGAAAAGAGCATGAAGATCATCTGCGAATAGTCTTGGAAACGTTAAGAGAGCATCAATTGTATGCCAAGTTTAGTAAGTGTGACTTACGGTTGAAGGAAGTGTCTTTCTGGGTCATATCATTTCGCTGCAGGAGTAGCGGTAGATCCAAATAAAGTGAGAGATATTTTGGATTGGACACAACCCAAGTCGATCCGGAGATCCGAAGTTTTCTTGGATTGGTGGTTATTATCGGAGATTCATTGAAGGTTTCTCGAAGATAGCGGACCTCTTACTCACTACGAAAAGGAAAAGAAGTTTGAATGGACTAAAGCACGTGAGCAAAGTTTTGAGGAGTTGAAAAAGAGATTAACCTCACTTGATTCTTATTTTGCCCGACATCCATAAGGACTTTGAAGTGTATTGTGATGCTTCGAAGCAAGGACTTGGATGTGTTATGATGCAAGAAGGAAAGGTAATAGCCTATGCTTCAAGACAACTGCGACCTCATGAAGAAAACTATCCTATTCATGACTTGGAGTTAGCCGCAGTTGTGCACGCACTCAAGATATGGAGGCATTACTTGATCGGCAATAGATGTGAAATCTATACGGATCATAAAAGTCTGAAGTATATCTTCACTCAGCCTGATCTTAACCTGAGGCAGAGAAGATGGTTGGAGTTGGTGAAAGATTATAATCTGGGAATTCATTATCACCCTGGAAAAGCGAACGTTGTTGCGGATGCTTTGAGCAGGAAAACTCACTGCAACAATACGAGAGTGCAACCAAGCCAACCGGCGCTTCACGATGAATTTCGGCGCCTTAACCTGGAATTGGTAAATGAAGGGTGCATTTATTCTTTAGAGGTCAAATCAACCCTTGAAGATCAAATCAGGGAGGCTCAGAAGGACGATAAAGGTATTGCCAACCTGAAGGAAGGTCTAAAGAAAGGAAAGCACCCCGGATTTTCAGAAGATGACCAGGGAACCGTTTGGTTCGGGAAAAGAATAGTGGTCCCTAACCAAGAAGAAATCAAGAAGGTGATCTTGAAGGAAGCTCACGATTCAGTTTACTCCATTCACCCAGGAGGCACCAAGATGTATGCAGATTTGAAAGACAAGTATTGGTGGTCCAATATGAAGAAAGAAGTTGCAGACTTCGTAGCACGGTGTGATGTGTGTCAGCTGGTAAAAGCAGAGCATCAGAGGCCAGCCGGTTTATTGCAGCCTTTGCAAGCGCCTATATGGAAATGGGAAGAAATTGGAATGGATTTTATAACTGGATTACCCAAGACTAAATCCGGTTATGATTCCATCTGGGTTATTGTGGATCGATTAACCAAAGTGGCCCACTTTATCCCGGTAAAGACGACTTATTCTGGAGATAAGCTTGCCGAGTTGTATATGGCCAAGATTGTGTGTTTACACGGTGTGCCAAAGAAGATTGTGTCTGATCGCGGTTCCCAGTTCACCTCGAGATTGGCGGCAAAGAATTGCATGAGGTGTTGGGCACGAATCTTAATTTCAGTACTGCGTATCATCCCCAGACGGATGGCCAGACCGAAAGGGTCAATCAAATTTTAGAGGATATGTTGAGAGCTTGTGATCTAACATATAAAGGTTCGTGGGATCAGAATTTGCCCTATGCAGAGTTTTCCTATAACAACAGTTATCAAGCCAGTCTGAAGATGGCACCTTTTGAAGCTTTGTATGGAAGAAAATGCAGGACACCATTATATTGGAAAGAGACCGAAGGAGGACAAATCATCGGACCCGATGTTACGAAGAAGCCAGAAGAGCAAGTCCAGGCAGATCCGGGCAAATCTGAGACGGCTTTCGATCGAGCGAGAAAAGTTATGCGGACAATCGTCGAAGGGAATTAAGCTTTGTACCTGGAGATCATGTGTATTTAAAGGTATCCCTATGAAAGGAATGAAACGATTCGCGTCGGTGGAAAAATTAGCACCCGCTATATCGGACCGTTCAAGGTGATTGCCCGAAAAGGAGAAGTGGCTTATAAGTTGGAGTTGCCGCCACAGCTGTCAGGGGTACATGATGTCTTTCATGTGTCTCAGTTAAAGAAGTGTCTCCGAGTGCCCGAGCAGCAGATGCCGTTGGAAGACATGGAACTGAAAGAGGACTTGTCTTACCCGGAGTATCCCATCAAGGTTTTGGATGAAGCCGAGCGTCGGACACGAAGTCGAGTGATCAAGTTCTGCAAGGTTCAGTGGAGCAACCATTCTGAGAAGGAAGCTACTTGGGAGCGTGAAGAAGATCTTCGCGCAGAGTTCCCTAACCTTTTTCTTTCTCCGTCTGAATCTCGGGGACGAGATTCTCTCTAAGGGGGGTAGGTTTGTAACATCCTCGTTTTGGCTTTCTGGAGAAAAACCTAATTTAAATAAAGCAAATTCAAAAGTTGGAGTTTCTTTGGTGTTTATAATAACCTGGCATCCTTTTCCCTCCGAAATCGGGAATTAATTCCCTCCCGGGCGAAAAAGTCGGATTTTCCAGTACCGCCGGTACCCGGAAATTCACCCGAGTCCAAAAATGCTCCAAAAATCTCCCAACCACTTCTAAAATGTTCCAAATATTCCGAAATGATTTTAGGAATCATTTCCCGGATTTTTGGACATCCGTTCCTATTTTATCTCACGCGGCTTTTGTTTAATGCCTGCGATCCGCGCCCGTATATCCAATTCCACAAAAATCATCCAAATTCAACCAAACCACTTCCATTGAGTTCCAAATAATCTAAAATGGCTCTAGGAATTTTTCCGGAATTTTTAGGCCATTTTTCCTAATTTTTCTCTAGGGCGAATCATTTGCGTAAAGGAGGACCAATAGGATGCTGCCACGTGGCAAGTGAATAGTGTCATCTTCAACCTCTTGCCTTGCATGAACAAAGAAGCTTCAAGCAAGCAAAAATGGTGGGAGCTCTCTTTAAATCCTTCTAGCTCCTCCAATACAACTCCAATTCGCGAACCGCCGGATCCGTTGGGATCACAACGGCCTCCTCTTTCTATCCATGGGGTTGTTGCACCCAAGATCGCGTTGGTTTTTGAACGGTTGCGAGAAACCCAAATCCACTCTTTTGGTGATTGCGGCCGTTTCTAATCCTTTCCGCGTGATTCCACCTCTCATCTCTCCGTATAAGAACCCTCTTTCCGGTGGTGTCACCCTCCTTTAGCCTCTCAAACCCAATCGGCCGCAAGATCAAGAAAACCGACGAACTCCCGTGTTCTTCGCGTTCTTCGTGTTCTTGCTCATATCTTCCACTCCGGTGGATCTTTCTTCCTCCCGATCGTTTCTTTGTGTTAGCATGGATGTCTAGTCTCTAATCCATCCATCAATTTCAGGGTTCATCAAGTTTCCTCGGCAATTTCGCGTTTTGGAGCTTTCGGCCGAACCGCCGTTCGTCGTCGATTTCATCTTCTCCGGTGAGATTTGGCTCGATTCCTTCCTCCTAGATGTTGCTAAGGAGGTCCTCTAGAGGTTCTAGCTTTTTGTTTGGATCAAATCCGTGCAAAAATGAGTTCAAAATCGTTTTTTTGGGGCAAAGTGGCTCTCTGTTCTCGTGTTGGAGCTCTCTGTTATTTATCCTTGCTCCTGCGCATGTGGGGCCGTGCCTCACGTGGCGAAGCCGCCGCCGCCGTCGCCGCCATCGTCGCCACGTGCAGGCAGGCCGCCGCTGGCCGGCTGCCACCCGGCGACCCACCGCCGGCCGCCACCCACGCCGCCGCAGCCCTCCGGCGAGCCCCCTCTCTCTCTCCTCAAGTTCTCTCTCCTCCATTGCCATGGCATGGGAAGCTTCATGGAGAAGCTACTCCTCCCAATGACACCTAGGCCCCATTGTCATTGACTCACTCCTAACCAGCCCAGTCAAAGTCAAAGTCTGCGGTCAAACTTTGACCCAGTCAAACCGAAGGAATATTCCCGAATATTCGGTTTTGATTTATTCGAAATTCAAACTTCGGAAGCTCATAACTTTCTCATCCGAACTCCGTTTGACCTCATTTAAATTTCTAAATTCATCATAAATCAAGACCTTCCTGCCAGTACTAATTTTGTAATTTTTGGATTTTATTTATTTTCTGTTATTTATTTGTTGCCTCGTTTTGCGTGTAGTCGACGATCCCGTCGCGACCGCCGATTTCGCCGTCGAGCCTTCCGAGTTCGACACCGCCGCCGCAACTGAAGGCAAGTCTCCTTGATGCACTTTGCTCCTATGTTTGCGAAACGATTTAAAATTGTTTATAAAGTTGCATGGCTATGTTTAATTAAATATGTCAAATATAAGAGCTAGTTATTCCGAACTTGTTGTTTCCTCCATGACATTGTTAATCATATCCATTGTAACCCTAGAACATTGTTTATACCATGCTTATGTTTATATGGTATCCGTTGCTATGTAGTACGGTAGAATTGCTTAGGACCTTTTCCGACCAAACAACCCATGGGTGGGATTATTCAAAAAGAATGTTATTAAACGTGATTTGAAAGTTATTATTATGATTTTGGTCCTGTTTTCTAAAATAAAAGAAAAATAAAATGATTTCGACTTGGGCGGCCTGGAATGTCGGGTGGAAGCGGATCAAGTCTTGATCCTTTTGTGCTAGTACCGCCCCAAGTCATATAAGGACCGACGCTTATGATTGCCATTTTAAGCATAACCGTACTACCACATGTCTATAATGGTACGACCTGGCTCACTAATTTGTAGAAGCCTAGTTTAAACTCACCACTCGGTTGTTGTGTGAGAGCCGGACGGAGGCATTGTTGTGGATGTTGTTTTGCTCACACGGCGCAAGAGGGGGCTTCTGTACTTGGTGGAGGGAACCCTAACAGCGGTGAAACCTCAGCGGGTGGGTCTAGCTAGGTAGATACATTGTAACGGCCTTGTCAAGATATCCCTGCCGGCACACCTAAGGAAGTGTGTTAATTGCATGGCAACAAGGGTATATCTTGTCTTGTGGGTAAAGTTGTACACCTCTGCAGAGTATAAACTATTCGAATAGCCGTGCCTACGGTCAAAGGCAAAGCAAGAAATGCTTTCATATTGGTAGACTTTGATTTTGTTTTTAAAACCGAAAAGTGTTTTGTTTTGGGGTTCGGGAGTGGTTAGAACTCTCGAATGTTGTTTGGCGGAAAGAGCCAACCCAGGTGGATAGAACCTGTTTTGCACTTGACGGATGGAGTCACATGATTAAATTTAATCCTTTAAACTGTTGGCGGATAGAGCCTTTATGCTAGTGATGATGGTTAGAACCTCACTACAATAATAAATAATTCAATTATTAAAAAGAGTTGTAAAATATGCTTTGTGAAATTTATTACTTAAGTATGATTTAATCAAATGTGGCTTTATGCAAATAAATCCTATTAAGCTTCCTTTGGAAAGCCCCTCATGATCATAATTTCCCGACTTGCTGAGTACTTTTGTACTCACGTGCTACACCAACATTGTAATCATCAGAGATTTATCAAGATGCCGAGGAAGAAGAGGAGTTCTTCGAGGAGGATTGCCAGGAGGACTAGTTGCGTTCCTAGTCGTCGCCTGTGGCGTTGTGGCGTTCGCTCGTTGCTTTCTTTTGCTTCCGCTGTTTTGTGTGTCCGGTCGTTGGACCGAGTATTGTAATAAGTGGCCATGTGGCCCATACTTGAATACTTACATTACAAGTTTCGTTATGTTCGGCAATGATGTATCACTGTGACTGTGTGTACTAGCTACTGATCTGGGACTAGTACGGAAATACACAGGAGATTCTGGATAGCTGATCCGGGGTCTCACAGCCCAGCGGCTTTGTGCCGCGCGGCGACTCCGGCGGCGTAGTGGCTTCGTGCCGATGCATTCGGCTCCGGGCCGATCTACTGATTCTGTAGCGGTCTTGTAGCTTCATGCTATAATCTGTAAAAAGAATTGTATGCTCGTGGCTTCGTGCCGAGTTCTGTAAAATCATTGCCTGTAGCTTCGTGCCACGATGATAAACACAGTACTAGATGTGTATAAATATTCATACGAGATTAGATTAATCCCGCGTCTCACCTTCTTCTCACCTTCAATCTGATTCACCGTAGAGCTTCGTGCTTTTAACGTGTTAGACAACCTCACTATCGAATAGTCCGGGGTTGCCTAATAGATCCAAACAGAATAACAGAGAGAGAGAGAGAGGTAGAGACACAGATACGAGGAGGGATTGCCCTGCTTTATTATTCTGATTGCATCCGTGTACACGGGGTGACCCCCTGCCTCCTATATATAATCTATAGCTAGGGTTTCGAGAGAGTCCACGTGAACCACAACGGGCCGGTTTCCTAACAGAAACTACAGTGAAAAACGGACGGTTGACGGGCTCACACGGTGGTGCACCGTTATTATAGATATATATGTATAGACGCCACTTCGGTAACAAAACACGTTGCCACAGCTGTAAAATCCATCTAAACGGATCGGATAGTTTCCGACCGATCCAGATAATTTTCGGATACGGATTCTTTCGGATCGGATACGGATACGGATATTTTTTGTCGGATACGGATACGGATTCAGTAGCTCACTATCCGTCGGATACGGATACGAATTCGGATAATCCAGATAGTGATGGATCGGATATCCGGATAGTGGGCTGGGCCAAGCTACTCTTTTGGCCCAAAAAGGTTACTAAATTTTAACTTGTTTTCTAATTTAATTAATCCATAAGTCAAGTTTCAATTATTAAAATTAGCAAACTAGCTCCAAAAATTATGAAACTTTTTGATAAAATTCCTAACATAGTCTATAATTTTTACAAAAATTATTTTTAAAATTTATTGTATTTTAAATTTTCTAAAAAATTAAAAAATGTTGTCTTTAATAGAAAAATATTTTAAATAAGTAGCTAAAATGCATAAAAACTCATAAAATACATAATTTATTATTTTAAACATAATTTAACAAATAATACAAATCTTGGGGTCATTAAATGTAAGTGTTATATATGTTTTCTAGAGATATGGTAATTAAGTATTATCAAACTTTTTGTGTATTCTATATTTGTTTTCATTTGTATCTCTGAGCAAGGATCACCTTTATTTTGTGTTTTGATCTACATGTATGATGAATTAATCATATGTACGTGATGAACTAAGTCTTACATAATTTTGTTTGCAACATAGCATCTAACTATTGTCTAAGTGAATGAAAATGCTTATATTTATTCAATTTTCAATAATGTTTTAATCAAATCAACTAGTTATGTGTTTTCATTGATTTTTTTTTGTACAATCTAAGGGATTATCATGTTCCGATAAATATTCGTAACCGTATCCGATTCGATTCGTATTCGATCCGTATCTGTATTCGACATTATCTGTATTCGTATTTGTATCCGTATCCGGACTATCCGTATTCGTATCCGAATTCGAGAAAAAAATATGAAAACAAATATAGTAGAGCCAGTATCCGCCCGTATCCGATCCGTTTTCGTCCCTACCTCCAGCTCCAACTCCAAGGCCCTCCTTATCCCCACGCTTCTCCCGCCTCCACACATCCCTTGCCTGCCACTCGAGACCTCTCGTCTCCTCTCCTCTCCTCCTCTTGCATCGCCATTGGATATCTTTCTCGAGGTTTTCGCGGTGGAATTATCGCCGCAGTATCTTCCTTGAGGATTCCGTGGCGGATGGGTTGGGAAACAAATCGTGTCTTGTTTCTCTTGACGGTTTGAGTTGCGGTAGAAAAGATCGGATCTTTTGGAGGGGTTTGCGGCGCGAAGATGTCGGTGCTCGCTGATCTCCTGATGGGCGTCTTCCGCAAGCCCACCCTCGGCGGGGTCGCCCTCGAGCTCGCCGCCCTCGCCGCGCCGCTCTGGCTCGCCGCGCTCGTCGGCCTGCTCGCCGGCTGGGCCTGGCGGCCGAGGTGGGCTGCGGCCGTCGTCGGCGACCACGAGCAGGCCGCTGCGGAGCCTCCTGCTCCGCCGCCGCCTCCGCACGCCGCGGCCACCACCGAGGACTCCTGCCGCAAGGCGACGGTGGCCGTCGTGCCAAGGTGAGGCACACGAGTGATTGGACGCGGTGCTGTTTCTAGCTCACTTCACCTGAACTCTGTGTAATATGATGCGGTGTAGAACTGAGGTGGCTCCTGCGCCGTTGGAGGATGGATTGGCGGTGAGCACCGGAGATTTGATGCACCTCCGTCGCCTGGTTGAGGAGAAGGACGGCGGGCCTTCGTGGATCCACATGACGGAGCGGACGTTGCCGACCATGAAGTACCAAGCATGGCGAAGAGATCCCGAGGTATGTAGTCTTCAAAGCTTTTTTTTTTTTTAAAGTACAGTTCAAGTGTAAGTCGAATGAATGTAGAATTCAAGAAATTTGTGTCCAAAATCGATTGGATGTCTAGAATTCAAGAGCATAGCCTTGCGGCCTTTCAAAAATGTAGAATTCAAGAAATTTGTGTCCAAAATTTATTGTATTTCTAGAATTCAAGAGCATAGCCTTGCGGCCTTTTAAAAATGTAGAATTCAAGAAATTTGTGTCCAAAATTGATTGGATGTTTAGAATTCAAGGGCATAGCCTTGCGGCCTTTTAAAAATTATCAGCAGCTGTAGAATTTTTCGATGAGTGGCAGACAGGCTTATGTTTCTGAAGATAAGATGTAGTTAAAATGAGATTGGATGAAAATTGGGCATATGGAGGATGCAGGAGCTAAGGATTCAACAAGTTTTTGGGTGTTTTGTTTCATCCCAGAATGGCCCGCCGCAGTACCGCAGTAGTACTATCTTCGAGGATACATCGCCGGAAGTTGTTCGGGATTTCTTCTGGGATGATGAGTTCCGGATTAAGAACAGCTGGGACGACATGCTTCTTCAGCACGAGACATTGGAGGAGTGCACCAAGACTGGAACAATGGTTCTCCGGTGGGTCAGGAAGGTGAGTTGTCTGTATGTTATGTCTTTGTACCCTTTGTTTAAAACATGACAAAGTGTATATATGCGTGTGTGTGTGTGGTTCCATACCACTAGGAGTACGTACGTCCAGTTTCAGTGTACCGCTTAAACGATGTTGTTATACTTCGTTATCTGTTTGAGCATACTCTAATGATTATTATAAGATACTCCGAACTGAGTCCCATGAAAAAGTTCGTCAAAGTCCATTCTTTATAGCATAATTTGTGTATATACTCCTTTTATATATGGAGAATTGTATATAAAAAAAAACAAATGGCTTCGATGAAAATTTTTCAACCAAATCAAATTGGAGTATCCTAGAATTATTATTGAAGTATGCTGAAAGTGATAAATAAGTATAACTCGTTTGTTCAAGTGGTACATTGAAAGTTGTAGTATGTACTCCCGGGAGTATGGAAAAGGCTTACCCGATGCTTTGGCTTTGCAGTTTCCATTCTTCTGCAGTGACAGGGAGTACATTATCGGTCGCAGGATATGGGCATCTGGAAAGACATTTTACTGCGTAACCAAGGTATGAGATGAAATAGTATGCCTTTATCTTTTGGCATACCATACTAATATCAAAGAAGTATGCGTAGGCTTCCTTTTGAGTAATGGGTTTGAGATGGATTTTTTCTCTCTTTTTGATGGGAAAGCTTGAGCTGGATTTGTTGCTATCTATTCCATATTTCCATTAGCGTGAAGAAAAAGAGTTTGGTGGCCCTTTTTAATTTTTAGGATGTGCTATTATACAGTTTCCAAGCCTTTTTTAATCAACAGGCTATTTGCATTAGTGCAACTAAAAGTAGTACGAGCTTGAGCCTTGTTAACATTTCACACACACAGTGATCGACATGCCTGCCTCATACTTTTCGATGTTCTATGTTTGCCCATAGGCCACAGTAGTAGAGTTGCTGCGCATGCTAATGCCATGATTTTGTCATTTTGTTGATTCGCAACAGAGTTTAAGATGCCATCTATTTTAAGAAGAGTGCCAAGCATATCTGCCTTGATTACGTCTAGTTACAGACCGCAGTCGCTTAATCGAATGCTGATTTAATTTGGTGAATTAGGTCATTGAACTTGTACTGTAATTTTTCAGGGTGTGCCTCGGCCCTCTGTGCCAAGACACAACAAACCTCGCCGTGTAGACTTGTACTACTCAAGTTGGTGCATCCGTCCAGGTACCATAGCATTTCCATCACATGTCCCACATCATCTTTGTGGGTTGAACAAGTTTTGCCAGGCCAATGAATTTGCGCTTGTTCCTTTTTTATCAGTCAAAGCAAGAAACGGCGATGGTGCAATGACCGCATGTGAGGTGCTCTTGTTTCATCATGAAGACATGGGGATTCCATGGGAAATTGCAAAGCTCGGTGTGCGGCAGGGGATGTGGGGGCGCGTCAAACGGATAGAGCCTGGCCTGCGGGCATACCAAATTGCGAGGACCGCTGGCGAGCCCCTTTCGAAACGCGCTGCCATGGCGCACGTCAACACAAAGTTTGATGCCGACGAGCTCATCACCGCAGAAGGCAGCACTGAGGCTAGTTCAACCAGCAACAGCACTGAGGCTGAGGAGCCAAAGCACTGGACAGGCAACATACCCAAAATCCTCCTGATCGGTAGCGTCGTCGCACTGGCTTGCACCTTTGACCATGGATTATTGACCAAGGCTGTCATATTCGGTACGGCAAGAAGGTTTGCAGGGCCAGGAAGGAGATAGAAATCAGACATCAAATAGCGATATCGCGCCTATCATCTTGCGATGCTATGCACAAAAGAATTCCCTAGAAAATCGCTATACCAAAGCACAACAGAGCAATGCTATTCAGTATTTCAGTTTAGATATGCTCATGCTGCAGGTAAGGACCGGTTTGTTCATGTTAGATCAATTAAGAAATAGATCTAGTTCGGCAAAAGGGAAGAAGAAGCATCATCTGTAAGAAGACTAGGGCTTACTGCTGCTGCTGCAGTTTCTGATGCTTAGAGCTGGCTAGTTAGAATAGAAGCATGATAAGGAGACAGTTTGGGTGTTTGAGACAAAATCATTGTATGATGTACGATGTATAAAGCTCATACTTGTGAGGTGCTATAAAATATTGTGCTTTTGGTAGTTACTAACAAGAATTCTCGCTTTTGTCACCAACATGTATTCTTTTGACAAAATCTATGGGTGACAGATTGGCATTCTTGTTCAATATTAATTCTTCGGAGAAATCTGTATCCAGTTGAACTGTTCATGTCCACTGTATTTTTCCAACTTTCTTGCTTCAAATCATCTAGGCTGAACTTGTTGATGTTATCAACGCATGCTAATTGACCAATGCTTTGGACTTTGGTTATCTACCTTTTTGAGGTAAGATCGCAAGATATATATAACTTCAGATGAGTATTGTATACGCTGGATTCATGTGACTGGTACCTGACGTGTTCTGCACTCTTACTCCTTTTTTTTTCTGTTCTGTTCTTTTTTTCCCCTTCTCTTTGGCCCCATTCGTTTCAGTTTCTGGACAGCTTTTGCTTTAGAAAAAAGCTGATTATTTGCCGAACGGGAAGATTCTGGATAGCTTCTCTGAAAATCAGAAGCTGATTTCTGTATAGAATCAGAATCTGGCTGAAATCTGATTCTCACTGATTCTTGCTGATTCTCGCCGGCTCGGTTCGAAACCTAGAAGTTGTAGCCACATCGACCCAATTCTCCCATAATCAGAAGTAGCTTCTCCTATAATCCAGAATCCATAATCCAGAAGCTGTCCCGAAGAGAGCCTTTATCTCTTTGAAGAACTCCTAGTCCATCCATTTTGAAGCTATCCAAAAGGCCGTGCCTTAACGAGGAATGACCATTGATTAACATCTAGTGATTCTTATGTCTCTCAAAATTATACTACTTTTCAGAAGAGGCATCAGTTCTCCACTGGCCAATGTGCTTTTCCAAGGAAAAAGAAGGATGTGATGTTACCAACTAAAATGGAGAATGTTGGCAATCGGTAATGACTCATCAATGGATCCAGCGCTACAAGATTGACAGTAAGGGCAAATTCAGAAACACAGAAAACCAAGCTCATACGCCTGTCATTCCTCTGTAGCTTCCGAGAAGGTGTCAAGGAGGTACAACTTTCAGGTTCTTCAACATGAGCGAGTCCAAATAATGGTAACTGGTACAACTGCATCGTATATTAAGGTCCTGTTTGACAACTTGGAACCGAGCCGTTTCTACTAGATTCTGGAAGAAACCTAACCAACCGGGCTAAAGCTCAGAACGATTCTCCTCGAAACGTTTCTTCCTTTTCCACTCTGTGGCCGAATCAGTTTCAACCCCGTTCCATCCGATTCACAGAATCCTATCTGAAAGACTGAAACGTTTCTACCAAGAATCTAAAACCGTTTCCGTTTCTATTAGAACCTGGAACCGTACCAAACAGGGCCTAAGACGCACAATTGAGATTTGCCGGATTCAAACTTTCTATTGTTGGTCTATCTTGCTCTTCATGGTAAGATCGCATATAAATGCAGTCGCCAGTGCAGCCCAGCATTTGGAATTGCCAAATTTCAGACTTGGTAACACGAAAGGTTTCCAACAAATCTTTCACTTATTTATATTTGGGTTTCCAAAATATCTGTAATTTAAATCTGAGTGCAAACCGAGCTCCCACGTTGCGTCCCTCTACCAACTAGAAATTCTGTATAGAATGCAGGAATTTCACAGGAAATAGTTCCTCATCATCTGGAAGCTATATTTGGAACGCAGAAATTTCACATGAAATAGTTCAGTTTTCGTATGAATCGGATAAAATTGTCACATTTGGACCACACGGAGCACAAATATTTTTCGAAGTTGAACCATTTTTGAACCGAAATCTAGGTTAAAAAAAAACGGATTCAAATTTTGCTTTTTGAATTTCGTTCGGATTTCATCCAAAATAGCGAGATCTCGACAAAAAATCAGATTTCCGTAAGTGACGAGATTATACCCTAAACCGAAATTTTGAACCCTGCTTGGACCAAACACATCTTAAAAGTATTGGACATAAAAAAGTAGAACGCAAGAGAATAATCAGGACATATTGTAAATCTGAAGGAGCTGATGTAGAATTGTAGAGCATGACATTGGTGTCGAGGAAAGAACTAACTGTGGACAACTATCCACAAGGATACCTGAAATTTTCCCCCAAAAATCAAATTCACTGGGCTACCAACTCCAAGCAGTCTGAGGTGATAACAAGGTCATCTGACAAGATGCATAATGGCTCTCATGAACTGGTACTGAAAAAAAGGAAAGGCAGATATCACCAGGGTTTACCCCAATCGATTTTCGTTGAAATTCGATAGAAACCGAACAAAATTTAAAGTTAAACTTTTGAACTCAGCGGTCAAACAGTGACAAAAAAATTCGAAAGCCTACCAGTTTTACCGATTTACACCGATTTTTAATTGGTTTACATCGAAAACCGACGCACTCAACAGAAATTGAAAAAATTCAAGGCAAATTTGTCAAAAAAATATACTAATTTTAGGAAACTTTTGGACCTCAATTTGTTTTCAATTTGAATCGAATTTGAATTTAAATTGAACCGGTTTATCAACCGATTCCATTTATCGAACCGGACTACTACGATCGAAAGCTGCGATTTTCATCGATATTTCAAACCTGGATATCACTGTCTGTTCATGATCTCCCAAGCAACCAAGTTAAACAAGGACAACAGACAACTGTTTCACATTTCCTCGAGATATACATAAATATAGTTTCACAAGCAGGGCAGCCAATAATAGTAACTAATAGTGCCATAACTTGTCCAAACTTCAAACCAGATGCAGAACCATTGAAGAGCAACCGGATCAGATTGGGTAAAACTGGGGCAGCAGTTGAGCACAGTGATGGATTACACGGTAATACAGGATGGCTAATAATCAAAGGAATGATATGCCTTGTGCTTACAGCTCGGTTAACGTAACCGCAGGTTCAACAAAACAATCGATCAGTGCTTCTGTGGAAGCTTAGACTTGAGCCGTGCCTTGCGTGAACTTGGGGTCCTCGCACCTGTACTTCCCGTCGGGACCAATGCCGAAGCCTTTGGGATCAGCAAACACATTTTCCAACAGCTGGCTCCGCGGAGGGTGCGGGCTTGCGTCGGCAAACTCCACGGCCTCTTCGACAACATCGTCGATCCTCTTCTCGATGCTCTTCAGCTCGGATTCAGTCGCAAGGCTCTGTTCAACGATGTACTTCTTCAAGGCTGTAATGGGATCCCTTGCAGCGTAATGGGATTTCTCATCTGTGCACAAAGTAATCGAATGGGGTCGAGACCACATTAGCAAAGAAAGAGGAAACATGCGCATCTTGACAATTTCAGGAGCCAATAACTAAGTGGGTCGCTACAAATCATACGATGCGATAATAAAGAGAATATGGAGGCAGATATAGACTGGTAATGTTGTTACAGTAGTCATTGTATCAATATTCAAACATAGTGAGCTGAAGAATCATTTCTGCATTAGATAGATAGATCATGAAAAAATTATGGTCAAGTTACAGATAGCAAACAAGTTCAGTGGATGATAAATGATGAGAGATAACTAATTGCGCTTACAATCTTATTTTCGTAATGTAAAAAGAAGATCTAAACTGAGCTGAATAAATTGCTTCCACCTTTACGACTTCAAAGCTACCGGATACCATTACTAACAGGGGAAAATGGCTCAAGATCAAGTGGATAAAAAAAGTTGGAACAGCATTAGACACAAGATTGTGAGTGACTGTATGTCAACCCAATCTAGTGATAGCATCGCAAACACCAAGTATGGAGGATTTAAACAGTCATGAGATCCTATATGAACCAATAACCCATATACATAGTTAAGGAAAACATGTATTTATCATACATCTACTTTTCCCTCAAGTATCAAGATAATTGAAGCACTTTCCCCTCAGAAATAAAGGGGGGGAAAGGCATTTGTGTCTCATGAAAGCTAATACTGGAAGAAACTCCAAAACAAACTAAGTCACAAATCATTAGAGACGAAAAAAATGCAATTCCTTACCGCAAATGATTACAAGAGCAAACTTATTATCGAGTGGAATTGTGGTAAAGAAAAATAAAATCCAGGTCGGCAGAACATGCTTTGCCAAAAGCTGGTATTTTTCTTTGGATTTAAAATTTAGAAAACAAGTGGTGCCAAATGCCCTATGAGGTGGCTATGAAACAATCTAGTCATACCTATCAGGATTCAGCATGTTGACATGTCAGATAAGATGATTGCGATGATGATAAGAACAAAAAGCTAGTCTCTTCAGAAATTTTTCGTCGCTGGTTCAACTGGTACCATAAAACTGTAATTTCAAACCAGATCATTCTGTACCAATAACCAATTCTAACTAGCTTTCAGCAAGTCAAATCATACTATTGACCATCCCAACAGTCAAGCAAATCCTACATTTACGGAGCTAACAAAAGAAGATAAACTAAATTTAGTAAGCAATTTTTTTGCATGTATTATTAACATGGTAACTGTTGTTCAAACCTTATAACCACTCATTCAGCCATGTAGGTAGAACCTGCTTGTAATCTTATAATAACCTAGGTAGTCCTCTCATTTATGATGCAACTAAACGGGATCACGATACTTGCCTGAGCGAAATTATATGTGTGGTATAACTAGTAATCTAGTTTATAGTAATTCAACTCAGATACAAGTCAAATAGTTTAAACAACTACTGTGCAAACTAAATGACTGAAATATCTTTATTGCCAAATTCCATTTCTCTGGTTAGTTAGCCTAGTCAGCAACAGCAATGTTACTACCTATAAATAAAAGTGAGGTAAAAAGAACTAGGAAGGGAACCCTTACCAGGCTTCCTGAGCTCATCGGGATCGGCAAGAGAGTGACCTCTGAACCGGTAAGTTTCACACTCCACTAGGGTTGGTCCTTCACCTCTCCGTGCCCTCTCAATTGCCTCTTTAGCCACCTCCCTAACCTTCAGGACATCCATTCCATCGACATGCACCCCAGGCATTCCGAATGCTGGGCCCTTTTTATAAATCTCTGGGTCTGAAGTAGCCCTAATGTGCGACATCCCAATTGCCCATAGGTTGTTCTCCACAACAAACACAATAGGAAGCTTCCACAGCTGAGCCATGTTCAGGCACTCAAAGAATTGGCCATTGTTACAGGTACCATCTCCAAAGAATGCAAGTGTGACATCAAGCCCATCAGGGCCAGACTCCTTGAGCACCTCATGACGGTACTTAGCAGCAAAGGCAGCACCAGTGGCAACAGGGATGCCCTCTCCGATGAAGGCAAAACCTCCGAGGAGGTTGTGGGGTGCAGAGAACATGTGCATGGAACCACCCTGTCCACGGCAGCAGCCAGTTGCCTTGCCGAAGAGCTCAGCCATTACAGAACGCGCTGGGACACCCTTGGACAGTGCATGGACGTGGTCACGGTATGTGCTAACAACACAGTCAGCTTGGTTGAGCAGCTTGATGAAGCCAGTGGAGACGGCCTCCTGCCCGTTGTAAAGGTGGACGAAACCAAACATCTTGCCACGGTAGTACATTTGCGCGCACATGTCCTCAAAAATACGGCCAAGAACCATGTCCTCATACAGCTCCAATGCCTCTTCCCGTGTCACAGCCTAGAGAAAACGAGACACATTGAAGTAAAAACAGAGTAATCGTTCAACATTAAACAATAGAAAAAAAAAACTTTACAGATCCAACCACCACTGAAAGTCTGATATTACAACATTTTCAAGCTGAATCTTGAGGAGGCGGCAATTCTCCAATTATGAAATTGCAATAGACAGAACCTAGAGTTTAGCAAAGCTAAAAAGGGAATCTTTTACACAGGATGGTGCCAGTGACCCTTAAAACTACTAGCAGAAAGCTCAATTGAGAGGATCAGAACACAGAAAATTTGGCACTTTTGTAGCATTTCCAATCCCAAAATCCCAAAAGTGCAATTTCGAGGCATGAGCTGATGGGCAGGTGCTCAAAGTACAGGCAGGAGAGGTGTCAACACGAGAACATAGAGACTAGCTTAGCATTCCAAGCATCGGAGTAGTCGAAGTGTTATCCAACCTTGGAGAAGAGGGTTCTGCACGCTTATACGCACACCAATCCAATCTAAGCGACTCGAGCAGTGCGTGTGCATCCAAAATGTGACCCCAACTCCCAAGAAACACAAGCGCGCAATCAATCCAACTGCGCCTCAAATCACCTCGCGAATTTACAAACCGCAGCACTCAGGATCCAATCTTGCGACGCGGTAAAAACTGTAAAAGCGCCCCTGAGATCGGATTTTTACACTCCGGCAGCGTCCAAGATCGCATTTTTTTTTCCATGGAGAGGGGGGGGGGGGGGGATGGGCTTATTACCGGATGCGCGGCGGCGTCGGGTGCGGCCTTGTTGCCGGCAAGCACGTCGGAGGAGACGGCGAGCGCCGTCCGCAGGCGAAGCGCCGGCCTGCGGCGCTGCCTCATGGCGGAGGTGGCGGGGAGGGGCACCCTGTCGCCGCCGGATCTCGCGACCACCGGCGCCAAGAACTTGGCGGCGGTGAAGGAGGCGGCGGCCATCTCCTCTCCGCTCTCTTCTTCTTCTTGGCGTGCTGCTCGCCTTGCGCGTGTGTGCAATGGAACGAGGAGAAGAGGAGAGAGGTGCAGGCGTATAAAGGGAGGGGGGCGGGGCGGAGAGAACGAGGTTGCAGAGGTCTTGATCCTCGGGGGGTTCGCCAAACCCACACACACCGCTGGAAATAAATTTTGGTGAACTTAGGTATATAAATTCCTTCTTGTGTATATCTGATGCTAATTAATTTTGGCAAAATATCCGGTGCAACCATCGTTTTCGTGCAACCACCGTACAATCCTACTTAAAAAAAATTTCAAAACATTCTGAAAAAAAACATGGATGTACATCTCAACTTACCCCATCTACGTATAAAATTTCATGATCAAATTCGTCATATACTAAAAGTTATATAAAAGACAAATTTTCGTTTGGAATCTTGTTACAGTAGACAACACAAAATTTGTCCTTTTTGTAACTTCTAGTATAAGACGTATTTGATCATGAAATTTTATACGTAGATGGGGTAAGTTGAGATGTACATCCATGATTTTTTTCAGAATTTTTTGAAACTTTTTTTAGTAGGGTTGCTCGAAAACGGTGGTTGCACCGGATATTTTGCCATTAATTTCACGTGTATAATTCTGTGATTCAACGTCACGATTTAATTCAGGTGAAAATAAATACCTGACGTTTATTTCGATGTAAATTTGGTTGCTTAATTCAGACTTAATGTCGTAGCGTTAGATTGCAAGATTATCCACGTAGCATCAATCAGCATCAGGTATGCACGAAAAGAAGTTTACATACCAGCTTCACGAAATTTATTTCCCACGCTGCAACTCTGGCGGCTGTGAAATTAGTTTCTTATTCATCCAGACACACACAAAAAGAAGATTCAGAAATCGACATTCAGAAGCTTCTTGTTGCACCTATGCGTAGCATGAAATTTGTATTCTATTTTGCATGGATTATTTTTATTCTTACGAAATACTACATCTTAGTCAAATTGTCGAACAATATAATGAAAGCAATCACGAGAAAGACAGACAAAGTTGTGCTTTTGTATAAACGATGATCTGTACATTGCCGTTCCAAAATACATTTGGACTATATCTTCTAAATTATTGATAGAAGGTATTCAAGTGTGCATGCCATTGAAACTTAATTCATTGGTTATTTTAATTCTAGTTCTCACGTCCCTTCTAATGGTGTTTAAGTACGATGATCATGAGTCATGTAATAAGCTAACATCATCGTTGATGCCAGGCACATTGCATGTGCGTAATATATTGATTTTAGCGCACGAACTTAAGCTTTACAACATGTTTTTTTCAGTCAGTTTTCTTGATGACTTCGCCCATTGACTACGACGCTAATTGTCAATCAACACATAGAAAATCGACATAGAGCGGTGTTGGCTAAATGTGATGTTGTACCGTGGTTCAAAATCTCATCGATGTTTCGAAAATCTCAGCTGAAATTTTGGATTTCGATCGAGACCAAGATTTTAAATCTTGGCAGAATAAAAAAATTTAAAAAAAAATTCAAATTGCTACAGTGGGTATTTAGACCAAGATGATCATTATTTGGGCTAGATTTCATATTTTTACAATTGGATTTGGCCCACTTGACCTAGTTGACCTCCCATTTTTCCTCCTAGCCGCCGGACAGATCCCTCTCTCTCTCACGCGCGCGCGCACTCGAGCCTTGGTCTCTCTGCCAGGCCACCTCGGCCTCCAACCCTCCTCCTTGCGCCTAGAGGTGGGCGTCGTGCCGTGCAGGGCTGGCGTGGCACGAGCTCATTGTGCTTTGGGTCTGAACTATGCTGGACCGTGACGACCCGTCATGCCCGCCGTGCCGGCCCGGCTCGCATTTGACGAGCCCAAGTACGACCCATTTACGCTTCATGTCTGTTTCGTGTCATGCAAGCCCAGACCCAGCCCATTTACACTATTGCGACGAGAGGAAAGAACCCGGAGACGCATGAAGCTGATGCAATGGACACAATTATTGGGGAAAAGGAAGAAAATTTTATTCAATCTTGAACATGTACAGAGTTACTGCCTCATTAAAAACCTTACACCCCGGTGTGGGGTACCGTCGGTAAGAAAAAGAGTACAATAACTATGTATATATACATTAATACATAGACTGTGCAACACTGAGATTATCAAAGTCGGCTACTTCGTCCGTAATCTTCGGATCCTCGGGCTGATGTGTCATGTCTTCTGCACGCTCCCAGTCCTCTAGTTATTCTCACGGGTCATGGATATGGAGATATCAAACCAATAATATGGACTCATGTTAGAGAACATGGAGTTAGATTGACCCGCTCTGAGACACTGCGAGAACGTTGTATTCTTCCTATTATCAGTTGATCTCAGAACAACGTGTATGCTATATCCTTAGACCTGAGATTGTCGCATATTCTTGAGATACATAATGACTTACTTAGGAGTTGCCAAATGCTACTCCGTAACTGGGTAGTTATAAAGGTAGCTTTCGGGTTTGTCGTGAAGCATGCTGCAAGATGTGGTCGATCAAGATGGGATTTGTCCCTCAATGCAACGGGGGAGATATCTCTAGGCCTCTTGAGTGATCGAATTCTGGAAATGCATGGCAATGCTACTTGCGATTAAGTGTTAACCGCGGTTTTGGATTCCGAGTCACAGATCGAGAAAGAGTGGTCGAGCTAACCAAATAAGGATGACATGAACTCGCGTTGAGCTTGACCGATATCGTGAGGCAAAGGAAAAATCATATAATTGAACATTGTTAAGGTTCATCCAATGTGATCTTTATGTATACTTGGGAGTCGGCACGTTCTACTAGGGACCGCTACCGATTATTGGTCGAGTAGGAGTACTCGGCCCATGTCCAAGTACACGTGAACCTATAGGGTCGTACAATTAAGGGGTTGGAATTAAACTCTGATGGTGATCAGAGTTGGAACAGAGTTCGTGTAAGTTTAGAGTTCGTAATGTGCCTCTAATGTAGAGCCCATTATGGAACATCTATATAAAGAGAGAGGTGGTGGCAAATAAAGGTGTGGAAAATTGTGTTAAACACATCAGGAATTCGAAACTCTTGAAACCTTAGCCACCGCTCTCCCTTCTCGTCTAATCCGCAAGACCGGAATTAGTATTCCAACGTGTGGTGTTCCTCCCTGTACATGTGGATACCTTGGAGGTGTTGCTGCAAGGCTTCAACGCTAGGACGATCCGCAACCTGAGTCTATCACAAAAGGTTCGTGAAGGAGGCACAAGTCTACAACATCTGGTCGGGAGACTGGTCGGGGTCGATCTGATCTGGTCAGCAAACTGGTCGGTGCTAATTGATTCTGATGAGAAAGTTGGTCAGAGTCCATCCGACCTAGTTGGTAAACTGATCGGCGCTAGTCGGATCAAGTCAGAGCTGGTCGGCAAAGGGATGCGCTGCATCGACTCTACTTCCGCTACGGGTCTGCGCGTCTAGTGGTAATTCTATGATCTATTACATGCAGCGGTTCCTGGATAATGGGGTAGAAAATTTTGATTTTGTGCTATAGTGGCTTACCCATTCCCCAACAGGTTATTCTTCCACCACAAGAGCAAGTTGAGTTGATTTTGCTCATTCATATCAAGGTTAGTCTCCACGAAAGGCGTGTCGAGGTAGTGATTGAGCTCTATACATGGATTCCATATCGATCTACTCGGCGATTTGGAAGATGAGCCAGACGCCTTGCCTTTCATCTTCTTCCATATGTTTGAAGCGGTCGAACTACCTCATGTGTGTTGCGTTGTTGAGGTAATCTTCTTGCCTCACTTCTGGTGCCAAACTTGTCATAATATTTGTCGAAAACTCTAAAACACTCATTATAAACATGAGTATAGGTCTCAAAGAAATCAAGATCGAATGTCTCACCTATTCTGTGGAAGGTGCCCTGCAAGTCAGATAATTTTCTCCGACGATAAAAAATAGTAGCAAAACAGTAAAGATGTGGAATAGCTTGAAAATATTTTAATTTTTTTTGCTCCATTGGTTTTATAATGAGATGTAAAATATAATGAGCTCTATTTTCTTTAAAAGCATTAGCAATAGTCCAAAGCTACTCGATGACTAAGGAAAAAGTTGGGTAGTACACATCAGATAAATCTTTAGTTGCATTGTAAAAAGTTTCTAAATAATTATGAATATAACTGGCAGTTTGCTAATCCACTTCAGTAACCAACGGCTCACCATTATTTCAGTTGATGAAGACTGTGATAATATGCTCATAATCCTTGCACCGCTCTAGAATAATATACGTCTAGTTCTATCTAACCTTTATATCAATGTTGAATCTTCTTAGTTCCTTATTGTTGGCCCTGCAGTACTTTGAGAACTATGCAAATCTTACAGACAAAACTGTAACAAACTAGATAGCTTTGCGTATGTTATCCAAACTAGTTTTCATTACAATCAAACCTACCTGCACAATGAGATTGATAATGTGGCATACACATTTTTGGTGGAGTATAAAACCTCCAACATAACTCTCCAGATGTGGTGAGAGATAATCTATAGCCACCGTGTTAGCTGATGCATTATCAAGAGTGATGGAAATAGTTCTACTTTCTATTTTAAAATCGGTAATAACCTCAAGTACATAGTTAGTGATAGCCTCTCTGGTGTGTGACTCAGAGATTGACCTAAACCCTATGACCCTTTTGTTTAGTACGTAGTTGTCATCTAAGTAATGCTCAAAAACACTAATATAAGCTGCTCTTTAATTTTAGGGAGTCCATATATCTGATGTTAAGGCAAAGGAAAAACTAGCTGCCATGAAAGTCTATTTTGACATTTCTAGTTTATTTATAAATATTTTATAAATTTCGTGTGTAGTTGTTCTTCTACTAACATGTTGGTATTAGGGGCAAAAACTACATTGCACCATTCTTTCAAAATTAGAGCTCTCACCCATTCTAAGTGGAAGATCCTCCGTAACTATGTAACGTGCAATTTTGTATCTAGCTACATCGGCATTGTATACCCACGTACTTACCGAACTATCAGTGTTGAAGTTGAGTTGCGTCTAGACGCCCTCGCCCGACCTCTGTCCTACCGATATCTTCTTCAAGAATGTCTCCACGTGTCTCTTCAGATGACTTGCTCTACCACATGCATGTGCATACAATTTTGCTTGATAGTATTTGCAAATAGCATACACTACCTCACATCCATCCACAATTTTAACGGTTCTATCCATGTATTGCTAGCACCACGCCTATCGAGTGTTGGATATGGATGCTTGTCTCGGTTGCATCGATGTAGTGGCATCCGAGCTCAGTGCCGATATCGACGCCTGTCCCGGATACACCGATGCAACGACATCAGAACTAGGTGCATCCAGAATGTATGAGGCATCCTCAATGCCATGTGTACCATACAGATGACGGTCATCTATGCCATAGTCTCCCATGCTGGGGGAGAGTTGGCTCTAGCTAGTAGCAATGATTGAGGAAAGGATTGAGGAAAGGCTGACAATGCAGTGCAATGAAAAGATAAGAAGTTTTAAGACAAAGTTTGAGTAAAGTGTTGCAGAGGGGCATGAATGGACCGTGCAACGCGTAGAAGCACCGACGCAATTCAACCCCACTAACCGTTGGAGCAGCTACGCGTCCACCCCCCACACAGACAAATACGATAGTAAATTTCCTATCGATGACATCGAGGTAATATATGTTTGGAATGCTCTATAGATAGACATGTTGAACACCTTAGCTAATTATACATGTACTGTTATGTAGGAGGTCACGCCGTGCAATCTCGATGTGAGGTTTGCCAATGGCTCCCTTACCCTCTATGTTGCTTGGGGGCGCATGTATCCATCCGATTGAGCAGCGACTGTTAACGATTATCTAGTAGTGCTGGGTTACGCAAATGTGAATTTTGACTTCGTACATAAACATTGCTTTGCCATCCTGCTGGAGATACCCCCAAATGATGAGATCGTGACACTAGGGGATACCACTGGCACATTCGTTCAGTGGCCCAAGAGGTACATCTTCTTCGACGACCATTCTCAAGCACTGGAGCTACTAGCACTATCGAAGCCACCTGCTACGCCGTTGCTACTAGTACTATCGGATCCATGTGCTACACCGAAGCAGGCCACCAAATCGGCATAAGCTGGCACTCCACTTCGTTACTAGTTGTCTCCCATCAAAATGACCTATAATAGATGGCGCGTAGCGACAAGGGTAAATCAAAGCACACCACGGAGGCCCTCGACTTTCTGTTGGCCCTGTTGGCCCAAAAAATCAAGCTAGGAGAGCCGTTCGTGTCGGAAGATCACCTAAAAATGCTTTCCACGTCTTCCTATAGATTGCAAAATTGGTACATGAAACAAGCCAAGAAGCTAGTGGTAGAATGAATATTGAGCATCCTGATCAGGTTTTAGGAGGAGAATTTCTTCCACCAGTCATCGGGGGGCTTCTTCGGGGTTGACTTCAACGACTTATTTTATCTCTACAATCTTGATGCTTCACTCATGGGATGCTGGACACTGTTAGTGTATGCAATCATGATCTACATTCATGTAATACTGATAAATATCATATAACTCATTGCTTTTGTATGTATAGATACATGATCCTTGAAGCAAAAAAAGATAAAGAACCGGTGGGTTTCCTTGTCCCACACATGGTGTCCAAGCAAAGCATGGACGGAAATTTACAAGTCGTCCAGGAGTATGTGGAAAACACATTACTGTCTCAACACAAAACAAAATACATTCTTTTACCACACAACCTGAGGTAAGTGCTTCACTAGTTGTTATACTTGTTGATTTGTACTTTACACGCAACTCGAAGTTAGGTTAAATGACCATAGCGACATACCTCTGTAGGTTTCACTAGGTTATAATTGTAATTGTACCAAGAAATAACCGGATAGTGTAACTTGATTCCTTAAAGGGCGGCACCCACGACTTGAAGTCTATCGCAAATTTACTCGACATGTCATTTAATATCTACAAAGCTCTTGGAAACACACAAGGACTCGTTGCAGCTGAAGCACGTTTATAACTTTTTGGTATCCACTAGCACACAATAATCCTATATCACACTCCGTAATAATGCCTTTGGAACTAATCGATTCAATTTTGCCAGTGCCATCAGCAGCCAAAGGGTCGAAACTTATGTGGATTCTACGTTTACGACAATATACAACTCCTTATCGGTGCAAAGAAGACTAATTTCTTGGAGGTTTGTCAATATTGCAATAATTGTTTTGTATTTCTCAATTCATATACATGCAAGAATTTAGTTTTTCCATCAACAGGAATAGAAATGATCTGAATCTGCGTTGAAAAAGGCTGATTTGTTAGGAATTTGAGGACAACTCTGTACCTTCTTGCTACATGAGGTCATAAATCCAGAAGGCCAGTGCCACTCCGACTGACCTAATGTGGGCCCATGGAACTGCTTTTCGGAATCCCCTGTGTATTTCTGTGCTAGTCCCAGACCAACGCTAGCACACACAGTTCATAGTGATGAATCATAACCGAACTGGACGAAATAATAAGATAAATAAAGAGTACCGGCCAAATGGCAACTTATTACAATAGCAGATCACATGACCTTAAGTCTCACAACAGCGGAAACAAAATGAAAAGGTAAAGCCAAATAACTCCACATGCAGACAACTAGGGAAACACGCTTAGTTCTCTTGATGGCCTTCATCGAACTCCTTAGTGAAGTACTCACCATCTCCATCGGCATCTTGAAAATTTTCTAATAATCAAGTTGAGTGTAGCACATGAGTACAAACGTACTTAGCAAGTCTGGAAAATATGCATCATGAAGGGCTTTCCAAGGATGGCTTATTAGGGTTCTTTTGTGCAAAGCCAAGTTTTAACAAACCATATTTAGTATTATTTTTCATAAAGCATGTTTTAACAATTATTTTTATAGTAGAAATTATTTCTAACTTTAGTGAAGGTTCGAACCACCGACACTAGTATACAGGCTCTATCCGCACATTTTAAAAGATCAAGATTAACCAGCATATGACTCCATCCGTCATGATTTAAAACAGGTTCCAACCACCTGACTAGCTCAAACCGCCAGAATCACATCTGAGAGTTCTAACCACTCCCAGATCCCAAAACACCAGTTTTTAAAACCAAAAACCAAGTCTACCAATATGAAAGCATTATTTGCTTGCCCTTGACTGTAGGCACGGCTATTCGAATAGTTTTACACTCTGTAGAGGTGTACAGCTTTACCCACAAGACATGATCGTCTCTTTATGCCAAGCTATTAACACACTTCCTTTAGTGTGTCAGCAGAGAGATCATGACAAGGCCTTTACAATGTATCAATCTAACCTGACTCCACCTGCTAAGGTTTCACCGCTGTTAGGGTTCCATCCACTCAGGGCAGAAGCCCCCTCTTGCGCCGTGTGGGAAAAACAACCTTGTCTCCATTCGGCACCCACATTCCACCATCCGGTGAGTCTAAGTTAGATTGTTACAAATTATTAAGCCAGGTCGCACCCATTTAGACATGTGTTTGTACGGTTATGCTTAGAATGGACAATCACAAGCGTTGGTCCTTAATTGACTTGGGGCGGTACTTGCACAAACAAGTACTAGTGCTCCATCCGCACCCGCCCGACACACCATTCCGCCCAAGTCTAAATCATTTTATTTTATTTTTATTTTACAATTACAGCAGCAAATACATTGCTACAATTTCTAAATCATATTTTAACAATAGTTTCAATGTATCCCACCCATAGGTATTTTGATCAATTTCGCGACTATGCACAACTAGCGCACTAAACAACATATATCACAACAAAGCATGAACATGATATATTACAACATCCTAGGGTTACAAATGCACATGGACATCAATATCAAGGAGGTACAACAAATTCGGAATAACTACCATCCTATATTCAACATCATATTTATATAAATAGCCATGCATGTTATAAAATATTTGTAAAGCATTTTGAATCATTGGATCAATGTGCATCAAGGAGACTTACCTTCAACAGAGGTGAGGGTATCGAGGTCCTGATGCTCAACGACGGCGTCGACGACTTCGGTGGATTCTTTGGCTATGCGCAAAACGAGACACAAATGAATAAAATAAAATAAATAAAATCTAAAAATTATAAAATTAGTACTAGCGGAAAGATCTTGAATTTAGATGAATTTAGAAATTTGAATGGATCAATTTGGAGTTCGGACGGAGAAGTTATGAGCATTTGAATTCCCTCGGTTTGGAAATTGGAAAAGGGAGGAATATTCCGGAAATCTTTCTTTTTCTCCATTTTCTGATTTTGCCTTCACTCTGACATTAGGGCCCACTTGTCATTGAGGTGGGGCTTCTTCTCCATGGCCAAGAACAGAGGAAGATGAACTCCTCCTTGCGCCGGCGAGGGGAGGTGCGGCGGCGAGGCCGGGGTCAGGGAGACACGTCCAGGGGCAATCTAGGGCGGCATCGGGGCATGAGGCGGTAGCCGATGCGGGCGCAAGTGGCGCCGACGGTGGGTCGGTGGCGGGAGGCGGGCAAGGCGCGCGCGGGATGCGTGCCAACGTGGGGAGAAGCGGCCGGCCGGTCGGCCGGGACCAGAGCGGCGGCGGTGGCGGCGCCGCGGCACGGGCCGCGGCTCGAGCACGGCGGCGATGGAGGGGTGGGCTAGGTGCGGCGCTCAGTAGCCGGTGGTGGCGACGCGACGGGGAGGCCGGTGGCGCCAAAGCGGCCGGTTGGCGTGGCCACCAAACTCACAAAAATATGCAAAAATTCGCGAATCCAAAGGAAGCATCACGTAGAACGTGATGAGACGAATCTAATGGTGTTGCTGGATTTGGGAGAGGATTACTGGGGACGACGAATTTGATGACGAACGACGGTTCAGCCGGGATGTTCAAACTCAAAATTCATCGCCATCTTGCAACAAAAAGTAAAATTGCTTGAGGGCTTTTATTCGTGGCAACGAGACGCTCGAGATGACGCGAACGGAATTCCAATTGACTCACCGGATCAAAAGATGGCACGGCGATGTCCGGCGATGGTTTTCGCAAGAATCTGGTGAGAGGAGTTGAGGAATCAAAGAGGTGAAGTGAGCACGGCGTGGAGGAAGGCGAGACGCTTCTATAGGAGGTGGTGGCACGCAAAATGGAGAAGAAATGGCCGAGCTATCAAGGAAACAATGAATTTGGTTTGAATGATTAATGCGACCGTTTAAACGGGATTTAGGGAGATTGATGACCGGGAATTGAATCCTTGCAATTACACCTTCGGTTTGCCATTGATTTCATTCAATTTGGAGCGGAAATGAGGGAGTAATGGATGAATGAAGAAGTGGTCACCATGAAAGGAAATTACGAGCGTGCTCTGGACTAGTCTGAAGGTTGAAGACAATGAACAGTGCACACCAGGTGTCACACTCCCATTGCTTGATTTTTGAATAGTAAGGAAACAAAAGCGCTAAAGATAAAATAGTAAAACGGATCTAAAAATCTTAGAAAAATTCTCAACAATACTATGAATTATTTGAAACCAAATGAAATTGGTTTCAAGATTTTTGGACGAAGTTAGGAATTTTGAATGACACCGAAGCAAAATTTGAATTTGAACAATGTTTTGAGGAAGAGCGCGAAAGATAAAATAACGACGGAACTCTATAAATCTTGGAAAAATTCTTTAAAATATTATAGAGTATTTGGAACCTAATGCAATAGGTTTCGGGATTTTTGTAGAAATTCAGAATTTGGAAGGAATTTCGAATAAGATTCGGAATTTTAGTTTTGACTTTGCGGACAGTAAAGGAACAAATTCCATCTTCGGTAGGATAAGGATGCCAGGATAATTAGAACTCTGAATAAAACCCAAATCTTTAAATTAATTAGTTTGAATTAATTTTGGCAAAAAGACCGAAAGTGGGGATGTTACACCTGATGAAATGTGAATTTGTTAATTATCACTTGGGTTAACTTGTGAACCTTGTGCTGTGAATTGTAGTTATGCATTCAATTGGTTAATATATCTGAGTTTATTTTTGAAATGGATCAAAGTGTTGTAAGTGGTGTGTAATATGTAATCTAAGTTGATTTCTGAAATGTATGTGCATGATATGCTTATGATGTTTGTTTCAGAGGACATAGCTAGCAATTCCATAGGCTAGCCAATAAATAAGAAATGTGTAAATGATAAAAAGAAAACATCACAGGTGGTTCTAGAACTAGGACCGTCGGTGTTGCAAATATCATCACAGACGGTTCCAAGAGACAAAACACTTGGAACCGTGTGTGATGTGGGGCTTATCACAGACGGTTCCAACTTAGAACCGTCTGTGATGTGTGTGTCATCACAGATGGTTCTGCTTGAGAACTATTTGTGATGTATATTTTTACAGATAGATTACAAATTATATGTGATGTGCCCTTGGTATCACTGACACATTGTTACTGATGGTTCGCAGAACCATATGAAATGACGATGTTGGACTGTCTATAATGAAATTTTCTACAGCAGTGACTGCATGTTACAGCGAGGGACCAGGGTCTCGAAGCAATTCAGTCCATCCAACTCGACGGCGAAGCGTGGCTTCAGCTTCTGATTGTTAACGATCTTGACGCTGACGGAAGGATTACTGTTCGTCTTGTCTGCTGCTGCCGCTAGCAGTGCTGCCATCAGATTGCTTCTGTACCTGTACTCAGGGTTAA
The DNA here is from genome assembly GCA_036346355.1 of Rhipidocladum racemiflorum. Lineage (NCBI taxonomy): Eukaryota > Viridiplantae > Streptophyta > Magnoliopsida > Poales > Poaceae > Rhipidocladum > Rhipidocladum racemiflorum. The sequence goes on along the minus strand of CM070576.1, from coordinate 1,836,932 downwards.
CCAAACCGAAACCGAAAAAACCGATGGAAAACCGAAATTGGAAATTCGAAAATATCGAGCCAAAAATCGCTGGAAAATCGTTAGAAACCGAAGAGTTTCAAAACCGAGCATTTGAACAAAAAACATTCAAAACAAATTTAAAAAAAACGAAAACCATTCGGTTTCCTCGAAAACCCATCGGTTTTCTCGAAAAATCGATCGGTTTGCTCGAAAAACCGATCGGCGAGTTGAACATTTTGGGCGATCGGTTTTTTGAGCGGTTTTCGTCGGTTTTTTCGAAAAACCGTTCGGTTTTCACCGGTTTTCGATCGGTTTACATCGCATAAATTTTTTTAAATTTTTCAAATTTTTTGAATTATTTTTTGAATAAAACCGGTTTACCGACCGGTTTAGGATTTCGAACCGGCTCGATACGGTCGAAAACCGCGATTTTCGAGCGGTTTTCGTCGGTTTTGTAAACCCTGCCTGTACTACAGGGTTCGCCATGCATGTACTGCAAATAACAAATATTAATCAATCAGCAACTGTACAAGATCTCTCTCTCTCTCTCTCTCAGAGAGCAGCAGCAGCAGGATGCAAGAGTACATATCCTAAGCAGAGGGCCAAACAAATTAAGGAAGTTGATTAGCAACGGAAGCATGCATGTACATATATCTCTAAGAGTTTCTTCCCACGTCATTTCATCAAAATTACCAGCTCTGCCATTCTTTAATTACCCACCTCTTTAATTAACCACTTCAGGCGTGGATGGAAGACAGCACACACAGTTCTGCCATTCTTTAATTAACCTCTTTAATTGTAGAATGTAGACTATTAAGGTATTATTTGCACAACATATTTTTTTTCTTGTTTCATGTTATCGTAATAGCAGGACAGCCGTTCAAAATGTAGATACCGTTGCAACGCACGGGCACCTTACTAGTATGAGAATTAATTACCAGTTACTGCTGTGTCTTTGAGCTTCACTGGCTATCAATTACTGCACATTTGGTCATGTATAAAACAATGCTCACTCTCCAAACACATAATACAAGCAAACAAGTTTCGGTAAGAGAAGAGCGTTGAGAGATTGAGTTCTTGCTTCGATGGCTCACGATGAGGATAGGGCTTATCTTTAGTCAGCTCCAAGTAAGAGCCTTGGTGTAGTGGTGGGGTCTTGTGGTTTTGCTAGAAGAAAGCTGTAGTGCTAGCATCTTCTTCTTACCACAACCACAAGTCGTCCCAAATGAGTGGTTGTGCACTTTTTCATGTTCTCATGGATGATAGATGGTGATGGGATGCTTAATTGGATGAGCATGTATCTTGGACCTGCATGGAAATATGGACCACAAAACTTTCACTAGGTTCTAATTATAATTGCACCAAAAAAGAACCGGATAGTGTAACTTGATTCCTTAAAGGGTGGCGCCCACGACTTGAAGCATGTTGTAAATTTACTCGACATGTCATTCAATATCTACAAAGCTCTTGGAGGGCCACACAAGGACTCGTCGTAGCTGAAGCATGTTTATAACTTTTCGGTATCCACTAGTACACAATAATCACATATCATACTCCGCCCTTTGGAACTAATCGATTCAATTTTGCTAGTGCCACCAGCAACCAAAGGGCCGAAACCTGTGTGGATTCTACGTTTGGCACAATATGCAACTCCTTATCGGTGCAAAGAAGACCAATTTTCTGGAGGTTTGTCAATCTTACAATATTTTTTTTGTATTTTTGAATTCATATATATGCAAGAATTTAGTTTTCCCATCAACAGGCCTAGAAATGCGCTGAATCCATGTTGGAACATACCGATATGTTAGGAATTTGAGGATAACTCTATGCCTTCTTGCTATGTGACGTCATAAATCCAGAAGGCCAGTGCCACTCAGGCTGACCTGATGAATTGTGAATTTGTTAGTTACCACTTGGGTTAACTTGTGAACCTTGTGCTATGAATTGTAGTTAGAGTTGTAAAAAGGCCGAGCTCGAGCGGGCTTGGGGCTCCCAGGCTCGAGCACGGTAAGGCTCGAGCCAAGATCGAGTTGGGGTTCGAGCCTTGATCGAAGCTCAAGTAGGCTTGAACTCGGCTCGAGTAAGCTCGGTAAGCATGATAAGCTCGAATAAGCTTGGTAGGCTCGCATAAGCTCGGTAACAAGCTCAGGTAAGCTCGGTAAGCCCATTTAAGAAAAGGAATGGGGCACTATGGTGCCTGGGCACCATGATTTCAAATGCATAATTTTACGTCAAATTGATATTATTTTTCAAAAATTTCAGTTTTATAGTATACACCCATCTATTATAATTCAAATAAAACACATAACTTTGAAAAAATATACTCGAATTCGAAGATTTAAACGAATTTAGATCACATGCTTTGCTGATTTATATATATAATCAGCACATACCTACAATCAAACTGCCATCAAAAAAGAAAACACTAGTTTGAATTGTATAGCCCAGTTAAACACCAGCTGGAGTCTCTGGACTAGTCCTTATCTCTCATCTTCCGCACGACAACGACGCAGGTATCTCCTCGGCGCCTCCCCTAGGCTAGGGTTCTCGCCTTCTCCTGCCTGTGAAATCTTTGCCCCTCGGCTACCAAGATTTGATCTCCTCTCCTCTTCTCTGCTAGGGTTTCCTGGTGTACGATCTTGGATCTAGGTTCCAACGGATCCGTCTTGGTGAGGAAGATGAGGCCCGTGTTCGTGGGGAACCTGGACTACGACACTCGCCACGCAGAGCTCGACCGCCTCTTCTACCACTGTAGTAGGATCGAGCGCATGTTATGACCTCAAAAGGAAATCCGAAAAACAAATAGCAAGAAAGAAGAATTTGCAAGTAAGAAATCTCAAAGAATAGAAATTAACAAGAAACGATGAACATTTTATTGCAAAAATAAGGAAAGTAACTGGTATGATAAACATGAGCTCTTTCATGCTGTCCGAGTACAAGCCCTTGCTGCTTATATACTGCAACCAAATACAAAAGTAACAGGGTTTTTACCCGAGGATCAGTAACAGAGAAAAGTTAAACGGTGAACAGTAAAGACTAGATTGCTTATCAACCGTAGGATCTAATGTAAACGTCATCTTGACATCCTGGCCTTCGGATCTTCATATTCGCCACAGACAGCTTCAAGTCCATCCGATGAAACTAATCGAAGGGGGCAAGATGTGATCTCAGCCATCCGTTAACTGAATTGTTCTTCAGTTCAAAAGCTCAGTCCTCACTTCTTCAGGTCCTGACAGTGCATCGATATGAAGTCAAGTCTGCTCTTCGCATGTCTTCCCTTCTCTTGTTTCCCTCCTCTGTCATCTTCTCTTCTGTTATACTCTGTGTTTTCGAATTCGATTTGATTCACATGTGCCCCCAATCAGTTCATCACTCGAGAGTCGAGTTCTTGATTTCTAAGTTTCTTGGGTTAAAGGGAAGAGATGAAATTAATGGCAGATTCGTAGATGTGGCGTAATTGTCGTTGCTAATATCCATCCTCCGCAATGTAGCAATGGAGTATTAACTAGTTTGATTGATTAGTGAATAATAACCGTGGATATAAATTGGTTGCGTAGGATTATTTTTATGTTGTGCATGTTTCGTGGCACTTAACCCTAAAATCTGCCAAGAATCTGGATATAAATTGTATTAATATGCGATTTGAACAATTAGGATGTCTAGCTTCACTTATCTCTATCAACTGTGCGTGTCTAACATCGTTGGCGGCACCCCAAACTGTGAAACCAGACATTTGACCTCCTGAACTTTGCAATCCGGTTCAAATAACACCTTAACCCCGGTTTGGCATAGTTGTATTGCCCGCATGGCGTGATGAGTGGGTGGTTTTACCACGTAGGATGACACGATGGGCAAGTTTAGGTCAATAATAGGTGGAGCTTTTAGGGGTTTCTCTTCTAAATCAAAATATAGAGGGCGAGAGCTGCAGGGACCAACGGCCATAGAAGCATGATTGCGAGCTCGACGGGAGAGAAACACATGTGAGCCCCACCTGTCATTGACTTAACTTGCTAGTGTGCCATCCTACATGGCATCCCACTATATATATATATATATATATAGTTTCTTGGTCTGTCCCCGCGCCACATCGCCCCGCTCGTTCGAACCGTTCGATCGTGAGTTTGAACGGTCCAGATTGACTCTCTCGGACAATAGGTTTAAAAGAAAATCATCATCTCCACTCATGCCACAAGGGTCGTGTGGCGCAGTGGTGAGACTGCTCCCTCGCGCCCCCGCGACGCGGGTTCGAGCGCGCGCTCCGCTCGCGCGCAAGTATCTTTCCCGCGTGACGCGTGGCATGCTAGCGCGGGGGTCCAAGTTTTTTGCAAAAAGACCCCTACAGGTTCACGGAATTGCATACGGATCCTTTTTTTAAGAAAAAAAATCCTTTTCGTGTAAAAGCCCTCTGAAAATCCCTTTTTACGTAAAGAACCTTTACCCGTTTATTTTCTTTTTTTAAGGTAAACGCCCCATTTTTACTGGTGCAGCAACGCCGGACCCAATTTCCTAGTTCATCCTATCCCCTGGCTAAACCCGACTCCCCAGCCCATTCCTCTCCCCTCTATTCCAAACCACCATGGAGACTCTCACTCCCTCGAACCATCGATCCCCAAATCACCATGGCTCAGTGGCCCCTGGCCATGAGGGTGCTCCACAGCTACAATGATTTTTTGGATGAATTATCTGACAATTAACCTTGGGGTGTAGACGGAAACACATCTTTGCACTACTCTGATGGTGTTAAAGCATCTCCAGCAAAGCTCCTAAACCAGCTCCTAAACCGTAAAATATGGAGTGTATTAAAAAAACAAATCTAGCAGGGCCCCAACTCAAGCCCCTAAAATTAGGAGGCCCATAAATTTGCCTCTTCAGCCTCAAAATTAGGAGGCCCCAACTCAAGCCCCTAAAATTAAGAGGCCCCTAAATTTGCCTCCTCAGCCCCAAAATTAGGAGGCCCCAACTCAAGCCCCTAAAATTATAAGGCCCTTAAATACACCAGGAGATTGAAGACAGTGTAATACATGAGAGGCTTCGAGATGATCTTATTGAGCATTTGTGGGCAATTCACAGCGCTTCGTAGTTTGATTCATTGTTCGGAGTTTCTATTTATCTATTTATCATGTTTTGAAAATTTTAAATTTAAGTTTGAAATATCATGTTGTTAAATTGTAAATGTTAATATGCTTATTTTTTATGTATTACAAATATTTTTTTATTGAATTTTAGTGGTGTCAAATGAAGATTATACATAGCAGATATGTCAAAATAGAAGAAAAAAGTAAAATAAAGGCTGAGATTTAGGGGTTGTTAATGGACTTGTGCTCTGAAAACAGAACCCCAAAAAATAAGGGGAGTCCCTAAATCCAAAATAGGGGCTTTATTTTAGGGGCCTTTGCTGGAGATGCTCTTAGGAGAAATCTTTTTTCGGTTACTACAGATCAATAATTGACGGCGCTATGTTCGAACACTTTCAACACAGTAAAACCGATGAAGGGATTTTTTAAAATAATACTTTTTTAAAATGAATTGCGGTATTAATACACGGAAAACAAAAATTGCAAAAATATCACCTATTCGCCAAACGGTATGGCAAAATAGCTATTTTCGCCGAACGGTACGACGAAATAGCTATTTTCGACAAACAATGTAACGACCACTACTTAATTGCGCAGTTAACAGTCGGCCATCAGAGTTTAGGGGAAAGAAGCTATTTTCGCCGAACCGTATGGCGACAATAGCTATTTTCGTCGTACCGTATGGCGAGAATTCTATTTTCGCCAAACGGTTTGGCGATAATACCCTTGTTTCCCGTGGAATTTATCATCTAACGGTTAACTGCGTAATTAGACATTTGTCGTCACACTATTTAGTGAAAATAGCTATTTCGCCGTACCGTTCGGCGAAAATAGTTACTTCGCCGTACCATTTGGCGAATAGATGTTATTTTTGCAATTTTTGTTTTCGGTGTATTAATACCGTAATATATTTTTTTTAAAAAAAATTATTTTAAAAAAAATCCCGATGAAATTCCAACACGCTATGTTTTTCAGCAAACTAAACCTGGTAGATTCAGAGCTAACTGTGCAGTGGAAGGGTGCAGATGGAGGATCCATGCTTCAACATTACATGTTTGTCGTGTATTTCAAGTCAAGATCCATGTTCCTGACCATGAGTCCATGACTGTCCTAGTACCAGAAAAAGTGACAAGGTAAAGAGTGCATCCAAGCCATGGATACCAGAAAAGGTAATATTATTATTGTTGTAGTTGTTGTTTCTTCTCGATGTACAGAACAAATTCTGTTGATCGAGATATATATCGGACTCGAAACTTAAATTGAGCACATAGTAAGGAGTAAATGGGAAGTGTAAGAATCACAACTACTCTATCCAATTATAAATATACATATTGTTTTAAAATATGTGCATTTAAATTTTTGAAACTTCAGCTCTCAATAACTTTTAAAATATTTATGTTGGATATATTACAATTATATATGCGGATTTGTCTCGAAAAATACTTTCATAATATCATAATTTTATTGAGTTTTATAAATATATCATAACAGAAATTAGTGACCAGAGTGACGTCTTAGAGATCATGTATCCAAAATGACACGTTTTTACGACCACACGAGTAGATGCGCAGCGGACCCGTCCATGGACCCGACGTTAGGGTTCACCTTATCAGGCTGGTGAACTAATTCGAAAACATGTTATTCCAGAGTTGGAAATTTTTATCAGGCTTCATCCTCACGGACCGAAAATGGAAGGCCGTTTTCTTTCTCCGTTTTGCCCGGAAAAAATATTTTCGTGATCCGTTTTTTTCTCCAAAGCCGTTTTCAAGAAAAAATGGAAATTCGTTTTCCGTCCGTCGTTTCTCCGTTTTTACGTGTTTTTCCTCGCTTTTCCCAGTGAAAAATCAAGGGAAATAATGTTTTCCCAGCTCGATCTCTTATATTACCCGGTAAACGCATGGGGTGTTAAACTCGGCATCTATAATTTTTTTGGAACTCAAAATCTAATATTGTCTAGAGCGATCTCTAATATTTTTCGACAGTGTATTATCTTGGATATTCCTACCTTTTTTCAGGAATAAAAACTTGAATCAAATTTTGCGCGGCGCGGCGGAGTGCGCAAATCTACCTAGTTACTCTGATGGTATTAGGAGAAATCTTTTTTCTGTTACTACAGATCAATAATTGACGGCGCTATGTTCGAACACTTTCAACACGGTAAAACCGATGAAGGGATTTTTTTAAAACAATACTTTTTTAAATGAATTGCGGCATTAATACGCGGAAAACAAAAATTGCAAAAAATATCACCTATTCGCCAAACGGTACGACGAAATAATTATTTTCGCCGAACGGTACGACGAAATAGCTATTTTCACCAAACAGTGTGGCGACCACTGCTTAATTACGCAGTTAACAGTCGGCCATCAGAGTTTAGGGGAAAGAAGCTATTTTCGCTGAACTGTATGGTAACAATAGCTATTTTCGCCGAACCGTATGGCGATAATAGTTATTTTCGTCGTACCGTATGGCGACAACTCTATTTTCGCCAAACGGTTCGGCGATAATACCCTCGTTTCCTGTGGAATTTATCACCTAACGGTTAACTGCGTAATTAGGCATTTGTCGCCACACTGTTTGGTGAAAATAGCTATTTCGCCGTACCGTTTGGCGAATAGGCATTATTTTTGCAATTTTTATTTTCGGCGTATTAATACCGTAATACATTTTTAAAAAGTATTATTTTTTAAAAAAAATCCCGGTGAAGTTCCAACACGCTATGTTTGAATACTTTCAGCAAAACTAAACCTGGTAGATTCAGATCTAACTGTGCAGTGGAAGGGTGCAGATGGAGGATCCATGCTTCAACCTTCCAGGATAATGTGACTATGCAGGTTTGTAAAAAAATTTCTGTGATATTGAAGGTTTGTTTGTTTCTTGTATCAAGTAAACATTACATGTTTGTCGTGTATTTCAAGTCAAGATCCATGTTCCTGACCATGACTGTCCTAGTACCAGAAAAAGTGAGAAGGTAAAGAGTGCATCCAAGCCATGGATACCAGAAAAGGTGATATTATTATTATTGTTGTTGTTGTTGTTTCTTCTCGATGTACAGAACAAATTCTGTTGATCGAGATATATATCGGACTCGAAACTTAAATTGAGCACATAGTAAGGAGTAAATGGGAAGTGTAAGAATCACAACTACTCTATCCAATTATAAATATACATATTGTTTTAAAATATGTGCATTTAAATTTTTGAAACTTCAGCTCTCAATAACTTTTAAAATATTTATGTTGGATATATTACAATTATATATGCGGATTTGTCTCGAAAAATACTTTCATAATATCATAATTTTATTGAGTTTTATAAATATCTTAACTATTATAAGAATGAGTTGGTGGTGATGGTGAGTCTGCCAGGCCTTGGGTCAAAACAGCAGGGGCCCAAAAGAAGGAGTTTACTCTGTCTATATGGATCGTCCACAGTACGCATACGGCCCAACACTTCAGCCCATTTCCCACACCTGCGTTTCTTCCGGCTCCCCTCCTCGCCTGCCTCGCCCCACGAAGCCGTCCAACAACCGCTCCTCGCTAGGAACCGCTCTCCTCCCCTCCTTCCTGTTTGCCTTGCATTGCCGTGCTGCGCCGCCTCAACCGCTCCTCCCCACACCCTCGGCGTGCACATCAGCTTCGTCTGCTCCGTCACCATGGACTCATGGACCGAGGCGCTACTCCGCAATATGGAGGCTGGGGGAACGACCGCCTCAACGCCTTCCTCACCGTGTGGCGTGTGCCCAAGGAGACGCCCCACGTCGCCAAGTACAGCTCTAACGCCACCGCTGCCCAAGGATACGCCCGGATCTAGCGGGTCCGCCCCTTCCCGCCTCAGGCACGAGCAGCGGCACCTGAAGCCATCCAAATTCTACTCCTCTGGGAGTCGAATCCACACGGAAGGATGCACCGGACGCCCCAAATCTTGAGTTTCAGGTAAAATCCATGGCTCCGAGCTTCCCAGGTCTCGTCTGGAGATTTCTTGCATCCTGGTCGCTGCATTTGAGTTATAATCTCCTTGCTGTTGATCGAAATTCGATCTTGGTAGCCGCTGCAAGATCCTGTATCGATTGATGCCTCTGTGACAGATTTTTTTCTTCCCACACTAGATCTGCATGCCTTGGTTACATGGGTGGGTGATGGGTCCAAGAAGCGTGGTTCCCGTTTATGAAGTATGGATTGGGGATTTCCTTTTGTTTCTTTGCACAACTTCAACCTACTGCTGTTAATTTTGTTCTCCATGGCCTGTGTTACGACGCATTGTGCAGCTAGCGTCAACCATTCATCATGTAAATTTGGAAATTTTTGGCATTGTTTTTTGATATCAAGAAACTGGTGGCTGGTGGGATTGTGATATCACTGATATGTGAATTGTGTATTTACTATACTATGCTTTTCATTACAATTATTTTGGGGAAAAGCGTCCGTTGGTGTTGTTTCTACGTTATTTATTCGCATTTAGGCTATGCTTTTTGTGCACATTGTCATCTTGTATTCTGCTTTTTTTTCTTGTTACTCCATGATACTAATATACATTAGAATGCCAATTGCCAAAGATGCTAAATTGTAAGAAAAATGGCAATGGAAATTTCACAGTCGAAGGATGTAGCGAGGATAACATATATTTTATACGCCCGCTCTTTGTGGTGTTGATAATGCGATATACTGTTTTGCTCCTCCTCCAGCCGCCAGAGATTTCCGTCAGCCTCTCGCGACCCATGTACTCCCGTCAGCCGACGAGCTAAAGATGCAACCCTCCTCCCCGTCCCCCCGCTCCATCCAAGATCAGCGCCGCTGCTGCGGGTTCCTCTCTTCGTTCCTCCATCCGGTGACCCACCACTCCATCCTGACACTGCCGTTCTCATAAGGTATTGCTGCTAATAAAAGAATGGTGTTCGTGTGGTGCAGGCTTGCCTGAGGAAAAAAAGGCTTGTTTCTTATTTGCACTGCACTGCAGGCTTGCCTGAGGGAAATCCATGCTTCGCTCTTAAGGAAGCATCTACATCGCCTAGAGCATCCTGACGCTGTTGAACAAGTTGTTGATGCTGAGGAAGAATTTGACGCTAGAGAGGACGAGGCGGTGCATGATGCTGATGAAGGTTTAGATTTACTTCTGATTATTCAACAAACCATTTTTCTGATATAATTCTTATGGATATATGATACCTGTTTTATGTGTAGATGATAAACGATATTCACCGGAACCTATAGTTGAGCAAACTGGGAGCCATCTGGACGAAGAAGCTGGCTCCTTCTCTGCTGAGCTAATGCACGACAATGAAGATGAAGATGCAATTGATCCTGAAGAGGACCAGACAGAACTGGTATTGAGTCATGTTTCCTGCTGCATTTTGCCAGAATAGTATTAGTTATTTTTTTAGTGCAGCTAGCTTGTTATTAGATTATCAAATACGACTTGATAGTAATTGAGCACCGTACTGTGCAACAAGGGAAGTTAATCAACATCCCTAAGATTGATACACTTGCAATTAGAGCCTTTAAGCATTTGAAGGCCTTCATGCACGTTTACTCTAAAAGGGGCCTTTATTTTCATTCCGAGGACACTTGTCTAGGCTCATTGGAGTCTATATGCAAATAATTGGGGGGAAATGTTTTCTCAATTTGGCATTACATCAGTAGGGCAAATTTCATGGGTTGATCGTACATTTCAAATGAGGTTGGCAAGTCACAGATATGTTATGTGCTTTGAATTAATCTCCAGGATCGAAAACGTGAAGCTATAGTTATCGAGCATCAAAGGAAAGTTAAGGAGGCAATGGCAGCTAAGGCGCAAGTACCCGATGAGATGGAGATGAAAGCAATGAAAGCGATGGGAGCTATGGAGGAAGGGGATGCAGTATTTGGTGCAGGTGCGGAAGTAAACCTGGATTCACAGGTTCGTATCATTTGCCATCTGGACACAAACAATACTGTAGTTTTTTATTATCTTATGTATATAGGAATGATGCCATTATCTTGCCTTCTGAACATAACATTAACTTTGTATCTACTTTGCCAATATTCTTTTCGCATGCTGGATTTACTTGTGGTCAGGATTACAAGTTCATTTATCTAAAGCTATATTTTGTACTATGGATGCAACCTGCTTTTTATACATACTAGAAGCTTAACTTATCAACTTACGTGCATTGAAGTACTATCAATGAACCTCCACTCACGTTCTCATCTGGTTGCTTATGGAAATATGCCTTCTTAATGCGGTCACAGGTCTACTGGTGGCATGTCAAGTACCGACCAAGAAAACCAAAATACTTCAATCGGGTGCATACTGGATATGAGTGGAACAAATACAACCAGACTCATTATGACCACGACAACCCACCGCCTAAAATTGTCCAGGGTTACAAGTTCAATATATTTTACCCTGATCACGTGGATAAATCAAAAGCGCCGACATATCCTTATGCAGCTTAGATTTTTTTTTCGTTTTTAGTGTTATTGGAGCATAGCAATCAAGCTGGTAGTGTTTCATCCAGATTTTGGTGTGCTTGCTACCTTCACAAGAATGAATATTGTGTTGCATTACAAATTCAAAGGCCGTCCATGTGTTGCATCGTATGCCTTCTCTGTGTGATTTTCTTCGAACGAACAAAAGAAAGAGGCAATCTTATGTGTTTTCTGTTTGGCTTGTGATCGGTTTTGTGCTAACCATTATTGTTGTCCTGGTAAGCTCTATTACGCCTGTATTGACACTGTCCGTAAACATATGCCAATAGTAAAATTTTTGTTTTCTTGGAATGCATTGGGAAAGGAAGATGAAATGTTTTCCGGTGGTTTTTGCTTCCATGAAAACTTGTGTTTTTTAGCAAGTGGAGTTGTAAACAGATGCAAAGTTGCCATGTGAAGTCTATTTGGTTCTGGAATCTAGACACCATTTTTTATCTAGAGAATACAACCATGTGATTTGAAAGCTCCTCTCCTGCAAATAATACCTCTTGCAAGGAAGCACAAAAGTAATCCATTGCAATAAAACAGATGCTCGCCTTGCAAACAATGGCCTTCCTCTCCAGCTTCAAAAGCTGCCTTGCAGTGTCAACTTTGAGACTTTGAGATTCACCCAACAAATTGAGGCTCTTGGTAGAAAACTTCTCTCTACCCTTTAGAGAAGTGGGCAATTTGTTGTGCTCCACTTACACTATGAAATGGATGTGCTCTTCTTTTTAGGCTGCATACATGGTTGTTTTGTTGAAGAAACTAAGGAGCTCATTAGAATGAGGTTTGTCTTTTGCATTACAATTTATTACTTACATGTTGTGTTGCTTTGCTGCTTCAATAGATATAAACTAATTTGTTTCGAAGTACAAAAATGCATATCCTTGCTGGAAAGAAAAGGAGATTGATTTTGAGATGAAGAGGCTTCAGGGAATTTATGTGTCAAAAGGAAATATCATTGTTTGTGTCAATTTTGGAGATCCGTTGCAACGCACGGGCACCTTACTAGTATCATAACAGAAATTAGTGACCAGAGTGACGTCTCAGAGATTACGTATCCAAAATGACACGTTTTTACGACCACAGGAGTAGATGCGCAGCGGACCCGTCCATGGACCCGACGTCAGGGTTCACCTTATCAGGCTAGTGAACTAATTCGAAAACATGTTATTCCAGAGTTGGAAATTTTTATCAGGCTTCATCCTCACGGACCGAAAATCGAGCGGGGCCGCGCAATTTAGGCTGTACAAATATTAAAGCACGAACAAAGGATAGACGTTGATTACCTACTATTTCGATTGCTTCAAGATTTGTACAATTTTTTTTCAAGATTTGTACAATTTTTGTTGGGAGGGAAGGCATACTCATATATATGAGAAGCAATTAGTGCTCAAATTTTAAATAGCCAATTAGTACGTGGCCTAGCTCCTTGTACAAATTAATCAACATAGCCAGCTAGTGATCGATCGATCGATAAGCTTAATTATCTTCTGTTTACCGCATAGTATATGCGCAATTAAGAAATCAAACACAGAGGTCGACATTCATTAATGGAGATGTTGGCAGGTACATATCACGACCAGCTGATGCCCGATCGAAGACGCGATAACAGTGAAGTGATGACGGGAGGAACATGCATAGATGCATGTAGAGTAAAACGTACGTAGATCGAGTGCATGCAAATGCACGTGGCCATGTCTATTTGGGCGGGAACTTGGACTTGATGGACTCGACGAGGTTGTCGTCGATCTGGAACGTCCGGGCCAGCACGTCGGCCTGCAGCGGCGGCGAGGCGCCGAAGAGCGCGTCGGCGATGGACAGCGTGGCCTGCGTCTGGCTGCTGAACGCCGCGACGGCGACGGCGGTGGACTTGTCGCAGCTGTTCTTCTGGAAGTGGAGGAGGCCGCGCGGGAAGACGAACACCTCGCCCTCGCGGACGGTCCGGGCGAAGAGCTTGTTGGCGGTGGTGACGAAGCCGACGTCGAGGGAGCCCTCCAGCACGAAGAGCATCTCGGTGGCGCGCGGGTGGGTGTGCGGCCGGTTCAGCCCCTGCGGCGCGTACTCGATCCGCGCCATGGACAGGCCCAGCGTGTTGAGCCCCGGGAGCTTATCCACGTCCGCCGCCGTCGTCACCACCACGGACGACCCCGCCGCGCTTCTGTTCGTGTTCGCCGCCGTCAGCCCGTCGAAGAAGAAGTCGTTCACCGTCACGTTCTCCGGCCGCTTGCACGGGAACCCGTTCAGCCGCAATGCTGCGTGTGCAAATTAGTAAGCAATTAGCTTCATGTATAAGCGGCGCCATCAGATCAGAATGGTGTCGACGATCTACTTACGGCCCTGGAGGGATTTGTAATCGGCGACGCAGATGTCCTGGAGCATGTCGGGGTCGCCGGCCAGCGTGGGGGCGGCGAGCGCCAGGAGGGCGACGGCCATGGAGGCGAGGCCGAGGGCACTGCAGGCTGCCATGCTTAAGCTTAATTGGCTCAACACGCAACTAGCTAGCTTGAACTGGTTTGGCTATAGCTGATCAGTTCGATGGTATTTATAGGGCCCGGCCGGTGCGTAGCCAGCTAGCTAGCTTGATGAACTATTGACTGACGAGCAATGCCTACACGATTTCCTTCTCGATACAAGTTGCACAGATCTTAAACCAAGTAATTAAAGGGATAAGTAACCGGTGCGGGCGTTCGATTTCTTCGGTTTTCTCGGTTCAATTCATTCGATAAAAAATATTTCGATGGCCGCTGAATTAATCAAACAAAAAATAATAAACCGATCTAGTTAACCACGCACTAATTCGATTTGGTTAATTCGGTATCAAATTAATACGCAGGTATCACCGAACAAGCACCGAGGGCCGAATTATAAACCAATAATTCAGCAACGACGTTGTGCCCACCCCTAGACTCTTACATGCATGCAGCTAGCTAGCTTCGATCGGTTGTCAATATCCGTTCGTCTCTTGCTCGTGTCATTTTGCCAAGAGAGATATACTCCACATATAGAAATTGCGAGGCTTGGTTAGGCCCTGTTTGGTAGAGCTCTAGATCCCAGCTTCACCTCAAAGCTGAAACTTGTAGACTGAAATAAAGTGACTTAAGTTTATAATTTTATTCTAAAATGTAAACAAGATGACCCACCTAAACACTCTTAATATACCCATATATAACTCCAGCTCCATGAATCTGGTGAAGCTAGGAATACCTAGCTCCACCAACTCCCAGAATTTGGTGGAGCTAGAGCTGTGCCAAACACCCCTTAATTAAGGTTGTGCAGGTGAATTGGTGCTATGTACGGAGCAGCGCTACCTACCTTCTATTCTACCAACCTGCATTATATATATATATATGCTCTCAAACAAACCATATATAGTTGTACGAGTCCCATGAACTAATTAATAAAGTCGTATATATGTTGGTTAGCTACTATATATATTTGTCCACATATATCGCGATCTACTCATATGTCCCATGCGACCTGTCGGGTTGCTGCTGCTTTTACCTGCATGTCGTCCCGGGTAAATTAATCTCTACCGGTAACGCCGAAGCCAACAGCTACGGATCGATATATCGTACGAAGAAAAAGAAACTATATGTATATGGATGTATATGTTGGAAGTAGGAGTATGTACTCCCGGGTACTTATACGTACTCTCATCGTCTTATGCGTTAGCCGGTCAACGGAGTACGTACGATATATCGAGCCCGCGTACGTATTCGCTGATCAGTGTGATACTCATTTTCGTCCGTTGACTAGGTTAACGTGGCCAACTAACTAGTAAATATGTTTGTACTGTACATTTTTTTTTCTTTGATTTAATTAGCTGTAACTTTTTACTGATAGTTCTTATATTCACGAGCGGTTTTCAACGTTGGCTTACCGACGATGGTAGCAGCATAATGATATAGGTCTCGCCGCTGAACATCATATGAATGGGATTTCACTGCCGAATGAACACTAAATTACTTAGGCCCCGTTTGGTACGGTTCCAGATTCTAATAGAAACGGAAACGGTTTCAGATTTTTAGTAGAAACGTTTCAGGTAGAATCAGAATCACTGTCTGGAAACCGTTTGGTACGGTTCCAGATTCTAGTAGAAACGGGGTTGAGGGTGATTCAACCACGGTATGGAAAAAGAAGAAACGTTCCGAGGAGAATCGTTTCAAGTTTTAAATTTGCTTGGGTTTCTCCTGATTCTAATAAAGCAATTTCGGTTCGAGTTGCCAAACGGGGCCTTAATGTCTTGCAAGGTTTCACTACTGCACGTACTCTACAGTCTACTGGACAATCGTACCGGAGGGTTCGGCGGTAGTCTGTAGAATCTGTACGGTAGTAAAATCTTACGACATTATATTTTAATCACTTGCCGTACATATAGATCTAGTGTAAAAGCAGGAGCCAATGAGGGCTGACCCTTGTTTCCATTATAAAGCACTGCCAGTGTCTCTCGCTTTTGATGGCAGAGATCCGGTGCAAGCGGCAGGGGCCAATCGCGGCCGATCCCTTGGTTTCGAAGCGAGAGCTAGCTAATGGCGACAAAGGAGGTCAGGTCGAGCCAGAGGCGCCGGCCGGGCCACCGACCGCGCACACGCAGCTAGCCACGCATGCGGCCCCGACGGACGGACGGACGGAGCAAATTGACAATAAATCGCAGGTGGGCGTGCGCCGCCGTGGTCGTTTCTTGCGCGGTGGCCTGGCTGCGCCGGCGGCGCGGCGTAGGCTCTTGCCATGGGTTGCGGCGGCGAGCATTAGTTGCGCCGTCGTGGAAGCTAGAGCTAGCTAGGGACGGACGGACGGACGGACGTCTTGGTCGGCGAGATGGGCGGCGAGCGTACGTTGTGGTCCCGTGCACGGACGGAGCGAGGGCGCGTTCCGGCCAAGGTACGGCGGTGCGTCGGACGGTGCGTGCCCGGGGAGAGAGGGCGCCGACGGTCTACCTTTCGGAGAATCGGGTTCTCTACCGCTACAATCCAGAGTCGGTCTAATTTTAGAGAATCCAATGCAAAAACAAACCGACACAGCAATAAAACTAGCCTATATAATAACTATCTCTACTTCCAACATATAATTAGCTAGGCATTCAACACTAACATCATCTTTGTGGCTATTGGCAAAACACTAACCTAGCTCAACACTAGCAGCCCTGATTGGCACAGCTCACACTCTAGTTTCTTAGCCTCAGATCTCAGATTCTCAGTGGAGTTGATTCTTTGAGAATTTGGAGCTGTCCGTGGGAGTGTTTGGCTAGAAGGCTGACTCCATATTCTAGAATGGGAGGATGGCTTTCAGCAATACCCTTGATTTTCTCACCTGTTCATTATTTTGTATGTATTAGTAGCTGATGTGAGCTTTAATTTTATAGTATATTACAAATTCAACATGACACGCATGAAAATCAAAATGAGCATAACATACCATAAGGTTCTAATGCAATACGGTGCCGATACTAGTACATCATGAGCATATCATGCATGGGCCAGGTCAGGAAACGACATATACCATCCTATATTGTCGTTGACGACCATCCCAGGACATTTGCCATGTGTCTGCAAAATTATAACAGTACTGTAGTGTACAGCTAAGCCTAACTAAAGAATTCATCGGAGAACAGCAACAGCACATATATGATATATCCTACCTTCTTTACATAAATAACGGCCGATTAGACAAGCAACCACCACCACCAACACACCATGTATTTACATCCTTTCCTTCGTCTGAATCAAGTACGGCAGTCTGGTCTCAAAGCAATGGAATCAAGTACCACCAGCACACCCTGCATTTCCTCCTTCCAGCACCCAATACAGCTCAAAGCAAATAGCCTCTGTTCTTCAAATCTTGAATTCGCTACAAATAGTCAAGGACCAGGGAGTGTTTAATTCACGTTCACCGCTCTAGTCGCCCGATGAACAACGGGCGACAGGAGGTTGTTGGAGTCTCTGTCGCCCGATGAACGGGCGACAGTAACAGAGAGCGATAATAAAAATCGCCGCGCGGCGCTGTGGTCATTTGAGCCAGCCGAGTCGATTCTAAATAGAGAAAGAAAAAGAGGAGGGAGGAGAGAAAAAGAGACGGACTGCGCGACGAGTTTCAGATAATTGCTCGTTGTTTAATTTTTGTAGTGGTAAATTATGGTATGGTAGAGTAGAATTAATTTTAGATCTAAGTACATTTAGAGATTACGGATAGATCTAGCGAATATAGATGTTTTATACCGATACAAGCATGTCCATATCCATATATATATATATATATATATATATATATATATATATATATATATATTTATTTATTTATTTCTTAGGAATGTAATTGGATAGATCTAGCGAATGTAGTTAGATGTAGGTAGAGTAGAAATTATTTGTAGGGAATGTAGTTAGAGTAGAAATTATTTCGTTGTTTAATTTTTTTAGCAATAAATTATGGTTGAGTAGAAATAATTTTAGAAATAATTGTTTGTAGGGAATGTAGTTAGATCTAACTACTTTAGAGGTTACGGATAGATCCAGCGAATGTATATGTTTTATGCCGATACAAGTACGTCCATATATATATTCATTTCTTAGGAATGTAGTTGGATAGATCTAGTAAATGTAGTTAGATGTAGGTAGAGTAGAAATTATTTGTAGGGAATGTAGTTAGAGTAGAAATTATTTCATTATTTAATTTTTTAGCAGTAAATTATGGTTGAGTAGAAATAATTAGTTGTAGGGAATGTAGTTAATTAGATCTACTACTTTAGAGGTTACGGGTAGATTGTGAGACCCCGAATCAGCTACTCGGAATCTCATGTGTATTTCTGTACTAGTCCCAGATTAGTTGCTAGTACACACGGTCAGACAGTGAAGAATCATTACCGAACAGAACGAAATAATAACATAAATATAAAGTACCAACCACATGGCTATTTATTACATAGCATGGTCACATGACCAGAGTTCACAGCAGCGGAATAAAAACAACACGTACTAAAAACCCAAATAACTCCACAGGTGACGACTAGGAACGCACGCCTAGTTGTCCTGGTGATCTTCGTCATACTCCTCGGCGTAGAGCTCTCCGTCTTCATTTGCATCCTGGTAGTTTTCTGATAACATTTGTGTAGCATGTGAGTACAAAAGTACTCAGCAAGTCTGAGAAAGTATGCACGTGTAGGGCTTTCCAAGGAAGGCTTATTATGGTTCTTTTGCACAAAGCTGAGTTTCATCAAAGTATACTTAATAGTAATTTTCACAAAGCACATTTTAGCAATTATTTTAACAATTGAATTATTTAATAGTCTAGTGAAGGTTCTTTCCACCAACACCAGTATAAAGGCTCTATCCGCCACATGTTACAAGATTAAGGTAATCCACACATGACTCTATCCGTCATGAATTGAAAACAGGTTCCATCTACCTGGTTGGTTCAACCCGCCAATTAAACATCCGAGAGTTCTAACCACTCCCGAATCCCGAAACATTTATTTTTAGAACCAAAACTGGAGTCTACCAGTATGAAAGCATTCTTCACTTTGCCTTTGACCGTAGGCACGACTATTCGAATAGTTTTAACTCTGCAGAGGTGTACAACTTTACCCACAAGACACGATCTTCTCTTGTTGCCATGCAATTAACACACTTCCTTTGGTGTGTCGGCAGAGAGACCATGACAAGGCCTTTACAATGTATACGCCTAACCTGACTACACCCGCTGAGGTTTCACCGCTGTTAGGGTTCTCTCTACCCAGTACAGAAGCCCCCTCTTGTGCCGTGTGGGAAAATACGACTCGCCTCCATCTGGCACCCACATTCTACCAACTGGTGAGTCTAAGTTAGGTTTCTACAAATTATTTGGCCAGGTCGTACCCATTATAGACATGTAGTTGTACGGTGATGCTTAGAATAGACAGTCATAAGCGTCGGTCCTTAGTTGACTTGGGGCGGTACTTGCGCAATGAAACTAGTGTTCCAACCGCACCCGCCCGACATTCCATTCCGCCCAAGTCCAAACCATTTTTTCATTTTATTTTTATTTTATAAAAACAGTAGCAAATACTTTGCTTAAGTTCTCAAATCATACTTTTTGATATAATCCCACCCGTGGGTCATTTAATCAATTTTGCAACTAAGCATACTACCGTACTAATCCACATATGTCACAATATTATTTATATATGGCATAGCAAAGTGTCCTAGAGTTACAAATAAACATGGATAACAGCAATCAAGGGGATGATAGCAATTTGGAATAACTAACAGTCTATATTTGACATACGATTATAAACATAGCAATGCATGTTATAAAACATTGTAAAACATTTACAAACATGGGGTCGAAATGCATCAAGGAGACTTGCCTTCATTCATGGCGAGAGTCTCGAAACCTTGAAGTTCGGCGGCGAGGTCGGCTGGGTTGGCGGGATCCTCGGCTACGCGCAAAATGGTACAACAAATAAATAACAATAAAATAAATAAAATCTAAAAGTTATAAAATTTATACTGGCAGGTAGATCTTGAGTTTAGATGAATTTAGGAATTTGAATGGAGTGAATCGGAGTTCGGATGAAAAAGATATGAGCGTTCGAAGTTGGAAAATGTTGGAAAAAGAGAAACGAGGGAATATTCCTCAGAATCTTCTTTCGGGCTGATTTTTCTGATTTTTCTTCTCTCTTACACATGGGACCCACTTGTCATACACAAGGGGCTTCTTCCCCAAGCCTTTGGCCATGGAAAACAGAGGGAGCAAAGCTCCTCATGGCGCCGGCGCCAAAGGGTGAACCAGCCGACGGCAAGTGCGTATGAACGGGCCGCCAAGGCGACAAGCCGATGTCGATGAGCGGCAGACGCACGGCGATCGGGCGACGGTCGGCGGGGCGGGCGTGAGGGGGCTAGCTGGTGGCTCGGGCGACGCCGGGGAAGGCCGAGGCAAGGGGGCGGCGTGGGACCAAGACGACGGCAAGCGGCGGCGCTGGCGCCGGGGTAGGGCAATGACGCCGACCGACGGCAGGGACCAGCTGGTCGCAGGGGAGCCGGCGAGCTCGCCGGAGGGGCAGTGACGGCGCCGGCCGGCCGGTTGGCACGCGGCCGAGCAAGGGCAAGGAGCACCCGAACAGAGCAAGCCCCACAATAAAAAATCCCATGAAATTATAGCATGGAATTGCAAATTAAAGTAAGTATCATCTAGAGGACACCTAGGGGAGGCCAAGATTGCGAGGAATTGCGGAATAGATTACCGGAGACGATGAATTCGACGGAAAACGACGGTTCGACCGGCGAGGCTCAAACTCGAAATTTGGATTCAAACCTTGATGAAACCTGAAATTGAGTGAGGGGTTTAGCCCACGGCGTCCATACGCACACAATAGAACAAGCGGAGTCGAGTTTGGCTCACCAGAGCGAGAGATACGACGGCAAGAACGAAGAACAGTGTTTGTCATCAGTTTTCGCAATCTCCCAGATGGTTGAGGTGGAGAGGCAAAGGAAGAGTGATAGCACCGGAAAGAGGACGCCAAGCCGGAGATTTGAGAAGTGGAAGCATGCGATTTGGAGTTGAAACGGCCGAGTCATGAGCAATTGAAGGCGTTTCGGTTTTTGGTGAATGGAGCCGTTTCCGGCGCGATTAAGGATTAAGGATCACCGGGGATGGAATCCTCTCGCCGATATCTTTCCCACGGACCCAGCCATGCAAGATTTGGTGCATTCTTGCGGGAGTTAAGGAAGATTTAAATGGATGGAGCTTGTTGTTCTTTCATGGAACTAAGGCATCGTATGGAGAAGATGCACACACTGTACCTACCGCATGGTGGCCTCCCATTGGTCCAAGGTAAGTGAGAGATAGCGCGCGAGGGATAAAATAGTAAAAAGGGTCTAAAACTCCCGGAAAAATTTCTAAAAATATTAGGGAATATTTGGAACCCCATAAAATTGGTTTCACATAATTTAGATAAAATTTGGAATTTAAAAAATTCCGGGACGAATAAAGAGCTTGTGACGAAAGGCCGCGAGAGATAAAATACCAGAGGGTTTCCAAAAATCTTGGAAAAATCCCCAAAATGTTTTTGGAATAATTGGAACCTAATGTAATAGGTTTCGGGATTTTTGGAACACTTTTGAACTCGGGTGGAATTTTGGGTATGGACCGGAATTCAGAAATTCGACTTTTCGGACGATGAAGGATTGAACTCCAATTTCGGAAGGATAAGGATGCCAGGTTAGTTTAAACATCGAGGAAGAGCCAAATTTTGAATTTAACTAGTTTAAATTAGATTTTATCTGAAGACCGAAATTGGAGATGTTACATAGATCTAGCGAATGTAGATGTTTTATACCGATATAAGTACATCCATATATATATATATATATATATATATATTCATTTCTTAGGAATGTAGTTGGATAGATCTAGCGAATGTAGTTAGATGTAGGTAGATATATATTCTTAGGAATGTAGTTATATTTTCTACAGATAGATCTATATTTTTGTAGCATATAGATATAGTTATGTTAGGTGTCACAGTATTTTTTACGGAAAGTAATTAATTTGTGGGTGAATGAATGGATTCGCAGATATGGCAGAACAAGTTCTATTTAGAATCTATTATGGAGAAGGGGTTTTAATGTATGGTTTGGAGGGTGCGAATCTAAGTAACTTCCAGTATGTGGACAGAAGTTTGAGTAGGGTCGAAGAGCGCACATTTTCTTCTGTGTTGAAGTGGTTGTATTATACTTTTCGGATGGAACAAGAGAAGTGCCAGCTGAAGGTATTTTGCATATGTAGTATGCAAAACGATCCTATTTGTTGGGAGCTAGTTGAGCTGAAGGGAACCGCATCGTAGAGATCATATGTGAGGGGGATAGAGCAACGGGGATGGAATCGGGTACTTTTAGTGCAAGCATATGACAGGGATGGTGCCCCCCAGCATCAGTTGGACGGCGGTGAGTGTAGTCAGCCTCAAAATGAGTTCAGTTTTGGTGACATCAAAATTGGGGGATCTAGCCGTGAGCAATATGTTCAGCAATGCAACGATGACATCATTTGCCAAAGCGGTGAACAAGTTGAATTTGAAGAGGATGATGAAAATGTTGGACAAGAAGCGCGGGGACAAGTAGACGAAGGTGAGTAAATTAATGAAATAACAGCTAGGATAGAAGAGGAAGACCGTGAGTACAGCAGAGCAGAAGTGGAAGACGACAATGAGTCAGATGAGGAAGATGGAGGTACGGAGTCGCTTGTGCCAGCCGAGTGGAGCACGCATCAATTTGATAGGTTGGTTGTCAATGAAAACAATGATATACTTTGGCAATATAGTGACAATAAGGTTAGGCCTAACAGTATGTACCTAACAAAAGAGACTGTGCAGGATGCTGTGAAAGATTGGGCCTTATCAATTTCGCTTTATTTATACATCTAACCTTGAATCGAACTCCTTAGATGTGTCCTACCTTGATTGCTAGCTTTGTATAAGTTGTTGGTATCTACTTGTGCTAGCTTTGAGTAGGAATAGATTCGCATTTAGCCGTAATTCTAATTGATACTTTCTTTGTCCTGATTGAATCGGACATTCTGATTCATTATCGGAAGATCCGATTGAGGATCGGAATTTCTGACCCTTGTATCGAACGTTCTAAGGACTCTTGTTTTCCGCTGCTATTAATTTAAACTAGGGAGGTAAGCGCGCTTTGCCGCGCCAATAGTGATATCGTTGATTTTGGGAACATAGAATGTAAAATAGTTTGAAGATGATATATAATAGAGGACTAACATAATATCATTAATTGAATCAATATTAATATATTTAAGAAGTAATGCGCTGTATTCGAAAGCAGTAAAAATGAAATGGGTAAAAACACTAAACTACACGTTATAAAGCTGAATAATTTGGTAGAGCTGGCCTGTGATGTTAAGCATAACATGAAATCCATGAATAAGAAACGTAGGAATGAGATTAGAGTCCTGCTGTTCATACTGCTACATATATATTATATAGATTAGAGGTACGATATTATAGAGGAGTTAGGCTTTGTGAGAGCCTAAATGTAAGTGTTTCGTGGGTATATATAATGAGCAGGCGAAGGTAGATATCAGAGACGAACAAAAGGTAAGAGTTTTTTAACAGGCTGTAATACAACGGTTGGCAAAAGTTGGGCTAGTTCTGTAAGAGTATCAGCAGTAGCATAACATAACGGTGAGGCAATAGGGTGACGACTATTGTCCATCCCACAACATAACGTTGCAGCACAAAAGATAAAATGTTTAGGGCTGCATATATCACATCATAGTTGCGTTGGTTGTTGGAATATACCGGTGGAATACACTGCAACGAAAGATAAAATGAATAGCAAATTTATAAGGCATGCGAATGAGAATGTTTATAATCAAACTTCGTTTATAATCAATTCTTCCATTGCTATGTCATAAACGAAGTTTGATTGAAATGTGCGTATCCTGAAGAAGCTTATTCACACATGTTCTTCTGTAGGATCCTCAAATAACTTTCTCTTGGTTGAAGACTTTTGCTGAGGAATGGTGGAACTATAAACAACGAGGCAAAAATTCTAACATAATTATAGCAGTTAGGCTTTTGCTAGCAACAAATCCATAATAACGCTAACAAAGATCACCTGCTGACATTTGGAAGATCAGACTGGGGTGTACTGGTTAACGGCAATGGTTGCTCGAAAGCCAATTCCAATATTGGCGACAACTGAATAGCATGAATATTGTAGAACCGTCAGGGAACAGGCATTGTAATAGATGATAACCTGAAAGTATAAATATCTAGTAATGCAGATGGGTGACCTGTTGTATAGGCGGTGTGGACTGACCTGTCACAGCAGATTTGATATCGGTTGTCTGTAACAGGAACCATATTTATTTTGGTAAGAACATATGACATAGCAATGGAAGAATTGATTATGGGTGTTTTATATAAGTGCACAACATAGAATAAGGATAAAAAAACCTGAGGTGTGATGGATCCTTCGTGATCAGGAAGAACATACGAAGAAGGATTGGGTTGTATGCAAATAAAAATCGTCAGTAGTGCGCAAGCATAATTTATGTGCAAGGCTTATGAACAGATATAAAGTAAAATGCTATATAAATATAAAAGCTCATGCTTTCCAAAGGTGGTGGTTTTAATGGATATGGCATTGAAAATAGATATTGATGGATGACCTCGTGAGGTGAGGGTTTCGTTGGACTTTTCGCAGCGAGAGCATTGATTTCTTGTTGGTTTTGCTGGTTGGTTGAGGTAGATGCGGCAATAGGAAGGAGGATCGACATAGAATCAACCTAGTACGATATTTGTAATGCTCGGCGTGTCACAGATACCTTGAGACTATATTGTTTTCCATATAGACGTGTTATTTCTGTAGGTATGAAGGTATCGTCACCTCTAGTAGCTTTAAAAAAAGAATAAGGGAAGAAACGTAAAAACCACATAGCAATAAAGAACAGTATTATGCATTATACCTTTGAGTGCTTCGATAGATTTAGTTGGCAAAGAGCAAACGGCAGAATCAGTAGGCGTATGCGGGATAGAACCTGTGAGAGCCACCATAGACAACGACCGCACACACGTTAACGAACCAGAGTAGGGCAAGGGGGAAAAAACTGGGTAAAACGTAAAGGGAATGGGCTAGGACAGGCGAGGGAAATAATTAAGTAAATAGAAAACCTTGTTTCACCAGGGATCTACGTTTGTTAGCGAGGCGCTTTCTAGCCCTATTGCAACGAGCCACATGGTTCGGCACAACTGGCCACATCCGATACTCTAGACACAAAAGAAAAAGGAATAACAACGGAACAATGCGCAAAATTAAATAGGAAAGAAATAGAGTAACCAAAGGTTAACGATTAAAAAAAGCGTAAAAAGCAAATATATCAGTTGGGCAGCACCATTAAGAATACATTCGATACTCTAGACACAAACAAAAAGGGAATAACAATAGAACAATGCGCAAAATTAGATAGGAAAGAAATAGCCTAACTAAAGGTTAACGATCCAAAAAAAGAGCAAAAAGTAAATATATCAGTTGGGTAGCCCTAATAAAGGAGTTAAGGCAGCGGCAATACGCATAGAGGGAAACACATACCAGTGGCATAGCCCAGCATTCACGTATATGCACGCTGCGCTGCGTAGTCGATAATATCGTTGATTCGGCAGAGATAAAGCATAAAATAGTTTGGGTATCATACGCATTATGATGCCCATTCCTAACGCACAATAATGTGAGAATGTGAACTACCAAAGAAACAGAGTCCCATGGAGTTAAGGACTGATGGCGAAACAAGAAAACAAACCTTGCGCTTCCATGGTCCCTTGTATGCTGGATTTGACACCATTCTAGGCTTTCATATGCCGTCATCATCGTCGTCCCATGTGTCAGGCTGTGTCATGTGGGGCCGCGTCTACACGAGACGGCGCCGTGCGCAGGGCCGCGGAACGCGCAGAACGCATGGCGCAGGAAGGAGGCAATGTTAGTGGCTAAGAATAGAAAGATAGGATTTGGGGTTGTTAGTTTCTAAATAAAGTCCTCAAGTCTAGGAAGGATTAGTAAGAATAGAAAGATATGATTTGGTTGGTTAGTTTCTAAATTAGGTCCTGGCCAAGAGCCATATATTCCCTGGACCACAGATTGTTATGGTTAAGCAAGATTAATCCCATCTATTCTCCTTCTCTCTCTCTCAAGCCGGCGGCTAGGGAATTTACCCTACCGACGAAGAACAACGGCGTGGGGGCATAACCCTGCCGGCCACCACGGGCCGCAGCTGTCGGGACCCCGAATTTGCAAATCCGGACCCTCTGTGTATTCAACACTAGTCCAGGAACGCGCTAGTGCACACAGTCTTAACATCGGTAAATATCACAATCATACCATTCGATACTAATAAAGTACTTTATTTAAATAACCAACTGGTTACTCGACCTTATGGTCAAGTCACAAATGTACGCCTCGCAGGGCAAAACTTATTAAGAGAGAAAATAGTAGCAGCGGAAAATCAAATAACTTCGTGGCGCCATCCAATATACCACAGGCAACTGACTGGGCTCGCTTCCCTAAGTAGACGGATCCTCTTGGAGCTCCTCCTCCAAAGCTGGTGTAGTCTCCTCTTCAACTGGTGTTGTAGGGTGGCAAGGGTGAGTACTTGGTACTCAAAGAAGTCATGCAATGCACGCAGGCTAATATACTATATGCATGGCTTGGTACAAAGGAATAGCTCAAGGTATATTTGCAGTAAACAGCATTTGACAAGTAGTATAAGTAGATTCGAAAGCAGTAGAAACAATTAAAGCATAAATAACTTTTCAAGGAGTTTCATAAACATTTTTCACATCCTAATCCACATTTCCAACATCATTATTAATCCAACCCAGCCTTTCAAATCCAAGTTATTTTTGAGAAAATCTAACCCTTGACTGTAATTCCCGAGCGATGTACAATACCGCGGACACGGCTATTCGAATAGATTCTATACTCTGCAGAGGTTATGCACTTTACCCACAAGATATAGTCAAACACCACAAAGGCGAGTTCCCGTAACAAAGTCTTTCGGAAACCTCTAATAATACAAGTGGTCCTCCCCGGTTATTGCGCACTAACCCTTCCCTTAGCTAAAGCGAAGTCTAGGCCAATCAACCGTTAGATGGGTACCTGGCCTCACTCCAGACGCTCCCCGCACAACTTACACAAAGGGTGTAGTTGACCTCCCGAGGTCCCACAGTGCGTTATCAGCAACTTAGTCAACTAGGTCCGTCCCATTACAGACATGTGGTTGCACGTTAGACCCAGTTCAAAGGCTTGCAAGGTTAAGTCCTTAGGGTGACCAGGGCAAGACTACCCGAAGAACCAAATCAACATCCCCAATGCCACAACTGGCCCACCTGATTATTCTTGCCACATGCCCCGGTCGAAAACTATTTATCAAACCCCAGTTGATTACCATGCACCACGTGCCATCAACATCACATGATACCTTTCCCAAAACAGGTTCAATATATCATTAAGTCAATATTAGCATTTGATTGTCCAAAATCATGTCATGAGCACGAAAGTGTCTAAGCAAAGATACTACAACGGTCTAAAACCCATGTTGGTAATTTAATAATGTCCAACTAGTAAACCACAACTAGGGTGACAAGGGGTCATGGCACATACTTAGATAATCAAGGTGTCATACAGCAAATTGGTACTTATCTAATCCCCCATATTTAAATAAAGTATTTTTCTCTTTGAACTTAGCATGCAGTAGGTTAAATCAAAATAGATTTCAAAATAGGATCAACATGGTCAAAGCACAACTTGCCTTCAAAAAGTACTTGCTCTTGGTCTTGAGTTGGATCCTGAGTCAATACTTCTCCTTCGAATCCTTCCGGCACTTTAACGTCTACTCGTAAAGCGTGCAAATAGCAAATACACGAATAAACAATAGGCAAAAAGTGTCCAAACATCCAAATAAAATCCATAAACAGAGAGAACATAATTTTATGAGTTTTTTAGAAACTGGAATCGTCAAATTTGGAGTTAAAATGCAAAAGTTATGATTATTTAAAGTTTAAATAATCAATTAAATAATTTTACAGAGAAAAACTTTAGTCCAAAAATTAAATAAAATTCATATTTGGGTAGATCTGAATTTTATGAATTTTTAGAAATTTGAATCACTCAAATCGGAGTTGAAACGCAAAAGTTATAAGCTTTTGAAGTTTTGAAATTCAAATCAATTATTAAACCGAATTATTAAATCATTTTCTTTTTCGGAAAAACATTTATTGCGTCAGCAGGGACACGTGGACCAATCGGGTGACGACGCGTGGCCTCGGGTCCACGGACCGCCAAGACGGTCTCGGTCCACCGTGGGCTCTACCACGGCCACGGCCACGGCCGACAGCGGGTCCTTCCGACACGCGGGCCTCGCGTCGGGCCACACGACGCCAGCTGCGGACGGCGCCGACCGCGACGGTCCAGCCTTTCCCGGACACGTGGCTCAATCTCGCCGCTGATTTGGAAATCAACGGCCAGATTAGATCTGGCTAACGCGCTTGGAAAACAACTCCACCGATCTGGACCGTTCGATCTTGATCGGACGGTCAAGATCCAATCTATCGCTATGAACGTGGTTCAATCTAAGCCATTGGATCTAGATCTAACGGTTGAGATTAGATCTCGAGATTAACACGTGATTCTTTACCGTGGGTAGCGTGGGCGAATGCGGGCCGTGCGATGAAGATCCGACGGTGGAGAAGCTTCGCGGTCTGCGATGTCCACGGCGAACTCCGGCCGGGCGTTGAGAACGAAGACCACACCGACGGCGCGCACGCCCGCTCGGCGAAGTGGGTGGTCTCTTCGGTGCGTCTCGGCGGGATTCCGGATCTGGCTCCTTCGGCGGAAGACGACGACGGCGGCGAAAAGGCGCAAGAAATGGGCGGACACCTCCTCCAACTACTGGCGAGCTCGCGGCCGACGGCGGCGCTTGAGCAGCGTGGGTTGGAGCTACGGTGCGCAATGAAACGGCGATCCCGACACGGGTGGCGGCGCAATAAATAGGGCCTCGGCGTCAGTGAACGCGCGAATCCGATGTCCTCTCCGCTGCGGCGAGTCCGGCGGCGACACTGCAGGTGACGTGGCACGCGCACACCGTTGGATCGAGATCCAACGGTCGCGAGTTTGGGTCCGGTCGGACTCGGCGAGCCGCTGGCTCGGTCGGGCTCGGGCTCGGTGACGTGGCAAAATCGTGGCCGTTGGATCAGGATCCAACGGTCACGCGCGTAGGGTTCCGGCCGAGCGGGTTCGGTTTGACAACGGGCGCGGTCTGGCTCGGGTCGAACTTCGAACTTCGAGTCGACTCGGGCTCTGGTCGGATGAAACGATACTCGACCGAGTTGAATTTCCAGCGATTTAATATTTAAAATAATTCCCAAGAATTCATTTAATTCATTAAAAATAGCAAATGACTCGAGAAAAATTCGAGAAAAATTCGGAAAATATTTTGGATCATTTTGGACTCAAATAAAATATTTCCAACAAAATTTTATTTGCAAAGTTTAATTCTTTAATTATTTCAAAATGGAATAAATTCAAATAAATTCCAAATAAATCCAAATAAATTCCAGAAAATTCCAAAAAATCACCAAAGTGCCAAATCACACATGAATTTAAGGAAAGCAAATTTTTGGGTGTTACAAAGACTACGAAGCCAGAGCCGAGGTCCCACGCTTTGAGCCCCAACGCCCTTGACAACCTGGTATCACGGTCACGTCGTTCCTCACCCGCCCGCTCCACCACTTACAACCCGCAGCCATCAGCCATGAGCGAGCCCACCATCGCCGATGTGATGAAGATGTTGACGTCCCTCACCACGGAGATGACATCCATGAAGGCAGACGGGGCGGCTCTAAAGGAGAAGCCATCCTCGTCTTCGGCAAGCAGCGCCGGCGGCCGCCCGGAAGGGCCGCGCGACCTGGATCGTCCCCCACGTTTTCAGAAATTGGATTTTCCCCGCTACGACGGCAAGACTGATCCGATGCTATTCATCAACAAGTGCGACTCTTATTTTCACCAGCAGCGCACCATGACGGAGGAGCGCGTGTGGATGACCTCGTATCATTTGGAGGACGTCGTGCAACTCTGGTACAACCAACTCCAGGAGGACGAGGGCACGCCGTCATGGGCACGTTTCAAGGAACTACTGAATTTGCGGTTTGGACCCCCTCTCCGCTCGGCTCCGCTGTTCGAGCTTGCCGAATGCCGGCGTACAGGGACCGTGGAAGAGTACTCCAATCGTTTCCAGACCCTCCTGCCTCGCGCGGGCCGACTGGTTGAGGCGCAGCGCGTCCAACTCTTCACCGGCGGACTTCGCCGCCACCACGCTGGCCGTCGCATCCACAACCCGGCGACGCCATGGGCGGCTATGAGCTCGCCCGCCAGTGGAGTTGATGGAGCTCGACAGCCGCAGCAGCGCCGGCCAAGCTCAAGGCCGAGCATCGCCACAAGACGGGCTTCGCTGGCCATACGCTCGCTGGTCCGAACTCCGCCGCTTCGCCAGACGGCACTACCGGGCGATCCGGCCGCCGCCAGTGTCGTGGGGCTAATCAGTAACGCCTCGCATGAGGAACAGGCGGAACGGCGGCGCCTCGGACTCTGCTACAACTGCAACGAACCCTATTCACGGGGCCACAACCGAGTTTGCCGCCGGATTTTCTACATTGCCGGCGTCGAACTCGGCAACACCGCGCCTGCCGACGGTGAGGCCGATCAGGACGCGCCGGTGTTCTCCCTCCGGGCCGTTGCTGGTATGCCGATTTGTGACACAATGCAGGTGCGCGTGACCGTGGGCGCGGCGACCTTCACGGCCCTCCTCGACACCGGATCCACCCACAACTTCATCGCGGAGGCGGCGGCGGGCCGCACTGGTCTCCAGGCTCACTCCGACCCGCGCCTCACGGCCACCGTGGCCAACGGCGAGCGAATCTCCTGCCCCGGCGTGTTCCGTCAGGCCCCCATTACCATCGCCGGCGAGGAGTTCGGCGTCGACCTCTACATCATGCCACTCGCCGGCTACGATCTGGTCCTAGGCACTCAGTGGATGGTGACCTTGGGCCCGATCGTCTGGGACTTCACCAAGCGCACCATGGCGTTTACTCGCCAGGGCCGGGCGGTTTGCTGGGCGGACATCACAGCGCGCCGGCCTCCCCTCCTGGCTGCCACCGTGTCCCCGACGGCCCTCCTCGACGAGCTGCTGTCTGGCTTTGGGGGAATCTTCGCCGAGCCGACCGGCCTTCCCCCGCAGCGCGCGCGCGACCACAACATCATCCTCAAACCGGGAGCGCTACCAGTGGCGGTCCGGCCGTACAGGTACCCGGCCGCCCACAAAGACGAGCTGGAGCGGCAATGTGCCGCCATGCTCGAGCAAGGCATTGTCCGGCGCAGTGACTCCGCGTTCTCGTCCCCGGTCCTCCTCGTCAAGAAACCGGACGGGTCGTGGCGATTCTGCGTCGACTACAGGGCGCTAAACGCACTCACGGTGAAAGACGCTTTCCCCATCCCAGTCGTCGATGAGCTCCTGGACGAGCTCCATGGGGCGTGCGTCTTCACCAAGCTCGACCTGCGCTCTGGCTATCACCAGGTTCGAATGCGACCAAGTGACATCCACAAGACGGCGTTCCGGACGCACGACGGCCTCTACGAGTTCCTAGTCATGGCCTTTGGGCTGTGCAACGCCCCGGCTACGTTCCAGGCATTGATGAATGACGTCCTTCGGCCGTTCCTCCGCCGCTTTGTGCTTGTATTCTTTGACGATATTTTGATTTACAGTCGCACATGGGCAGACCACTTGCGCCACGTCCGCACGGTCTTCGGAGAGCTACAGCGCCACAAGCTCTTCATCAAGCGCTCCAAATGCGCGTTCGCAGCATCGTCCGTCGCGTACCTCGGCCACGTCGTCTCGGCCGCGGGCGTCGCCATGGACCCGGCCAAGGTCCAGGCAGTACGCGCTTGGCCGCAGCCAAGGTCGGCGCGCGCGGTGCGCGGCTTCCTCGGCCTCGCCGGCTACTACAGGAAATTTGTGCACAACTACGGGACCATTGCCGCACCGCTCACCGCCTTGCTTCGGAAGGATGGGTTCTCATGGTCCGAGGCGACCGCTGCTGCGTTTGCCGCCCTCAAGGAAGCGGTGACCGCGGCCCCGGTGCTCGCCATGCCGGACTTCACCAAATTGTTCGTGGTCGAGTGCGACGCGTCCTCCCACGGCTTCGGGGCCGTGCTGGTCCAGGACAGCCACCCGATCGCGTTCTTCAGCCGGCCGGTGGCCCCCCGGCACCGTGCTCTCGCCGCCTACGAGCGCGAACTGATCGGCCTGGTGCACGCCGTCCGCCATTGGAGGCCGTACTTGTGGGGGCGCCGATTCGTCGTCAAGACCGATCACTCTGATCTCAATGCACCTTTCGACCGGCTGTCGACCATTCCCCAGCATCACTGGGTCGGCAAGCTCCTGGGCTTCGACTTCACAGTGGAGTTCAAGCCGGGGCATTCTAATGCAGTGGCGGATGCCCTCTCGCGCCGGGACACTCCGGAGGGTGGCGTGATGATGGTGCTCTCGGCCCCGCGCTTCGACTTCATCGATCGGCTTCGCCAAGCACAAGCCACCGATCCGGCCCTCCTCACCCTGAACGACGAGATCCGGGCAGGCGCCAGATCACGGCCATGGGCGCTGGCAGATGGGCTGATCCAGTACGGCGGGCGGCTGTACATCCCTCCGACGTCGCCTCTGCTGCAGGAGGCTCTACTGGCCGTCCACGAGGAGGGGCACGAGGGGGTCCAGCGCACGCTGCACCGTCTCCGCCGCGATTTCCACTTCCCCAACATGAAGCGCGCGGTGCAGGATCTGGTCCGGGCGTGTGCCGTCTGTCAACGCAACAAGTCCGAGCATCTCCTCCCGGCCGGCCTGCTGCTCCCGCTGCCCGTGCCGCAAGGAGTGTGGTCCGACATCGCCCTCGACTTCGTGGAAGCTCTGCCGCGCGTCCGGGGCAAATCTGTCATCCTAACCGTAGTTGACCGGTTCAGCAAATACTGCCACTTCATCCCCCTCGCGCACCCATACTCGGCGGAGAATGTGGCGCAGGCGTTCTTCGCTGAAGTTGTCGGTGCCGCGGCATTCGCAATCCATCGTGATTCGACCGCGACACGGTGTTCACCTCAAATTTTTGGCGCGAGTTAATGCGTTTGTGTGGCACCAAGCTCCAGATGTCGACGGCCTTCCACCCTCAGTCAGATGGGCAGTCCGAGTCGGCTAATAGGGTCATCATTATGTACTTGCGGTGTTTGACAGGTGACCGGCCCCGCGACTGGCTACGATGGCTGCCTTGGGCGGAATACGTCTTCAACACCGCCTTCCAGTCGTCACTGCGCGAGACGCCGTTCCGCGTCGTCTACGGGCGCGACCCCCCGTCCATCCGGTCCTATGAGCCAGGCGAGACGCGGGTCGCTGCTGTGGCCAAGACCATGGAGGAACGCGCGGAATTCCTGGAGGACATCCGTCTACGCCTGGAGCAGGCCCAGGCGGTGCAGAAGCGCCACTATGATCGGGCTCATCGCTCGGTCCACTTTCAGGTGGGCGACTGGGTTCTTCTACGCCTCCGGTAGCGCGCGGCTGCGTCCCTTCCCCAGGCCACATCCGGAAAGCTCAAGCCCAGGTTCTACGGCCCCTACCGCGTCGTCGAGCTCATCAACAACGTCGTTGTTCGCCTCGCCTTACCACCGCAAGCCCGGCTACACGACGTCTTCCACGTCGGGCTCCTGAAGAAGTTCCATGGCGAGCCTCCACAAGCGCCGCCACCACTCCCTTCCGTACGCCATGGGGCGGTCATACCTGAGCCGGAACGCGCTGTGAAGGCGCGCCTGGCACGCGGCGTGCGTCAGGTTCTCATACAATGGAAGGGCACCTCACCGGGTTCGGCGACTTGGGAGGACGTCGACACGATCCGCAAAGAAGTTCCCAGTTCGGCTCGAGGACGAGCTGCCTCTCGAGGAGGGGAGAGATGTCATGTGGGGCCGCGTCTACACGAGACGGCCGTGGCGCACGCGACGGCGCAGTGGTCGCATGAACGCGCAGAACGCATGGCGCAGGAAGGAGGCAATGTTAGTGGCTAAGAATAGAAAGATAGGATTTGGGGTTGTTAGTTTCTAAATAAAGTCCTCAAGTCTAGGAAGGATTAGTAAGAATAGAAAGATATGATTTGGTTGGTTAGTTTCTAAATTAGGTCCTGGCCAAGAGCCATATATTCCCTGGACCACAGATTGTTATGGTTAAGCAAGATTAATCCCATCTATTCTCCTTCTCTCTCTCTCAAGCCGGCGGCTAGGGAATTTACCCTACCGACGAAGAACAACGGCGTGGGGGCATAACCCTGCCGGCCACCACGGACCGCAGCTACGAGCTTCGTAGCCGAGGTCCGGCTGCCTTGAGCCCCAACGCCCTTGACAGGCTGATTGAACAAAGCATGCATGGCAAATAATCAATTATTCCTTATTTATGTACAGAGCTTCATTTGTAAGAATGTTTCTTTAGGTATGCTAGGATGTGCATTGCTGCCAGAATCTTATGTGAGGTGACTAATGTTTCTAAAGAAAACAATGTTGCAACAAGCTCAAATAGGCAAAGCTAGATATGTGGTTAAAGTGGTTGGTCTTCATGATAGTAAATAAAATAGGATAGCCCTGAATGATGCATGATCGAATAAATAAAAACCATTTATAGTCTGGAATGTGAATGTAAGAATTTAATGGTTGGTATGTAAAGTTTGATTAATGTTAGAACTTGCATACCTTCTTGTCCTTTGGATCAGGTATCTCTTTCGGAATAGAATCATAGCCCTGGCCAAGACAGATGAAAAGTTACAAAACAATGCCATACAATAAAATGTATGATTCACAAAAGAAGGTATGGCAACAGAAACCTCAGGCTTTACTTCATCAGGATCCTCAATATATTCTCTGTTGTCCCAATCCTTAGGCTGGAAAAAAGTGTATATGTTATATGATTCTCACATTGTAATTTCTTGCTGTAACATAGTTCAATTATGAAAATAGCAAGCTCCAACCTTTTTGGCATGAACATCCTTAATTTTACGGGGAGGGAGGATGTCCCAGTCTGAATACATGGTCTCAGATTCTCTTTTGCAATTATCAACAAGTATACTATAAGATACGTCAGGCCTAAGAATGAATGTGTAAACATGCATCAACTTGCCTGCTTCACATTGTAAATCTTTCTTTATAGGGTAGTTCTGCCCTCGGTAAGAAAGTATAAGATGGAGCTTCTTTGTTCGAGTCCCACATATATCTGGTCCAAACATCAAACTGCATAATAGAACATTAAGAAAGTTAGCAAGCATCACTCAGCAGCAGAATAGTAAAATTAAACAAAAAAATATTTATGTTCAGTACATGTGCGCATTAATCATTGGATCATCCATTCACAAGTAACAATACCTAGATGTACTTCTAAAATAGAATTAACTATGTGAGATAGAGTGGCACTGATAAAACACATCAATAGAGATGAATAACCTGGCATCCTTGTCACCTGTAGGAATACCAAGGCAACAACAGAGATGAATAATTCATTAAATGTAACTATCTTTGGGTAAATTTTAGTTAAGAATCTCGCCTCTCTGAAGAAGGTGAATGGCAAAGCCACGAGAATCTTGACACCATCACGGTCTTTGTTCTCATAGCCACATAGTAAAACCAAGAGCTATGGGAGAGATCGATGGCGATGCCGTTGCCGCCGATCAGCTTGACTGGTTCTCCAACAATACCAGTAGTTCTCCATGCGAGGCCGGCACCCAGACCTGTAAACCTTAAATTTTTCCCGGCACATCACCGAGAAAGAAGATGGTCTATTTATCCTTCGATTCATGCGTACACAAGCAAACAATAAACGCTTCTTTTCAGTTGAAATCGATGCACGGTGTAATATGCTAACCCGAGGGCTCGGGCGAAGGGTGTGGAGGGCACCCACCTTTCCCGCTGTCGGCATCTCTTCTCCACCGGAACCGGTGAGGGTGACGGCGACGACGACGGCATGGGTTCAGGGCAAGCCACCTCGACCTGAGGCCTGGCTAGGCGGTGGAGAAAGCGATGGGTGGCACTGAACCTGAGGTCGCGGTGGTGCTGGTACTGTGGCGAGGCAGAGAGGTAGCACTGCAACTGCTGCGCGAAGAAGCGGGGTGCGCCTGTGGGGGTGGCCGCGCAGGCCGTGCGACGGCGGCGACGGAGAACGGGGTCGCCTCGACGGTGGGGTCAAAAGGGCCATCTCGTGAGGAGGGCGTGGGGGCGGGGGCAAGGAGCGCGATGAGGATGTCGTAGATGAGCGACGCCTTGGGGAGAGGTCGACGCCGAGCTGCGCCTCGAGCTGGCGCACCACGGCCTCGGCCGATATCCCGCCGGTGGAGCCTCGAGAGCTCCGCTAGGCCCAAATCCACGACGCTTTATCGGCCAGCGAAGCCTCGAGAGCTCCGCGAGGATTATCGGCTGTCGATGGGGACACGCGCTGAGCAGATGGGCACCGAGGCGAGAAAGGCGAGGGCTTGGGCAATGCATAGACGCGCGCAAAAACGCGAAAAGACGAGGTCGTCCGCGCGAAGAAGGCCGACGTGGCACGGCCGAGGATGCCAGAAGTCCTTCCCTGTAAGATAGAAAATATTAGTTTTAAATACCTATTCACCCCCTCTAGGTTGTTAGCTCATCTTTCAAAGCTTCGGCTTCTTGGAATTTTGCTGGGGTTGGAAAAGCAAAAAATAGTACACAACAGTACTCAACAAGTCATACGGAAAATGTTGAATACTATATGCAGGGAAATCTCATGGATTGGCACAGGTTTGTAAGTATTGTGGATGCAGTTTTTATTTGCATGTTTAGTTACATTTGAAACACAAACCATAAAATAACAGTAACTGAGGGGTTTCACAAAGTTAACCAATTATGCCAGATTCTCCACTCCAAGGACTACTTGAGTGAGGTTTCGGGAGTGTCACCCAAATTCAAACTTAGCTTCATTGACCGGAAGCACGGCGTATCCGAATAACATTTGACAAATCAGTCTGCAGAGCTGCTCAGCTTTACCCACAAGATATATACGACCGTTAATGCCACGTGATTACATGCAACTTAAATGCATACGGTCGGGCCGAGATGATCTTAGCCTTTTATTGTACTTCCCTATTGTAGCTCCTACCTGGTAGGTTCGAGGAGCCACATCTCTCAGGACCCACTGGACAAAGCAGGAGACGCGATCTGATACAGTGGGTACCCACCGTTGTGAGAACCGGCAAATGGTAGCAACCTGTCCATTTTCGTTCCACCCCGATCGCTATGCGATCCATTTTAGCTACGAGAATGGTAGCTACATCTCGTAGGTATTCCAAGGAGATGCACAGTGTACTGAGCTATGTTGGAACAAGTCAACCGTGTTGACCAGGCCAACTTGTGGATGAGCGTAAACTTAAGTTATTTACTTTGCTCAAGGGGTTATCCTTAATTACCAAAGACCAAGCCATTACAACCATAAACCTGGTAACAACTGTACCAACCACCAAACCAACCATGGCTTCCGTCATCGGCCAGGGGTCGGACTAGCATACACCTCGTAGGTAGCCCTACACTGTCCCCCTGACCGTAGCAATAGTTTTAAAGACAATGAGCTAAAAGCTCGTAACTTTTGAAAGACTAAGGGTGGAACACAAATAATTAATAACTACGGGGAGATTCATAAATATATACTAAGGCTATGCAAAGGAATAAAAGGCTCAACAATCGAAGGGAGGCTAAGCACTTGATCGGTTATAACTAAGCATCATGTCATTCTAAACTATCTTTTTCAGCATTTAAAATACGAGTAAAATAATGCATTAAAAAGTAATTACTACTATATTATTGACAAACTGGGTTTAAAATGTTCAAGGGGGTGCGTCTTGCCTTGCTGGGCTGAGGGGTCATCTAAATCATAGAAGCTGAAGTCTTTCTCGGCTCTGGACTAGTCCTGCTCCCACCCTTAATACTGCTTGTCGGTTGGATCTAGTGTGAAGAAACGAAACCGATAAATAAACGACAAAAGAAAAACAAGAAGAAGAAAATCGAAAAAAGGGCCGGAGAAAGAGGTCGGAGGACATTTTGGGAATTTGGGAGACTTAGTTTGGCAGAGCGGAGGTCATTTTTGGACTCAATGGCTCGAACGGATCAAGAATGTGTATTTGGGGATTTTTTTGAGTTTTCTGGGATTTTTCGGATTATTTAAATCTGAAAAAGAAAAAAAACAAGAATTTCGAGACGCATAGTGCACAGCCCAAAATGGCGCGTCTGACAAGTGGGACAAGGCGCAGGGAGACTAGCAGGTGGGGCCCGGGGGCGACGAGGCTGACGAGTGGGATCCGGCATCAACGAGCGGCGCACGGGGGAAGCGGGTAGGGTTTTGGCCTGGCGGGGAGACGGCAGCGGCGGTAACGCAACGCTTGATCTGGCGCATGGCGGCGGTGCGATCGGCGCGCCACAGGTGGTGCGATCGGCGTGAGCGAAGCGGCGGCAGCGCGAAGAAGCGGCGGAGGCAAAGCGCGATCTGAGGGTGGTGGCGAGAGGCAGGCCGGGAAAGGCAGGATGGGCTGGAGGGTGAGGCAGGTCGGAAAATGGATTGAGAGACAGGCAAGAGAGAGTTGAGAGGGAGCAACAGGAGAGAATGAGAGCTGATAAAGATGGAGAGACAGGCAAGAGAGAGCTGAGGGACACGGGAAAGAGAGGGGAAAGAGAGTGAGAGACTGATCGGGGGGAGAGTGAGATAGGCGACAGGCGAGAGAGATTGAGAGAGATGGGCGAGAGAGAGCTGAGATAGATTGAGAGAAATTGGCGAGAGAGAGCTGAGATAGATTGGGAGTGATAGGTGAGAGAGAGCTGATTGAGATTGAGAGAGACGGGCAAGAGAGAGAGGGAGCAATGGGCGGGAGAGAGCTGAAAAAGATTGAGAGAGGTGGGAGAGAGAGCGAATTGAGAGAGATGGGCGAGAGAGAGCTGAGAGAGAGAGAAAGAGATTGAGAGAGATGGGCGAGAGAGGGGAGATTGAGAAATGGGCGAGAGAGGGTGGCTTCTTGCAATATACAAGTCTTTGTACTAAGGAACATTATACGTCTCTAGCTCTTTTTCTCTTGTTGCAATAGTGCAATTGGTAGGCTTGGGCCGACACAGCACAAAGCGCAAATGGGCCATGTTTGGGCTCACCAAAGGCGAGCCGGACTGGCACGGCACGACGGGCCATCACGGCTCGACATGGTTCAGTCATAAAGCACGATGAGCCTGTGCGACACCGTGCCTACCTCTATTCCTCGCCAACCTCTCCGCCTCCGCCTTCTTCAGCCTCCTCGGCGGCATCCCCATCTCCGTCGCTGTGCTCGTTACTAACGCCACCACCTTCGTCGCGGCCCTCCTCGGCAAGGTTCAAATTTTGTTTTGGTAGAAATCTTGGGGTTGATCGAAATTCGAAATCTCAGCGAGGTCTCAGAAATTCAAACAAAATTCAGACGAAATCCAAAAATCAAATTTCAAATCCGGTGTTCTTTCAACCGGGTTATCCAAAATTTACGATTTCGGCTGAAATTTCTGAGATTTCGTTCAATTTGTTTTGACCGAAAAATGGTCGAAAGTACGTCAAAATGTTTTGAAATTTTTTGTGGATGGTCTTGACCCTAAATCCAATCAAATATGGCAAAAAAAAAATAATTCGGCAAAAAACAATGAGATTTCAACCGAAATCACCGAGATCTCGTTGAGATTTAGATGAGTACTGTAGCATTTTGAATTTTGTTTTTTTAAATTTTTTTACCCGACCGAGATTTAGGGGCTGTTTGGTAGGCTGCATCTAA
Organism: Rhipidocladum racemiflorum; assembly: GCA_036346355.1. Taxonomy (NCBI): domain Eukaryota; kingdom Viridiplantae; phylum Streptophyta; class Magnoliopsida; order Poales; family Poaceae; genus Rhipidocladum; species Rhipidocladum racemiflorum. The sequence continues at coordinate 1,797,015 of CM070576.1, read as the reverse complement.
AGAGAATTGCATCTACAGATACAAAAGACACTTGTTTGGTTGGCTGCACGAGGGGTGGAGCCTGTCCCCCGAGATGCAATTGCATCTGCTGAGCCAGGCTGTGGGGAAACAGATTTTGGTCGCTTCCTATGGGCCTGGCTGGTGGGATGCAAGCTGGGGTGCATGCAAGGCATGGGGAGGCACATAAACAGTCAACCAATCACATTCTTCCTATTCTTCTCACAGCCTGACTCAACTCATGCACTCAACCAAATACCATCTCTTTGCATCTACACAACCTGGCTCTCACCAGCCTGGCTGACTCGTACGAGCCAGGCTGAGATGAGAAGGCAACCAAATAACCCCTTAGTATCTCGGGGGGTCGAAAATTTGAAATCCCGGTCAAAATTTTCGAAATCTCATCGGGAATTCGGGATGAACACATAGTGTTGAATTGCTTGTGCGCAGCAGTGGAAAAAGTGATGGCCTCTCCCCTGGAAAGAACAAGCGATGAATTCAGGTTGTGGCATCTCACTCGGAGAAGAATCGAATTGGATTTTGTTAGAGCTCGATTCTGCAAAAGAGCATCCGAAAGCGTATTCGAGGAATACGCCATGGGCCTTGCTGTTACGGTAAGGGTGGGCTTTATTAGGTTTTGCCTACGGAGAGAGAAAAATATCTAGACGAGAGCTCGAGAGGGAGGAAGAAGAAGAAGGAAGAGGAGACATGGCGGCGGCCGGAGAGGCGGAGACGGTGCGGGCGTCGCACATCCTTGTCAAGCACGAGGGCTCCCGCCGCAAGGCCTCCTGGAAGGACCCCGAGGGCCGCGTCATCTCCGCCACCACCCGCGCCGACGCCGCCGCGCGCCTCCTCGAGCTCCGCGACCAGATCCTCTCCGGCCGCGCCACCTTCGCCGACCTCGCCGCGCGCCACTCCGACTGCTCCTCCGCCCGTCGCGGCGGGGACCTCGGTACGTTCGCACGTCTCACAAGTCGCCCGTTCGATCGATCTGCTGCTGCTCTTTCTTCGCCTCTCGCCGTGTGTTGCCGCTTGTTATACGGCCAGATGCGCGCATCCTACCAAGATCCCACCCGCGTATACTGGAATCGATCCATCCATTGAGTTCCTGGTTCTTCAGAGGGGAAAAGTAGATCCATCTATTCGATTCTTGGTTGATTCTTGAGGCCTAGTTAGAGAAGAAGCGAAGTAAGACATCTCCTGATGTGAAATTAGGGTTTTGCCTTAATGGGTTCAGCCGTTCAGTTACCTGTGATGTTATCTTTAGCTGGTTGATTGTGACGATAATATTTTTACTTTGTAGATTGGATTCCTTTTTATTCTTTAATCATTGTATAGAAAAAAAAAACAGTCATTCAACTGTTGAAGTCGTGTAATTTGGGATTAAGTAAGGTGTGGCAGCTGGCTAATTAACTATAAATTAGCTGAATGAGCTCATGCACTCATGTAGACATTACACTGATTAAACTCATTACCTGATAAACTGTTAATGCAAGGAAATAAAACCTGATTAAACTCATTACCTGATAAACTGTTAATGCATTAAACTCATGCACTCATGTTGCCTAGCTGCTGCGATAGCCTGCATGGATCGAGCATCTTTTTAGCGTGCAACAAGTTACAATGCATAATAGCTATTACCTAACATAGGCAAGCGTCAGGATCAATCATGAATGATGGAAGGTATCTAGCTAATCAATAGAACTACTGTTTTTTTTTTATCGTAACTTGAGCTCCCATGAGGCCACATTTCTTAGTCTGCAACTACTATATGAAGAAAAGGATCAGTTAGCATGCTCTGATGGCATTGCTAGCTGGCCTGTATAGCACAAAAGGTCGCCCAATCTACGACCCCCTCTATTTTGCAGGTGATCTGGGTTGCGAGTGGGTGCAACTTGTAGAGTTTGTGTAATACAGGATGTGCACCAAGTACTTGTGTATTTATAGCAGTTCAAGGATCATTAACTAGGTTTTAAATTAAGAGCGATGATAATAGCCAGAATTGAACTAAAAGTGTATAAAAGTTTTGCAGATTTTTTTATCTTGTCTTAAAAATCGTAATATTAATATTGGAATGCGTGTTAGTGGTTCCTTTTGTTACATCTTTGATGGTAAGTGTTCGAGTCTCTGAGAAATATGTTGGTTAGAATTGTTTCATGGTATTGGTTGCTATCTCTTCCATTTGTGTGTCCGCTCTTCCATTTGTCAGTCCCTGGTGTGTTTGCTTTGTGCATGTTCTGTAGTACATGTGGTGTTATACAGCCAGATGTGTAGATCCTGCTAATATTCACAGCGGCTACTTGAATCGATCTAATTATTTGGTTCTCGAGTCTTTAGTAAAATTCAATCCATCCATTTGATGCTTGCCTGATTCTTGGGGACTAGATAGAAAAGAAGTGAAATAACGTATGCTGTTGTGAAATATATAATCCACATCTAAGACCCAAACATTTTATATATGATCTCCTAGGCTTTGTGGTGGCACACCTTCCTACCAAACTTGAACTTAGGAAGATAAAATTGGGTGGTGCCCTGATGGGCTCAGTAAGCTCTGATGTTATCAGCTGGTTGGACGTTGTAAAATAGTTTTACTTCGTATTTTGGGGTCCTTTTTTTTGTAATTGCACAGGAAAAACAATTCATTCAATTTTGCAGTTGTGCAATTCAGTTAGGGCCTGTTTGGTTGCCTGCATGCGCGCGGCCTGGTTCGATGCATGCATTGACCGTACATGAGATCGTGTTTGGTTGCCTGCATCGCATGTGCGCGGCTTGGCCCAACGCATGCAACGAAGGCCAATTTAGCACTGCACGCCTGCACGCGCGGATACGCCGTGCGCGGCCGTTTCCCGCGGGCCTGGCTCGCGTGAGGTATGCTCCGCGCGTGCAGGCAACCAAACAGGCCCTTAGGCTCTAGTGACCAACAGGCTGAAAGCATAATCCTAGAATTTCTGTTCCCATGCATGGCCGGATGTATCTTTTCATGCTGTTTTTGCTGAACCTTGTGATATCTCTGTTTGGTCTGGTAGGAAGTGGGTTACCATGCTACTAGTGAGTAGTTATTTTGTAACTGTTAGATGAAGAAAAGGACCATTAGCATTCTCTGATGGCATTGCTTGCTGTTCTGTCTAGCATGAAAGGTCGCCGATTGTCCCACCGCCTCAATCCTTTAAGCCATCGAGGTTGCGATTTGATGCAACTTGAAGTTTACATAATACAGGATGTGCACTAAGTACATGTGTATGTGACTGTATATGCTAATTTGATGTAAAGCTGTGATTGTTGGCGCTAACTTTGCAGTTAGAAATATAGTAGTTCAAGGATCATTAGATAGGTTGAAATTCAGAGAGAGAGATGAGAATACCTAGAGTTCAACTAAACAAGCATAAAAGTTTTGCTGAGCTTATCTTAAAATTCAGAACATTAATTTTTGAGTTGGTACCATAGTAGGTTCCTTTTGTTAGAACCTTGATGGTAAATGTCAATGTTACCTGGACACCCGTGTCCAAAATTTTTTGCTGAATCAGACACCTCGAATCCGAGTCAGATTCCGACACCCGCATTCGATTCCGAGTAGCATTTCCCGTGTTCAAATTTTTTTGCTGAATTGGATACCCTGAATCCGAGTTGGATTTTGATTCCTGTGTCCGTGTCCAAGCATGGCTGTCACAGCGTCGCCAAGGGTTGGTTCCATAGTAGTTTCCTTTTGTTAGAACCTTGATCGTAAATATCAGTGTTACTTGGACACCTGTGTCCAAAAAATTTTCTGAATCGAACACCTTGAATCTTAGTTGGATTATGACACCCGTGTTTAATTCTGAGTAGCATTCCCGTGTTCAAAAAAATTTGCTGAATCGGACACCTTGAATCCAACTTGGATTTTGGCTCCCGTGTCTGTGTCCAAGCATGGCTGTCATGGTGTCGCGCCTTGGTGTTGTGGCGCTCTGGATGGGATGCCGTGGATGCTCATCTCGCCTTGGCCATCTAGGCGGGTGCCTAGGAATTTATGGTGTCCACGACGAGCTACTAGGCGGGTGCCTTGGCTAGCTGGTAGAGGGAAGCAACTTTAACCCACTGATCTTTGATGAGTATGACACTGATTTGATTGATGCAGGTGCTGAAGATGTCCGTGAGACAGAGCCGGAAAATCTGGATTGGGCTGTTATTGATCAGGCTATGGGTGCATCAAGTGCGCTCCGTGGTCGCAATCTACCTAGGCTTATTAATTATGTTCTGAACGTCTTCTCTAATGTGTTGTCTTAGTATCACTGTCAACTATCAAGTATCAACCCCTTTTGCTCGCCATACCTCGCCTTGAGGATGCCACGGCGTCCTAGCGCCTCTCAGGTGCCGTGGTCGCCATGCACACTGTGACAATCACGCATCCAAGTAACACTAGTAAATGTGTGAGAAATAAGTTGATTATAATTGTTCCATAGCATCAGTTGCCTAAACTTCCCATTGGGTGTCCATTATGTGTTTGCTTGTGCGTGTTATCTGGATGTAATTGCTTCTGCAGTACCTTATTACTCCCTGATGTTTTGATTTTCCATAGCGCTGCTAGTTCATGCTGTTAAGACTTTTGTGCAGCTGCAATATATTTTCTTTATATCATGCCATAAAGAGTATCTCTTTATGACAGGACATGTTATGAGCCTATGGCATTGCCTTCCCTATCCTGAGTGCTAAGTGTGATATTTGTCCTTCAAGGAGGAAGTTTGGTTTTAAGTTGGGACCGGTAAACTCATGAGTTATCAAACCCATTGTGTAATTGGAATGAAAGACGGAGTGATATGTCAGTGTTACTATTGACAAGTTTGAAGGAGTGTGAAGCTGAAGTTGTTGCTTAGTAATTTAAAATGCGGACATCTTGTTACAGGGAAGTCCTCCTATATCAGTGTGCATCTTTTGCTTTGGTGTTAAGATTGAGGGAAAATTCGGCAGTCTTGCTGATTAGAGTATTTTTAGAAAAAATAAGTATCATTAACATGACGTTGCAACCATCGCATTATTTTGTCTTATAACTTTCTATGCACCTCTTTGCTACTCTTAACTTTGCCCAAATACATTGTGGCTTTCTGGTATGGACTTGCCCCTCTTCGCCGGCAGCTTGTGCTGTCGCTGCTGATCGCGCCTCTCACGATTCACGATGAGATCTTTCTAACCGTGTTGTTGTAATCCTTGATAGGTACCTTTGGGAGGAGGCAGATGCAGAAGCCCTTTGAAGACGCCACATTTGCTCTCAAGGTTGGCGAGCTCAGCGACATGGTCGACACCGAAAGCGGCCTTCACATCATCCTGCGGACCGCCTAGGGGAAGGGTTGCATCGTCAGCTGGACAGCTCTTGTTTAGGACCTCATCGGCTGGACAGCTTTTGTGTAGGACCTGTACCTTTTCCTTCTGGCAGCATGAATTAAGACTCAGAATCATGACAAGTCCTGTACCCGAATATGGTCCAAGTTGTCTGGCATCTCACGTTTTCTACAACATTTGAGCTCGTTAGATTGCATGCATCAGTGATCAAACATTTGAGCTTCTTAACGCCTGGTTGATGAAGAAATGAATGCTCTTTTTCCTCTTTCTTTTGTGGCTAGATGTAGGAGCAATCAGGCAAGTACCCTGCCATCAGTACATGACATCCGGATGGTAGCTGGTTAGTGTAGCATTTTGATTGCAGTTTTCTTTAGAACAAAGGCATACATCGTCCGGCATTATTGGAAGCTAAATTCAGGGTGCATGGGAGAGGCACTGCAAAGGTACTGAGACTATCTCCAGCAGTTTTCCTTTCCCTTCAAATCCCTTCGCCAACAGATCTCAAGTGTTTCAATGGATTCCCATCAAGATTCCTTTCGGAAGGGATTTAAACAGTGAATCTCTTTAGAAAGTGATTCTCTCTCCAATCCCTTCACAAATCCCTTGAGGGGATATTGCTGGAGATAGTAGGAAATAAAAGGGAATGAATATGGGGAAGAAAATAGGAAAGGGAATGGAATGAAGGGAAATTGCTGGAGATAGTCTGACTCTAAACCACCAGAGCTCACCATACAAGCACATTTCCAGTTCAGAAAAAGAAATATTTCAGGGCCAACAAAGCATCAAGCAAAGTCTAGTACTCCTGTAGGGGCCTGAGCTTCCAAGATTGGTAGGTTCAGTGAAGGTGTCACTGATGTACGTACATAGGTACACCAAAATCTAGCTGTCAAAATGCTACACCGACATTGCTTTGAGTAATCCGGTAGGGATCCGGCGATGAAGGTTGTATAAGAAATGAAATACTATACTGCATGTTACGGTTGTATAAGAAATGCAACAATATTTTTCAATCATAAGAACTAGAGTTGTATAAAAGTTTATTTTCAAATGAAAGCGTATGTAAGTATCTAGTTGCGCAGTTGCATACAAATTCGGGTAGTTCATATATAAGCAGCCCAAGTAAACAAGGTACTCATCTATCTATCTATCTATCTATCTATCTATCTATACTAACCGATGTCTCCTCTCGAAGCCCTATGTTATATAGAGAAAATAAAACCTAAAACAATACCACATTAATAAAAAAGAGAAAAATATCTAGAAATTCTCTCATTAATCAGAGAAAAAATAATTTAATATATACAAGTGGTAAATCCAACCATGGTGATGATTGAAATTTAATAGTTAAGTGCCCGAGCGTTGCAGCGGAAACACAGTTTTAAACGACATAATCAAATCATACCACGCACAAATACCCGTGAGTTGCAGTGGAAAACATATTTTTGAACCAAATTATCAAATCATGCTACGTATTTACAAAAAATAAAATTGTACTCTTTAGTTGTCACGGGTAGAGAGAAGTGGGGAATGACACAGCGGGGAGAGTGGGTATGGGTGGACGAGAGAGAGATACTGTTGGTTTCCTTTTTATTCGCGAGAGGTAGTGGAGCGTGTAGCGGTCTGTGGCTCATATATGTGTTGTTTTTCATGTGCGGTGACTGATCTCCTTTCTTTCCTTCTGTGTATGGTTTCTCGCTAAAGATCCAACTTACCAATTTAGCCTTCATAAATTTTTCAACATGCACGAACATTTATGCATATACTATATACTATATATTAAAGGGGGAAGAATTGGAGGCCAACCAAGGGTGCCACCTCACCCCTCATGTCATTTTGCAAAAATGTCCCTCCCTTTTTGTAAATTACGGATAGGTCTTTGTAAATTACAAAGAGGTCCTATGCGATTTTTTGTGAGTATATATACTATATATTAAAGGGGGAAGAATTGGAGGGCAACCAAGGGTGCCACCTCACCCCCCATGTCATTTTGCAAAAAAGTCCCTCCCTTTTTGTAAATTACGGATAGGTGTCTGTAAATTACAAAGAGGTCCTTTGCGATTTTTTGCGAGTATAAAAAAATCTTTTCCGAATTGCGTTTAGGTCCCTGGTTCGTTACTTTATGGCAAAGCCCCCCGCTAAATACAAATATCGAACGAGTCCTTTTCTAATTTTTTATAATAGCGATCAGGTCCAAAAATATAACAAACAGGTCCCCAGCCATTACGTCCATGTCCTTTCTTCGTTTTCCCCGAAAAAAATATTTTTGTCAACAGAAATATGTGTACAACTCTATCTCTAGATTTTTTCCGCCCAACTCGATCACTAATCTCTAAATTTTTTTTCCCAACTCGATTTCTGATATTTTTCGAAACGTGTATTATCACTCGATGAACGTATAGAGTATTAAACTCGATAAAAGAGGGTTGACATCTCTAATATTTTTCGAAACACGTATTATCACCCGATTAACACAGAGTATTAAACTCGACAAAAGGAGGTTAGTCGGGTGATGATAAAGTGTTAACCAAATTCGTCAAAAGAAATTTGTGTCTAGGTTATTTCTTCGTTTTTCCCGGAAACAATATTTTCATCAACAGATATATGTGTACAGCTCTATCTCTAGATTTTTTCTTGGTTATTTTTCAAAAAAAGACCTGTCATTTCGTAGATTTGCGACCGGATCCTTCACGTCACCTTTTTCCAAAAAAAAATAAAAAAATTACGATTAGATCCTTTCCCCGCCGTTTCCTTGCAAAAAAGAATTCCGAACCAAATTTTGCGCGGTGCGGCATTGCCGCACGGTTCTACCTAGTAGTTCATGTTTTTAGAAAAGAAGAAGCAACCATGATGCTCTTATGTATACTTCCTCGTTCTTTTCTGTTTGGCTTCTTAGAAACCGTGCCACATCCCACCCTTATGTCCTTCTTCCTCTTCTTTCTCCCATTACTCTTCTCTTAAAGCCCCGGCCGTCGCAACAACCTCACCTCCAGATAGGGGTGCTAATGGACCGAAGTCCAGCACAAAGCTGGTCTAAGTCTAAAATTTTATTTATTTGATCTAATCCAATCCAAACCCAAAACTAATAGGTCTATATCCAATTCAGGCCTAAATAAAGGCTTGGATCTTAATCCAAGCTATTTATATGCACAACTAACAGCACTATAATCTCAACCCTACATCCATTCAACATGGACCTACATTAATTTAGTACAAAATACATAGGTCTAAGCCTGGCCCAATCAGACCATTGCTTGTTGTTGGTGTAACATTCCAAAATTTTCTACAAATTAATTATTGAGTTGCCAGAATATTCTCCTGCATTTACCATGAATTTTTAGGATTTTCTGCATTAAAGAAAATACTGTTTACACTTCCTAGCTGCAGTTTTTGAATTTCAAAAATGAAATTGAAACTATTAAAAGTCTAAAAATATTTTATTTATGTTCTAAATAATATGACGTGCCTCTCCAAAACAATTTTATGAATTTTTGAGTTGGGACGTTATTTTTCCAAAAAATAAAAATTGCACCTTTATTAAAAACAGTGTCAATAAAAAGATTTCTGAGAACAATTTAGGACTACTAAAATCCTACAAAAAACATAAAAATATCAGTGCTATGTCAGGTGCATACACACAAACTTTCATAATTTTTTGAAGTTAGTTTGCTACTTCTAAAAATTCATTCCAATCTTGTCTCTATGTAATTAAAGCATTTACAAAAAAATATTCTAAAATCACATAATAGAAAGAGGCTAGCATAGAAACCCGCCTTCCCCAAGAGAAAGCATACTTTAGCTAAGGCATTTTCTCTCTCATCCCTTCCCTCTCACTAATAGCTTGGCCCCACGTGTTAGCCTTTCCTAAGCCACCTTCCCCTTCGCGCCTTCATCGTGCAAAAATGACCCAGCGCAAGCCACATTCTCTCCATGCCCCTCTCCCCGTCACTGATAGCCCAGACCTACTAGCAGGCCGTCTTCTTCACGAGGCTCACGACCATGGTGGAGGCAGAAGCTTTACCTGCTTTGCCTTGTCGCTTCGCCTGCCTGGAAGCCATCCTATCTCATTGCCTCGAGCTCCGTGCCCGACACCACTATTGTGCCACTATGAGCCAATGTCATCTGTGAGAAAATAGAGCATCGCACTCGCAGATGAGAGGAACACGATAAGGGGAATCACCATTCTCCTTCTATTTAAGGCCCCTACCTTGCCATTCTTCCTCAGCACGCAACGTCGAACTCATTTTGCCCGGTTGCAGCGCCTCTCCCTCGTTGAGAATACCGAAATGCCATCATCACTGAGTCCCAGTGTGCATGCTCCAACATGCTCCACCGAAGCAACAGCCTCTCCCAGTGAGCCCTAGCCTCAACATCTACGTCACTTTGCGCCTTTCTCCTTCCTCATCAAAAGCCCTCAGTCAATTTCGCTAATTGTGTAGTGTAGTGTTAGTTTCGTGTCATCTTCTTCATCTCAGGTCACTGCCTTCACCAGTGCACAACTTCCTCTTTGCTGAGTCTCTACCTTGAACATTGCCTATTTGAGCATCCTCGTGATTCGTGAACCCCCCTGACCCCTTCGCCGCCGATGAGCTCAGGAGTGAGCTTGACCATGGTGCCCAACTCTCTTCCCTGTTATGTCTCTCTGGAAAGTGGACCCACTTGTCAAGAGCCATTAGGATTAAGTTAATCCAGTTTAAAACATTTGAGTCTATGACATGTAGACTCTATTAGAAATAATAATGTGGTTTATATTTTAAACTGGTATTTAGATATGAGTCACTAACATGTAGGCCTGTAAACAAGCCAAGCTCGAGCGAGCCTGGCCTCCTAGGCTCGAGTTCGATAAAAGCTCTAGCCGAGCCTAGATAGGCTCGAGCTCAGCTCAATCCAAGCTCAAGTAGGCTCAAGCTCGACTCAAGTAAGCTCGGTAACAATAAACAAGTCAATATGCACTATTTTTTTAATAATAAAAAATGCTCATCAAGCTCAAGCTCGACTTGAGTAAACTCGGTAAGAGTTAACATACAGTAATATTTAATAAGTGATTCATAAATTTACTAGGCTCACGAGCTATTCGAATTCGGCTCAATGAAGCTCGTGAGCTCGGGATCAAGCTCAAATTTAGCTCATTTGGAGTTTAAACCGAGCTCGAATTGAGTCTAGAGTCAGCCGAGCTCGTGCAGCTCACGATCCTCGAGCATTTTTATAGCCTACTGACATGTGGACCTCACTTGTCATCTTTTCAAAAATAAAATAAAATCTCTTAAAATGAAAAATACAATTTCAAGCCAATTGAGAATACGCCTTCTCTATTAGAAGACATAATTTCTAATATTACACCTTCGACGTCAAGCCCCCTCTTTTTTTATATAATTTTTCAGTCGATTTAAATTCGAATGCTAATAACTTTTGCATAAAAACTCTAAATTGATTGAAACCAGTTTATAATTTTTAAAAATCATACTCTTTCTTAATCTAAAAAAATATACGAATTTAGTCTATTTGTATTCATTTGGTTATTATTTGTGCTTTGTGATATATTACATGTAGACACCGACATTCTAGAGACCATCATCATTGGGTATACTTGATTATCATATATGTATTTGGTCATGCTTTAATATTGGGAAGAACAAATGAATGGTTGAAATATTTGTTCATAAATAGAAATTTTGATATGATGGACCAGAGGTGTTACCTTTGTTATTTTGATATAAAATCAAAGCTATAAACTAAGTTTTTATGCGGGTGAGTTATTGATATAATCTATGAAGTGCGAGAGATAAACTTGCACGTATTGTAGGTGTAACACCCCAGCTTCTACTAAGCCCAGAATGTCACCAACAAAGACCATACAACAATTAATACCATGATTAAATGGAAAATTTCGGCAGCATCTCCTTTGTTTTAGCATAAATTTGAGCATCACAATATCATATCAATATAAATCTCAATCAGGATATCAATATGCATCGACAACAATAGATGAGCATCAACTAGAATAACAACAAGCAATGGTAATCATGGAATAAGCATCAATTAAGACTAGGATGATAAAGTAAATCGCTCCAAAGACCCACATGGCACACATGAGGGAAATCAACACACATAATATCCATACACCAAAAATCAACATAACTTATTGCCATGTTTCCATAGAAATGGGTGAATTATGTAGATTATGAGTGCTACGTGAGGAAGTGTAGCTAAAATTCCCTTCCCGCGCGCCGATTTCATTGTACCTAAATAAACAAACAACATAAAACACAAGCGTGAGTTCATAACTCAACAAAGTGTATTGTAATGGACAACAAGATCATTTACAAGACAAAAATACCTTACATCACATATAACATCTCATACTTGAGCACATAACAACATCATCATCATTAAATATGTATTGCAATGCAATGTTATGCTCATATCTCCTTGGAAACTCATACCGGTATGGTTGAGTACACACCCGTCGGTGTGCACCCTCTCCCCCCTTCCATCCCGAAGATGGAGGGTGCCTACTCCTCGCTTCCATTCACCACGTGAATGGAATCACGATGTAGGTCTTACTCAATGGCGTTCCGGACTAGTCATAACTTTCTCACCGACCTTGCCGGACTAGTTATGACTTTCTCACCACCCTCGCCCTATCTCATGCCATGCATGCAACTATGCCAATTATCATATCTCATTTGTACATAAACATATGGCATCATATCATGGTACACATAAACACATGGCATCATATCATGACAAATATAGACACATGGCAACGTATCATGATAAACATAAACAAATAGCATCATATCATGATAATCATACTCAACATATCATTGGAAATCAGCAAGCATGGCAAGTGATCATAGCAAGTATTCAATCCTTCATCTAATCTCAACAAACAACCTACAATCCGCTATTCATTACAACACACTTGCCTTCAACCACGGGCAACGGAGTGACGAGAGGTTGAGGGCACTCCTGGAGGCACACCACCTGCAAACACGTGCCATACACTCAAATCGAGTCCACAAAACAGCACACATAAATCCCACTACCCCGACTTCGCTTACAACTCCTAAAATCAGAAAACGGCAAATCTGTCCCTTCGGGACAGCAGCCTTCCAATGGGCATAACTTCTGTTCTAGGACTCCAAATTGAATAAACGAGTACACCCTCGCGTAGCTTAGGAAATTTCCCAACTTTTTCTAGTTATAGGGAAAGACTGATTCGGACTCTAATGTTGTTTAATCTGACGTTGAACACGAACTATCTCAATCTCGTCACAGATTTGACAGCGCTCGGTAAAACGGCCATAACTTCCAAACGGCTGGGCGGAATTTCAATTTCTTTATATGCACTGAAAGGTATTGAAATTATCTACAACTTACTAGAAGTCCGTACGGTCAGATTCTAACTCTAAATTAGTTTAATATAATGTTGAACACAGACTGTCCCAACCTCGACACAGATTGGACAGCGCCCACCAAAACGGCCATAACTTTCAGAACTTAACTCCAAAAATTCTCAAAAAAATACAAAAAATAGGTCTTGACGATACCTACAACTTCTTCAACAGGAGGTCGGCCAAATTCCGACTCTAAAATTGCGAAATCGCACCCCCTAAAACGGACTCCAAATCTGCCAGAAACTGAGTACAATACGAACTCTAGTTCTTTTCAGATCTACTCCATGGCAGCACGTCCTCTTGATCTAAAAACTCCAAATCTACCATGAGAACAGCACCTAGACCTTCCCCAAGGTTTCCCCATGGACATACCTTAGTCCGACGAACGACGAACACGAAGAATGTCTCTCGATCACCCGATCTCGCTCCCACGCGCCAAATCCTTCGGGATCCCTTGTCGCGGTTCTTCCAAACAGCGAGGGCAGCACGTAGACGTGTCGTGGCAGCGAGGGGGCGTCCTTGGGGGTGCAAGGAGGAGGGGGGGTGGCGCGGCTTGAGGTGGAGGTGGAGGAAGAGGACTAGAGGGAGGAGAGAATTGGTGGAGGCGCAAGGGGGAGGTGGAGGCGTGTGGGGAGGCGGCTAGGGCAGGGAGGAGGCGCCCCTAGCCCCTTTACCCACGTTCTCCCCCCTCCATGGGCCAATCTCTCTCCACAAAAGCCCACGGTTCTTCCCCCCTTGGGCCCAAACTCCCCCGGAAAGGCCCAATCTCCCAAAATCGGCCCGGAAACGCGATTAAACGACATAACGTAAAGTTTTAACCTCTAATTTCATATTTTATAAAGTTTTTGACCTCATCAAGCAAATTAAATAAGGTTACGACACTCCGTGGTGTCATATCACTTAATCCCCCCAAGACCCGAAAACGCAAGTAAACCTCGAGCCGTAAGGTTTTATCCTCTAAACTCACATTTTATAATGTCACACCAATCCGTAGTGTCATAGTAGGGGAAGTTCTCACCCAGATTGATTAAATGGTATACTTAGTTGCATAAGGGCCACCATAATGGCCAGAGCGACAAGATTAAGGCTATGTTTGTTTAGGCTGGTGCTGGAGGAGAAGCTGCTGGAGCTGGAAGAAGCTAGCTAGCCTGCTGGAGCTGGAGGCTGGAGCTGGAAGAGACTTGATGAAGGGGATGGCAATTTTTTGTAAATAAGATCAAGTTGCAAGGGTACCAGGGAAGTGGGATTTTCAGAAGCTCCAGCCAGCCCGAGAAGCATCGTTTTCCTTGCTTCTCTCGTGTAGTGCAAATTGGGCTGGAGCTTCTCCTCTTCAGTTAGCTGAAAAATTACTGTTTGTTTTAGCTTGTGACTTATGAAGGCCTAGAAGCCAAATAAGCCTAAGCAGAAGCCTAAACAAACACAGCCTAAGCCTCTATATATTGGTGTGCTTGATTGTATGTGGAATCACCATAAATGACAAAGGGGAGTGATAAAATCGAGCCTCGATATAAATATTGGTATGCTTGCGGTATGTGAAATCACCATAAATGACATAGAGAAGTGATAAGATTGAGCCTCAGTATAAATATTGGTATGCTTGGCAGTATGTGGAAAAACCATAAATGACAAAGAGAAGTGATAAGATCAAGCCTTGAGATAAATATTGGTATGCTTGGTTGCATGCGGACCACTATAATTATTGGAGAGACCTGATAACATTGAGCCTCTGTATAGACATTAGTAAGGTTGATTGCATATGGACATCAAAGATTGAGCCTTTGGATGAACATTGGTGTGTTTGGTTGCATCTGAAATCACTATAAATGCCAATGAAAAATGTTTAGATTGAACCTCTAGGTAAATATTAGTACATTTGGTTGCATATGGAGCCACCATAATAGCTTAAGTGGAGTGATAGAATTAAGCCTTTAGATAGACATTGGTATGCGTGATTGTACGTAGGGCCACAATAATGGCTGGTGAGAGGTGATACATTGGACCTAGAAATAAATATCTTGTGCTTGGTTGTATGTGTAATTACCATAATTGTCAAAGAGAAATAAAATGATTGAGCCTTGAGATAAACATTTGTATATTTGATTACACGTGGGGCAACCATAGTAGGTAGAGAGAAGTGATAAAATTGAATCTCTTGATAGATATTGGTATGTTTCATGTGGAATCACTATAAATATAAGGAAAGTAATATGATTGATCCTCGAGATAAACAGTAGTAAGATGTGTTAGGACATTCATAATAGTTAAAACCCATGCACTTCTAGCTATTGCCATATCTCATGCACTTCCGGCTACTACCATATCTCATGCACTTCTCATGCTCCCCCAATCTACATGCAAATCTCATGCACTTCCAACTATTGCCATATATAGACCGCATCAAACCATAATTTTATTTTTATTTTTATACCAGAATATCAGAAACCATATTTCCCAACATGTTCAAAATTTGTATTCATAGTGAATAGCATATTCGACCATCTGTTATCCTATTTCTAAAGCATAGCTAAGCATATGCATAGATATTCGGTTATACTCAATTGATATCTCTATAATGCCTAAACCTACCTTAGGGTCATCAGGGTTGACATGACAAATATTTATTAAGGAAGTTCTGTTAATTGAGGGGAATATCTACCAGTACCCAAAATATAGCAATTTATTGAAATAAATGCATGCATACATAGATTTGATAAAAACAATATAAACTCAGAGAAATGCTGGAATCAATATGATCAAAGAGGGTTCTTTCCTTGCTCGTTGAATTCCTAGGTGGAGTAGGTGTCGACAGTTGCAGTTTCTAAAATATCGGGGTCTAAAGTAATTCAATGCAAAATAATAATAAGAAGCAAAAGAAGTCAATAACATCAAACTCTAAATATAATTATAGAAATAGAAAGCTCTAGGTTTATAAGAGTTTTAGAAGGTGGTTTCACAATTTTTTCATTTATTTACATAAGTTGTGTTTATTTGGATTTTTAATTGGGAAAAGATTCACCCTGTAACATTCCAATTTTTGGCCTTCAATTAATTTTAATGAATTTTATAATTTTGTAGATTTTATAAATTTATTTGGATTTTAATTAATGCTTTTAAATTAAATATTTTCAAATGTCATTTAAATTTGTGCAAGTCGTATACCAACTTTTGGTGTAAATATTTTATTTGGGTTATAAACGTCTTAAAATATTTTTGAGAAATTTTCTAGAACTTTTAGAGCATTTTTACTATTTATTTGGCTTTGTTTTATTTTTAGGAATTATTTTAATTAGAAAATCTTTGGAAAATCAAGCTTCAGTTTTGGGTTGTTTTTCTCAATCTGGCCCAGTTCGGCACGTTCCCTTTCCTCTGCCCTGGCCTAGGCCTAGCCCTGCTTCCTAGCCTGCTTCGTCGTGTCAGCCAGACTGTCAACGTCCCCAAGCTGGATTCCTCTACCGCCTGACTCTCTCACCAGTCACCGCCAAATCAGCGCCCGTCCATGCCATATTCGGATCGAACTCATGGGCATTCATGCCTATTAATTGCGCCACCCTTTTCCCCTCTCTTTTCTCCATTTTTCGCCGCTTTTGTAGCCAGGCAAGAGCTCGTCGGATTTCTTCTTGCGCCGCCGTGCCATTGCCGATCACTGAAGCTTTTATGTCGCCATTGATCTCCACCACCGGTGAGCTTTAGTCGTAGCTGCTTGCACCGTTGAGTTTGTCGTGTTGCCTGTGTTATTTTGCCCAAATCTCAATCGGTTTTGTCGCTTTTTGCTCCTCAACCAAAGCCGTCTCCTCCAGCTCCGGCAACGTTGGGCCACCGCTATGTGCCATGCGCCAACCATCCCGTCTCCTGTGTTGCACCGCTGTCAGTCTGTCGCGTTCCCATTATCATGCCACCTCCGCCGCTTCGTTGCTAACGCTTTAGTCGTCGCGCCTCACAGAAGCTGAACAACCGCGTGGGAGAGACGAGGCATCGTTGCGTTCGGTCGTCACTAACATGGATGCTGATGTCAATGATGACATCATTAATGATGTCAATGTGATGACATCAGCTCTAGATCCAGAACTGTCAACCCAGTCCACCGTGGACCAAACCATTTTCGTGGACCCGGTCCATGGACTGAGGGCTCACTTGTCAGCCTCTAAGGATTTTCTAGATTTATTTTATTTTTGGTAAATAGGGTGCTGGCATCAGCATAACATCAATAATCCAATTTTCTAGTAGAAAAGTAATTTGGTAAATTAGAATTTATTTTTTTACTTTTATTTCAAATTTCAAAGGTCTGCTCTCCCTCATTCAAGCTCCGAATGAGGCGATTCCAGTTTCTAAAACATTTTAAATTCAAGCTCTACTTAATTATCAACTTTATTTAATTTTTGGAGCTTTTTTCTCTCTACCTTGTATTTATTTGTTGCTTATTTCTCGTTTCGCGTAGACGTTGAAGTGCCAGGAGTGTCCGAGAGCAACGAGGCAACTCAAAACCAAGGTCCAGACCAGGAGCAAGAGCTTGTCCGAGGCAAGCCTTTCTTGATCATGTTGAACCCAAACTTCTAAAATGCTTATGTTATTTTAAATTATTGAATGCTTACTTTTATGCAATGTACTTTAATTCGGTTTTAAGGCTTAGTTAAATTCCCAAACTTGTTCTGACCTTATTGACATTAATCATTGTGTATCCTTATTGCCCTAGATGATATTATCTATTCTTATGTAGTGATAATTAGCAGGGTAGTATAATATGATAGAATTGCTCACTCTTACTTAAACGCTTTGGTATGATGCCATTATTGTGTATTACTTTAAAATCTGGTTTAAACTCATTTGAGAAGATATGGCAATAGTTATTACTGCTCATTATAAAATAAAATAAACAGAAAAATGGATTTATATCGGGGCGGATGGTAAGTCAAGTGAGTGCAGGATGCACAAGACCTTGTAAAGTGAATGTTTCGTTTAGTTAATTAAGGACCGAAACGTGTATTATTTCAAACCGAGTACTACCGTACAACCACAAGTCTATATCAGTATGACCTGGATAATTAATTTGGGCATCTCATTATTGGCTTTGCTGGTTGGTGAAATGTGGGTGTCAGATGGAGACACTCACAAGGTGCAAGAGGGGGGCTTCTGAATGGGCGGATGGAACCCTTCGGCGGTGAAACCTTAGCAGGTGAGATTAATAGTGGGGTTGTACATTGTAAAGGCATTGTCATGATCTCTTTGCCACACACCTAAGGAAGTGTGTTAATCCGGAGGCACAAGGGGATGATCATGTCTTATGGGTAAAGCTGTACGCACTTTGTAGAGTTAAAACTAATCGATTAGGCATGCCGATGGTCAAGGGTGGGCAAGGTGCGCTTTCACACTATAAATCTTCTAATTTTGTTTTAAATAAAAATGATGGTTTGGGAATCCGTAAGTGGATGGAACTCCCAGGTTATTAGTTGGTAGTGGAATCTGTGAGTGGATGGAACACTCGGGTTAGTGGTTGGCAGTTAGAGCTAGACCGGTGATTGTAACCTGTGCTAGATGTCTCATTAATTTCAATTATTGCAACTACTTTTGGTCAAATGATACTTTGTGAAATTACTAATTGTATTTAAAGTTAAACATTCCTTTTATGCTAAATGAGCCATATTAAGTCATCATTTGATTAGCCTTGCATATAGTTATCATACATTAAGTTTTCAGGACTTGCGAGTATGGTTGTGTACTCATCCTTGCAACATTTCAAATTTCACAAAAGAGTGCACTGGAGCAGGAGGTGACTACAAGTACTTTGCTTGTGGTTACGATGAAGGAGGTCCAAAGTACTAGGATGCACACCCGAGTCGATTATCTGTTGGGCAAATGGATGGGCTTATCTCACAGTTATTTATTTTATTTTCGCTGCTACTTATTTGAATTTAAGACTATGTTATCATTTATTTGTAATCGTTGACCATAAGGTCGGTACTTGTTGCTTAATTATTATTACTTGGATTCGTGATATGGATGTATTATCATTGTTGTCATCACTGTGTGCACTAAGGCTATTCACTGTCGGAACCCTCCCATTAATGGTGTGGAATACCAAGAGGGATTCCTATGTGCAAACAGTACTAGTCCCATGATCAGTGGCTAGCACGCACATTTACAACATTGTCATCATATCCATACAAGTTCACATTACATTGATAGAATAAAGTCTTACATCATGGCCTATTGGCCGAATTTAAAAGTTTGCAGCGGAAGATACATTGCTTGGCAGTATGCCTTCTACCCAAAATACCACAGGCAACTGACAAGGGTAAAACCTTAGAAAGACTCGTTAGCAAAGTCCCCGTATTCTGCGTCGAGATCGGGGTACTCATTTTCTTCATTCTCTGAATATCAACAATAGCAAGGTTGAGTACACGTATGTACTCGCAAGACTTGTAGTGTTTCACAAATGTATATAGTAAATGCAGGCTATGTCATGGGTAAGCTACTAAGTTGTTTTGCATAAAGCGAAATTGAATTGTAAATACAGAATAATAGATTGCAAGCGTAATTTGTAAAACAATTGACAAGTATGTAAATAACAAGTATGTATAAGAATAGTAACAACCTCACAATCCTCCATGATTGTGGGTAGAATATCGTCCATTCCCATTTCATTGCCAACAACATATTAACAAGACTTTTTCCAACCATCATTGAGTTTCCGAACCATTTTTATAAAGAAAAATGCCAAAACTCTAACTTAGTGTGAGCGCACCAAGATTCCCATAACCGTGGGAACGGCTTTTCGAAAAGTTTAGACTCTGCAGAGTTGTACAACTTTACCCACAAATAATGACCTTCCTTTTTTTGCAATCGATATTTAACACACTTCCTTTGGTGTGCCGCGAGGAAAATCATACACAATTGTTACATTATTTAACCCTGACTTTACTCTAGCCGGTCTTGACAAACCCCTACTATGGCAGCGAAATGTAAGTTAGCAAGGATCATTTAGAACTCAAGGTAACCCATTTCCCCCATAGCGGGCGTACCGTTGCATTGGTATGTGTCTAACCCACACCCGCGTGTGGACACCCCTACGGGAAATTCTCGCAAGAACAACCCGTGCTACTACGGCCTTCCAAAGTGTAAAGCCAGTTTTAAACAACTTAATAGGTTGAGGCTACCCCATAAATAGCATTGTGGTTGTACGAAAATTCTTGGATTTAACAACACTATGTTCGGTCCTTAAATTAACCCAGGTGGAAACCCCCCCTACACTACGTGTAAGTTAAAGCTTACACACCCGGCTATTTGCCACAATCCACCTGTGTCAAAACATAGTTTTATTTTCATTTTTATCAAACTACCAGTATCCTTTACTGTCATAACCAATCTTTCCAATTTATGAGACAACACCTGTCTCTCCCAAAACATGTCAAATTTCATTGATCATCATGAATAGTGTAGCCATCCATTCGTGATCCCATTTCTAGAGCATACTAAGCATGTGCAAATAATTAATCGAGTATACCCATTTGACATTACATTTTGTCTAACCATAACCTAGGGTTTCCAATGTTCTCATGTCAACGAATAATTGAGGTAATCCCACAATGTAGGTTTAGTTCTACCGCATCCCACAATATAGCAAGTTTAAGGAACATAGCGCATGCATAATAATTTTGACAAACAAAGTAAACTATCTTAAAATAGTGGGTTCATTATGGTCAAAGGAGGGTGCTTGCCTTGCTCAGTGATTTCTTGCGTGAAGTCGGGGTCGTCGACGAAAGTATCCGGAGTATCGGTGTCTACACGCCGTATCATAAAAGCGAAGCAACATCCAAATCCGGAAAAGAACAAGCGAGAAGTAAACACACAACACATGTGGCAAAAGAAGTCGAATCATTACAATTAGAATCATTCACGAAAACAAGCATGATTGTGTGTTTTGGCGAAGGTTAGGGCTAGAGGTTAAACCTACATGATTACAAGATGACTCTAGCGATGCGAAACAATTTACTTTAGGTCCAATAGGTCCAACTACTCAATTATTACAACATCAATAAACATAAAACTTAGCTACTTGAGCTAATGAGATTCAGATGCAAAGCAAGTTATTAATTAAATGTTTCTCCATAAAATGGTAGTATAAACATTGTACAATAGTTTTGAGACATTTTTCCTACATTTTTCATGTAGACGAGATAATTTACGGGTGACCGAAAAGGCTAAAAAGTCACAATTTTACATAGTTGACGGTGCCATTTTCCTTTCTACAATGTGACTTTACCTTAACGAATTATGTAATGATATTCTAGGTACTGTCAGGGGATGTTTAAACTAGTGTTCCTAAGTTGGTTTTACTAGGTTCCAAACATTATTTGTGATGCCATTCAATCAATTAATAGGGCTTCTTTTAACCATGGTGTCCTATGTTGCATGAATATAACCAAACCTAAAACATATAAAACAGTAAGCATAATCCAATTAAACTTTTATAACAGTAAGGCCATGATAACCTAAGGTCCTAGGAACAATTCTAATCTCATTCGGGTTAAAGTTGTACATCTACATCATATACATGCTACATGAAACGATCCTATAACATGTTTCAAAATTAACCATAGGTTAAACCTAAACATTCTCACATAGACAGAAGGAGTTACCAAAATAAAGAGCTTAAGGACCATATTCACAGATTTTAAAGTGTATTTGCATTATTCCTATATATCTCAATTTCAAATGCAATTAAACTAACTTATTTATAAACTTGATACAACCTAAGTCCAAAGTTAAATGTTTTTACATATTGGGAATCCTAATATCATCAGGAATACAATAAAACAGGTTTCATAAACTTTGGAGGTTATTTGCACAAATTTTACATTAGGCTAAGTTTCGACCGAAAGTGCATATTTGAATTTTAAATAGTTCTCATTAAATGGATTTGGAATATTTTTACATATTCAGAAACCACATGATTTAAAAAGAATTTAGGAACTGGTTTGACCTAATTTGGGTTTGTATTTCAAAAGTTATAGGCATTTGAACCGGCTCGGGTTTGGAAATTCGGATTTAAATGGAAAATGCGCTTTCATATTGTGAAAGCGTATTTCGGCTCGGCTGGCACTGTGTTAGGGCGCGTGCACACTGACAGGGTGGTCCCATGCGAATGACCAGGCGAGGGGCACGGTGGAGGCGGCCTCGCGCCGTGGAGGAGCAGGCCGAGGCGGCTAGGCAAGGGCACGACAAGCACCAAGAGGCCTAGGGGAACCTAGGGAATAGCTCCATCGAGTCTGGGGATGACCGGAGGAGGCTGGCGACGATGAGGGACGGCGGCGCTAATGGCGGCTAGTCGCGGCGACGCTGGGGTGGCGTCGAAGCTGGGAAAGATGGTCGGGGAGCATCAGTGGGTCCTACTGGTGTGGCTCATTACCTTGGATCGGAGGAAGAATGGTTGAGTCGGGCTGTCACCGTGCGCCGGAGCTGAGGAAGAAGAAGCTCGGTGCGGCGGCATTCCGGTAGTCCAAGCTGCAAATTGAAGTGAGGGAGAGGATGAGGAGGTCGGTGCGATGTTGTAACCAAAGGGGATTGGACAATGGAGCAGGGAAGGGCAGCATTCGCAAGTTTTCCCTTGCGGCTCACCTTCAGTCCAGATGCTCCAATGGCGAGGCTCACTGTCCACTATGGTCGGGGAAGAAGTGGATAGGAGCAAAGGGCTAAGGGGATACCAATTGAACTTAAATAGTGGGGAATGGGGGCCTAATTTGGAAACGCCTGTGAGGTGAGGTTTGGCGACAATGGCGGAAGGAGAACGGTGATCAGGCTTTTCAGCGAGTTTTTGGGCAGGCGAGTGATGATGGTCAGCCAGCTCAAGTTGGGTCAGCGTCATGCTGACACAGGCGGAGGACGGATTGGCCGGGGCAACGGTGCTGCAGAGGCGGCAGAGCGCCCTGCGCGAGGGGGAGACAGAAGGGAGAGGGGAGAAGAGAGAAAGGGAGAGGGCCAGGGCGACGCCGTGAGGTGGAGGAACGACGCACCGAGCCGGGCGCAGCATCGGCGTACGGGCGGAGGCGGGAGATGGAAATGGCGGCAACGGAGTCCACTGACGGAGCTCGGTCCAGTCTTCAGGCATTACTCAAGTGCACTGTGGCACGTTTGACAATTGCTTCATCCTTCAGGTTTAAGCAGTGAATAGCTCACTCCAAGCACTGGATTGGCTATCCTAGATATGCAATCCTTGAGCTGGCGGGATTGGAAACTATGCCCTAGATTACTCCACCGTGGTTCAGTCAATGCATTTCATTGCTTTGTCACAATTGCTTGTTACTGACAATTGTTCTCCCCACCGATTGGCACATTGAGTCTTCATACTCATGCCTTGTATTGGTCCAATGAGATCTGTATCCTCTGGTTGGAGTGCACTTGATCGGCCCCATGAGCTCTCAGCATCTTTAGGCTAATAGGTACTCAAGTGAGGTTTGGGTAAATACATATTTTGGTTGCTGTAATTTCCCTCCTGTTGGTTCAGTGAACTGAGGCGTGCACTCTGCTGAAGCATCACATTGGCCCAAAAAGGATTCAAGGATCTTTGAGCAGGTGGATTTATTTGATGTTCTAGATGTGGTTGATCAAAGTCAGAATAGTCACTGCTAGATCCTAATCCTAATGATAGTGGTTCAAATCGGCATTTGTTTGATTTGGTTGCATTAGGACATACTCAAGTTACTGATGAAAAGCTAAATGAAGAAATGCATAAAATGGAACCTTCACTTAGCTAACAAAAGATAATCAAAACAAGTCAAATATCCAAATAATCTTCCAAAATGGTTAAACTCCAAATTGAAACTAAGATCAATAATTCAAATATTTAATAATGCTTTCTAATATTTGAGGATGTTACAAACCTACCCCCCTTAAGAAAAATCTCGTCCTCGAGATTCGGCGGATTCCGGGAAAAAGGAAGGGAATTCTTCCCTAAGTTGGTCCTCTCGTTCCCAGGTAGCTTCCTCTTCGGTATGGTTACTCCATTGCACTTTCAACATTTTAATTGATCTACTCCGGGTGTGACATTCTGCTTCCTCTAGAATTCGGATAGGATGTTCTCGATATGAGACATCGGGTTGGAGATCAATTTCTTCCAATTGGGTGTGGTCGGTTGGAACCCGAAGACACTTTTTGAGTTGGGACACATGAAAAACATCATGAACATCCGATAGCTGAGGCGGCAATTCCACTTTGTATGCCATGTCACCTCTCTTTTCAAAGATGCGGTATGGTCCGATATATCGAGGTGCCAATTTTCCTCGAATCTGAAATCGACGAATACCACGAAGTGGAGAGACTTTGAGATAGACATGATCTCCAATCTCGAAGCTAAGCTCACGTCGGCGGCGGTCGGCGTAGCTCTTTTGACGTGATTGGGCCTCCTTCAATCGGCTTCTTATCACATCAACATGCTCTTGAGCTTCTCGGATGAGGTTTGGGCCAAAGAACTTCCCTTCACCTGCTTCGGACCAAAAGAGAGGAGTTCGGCACTTTCTTCCATAAAGTGCTTCGAATGGGGACATTTGGAGACTTGATTGGAAGCTATTGTTGTAGGAGAACTCTGCAAATGGTAAGCATTTCTCCCAATTGGTGCTATAAGATAGTACACAAGCTCTCAACATGTCTTCCAAGATTTGATTTGTTCTTTCAGTCTGTCCATCCGTTTGAGGATGATAAGCTGTACTGAAGTTTAGCCTAGTCCCCAAGAGTTTGTGTAGATTTCCCCAAAACCGAGAGGTGAATTGGGGACCTCGATCAGAAACTATAGTCTTGGGCACACCGTGCAAGCGAACAATATTATCTATATAAAGCTCGGCAAGTTTGTCTCCGTGACAGGTGGCCTTGACTGGTATAAAATGTGCCACTTTGGTTAACCGGTCAATAATGACCCATATGGAGTCATTCCCCTTTTGAGTCTTGGGCAAACCGGTAATGAAATCCATACCGATGTCTTCCCACTTCCATTCAGGGACTTTTAAGGGTTGGAGAAGTCCGGCTGGTCGTTGATGCTCAGCCTTGATTCGCTGGCACACATCACAGATAGCGATATATGCGGCGATATCCTTCTTCATGCCGGGCCACCAATATTCTTCCCGGAGGTCTTGGTACATTTTTGTACTTCCGGGGTGAATAGAGAGTGGTGAATTGTGAGCTTCACTCAGAATTAAATTCTTGAGATCCGGGTCATCCGGAACATAAATTTGTTGCCCACGCATGACCAACTCATCAGCTCCTTCAACAAATTCTAATTTCAAACCTTCCTTCAGTTGTTTTTGGATTTCAGTAATGGCTGGATCCTTGCGTTGAGCAACCTTTATTTGCTCTTTGAGGGTTGGTTGTACCTCTAAGGTAGCAACATACCCCTCCTCCACTATTTCCAGATTGAGCCTTTTAAATGCCTCAAGCAACTCGGGCTGGCAAACCATGATACAATGGAGCTTCCAACTAAGAGCGTCAGCTACAACATTGGCTTTACCAGGATGGTAATGAATGCTGAGATCATAGTCTTTTATTAATTCAATCCATCTTCTTTGCCTTAGGTTCAAATCTGATTGAGTGAAGAAGTACTTCAAGCTCTTGTGATCGGTGTAAATATCGCATCTATTACCAATGAGGTAATGACTCCAAATCTTAAGAGCATGAACCACTGCGGCCAGTTCCAAATCATGAGTAGGATAGTTCATCTCATGTGGTCGCAATTGGCGAGAAGCATAAGCCACGACTCTGCCTTCTTGCATCAACACACAACCAAGTCCATGGCGGGATGCATCACAATATACTTCAAAACTTTTCTGAACATCAGGCAACACAAGCACTGGGGCTGTGGTTAGCCTCTTTTTCAGCTCTTGGAAACTTGCTTCACATTCTGGGGACCACTCAAACTTCTTTTCTTTCTTCAAGAGTTGAGTCATTGGTCTTGCAATCTTGGAGAAGTTTTCAATAAATCGACGGTAATACCCGGCTAAACCAAGAAAACTTCGGACTTGAGGGACGGATTGAGGTTGACTCCAAGCTAGTACATCACTGACTTTACTTGGATCTACTGCAACTCCTCCTTTAGACAGGACATGTCCAAGAAAGGCAACTTCTTTTAACCAGAATTCACATTTCTCGAATTTGGCATAAAGTTGGTGTTCTCGGAGTTTCTCAAGCACCATGCACAAATGAGATGCATGTTCTTCTTCATCTTTTGAGTAGACAAGGATATCATCAATGAATACCACTACGAACTTGTCCAAGTACTCCATGAAGACTTTATTCATAAGGTTCATGAAACTTGCAGGAGCATTGGTGAGTCCGAAGGACATTACGGTATACTCATATAAACCGTAACGGGTGGTAAGAGCAGTCTTGGGAATATCTTCAGATTTGATCTTCAATTGGAAATACCCGAGTCTTAAATCAATCTTGGAGAATACTTGAGCGCCATTCATTTGATAAAAAAGATCATCAATCCGTGGAAGCGGATATTTATTTTTGATGGTGACCTCATTCAAAGACCGATAGTCCACGCACATACGCAGACTCCCATATTTCTTTTTGACAAATAACACGGGACTCCCCCATGGAGATGAGCTAGGACGAATAAATCCCTTGTCCAATTGCTCCTTGAGTTGCTTCTTTAATTCTACTAGTTCATCCATGGGCATACGATAAGGACGCTTCGACATAGGTGCTGTCCCACGGATAAGGTCAATAGAGAATTCCATGTCACGATCAGGTGGCATCCCTGGTAATTCGTCTGGGAATACATCCGGGTATTCACATACTACAGGTACTTGATCAAATTCAGTTATGGCCATAGAATGAAGGTGTACTTTCTGTTTGGAAGGGTCACGAATAGAGGAAAACTCTACTTGAACTCCATCAAGATTGACAAGAGAAATAATTCGGTTTGCACAATCAATGTGCCCTTTGTGCTTGGATAACCAATCCATACCTAGAATAACATCTAAGCCCATAGTGTCTATCATTATGAGGTCGGCATAAAAGATTATTCCATTTATTTCAATTGCTACTCCTGGGCATAGACTTGATGCTTTCATGGTGGCACCAGGTGAGTGTATTATCATGTTACTTGGCAAAAGATCTACCCTAATCCCATGTTGATTGACAAATCCTTTTGATATAAAAGAATGAGATGCTCCAGAATCAAATAAAATCATGGTAGGGATGGAGTGCACAAGGAACATACCCAACACCACATCGGGTGCATCGTGAGCTTCTTCGGCGGTCACATGGTGAAGACGACCACTGCTATTGCCTTGAGATGGGGCTGGCCTAGCGGCTTGCGGTTTCCTAGGCCCTTGAGGACGACCTTGGGGACGTTGCTGATTTCCTTGAGGTTGGGGTCGAGGCGGCACTGGGTTCTTCTTGGGACAGACACTGGAAATATGTCCACGCTCACCACAATGATAACAGGTGACATTAGCCATTTGGTTCTGAGCACCAGATGGCTGTCTAGTTGTATAAGGTGGCCTAGCTGGCGGTGGCTGAGGGCGTGGAGCTTGCCCTTAGTACTGTGATGGACGAGGAACTGGCGGACGGTAGACAGGGGGTTGTCTTGCTTGTGGCCTAGATGAACTGGCACCTGCTGACTTTTGTGCCAACCACTTGCACTTGCGGCTCTCTTGAACAGCACGAGTACCATACTCCTCAACTCGAACGACCTTGTCCACAAGGGACTGGAAATCAAAGATATCATGAGCAGCAAGTGTCCATTTGATTTCTTCATTCAAGCGCTCCCGAAAGCGTTCAATCTTCCTTGCCTCATCAGCAACCTCTGAAGTGGCATATCGGGACAGATAGTTGAAGCGGTGAAGATACTCCATCACTGTCATATTGCCCTGACGAAGATCATAGAACTCACGCTTCTTGATCTCCACAATGCTGGCTGGAATATGAGCTTTGCGAAATGCTTCCTTGAATCCGGCCCAAGTAATGACTTGGCCTTCAGGAACAATAGCCTGGTGACTCTCCCACCAAGCTGCAGCAGCTCCTTGCAGCTGATAAGATGCATACAACACCTTCTCTTGATCATCACATTGAGCAATAGTCAATTTGCCCTCAACAGAGCGAAGCCAATCATCGCCACAAGAGGATCGGCGATCTTTGAGAGAAGGTGGGTGGTCGAGTTCGCAGAAACTCGCCCAACTTGGACTGTGGTGGAACATCACCATTACCACCCCTGGCTAAGGCTGCACCAAGGTTGGTGGTATTCTGCACCATTTGCTGAAGTAAAAGGGTATTCGTCTGGCGACCTTGCTCAATCATGGCAAGCACTTGAGCCATGGTTGGAGGTCCCGGAAGCTGCTCCTCAGGAATAGCTGAATGAGGATCCTGAGCAAGTGGTGGATCATTTCGCTGCTGAGGCGGAACATTTTTTGCAGCTGGATGCACAGGGTTGGGTTGAGGCGGAGCGGGGGTATGGACTCCTGGAGGCTGCAAATCGGAGGTGCCATCACCCCTCAAGAGATCATCCATGGATCTAGTGATAGGCATCCTGTAACATATCATTCAATGGCAAAAATAAATAAAGAAGGAAACAAGACAAGGGTTGATATGGCTCCAAGGCAACATTTCATTCCCTAAAATACTTCTTAAATTAAGGTTCTTCATAATTCAAGGGTTGCATCATCGTGAGAACCTTAACCTAAGGGTTAAGTAATCACGAGTAAAGCCCAAATAATATTACAAAAGGAGTCAAGACATTGTTCAACAGAAAGCATAATAACCAAATATCTAAACTAGTACATAGGAGTGCTAAGGCTCTTCGTCCTCTTTCCTAGCCTAGATCAAGAAAACACCTAGATCTCATCAAAGTTCAGGAAGTCAGCGATCTCGCCCTCCTCAAGAGAAGCAGAGGTATGCTCATTGGGCTGAGCAACATGCATTGGCCTTTCTTCGGGGACGACATTGTTGGAAGCCCCAGTAGATGTCTCCTCAGGAATAGCCATCTCAGGTATAGCCACCTCAGGTATGGCCATCTCAGGTATAGCCACCTCAGGTATAGCCACCTCAGGTGCCATGCCCCTAGTGACAGGGCGGTATCCATTTGAGCGGCGACGGGGACCCATGGTGGACATGCGCGGCCCACGCTGATAGCTCTCAAAAGTAGGGTCCAACTCTGGCAGTACCTCAGCATCAGCGAGCATGGCATCTTCCCCATACAGGATCTCTGGGGTGAAAAGTCCCATGGCAGCCCATGGAGCAATGCTGTTCTCCAGAGAAGCTATCCTCCTGCGTGCCTCCACTGTTTCCTGACAGAGGCAAAGGAGATAGCGATCTAGCGACCTCACCAAATTGATCATATGCTGTAGGGGACCTCGTGGCTCCAACTGAGTGGTGCGGTAGATGTTGCTAGTCTCACCCATGCCACGCGACGGGTAATAGTAGAACATCACAGTCGTCCCAGGTAGCTCATGGCGGATGCGGACGATAGCCACATAAGCCGCATCAAACAGTGACATGCGGATACAAGATCCCCTTCCCTGAAACTGAAAGGGCCTCTCCATGGAGTTCCTTGCAGGAATGAAGACCTCAGTCACATACTCTGTGGATGCCGCGCCAGAAGGTGTAGAGTAGGTCGTGTAGATGGGTAGGCGAGTGAATCCTAAGTGTTGCAGCATCAGCCAAAGGGTATGGGTCATGGTGTCCTCCTCAAAAGCGCTAGTGCGGTAGCAAGGCTCCCAAAGTGTGGCCATCTACAAGGTTAGGTTAAAATCATAAGTTATAAGATAAAAGGGAGGCATACTTAAACTATGATACTTATAGGCAAGAACTTCTCAGAAATAGAAATTTTCATAACATAATTCTTTCATTACATCATCACTAGGGATACATGAGGGATACAAGCTAACTTGTTAGCTTAAGACACTACGAAACTCCAAACTCTAAGGCTCCCACTCAGAACCTGACAGGTAGGGCTCTCCAGACTCAGGCTCGGAATCACTGTATATGACCCAGGAGTTACGGACTGGAGGGGATGGTGGTGGAGACTCCCTAGTGTAAACTACTCCAAGGTGCTGTATCGGTGGTGGTGTGATCAATGGGGACTCCTCAACATCTGGACCAGGGGCCTGTGGGGAGAGTGGTGTATTCCTAGCTATGACTGGGGTGAACTATCTAAGGTATGCCTGACGGTTGCCAGTATGACGGGGACGGGGTGCTGCAGGTGGCTCTGGGACAACTGGTGGTGGAGGAGGTGGAACAACTACAGGTGCGGGGTTTTGGCGAAGCTGCTGGCGCCTACGGCGAGCCTCAAAATCCCGGGTGAAGGCATTCACATTGATACGGTAAAGCCTACACAACCGGTAAAAGAGCTTGCGAGCTGCTCCCTCAATTGTGGCAAAGGAAGTGAAATTGCGGTGCCTCACACAGTGCTGAAGGGTATGGCCATTTATTTTGATGGCTACGTGCAGAGTGGCTACATGACCAACGACTTCGCCTAGGATTCTATCTTCCTTGATCATCAAGGTGGGGCGCTTCCTCCGACCAAGAACCCTAGTCAACTCCCTTAAAACCATGCTCCAAACGGGTTCAGGTTCAACCTCCATCTAAAATCATTTAAAAGAAAGGATTTATTAGTTACTTTTAAGAGATAAGATGTAATGAATATCTTTAAAAAGGAAAGGTTAATACTATAAGCATGTTTTTACGTGCATTTTTACTAGCTCCTATTCTAACGACCAATCTAACTATGGTTTCCCTACGGTCAGTATGGCTCTGATACCAATGCTGTCGGAACCCTCCCTTTAATGGTGTGGAATACCAAGAGGGATTCCTATGTGCAAACAGTACTAGTCCCATGATCAGTGGCTAGCACGCACATTTACAACATTGTCATCACATCCATACAAGTTCACATTACATTGATAAAATAAAGTCTTACATCATGGCCTATTGGCCGAATTTAAAAGTTTGCAGCGGAAGATACATTGCTTGGCAGTATGCCTTCTACCCAAAATACCACAGGCAACTGACAAGGGTAAAACCTTAGAAAGACTCGTTAGCAAAGTCCCCGTATTCTGCGTCGAGATCGGGGTACTCATTTTCTTCATTCTCTGAATATCAACAATAGCAAGGTTGAGTACACGTATGTACTCGCAAGACTTGTAGTGTTTCACAAATGTATATAGTAAATGCAGGCTATGTCATGGGTAAGCTACTAAGTTGTTTTGCATAAAGCGAAATTGAATTGTAAATACAGAATAATAGATTGCAAGCGTAATTTGTAAAGCAATTGACAGGTATGTAAATAACAAGTATGTATAAGAATAGTAACAACCTCACAATCCTCCATGATTGTGGGTAGAATATCGCCCATTCCCATTTCATTGCCAACAACATATTAACAAGACTTTTTCCAACCATCATTGAGTTTTCGAACCATTTTTATAAAGAAAAATGCCAAAACTCTAACTTAGTGTGAGCGCACCAAGATTCCCATAACCGTGGGAACAGCTTTTCGAAAAGTTTAGACTCTGCAGAGTTGTACAACTTTACCCACAAATAATGACCTTCCTTTTTTTTTGCAATCGATATTTAACACACTTCCTTTGGTGTGCCGCGAGGAAAATCATACACAATTGTTACATTATTTAACCCTGACTTTACACTAGCAGGTCTTGACAAACCCCTACTATGGCAGCAGAAATGTAAGTTAGCAAGGATCATTTAGAACTCAAGGTAACCCATTTCCCCCCCCATAGCAGGGCGTACACCGTTGCATTGGTATGTATCTAACCCACACCCGCGTGTGGACACCCCTACGGGAAATTCTCGCAAGAACAACCCGTGCTACTACGGCCTTCCAAAGTGTAAAGCCAGTTTTAAACAACTTAATAGGTTGAGGCTACCCCATAAATAGCATTGTGGTTGTACGAAAATTCTTGGATTTAACAACACTATGTTCGGTCCTTAAATTAACCCAGGTGGAAACTCCCCCTACACTACGTGTAAGTTAAAGCTTACACACCCGGCTATTTGCCATAATCCACCTGTGTCAAAACATAGTTTTATTTTCATTTTTATCAAACTACCAGTATCCTTTACTGTCATAACCAATCTTTCCAATTTATGAGACAACACCTGTCTCTCCCAAAACATGTCAAATTTCATTGATCATCATGAATAGTGTAGCCATCCATTCGTGATCCCATTCCTAGAGCATACTAAGCATGTGCAAATAATTAATCGAGTATACCCATTTGACATTACATTTTGTCTAACCATAACCTAGGGTTTCCAATGTTCTCATGTCAACGAATAATTGAGGTAATCCCACAATGTAGGTTTAGTTCTACCGCATCCCACAATATAGCAAGTTTAAGGAACATAGCGCATGCATAATAATTTTGACAAACAAAGTAAACTATCTTAAAATAGTGGGTTCATTATGGTCAAAGGAGGGTGCTTGCCTTGCTCAGTGATTTCTTGCGTGAAGTCGGGGTCGTCGACGAAAGTATCCGGAGTATCGGTGTCTACACGCCGTATCATAAAAAGCGAAGCAACATCCAAATCCGGAAAAGAACAAACGAGAAGTAAACACACAACACATGTGGCAAAAGAAGTCGAATCATTACAATTAGAATCATTCACGAAAACAAGCATGATTGTGTGTTTTGGCGAAGGTTAGGGCTAGAGGTTAAACCTACATGATTACAAGATGACTCTAGCGATGCGAAACAATTTACTTTAGGTCCAATAGGTCCAACTACTCAATTATTACAACATCAATAAACATAAAACTTAGCTACTTGAGCTAATGAGATTCAGATGCAAAGCAAGTTATTAATTAAATGTTTCTCCATAAAATGGTAGTATAAACATTGTACAATAGTTTTGAGACATTTTTCCTACATTTTTCATGTAGACGAGATAATTTACGGGTGACCGAAAAGGCTAAAAAGTCACAATTTTACATAGTTGACGGTGCCATTTTCCTTTCTACAATGTGACTTTACCTTAACGAATTATGTAATGATATTCTAGGTACTGTCAGGGGATGTTTAAACTAGTGTTCCTAAGTTGGTTTTACTAGGTTCCAAACATTATTTGTGATGCCATTCAATCAATTAATAGGGCTTCTTTTAACCATGGTGTCCTATGTTGCATGAATATAACCAAACCTAAAACATATAAAACAGTAAGCATAATCCAATTAAACTTTTATAACAGTAAGGCCATGATAACCTAAGGTCCTAGGAACAATTCTAATCTCATTCGGGTTAAAGTTGTACATCTACATCATATACATGCTACATGAAACGATCCTATAACATGTTTCAAAATTAACCATAGGTTAAACCTAAACATTCTCACATAGACAGAAGGAGTTACCAAAATAAAGAGCTTAAGGACCATATTCACAGATTTTAAAGTGTATTTGCATTATTCCTATATATCTCAATTTCAAATGCAATTAAACTAACTTATTTATAAACTTGATACAACCTAAGTCCAAAGTTAAATGTTTTTACATATTGGGAATCTTAATATCATCAGGAATACAATATAACAGGTTTCATAAACTTTGGAGGTTATTTGCACAAATTTTACATCACAACGTGCCACGAAGTCTGCGACTTCTTTCTTCATATTGGACCACCAATATTTTTCTTTCAAATCGGCATACATTTTGGTGCCTCCTGGGTGTATAGCGTAAACTGAATCGTGAGCTTCCTTCAAGATCACATTCTTGATTTCTTCTTGGTTAGGGACCACTATTCTTTTCCCGAACCAAACAGTACCTTGGCCATCTTCTGAAAATCCGGGGTGTTTCCCTTTCTTTAGACCTTCCTTCAAGTTGGCAATACCTTTATCTTCCTTCTGGGCCTCTCTGATATAAAAGAATGGGTTGCACCAGAATCAAACAGAACTGAAGCAGATACTGAGTTCACATGGAACTTACCATAGACCACGTCTGGCGCATCCTGAGCTTCCTCCGCGGTGATGTGATTCACACGCCCTCTTCCTGCAGTCCTTGGCATGCGCGGAGTCTGAGGGGTTCCTCTTCCTTGAGCCGGCACAGGCGCGCGGGCTGGCGTTGATCCCAAGTTAAACCGCACCGGGGTGACGGGCTGACGCTTCTTAGGGCAGTTGTTGGCGTAGTGCCCCATCTCCCTGCAGTTAAAACACTGCACTCCTGCCAAAGCGGTCCCACTCTTCTGAGCTTGAGCTCCTGCATTGCCGGCAGGGGCTTGTCCAGTGGGGCGCGGAGTAGACATTGGTGTTCTGGGGCCACTGGCTGCGGCTGGCCTGCTAGACTGCTGCTGCTGAAAAGTGCGGGGCCTGGAATCGCCGGGCACCGCGCCGATCTCAAATCGCATCTTCCGCTTATGGACTCAGATGACGGGCATCCTCTTGAATCAGCGCCTTGTTGATCATGTGCTGGAACGACGGGTAGTCGCTTGAAACCAGCTGTACCTTCAAATTGGGGTCAAGGCCCTCCATAAATCGCCAGATCTTGGCCTCGTCAGTCGCAACATCTGAGGTCGCGTAGCGAGACAGCTGAGTGAAGCGGTTCAGGTACTCCGATACTGACAAGTTCCCTTGTTGCAGCTTGTGGAACTCACGACGCTTCATTTCCATAATCCCCCTTGGGATATGGGTAGCCCTGAAGGCTTCCACGAACTCATTCCACGGGATGTTCTGGGGGTCAGCATGGGCGGCACAGTAGTTCTCCCACCAGTTGGCGGCCGTACCCTTCAGCTGATAAGAGGCAAAGTGCACACTCTCAGTGTCATCACACTGAGCCAAGTGGAGCTTGCGCTCCACTTCCTTGAGCCAGTCATCCGCATCCAGCGGGTCTCCTGATCCAGCAAAAGTCGGGGGTCGCGTCCTCATGAACTCCCCAAACTTGGAAGGGGGCAGTTGAGCTTGAACGGGTGCTGCCGCGGCTTGGGGTTGGTTCAGGACGTTCTGAGCTAACGCCTGAAGAATCTGAAGCTGCATCGCCATCATCTGCCCCATGTTCGGCGGCTGAGCTGGTGGTGGGGGTGGCGGCGGATCATGCTGAGCTGCGGGGTGTTGAGCTGGCTCTTGTCCTTGCGGCTGAGGGGGCTCCATGTATTCTTCTTGAAAGTGCACGGGCCCACGGGCACGTCCAGGCCTCTACCACGGCCTGCGGGCCTTCCTCGACCACGACCACGACCAACGTTCTCCATCTGCACAAGGCGGTCAAGTACAAGGAAAGAAGGAGAAGCATAGGTAAGCAACGGGGAACTAAACCACATCCTCAAAACAAGGGCACAACCACAAAGGCACACATCAGAAGGGAAAAACCAACTGAACTTCAATTAAAATCAAATAGTTTTGGAGGTGGCTGTATCACAAATGCCTAAGGGCACGATACAATCCAGCAATCACTTATTCAACGCTCTAACGCGACAAAATTAAGATCCTGCAGACTGCAACCAACTAAGAACTCGCGTCATTTGCCGAAGACCCAGCGCGGGGCAGTCCTCCTCCTCCTCGCTCCTGCTGCGGGAAGGTGTAGCTGCTGCAGACGGTCCTGCTCCTCCAGGGGCAGCCAAAGCACTCAGAGAAAACCCTGGCGGCGAAGGGAGACGAACGGACTTGCGCGCAGTCGTCCGAAGCCTCAGACCTTGATGACGCTTGGCTGGCGGCGCGTCCTCTGGGATGTCGCGGGTCGGCGGGTCCTCGGCAAGGGCTGGTGGCGGCGGCGCCACGAGGCGTGCCACTGCCGCGCGCTGGCGGTGGAAGAAGTGCACGCAAGGTCTCGGCTCCTCCTTGAGCCGACGAGTCTCCGCCGACGCAGCGACCAAGCTCTCATCTTGATCGCGGAGCTCATGGAAATCTTGACATAAGCTTCATCTTGGGCTCGGACGGCGCTCCACATGAACCAACACTAGGTCTGCTCTGCTCCGTGCCGGAACTTTCTTGTGGTACCTCTCTTCATCCAAGCACGGAACAGCGGTGCACGGCGAGTCCTCGATCGGTCATTGTAGGCTGCCAAGCTGAAGAATGGCCTGTCTCGCGCATCTTGGATCGCATCACCTAACTTCACCCTCTCCAAGTGAAGTAGAGCGGGCGCTCATCCACAAGCGGACTTCGGGCTGCACCATCAGTCTAACCTTCCACGTGGCATGGTCTAAGCTCGACACGGAGGTACAGCAGTACTCAGTAGGTGGGAAACTCCAGCTCTTGGAGCATCAAGGACAGCTCCGCACAAAAGCCTCCCGCCAACGAAGCAAAAGTGGTGTAAGTCGGCATCTACAAATTTTGAAAGAAGACAGGATTAGTAAACAAAATTTAATTAAAGGAGAGGATAAGCACAAGATACTAAGATAGAAGAGATAGCAGCAAAGAAACTTAAACTTTTGCAAGTACATTTTTATAAAATATAAGTCCTTAAGGCTTTGCCATGCTAACTAGGGCACGTCCTACAGTCGTCCAGGCTCTGATACCACCGCTGTGAGACCCCGGATCAGTTATCCAGAATCTCCTGTGTATTTCCGTACTAGTCCCAGATCAGTAGCTAGTACACACAGTCACAGTGATACTTCATTGCCGAACAAAACGAAACCTGTAATATAAATATTCAAGTATGGGCCACATGGCCACTTATTACAATACTCGGTCCAACGACCGAGCACACAAAACAGCGGAAGCAAAAGAAAGCAACAAGCGAACGCCACAACGCCACAGGCGACGACTAGGAACGCAACTAGTCCTCCTGGCAATCCTCCTCGAAGACCTCTTCCTCTTCCTCAGCATCTTGATAAATTTCTGATGATTACAATGTTGGTGTAGCACGTGAGTACAAAAGTACTCAGCAAGTCGGGAAATTATGATCATGAGGGGCTTTCCAAAGGAAGCTTAATAGGGTTTATTTGCATAAAGCCACATTTGATTAAATCATACTTAAGTAATAAATTTCACAAAGCATCCTTTACAATTCTTTTTAATAATTGAATTATTTATTATTGTAGTGAGGTTCTATCCACCATCACTAACATAAAGGCTCTATCCGCCAACAGTTTAAAAGATCAAAGTTAATCATGTGACTCCATCCGTCAAATGCAGAACAGGTTCTTTCCACCTGATTGGCTCTTTCCGCCAAACAACATTCGAGAGTTCTAACCACTCCCGAACCCCAAAACAAAACACTTTTCGATTTTAAACCCAAAACCAAAGTCTACCAATATGAAAGCATTCTTCGCTTTGCCTTTGACCGTAGGCGCGGCTATTCGAATAGTTTTACTCTGCAGAGGTGTACAACTTTACCCACAAGACAAGATAGACCCTTGTTGCCATGCAATTAACACACTTCCTTAGGTGTGCCAGCAGGGATATCTTGACAAGGCCGTTACAATGTATCTACCTAACTAGACCCACCCGCTGAGGTTTCACCGCTGTTAGGGTTCCCTCCACCCAGTACAGAAGCCCCCTCTTGCGCCGTGTGAGAAAAACAACATTGCCTCCGTCCGGCATTCACATTCAACCAAGTGGTGAGTCTAAGCTAGGCTTCTACAAATTAGTTGGCCAGGTCGTACCATTATAGACATGTGGTAGTACAGTTATGCTTAAAATGGCAATCATAAGGCGTCGGTCCTTATATGACTTGGGGCGGTACTTGCACAAAAGGATCAAGACTTGATCCGCTCCCACCCGACATTCCATGCCGCCCAAGTCAAAATCATTTTCCTTTTCTTTTTATTTTAACAAAACAGGACCAAAACCATAATAACACTTTCAAATCACATTTGATATCATTCTTTTTGAATAATCCCACCCATGGGTTGCTTTTATCGAAAAGGCCCTAAGCATTTCTACCGTACTACTTAGCAAAGGGTACCACATAAACATAAGCATGGTGTAAACAATGTTCTAAGGGTTACAATGGATATGATTAACAATGTCAAGGTGGAATCAGCAAGTTCGGAATAACTAACACTTATATTTGACATATTTCATTAAACATAGCCATGCAACTTTATAAACAATTTAAATCGTTTTGTAAACATAGGAGCAAAGTGCATCAAGGAGACTTGCCTTCTTCGGCGGTGGGAGTGTCGAACTCGAGAAGTCCGGCGGCGGAATCGGCGGTCGCGGCGGGATCATCGACGAAATCGAAGAAATCGACGACGAACACGGGTGCGGCCGAGACGAGCAAAATCCGAAATTCGTCGTCCACAGTGGATGAAACACGAAGAACGGCGGGAGTTCGTTGGTTTTTCTTGATCCTCCGGATGAACGGCAACAAGAGGCAAAGGGAGAGTGTA
Organism: Rhipidocladum racemiflorum; assembly: GCA_036346355.1. Lineage (NCBI taxonomy): Eukaryota > Viridiplantae > Streptophyta > Magnoliopsida > Poales > Poaceae > Rhipidocladum > Rhipidocladum racemiflorum. The sequence continues at coordinate 1,759,049 of CM070576.1, read as the reverse complement.
AGGTCTGGAAAGAGAACTCCCCCACGAAGGTAATAGAGGCGGAGATGCTCGAAACGGATTAGAAACGGACGATTTATTGCCATAATGGTGCATCACGGTTTCTTGGGAACTGCGCGCAATCCGGCGAGGTGGGAGCGGAAAGGACACCGGGGATGGAAAGGTATCGTCGTCACGGTTCCAACGGATCCGGCCTTGATGATTTTGGATCATTATGGAAGAAGTTATGTGAGTTTGAATTCCTAAAAGCAAACTTGGAAACCTCTGTTCTTCCTCCCAGGCATGAACTCACGTACTGAAGCCCAAGGTTGAAGACGCACTGTTCACTTGCCACGTGGCGGCCTGCGGTTGGTTCTCCTTTACGCAATTGATTCGCCCTAGAGAAAAATAAAGAAAAATGGCCTAAAAATTCCGGAAAAATTCCTAGAGCCATTTTAGATTATTTGGGACTCAATGGAACTGGTTTGGTTGAATTTTGATGATTTTTGTGGAATTGGATATTCGGGCGCGGACCGCAGGCATTAAACAAAAGCCGCGCGAGATAAAATAGGAACGGATGTCCAAAAATCCGGGGAATGATTCCTAAAATCATTTCGGAATATTTGGAACATTTTAGAAGTGGTTTGGAGATTTTTGGAGCATTTTTGGACTCGGGTGACTTTTAGAATGCCGTGATCTTTGGAAAATCCGATTTTTCGCCCGGGAGGGAATTAATTCCCGATTTCGAAGGGGAATGGATGCCAGGTTATCTTAAACACCAATGAAACTCCGAATTTTGAATTTACTTTATTTAAATTAGGTTTTTCTCCAGAAAGCCAAAAAGAGGATGTTACACTAGGGGAACCTAGGGAATAGCTCCATCGAGTCTGGGGATGACCGGAGGAGGCTGGCGACGATGAGGGACGGCGGCGCTAATGGCGGCTAGTCGCGGCGCCAATGGGTGGCGTCGGTAGGAAAGATGGTCGGGGAGCATCGGTGGGTCCCTCTTGGTGTGGCTCATTACCTTGGATCGGAGGAAGAATGGTTGAGTCGGGCTGTCACCGTGCGCCGGAGCTGAGGAAGAAGAAGCTCGGTGCGGCGGCATTCCGGTAGTCCAAGCTGCAAATTGAAGTGAGGGAGAGGATGAGGAGGTCGGTGCGATGTTGTAACCAAAGGGGATTGGACAATGGAGCAGGGAAGGGCAGCATTCGCAAGTTTTCCCTTGCGGCTCACCTTCAGTCCAGATGCTCCAATGGCGAGGCTCACTGTCCACTATGGTCGGGGAAGAAGTGGATAGGAGCAAAGGGCTAAGGGGATACCAATTGAACTTAAATAGTGGGGAATGGGGGCCTAATTTGGAAACGCCCATGATGTGAGGTTTGGCGACAATGGCGGAAGGACAACGGTGATCAGGCTTTTGTGAGTTTTGGGCGGCGAGTGATGATGGTCACCGGCTCAAGTTGGAGTCGGCGTCAAGGCGACAGGCGGAGGACGGATTGGCGGGAACAGCAGTCTTTGCAGAGGCGGCGCCTGCGAGCGAGGAAACGAAGGGAGAGGAGAAGAGAGAAAGGGAGAGGGCCAGGCGGCCGTGAGGTGGAGGAACAGTGCACCGAGCCGGCGTGATCGGCGTCTGAGGCGGAGGCGGGAGATGGAAATGGCGGCAACGGAGTCCACTGACGGAGCTCGGTCCAGTCTTCAGGCATTACTCAAGTGCACTGTGGCACGTTTGACAATTGCTTCATCCTTCAGGTTTAAGCAGTGAATAGCTCACTCCAAGCCTTTGGATTGGCTATCCTAGATATGCAATCCTTGAGTGGCGGGATTGAAACTATGCCCTAGATTACTCCACCGTGGTTGATCAATGCATTTCATTGCTTTGTCACAATTGCTTATTCTTGACAATTGTTCTCCCCACCGATTGGCACATTGAGTCTTCATACTCATGCCTTGTATTGGTCCAATGAGATCTGTATCCTCTGGTTGGAGTGCACTTGATCGGCCCCATGAGCTCTCACAGATCTTTAGGCTAATAGGTACTCAAGTGAGGTTTGGGTAAATACATATTTTGGTTCTTTGTAATTTCCCTCTGTTGGTTCGATTGAATCGAGGCGTGCACTCTGCTGAAGCATCACATTGGCCCAAAAAGGATTCAAGGATCTTTGAGCAGGTGGATTTATTTGATGTTCTAGATGTGGTTGATCAAAGTCAGAATAGTCACTGCTAGATCCTAATGATAGTGGTTCAAATCGACATTTGCTTGATTTGGTTGCATTAGGACATACTCAAGTTACTGATGAAAAGCTAAATGAAGAAATGCATAAAATGGAACCTTCACTTAGCTAACAAAAGATAATCAAAACAAGTCAAATATCCAAATAATCTTCCAAAATGGTTAAACTCCAAATTGAAACTAAGATCAATAATTCAAATATTTAATAATGCTTTCTAATATTTGAGGATGTTACATTCACAGTGCATTGTATCTTGTCACAATATCCAAAGCTGCCATGTCATATGATATTATAGAAGATACAACTATCCCAATGCATGGTATCATGGATTGTTTCTTAGTCCCCACAAGATAATTAAATGCTAGATGTGTATGAGAGTATGAATTGTGGGCCACTTAGATGATTCAAGTTTTAATGTCTATGATTTCGTGCCCAAGTGGTATCTTCCTAGAGATATAGCTTTCTTCTCTCCCCTCTTAACTCTCTTGCCACATCATCAAAAATGCTTATGTGGAATGCATTAAATAGGTATGTTACCATGCACTGGGAATAGCCTAACATGATCCTGGACTAGTGCGGCATAAACAAAGGGTTCATATTCGTAAATCCGAGTCCCGACACACTGTAATTGGAAACTAAATATAAACAAGGCTCAAAGTTAAATATTTTGTATAAACAGTGAGCTCATGATTTTAGGAGTACCTAGAAATCAGTTTAACTAAATTTGGGGTCTATTTGCAAAAATTACCCACATTTGAATTTGAATGTATTAAAAACTAGCCTAAGTAGGAGTTTAATTCAAACTAAGTCCAAATTCAAATAGTTTTTAAGAAATGAAGATCCTTTGAGTTAAGAAGGATCTACAAATTTGTTTCATCAAATTTGGGGTTCATTTTTAATAATTTTAAATAGTGAGCATGCTAGGTTTCATTTAAACTTTGAATTCAAATTTCACATAAAGGTTAGATTTTAAATATTTTTTTTGCAGAATAGAAGTTTCATGATTTTATAAAAAAATATAAAAAAACTTATTTGACTAAATTTGGAGCTAATTTGCATAAGTTATAACCATTTGAATATTATAGGTTCTGAAAATTCACCAAAAATAGCGAAATATGCTTTCCAAACAGAGAAAGTGCCTTTTCTGTTTTCGGGTTTTCATATTAATTGTCAAAGGCTAACAGAGAGGGCCCACCCGTTGGTCTCACAGAGAAGGGGAAGTGGTCGTTAGGCTTGCCGACGGTGAGGGAGGGTTGGCCAGTCTCGGCCGAGGGCTTAGTGAGCTCGAGGGAGGCAAGGGGAGCTCAGGGCATCATTCGGCAGTGGCGAAGCAGGGCCGAAGCAGGCTTCCGCGGCAACAAGCGGCAGTGAGGACGACGGCTAGCCAGAAGGGAAGAAAAGAGGTGTTCACCCCCGGGTAGGAGAGGGGAAAAGGTTCCATGAGGGTTAGGGATTCTGTTTTTCTACCTTACATGGTCGGAGAATGCTTGTGGTCGCTTGGCACCGTTGGCCTGCCTTGGGGAAGAAAGAAAGGACAACGACGGGGTTATGGTCGATGGGGTTTACAATCAAGCACTTGAGAAGCTCTGGGTGGCTTGAATTGGAAAGCACTCCGTCGATGTTGCTCAATTGCGCTTGATGGTCTTGGAGCTCTCCTAGCGGCTATGGTGGTCTCGGTGGCACCGTGCTTTTGGCTCAAAGTTGGAGAAGTTTTGGTGACGCGTTGTGATGCTTAAGGAGGGCTTGGCCGATCTTTATAGGCGATGGGGAAGGGAGACAACGAGGTGTCCGAGAACTCAAGCTCACGACAGAGTGGGAAGGACGGGCAGTGGTGCAAAGCACGAGTCCCTAGCGGAATTTGCGCGAGCATGCGGTGTCTAGGGGTCAACGGTGCAGTCCCGAGCGCATTGAGGCATGCGCAGTGGGCAGTGTCATCACGACTGGTGGGGGTGGGATTTCGACAGCGATGGCAGGCACGCATGCAGGGGGGAAGGGCTGTGCCATGGCAGGGAAGGGAGTGGTCCTTGGTTGCCGCGGCAGGAACTTGGTGGCGTGACGAGCACGGTATACTCGGGGGGCTGGTTGGCATGCGCGGGGCAGCTAGCATGCACGGGGTGAGCATGACGCAAGGCATGGCGAGGCAAAGCACGCCCTGGCGCAGTCGCGGCGCACGGAAAGAGGAAGGGAGTCTGTCAATGGGATCACAAGAGAGGAGGGGCCACGGGTAGGGAAAGGAAGGGGAGGGAGGGACCGCCAGGTGGGCCTACATGCTAGTGGGGGCAAGGCGCTAACTTGTGGGACCCACCGGTAGTGAGATAGAGGAGAGAGAAAGAGGAAAGTAATTTTTTTAAATTTTTGGCTGCTAAGCTTACCGATTTAATTGGGTCATCAAATGATGTTCAAATTCTTGAAAAAAAATTTATAAGGTCTTGAGGTAGTATTAATACACATATAAAATTTTTAGAGCTTGATCACATCTGTAGAATTGTATAAAAATCTGACAATGCTTTTGCTCTTTTTAATAAATGCTGCTTTTGATTTTCCAAAGGCATTAAATAAGTTCAAAAATTCCTAAAACTTTTCAGGAGTGTTTTTGGACTATTTAGGATTGAAATAAATTTTCTCCTGATTTTTTGTTTGTTTGAATTTAGATTTGAAAATTTAGAAACCACCTCTTGGCCAATAAAAAGCATTCTATTAATTGCCAAGAATTCTGAGAAAATCAGGAAATTATAAGAATTCAAATCAAGGCCAAAATTTCAAATTTAATTTTTTGTATTTTATTTGTTTTGAGGTTTGGGCTATTACAATCGGTTTCCCTTTCTTTAAAACCGACTCGTGCTTGCAAAAAGCGAAATTCATAAAGAGAAATATGTTACAATTAGGAAATTATTTGTTTTTGTATTTTATTTCCGTCTTTCTCGATCTTTACTAAAGATAGACGCTCGCGTTATGCCTAAGGCAAAATATCCGGTGCAACCACCGTTTTCGTGCAACCACCGTGCAACCCTACTAAAAAAAAATTTCAAAAAATTCTAAAAAAAACCATAGATGTACATCTCAACTTACCCCATCTACGTATAAAATTTCATGATCAAATACGTCATATGCTAGAAGTTACAAAAAAACAAATTTTCGCTTGTAATCTTGCTACAGTAGACAACACAAAATTTGTTTTTTTTTTAATCTTTCTCGATCTTTGCTAAAGAGAGACGCTCGCGTTATGCCTTAAGATGTGTATACGTGTTCCTTATAATTGAAAAAAAAAATGCAAAAAAGAAATGGGCCCTGTAGACGTGGTAGGCCCGGCCCAACCCAACCTCGTCGCCACTTTATAAGCGAAGCACATCCAACGGTCGTCTGCCCACTTCAGTCCGAAATAATCAAACGGTCATCTCTCTCTCTCTCTCTCTCAAATCTACGATTCGAATCCATGGGCGTCGGCGGCGGCGGGGCGGCCTCGCCGGCGGGCGCGTGTGGCGAGGGGGGCCGGGCCGAGTGGCTCCGCATCTACGGCTGCATGGCGGCGCTGCTGCGCAAGAACCAGGGGCAGGTGGAGGCGCTCCTCGACGACCAGACCCGCCTCGAGGCGTTCGTCAAGATCCAGCACGAGTTCTGGGTCGCCCGCGTCGGCCTCCTCCATGCACAGCTCCAACAGGTCGGGCGATTGGTTACCGGCTAGCTTCCTTCTTTCCTTATAGGGTTTCTCTTCCGCTGATGCTAGCTAGGGTTTTGCGGTGGGGTCTAGATGCGGAAGGCGGAGGCGAGCGGGAGGAGGTGCGAGGAGGCCAACTTGAACCTGCTTCTTGGGGAGAAGGAGCGGGAGTTGCGCTGCTGCGAGAAGCTCGCCGGTAAGAACATACAGCCCTCGTTTCTTGGTGCTCACCTCTCCTGTTCTTCTGGAATTTGGCGCATAATTTGACGTTTTCTTGTGAGTTGGGGGCTCTTTTGGACGGTTTGGGCTGCTTTCGCTGAAAAGGTGGCATCTTTTCGCCGTGTTTTGGCTCAATTTCTCTGGGGGATTTCTGGAGGTTTATGCCCTGTTACTTCCATGACATTTTTGTTGGATTGAGGTTTTGAATATTTGTTCAAATACATTGCCATATATTTGAATAAATATCTTTTCTGCGAGTGTTGTTTTAGTGTTTCTTGTAACTATTTTTGCCAGGAAATTTAGGGGCGGTTTGCTGCAAAATCTGCCATTCTCTTTGGGCTTTTAGTTCCTTTTCTTATGATTTGATATGCTTCTAGTGGAAAAGTTGGTGTCTTTTTATTTGTAATTCCCTGCATGACTGGTTAAGTTTAGTGTGAAATTGTCACAATTCTCTGTGCTTTGATAAGCTAGCTTAACTTTGTTTTAATAGGTCAATTCTTTGTTCTGTGAGTAGAGTAATATTGTTTTAGTGTTTTCCAATTATTTCTACATTGTACCCTACGCAAAAAACTGTGAATGCTACATTGTACCCTACATTTCTACATTGTAACTCCAAATATTGTTGTTACTCTCTTTGTATCAGCCATTCCATTTGTAAAAAACTGTGAATGCTGGTGATTTTTGGCCTAAATATGCTTTGAATTTGTGCCGATGCAGTTAGTCATGTGCTGTTGTGCATTTTTTTCCCACAAAGTTTCCAGCTTCTTTTCAAAAGGTAGCTAGTTATATTTTATTGCATCAGTTAAAACAACATTTTGCTGAATTTGGATATGCTATGCCCCTTTTGTCAGATCCATTTTTTTTTTATCTTGAAGGCTTTTTTGTTTTGTGTGTGTTAAACGAACATAACCTCTAGAATGAAGCTCCCAGTTTCTATGAATTTATGTTGTTATTACTGATATCGCCTTCTGCTTTCAAATTAGAACTCACAGAGGATGACTTGGAGGATTTCATAACATCTTTAGCTGCTTTGGCTGCAGAAAACACCGAACTGAAGGTACTTACCTAAACATAAGTTGCATGTGGTCCTTTGTGGCTGTTATAACTCACAAGCATGCAGTTCAGCTTGTGCATCTAATTGATTTTCTTAGTTATTCTTTTGCTTCCTTGCTTGTTTCTCTCTATGTTAGATAAAATTGAAGGAAGTTGGAAGTCGTTCAGAGCTTAGTGAAAACACCGCAGATCATGAGCACAGTGCAAGAGATTTAAGAGCAGAAATCAGAAAACTAAAGCAAGCTTATAAGACCCTGAACTCAAAGAAGGATAAGGAAGTTTCTGCATTACTTGCAGAAAAGGATTTTGCATGGAACCAGTTGAGGACAATGGAGCAGGACTACACTGTACTCCTTAAGAACAAGAAAATAGAGGCAGTTCAAGCTACTGAAGCAGCACAAAAGCTTCAGCAGAATGTAGAGGAACTGCAAGTGGCAACCCAAAAGAAGGATGATGAGATTGTCAGATTGCAAGCAATTGCTGTTGATGCCAAAAAGAAGATATCGATTCTTGAGGATAAGTTACAGGAAATGCGCTCCTTGGCCAAAGAGAAAGACGATGAAATTGAAAAACTCAAAGATGGGCAACCTGAGACTAGTCAAAAGCGCAAGAAGTATATCAATGACACACAGAGAAAATCTAGGTCTGAAGGCCCTGCTCTAAGGGAGAAATCAAAAACTAATTCTCGTAGGCAAATGGTAGGCAAAGATGAGCAGCCGGAAAAGTGCTCCTTGGCCAAAGAGAAAGATGATGAAATTGAAAAACTCAAAGATAGGCAACCTAAGACTAGTCAAAAGCGCAAGAAGTATATCAATGACACACACAGAAAATCTAGGTCTGAAGGTCCTGCTCTAAGGGAGAAATCAAAAATTAATTCTCGTAGGCAAATGGTAGACACAGATGAGCAGCCTGGGTCTAGTCAGAAGCGCAACTGTACCTCTTCCTTATCAAATGTAAGTATTCCATTTCCAAGTATATGGTCTGCTCACACTGAGCCTTATTTTCTTTTTATATTTTTTGTCCATTTGCTATGCATATGTAGTCAATAGACAATGTTGCAATTATTAAGTAAACCTGCTTGATCAATTGTTACATTGATTAAATTTGCTGTTTGACCATTCACTACTTGCAAGTTAGTTGATCACACCTCATGCTGTTTTACTAATGTGCATAGACAAATAGGCTAGTTTTTCTTTATAGACCAAGAATCATTTTTTCCTGTGTGCTACTGTATTTTTTTTTCTTTGCTAAAAAATTAGAAGTGTCCAAATTCTTGATAGTCTGCATACATGAGTTGTCTTGCTGTAAACACGGACAGAGAATAAAGTGATGAATTAGGGGTGCTTTCCATGAGATCTGATATCCATATAGGACCATCAGATATGTGCTTGTGAGGGAGTAGAATATGTTTTTTAACCAGTTTATCACTCCTGTGCCACACTGGTAGTTCCTTTCTATAAATAGTAAATTTTGTACTTTTCTTATGACACTGTAACACCTTTTACTCATCAATTGCAATGTCTAATTCTTGGCAATCCACATGAGTTGCGTCTCGTTGTAACTATGGACAAAGAATAAAGCTTATGGAATTTAGGTGAGTATTATGTGTGTCGTAGGTGCTTATAAAGGATCATCACACATGCAATATAAGAGACTAGTATGACCTAAGAGAACCCAGAGAAATATGTTTCTTGGCTATTAGTTTTAACCAGTCTATCACTTGCCATCTACTGGTAACCTTGTACTGCCAGCTTGTTCATCTATTTGCAGAACAAACCTACCCTGCAAAGAGTAAAATATTACTTTTCTTATGGTATTGTAGCGATTTTTGCTCATCAATTACAATGTCCTAATTCTTGTTAGGCCGCATGAGTTGCGTCCTGATGTAAATATGGACAAAGAATAAAGTTGATGGAATTTAGGTGAGCATCATGTTAGTTGTAGATGCTCATAAAGGACCATCACACATACAGTTGGGAGACTAGTAGTAGGACATGGCAAAATATATCTTTGGACTACCAGTTTTTCATCTGAGTTATGTTTCATGACCCGAGAAGGCTAGTTTGTTACTTTGTTGGCTTGTGTGCATAGACCGAAATTACATCACCTGAGCATTATTATATCTTTGACTGTGTTGTTTCGACTTTTTGCCCCTCAAAATTATGATGTCCTGATTCTTGGTGGGCTGCATGAGTTGCATCTTGCTGTAAATATGGACAAATAACAAATTGATAGAAACTAGGTGAGTTTTCTTCAAGTTTTGAATGCTCACAAAAGAACTGTCAAATAGTTTGCTTGAGACTAGTGTTAACTTTCAGATTTCTTTGTCGGATCAGCCTGTTGGAGATTTCTAAACAACCCTTTGATCTTCCCTTTCGCTCAATCAAGTAACATAACCTATCTCTGAAGTGGCTTTGTAATTATTTTTTACTCATGATTTATTAAAAGGTAGTGTGTATGTTTGAGTAAGTCTTAGTGTCTTAAAATGGCCGCATGGCATTGCAGATGCCATGACCCATGATAAATCTGTGTGATGTCTGATTTCTGGTTATTTACTCTTGTCATTTATCACTGAACTATATGTAAGCATCAGTCATATTTGGGAGATATTCATCCTTTTTTTTTTAAAAAAAAAATGATGTCTGCTTTCCAATTTCCATATCTCATAGGTCGCTGTTATGAAGGTTAAGTTATATCACATTTCCATAGCATTTATGTGTTAGTTATTTAAAGTCTCATTAGTTGCCATGATCTTTTTGCAGCACTTTCTCTTGTGATTATTATGAACCACCTAGTTCTTGCGTATCTTCTGCTTTGTTAGATGGACCTAGCTATCTCCACTAGCAGATAAGGTTGCAGGGTTTAAAGCATTTATCTCATAAGTTTCCTATCTCTTGTATCTCTACTATTCTAAAGCAGCACTTGGTGGCAATGGTCCGTTCTTCCCACGTCATTAATTGTCGCTTAATTGCCCTGCTTAATTGCCCTATGCAAGAAACGAAGCGTTGCTTTAATTAGCCAGCTTTCGCAAGAAACGAAGCGTTAAAGATAGATGTTTGATCTTGTGAAATAATTTTTTTTATTTTTTAATCTTTATTTTTCGTTATCAATTTTGTTTTTCGTAGCAACGCACGGGCATGTAACTAGTATATAGTTCATGTAACTTGGAAACACAAGAGGCCTGTTACTACTTGTTGTCTGTACATGAGCATTGTAGCATTATTTTGCATTTCTTTAATTATTGCATACCCATAATGAACCTTGCATTTCTTTTCCCATGGAATCCTGTTATAGGTCCGTCCAATAGGGGTGCTAAAAGTATTGACTGTGGAAGTTTCCATTTTCTTTGAAGACGTGTGCTGAAATGAAAGTATGTCATCACTGCATGCAGGGTCTTCGTCGTTGTTCCACAAGGCTGCAAGTGCAAGGGAAAGCCTCGGCGTCTCCTGCGGTTGAGCCGGTGCTGTTCTCCCCCAATTTCAAGGTTCCAAAGCTGAAGGCCCCAACTACTGCATGGCCCCAATCTCTGATTTCATGAGATCCTGACATGTGCAGCTGAGAGTACTTAGGTGAAAGTTAACGGTGTTAACCTTATTTTGTGCTCCCTCTCAAACTGGCCATTGTTGCATTTGTAACATACTTGCTGGAGCTGCAAGAATGGATGTACACATTGGCCATCCACCCCAATGTGTTGGAATCTCTGTGTGCTCCCATTTCCTGTAACATGTTGTTTATGTAACGCCCTGCTGCTGGAATCTGTGTGTGCTCCCATTTCCTGTAACATATTCGCCGGTTTGATCTGCTCCCTCTCAAACTGGCGATTGTTGCATTTGTGTAACATACTTGCTGGAGCTGCAACAATGCATGTACACATTGGCCATCCACCCCAATGTGTTGGAATCTCTGTGTGCTCCCATTTCCTGTAACATATTGTTTATGTAATACGCCCTGCTGCTGGAATCTCTGTGTGCTCCCATTTCCTGTAACATATTCGCCGGTTTGATTTCTGAACCTTTCTTGGTCGGCATGTTTCAAACATTGATGTAAATTCCTAGGTATGAGAGGACATTTCTGTGGAGTACATTCTTTTAGGAAGAACGAGTGTGCTTGGATTGCCATTTGAATCTGTGCTTGGATGATTTGTCATTTCCCATGACCAGCTTATTTCTTCCCGACAATAAAGTTTACTTGTGTGAATATTGAATCTGGATGGCTCTATGTATGCTCTCTCCCCATCGAGTAATAAGCCCTTGGACTAACCGATGAGAGAATCCGAATTAATCTTTAGGGTTTTTCCTTTTATATATTGGGTATTGCTTTCTACAGAAAAATCAATCTAATAAAGAGAGAGAGAGTTTTGCCTCTACTTTGTGTGTGCTTCTACTTATATTCATGTGATTGCATTGACACGCCGTTGATTGGCATGGGTAAATGACTACGTTTTATAACGCGTTATCAGCACGAATGCTCTTTTATCCAGGCATATTGTTCTATATTTTGTGTATTAGATCAATCTTGTTTTGCCGATTTAATGACAGATTGATTTGTGATTCACATGGGATGCATCGTGATAATTCCGCTCCGCTCGTACGAGAGATATGTCTAGACAAACGAGATCATCTACCTGCATCGAGCTACACGGCATCCATCCAAGTGTATTATTTATGTAGTGCCCTTCTACTCCTATATGTGCATGTCCCTAGCTAGTGTCTCTTAACACATTTGTCGGTTTGCATTACTAACCTTTCTTTCCGAGCTCTTTTACGGTACACAAAATTGAATATGAACCGTTCATTCTTTTCAATTCAATGGATCAGATTAACTAGAGTTTACTTATACTACACATGGTAGTAGAGTAGTAGAAACACCCTTAACAAATCAACGGCTAGATGTGATTTCTACTACACATTTTATACTACAAGTATAATCCGCCGTAAAATTTCTCTTCTTTCCTGATCTGCATGTTTGTAACATCGATGTATTGACACCGAGTGTTTTCTAACATTCTATTAGGAAAAATGATAGTGCTTGGATAGCAATTTGAAAAGATGATTCATTATTAATTAGTTTCCATGACAAGAATGTTCTTACTTCCCCACAAAAAAAAGGGGAATAAATTGTGCATGATATGAATGTCTTTGCGAAAAACAACCAGTGGCTATCGTGTATGTACTCCCCATCGATTCATCATGAGTCACAAATCACAAATCACACTCAACTTCATGCACATTCATCATGAGTCACAAATCACAAATCACACTCAACTTCATGCACATTCATCACGAGTCATGCCCCCTTCTTAGCCCTCTACCTTGAAGTGGTACATGAGACACGTTGCACACTTCCCATAAGTCGCAAATCACAATCCCTTCTGCCGCCACGTGGTACACAATCAACTTCGTGGCATCCTCTTAGGGTTTGTTTGTTTCAGTCGAGGATTGTAAAAAGGAGCTTTTAAAATCTAGATTGTAAAAGCTAGATTGTTAAAAGCTGATGGCGGTTTAGCAATCCAGATTATAGTGTGTTTAGATTGCTGTTTCTGCGTGGCAAAAGTGGGGGTGAGAGTAATGAGGGGCAATGGTGGATAATTTTGACTGAAGTTCAATGGGTATTATGGTCTTTTGAAAAAAAAAGCTGGGAAAAGCTCCTCCAAAGTGGATTGTGGGATTGCTACAATCTAGCATCTAGATTGTTACAATTCAGATTGAAAGTTGCATGTTTGTTGATCTTCTAGATTTTAAAAGCTGCTTTCTACAATCCTCAGCTGAAATAAACAGGCCCTTAGACCTCTACCTTGAAGTGGTACATGGGACACGTTGCACATTCCTCATGAGTCACAATTCAGACACCACGGCACAGTCAATCTATGTGCTGCATGGTAATAATAGGTTTATATAATGTAATACGGTGAATATCAACTCTATTATGCCTCGAGGAATTGCCAGCCACTCAGAGAGCCACGTTAACCCCGGCAATTTGCAAAAAAACCCCTCGGCTTTCTCCAAATTACGAATAAGTCCCTGTAAAATTAAAAAAAGCCCTCAGCATATTTTTTTAACCCCCCCCCCCAAATTGTGAGGGTAAAAAGTGTTTTACCCGAAAGAGCCCGTGTGTTCTTTTGAATAGCGTTTAGGTCCCTCCTTCGTTATTTTACGAAAAAAAACTCATGTTAAATACAAATCTCGAACAAGCTATTTTCTAATTTTTCGGAGTAGCGCTTAGGTCCAAAAAATATCAAACAGTCCCCGTCCCTTACGTCCAGGTCTTTTCTCCGTTTTTCCTCGAAAAAATATTTTTGTCAATAGAAATATATGTACAGCTTTATCACTAGATTTTTTTTGTAACTCGATCTCTAATATTTTTTGAAACATGTATTATTACTCGGTGAACGTATAGAGTTTTAAACTCGACAAAAGAAGGTTGGCATCTCTAGGTTGACCGGCAGCTCTATCTCTAGATTTTTTTTGCAACTCGATCTCTAATATTTTCCGAAACATGTATTATTACTCGGTGAACGCATAGAGTGTTAAACTCGACAAAAGAAGGTTGACATCTCTAATATTTTTCGGAATATGTATTATTACCCGGTTAACACATAGAGTGTTAAACTCGACAAAAAAAGGTTGACCGGGTAATAATAGAATGTTAACCAAATTCGTCAAAAAAATATGTGTGCAACTCTATCTCTATATTTTTTTGTAACTCGATCTCTAATATTTTCTGGAAAAAGAAATATGTGTACAATTGTATCTCTGTAGGTTTTTCTTGCAACTCGATCTATAATATTTTTCGAAACATGTATTATTACCCGGTAAACGTATAGAGTGTTAAACTCGGCAAAAGAAGATCCTTTCTCCGTTTTTCCTGAGAAAAAAACGATTCACCAAAAGAAAATATGCACAGCTCTATCTCTATAGTTTTCTTGTCAACTCGAAATATGATATTTTTAGAATATGTATTATTCAAAAAAATTTTCAAAAAAGCCCCTTGTTATGCCAATTCGTTGACGGTTCCTACCAAGCGTATTTTTACGCAAAAAAAATCAAGAGAACCAAAAAAACGTTTAGATCCTCCTACTTTATTTTAGAAAAAAAATAGATCTGATTTCGCATGGCGCGGCATCACACGCGACACTGCCTAGTTAAGTTTAACAAGCATAAAAAGACACTACAATGATAAGAGTGCATGTCTGATCGATTAGACATGCTGCAAAAAAAAAAAAAAAAAAAAAAAAAAAAAGAATGAACGCAGCACAACATTTTAGATGGAAAATCGAAGTTATATTCACGCACAAATTTTTATGAGCAAGTCCATGCATGTTACCCGGCCCCTTTAACTAGCACAAAAGTCCAATTTTTAACCATAACAACCATAGTCCAATAACACCGAGCTCTGACAACATTTAAGTGTAGTAAACCATAAGATTATTCTTGTTGTGAAATAGATAGAGTTCCTATTCTAATATGGAAGGACTTTATCTATTAATGAGCGAATTCAAATTTATCTCTAGAGATTTTTTTACTATATATTAATTTTGTCTTGTATAGAAAGATCAATATAATAAAGTAAGAGTACTTTGTCCATCTATATTGTGTGATTCTCCTTCTTGTTTGTATGTTCCTATGAGTATACTATTGATTGGTGCGAGTGAAGGACTATGTTTCACAACAATTCTTATATTGTGATGCCCACTCGCTCCGCTCCCTCTCGAATCCGCCGGCGGTTGTACATGTTAGTATCATCATAAACTAGGCACAACACAAATTTGACGAATTTGACGAAAACTTGATGTTAGTATCAGCAATATGCCGTCATCATAAACATGTTAGTATCAGCAATAAGACCTTCGCACAACAAATTTGACGAATTCATCGTGAACTTGTATTTGCCGTGGTGTCTTAATCATCATAAACATGTTAGTATCAGCAATAAGACCTTTGCACAACAAATTTGACGAATTCATCATAAACTTGTATTTGCCGTTCAGGTATCTCTACTATTATAAAGCAGCAGTTGGTGGCAGTGGTGAGTTCTACCCACATCATTAATTGTCCTGCTTAATTGCCCTACTTAATTGCCCTGCTTAATTGCCCTACGCAAAAAACGAAGCGTTGCTTTAATTAGCTAGCTTTCGCAAGAAACGAAGCGTTAAAGATAGATGTTTGATCTTGTGAAGTATTTTTTTTTATTTTTTAATCTTTATTTTTCGTTATCAATTTTGTTTTTCGTAGCAACGCACGGGCATATAACTAGTAAATCACAAATTAAGGTTGAATTGACCTAATTTTTAAAGCAAAAGATTGAGCTACGAGGCACACGCATATGTTCACCACCATGGCCATCGACACGCTCACACTGCCCGGGTTACATACTCATTTCGTCTAAGGCTCTATTTGATAGAGTAGAAAGTATTACTAGCTCCACTAAATCTATAGAGCTGCAGTTATGAGTATATTAGAGTGTTTAGGTGGGTCATATTGTTTACATTTTAGAATACAAATATAAATTTATTTCACTTTATTTTAGCCTACAAGTTTCAGATCTAAGATGGAGCTGGGATCTAGAGCTCTGCCAAACAGGGCCTAAATTAATAAAGCATATTTCTTCTTAGCATATAGACTAAAGAGGCATTAAAAATAACTATATTACCCATAATTATTATCACCGAGTGCTATACTCAATGCATGCATGCAGAGAACATAAAATAACGATAAATATTTATTAAATATATATAGGGAACATCACACTAATTTTGCATTAAAACATAAACTACGTTTTATATTTATAGACAAGATCATTTAAAGAATAACCCTTATAAACTTGATCAAGACCGGACTCAAGGTTGCCCATGATCAGGGGCGGATCCAGGCCCCGGGCAGAGTAGGCTGTAGCCCGGGGCCTGGTACCGAAAACCCACTAAAAGTCTACAAAAAAATTATTGAAAAACCATTGAAAACAGATATTTAATCTAAGATCAGCTGGCCCAGCCCGAGGCTTTGACCTGGGCTAGCTCCGCCCCTGCCCATGATCACTGAGAAATCATCGCATGTGTCAGCTTCTGCTCCATGACTTTGCAAGCAAATTAAGCAAGAAGACCTGTTTGAGATGTGTAGTAGGGTTTGGGTCACAGCTAGATAGGGATTGAATAGCAAATCCAATTTAGATGTCTTTTAATTTGGTCGAATTCAGGCATCCAGACGATTTGTATACTATGAGATATCGCCGCGGGAGTCACCGATGGATCACCTTCAAGGCCTAGCGGGATTCATGATTGATGGCAAACTAGATGTGTGGGTGTGATGCACGTCGCATCAGTCATGATACGCTAATGTGTCAATAGAATAATTTTTGGGGATTTTTTTTTTGCAAGAGAAACGGCGCTTGCTGACATTTGGATTTCTCGGAGAGTTTTTCGGGAAAAATGGATCTTGATGTAATTTTCAAAAAATTTAGAAGCCTTTTCAAGAAAACATCGAAATCTAGAATTTTGAGGGTCTTTTCGGGGAAAAAGGGAATCGGATATTTTCACAAGAAAATAATCCTGATGTAATTTTGTAAATTTTCAGTGTCTTTTCCAAAAAAACAGCGAAATCCAGATTTTTTTGTTACCATTTTTTGGAATTTTTGAGGCCTTTTTCGAGAAAAACATTAAAATCTGGAATTTGAGGGTCTTTTCGGGGAAAAGGGAATTGGATGTTTTTTTTTAAAAAAGAATCTTGATGTAATTTTGTAAATTTTTGAGATCTTTTCCAAAAAAAAAAGTAAAATCTGAATTTTTGGTTGCGCAAAAGAATATTTATGGAATGCAAAAGCTCGAGGAAATAGCCTTTTTAAGAATTTTCGGAGTCTTGAGGGCTCCAACGCTCGCGGACACCACGCATCATGCGAGAAAAATCGCACGCAAGTGCACACGTGGCGGAATCGAAGGTGCGACCTCTTGTTCGCCAGTAAAGCGTTTTGTCGTTGCGTTACATCGCCGTATCAGTCGAACCACCGTGCCAAAATATTTAACCCCTATCAACTAGTAGAGACGGGGTTGAGGGTGATTTAGTCACGGCGTTGAGGGTGATTCAGTCACGGCGTGGAAAAAGAAGAGACGTTTCGAGGAGAATCGTTCCGAGTTTTAGGCCTCGTTTGGCAACTTGGAACCGAGCTGTTTCTACTAGAATATGGGAGAAACCTGGCCAAACAGGCTAAAACTCGGAACGTTTCTTCTTTTTCCACACCGGGGCTGAATCACTCTCAACCCCGTTTCTATTAGTTTCTACTAGAATCTGGAACCGTACCAAACGGTTTGCAGAAAGTGATTCTGATTATACCAGAAACGTTTATACCAAGAATCTGGAACCGTTTCCATTTGTACTAGAATCTGAAACCATATCAAACGGGACCTTAGCCCGTTTGGTTGAGTTTCTCCCAGATTCTAGTGGAAACGGCTCGGTTCCAAGTCGCCAAACGGAGCCTTAGTATACCAAGTATTTCTACGTGGGACTGGAACGAACGTATTGGTGGTGAGGCCTTAATCTCTACTATTCTAAAGCACCAGTTGGTGGCAGTGGTCCATTCTACATTTTCCCGCTTAATTTTGAAATTTGAAATTTTGAATTTTGAAATGGAACAAAATACCAATTAAGCCCTACACAAGAAACGATGTTGCTTCGTAGGCCTCAAAGCACAGCTCGCTCGCTCGCTCTCTCTCTCTCTCTCTCTCTCTCTCTCAGAAAGCTCGCGCGTGCTGAAGCGCCGACCAAATCGCTAGGTGCTAGGGTTTGCGGCCTCGGGGGCAGATCCGGCGGCGGCGGCGGAGTAGTCGTTGGTGGATGGGCGCGCCACCATGAAGCCTAATCCCAATCTCATGGGTTCTCAGCTCAAGCGTCCCAACCTCGCACGATCCGATCCGTGAGTACCTTCCAATCGCGCTTCCATTTCTTCCTCCTTTTTTATCCAAACAAAATACCTGTGATCTAACCCTAATTAATGCTCTTCCATTCTCCTCCTCAAGGCACATGTCTCCGCCGGCGCCGGCGTTCGCTCCCCCACCACCCGCGCTGCCCTCCGCGCCACCACCACCACCGCCTGCCCAGAAGCTTACCACCAACGACGCCCTCGTCTACCTCAAGGCCGTCAAGGACAAGTTCCAGGACAAGCGCGACAAGTACGACGAGTTCCTCTAGGTCATGCGTGATTTCAAGAGCGGGAGGTCCGTCGCTTCGCTTCCCTTGCTTTCCTTGGATTCTTCTCATCACTTGCCATGGACCATTGAATCTTGTTCGGTGAACCAGTGGAAAGTTTGGATCTTGACTGCTAATTTTTTTCTGGCGGCTTCATTTCTTTCCTACTAAAAGCTATTCCTTTATCCAGTTATTGGAGATCTGTTTAGTGAAACTTAAAGTTCCTAGGAAGATTAGTTGGAAACTTAAAGAGTTTGTACCTTGGACTCATCACGCATGTTATTGTCAAGCAGGACTCTCCGGAAGTGCATGCCAATGCTGTTGAAATTCTTTGTGCAGTGACTCGATGTGCACCTACATCTCTTGCTGCAAAGATATGCAGCCCAGGGTCTCTATCTTCTAACCTTGTTATGTAGTCACAATTTAATTCGTATTGGACAAGTTGGGTGAACCTTTTTTTCCAAGGGATCGAGTGCATTAGATATTTTAGGTAGTAGACAGAAAGATATGTCCATGCCGTTCTCCAATCCTTTGATTTAGATGTAAAGAGGTTTAGAGTGCAGTCTAGCTCTGTCTAATGAGGTTTTAAATGGTTGGGGACAAATCCTCACCCTGCACAAGAGGATTTTCTTGTTAATTTTCCTTGTCAGTTGTCACCTTTAATCTTACTCTGTTATGCTCTATGAAATTTCAGTTTTGTTGGGAGGTTATTCCGTCATGCTCTTCAAGAACCAAGACCCAAATCTGTGCTGGTTCATTCGTTGTCATGTGCATATCTTTGCTGGACCTAAAAAGACTAGCATCAGCTTCCTATCAAGCATTCAGAAGTAACTTAAGTCATGGGGCATTGGTCACTGCCGATCTGAGATAGTTGATGGTAAGCTCGAGTGTCTAGGTGAGTGTTGGGTATTTTTTGCATATATTCTTACGGTTACAAAAATCTTCCTTCCTTCATCAAGACCTGATATAATTCATATATGCCATGGTAGGCTAGATGTTCTTTCCTTTGTTTCCATTTTTTGGTTGTCTATTCTTTGTAGTGACATACTTTTTAGGCAATTTGCTTTGAAGTTATTGGACACTTCTGCTGCTGAAAATGTTTTGCCTATGACATATGGATGTTTACACCCACCTCTTGGAAAACATCGTCTGAAAGTATTGGATAATGCAATGCCCTTTTAGTACAATTGGGCAATTGGTCATTTGACCATTTTAGATTTTCATTTCCTGTACAGATGGATATATGTATTTATTTAATAGAAATATTTAAGTTGCATAGGTTTATTTATACTTAGTTATGATAGTTTTGGTATGGTTATCTCAAGTTTATTGTTGGTGAGATATTTTTACAAGAGAGGTATGCATTCCTGAGTCCTGTTGTCATCAAGCGCTACCTCTTTATGTAGATAGTAGACATTTGATTAACACTTTATTCTTTTACAGTTTTGCAATATTATTGTGTCTTAACAATTTTTCTTTCTCATTTTGGTGCTAAGTTGGACCACCCCTTTTTTTTTGTTGATTGTGGAGTTCATCTCTGTTTTGATGAAAATTGGTAGTGAAACTGCTGAAAAAGAGCTAATCAGTCAATCAGCAATAAAGTGCTGCATTGATCTATTCTTTGAGTAAGTCAGATATTATGTTGTGTTATGTTCTTTTGTTTACCTGGTTAAAGGGCCTTTTCATATAATTGTTGAAACTGCAGGTACTCATATAACAACTTTTTGCACCATTATGTCGAGAATATCATTGTTTCTTGCCTGGAGGGTCAAAGAATTGAACTTGTTCAACACGTCCTTAATGAATGTGACATTGTTGGTAAAATTCTTTCTGCAGAAAAACTTTATTCTTTGTCAACAGAGTCTAATGGGGTAAGTTACTAATAGGTTATGATAATTTCAACATGGTACTACTAAGAATTCCCTTTCATCTTTTATGTCTTTGATGTGCAGCCTACAGTACCATCAGAAGGTAAAACCTCACCAAAAATTGGGAATGTTGGCCACATGACAAGAATAGCCAATAAGCTTATTCAACTGGGAAATAGTAACAGCACAATCCAGAATTATTTACAGGTGATTTTTTCCCTTTTCTGCATTGACTCAACTATCTTTTGTTTGTAAGGCTACGGAATATCTACAGTTTTTTTTACTCACTATCTTGACTTGACCATTTTTTTATTAGGAGAATAGCGAGTGTGTCGAATGGCAGACAGATGTTTTGGTCAAGCGCAATGAGGTGGAGACTGTTTATCATTGGGCTTGTGGGTATGTTCCCTTTTTTTTCTTTTTTTTGGCATGCTATACCTTGCATTCATTTCCTCTAAGCATTTCTGCGCCTATACGTCTTGTTGCTACAGGCGCCCAACATCACTACATGATCGTGGTAGGGATAGTGATGATGATGACTTCCGAGACATGGATATGATGTGGCAGCTCTTGCTAATAACTTGAGCCAGGAATTCCGATATGGGATATATAGCAATGATGACATTGAAGAGGTGTGTGCATGTGCTAAATTGATAATGTCTGTAGCACATATTGTTTCAAATTGCGAATCTAATACGAAAAAGGTGAACCATGGACATGTTAAGGATTAACTTAATAAAATGACAATTCATTATCGTGTGAGGTCGAAGAGCATTGATTATATGATTTGTCAATAACAGACGAATAATAAACTACCTACCTTCATTTTATCTGATGCTCTTGATACCATTTTGTAGAATATATAATCTGAGTGTTGTTCAATTGTTTTTAAGATAGGTTTGTAAGAAATCTAGATAGTGATAGGGTGTTAACCGTGGGTAACATTAAGTTTTTTTTTTGTTTTTTTGGACATTTATGAGATAGCATATTTGTCGGACTTAGTACCTTGGGTTTATCTCGAAAAATCATAGTTCCTCACTATGACAAGTGATTCAATTTAACATAGTTTCATAAATCATCACCCACCTGCTACTATCTTCACAACTAGATGAAAGAATATATATTGTGGGGTAATGGACAATGTTTGTGGTGAAAGGATATATATTGGGGGTAATGGACAATGTTGTTCCACAAGATCTTACAATGTGCTAATTGGAACTATACAAGTTTAGCAATGTGTTTGCGCCAAAATTCGGTACATGGCAAAATGGGTTTGAATCGGATAAAAGCAATTGTATGTGTTTGCATCGGAATTCGGTGTGTATTGAAATCAGTCCGAGACGGAAAGGAAGCGTTCGCATGGAAAGAAATCATCAAACGAATCGGAAAAGGAATCCGTTTCTAAAAAGGGAGGGAAATCAGATAATAGGCCGATACGGATAAACGCACCGTATCCGTGTACAACTCGGATCGGCCAGGCATGTTATAAAAGGAGGTGGGTGTCAAGCGGCAAAAAGGAATCAATTCCAACAACTACTTTTTACAGCCTCTTTTACATTGCTTTAGCTTCATAGATTTCTTTACAAGTCGACGGAATCAACATAGTTGCGCATCGCCGATTGTTGATTTTAGCCGATTTCACCCAGGTTTGATTTGCCTCGTTTTGTTGCGCATCGCCTTCCCGAAGCCGATTTTACCTTGTATCCGGATCAACTGTAACCGGTTGATCTAGTTATTTCCTAATCGGTTCTTGCCGACTAGTGAAAAGCCGATAGATCCTTGTTTATCGGCTTCGATCAAATTACAAATTCTACCTTGTCGATTTCAGGTCAAATCGACTGGCACGCTCTGCAAACCCGGTGTTTGTCTTGTGTGTTCGAGGCCTAAAACCCCTTTCACGTTTTTGGCGCGAACATATTTTGGCACGCCCGGTGGGACACAAAAAGAATGTTGTCAACCGACAAACCCGCAGTCACCGCCGATATCAACACCGATGCCATAATCGCGCCCCAGATGGCCGATTTAACCCCTGAGCAACGGAAAGAACTCGAAGATCGAAAGGCAGCTCTGGAGGAAATGATGCTACGATGCTTCCAGAAAACACGCCGTGGCGTTACTCAAAAGATTGCACTCCCAAGCATCAATCCTATCGGAGATTCAACATCTGAATCGGTAAGCCGATACGCACCCGCTCAAGCTGATTTATCAAGTATGATCGAGCAATCATCCATCACGCATTGATTAACCAATCATCGGCTCTAGTGTCTACTTTAAAGCCGATGATAGAAAATAGTGTGAAAACGATTGCTCAAGAATTAGCTGCGTCTGGAAGCCTGCTAGATCCACCACAAACCATCCCTACGTACCCAGTATATTCCATAGCACCCAACACCAACACAGTAAACGTGTCGGCTCAAGCACCTATCATGATGCCGGCTCAACCTCTTGCTTTTGAAACCGAGCATACAGAGAGATGGGTTCACACACTACCATGGGCACACGGATGGGGCCAAGATGGGTGCATCAAATCAATCAAGTCGCGCCTCCAATAACATCGGGTTATCGGCTTATCACCGATCGAAATGGGACAGTTCCACGATCACGAGGGCCACAACCATGAAACAAGCACCATATAGGGTGGTGCCATACGTCGAACCTTTCGCCCATACCCGATGCATTAGGTTTTAATCACAATTACGACGCAGCACCAAGACCTCCGAGGTGCGAGTTGGACAAAGGCCCGAGTTTGCACTCGGGGCAGGCGCAAACAATGAGAATTGGCCGTGTCCTGCACCACAAGCCGACAATGTTAATTGGGCGGAACAAATTGCCAATGTTTTGAGAGAACAGTTCGGTTTACAACCCGGAGGGAGAGTGATCGGCTACAGAAGCCGTACTCGATTACATAGACCGAATGCCGTACCCCACAACTTTAGGGTGCAGACTTTGCTAAATTCTCAGGATGATTCTATTACCACAATTGAGCATATCGGACGGTTCATGGCTCAATGTGGGAGGCGACACGATCGATGGTTTAAAAATTAGGTTGTTTCCTTTATCACTATCCGCCTTTGCATTCACTTGGTTCACAAATCTACCACCTAATTCAGTTCATATATGGAACGATTTAGAAAGCCGATTCCATGAGTACTTCTTTTGGGAACTATGGAGCTTAGGATTTCTCGATCTTAGTTCATCGACGAAATGCGGCGAATCGGTCTCGATTATATCAAAAGATTTCGGGGCGTACGGAATAGGTGCTACAGTGTAGCATTACCCGACGATCAATTGGCCGACCTAGCGTTCCAAGGGTTAATCCCTCCATTAAAAGAAAAGTTGTCAGGCCAGGAGTTCCCCGACTTGGGCCACCTACTCCATCGCGTATCGGCACATGAAAGCCGATATGCAGAGAGCAAAGGGTTTAAAGATAGGTTTAGGACAAACGGCAATGAAAAGGCCAAAGTAAACATGGTAGATTACGATTCGGGCGACACCTCTGACGACGAAGCGTATGAACATAGCCGAGTGGGCCAAAGGTTCCAAAAAACCACTCGTATGCTCTCTGCTTAGGCCGACAAAGAATAAAGCGGAAGTCAAGTACTCGTATGATGTGTCGAAGTGTGACAAGATATTTGATTTATTACTACAAGAAAAACTCATAAGGTTACCAGAAGGGCATATCATACCATCTAGAAGAAATTAGAAAGCGAAGGTATTGCAAATGGCATCATTCGTTCTCTCATAACACTAACGATTGCAATATTTTTCGACAACAGATCCAATCGGCCATCGCCGATGGCAGGTTAAAGTTTGCGTAAGAATCGGCTATGCAGATAGATATGGGCCCTTTTCAGGTCAACATGGTTCAATGTTCACGAAAAGAAAAGAGGCTGCGGAAGAGGATAAGCCGACTAAGAGAATTATATCACGAGACGAGACAAGGTAGATCACCGCCGGTTCTATACAAATAGAAGCCGATAAAAATGGACAAAACTCAAGAACGGTGAAACCAAGAGGGGACTTAGAGGTCGGTAGATGGTATCGAGCTGAGAAGGCTCCAAGAAGAGCCGATTTCAAACCAAAGCCGACCTTCTCACAACTCCTGGGGAAATATGAAAGGATAAGTCGAAGGTATAGCCCTCAACACCACCAGGGTTTTCATCAATCAGGGCAAAGGAGGGACGAACGTCGGCGGCCAGATGTGCCACATCGGCCGACATGAAGAAGAGAAACATCGGCAATGTCCTTTTGGCGCTTTCTTTGGAGAGAGGGATGACCTTACCAACAGCTTGTATCTTGTCCTATGCAACACTCGTCTACATGTCGGCCAAACCAATCTGTAAAAGACAGTTGTCCAGGCCGACACACGATCGCCCGTAAGGGGCGGAAAGGCCGATCTATGAAAGGTTGTCAACATCAGAACAAGGCGAATCCTCCCAAAATCAGGAATTATCGGCTAACGCAAGAAGGGTGGAATCTGACAGCGAAATGGGCAATTTAGCTGGAAAGATAAGAAAGCCGATAGAACCCAAACCTAGATGGTGCCCTTCGGGTCTCAGCAAGTCGCAACGCAGAAGGCTTCAGCGATTAAAAACACAAGAAGAAAGGGAAGCCGAAAAGGAGGGTGAGAGGGATCGGACGTTTAATAAGTTAAGACCGGTACCGATTTTGAAAAAGGAGTGGAGAAAGAAGGAGCAGATCGATAGTGATTCAGATCAATCGGTTCAATCCAGTTCTCCGATGATCCGAGATGATACGCCACCAATGGATATAAACATGGTATTCACTTTACCTGCCGAGTTCAGAACCGAAGAATCGGTGAAGAAGTGTTCGCCCAATTGTGCCTCGGAGCACCGGACGCTGTGCTTGAAAAACCACAAGACATGCATCGGCATCTGAAACCATTGTATCTAAAAGGATACATTAATGGCCGACCAATATCCCGTATGTTGGTCGATGGCGGGGCAACGGTCAACTGATGCCGTTAAGTACTTTCGAAAGTTGGGAAAAGCCGACGAAGACTTAATCAAGACCAACATGGTGCTAAATGACTTCACCGAGACCCAACCGAGGCTAAAGGCGTAATGGTGTCGAATCGGCGATCGGTAATAAAACTTTGCCGATTGCGTTTTTGTGATTGAAGCTAAAGGCAATTACAATACTCCTTGGCGGATCGGATCCATGCTAAGCTGTTGTATACCATCAACTATGCACCGTAAATCGGTGCGGTGGAATGATGATACAAGAGAAGTCGCATCACCGGTAGACACATCGGCTCATATCGCCATGGCTAGCCACGACACCAATTGGCCACACGAAGAGGCTGAATGCATATCAGGAAAAGCCTTGGACAATTGCGATTTTATCTGTATTGAGAAATCAGGATTCAAGCCGATCAGCGTTAAACCCAATACGTTTGATCGGACAGACAAAGTGATAAGAAGATGGAGCGCAAGACAATAGCAAAACTGCAGGAAAAAGCAAGGAGCTATCGGCAGGAAGAATACGAAGAAGCTGTTGAAGATTTTGAAGAAGAAAGAAAGGGGTTAGGATTTATCACGATTTGCTTGAAGAGATCGATATTGGGGAAGGGGATAGCAAAAGACCAATGTTTGTAAGTGCTAAATTAGAACCCAGTTATAAAGCAAAGTTGGTCGAAATACTCAAGGAATATAAGGATTGCTTTGCGTGGGAGTATTATGAAATGCCAGGTTTAAGCCGACAGCTAGTTGAACATCGGCTACCTATAAAACCTGGCTATCGGCCGTTCAAACGATGCAGGCGGTTTAACCCTACGTTGTATGACGCTATAAAGGAAGAAGTAGGACGATTGCTAGAGGCGAAATTTATCCGGCCTTGCCGATACGCTGAGTGGGTCTCAAACATCGTCCCTGTGAAGAAGAAAAACGGCAAACTTAGGGTATGTGTCGATTTTAGAGATTTAAACAAAGCTACGCCAAAAGACGAGTACCCGATGCCCATAGCCGATATGCTTATCGATGCTGCATCTGGGAATAAAATCATAAGTTTTTTGGACGGGAACGCCGGATACAATCAGATATTCATGGCCGAAGCCGATATACCCAAAACGGCTTTCAGATGCCCGGGGGCTTTAGGGCTATATGAATGGAAAGTTATGACCTTCGGTTTAAAAAATGCCGGTGCTACTTATCAACGTGCTATGAACCATATTTTCCATGATTTGATCGGCAATACTGTGGAAATATACATTGACGACGAGTGGTAAAATCCAAAGAAGGCGGCAACATTTAGCCGATCTGGAAAAGGTGTTCGAAAGCACAAGGTTGCATGGGTTAAAAATGAACCCCCTCAAATGTGTTTTCGGGGTGTCGGCTGGGCAATTTCTTGGGTTTACGGTACATGAAGGAGGAATTGAAGTAAACGAAGCCAAGGTAAAAGCCATAGCCGATACTAAACCGCCGGCAAGTAAAAAGGAGTTGCAGATATTGATTGGAAAAATCAACTACTTGCGACGTTTCATCTCAAACTTGTCGTATGCGTATTCGTGCTTTCACACCGCTGAAAATTAAAGACAACCTAGAGTTCAAATGGGGAGCCGATCAGCAAAAAGCCTTCGACGACATAAAAGGATATCTGATGAGTCCACCAGTATTGACCGCACCAAAACACGGTATACCTTTTAGACTATATATATCGGCTGAAGGTGATTCGATTGGGGCAGTTTTAACACAAGAAGCCGATAGGAAGGAACGAGCAATATTCTACTTAAGCCGACGTCTTCTAGATGCAGAAACCAGGTATCCCCTAGTAGAAAAATTATGCTTATCATTGTATTTTGCTTGCACCAAGTTAAGACATTATATGCTGGCTTCCAAGTGCGTCATAATATGCAAAACCGATATAGTAAAATACATATTATCGGCGCCAATTCTACGAGGTCGGCTTGGTAAATGGGCATACGCCCTAACAGAGTTTGAGTTATCCTATGAATCGGCTAAATCTGTGAAAGGACAAGCTGTGGCCGATTTTATCACAGGGAGTGAAACATTAGTAGGAACAACTAGTGTAACTCCTTGGCAGCTGTATTTTGATGGGTCTGTTTGCCAAGAAGGCGAAGGCATCGGTGTGGTATTAGTTTCGCCTAGAAAGCAGGAGTATGACTTCATGTATCGGCTAAATAGCCGATGTTCAAATAATCAAGCAGAATACGAAGCATTACTAAGGGGTCTACAACTGTTAGATAGCATCGGAGTGAGAGACGTCGAAGCTTTTGGAGATTCAATGTTAATTGTACAGCAAGTCAGAGGAGAATACCGATGCAATGATGATGCACTAACCCAGTACTTGCATCAATGCCTCCAGATCATCGAGATGTTCACTACATTTTCCATAAAACATATCCCCAGAGAAGCTAATGATAAAGCAAACCGATTGGCACAAAGTGCATCAGGGTACAAGATTGAAAGCCGACAGGGACCGATCGAGCTAAACGTTTGGCCGATTTTATGTGTCCACCCTGTCGACTGGAGAACAGAGATAAGGGATTATTTGTCAGATCCAACTAAGCCGACCGAGCAAAAGGTCAGGCGCAAAGCGCTCAAATATGTTCTACTAGAAGACGTATTGTACTTTCGGACTATGGAAGGTTTGTTATTAAGATGTCTGGGAACCGAGGAAGCCAAAGTGGCAATGGGTGAAGTTCATGAAGGCATTTGTGGGTCACATCAATCGGCTCGTAAGATGAAATGGGTACTGAGACGAACAGGATATTTTTGGCCGACGATGTTAGAAGATTGCTTCAAATATTATAGAGGATGCCAAACGTGTCAAAAGTTTGGTAACATACAGTCAGCACCAGCATCGGCTTTACATCCGATCGTCAAGCCATGGCCATTTAGAGGATGGGGTATAGACATAATCGGCCAGATATTTCCGTCATCCAGCAAAGGACATAAATTCATCCTTGCAGCCACGGATTATTTTTCAAAATGGGTTGAGGCTGTGCCACTCAAGAAGGTTACTAGTAAAGAACTAATCGACTTTGTAAATGAACACATCGTCCATCGGTTTGGGATTCCACAGACAATCACTACTGATCAGGGTACTGTGTTCATGTCCAACGAGTTCAAAGGGTTTGCAGAAAGTCTTGGGATAAAATTACTCAATTCTTCCCCTTACTATGCTCAGGCCAACGGACAGGCCGAATCATCGAACAAAACATTGATAAAGCTGATAAAAAGAAAAATTGAGGAAGAGCCAAGGAGATGGCATTCAATGCTATCGGAGGCTTTATGGGCTTATCGGCTATCTCATCACGGAACAACTAAATTGTCACCCTATCAGTTGGTATACGGACAAGAAGCCGTTTTGCCCGTTGAAATCAACATCGGCTCAATAAGGCTACACGAGCAAGATAAGGTGTCAGCCGATGAATACAAACAGGCGATGCTGGACAATCTAGATGATTTGGCTGAACTAAGGCTAATCACGCTAGATCGGCTTAAAAAGAACAAAGAGATGGTTGCCAGGTCGTACAATAAAAAGTGATTGTTAAATCATTCAATCAAGCCGATTTAGTATGGAAAACCGTGTTGCCGATTGGGTCTAGGGATAATCGATTCGGCAAATGGTCTCCGACATGGGAAGGACCTTATAAGATCAATCGGCCGGTTGACGGAAATTCATATATCTTTGGAATCGTTAGAAGGGTTCGTCCTACCTAAAGCGATCAATGGAAAGTATCTGAAGGCATATCACCCAAGCATATGGGTCGGGTCCTAACTATAGAGGTGAAGGCATCAGGATCAATGACAAGCACATGCATATAAAATTGGTCATACAGCCGACCAAGTCGGTTTGAAACATCCATCCACAGATTAAAGGTTTACAAAGATCGGATGCACAGCCGATCAAGCAAGAGTTCAAAAGGCATCTCAAGTTTAAAGCAATATTACAGAGGTTGGCCACAACTGATCAGTAAAAACTAGTGAAGTCCCGACCCGGGCAAATGGGCTCCCAAAGCCGATAGTGCCGCTGCTGCCCTTCCGATGGTAGTTTGAACGCCGTCTATCAATTGTTGATCGGCTACTGCATCACCCGGGACTGGGACTATCTTGACCGATTGGCTCTTAACTTTGGCAAAGACTTCGCCGATTTGCTGCCTCTGAGACGCTAGTGAAGATGTCGCATCTGCAATGCCGATTTGGCAATCTGCAAGTTCTCTTGTAACCAAGGCCAGCTGTTCTTCAAGTTTTTTCTTGGATGACTCCAGCTCCTGGGCCTTAGCTTTGGCCGATTTCAGCATAGCAGCACCCTGGTCAAAAGCACTCTTTCGAGATTTAGCATCTGCTATAAGTTTGTCCAGAATCTCTTGGTCGGCTTGCTGGGCCTTCCTCTGTTCAATTCTTGCTTTGGCCAATTCTACGTCTAGCCGACGATCATCCAGATGGCACACTTCTAGCAAAGCATTCATGGGCTGCCAGGGAAGGTCGGCTTGCATGGCCGCCATAAGCGTTCCTCAAGGGTGAGTGTTGGCGGTAAGAGCTGCCTCTGGCTGCATCACTTCATCCAAGAGACGATTGAGTCGCTCCTCGCATACCCGGCTCGTGATAGCGGCCGATCTTGGCGCATGAAGCTGCTATTATGCGCCGGATGCCTACCGGTAGTCATCGGTGGCTAGCACTTCCGGATCGTCGAGCTCGTCGAGTGAAGCTCAGCAAATCGGCCAGATCGATTGATGGCGCTTTGGGGTCGAGGAT
Source organism: Rhipidocladum racemiflorum (assembly GCA_036346355.1). Lineage (NCBI taxonomy): Eukaryota > Viridiplantae > Streptophyta > Magnoliopsida > Poales > Poaceae > Rhipidocladum > Rhipidocladum racemiflorum. The sequence goes on along the minus strand of CM070576.1, from coordinate 1,729,136 downwards.
CGGAGATCTCGATAGTCATATGCGGTATGGCCGTGGCAATGGAGAGGATGGAGGGATAGCCGATGTAGCACCTTGGAGATCGGCTATAACTCCCGCCACTTGCACCGAGGAGATTGCTAGGGATTCAAGAGAATAAAATCAGCAATATAAAAAATGATATTGAGCAAAGAATAAAGAATAAAACTTACATCGATGGTGAGTGCTCAGGAGAGCCATCGGGTTCTTGCCGCCTCACAGTGCAGGCGGCGCTGGCCGACTTCTTCCTCCTCTCTGCGGTGTTTTTGAGTTAGCAATTGTCAAAGCAAGGGGCATATTAGCCGATATGCAAAAGACTTACTTGGAGCACGCCGCGAGCTAAGTCCGTTAAAGATGGAGCTTGAATGTCTAAATTCCTGAAGTATACCGTAGTGCCGACAGATTGACACGGGCGTCGTTGTCGCCATCGCTCATGAAGCATGGGGATCGGTTGTTTGCTTACCAGCGCCCGTACCAACCTGAAAAGGCCAGAGGCATTTTAGTAAAAGTTGATAACCAATGTAAAAACAGACGAATACAAGACAGTGGTACCTCTCCGGCTACTGCCGAATCGCTATAATCCGAACTCGTCTTTGGAACCAGATACTACCAGTCGGCTCATGAAAGTCGGGAAGAAATAAGTGGATTATAGCCGACGGAGTCCTGTCCATGAGTACAACCGATATTACGGTCCACCACTGCGAAAGCGGTGGCCAAGCGGGAATTAAGAACAAAATGTGGTGTTGATAGGATTTGCAAGCCATCGGCTACTTCAAGAATAACCTCAGCGGCAACGCTGTTGGTTACCCGAGCTCGGGGCTCGACGCAAGATAGCAAAGGGAAGGATGGAATGGTTTGCCCAAAGCCTAATGTGACGAGCGTAAACCGAAGGGTGGTAGAACTTCGTGAAGATGGCTGAAATGTCCGGTTGCGGGTATTCAAGCCGACATGAAGGATGCAAGGGGTAAGGATGATTTTGTACAAATCTAAAGTAGATGGGGGCATCGAGGAACTATCGAGAATCAAGGTGAAGGAATGTTGGGTATGGACAATCGGCTACATCGGTATATCGGAAAAAGTCTTGTTGGCGAAGGAAGTCCTATCTAGGGAAAGGAAGAAAGCGAGGTATTTGTGCAAGCCGATCGAGTCCATTTTTAACTCTCCACCAAGACATGATAAACCTCTCGCCATAGGATCGGCTAGCTCTATCTTGTGGAACAACATGCTCTGGGTAGTCCTCCCGAGGAAAGTTGAGCTCCCGGAGGGTTCGGATAAAATAGATCAATTTGAACATACAATGGAGCCATGTTTGAACAAACCACAGAGGACCTCCTATATTGCCAACGACATGTTTGGCAAAACCGAGAAAAGAGTCGGCTACTGAATCACATACATCATTTGAAATACCGCCCTAGGAACATCTTGCCAAGGGAAAGCCGATGACCCTCCAGCAGACGTTCGCCACTAAGCTGAAAGGTTTGGGTAGGGCCGAGGAAGCACCACAGTAAAAGATATCGGTCTAACCAAAGATTGAGAAAAGCGACATGCTCTTCAAAATTGACATCGACCAAGAACCCTATTGTTATTTTGGATGTATTTATGCCACCCTTCGCCTTTTTGCGGATTAATTTGAAAGAAGGTTTTCCGAAAGCCGATAATCGGTCCCCGTCGGCCTAAGGCAAGATAGTTGGGCCACATCTAGCGAGTAGGGCCGATTGGGCGGACGGAATAGAAAAGCGTTGAAAGAATCCGACCAAAAATAACATGCCGCAGCCTACCAAGGGTTCATTGGCTTGTGGTCGGCTAGACTCAAAGATAGAGACTTGGCTATACCCATCCTCTCCCATTCCACCCTCTTTTGAGCCGATACCCTAATGAACCAAGATCTCCATCCTTTCAGTTAGTGGGCCATGCCCTAAAGCTTTTTCCCCATTCGTAAATATTATATCCAGTAGCCGATAAGGGAGTCTAGGGATCTCGGTATTGATAATCGTGTGTCTGCCGACATACTACCTATCGGTCCTAAGTAGAATTGATTTGAACTTTGAGGAATCGGAATGAATACTGTGAGGGGTCCATGTCACCGATTTTGAAAGAACAAGGAGAAAAGATGACAAGAGCCGATGGTGCACGATCCGAGAGCTTGAAAGCGTGAAAATAACCGTGGGGACCCCATATTTATACCGCGATGAAAGAAGGCGGCGGCGGGAGCGATTCTTTGCATTAAAAACGACCGAGATTATTACTACGCCATTTAATGGGAAGTTACCAAGAAATTCGACAAAAGCGATTGCAATTTTGAAAAGTATCAAGTTATCTTTCCAAAAATTGGGGGCATATGTTTGCGCCAAAATTCGGTACATGGCAAAATGGGTTTGAATCGGATAAAAGCAATTGTATGTGTTTGCATCGAATTCGGTGTGTATTGAAATCATCCGAGAGCGGAAAGGAAGCGTTCGCATGGAAAGAAATCATCAAACGAATCGGAAAAGGAATCCGTTTCTAAAAAGGGAGGAAATCGGATAATAGGCCGATGCTGGATAAACGCACCGTGATCCGTGTACAACTCGGATCGGCCAGGCATGTTATAAAAGGAGGTGGGTGTCAAGCGGCAAAAAGGCATCAAATCCAACAACTACTTTTTACAGCCTCTTTTACATTGCTTTAGCTTCATAGATTTCTTTACAAGTCGACGGAATCAACATAGTTGCGCATCGCCGATTGTTGATTTTAGCCGATTTCACCCAGGTTTGATTTGCCTCGCTTTTGTTGCATCGCCTTCCCGGCCGATTTTACCTTGTATCCGGATCAATCAGAATCGGTTGATCTAGTTATTTCCTAATCGGTTCTTGCCGACTAGTGAAAAGCCGATAGATCCTTGTTTATCGGCTTCGATCAAATTACAAATTCTACCTTGTCGATTTCAGGTCAAATCGACTGGCACGCTCTGCAAACCCGGTGTTTGTCTTGTGTGTTCGAGGCCTAAAACCCCTTTCACGTTTTTGGCGCGAACACAATGCTTCTGATGGTTTTGAGGAATGTGCGTCGAATAAAACACAATAACTTCTTTTAGCTACTGCTTCTGATTTAGGATTCCGTTGCAACGCACGGGCATCTTACTAGTATAGTATTATTTGAAACATATTCTTCAATTATCTTTGCGACACGAAGCTTCTGGATCTCTCCGTTTCTCTCTCCGGTCGCTCCGCCTTCGTCGCTCCTCCCCTCCGCCTTCGTCGCTCCTCCCCGTGCGCTAGCCCTCGCCGTTCTCCTCGTGCCCCCCAGCCGCACCGCTCTTACGCCCGTCGCCGCGCCCGTACGCCTCGCCCTTCCCTCTTCTCCTCCGCGCCTGCTCCTCTCCTCCGCGGCCTGCTACGGGGATTCGATTCAATCCGCTCAGATCGCGCTCCTCATCGCCGGATCTGCCCATCCCATGCCTTCCTGTCTCCAGATGCCAGCCGTTCTCGCTACCTTGAGATCGAATAGTGCCTTGGGCGTTCAAGTGATGCTGTCATGACCGAGATCGGGGCCGGAGGTAGCACGGTCCGCCGTCACCATGGGCTGCTTCAAGGAGCGCTGCAAGATCTGCATCGACTGATTCTCTGTCGCTGACCCGGGTAAGTCTTCGTCTCACCCTCGCACCCTCTCAGTACCCTCGACAACATTCTCTGTCAGCTTCACATTTACCGTGCGTATCGCCGCCGCTGGAGGCCGCTCTCATCCGTTGACCTCCTCCATAGCCCCAACATCTCCGCCTTAGACGTCGACGCGCTCTTCCGCCTGAATTTTGGTATCATACGGAGTAGATGGTCCTGGTTTGAGTGACGTTGACTCAGTGTACGTAGGTGTCTCTGAACCATCAAAGTGCACTACTTTCCTTTGTTCACAGAGTATTAGTGCATGCATTTGTGCTTAGGAAATGCATGTGTATATAATTGAATTTGTGTTACCTTTGCCGATGCAGATGTGCACACCAGCTATTTGTGCAGATACATGAAGAGGAAAGTTGCACATAGGACGAGATTAAGGAGCGCATCGGGGAGAACTGAAGGGTATGGAAAAGCGCATCCTCCCCTTAATATGTTAAAGCTTCTGATTCGTACGAATGGCTAAGATTTTCCTTATTTTTTCACGGGACTTAGTGTGCCATTAAGTTATAGCCCTAGATCTCACCATTTACGCTGTGCAGTGTTTAGTTTGTTCTCAGCTATTGTTCCTGCTATCGCCTTTTGATTGCAATTTGTGTGCTTGTTCTCAACTATTGTTCCTACTGTCAGATTTTGATTACGATTTGTGTGCAAATGTTATTGCAGTTTGTGCGCAAATCTAGATTCTGAATGTCGGAACTGCAATGCGATGTTTTCATTGACTGCTGAAAAGATGCATATTTTCACATCGTTAGGCTCAACTTCCTTTCGATTTGTGTGCAAATGTTATTGCATTTTCTCTTCTAAGCAGTTTCTGCCTAATCTGAGCTGCAAGCTCTACATTCACATGAAGCTTGCATGCCCCAAGAAGTGCACTGTGCACCCCACACAGAAGCATCAGCCATAAAAGGCATCCTCTCTATAATCTGAGTGGCCTCCACAAAACGACCAGCGCGGCCTAAGAGATCTACCACACATCCATAATGGACCATCAACGGGGTCACCTTGAATTCAGTAGCCATCGCCTTGAACCAGTGTAACCCAATTTCCACCATTCCAGCACGAGCACAAGCTGTCAGTACAGCAACAAATGTTATCTGATTTGGTAAGAACCCTTCGGCTCTCATCATGTCAAACTTAACCAACGCTTTAGTCTCCTTCCCATGATTAGCCAACGCAGACAACAGTGCATTCCATGTACAAACCTCCTTGTCCTTTACCATCTTAAAGGCCCTCCTGCATGAGGCAAGCTTCCCATACTTCCCATACGTGTCAATCAGTGCTGTGCCCAAGAAAGCTGTCAGGTTAACCTCATGGCGAACAACATAGGCATGAACAGACATCGCAGCCGCAAGTCCCTCCACACCATCCAAATTAGCACAAGCCGAGAGGGCACTCACCAGCGTGGCCTCCTCAAGCCGTCCTTTATTCTCCAACAGCAATCCCCTGAACATCTCGACAGCATACCAGTGGCGCCCATTCCTCGACAACCCAGAGATGAGCGTCGTCCACGACACGACATCCCTCACCGCCATCTGCTCAAATAACCCGGTAGGCGAGAAAGATCCCCGCGAGACACAAAGACATCAAGCATGGCATTACAGTAGCCACATCCGAGTGACCATTTCGTCACAAACACCTTACGTGCATCGTTCGAGATGGCGGTGCGACCATAGGAGCCGAGGAGCGAGCGGCGGCAAGCGGTCCTCGCCTAGGTCAGCGGAGGAGGCATCAGGCGTCTGGCCGCAGCGATGGCGATGGAGAACCTGGAGCTGGACTTGAGGAGGGATGGGAATGTGTGGCGGTTCGGACGGACGCCGCGGGCGAGCATGGCGGAGAAGAGGCGAAGGGGTGCACATGGGGGGGAAGAGGAAGGTGAGAGACGGAGGTGGGCATGGATGAGGCAGTTGTAGGGGAAGGCGGTGGTGGCGGAGTGGGAGAGGGGGAGTGCGCCAGAGGTGAGGAGGAGGGCGTGGACCTGGAGGCGGCGGCGAGGGGCTGAGAAATGCTTCTCGAGGAGGAGCTCGAGGCAGGCGTACGAGTAGGAGAATGAGATTCGCATATGCAGGTGTTTGATTTTTTTTCGTAGACTCGTCATTGTCCATGATGCCCTACCATTTGTCCCTGAGATAGAAAACAAAAAAAATTCTTGATTAAGCTAAGATTGATAGTGTCGCTGCATAATAGTGCACATTGTTTGTTAAAGATTAATATAACAAAATAAGAAACTATATCATTCTTAAAAAGAAACAGAGCCGGCACTCGGTGCGACAACAAAAGAGAGCCGGAGCTGGCCGGACGGCGGGCCGAGGAGCTGGAGGGGGCTGAGGGAAACCCAAGGAAACACTCGGCCGGGCTTCAACGGCAACGCGGGGGCGGCTCCACAGCATTGGGCGGCGGCTCCTCATCACCAAGGGCTACCAAGCATTTCCCCCAAATCAATTGGATCAAATCTTTGCTCTAAGTGAGGGGAATTGGAAAGTGGCGGCTCGGATAAGAAGTTGGCCGGCGAGGAGCAAGATGGCCGGAGGTAGAAGAGATGGAACTTTACAGGCAAGCCAGCTCGGCTGGGAATCATAATAGTGCACAATATTGTGCTTGGTCGCGATAGGATTTATTGCTATATAAAATAGGTACATCACCTGCAGTCAGTTCTTGGTTAATTTCATTGAAAATGGAGGACTGTAAGTCCTTGTTGGTACTATGCGTTATACATAAACTTGTAAACCACCAGGCGAGGGCATTGTGTCCATCTTAGAGCATCTCTAGCAGAGCCCCTAAACCAGCCCCTAAACCTTAAAATAGAGATTGTAGTAAAAAAAAAACAGATCCAGCAGGGTCCCAACTCAAGCCCTTAAAATTAAAAGGCCCCTAAATTTGCCTCCTCAGCCCCAATTCCCACGGACATTTGAGGGCCCCCTAAATTTGCCACCTCAGTCACAATTCCCACGGACGTGAGCACAACCCCTATTCGAGCGGTTTCCTCGCGCGCGCACCTTGGGATCACCCGTCGAGTTCCAATTCACAACGCTTCGTAGTTTGACTCATTGTTCGGAGTTTCTATTTATCTATTTATCATATTTTGAAAACTTTAAATTTAAATTTGAAATATCATGTTTTTAAATTGTAAATGTTAATATGCTTATATTTTATGTATTACAAAATATTTTTGATTGAATTTTAGTGGTGTCAAATGAAGATTATACATAGCGGATATGTCAAAATAGGAGAAAAAGTAAAATAGGGGCTTGAGATTTAGGGGTCATTCTTTGGACTTGTGCTCTGAAAACAGGGACCCAAAAAATAGGGGGAGTCCCTAAATCCAAAATAGGGGCCCTGTTTTAGGGGCCATTGCTGGAGATACTCTTATTAAATTGGCTATAGGATGATGCTTCTTAGACTAGATATGTTCCATTAGTAGATATGTTGGACACTTCTGCTTGTTCCCCTGGATAAGTAGTTTTAGAATCGTATGCTTATCCCCCAGTCACAAATAGTTGTCATTTTGAATATAGTTATGGTCAAACTTTTGAAACTTTGATTGTCAATATTTTTTTAAATATTTAATTTGGATACATGAAAATTATATATATATATATATATTTGTCTCGAAAAGTACTTTGATAATATTATAATTTTATTGAGTTTTACAAATATATTATAATAGAAATTAATGGTCAAGCTGTGTTTTGGAGACCGTGTCGATGTCCAAAACGATAACTATTTGTGATCGGAGGGTGTATACGGGGCAGCGTATGGAAACACGGATTGATATGCGACGGCCATACATAGAAGTAGAACCAGACGAAGAATTAAGCTGCCCTAACAGAAACTCCAGTTGTAGCCACCACACATTCTCAAGCCTGAACCAAACCGCCAAGCTAATTTCAGAGTCTCATCCAGTCCAACCCTAGAATTGCATCCAACCAAATCCGTATACACAATCGAAGCCTCCTAACCCCAACCGGACAGGAACTTGGGAACACAAACAAACTCGCCCCCGAGATGCTACCAGATTGCGCCAATTCGCGACCAAACTAGCATCACAGCTTCACAATTAACAGGTCACCGTACCATCAGCGTTACAAGCGAAGGCAGCGGGGAGTTGGTTACCTTGAGGATGGAGAGCTTGACGGTGCCGTAGACGACGCCAACGCCCAAGGCCGACGCCCTAGCCACCTGCAGCAACAGCACGACGAGGCGAGAGGAGCGAACGTCCGCTCAGATCTGGAAGCACAAAGAAGAAGCTTCTGGAAGAATCGAGACGAACGTGGCCTTGGAAGGGGCTTACGAGGGCGAGGGTGCTGACGCCGGAGTAGGGGCCCGGGGTAAACGGCATGGCTGGCGGGCGTGGCGCGGCGATCGAGGGACGAGGAGGCGCGAGGGTGCGGAGGAGGGCTTCTTGGTGGGGAGAGCCTGAGGCCTTATATGGATGCGGGAGTGGGGCCACGTGTCATCCAAAGATGCAAGCGGTCGACTTCTTCCTCGTGCCGCATCAAGGGCTTGGATGGTTGTACTGTTTGGATTCGAGGACACGTGCCTGATCGGTATGGTTGGAGTTTTTCAAAAAACTACTTTTTACCTTAACTGCATAGTAAAAGGCGGTATGGTGATCGGCTTACTAAGAAGAGATTTAATATTTGGCAGTATTAATTTTAGTATAATTTTTAGGTGCGAGAGATGCAGGTTAAGAATAAGCGTGAGAGGGGTGCGGTTTGGGGTTTTATACTTAGTAGAAAAGGGTAATTTTTTTAAAACTTTAGTGGTAAAGTTACACCTCTAACCCACTGAAACTGTAGAAAGCTATCTCAAACTAGCTTTTAGCTTTCAGCTTCTTCTAGTACACATAAGTTGCTGGTTTTTTGCTGCAAAGAAACTAACCGTTTGAACCAGCTTCTTGCTTCAAGAGGACAGAATCTAAAGCTAAAGCCATTCCAAACAAAACCATAAATATCTCTTTTATTACTTATCTTTACAAGTCGTGTTCGTCTTTTGCTCTATAAATTAGGTCAATCTCCTCCTCTTCTACCTCCGGTCATCTTGCTCCTCATGCTTGTTGTGGTCAGGGTTCACGTTATCGACGTGGCGATTTTCGGATGAAGAGTAAAATTCGATAATCGCAAAAATCGAGCCGAAAATCGGTCGAAAATCGCATAAATTCAAAAATCAGATTTTTTTGAAAAAACATGGAAAATCGACGATTATCGGTGGAAAATCGACGATTATCGTGGAAAATCGACGATTATCGGTGGAAAATCGACATCCGTGTTGAACTTTTTGTGCGAACGACTTTTGTAGCGATTTTCGACCGATATTTGGCGATAATCGCTCGATATGTCTCGATAATCACGATATTTGCGTCATATAAATTTTTTTGAATTTTTGAATTTTTTGAATTTTTTTTTTGAATTTTTTCGGTTTGCCGCTCGGTAACTAATTTCGCCCGCCGTCGATAAGGCGATTATCGGCGATAATCGAGCGATTATCGTCGATAATGTGAACCCTGGTTGTGGTATCTTTGCTTTAGCACTGTGATTTAACTTTGTCACCACTCATCAATATTGTGCTTGTTGAGTTTGATTAAGTTTATAGAAAATTCCAGAAAGTTCTTCTGAGACTTCTGGGATAGGAGATTTGGACTCCACATATTCCACTAAGGCCCTGTTTGGTCACGATAGGATTTATTGCCCTATAAAATAGGTACATCACCTGCAGTCAGTTCTTGGTTAATTTCATTGAAAATGGAGGGCTGTAACCTGTAAGTCCTTGTTGGTACTATGCGTTATACATAAACTTGTTGTGAGAGCTCCATTTCCTATACTGCATCTTGTACACCGCTTCATCTTGTAGTGTCACCTTGACCGTATAGCAATAGGGTTCTCAGATGCAGGAAATCTGAACCTAAAAATTTCGATCACCACAATCGAAATCCTAGCTTCAAACCCGGTACTGACGCACTGTGAATCTTGGTTCCCTGGATTAGTAGCCCGATGTCGCATACCAACAACGCGAATATCAAAGCACGAAGCTAATTTAATTTACATAGCGGGTGTAGAACTTGCGAGAAATATAATATAAGCCAAAAGAAGAAGTACGACAATGAAAACCCAAAAGAAACACAACCCGGTAGCGGTAGCCCACCAACCCTAAGGCTGGCGGAGGAAGGGCCCACGAAGCCACAAAGCTCACGAAGTGAGGCTCGCCATCATCCAGGACATCATCGATTACCTTATACGGGGAAAAAGGTTAGCAAGCAGCGGTGAGTACACATATGTACTCGCAAGACTTTAGTGTATGGAAATATAATTAAATGCGGCCGATACAAATGAAATGGCTGCTACACTAGGTCTCATATAAAAGCGGCGGTTGAAACAGATTCATCGAAAAGTAGTACATAATGTAAAAGACAGTAGCTTTGAATAAAACATATTTACAAAGATATGTAACATTTGAGCTTCTCACCGCCATCATCCATGATCGCTTTTGGGATACTAAACGACATCCATATATGCATAAATCCACCAAGTACCATACCGAACCAAATACCTTTAGCTAGACTCAAGTAACTTTTATTTTTGAAACCAAAACAAATACTATACTCGATCCATTAATCGAAGAATTGCTCCTAGCAGTGAGCACGGCTAATCGATTAGATTTGTTTTAAGACTCGCAGAGTTTGCACACTTTACTCAAACACAACTCATAATTGCACACCGTCACCAGGATACACGCGATCTGGGAGGTACCCAATATGCAAGAATGAACTATTCGCTCCCATCGTTAAGGGTTTAGCCACACCTCAAAGACCGGCGATTTAAAACCCCTGCTATGGCGAAAGAGGCCAACTCCACACGAAGGGAGCCACCGGAGAAGAAACCTTGTGACGGCGCCAAAATACGCATCGCGGCATTTCCCATAGCATGGCGACGCCGTTGTATCATTTTATGAATCGGAGGATCTACCACGCCGCATCTACCCGCCTATGCACACAAGGGTACAACCGGTGGTTTTGAAAACATACACCGTCTTTGGCACGCTCTACGTGGAAGATCGTCCACTCTTCGACCTACCAACAGCACACGGCTAACCCCTCACACTTAGGTACTAGAATAGATCGTCCCATACGGCTTGCGTGGTTGCGCTGCGTTCCTTGAGCGTCTCAAGTTCGGTCCTTATAGTTTTTGCCTAGTGACTGCATTACGCGCCGCAGTCGCGCCGCAACGAGGATGAGATAGGGCCCTTGTGACGAAGCTTGGTACATTATCGAAGCTAAGCGCCTTGGTCGCATGCGAACCAGGCGATTATCGATGGCGGCGCTGATCTACTAGAAACTTGGTTTACTCATTGCTTTCTCCATAAGGTGATACATGTCATCCCTTTTATAGGATGTCTAACTTGGAGCCTAAGAAAACAATATTCTAATCTATGGTAACTAATCTTATCTATAGTAACTAATCGACTTAATCCTTGATTTCTTATTCTCCAAGCAACCTTGGCCAGTGTGCTACAGTACCCGCAGTCTTGTTCACGCCTTCTGATACCGTGGCTGTTGTTCATAAACTCTGTTGACCCATAACATTATCCCCCTTGCAAATCAACCTTGTCCTCAAGGTTGAAGTTTGAAAGATTCGCAGACGAGTGAAGCGTTGGACCTTCGATAATCGGTAGATGAAGCGTTGGACCTTCGATCGAAGAAGCGCGGAGGTTGGAGATGCGATCTTCGATGGTCATTTGTGGTAGGAGGATCGTCAGACTCACGATACCAATTATTCTGCGCCACGGTCGCGCCTGCAACGAGGATGAGATAGGGCCCTTGACGAGCGGGCCAAGCTTATTATCGAAGCTAAGCGCCTTAGGTATGCGAACCGGGCCGATTATCGATGGCGGCGCTGATCTACTAGAAACTTGGTTTACTCATTGCTTTCTCCATAAGGTGATACATGTCATCCCTTTTATAGGATGTCTAACTTGGAGCCTAAGAAAACAATATTCTAATCTATGGTAACTAATCTTATCTATAGTAACTAATCTGACTTAATCCTTGATTTCTTATTCTCCAAGCAACCTTGACCGTGTGCTACAGTACCCACGGTACTGTTCACGCGTAGCTATAGATAAGATTAGTTACCATAGATTAGAATATTGTTTTCTTAGGCTCCAAGTTAGACATCCTATAAAAGGGATGACATGTATCACCTTATGGAGAAAGCAATGAGTAAACCAAGTTTCTAGTAGATCAGGCGCTGCCATCGATAACTGGCCGGTGGCTCCGTACAGCCAAGGCGCTAGCTTCGATAACAGCTTCGTCCGCTGGCCAAGGGCCCTATCTCATCCTCGTTGCGTCGCGGACCGTGCGGCGTAATAATTGGTATCGAGCCCGACGATCCTCCTACCACGATGACCATCGAAGATCGCATCTCCAACCTCCGCGCCTCTTCGATCGAAGGTCCAACGCTTCATCTACCGGATTATCGAAGGTCCAACGCTTCACCTCGTGCGAATCTTCCAAACTTCAACCTTGAGGACAAGGTTGATTTGCGAAGGGGATAATGTTATGGGTCAACAGAGCCTATGAACAAGCGATCACTCAGATCAGAAAGGCCGTGAACAAGACTGCGGTACCGTGAGCACACCTGGCCAAGGTTGCTTGGAGAATAAGAAATCAAGGATTAAGTCAGATTAGTTACTATAGATAAGATTAGTTACCATAGATTAGAATATTGTTTTCTTAGGCTCCAAGTTAGACATCCTATAAAAGGGATGACATGTATCACCTTATGGAGAAAGCAATGAGTAAACCAAGTTTCTAGTAGATCAGGCGCTGCCATCGATAACTGGCCGGTGGCTCCGTACAGCCAAGGCGCTAGCTTCGATAACAGCTCGTTTCGTCCGCGTCAAGGGCCCTATCTCATCCTCGTTGCGTGCGCGGACCGTGCGCGTAACAGACTCAAGCGGGGAACTCCACTTAACTCGCCAACCACTCGCCACCAATGTAACTAGCACATAATATACCTCCCGCCAAGTCTAGTTACCGACTAGACATTCCACATTTACCAAAGTACTTTCACAAGTCACATTTCCAAATCCAATTACCATAATCCATAGTTTTGAGTGTTTGGTAAAAGACTGACTTTCAGACTCATTCCTATTGCATTGTCTAAGCATGTGCAGTTACTAGATTCGTTTATACCCAATTGACATTTTCTTTAATTGTCTAACCCTACTTAAGGTTGCCAATGGATTCGAGGGAATTAAATTGAGGAAATCCACCAAATCAGGGTATAACTACCATTCCCACAATCTAGCACTTTATTGAATTTAAACAATGCATATAGTTTGAGAAATCAAAGTAAACATCGTGAAATATGGGATCAATATGTTCAAAGGATCGTTTTCCGGGAGCTAAAACGATCAACCGGGAGCTAAAACGACAATTTTTCCGAAACGGCCGAAAACGATCGTTTCGACGGAAATCCGCCAAATGGCCACTTTTGCGGATTTTTGCGCAAAATGATTTTCCGACTTCGCAACAAGCTAAAGCAAGCTATTTAGGACTTATTTGGATCGGTTGCAAAGCAATTCCTAATGAAATTGACCAAAATTGAATCAAAACACAAAACCGCGGAGTAATTACCGACAAAAATCGTTTTGAGTCCGTATTGAGTCCAAACGCGATCGAATCCGCGCGTGGGTTCCTCGGAGCACGGATTCAAACACTCATTACCTAACTAAAACGCTCGGTAGAAACGCAATTTGCTTTAAATCTTCAAAAACGGCCATAATGACCAAAACGGCTAAAAACGGCCGTTTTCGCCCAAAATGGCAAAAAGGTGCAAAATGCAATAAATGAAGCGGCGACTTTTCTTAGGCTTACTAATAGGTAGTTTAGGATATTTAGGACCTATCTAGGCCTTATCCCACTGAAATGAAGCGGCGACCATTGAATTCGGATCAAAAGCGTAATTTGGCTCGATAAATGCGTCTTCGATCGCATAAAGTCCGAAAACGGCTCAAACGCGATTCCACTTGCGCGAGAAGCACGTTTTCGACTTCATTAGGCTTAAATGATCCTAAATGACTTATTCCGATAGCTAACTGGCAAAGAAGCACTAAAATGTGGAAGATGGCCAAAATGGCCAAATGGCTTGAAATCGAGTCAAATCACCCAAAAGGTCCATTTTGACTAAGAATGCCGCAAGCCTTGTTTTAAGCCCTCGGCTAGTTGCTTAGGGATACTTACGACCTGTCGGAGCTATTCCCCAACATAGTTGATTTAATTTAGTTGGACTTTTGCTCAATTGCCCGCATAAACTCGGCAAACACCCGAGAAACGGGAAAAGTCCGAAAAGCGGCTTGAATGCGATCTAAAGCATACGTGAAGCATGCTATCGACCTTAGTGACCTTAAACGAAGCTAAATGAAGCAGAAACACTTCAATTGGCACTGGACACTATAGTTATTAAAATAAAATGCGGGCTCGCAAAATGCAAATCTAGCAATTCTAACTGCTTTTCTAGCCTCTAAGAGAACTAATGGCACAGTCATTACATGCCTCGGAGCTCTAGGATTTTATAAAGATAAAAGAGACCTAGAGCTGCAAAGTGCATTGAGAAATTGCCGAAACTGAATTTCGACTTTGCTAATCGAGGTTTCACCTCGCAAGGAGGCTATCCAGACTATCCATTTGATCACCGGACTTCTACAAATTTCCAAAAACAAAGTGACCTAGAGCTGACAACTTGCAGCAGGATTTGACAAAATGGAATTACGACTCTTACGATCGCGATCGGGGGCTATCGAAAGAGTTAATGGAGCTATCGTTACATGCTACGGACCTTTGGTATTTCGTAAAAATAATTAACACCTAGACGAATAAAATAAATTTCGGCTTTGTGAAATTGAATTCGATTCCCGGTGTGACTCTAGCCACCGTAATTGCTATTGGAACAGTCTATACATGCTATGCACCACTAGAACTCCGACAAATCGAAGACCTAGCGATGGGTTTGAGCGAACATGAAGGTGATCAAAAGCTAGGTCGACTATAGGGTTAAATGAGCCTAACGACGACCTGAGTCTAGATTTTAAAGCAGAATTACCATGCCATGTGTCGAATGCATGGCACCTAGATATGACCTATGCTAGGTCTTGAGGGAACTTGACGAAACGCGAAGCTACGAAGGGGAGAGTCGTAGCTACAAAGAAGAGGAAGTCCGGGAGCCGAGAAATCAAGTCGATTGCAAAAGCACCACGGGAGCTCCAAGAAACGTCGATGGACCTCAGCGAAATACTCACTTGAGAGGGTGCAGGAGGTGGAGATCGCGACGAGGACGTCGAATCTTGCCTCCAAATCAGCTTTCGCGGTCGAATCGCCTCCGAATGACTGGATTTGGTGCTCTAGGGCTTGGGGCCTCCTTCTCTTGAGCTCTCACGGTTTGGGGAGAGGAATGGCTGGTTTGGGGAGGCTTGGAAATGAGTTGGCACATGTATAGATACTATGCACTTACGAAGGGCATTTTGGTCCAATGCCAAAACTTGAAGATTCAAACATCAAAAGTTGATTTTGAATACTTCTAAGATATTTTGGATAGTTTTTGAGGACTTTTAGACATTTAATTTCCTCAATTTTCAATTTGTCCAAAAGGACAATTACGAACCGCAATTGAACTCGATTTGATTTTGAGTGAGTTTAATTAAGTTAAAGGGTTCTTTTGGATCCCAGCCGAGTCTACTCAGCTCAAAATACAGAAATACACAAACTTGATGTATTATTGAACAATGTTTGTGTACAATGGCACAGTGCTTCGAGTATAAAAATACTCGGGATATTACACTTGTAAACCACCAGGTGAGGGCATTGTGTCCATCTTATTAAATTGGCTATAGGATGATGCTTCTTAGACTAGATATGTTCCATTTGTAGATATGCTGGACACTTCTGCTTGTTCCCCTGGATCAGGTAGTTTTAGAATCGTATGCCTATCTACTTGTGGCAGGATGCTGTTTGTTTTTAAGAATGATATAGTTTCTTATTTTGTTATATTAATCTCTAACAAACAGTGTGCACTACTATGCAGCGACACCATCAATCTTAGCTTAATCATGAAATTTTTTTTGTTTTCTATCTAAGGGACAAATGACAAGGCATCATGGACAATGACGAGTCTACGAAAAAAAAATCAAACACCTGCATATGCGAATATCATTCTCCTACTCGTACGCCTACCTCGAGCTCCTCCTCGAGAAGCATTTCTCCGCCCCTCGCCGCCGCCTCCAGGTCCACGCCCTCCTCCTCACCTCTGGCGCACTCCGCCTCTCCCACTCCGCCACCACCGCCTTCCCCTACAACTGCCTCATCCATGCCCACCTCCATCTCTCACCTTCCTCTTCCCCCATGTGCGCCCCTTCGCCTCTTCTCCGCCATGCTCGTCCGCGGCGTCCGTCCGAACCGCCACACATTCCCCTCCCTTCTCAAGTCCCGGCTCGGGTTCTTCATCGCCATGCGGCCCTGACGCCTGACAAAGGCCTCCTCCACGGCCTAGGCGAGGACCGGCAAATGCCTGCTCGCGCTTATTCTTAACCTGCATCTCTCGCACCTAAAAATTATACTAAAATTAATACTGCCAAATATTAAATCTCTTCGGCCGAGCCGATCAGCCATACCGCCCTTTTACTATGCAGTTAAGGTAAAAAGTAGTTTTTTGAAAAACTCCAACCATACCGATCAGGCATGTGTCCTCGAATCCAAACAGTACAACCATCCAAGCCCTTGATGCGGCACGAGGAAGAAGCTGACCCGCTTGCATGCTGGATGACACGTGGGCCCCACTCCCAGATCCATATAAGGCCTCAGGCTCTCCCCCACCAAGAAGCCCTCCTCCAGACCCTCGCCGCCTCCTCGTCCCCTGGGATCGCGCCGCCGCCGCCGCCGCAGCCATGCCGTTTACCCCGGGCCCCTACTCCGGCGTCAGCACCCTCGCCCTCGTAAGCCCCTTCCAAGGCCACGTTCGTCTCGATTCTTCCAGAAGCTTCTTCTTTGTGCTTCCAGATCTGAGCGGACGTTCGCTCCTCTCGCCTCGTCGTGCTGTTGCTGCAGGTGGCTAGGGCGTCGGCCTTGGGCGTTGGCGTCGTCTACGGCACCGTCAAGCTCTCCATCCTCAAGGTAACCAACTCCCCGCTGCCTTCGCTTGTAACGCTGATGGTACGGTGACCTGTTAATTGTGAAGCTGTGATGCTAGTTTGGTCGCGAATTGGCGCAATCTGGTAGCATCTCGGGGGCGAGTTTGTTTGTGTTCCCAAGTTCCTGTCCGGTTGGGGTTAGGAGGCTTCGATTGTGTATACGGATTTGGTTGGATGCAATTCTAGGGTTGGACTGGATGAGACTCTGAAATTAGCTTGGCGGTTTGGTTCAGGCTTGAGAATGTGTGGTGGCTACAACTGGAGTTTCTGTTAGGGCAGCTTAATTCTTCGTCTGGTTCTACTTCTATGTATGGCCGTCGCATATCAATCCGTGTTTCCATACGCTGCCCCGTATACACCCTCCGATCACAAATAGTTATCGTTTTGGACATCGACACGGTCTCCAAAACACAGCTTGACCATTAATTTCTATTATAATATATTTGTAAAACTCAATAAAATTATAATATTATCAAAGTACTTTTCGAGACAAATATATATATATATAATTTTCATGTATCCAAATTAAATATTTAAAAAAATATTGACAATCAAAGTTTCAAAAGTTTGACCATAACTATATTCAAAATGACAACTATTTGTGACTGGGGGATAAGCATACGATTCTAAAACTACTTATCCAGGGGAACAAGCAGAAGTGTCCAACATATCTACTAATGGAACATATCTAGTCTAAGAAGCATCATCCTATAGCCAATTTAATAAGAGTATCTCCAGCAATGGCCCCTAAAACAGGGCCCCTATTTTGGATTTAGGGACTCCCCCTATTTTTTGGGTCCCTGTTTTCAGAGCACAAGTCCAGCAACAGCCCCTAAATCTCAGCCCCTATTTTACTTTTTCTCCTATTTTGACATATCCGCTATGTATAATCTTCATTTGACACCACTAAAATTCAATCAAAAATATTTTGTAATACATAAAATATAAGCATATTAACATTTACAATTTAAAAACATGATATTTCAAATTTAAATTTAAAGTTTTCAAAATATGATAAATAGATAAATAGAAACTCCGAACAATGAGTCAAACTACGAAGCGTTGTGAATTGGAACTCGACGGGTGATCCCAAGGTGCGCGCGCGAGGAAACCGCTCGAATAGGGGTTGTGCTCACGTCCGTGGGAATTGTGACTGAGGTGGCAAATTTAGGGGGCCCTCAAATGTCCGTGGGAATTGGGGCTGAGGAGGCAAATTTAGGGGCCTTTTAATTTTAAGGGCTTGAGTTGGGACCCTGCTGGATCTGTTTTTTTTTTACTACAATCTCTATTTTAAGGTTTAGGGGCTGGTTTAGGGGCTCTGCTAGAGATGCTCTAAGATGGACACAATGCCCTCGCCTGGTGGTTTACAAGTTTATGTATAACGCATAGTACCAACAAGGACTTACAGGTTACAGTCCTCCATTTTCAATGAAATTAACCAAGAAGCCCATTGCGAGGTGATGTACCTATTTTATATAGCAATAAATCCTATCGCGACCAAGCACAATATTGTGCACTATTATGATTCCCAGCCGAGCTGGCTTGCCTGTAAAGTTCCATCTCTTCTACCTCCGGCCATCTTGCTCCTCGCCGGCCAACTTCTTATCCGAGCCGCCACTTTCCAATTCCCCTCACTTAGAGCAAAGATTTGATCCAATTGATTTGGGGGAAATGCTTGGTAGCCCTTGGTGATGAGGAGCCGCCGCCTAATGCTGTGGAGCCGCCCCCGCGTTGCCGTTGAAGCCCGGTCGAGTGTTTCCTTGGGTTTCCCTTAGCCCCCTCCAGCTCCTCGGCCCGCCGTCCGGCCAGCTCCGGCTCTCTTTTGTTGTCGCACCGAGTGCCGGCTCTGTTTCTTTTTAAGAATGATATAGTTTCTTATTTTGTTATATTAATCTTTAACAAACAATGTGCACTATTATGCAGCGACACTATCAATCTTAGCTTAATCAAGAATTTTTTTTGTTTTCTATCTCAGGGACAAATGGTAGGGCATCATGGACAATGACGAGTCTACGAAAAAAAATCAAACACCTGCATATGCGAATCTCATTCTCCTACAAATGCCGCCTCGAGCTCCTCCTCGAGAAGCATTTCTCAGCCCCTCGCCGCCGCCTCCAGGTCCACGCCCTCCTCCTCACCTCTGGCGCACTCCCCCTCTCCCACTCCGCCACCACCGCCTTCCCCTACAACTGCCTCATCCATGCCCACCTCCGTCTCTCACCTTCCTCTTCCCCCCCATGTGCGCCCCTTCGCCTCTTCTCCGCCATGCTCGCTTGTGGCGTCAGTCAGAAGCCACACATTCCCATCCCTCCTCAAGTCCAGCTCCGGGTTCTCCACTTGCCCACTGCGGCCTGCACGCGCCTGGTGCCTCCTCCGACCTAGGCGAGGACCGGCAAATCGCCTGCTCGCTCCTCAGCTCCTATGGTCGCACCGGCCATCTCGGGAACGATGCACGTAAGGTGTTTGACGAAATGGTCACTCCGGATGTGGCTACCTGTAATGCCATGCTTGATGTGCTGTGTCTCGCGGGGGATCTTTCTACTGCCCGCTGGTTATTTGAAGGCTTGAGATGGCGGTGAGGATGTCGTGTCGTGGGCGACGCTCATCTCTGGGTTGTCGAGGAATGGGCGCCACCGGTATCTTTGTCGAGATGTTCAGGGGATTGCTGTTGGAGAATAAAGGACGGCTTGAGGAGGCCACGCTGGTGAGTGCCCTCTCGGCTTGTGCTAATTTGGATGGTGTGGAGGGACTTGCGGCTGCGATGTCTGTTCATGCCTATGTTGTTCGCCATGAGGTTAACCTGACAGCTTTCTTGGGCACAGCACTGATTGACACGTATGGGAAGTATGGGAAGCTTGCCTCATGCAGGAGGGCCTTTAAGATGGTAAAGGACAAGGAGGTTTGTACATGGAATGCACTGTTGTCTGCGTTGGCTAATCATGGGAAGGAGACTAAAGCGTTGGTTAAGTTTGACATGATGAGAGCCGAAGGGTTCTTACCAAATCAGATAACATTTGTTGCTGTACTGACAGCTTGTGCTCGTGCTGGAATGGTGGAAATTGGGTTACACTGGTTCAAGGCGATGGCTACTGAATTCAAGGTGACCCCGTTGATGGTCCATTATGGATGTGGTAGATCTCTTAGGCCGCGCTGGTCGTTTTGTGGAGGCCACTCAGATTATAGAGAGGATGCCTTTTATGGCTGATGCTTCTGTGTGGGGTGCACTTCTTGGGGCATGCAAGCTCCATGTGAATGTAGAGCTTGCAGCTCATATTAGGCAGAAACTAATAGTCCTTGGTCCTCGGCAATCTGGGCGGTATGTGGCTACTAGAAATTTCTATTTAGAAGAAGGGAATTGGTATGCTGCCTCAAGAATGGGAGAGGTGATGCAGGAGGCTGGGATCAAGAAGATTGTGGGACAAAGCAGTGTTGTGTCTCATTGTAATGTGATTCCATGATTACTGTTTGTTCGTTGCAAGTCTTGTTGGTCAGCACCGGAAACACTTGAAATGTTATAGCAATTGTTTCTGCTGAACATCTTTCCTGTCGACGAATAAGAGAGCTAAAAGAGTGCCATTGTGCCATTGACAATTCCCAAACCATGGTTACCTTATTGCCAAACAGGCCCATAATTTTTAAAACAGAGTTTTTTGAAGGGCTATCAAACACCTCTTGGTTTCTAAAACAGAGTTTTTCTTCAAAACCATGATTTTGTCTCGAAACTATGGAAAAACCTTGTTGCCAAACAGGCCCTAGGAGTTTAGTTTTACCTGCTGCAGTCACTGTCTTCGTAACAAGCTGAGTAGAGGTAATAACGCTTAACTCGTTGGCATGTCCCTGTCCTCTCTTCATTTTGATAGTGAGCTGTGGTTCAGTAGATCTTGTTGCGACATTTGACGCTGAACCATTTACTTGTCTTTACCTATCTGCTTGTAGTTGCTTTTCCCTACGTTTATCTGTAACTAACAAACGTGCCTGTATAGATTCTACGTGCTTTTGCCATTCTGTAATCTTACTGAAGTGAAAGTCGTCGTTGTATCGGCATGTTTCGAGATGGCACGACCATGGTTATAGTGAAACATGTTATTTGTGATTGGGTATATAGTTACTTTCGCCATTTGTTTAATTATTGTTCCACAGTTAAATTTGCTAGTTTTGAACCTCTTCCAAGATACTCCCTCCATTTCAAAATATAAGGCGTATTAGCTTCGAGAAGGTTTTTCTTTTTGTAGGGCGTCTTATGGAGGGGAGTACTTAGCTTCCCATTTTACCCCTATTAATTGCAGCATGCATGCATGGTCCTTTACTATTCCCAGGAATGCACATTGAATACTAACACTAAAGAGCACCAAAGAGACGTGCAAGACTGAGGGTACTTTGATCTTTTTATCACTACTTTTCACTGTACTTAATGCTCCTTAATCCATGAGCCAAGCTCTAATACGCCCTATATTTTGAAATGGAGGGAGTAGTATGTATGACTGGTTATGGTAAAAGTGTAAATCATCTCGTTGTTTGTATACCTAATTGGTCTTGAAACTCGTTTGTTTTGCTCACAATTACTTGACGAAATCCCACAAAAAGGAGGAAGCTCATGCTCATCACAGATTCGGGAGGACGTCGCAGATTCGCAATGTACCCCTCGTCTATGCGTGCATTTGGCTTATGATTCGCGGACCTCTTGTCTGAAAACCCGGCCAGAGTTAAATCCTAGTCTTGCTATGTAATAATTCCTCGGTCGAACGGCTTGAAATCAGCAAGGAAAAAACAGAGATCCTTTCGATTTTTTTTTTTAAATAACACTTTTTTTAAAAAAGAATTGCGGTTTTAATACTCGAAAAATTAAAATTGCAAAATTAATATGTAATCGCCAGACCGTACGGCGAATACCCTATTTTCGCCATATGGTACGGCGAAAATACCCTAATTACCCGATTAAAGTCGATTAACCGTCGACTGATTGGTTAAGGCTATTTTCGCCTTACCATATGGCGAAGACCCTATTTTCGCCAAACCGTACGGCGAAAATACCTATTTTCGCCAAACCGTACGGTGAAAATACCTATTTTCGCTATACCGTACGGCGAAAATAGCCTTAATTCCCGTGTAGCAGATTAACTACGGATTTAGTGTATTGTCGCCACATGGTTCGGCGAAAATAGGGCATTCGCCGTATGGTATGGTGAAAATAGGGTATTCGTCGTACGGTCGATTACATATTAATTTTGCAATTTTGATTTTTCGAGTATTAAAGCCGCAATTTTTTTTTTAAAAGTATTATTTAAAAAAAAATTCGATCCTTTCTGTTTCGAACTTGGCGAGGTAGAAGTCAGGCCAGTTTTTGTCGCGGCATTGTGTGATGGATGGATTTCTTTCATGGTTAACTCTTCTTTGGAATTGTGCCTGGCCATAGATTTGCCCGATTGAAAGGTCGTAATAAATAATACTGAATTTGCAACCAGGATATACATGATAGAGTTGGATTGTTCGTACCAAGTGATATATGTATAAGATGGTTTGAAAAAAAAAGTTATCCATTTATCTAGTTGCTTAAATGGAATCATCCTATCCTAAGTGATATAAATTTGAGGAATATTTTCTATAGAGTGTGTTTGGTTTCTCGGATGAAGTTGAATAGGATGGGATGGTCCTGTACCATTTGGTTCCATTATTTTAAGTGGATGAAATGGTTCAGCATCTAGAGAGAATATTCCTCAAATTTGTATCATTTGATTTGATCCAGGATGTGATGGTTCCATTCAAGTAACCAAGTGCGTTGATGATTTTTTTTTGAACCATCTCATACATGTACCACTTGGTACAGACAACCAAACGCACCGTAATAGAATCAAATGGTACAGGATCATCCCATCGCATTCAATCTCATCCAATTAATCAAACACACCCTAAACTCATTCAAAGGGTTGTTCAAAGGGTTGGCTAGTCTTGTGCAAGCTTTTACTTGCTGCTTAGGAATTACGTACCTAGGATCTCCCTTGTATGGTGCTGCTGCGGCTTAATTAGTCAAATCTTTTCTTCTCTTTGATGTGATACAAGTATACAACTAGAACTAATTCATCACCTCCGTCCGATCCTTTTGTGCTCAGAAGCTGATTTGTCTGCACCGACATTCCAATGCTATCAACGCAACAAATAAAAAACTGCAGAGATGGTAGTGCATGCGCAAATAATTAGAAAACCAACCTTACTGTTTTCCCTTTGTGATGAGGATGGTGTTATGTCCGTATTATTTCCCGAGTGTTGTGGCAAAAGGATGCTGTTTCGAGGTACGTGCGATCAAACTTTGTAAATTTTAATTATCGATATATTTTTTTAATATTAGATTGAGCACATGAAAAAATGCCATAATTATCTATGAAGATAATACTGTTTGTGTTGCACAAATACAAATGGGTTATGTTAAAGAATAATATCACAAATTATATTGCCTCTAAATTTTTCTATCATCACGAACTCCAAAAAATGGTGACGTAAATATCCTGCAAACTAGGTAATGTAAAAATATAGCAGATTTATTCACCAAATCGGTGCCAACATCTAGTTGTGAGACCCCAGATCGGCTATCCGAAATCTCCTGTGTATTTCCGTACTAGTCCCAGATCAGTAGCTAGTACACACAGTCACAGTGATACTTCATTGCCGAACATAACGAAACTTTATAATATAAATAGTCAAGTATGGGCCACATGGCCGTTTATTACAATACTCGGTCCAACGACCGGAGAAAAAGCAGCGGAAACAAAAGAAAGCAACGAGCGAACGCCACAACTCCACAGGCGACGACGAGCGACGCAACTAGTCCTCATGGCAATCCTCCGCGTACTCCTCCTGGAAGAACTCGCCGTCCTCAGCGGCGTCTTGGAAATTCTCTGATGATGACAATGTTGTTGTAGCACGTGAGTACAAAGGTACTCAGCAAGTCGGGGGAAAGTATGATCATGTTGGGCTTTTCAAAGGAAGCTTAATAGGGTTTATTTGCAGAAAGCCATAGTTTATTAAATCATACCTGAATAATATTTCACAAAGCATCTTTTTACAATTCTTTTTAACAATTGAATTATTTAATAGTATAGTGAGGTTCTATCCACCATCACTATTATAAGGGCTCTATCCGCCAATTTTTAACAAGACTAAGGTTAATCATGTGACTCCATCCGTCAATTGTGAAACAGGTTCTATCCACCTGGTTGGCTCTATCCGCCAAACAACATCCGAGTCTAACCACTCCCGAATCCCAAAACAAAACACTTTTCAGTTCGAAAACCAAAATCAAAGCCTACCAATATGAAAGCATTCCTCGCTTTGCCTTTGACCGTAGGCACGGCTATTCGAATAGTTTTCACTCTGCAGAGGTTTACAACTTTACCCACACGACACGATCATCTCTTAATGCCAAGCTATTAGCACACTTCCTTTGGTGTGCCGGCAGAGAGATCGTGACAAGGCCGTTACAATGTATCTACCTAACTAGACCCACCCGCTGAGGTTTCACCGCTGCTAGGGTTCCATCCGCCCAGTACAGAAGCCCCCTCTTGCGCCGTGTGAGAAAAAAAAACAACAACAATGCCTCTATCCGGCTCTCACATTCAACCGAGTGGTGAGCCTAAGCTAGGCTTCTACAAATTAGTTGGCCAGGTCGTACCATTATAGACATGTGGTAGTACGGTTATGCTTAGAATGGACAATCACAAGCATCGGTCCTTACATGACTTGGGGCGGTACTTGCACAAGACAGCTAGTGCTCCATCCGCACCCACCCGACAATCCAATCCGCCCAAGTCCAAACCATTTTCCTTTTCTTTTTATTTTAGAAAACAGTACTAAACTCATAATAATAACTTTTAAATCACATTTGAAATCGTTCTTTTTGAATGATCCCACCCATAGGTTGTTTTCATCGAGAAAGGTCCTAAGCAGTTCTACCGTACTACGTAGCAAAGGATACCATATAAGCATAAGCAGGGTATAAACAATGTTCTAGGGTTACAAGTACATGGATATCAATCACAAAGGAGGGAAACAACAATTTCGGAATAACTAGCACTTATATTTGCCATAGTTCATTAAACATAGCCATGCAATTTTGTAAACAATTTTAAATCATTTCACAATCATAGGATCAAAATGCGTCAAGGAGACTTGCCTTCTCTCGCGGGTAGGTCTTCATACGCGGGAAGTCCGGCGGCGGGATCGGCGGTCGCGGCGGGATCGTCGACTACACGCAAATCGAGGTAATAAATAAATAAAAGAAAATAAATAAAATCTAAAAATTAAAAAAATTATACTGGCAGGTAGATCTTGATTTTAGATGAATTTAGAAATTTGAATGGAGTCAAACGGAGTTCGGACGGAGAAGTTATGAGCTTCCGAAGTTCGAAATTTGAAAAATTGAAAAATTGGGAATATTCCCGGAATATCCCCCCTCGGGTTGACTGGTCAAAATTGGACTTTTGACTGGACTTTGACTTGGCTTTGTCTCTATTACATGCGGGGCCATGTTGTCATAGACCCAAAGCCTTCTTCATGCTTGGGCCATCACCATGGCCATGGATGGGAGCTTGGAGGCAAGGATGGGGGAGGGGCTCGGCCGGCGAGGCACCATGGCGGCGGGCGTGGTCGCCGACACCGGCGGCGGCGGCAGCGACAAGCAGCGCAGACGCAAGGCGCGGCGGCGGCGGCGCATGCACAAACAACAGAGAAGGCCAAAAAAAGGAAAAGAGCACCCACATTTCCAAAAACTTGATTTTTAGCCCAAATTTGCATGGAATTGATCCAAACAAAAGCCTAGAACCTCTAGATTACATCCTTAGGGACCTAGAGAAGGAAGGAATCGAGTTGAATCTCACCGGAGGCGATGAATTTCGCGATGAACGGAGCTCCGGCCGGATGAACAAAAACTCGAAATTCGTCGCTAATTCTTGATACAACCTAAAATTGATGCTTGGGTTAGATTCTAGACTCATCCACGGTCACAAGAAACCAAGTGGCATGAAGAATGGCTCACCGGGGAAGGATCTACGAGCACGAACACGAAGAACACCGAAAAAGTGCAACACACCCTCGGTTTTCTTGATCTCACGGGCACAATGGTGGAGTAGAGGGAAAGAGGAGCACTCTCGGAACGGGAACTCTTATACGAAGAGGATGGAGGTGGTGGTTCGGTGTTTGGAGGAGAAACAGACGAGTTAATGGCATTTGAACGGTTTTCGGTTTTTCTTGAATGCTACCGTTTCCGGTGAGATTGGCGGCGAGTGATGGTGGGGAATAGCAAGAGGGCGACGCTACGGATTCAACGGAATCGGCCGTTCGTGATTCGAAGTTGAATTGAAGGAGATATGGGCAATTAAAGAAGCCTCCTCCATTGATGAAGCTTGGAGTTCATGCATGGCTAGAGGAAGAAGATGAAGCACTATTCACTTGCCACGTGGCACTCCCTCATTGGTCCTCTTATACGCGAATGAACCGCCCTAGAGAAAAATTAGGAAAAATGGTCTAAAAATTCCGGAAAAAATTCTTAGAACCATTTTAGAATATTTGGGACCCAATAAAATTGGTTTGGTTGAATTTGGTTAATTTGTGTGGAATTGAATATCCGGGCGCGGATTGCAGGCAATAAACAAAAGCCACGCGAGATAAAATAGGAACGGAGGTCCACAAATCCGGGGAATGATTCCTAAAATAATTTTGGAATATTTGGAACATTCTAGAAGTGGTTTGGGGATTTTTGGAGCATTTTTGGACTCGGGTGAAATTCCGGGTACCGGCGGGAACTGGAACTTCGATTTTTCGACCGGAGGGGAAATAATTCCCGATTTTGGAGGGGAATGGATGCCAGGTTAATATAAACACCAATGAAACCCCAAGTTTTGAATTTAATTTATTTAAATTAGGTTTTTCTCCAGAACACGAAATTGAGGATGTTACAAGTTTTCAATTATGTGTCTATGGCACTTGAATGAGACGACTTAGAGATATAGAGTTTAGAGGGAGTAATTCCCACAACTATGATCCTTAGCTTGATCATGAAGGTACTAATTTAATCTAAAAGATTAAAAGTTGCACTCTTTTTCTCTTAGTGACTTTTTATGAAGTTTTTTCACATGAATGCTTTTAACGAGGCAACTAGTGTAACACAATGCGCGAGTGCAATGTACTATTTTCTCTATCCTCTTTTACCATTAGATTTTTTGGAGGAATTTTTAATGAGACATGCATTAAGTGGTATTCGCCGAAGGGGGGAGCGTTGAGATATAGCAGGACTCTTTGTCCTAGTTATTTAAATATGTTTGAACTTTATCTCGTCGTGGGCGAATGCAAATCTATCTTTAATAGGCTTTTACTGTAAATATAGCACCCCTTTGCGCAAGAGAATTAATCTAATAAAGATAGAAGAGTTTTTACCTCCCTATATCGTGTGTGCTCCCTGTGATTATTCTTGCTATTCGATCAATGCATTATATTCCTGATGTGGTCGTCATCGTTTCACAACGGAGATAACAATTCCGTATTTTCCCAACTATATACAACATCCGCCTCATCATTACTGCGCGCCGACGCGCGCTCATCGTGCCGCTCCGCTGCCGCCCGCTCGCTGGCGCGCGCCGCCCGCTGTGAACCCGCCTTGGCGCCCGGCGCCACCCTCGCTCGGTGCGCACGCCGGCTCCGCCCTCGCTCGCCAAGACTCGCGCACTCCACCGGCCGCCACCCGGCAACGGCAAGGCACCCGCCGGCCGCCGCCCAGCAGCCTCGCCCCGGCCAACGGCCCGCTCGGCCTCGCCCCACTGGCCGTCGCTTGCTTCAGTTCAGTGGTTGCTTGCTTTGCTAGTTTCTTCAGTGGAACAGAGGAACAGACAAGTTTAGTGCTTCAGTGCTTGATTTGAGGAACAGAGGAAGTGAGGGTTTCCTTCGTAGTTTTGTGTATCTAATTTACATGTGCAATTTCATCTTTTACAGGTTCAGATTTTTGTTCTATTGCTGATGAAAATATGTTAGTCTCATATTCAACAAACCTCCGTTGATTAGGTATTAATTTGTTTGCCACTCCACTATGTTATATTATTTTGACATATTTCATCTATTTTATTGAAATGTTAAACATGTAAGTTAAATTTATCCTTAATTCTTTATTTGTACTGTACTTTGTTATACCTAAATATCCGTAATTTTTTACGATAGTAATAGTCGTTTATTTTCGGCCCGAGGCTTAGAAAAATCCTGGCTCCGCCACTGGCTATGGCTAAAGTTTCACACGCCATGCTGCCTTGTCCTGGCCCATGGAAGGCATGCAAAACGAGCAGCTTTAAAACTAGATGCGTAGCGGGTCTACGTGTTGCCGTAGGCGAAAGACATTATCGAGATAGGCAGAGATTCTAACAAAGAAAGAAAATCTTTTTTTGGGAATACCTAAAAAAAGTAGGAAATCAAATTGTCTGAATATTTAAAAATTGCGAAAGCTTGATCATGATCCGATTTTTTTTATGGTAGCTTAGGCATGCTCTTAGGACCCTTCTCACAGACTTCAAAGAATTTACAAATTTAGTAGCTCAATTAAACCAATGAAGTTGCTTTTAAGTGTGTTAGTATTATTGTCAGAATTTTTTAAAATCGCAAAAATCTGATCATGATGTGAAATTTTTACGGTAGGGTAGGCATACTCTTAGAACCCTTCAAAAAAAAATTTCAAGAATTTGCAAATTTAGTAGCTTAGTTAAATAAACAAAGTTGTTTTAAATACATTAGTAACATTGCCAGAATTTATAAAAACGCACAAGTTTGATCATGATCTGAATTTTTTAAGATAGGTTAGGCATGCTATGAGAACCCTTCTAAAAAAGTTTTAAAATTTTACAATATGATTTAGTAGCTCAATTAAATCAGTGAAGTTGATAAAAAAAAATCACTTTCCACGAAATTTAAACCCAATAACTCACACAAGCAACATAAGCTATTTGCCAACTGAGCAAAGGACTATTTGTGAAATGTGATGCGCACTAAATATATGAGCCTAGGTATCACTTCACTGTAGAAACTACAGTAAGCGATGCGACGTGGTGGCAGGGAGGCTGTACTCCATACCTATCCAAGAATATATATACTAGCTGCGCAGCGAATCCGCACGTTGCTATGGGTGGAAAGGACTGCCAAAAATGGTAGATATTTTAATAGAGAGAGAAAATCTTTTTTGAGAATACGTCCAAAGAAGAAAACAAAAAATGCTATTTTAAAAAAAATATTTCTTCAATTTTTATTAATTTTGTAAAAATACAAAAAAATTAATTTTGGGAATACCTAAAAAAGGAAAAAAAGTTTTGATTTTATTTAAAAAATTCTTAGAATAAGCTATAAAAATATTCATGTAAAAAAGTTCTAAAAGTTAAAAAAAATAAAAAACTTTGTTTTTTAAAAAATAAAATGAAACCAATTTTATTTTAAAGGAAAAACAAAAGGAAGTGCCGTAGAAAATACTTTTTTTTGAAAAATTAAAATACTGTCGTAGTTACAACAAAAACTATTGTTACCAGGGCTCGAAGTTGGGTCGCCCACATGACAGGCGAGAGCACTCACCACTCTACTACACCAATTTGGTTGTTGTCGGTGCGTTGTTATGATCGATCTGTTAATCTTAACGGAGAAATGAAATTGTTAAGAAAAATAAAAAGGAACCTATTTTATTTACAAAAACAAAAAACTGTATATGCTTTCAAAAACACAAAAAATTTGTAGAAATAACTTTTTAGGAACATGAAAAAAATGCAAAATTAATTTTCTTTTTTTTTAAAAAAAATTGTTTTCATTTTTTATTTATTTTTAAAAATTTTAAAAATATTTTTTTACAATAGCTACTGTATCTTGCCACTCTAGAAACTAAGTGGCGGAGGGGCGGCAAGTTTCCGTACATCTCTAAGAATCAATATATAGTCGTTAGATGTCAATAATCCAATGCATTATCCACACATACTGTCTAATAGGGTTCAAAACGGAACGAAAATTTTCCACTCGTTCTAGAGAAAAACGGAAACAAAAGCTTTGTTTTGGAAATGGAAACTGTCGGAGATTGGAAAACCTCTATACCCCGACAGCATGTTTTAGCCGACCACGTGTACCCTCGGATGATGTTCTTGAGGAAGACCCGTGCATGGTCGGGCTGGCTGGTTTGCCCGATCGGACTAGACCTATTGCTCGGCCATGAGCATCCATGTTCACGGAACGAGCATACATGTCTGGCCGTGACTTAATATGTTCGGCTACAGCTCGCCCACAAATGGCATGGTCGGAAGGTCGTGTTGGGCCCGTAACGTCCGTGTAGCGCTAATTACGCCACGATCTGGATCTGTTACACCCACGACAGGAATGTGGCAGGAATCAAGGCTTCGGTTACAACCACGGTTAATGCGGTCAATTGCACGTTAATCGGTTGTGATTATGAGATATATTCTTGTAAGCTATAAATACCCTTGGGTGTATCAAGAGAAAGGGAGATGTGTATCGAGAATAGGCACGAGTAGGTAGGGCAAAGCATTGTTCTGTGATCCGAACGCAAGCAAACACAAAGCAATAACAACACCACTGGAGTAGGGTTATTATCTCCACTGTGAGAGGCCCGAACCAAGATAAACCCATTGTGTCCATTCTTCCGAGTATCTTGAAATCATTGAGCATTCTTCAGAAGTAAACCCTTCACTGAAAAAAGGGCCCGTGTTGATCCCTCATTCAACAAGTAAGCTCGACGGGGGCCTGTTCCTCAATCGTCGACCGAAACGGAAATAGAAACGAATTTTTTTTGTCGAAAATAGAAACGAAAATGAGAGAGCTTGTTCGACGGAAATGAAAACGAAAACTCTGTATAAATGAAACCGAAAATTCCATTGGAAACGGGCCAAAAAGTGAAACAAGCTACGCCCAAAAAGGAGAAAGGAGAATTTACATTTATTTTTGAATTAAAATAATTTCAGAAATATAAATAGCTTTATAGAAAATATTAAATAGAGTTCAAAAATTCTGAAAAAATTCTCAAAAATACTTTGAACATTTTAAACTTATAAAAATTATTTACATAATGATTTTTGTTTTTTAATAATAAATTAATTTTATAAATATGAAAAATAGGAAATGGCATTTATAAACTCCTGAAAATTCAGGATAAATCTCAGAAAATCATAAATGAACATCGAACGATAATATGAAAATTTTAGGGCATTAAACCTTTATAGTTGGAGTAGCAAGATGATGTCAATGATAATGATATAGAGGAGGACATGATGGTCTGATTTGAGGGGACAAATAGCGAGCCTTCAGCTGACAAACTTGAGAAAAATCTTTCTAGTGATACCGGTGAACATAAAATTATTCTTGTATCCGGCTTGGAGGTGGAATGAGTTACATTGTTCTTATGATCATGTATATTGTGGTCATGTAACATGTTTTAGTGGAATTTTTCACTTTCGTTTTTGTATATGCTCTGTTCCGTTTTGTATCCGTTTTCGTTACTATCCGTTTTCGTTACTATCCATTTTCGGGGTTTTCGATTTCATTTCCGTTAACGGTAAAAAAAATATGGAAAAAAAAAGAATCATTTACTGACCGTTTCTGTTTCATTTTCGTCCCTACTATCTAAGAAGTAATAAGTGGCTTTATGAGAAAACATGACAAGCTTTGGGTAAGTCTTGAGCCCTACTCAGGACTACCTGGATGCCTTTATTTCTTTGAGTCATTGTGACCACACTTATCAATATTGTACCGGATGCTATACTAGTTTGGTTATTGGATATGGGACCCTAGATCAGCTATCCGAAATCTCCTGTGCATTTCTGTACTAGTCCCAGATCAGTTGCTAGTACGCACAGTCAGACAATGTTACAACATTGCCGAACAAAACGAAATTGTAATATGATAATGAAGTATCAGCCACATGGCTGTTTATTACAATAAAAGGGTCACAGGACCCGAGTTCACGACAGCGGAAAAATAAAACATTAAGCGATAAAACCCATGAACTCCACAGGCGACGACAAGAAACGCGCCTAGACGTCTTGGCGATCCTCTTCGAAGTCCTCGGCGAAATACTCCTCGCCTTCAGCGGCATCCTGATAGTTTTCTGATGATAACATGATATGTAGCACGTGAGTACAAGAGTACTCAGCAAGTCTGGGAAAGTGTGCGTATGTAGGGCTTTCCAAGGAAGGCTTAAGATGGTTCAATTGCATAAAGCCAAGTTTTATCAAACTATACTTACTGCTAAGTTTCACAAAGCATATTTTAGCAATTCTTTTTAACAATTGAATTATGTAATATTTCAGTGAAGGTTCTATCCACCATCACTAGTATAAGGGCTCTATCCGCCACAAGTTTAAAAGATCAAGGTTATCCACACATGACTCTATCCGTCATGACAAAACAGGTTCCATCTACCTGGTTGGCTCAATCCGCCAATTAATCATCCGAGAGTTCTAACCACTCCCGAATCCCAAAACCTCATTTTATTTTCAAAACCAAAACCAAAGTCTACCAGTATAAAAGCATTCTTTGCTTTGCCCTTGACCGTAGGCACGGCTATTCGAATAGTTTTAACTCTGCAGAGGTGTACAGTTTTACCCACAAGATATGATCATCTCTTTAATGCCATGCAATTATCACACTTCTTTTGGTGTGTAGGCAGAGAGATCATGACAAGGCCTTTACAATGTATACGTTTAACCCATCTCACCCGCTGAGGTTTCACCGCTGTTAGGGTTCTATCTACCCAGTACAGAAGCCCCCTCTTGCGCCGTGTGGGGAGTACAATTTGCCTCTATCTAGCACCCACATTCCACCAACTGGCGAGCCTAAGTTAGGTTTCTACAAATTATTTAGTCAGGTCGTACCATGTTAGACATGTGGTAGTACGGTTATGCTTAGAATGGACAATCATAAGCGTCGGTCCTTAATTGACTTGGGGCGGCACTTGCACAATGCAACTAGTGCTCAATCCGCACCCTCCTGACATTCCATTCCGCCCAAATCCAAATCATTTTTTCTTTTCTTTTTATTTTAGAAAAACAGTACCAAAATCTTTATAATAATTTCCAAATCACACTTTAAATCATCATTTTTATATGATCCCACCCATGGGTCATTTTTATCAATATTGACCCTAAGCAATTATATCGTACTATTCAACAAAGGTCACCATATAAGGTAAACATGGCATAGCAAAAGTCCTAGGTTACAAGTAAACATGGATGTCAACCATAAAGGAGTTAATCGCAAATTGGATTAACTATTCATCTATATTTGACATATGATGATAAACGTAGCAATGCAAATTTACAAAACATGTTAAAACATTTGCAAACATAGGATCAAGATGCATGAAGGGACTTGCCTTCGGTCGCAGCGAGGGTGTCAAAACCTTGGAGTTCGGCGGCGGGGTCGGACGGTTCCTCGGCTACGCGCAAAACGGTACAACCAATAAATAACCATAAAATAAATAAAATCCAAAAATTACCAAAGTAGTACTGGCAGGTAGATATTGAATTTAGATGAATTTAGGAACTTGAACAGAGTCAATCGGAGTTCGGACGGAAAAGTTATGAGCATCCGAAGTTATCTTCATTTTCTTGGAATTTCTGATTTTTCTTAGCCTCTTCCATGTGGGACCTAGCTTTCATACTAATGTGGCTTCTTCCCCATGGTTTCTAGCCATGAAAACAGAGAAGACCAAGCTTCTCTTGGTGCCAACCATGGAGGGCATGGTGGGGGCCGACATATGGGGAAAAAGGAGGGGGAAGGGGCGGTGGACCCGGCGGCAGGCCCGTGGCGGCTGGCCCAGCTGTGAGGTGTCGGGCGGGAGGAGGCGGCTGCGCTGGGGACCGGCCCGGCTTCGGCCGAGCCGGAAGCGGCGGCAGCGGCGGTGTCTTGTGAGGCCGTAGCGGCGTTGTAACATCCCAACATTTTCAAAAATTAGAAAAATAAAAAATCTAAGATTTAAAAATAAAATCAAATAGCAATTTTAGATTGGAATCAAGAATTTAATTTGAAATTTGATATCCTCATATCGTTTTCCTAAAACTTGATAAAGAGTACATTCAATTTGGAAAATTCTTTTCCAAAAGAAACAAATTATTAAAATGAGATTCAAGGATGATCTTGATTTTGAATAAACGTCTTTTCTAAATTTCTAAAATCATTTATTGATTTTCTTGGTTTCAAAAGGGAATTGATAAAAAGATAAGAAGTAAAAGATAAAATGGTAAAATAATAAAATATGAAATTTATCATGGTAAATTCTTGGATAACCTTGGAATGCCCTAGAAACCACTTTGGCTGGTCAAAAGTAGGGTATGGAATGTCCTAGATTAGACCTTGTCAGAATTCTTGAGAGAATCCTAAATCTTTCCAGCACCTAGGATTTTTACCATGTAATGTCAGTAACCTTATCCTTGTCCACGAAAATTTACAAAAATAAATAACTAGTTTTACTATTTATTCTTATTTATTTATTCCAATACTGAATTTCTGCAAAACGTAGTAAAAGAATTCTTAGAAAATAAATACTATGAATTTGAAATTTTTATGGTAGAACCCTGATATATATCCACACCTTCAGTGAAAGTTTCAAAAATCTATATGCTAATTTAGATCTTAAAATAAATCAAAAACCGAATACTTTTTCCTTTGCAGTCAGCAATGTCAGAATTTTTATAAATAAACCATAAACTATTGTAATCCAAAAATTTTACTGGGGGTAGAAAAGTTATCCAAAACTCTCCACAAAAAGTCTCAAAAATTCTAGAGGTGATTTGACCGTTCGGATAAATGCTCAACTTGATGTGTCCCATGTCTCAAAAAGTCACTGCTATTGGGAGCCACCTTGGAGCATGTACATTTCCTCGCGTTACTGCCGCAACAAACAAAGGTTGGCCTAATTTCCCTCTCTACCATAGCAAGAATTCTCCAGGGACAAAGCAGCCATAGTAGTGTAAAAGTCGCAAAAAAATCTGAGTCGCTGGCCCGTGGCCCCCTCCTGTCAGCTGGTCCAAGCCACAGCACAGGCTCGTTTGAGCAAAGTACGCCTCCTCTGTATGAAAGCGTATTTTGGATTTAGAGGTATTTTCTAGACCGGCCACTATTCAAACTATCTTATCTTTTGCATTATAAATCCAAATCAAATGAAACAAATTTCTAAATTTATGTTAAATCATCTAGTTTTAGAGTATATAAAAATATTTGAAATTTTATCAATAGTTTAAATCAGATTTTGAATTTAAAGAATGGGATTCAAATATGCTCTGTATAAATCTTGTGCAATTCAAGTCAGAATTGAAGGAAACAAGTTTTATTAGAATCCTTACGTCATAAGCTACCTGAATATGCAATTAGATTTGAACTTGGAGTTAGTTTACATGAGCTTCCTTTTTAGTTTGAATTCGATGTATAGAAATATTTAAAATACAATAACTTGCTTGTTTTGTTATGTTAGTTGGATAGTATAAAACATGATTTTACAAAAATACTTAGGGTGTACCATGCATCTTTTATATTTTAATAATTAGTGATCTTCGTTTGAATCAACTCATAAATAGATTGTTATTCAGCACATAAAGACTTGAGTAGTTATAATACAAAGAAAAGTTCCTAGACCCCTTTATAAAATCTTAATACTAGCTATGTAAGAATAGTTTATAATTGATTAGATCTGAACTAAGTTAGTGAATGACCATGCTAATTAAGTACTAGTATAGTTCAAATACACATATAAGCAATAATTCATATAGAACCTTTCATGAATGATTCCCAGTATAGACCCTATTAATCTACAAGAATGATTGCATGTCATGTTTAGTCACAAACCTAGGGTATAACTATCCATAACTTAAAGAATGATTAAGATACTACTGATAAGTACCAGTATCTATAGAATCAGTTCTAGAATGTTTTCCTAAAGCTTAGACTGTTTCATTATGTAGAAATAATTTCATTGTAACTTGCTTTGCATCTGAATCCTATTCAAAACATAGCCATGCGCATGAGCCCTAAAAGCCCATAATATATAAGTAACTAACTTTGCTCAATAATTAGTATTATAAGTTAAGCTCTACATTAGTAGTTAATTGTTAGGTGCAGCTGGTATTTGCTTAAATTGAACCATGCATGCACTAGTGATTGATTGTGATGTCTGCTTATGTTCAATAGTGCACCCTGTTGTTTTATGTACTAATTTAAATTAATATAAACAATATTAGCTTCCTGAATTCGTAAAATAAAATAAGAATGAATCATAAGGAATAGGTGTCTATGCGATGCAGCCCTCAAACCGTTAAATAGTAGTAAAGACCCATGCTTGTTTATGTAATGTTTTATATTTGATTTTTCCATCTGATTTCCTTTTGCCCTTATTGAAAGTGTTATTTGCTATTTGTTATTCTTTTCCGTTATACGACGTGTAGAATCCGACGTCTCGGATTTCGTCGTCAACAACTTCAAGAATCCAACTTCGGCTTCGTCACTGAAAACAACGGATAGCAAGGCAAGCACTCATGTAGATCCCAATTTTCTTTAACAAGAAGAATCTAATTAAAACTTGCATGCATATGCTATATTTTGTATACACTGCTATATTATGGGAAAAATGGTAGATATAACCTTCATTGATGGCTTTCCTTAATCAGTAATGATAGATGAAACCCTAGATTGTTGTTGGATACACAAAATGGGTATATTCGACTATTACTTGCATATGCTTAGCCCTGCTTTAGATTGGGATACGAACAGATAGTTCACTGTTCGTAGTAAACTTAAATATTTGACATATTGGAACAAAATGTTGGACACGATGAACTTTAATCTTGAACCTGATGGAATATTGTAGTTTCAATGTTTTATCCTTTCTGGAAATAAAACTATGATTTCGACGTGGGTGATTATTGGCAATAGCCGGCTGTACATGTTTTAACGTGTACGTAGATAGGGTGAAGTATCGCCTATGTCACTTTAAGGACCGAACCTAGTGTCCCATGATCCAAGATTACCCGTACAACCACAATGCCGGTATGGTGACGACTATAACCAATTAAGTTATTAAAAACTGACCTTGCATTATGGAAGATTGTAGTAGCACGGGCATTCCGGATATAGATTTGCTCGAGGGAGGTGCCATCACCGAGGTGTTGACACTTGCCGATGCAACAATATACGTCTTACTAATGTGGAGAAATGATTCGTATACACGATGTGCTTCTACCGCCATTTTCCAATGGGGAGGAATGATCCGTGCATACGATGTTCTTCGGCCGCCATTAGTAAGAGTCTGTCATACTGGACTGGTGCAATGTCAGGTTTTAGTAATGTAAAGGTTATATATAGTTTTTCCCTGGCGACACACCAAAGGAAGTGTGTAATTATCGATTGCAAAAAGGGAAGTCATTATTTGTGGGTAAAGCTGTACAAACTCTGCAGAGTCTAAAACTAATCGATTAGCCGTATCCACGGTTATGGATGACTTGGTGAACCCACACTAAGTTAGTTGTTTTTATAAAATGTTTTGGTGAGCTTACCCTTACAGATGATTCAATACTTGACATTACGTTGGCAAGGTTGAATTCAGCTGTTGTGCCCTGTGTGGACAAAACTTTATTCTTCAGATAATATTTCATATGATGGGACTGGACGTTTTATCACTCACGAAGGGTTGTGGGTATTTTGTTACATTCTACTCATGAAGGAATGTGGGTATTTTGTTACATTTTATTCACGAAGGGCTGTGAGTTATCTATCTCTTCTTTTTACTTTTAAGTACCTACTTGTTACTTTACTCATTTATTTACCCTTATAATTTTCGCTTTCACTCTACTATTCAGTATTTAATAATTCAATTTGGCTCCAAGCAAAAGTTAACCGTAGAAGCTTTATTCTGGGATCATCCTGCATTCCAAACACACAATTCAAGTCTTTCTGAGTACGAAATGTACTCACCCTTGCTATTATTGTTGTTTTTAGGCAGGATCCCTCGACAATTACTTCGACGCAGGAAAACGAGATTATTAACGACAGTTCTTTCTAAGGCTTTACCTTGTCAGTTGCCTGTGGATTATGTGGCAAACTACAAGACTTCTGATTCTTTTGTTATGTATTTAGTCAACCTCATCGGTCATATTGTATCAATACTTCCGCTGAAATAAAATATAAAACTTTTGCATGGTTGTCATCTCAAATTGTGTTTGTGTGTGCTAGCTACTGATCATGGGACTAGCACAGTATGCGCATTAGAACCTTTCTTTTATGTTACACTGTAGCATAAAAGGGAGGGTCTCACAGGCGTGGGGCAAGACTGGCCGAGGGGACGGCGGCAAGGCTGCACGCATGAGCAAGGCCCAACAACAGAGAGCCCCCAAAACCTCCAAAACTTTGAAATTCCCCAAAATTTTGAACATGACTACCACAACTAATTGGGGAAACATCTAAAGGACATCCTAAAGAGCTTAGGGATGGAAGGAATCGAACAATTACTCACCAGAGACGAAGAAATTGACGAAGAACACGGGTTCGGCCGAAACGAGTCAACCCCGAAATTCGTCGCCAAATCTTGATGAAACTTAAAATTGATTGGTGGGTTAGAATCTAGACACCCATACGAACACAAGGAAACAAACGGAATTGAATTTGAACCACCGATGGAGAAGATACGAGGATGAACACGAAGAACACTAGAAACGACGTTCTTCTTCGGTTTCCTTGATCTACCGGATGAACGACGGTGAGAGGCAAAATAAGGGTGTATGCTCTGGAAGGAGGACACCACCACGGAGGTTTAGGGACGGGCGGTGCGCGATTTGGGGAAGAAACGGCAAATTATTGCAATAAATGCTGATTTCGGTTTTGGAAGGATTGTTCAAATTCTGGCGAGATCCCGGGCTAAAGATCATGGGGGATGGAAAGAGGGCGTCGCTACGAATCCAACGGATCCGGCCATTCGCGATTTGGATCATTGATTGGAAAGTTATGAGCATTTGAATGGATAAACCCTACTATGGAACCCTCTCTGTTCTTTCCATGGAAGCAGGCAACGGGAGGTTGAAGAAGCTGAAATAGTGCCGTGATGTGTCACTTCCTAATTGGCCGAGGTTTACGCGAAAGTGACACTCTAGAGGAAAATTAGCAAAAATGGTCTAAAAATTCCGAAAAAATTCCTAGAACCATTTTAGAATATTTGAATATTCTGGAGCGAATAGCGGGCATTAAACAAAAGCCGTGCGAGATAAAATACCAGAGAGCTTCCAAAAATCTTTGGAAATTCCCAAAATGTTTTTAGAATATTTGGGACCTAATGCAATAGGTTCAATGATTTTTGGAGCATTTTTGGACTCGGGTGAAATTTCGGGTACTAGCGGGAATCTGAAAATTTGATTTTTCGAACGAAGGGGAATTAAATTCCAATTTTGGATGGGATAGGATGCCAGGTTAAATTAAACACCAAGGAAACTCCAAATTTTGAATTTACTTTATTTAAATTAGATTTTTCTAGAAACCGAAAACGAGGATGTTACATTGGAAGAGTACATATCGGTGTAACGTTTCAGATTTAATATAATAATATATATTTATAAGTATACACATGTTTAATTATATGCACACCAAATTTCACTTATAATATTTCCCCAAATACATACTAGTACTATTAAATATAACATATACTTCAATATACCATATTTTAGTTCCACCGGTATGATTTATAATTACTGATATCGAAGCCGAGATGACCGGTATTGATCGGTATCAAAGTCAGTATGACCGGTGTATTGATCGATATCAAAGCTGGCGTTTGTGTGCTCCACATATGTACAACACATGTATTTGGAGTACTTTGTAACTAAGCTGGCCCATATATATGCTGCCTGCCTGCCCAGTCTCGATTCGAAACAAACAAGCAGCTGGCTTGCACCATAATCCAACGCACCCACTCACACAATTAAGTGTAAGGTTTTCTTTAAGTTAGTTGCAATCTCTTATCATTACTCCATTCTACCTGGAGGTAGGAAGAACGACCTGAGATCACTTTAGGTGCTTTCAACATATTTGGCTTAATTTACATGTGCCTCTATTGTTCGAAAAGCGGTTCAAATAGCTATAAAAAATTCCGAAACAAATTACATAGGTAGGGTATGATATGATCTACCATATCACAGAATACCAAATCCTAATTGGATCTAAGCATTGAAAACAAAAATGACAAATTTCAGTGAATAGTAGCTTTATCTATTTTCCTTTTTATTTTGTATTTTGTTTTCTGCAGATTCAGTAAGTTTGTTTTTTAGGAATTGCTAAATGGTACTTGAGTTTTTTTTTTTTTTGGTTTGTGAGCACTTTATTTATTTTTTTTTGTCTATAGAGTACGTACCCAAATGGGAGGAAATTAAGGAAGCAAATTGAATTTCATCAATTGGGATCTAGATACGAATGCTCAAAATTTGAGTGCTATTTAGCAAGAAAACACGAACTCTACATAGGCAGCCCTATATATGTTTCGCAAAGCGTAGAACGAATCTGGATTTGAAATTTTGTGAGACGGTAGATCATATCATACGTATACCTACGTATGTAATTTGTTAATTTCGAAATCTTTTGTAACTCTTTGAATCATTTTTCGAGTAGTAAGAACATAAGCAGCACCAAACGCACCTGAAATGTTTTCGACGACCCATGTATCAATCTATGTGCAGCCACTCCAAGCCCCTAGCTATAGCTTACAACGACCGATATATATGGGTGAAGTTGGTGACCCGTCTCTCTCTCCCTCTCTCCCCCTTATCACGTACAGAATACGTCGCCTAGGTGCGTTTGGTTGCTTGTACCAAGTGGTACACGTATGAGATGGTTCAAGAAAAAGGTTATCAGTTTTTTTGGTTTTTGAATGGAACCATTCCATCCTAGATCAAGTGATACAAATTTGACAAATATTCCCTCTAGATGCTAAACCATCTCATTCACCTAAAATAACGGAACCAAATAGTACAGGACTATCTCATCCCACGAACCAAACGCTCTCAACTCGATATATGTGTGTGCATGCGTGCATGCATATGCACACACTCGCATTTCCTTTCTTCTGTGCAAGTGTGCATCACACACATGTACAGATGCAAGCAAGCAAGCAAACATGTACATGTAGCTTTACAAAGGAAGGTAGCTAACTAGCTAGATATGCTGGCATGCATGTAGAATCGATCTGGACCGTTCACCAAGAGGGCGGGAATATTACAGTGAAGTGGACGCGAAGCAACGAAGCCACCATAATCCACGATACCACATGCTACAATAGTATTGCTCGAGCTGGCTAACGTCGTCGTCGTCGTCGCCGTCAATATAAGAGAGATTAAGATCGATCGACAGATCGACGTGCCGGTGCAAGATAGATAGATAGCTAGCTAGCTGCAGATGGACAGACGCGGCGGCGGCGGCGATGATGCTGTGGCGGTGGGGCGGGCGGAGGTCGACACGAGGGCGCCGTTCCGGTCGGTGAAGGAGGCCGTCGTCCTCTTCGGCGAGAGGGTGCTCGCCGGGGAGCTCTACGCCGGACGACGACCCACCCAGGTAAGCTTATCAGCCATGCTCTAATAATCGTCATTGTAAGCAGGGGCAGAGCTAGCCCATCCCAAGCCCTGGGCTGGGCAAGCTGATCTTAGACTAAATATCTGTTTTTAATGATTTTTCAATAATTTTTTGTAAAATTTTAGTGGGTTTTCGGTATCAGGCCCCGGGCTACACCCTACTCTGCTCGGGGCCTGGATCCGCCCCTGATGGTAAGGGTTAGTTGTGACCAAAAAGGTGTTCAATTTAGGCAGTCGATGTGCCGAGGAGCAAATGTAATTATGCTCTTGCCCTAAAATTTCGACGTGACTTTTTACTATTTTTTCCTTCGATATCTCTACCCATTCTCAATATTATTTATCATTATGAACTAGAGCAAGACACGTCATCTAAAGATATATAAGGAGGTGTAATACAATGTTTTGTAGATATATATATCTTGGTGGAAGTGTAATTAAGAATGTAGAATAACAACCATTCGGTAATTGTTTAGCAGAAGATCGACAATCTATGCTTTTGTAGTTTTGTTATACAATAATTAATTTGGAAACAGGTTACATATGTTTGTCTTTACTACTTCTTCAGTTGATGCTGCTGCCAAATGTTAACTAGCTTATATTCCTTTCTTCCGAACCAAGAAAAAGACGTGCCTTCTGGTCATGCTGGTGATGGCTCTGCCTGTTGATCTCTTAGTCCTACCTACTAACCCACACACAATACAAAAGCAACAGAGCGTCTTGACACATGCACCTTCTGGAAACGAACTTTAAATACTCCTTTATCACTTTGGATACACTCATATACTAATTATAAGATATTCCAATGAGATTCACATGAAAAAAATTACAAGAGAGTACATAGTTTTTAGCCTATTTTGCAAATACCTTCATATACGTACATAAAAAGTAGTATGTCTAAAAAATGTACATACCACCTATGAAAAATTGTAAATACCACCTAAATGATCTTATATACTTGTATATTACATGTATACATATCCCCCGTTACGAGAGATACTCCCTACGTTGTGAGATACGACATAGGGAGTACTCTCAGGAGTAGAAAAGAGGCTTATATATATATATATATATATATATATATATATATATATATATATATATATATATATATATATATATATATATATATAACATTATTTTCAATCTCTTTTGATTACAGTAAAGTACTAGCTTAGCTAGATGGAATCAATTTGCAGAGAGTGCATCAAAGACTTTAAGACGTTCCTTCCTTCCACCTGAATTAAGGCAGCTACAAAAAGTGTACTCCGAAGCTGCTTATAACCTCCATTTTATAATGCCATTATTAGTACTGTAAGAAGGTTCCTAATGATCACTGTTAGAAAAAGGTATGCACTAGCATTTATTCTTTTCTATGTGTGTGCATATGCACTATACTCACATACATGTGTGTGATCAGTACTAGAAATATTTTAGTGCGGTGTACACTTCACATGTATAACTCTATAGTCCTGTATAATAACTTCTTAACATCATAAATTCAACATAAATATTTAAGATTTGCCAAAAGTACAATATAAATAGTTCTAAAGTCTTAAAAATCTCAAACCACCAAAATCAAAACCAATTCAATCAACAAATTTAGCTTTCGAAGAGGTGAAATTTTGTTGTTTCTCAAATTTTTCAGATACGAGGGCATACCCGGCACCCCCAAATATTTATTTCTTTTGAAAATGTTAATTAATTCCTACACTTTCAAATGGAATTCATATATAGTTTTTTATTTTGAAAATATTATAATCTATTCCTACATTTTTCATATATGGCCAAATTAATAGTACGCATGCATGCTATTCTCGGAAACAAATTCTATGCAACGGTGCTGCATATCACGCCCTGTGCAGCACTGTGTGGATTGACGCCACACGTCCTGCTGCATCAATCTTCATACAACTCCATCAATCTCTAGGCGCTTTAATGCACTTTAATCCTTATCACTTAATTATTTTTTGCATGGAGATTGACCCAGCGGGACACGTGGCGTCAATCCACATGGTGCTACACAGACAATAGCATGCAGCACCGTTGCATAGAATTTTTTTCCCTATTCTCACTGAAAATGGTGTAAATTTTTTCTTCCGATCTCGATCTTGAATATATCCTTATTGTTTTCCTCCTCTTGATCGCACACAGAACGGAGCGACGCCAACATGGCAAACTAACCACCAATCAGCCGCCGCCGCGTCGGCCGCCGCACCTCGCCACGTGCCGTCGGACGCGGTCACGTCGGCGGAGCTGGAGGAGGCGAAGCAGAAGCTGGAGAAGGAGCGCGAGGAGAAGCAGAAGATGGCGGGGTGCATCCGGTCCCTCCAGGAGGAGCTGAGCAACGCCATGAGGGAGCTGAGCAAGCTCAAGGCGCGCGACGAGGAGGCGTCCGCCAAGGTGATCGACCTGCAGCTGCAGGTGGAGGACCTCAAGTTCGTCGAGGTCGAGAAGCAGCCGCGGAGCCCGCCGCCCACCAACGACAGCGCCACGGCCGTGGACTCCGCCGCCGGCGAGCTCCAGAAGAAGAGGTACGTGACGTTCGCGGACCCGCCGACGGCCGCGCACCGCGCGCCTCCGCCGGCGCCGTTGCCGGACGTGGTGATGGCGCTGCAGCAGCGCGCTCCCACGGCGCCCCAGCACCGCGAGGTGCGGCGTTTCCAGAGGCAGATGTCGGCTGGGCACGAGGCGGCGAAGGCGGCGGCGGAAGAGCAGGGGAGGAAGGAGGAGAAGAAGAAGCAGCAGCTGATCATCCCGCTGGTCGGCGCGCTCTTCACGAGGAGGAAGAAGAAGAAGAAGCAGAGCGGCGGCTGCCACGACGACTCGTTCTGATCAATCCCAACCATCCGATGCGCGCATGCAACGGTGATCGTTGCCGTTCGATCTTGAAGCGTATAGTACTTGTATTCTACGTATGCGACTCGTAGGTACGTACGTACACTGCGTACGTGCGTCTAGTTTGTTCGAAGTACTATGATGTCTATGATGTGTTGCTCTTAATCAATAAACGTACATAAGAACACGTACGTACGTATATATATACTTGTGTATGTAGCTGCCGCCGTCGCTGAAGACGAGGCCTCGTCACCGGTCACCCCACCGCCGCCACCGGCCGTCCACTGCCGGTCAA
The DNA here is from genome assembly GCA_036346355.1 of Rhipidocladum racemiflorum. Lineage (NCBI taxonomy): Eukaryota > Viridiplantae > Streptophyta > Magnoliopsida > Poales > Poaceae > Rhipidocladum > Rhipidocladum racemiflorum. Next base: position 1,684,563 of record CM070576.1, on the reverse strand, counting down.
CCGCCCCCCTACCTCCATGTAAACCCCAGGTTCCGGTGAGCTCGATCGAGACCTAAACTGGGCAAGCCCCGGCCAAATACTAACCCCTAACTCATCGGAGCGGTCGTCGGAGAGCAGCCGCCGTCGCCAAAGGTGAGGCCAGGGTGTGAATCTCCCAAGGTGAGAATTAAAACACCTTATTACTAGTACTCTATACATTTATGCACATATTATATTAACACGAGAGATCGACGACATAGCAATTAAGATCTAAATGCACAGCGGCATGCATGCAGTTCGTCGAAGAACTCGACAAATGGCAGCACTATAGCAAGCTAGCTAGCTAGGCAGATCATGCATTGATCGAGACATATATACTGCTAATTACGAGCTAGCCCGATCGATGCGATCAGAACTGCGGCCTTGACCCGACGTAGTCCACCCTGGCCGACCTGTTGAAGAACTCGACGCAGTCGGCGATGGCCTCGTCGTAGTGCGCGTTCAGCGGGTGCAGGTTCGAGCTGCACGACAGCTTGGGCGGCGCGTCGCCGCCGCCACCCCTGCCGCTGTGCGTGTGGCGGTGCTCGTCGACGGAGAAGGTCACCGTCGGCGGCCGCGGCGGGAAGGAGAAGAGCCCGACGAGCATCTTCCTGAAGCCGTCCATGAGCCTGGCCGGCCACCTCGGCCTCCCGTGATGATGCGCCTTGCCGTGGCCGTGAGATGCCGCCGCCGTCTTCCTCCGAAAGCTCTTCGCTTGCAGCCTAGACATTCCTTCCTTCCTTCCTTCTTGATGCTACAAGCTAGCTAGCTTGTTGCTACCTCTACCTGCAGCAGCAGCAGCAGCAGCCTATCTATCTAATCTAGATGTGCTAATTAAACTATCTAATTGAATTGTGGTGATCTCATCTTGCAATACTATTTGTGTTCATTGCAAGCTAAGGCTGTGCTAGCTAGCAAGGTGCACGGCAAGTGAAGTGTTCACTGATGGCCCTATGTATAAGTGCCTATTGGTACTTAATTAATTGGGTTTTGATAAGTTTCATCCGGATGTTTTCTTTAGCAACCATCATCCAAATTCCTTGCCATCGGATTTGCTTTCAGATGTGTGTTTTGATCGTACGGTCCAAAGTTTAGTTGTTTTTTAGAACAAAAACATCCGGATGATACCTATACACTCCCTAATTAATTTAGTGAAGGTGATATTCTTTTGATGGTGCATGTGTGTGTGATCGTCTGATCGATGGTGATGAGCCAGAAGAAATTTGATGAGATGATGTGTGTGGGTGTGTCTTTTTGAAATTTTAAGGGTTGAAGGTACAGGGATCCATGTGCAGTAATCATCACTAAGGGCCCTTAATTCCTTTCTAATTAATTAGCACACTACCCTTTACTTTTTTTTAATTTCCTTACAAAAAAGTTTAATTGTAATCAACATATCCTTCACCTTTCCTTACGACAAAGGGTTTATTTTTATGTCTGGAATTATTAATTAAGCAGATCGATTTCAATCTGCTTAATAATTCCTAGCTAGAATTAATGATCATCACCAGTTCATAATTTTTTTTCCGTCCTTTAATTACAATATATAGGAAAAGTGAATAGCCATCATCCGGATGTTTTTGTCCCCCAAAACATCCAAATTTTGGACCGTACGATCAAAACACACATCCGTAGGATCAATCCACCTCGAATTCAGGGGCCGGGGCTGTGCATTGATCTGAAAGCAAATCCAATGACCAGGAATTTGAATGATGGCTGCTAAAGAAAACATCCGGATGAAACTTATCAAAACCCTTTTAATTAATCAGCTTTAGAGTTCAGAGTATACTAAGCAAATGAAAGATTATTGGACATGCATGCATGGCTGCATCTTCTCGCTTTCGGCCGTGCCCGTGCCCGTGCCCGTGCCCGTGTGCATATGATATATCTTGGCTTTCCCTAGATTCCAATCGATGTGCACATCGGTCGTGGTTAATAACCATAGTTCGATATCCCCTAATTACATATTGAGAGGTTGTAATTTTTGGGTTTAATCCTGTGACCTATTAGGTAATTGTAAATCTTAAGATGTACACCAGCTCTAACACACTGTGATGGAAAAGTGAAAAGAAAGAAAGAAAATGATTATTGTATATACGGAGGGTCCACGGTAGGGCTGGCTATCAAGCTTAACGAGTTATTATCGAGTTTCTTTTGAAATTGACAATATGCTTGAACGTAAAATTATTTTATTTACAATTCAAGTGGTTATTCCAAAATCGAGCTAACAGATCACTATCGAGCCAAATCCATTAATTTTTTTTCGTTCGAAATATGCTAACTCCAATTCAGAACCTATTAACTATTATAATCGAAACAATTTTGATTCCGAGCCCTAATTAACGAGTTTTTTTTCTTCTTTTTTTGCCGACATAGTCCGCGGTGACGAGCACATATGATGGGTACGTAGCTCTTGGTGTTGCCATTAATAATTTGGTGTGGTGCTCTCCATTGCTGCTGTTGATCACATCTCCTAACTAATCCTGAGCTTTTAGCTATTGATCCGATCCAGTGGCTAACAGCTAGCGAAGACACAGATGCTCGCTAGCTAGCCTAAGCATTTGGAGTGTACTCATAACCACCATCATATAGTACAAATCAAGATCTTTAAGAGAAATAAGATGGGCTGTTCACCCAGTTAAGGGCACTGAAACATCTGTACGTTGTTAGATTCTCTCTCTCTCTCTCTCTCTCTCTCTCTCTCTTCTTTTTTTTTAGAAACAGAAAACAAAAGATGCAGTTGTGACTTCACTAGAAAAGTGGAGGAAAAAAGGGATACTGGAAGCACAAAGTCATAGCCGTAGAGAGAGCAATCCTGTGATAAGTTAAATTAATTAGAGTAAATTTCGTGAATCCACGTTATATTGTAATAAAATATTACAAAACCACGCTTTTAAGCATCACTTCCACATAATCACACTTGCTTTTGAATACCCACTACTGCTGAAAGACTTATATTAGACGCATCATCACAAACGGTTTTCAAAACCGTCTGTGTTAAATCTAATCGCATGCGGTTAGAAGAACTATTTGTGTTAATTAATATTACAAACAGTTTTATCCACCAACCGTTCATGATATCTGCTGATATCATCACAGACAGTTTTATCTACCAACCGTTTGTGATATCAATGTGTCGGCGTACTAGCCAACAGGCACCTCCGAGACGGGTGCTTATGAGGTTCTGACGGGGGGCTTTCGGGGCAATCGCCTGAGAATGGAAGACGGAGGCGACCGGAGTACCGAGAGGCTCAGGCCAACGGGGGGACGCAAGAAGTTTTACCCAGGTTCAGGCCCTCCGGAGAGTAATAGCCCTAGTCCTGCTTTCCTTGGTATTGCTTGTGTTCTTGCTTGGAGAAACGAAAACCCACTGCCAAAGGATCGAACCTCTTCTCCCATGCACCCCAGTTCCCTTTTATACTTGGGCCGGCGGGGGCGTTTGGGAGACTTACACGGTAAGGCGTACTTATTACACTGCCTCGGGCGCATTAAATGCGCCCGTCGTTTCTTACATCCCATTAATGTCGCGCAGCCGTCACAATCTCGCCTCGGGCCCCATGTCCACCAACGCCGCCTGCCGTCATGGGGTGAGGTGTAGTCGTGGCGTCTCCGTAATTAATGCACACTGGGAAGGCGCGCCATATCGCAGCCTTTCACGCTTTGCATTTAATGCGTACTACCCGCATTAAATGTCCTTGACCCGGCATGGCCGGGTGAGCGCCAGGGGAGTGGCCTGCACGCCACGTGTCCACTGGGCGACCACCTTGCTGGGCGCCCAGTGGTGCGGCCTGATCGCCACCTGTCCACTGGGCGACCACCTTGCTGGGCGCCCAGTGGTGCGGCCTGATCGCCACCTGTCCACTGGGCACCCGGGCCGGGGGTCTACTGCTCGCCGTGGCGGTGGGCCTGGACGCGCCCTGCCCGCCTGGCGACCGTATTTATTCATTGCGGGGGAGTGGGTACCCTGGCGTAAAATACGCCGACAGTAGCCCCCGGGCCCACCCAGGAGCGCTTTTTGGTCTTCCACTCCTTTCTTAAACGTCCTGAGTGGGACCATAAAAAGCCCACACGCCCCGCAGCCTTCAAGAGGTTTTTTGTCTCCTCCGGTTTCCAAGGCGGTTTGTGCAGTTATTCCCGCTTTCGAAACCGTCGCACGGCCCTCGGGGCGCGCCCTCTTTATGGGGCTCTTGAACTCCCTTTGCTCGAACCGCCGCGCCCTTTCGGTTTTCCCGCCGAGCCTTCCTTTGTTGCCCTATAAGAGGCTGACCGAGGGGGAGCGGTTCTTCCACCTCTCGACTGCTTCTTCCTGCTTCTTCTTCGACGCGCTTCCAGCACTCGGCTGTGCTTGATGGCTCCAGTCCTCCCTTCCTCGTCCGTCGAGGCGGAGCTTGCCTCCAGTCTCTCCCGGAACATTACTGCAGGCGCCCTCCGCGTCCGCCCGGGGACTGTCGAGCCCCATTGCCGGCGCGGGGAGGTGATCTTCTTTGGATGGCAACTTCGCCCGGCCTCTTTGCCTTGATTTCGATTTTTATCTTTCTGTTCTTAATTTCTACGCCATTCACCACATCCACCTTCCTCCCAATTCCGTCATCCTTCTTTCTGTCTTCGCTCACTTCTGCGAGATGTTCGTAGGAGTGCTCCTAACCTCCTTCATTCGCTTTCTTCTACACTCGTGCCGCTGGCGGTAACTCGCCCGTCACCGGAGCTGCCACCGCGGCTCCGAGGCGGATCTGTATCGCGCTACATTCCACTGGATTGTCGATCCAGCTGGAGGAATTGGCGCGAAGAGTGGCTGTACGTTGAGGACGACAGCGGCATTGAGGTGCTGGACCTCCCGACCGGCCCGGCGGTTAGCAACCCCGACTGGGGGGCCCAAGTGACCGAGACGCCGGAGCTCCTGGCAATGCTAGCTCGCGTCGACCATCTGCGGACGGCGGGCCTGACGGGGCCTATGGTTATCCGGGACTTCATCTCCCGGAGGCTGTGCCCTCTGCGTCGCCGTGTTCGCCCGGCCTGGCAGTACATGGGCCAGGATGATGGGACCCGGAGCATTACTGGAGGTGACTATCCCCTTCCTTCGTTTCCTTCTCTTTTCTCTTTTTTTTTTTTTGCTCAACTGGACTTGGTCCTGACCGCGTTCCTGCTTTCCGGGGGTTTCCTTTCCCTTTGGCGCTGCCAGCCGCCGGGAACTTGGCTGCTGACAGGATAGACAGGTGGATGGCGCAACTGGGTTTCCTTGGTCCCGTCCCCCCGTTCCCGGAGATCCTCATCACTGACTCTTCTAGTCAAAAAACCGTCAGTGATGACTCCTATATCTATCACAGATGGCTTTAAACTAAAATCATTTGTGATATCTGATTATCACAGACGGTTATAGCCACAAACTGTCTGTGATATGAATGAAATCTATATAAACATATTGAGGTTCCTCGCGTAGATCTTAGCACTTAGCGCGTTTTGCCTCTCCCAAACCCTAGCCCCCGGTTGTCCTCCTCCTCGGCAACCTCCCTTTTGGTGATCTCCTCGGCGACCTCCTCTTGGCAACCTGATCCCATCGGCGACCTCCCCCCCCCCCCCCGGTGACCTCCTCCCCAACATTGACCCCCTCAGCGACCTCCTCCTCCTGCGAGCTCGTGCTCTGTGTGTGCTTCCTCACCCAACTCCGATCCCCATCTTCACAAGCAACAAGGTACCCAAACCCCCACTATGTTGGCCGCATAACCCCCGACTACAGCTCGGCCATGTCCAAAGGCCTCCCTTCCCAAGAGCCAAGTACCCAAACCCCCACCTTGCATGACCAGTGTGCTATTTAGAAAAGGTTTTAGAGTAGCTGTAATTAGTTGCATCCTTTATGCTGTGATTCATGCCCAACTTGATTGAGAATAGATGTGTTTATATATATATATATATATATATATATATATATATATATATATATATATTTGTCGATTCATTTGTCCACGGCTTAAGTTCTTTAGTTGTTATGTATGCAGTATAAGTCTGATTCTGAGCATTAATGGTATTTAGTTATAAAGGTGATCATTTAACGAAAAGGAAACTCATTATTACTTGTATTTTAGGGATGAAGTTTGTCTGATAGTTCACATGTTTATACTTACAATATAGGGTGCTTTAAGTACATTATGTTACTGGTATTTGCTTGATGGTTTATGATTAAATCATCCAACCAAACGCACCCTAATGTGCTATCGACATAATCACACCAAACGAGTAAACAACAAGATTTTCGTCTTCATTATTTTGATAACAAAAAAAAAATAGATCATTTCAGACCAACTATACGACTAGCCATTAACGGTTTTCCTGTTTCCGCTATCAACTGACTATCCTCTAACAGAGTACCTAATGATGCATGCTATAAGAGGAAAACAATAAATGGTTAATTAGGGAAGGGAAAACTATTTGTGTATGTCGGTACTTATCTATTGAAGGAAAATATTGGACGAAGCAATCATTATCTTATTTAAAAAAAAGCATGCTAGAGTAACAGTTTTTTTTCCTATGGTCGCTCAACCAAGAAATAAGTTTTTTATCCACGTAATGGCAGGTTAATGTTGGTTAACATAGCCATGGACTGATGAATGTACATAGAGTATGTCAAGTCACATGATCAGCTCGCTTCGGTGATCAAATATATGTGGAACACATTCAAAACGAGATTTTGAAACTGGAAACAAGAAAGGTCAATCAGCTAGATGAAAATGAAACCAGTCAAATACACATAAGTGATTGTCCTAATGAAATATATTTTTTATTGCATTCTCAATCCACTATATGCCAATCTAGGATGATGCTAGTGTTGTTATATAGTTCATGTATTTGTTACTCCTCAATGCACTTATGCTAGTATTTATTTCGTCGTGCTTGCAGTAGTTCATGTATATGAAGAGGGTGGTATTGAAGGTGTCGTTGCCATGCGACCGCTTCGCCTCCTCCCCTAGTATTTGCTGCCAATCTAGGATTATGGTTTGATATCCTTTTTTATCTGAAACTAAGGGGTGCAGAGTCAAGTGTGTGAGAATTAGGGGTTTGATGCCTGCATTCAGTACCTTCATTTGATATGCGGTCATTACTTGTGATTTTGGTACCCTCAGAAGCCCTTTTGCTCTCTTTGAGAAACTTCTCTGATGCTTTTAGTGCGGATATTGCCATTTCATGTGATTTCTCGGTGTTTCCCTCATCAAGAATCAACCCATGGAAATAGTATGAAACAGCCTAGCAACAAAAAAATAAACCAATAACATTTGTTTAAATGCCTATCTAAGAAAAAATAAATAAATATACATATTAGAAATTTGTTTCTGTGTAGAGAAGAATGTGTATGATCTGTTCAAGGCTTCAATTTAAATGCCTTATTGATGGTTGCATTCAAATGTTTTTTCAATTAAATACATCTGACAAATTAAAGAAGCTCTGGGTTAGTATCCTTATTTCCTTAACCTCTTAAACAATAAGTCATAGATATAGATATGGTTACTGATAATATAAAGAAGCCAAAGCTGAGATTATAGATGTAATATAATGCAACAGCTAAGCTAGTATGTAATTCGATATGGTTACTGATAATATACCATATGATCGTTTTTGTAGGGATTAAGAGATACTGGAGATCAATTTGTTATTAGTGTCAAACAAATGGGCATTGAAGTGGTGTTGTGGAACTTCAGAGAGAACCGAAAAGTGTCTATTGCGGAAGCTATGGAACATATGATGGCAAACATGAAAAAGCCATCAAGTTTTCTTGTCTTGAACTATGAAATAATGTGGTATTGTTGTATCATATTTTGTCAATGTATTATCACCAGACTTTATGATTAATATTTGCTCATCTTGAATGTAATAACTTAATAGTGTCTTGCTTGCTAAGTACATTCTTGTATCTGTGAGAGCAAATGTTGATGGATTCTAAGGCAAAATCCAATTCCATCCATAGTTCGTCCTGAGAGTTGCTATGTTCTGAGTTATCTTTTCACTTTATCCTCTCATCCCCAAATGAGAATACTATAGGTAATCTATTTTCACTTTTGTTTTATACAGAAACATGATTATTTTGATGGTTTTCTATTTCATAAAATATGGAGTTGATTAAGTTATTGTATACCCAGTTGCTTAATCAACTCTATATTTGACGGAATTGAGAAGTATGAAAATAATCCTGTTTCTGCACAATACCAGAGTGAAAATAGGCTAACTATGGTATTCTCATTCAGGGTTGAGGATTGATAAATCAGATGACAACTTTTAAGACAAACTGCGAATGGATTGGAATTTGCTTTGAAATACATCAGCATTTGCTTTCACAGGTGCTTAGAGGTATATATAATTATCACAGACGTTTCTAGGCTTGATCCTAGAACGGTCTATAATAGTATACCAGAGACGGTTCTAGCCTAGAACCGTCCGTAATAATATACTATCAAAGACGGTTCTAGGCTAGAACCATATCTGATGTTAATTTTCACTGATAGTTCAAAAACTGACCGTGATGTGTATTTGTTATCACTGACACAAGTTTACAGACGGTGCCGTTTTTGCTGTGTCGATCGGATTTGGGTTGTGGGCTAGGCTAATCACTTGATTTTGGTTGTTTCTCGTGTCCTACGTGTTGTTTTCAAAGCTTGAAGAGCTAGCATGGAACGCCGGAGGAGGACAGCGGTAATGGCGGAGGCATGCATGCATGGACGAGGTGCTCAAGCGAGAGGTATCTGTAAATCTATTTGCCATTTCTTGCTTCCTTTTTGTTGAGATGTACGTGACAACTGGTTGGAAATTCTATCAGAAAGTTATCGCACAATAGTGTATGAGATTTATTTCTGCTACAAATTTTGGCTAAGAATGTACATCCATCATGACTTGGATGCTACAAATTCACAAACTGTCTGTGACGTGCAACGAATATCATTAACATATAGTTACAGACGGTTCGAAAAACCATCTGTGATGTTCTTTTCTGTAGTAGTGACCATTGTATGGAATGGGCCTGGCATCCTAGCCCCACTCGTTGGACTAATAAGGTCATCTTGTTTCCATTTGCTGATGAGGAGGTAATTGGGGCGGTGGATAACAGTTGACGTACCAGCATGACTACGGGTCTGTTTGGATCATGCAGCTAATAGTTAGCTGCTAAAAATTAGCTGGAGTGGATCCAAACACCCCAAGCTAATAGATCAGCTAACTATTAGCTGGGCACACAGCTAATGGTTATCTCATTAGCTAGCCAAACCCAGGTAATAGTAGCTAATAGGTGGCATTTAACCAAAATACCCTTTGCGTCTACCACCAATAGCATTTAATAGCATGAGTATTATGGACAATAGCATCTATTAGCCACATATTAGCTGATGGATCCAAACACCCTCCAACTAATAGTTAGCTAACTAATATAGCTAGCTAACTATTAGCTGCTAATGGATCTAAACTGTTAGGAAACCGGATTCGTATCCGATATGGACTCTTCCTTATCTCTAAGCAGAACCGCTATATATAGGAGGCAGGGGGTCACCCCATTGTACACAAGCATACAGAATAATAAAGCAGACCCGTTCCTCCTCATATTGTGTCTCTCGCCCTCTCTCTCTGTTCTCCACTTGAGATCTATTAGGCAACCCCGGACTATTCGATAGCGAGGTTGTCTAACACGTTATCAGCACGAAGCTCTTACGGAGAAAGATTGAAAGGTGAGAAAAAGACAAGAAGTGAAGGATCGTCGACAACGACGAACGACTACTACCGGCGATTGATCGCCCGATCCGATCTGCAATCAAATCGCCACCAAGCCGGCATCCACTCGGATTGCCGAAAGAAAAGTCCTACGCGACTCTATCCTACGCGATAGTCCACCGAAGAATAGAAAAGGTGAGAACGATAAGAATTGGGTGATTGATCTAATCGCTGTTTTGAATCTATTTTGTATACGATGACATGAAGTCATGTTGCAAGAAGTTACAATACAAGAATACAGTACACAGAATCGTGTGGCACGAAGCCATACTCTACCAATGTACATTCAGCTTGGCACGAAGCCATTGCTGACCACGGCTGGAGATCACAGATCGGCATGAAGTCGAGGATGATATCCACCACCCTTTGGCTCCACGCACTGGCACCCAAAGAATAATGGCTGGCCGGTTCCCTTGGTCGTGAAGGACGTCGGCCATGAAGCGCCGCCGGCCCGGTCCAAACACCGCCACACCCATGATACGAAGTGCACCACCCGAAGCGGTACTGCGCCGGTCGCCGCGCATCACGCCCGAATCAGGTAGCCACCACCTGGCTCGGTGCCGCCCGGCCCATGTGATCCGGCGGGCCGAGCTCGGCCGGTCGGCAGCGTCCTGGCCTCCTTGGCAGCTCCTCGGTTCCCCGACCCTCACGGCTCGAAGCCGCTCACGCACGACCGACCGACGCTGTCCCCTGCAGCCCCAACGGCCGCGGCCGCGGTCGGCCGGTGCCACCTGGCCGTCGCACCCTTTGGCCCGCGCCGGCCTCGCGAGCCGCCTCCGCTCGACCAGCGCATGCGTGGCCGTCGCCGCTTTAATGGCCCGTGTGTGGTGCATCGGCTCGCGGCCGCCCGCCCGTGTCGACGCCGCTCGGTGCCGCTCGGAAGCCGGAGCTGCAAGCCGCCTCTGGCCACTGGTAAGCGCTCGTAGCGCACCGGCCCCGCACGGCCTGACACGAAGCCGTCGGCACGCAGCCACGTTCAGCTGCCGCGCACGCCTGCCATCCGCCGGTCGCCCCGTTTCTTTCTCCGCCAATAGAACTCAGTCTGGACTTGAAGTCCAGCCAAACTGGAATTGGATCCGGTTAAGAAGACCGGATGGCGCACGAAAGGGGCAGGGGAATTTACCCATTTTACCCTCCTTGTTTTCCCACAGAACATGAAATCACGTCGCTGGCAAAATGGACATGAAGTCCAGAACGTGGTCATGAAGATTCAATCAAACATGAATTCCTTTGACGTGTACTAGTTGAACACGCACTAGTTGGACATGAAGTCCACTCCATGCTGGACATGAAGTCCTATGAACATGGAGTCCATATTCCATGGACAGGAAGTCGAAGCGGGTGTAGGCGATTCAAAACCAAGTTGAAGTCCGAGTGGGGCACGGGAGGCGAAATTACCCCCCTGCCCTGGGTTGTTTTGTTATTTTCTTTTCTGAAAATCCATCATAATTCATAGAATTGATTAGAAATTCAGAAAATCAATTAGAATTTTCAGAAAAATATGAAAAAATATCTAGAAAAATCCAGAAAATTAATTGGCTCTGTGTTTAATTTATCTTAGCCTTATTTTCTGCATTTATGAATTTTTGTATGAATTTTTGCAATAATTGCCCCGTTTAGAATATCGGAAATTCCTGAGAATTTATTTTCCGAATTTATGAATTTATGAATTATGTCATGTTGATATTTGCTGAAATTCAATTTCCTGTTGTAAAGTAATTCTGAAAATTGCTTGGAAATTAGCAGAAATTATGAAAAGTGTTAGGAAAATTCCAGAATTTCTCATACAACAGTTTATGAGAACATGAGTAGTTGGGATTTGATTTTGGTAATGAATAAACAGATATGAGACAATTGGTGTCTAAGAAAACACACATGAGGCTTGGTTCTTTAATTGGCACCCGGAAACGGGAAGTGCTCCCTCCCTCATGTGAGCCCTAGGGGCAGGTTGACCTGGCCAAGAGTCAAATTGAAAGATATATTCATTACATTTTCGTTCGACCAACAAGAATTATATAAGTTGTAATTAGACTTATGCCATGTTTAATTCAAGTTGCAATTTATTTTCTGTTATCAAGTGATGCTGGAAAATTGCTGTATAATTAACAGAAAATTGCCAAATACTAAGAAAAATTCGGAAATTTCTGAGAATTTATTTCCGCATTTATGAATTTATGAATTGTGCAATTATTGTTTATTATGAATTTATGAATTGTGCAATTATTGTTTATTCTGAATTTATGAATTGTGCAATTATTGTTCTGTTCCATGCATTGTATTTATTGCTTTAATATAATTTATTATGAAATTCAAGCACGCCAAGACGAAGCGCCACCGTCGCGCCAGGAAGGCCGACGCGCATGGAATCGAATGCACCACGCGCATGAAGGCTGCGTTAAAATCGATCGCCGAGCCGATCGTGCATATGAATCGATCGTTTGCACGGCCGATCACCTAAATGCACGTAGTTGTATTTACGAATATTTATGAATCTGTGTATATATGAATCTTGCACTTATGAATGTTGTATTTATAAATCTGAATCTTGCATTTATCTTGTATCTATGAATCCGTACTTATGAATCATGTATTTATGAATCTTGCAATTATTATTTTCTTTTAGTTTCTTTGGAAACTCATGAGAATTCAATTATGCATTTCATTGAATCTAGCGACCATTTCCTATTAGATTGCACGCAATAATCTAATGGAAGAACCTTATGAATGTGCAAAGGTGTGGCATTATCTAACGTGAGTTTTTGAAAAAGCGACATGAATTGTCATAATTATCTCACATAGACATCGATTGCATAATGAATAGTAAGCTCTCGAAGAGCATACTTTTCTCATGAATAGAATTGCAATTTATTCTTTATTCCAGATTCTTTATTTACAAGCAATTTTTGAATTACTCACCTTTGTATGATTAGAATTATTTTTCTTTTCATCTAGAAATCGTGTAGCGCCCAATGGAGGAAATATGCATTGTTGATAGTGGCACAACAAATACCATCTTAAGAGAGTCGAAATACTTCCAGACGATCACGAAGAACGCTGAAAGGATTACGACTATCGCAGGAAGCGATACGCATATAATAGGCTCAGGAAGAGCCATAATTATATTGCCAATGGGTACAACTTTGGTAATTGAAGAAGCCCTCTTGTACCCTGAATCAACCCGCACTCTCTTAAGTTTCAAAGACATCCGCGCCAATGGGTTTCACGTAGAAACCAATGAAGAAAATGGCAAAGAACACTTGTGCATTGTGAAGCACGCGGAATATGGAAAGATGGTACTAGAAAAATGTCCCTCATATGAATCTGGGTTGTACTACACGAAAATCAATGCACACGCCTTGGTATACTTCTTTGAAGACTTGTCTTTAGAAGCTACGAATTATTTTCTTTATGGCATTGTAGATTAGGTCATCCTGGTCTTAGATTGATGAGAAATATAGTTAACAACTCACAAGGTCATGGCATTAATGTTAAAAATTTCCCGAATCATGAAGATTTTGTGTGCCATGCATGTGCCACCGGGAAATTAATAACTAGACCCTCTGTTATGAAAGTGCAACATGAAATCCTGCATTCTGGAACGCATTCAAGGGGATATTTGCGGTCCGATTCAGCCCTTGTCGTGGCCGTTCGATACTTTATGGTGCTCATTGATGCTTCCTCGAAATGGTCGCATACATGTTTGCTGTCAACAAGGAATCATGCATTCGCAAAGTTGATCTCGCAGATCATCAGAATTAAGAATGCTTTTCCTGATCATCGCGTGAAGTCCATTCGATTGGACAATGCCGGTGAATTTACTTCCAAGGCATTTGATGATTATTGTACAGCAACGGGAATAACTGTTGAACACTCTGTACCGCACGTCCATACGCAAAATGGGCTAGCTGAAGCACTAATAAAGAGGATTAAGTTCATTGCCAGACCGCTCTTGCAGAGTTGTAACTTGCCCAACACTTTTGGGGACACGCAGTCCTGCACGCAGCAGCACTCATCAATTATAGACCATCGGCCTACAACATCCATTCACCAATGCAATTAGTGCAAGGGGTCATCCCGAAGATTTCCCATCTTAGAAAATTTGGTTGTATGGTATATGTACCTATACCACCCCCACAGCGGACTGCAATGGGCCCTCTCCGCAAGTCTGGGATATACGTTGGTTATGAGAGTGCATCCATAATCAGGTATTTGGAACCCATGACTGGAGACTTACACACAGCCCGATTCGCTGATTGCATCTTTGACGAGGACCATTTCCCGTCATTAGGGGGAGAGAATCAACCATTGGATGAAAAATGCCGGGAAATAGTATGGCATTCCACTGGGATCCCCGCGCATGACCCTCGCACTAATGAAGCAAATCAAGAAGTTCAGAAGATAATTGATTTGCAGAATTTAGCAAATGAACTGCCTGATCATTTTTGTGATCTGAAGAGCGTGGTTAAGTCGCATGTACCAGCAAGAAATGCACCAGAGAGGGTGGAAATACCAAAGAAAGCAGAAGGTATCCCTCATCCTGTTCAGAGGCCTCAAAGAAAAAGAACAGGAGATCTGGCTTCTCAAACCCAAAGTACCCGGAGACGTCTGGAAAAAGCGGCGAGAGGACTTACCACAGCCAATCACAAAAGTGCCCCAAAGCAAGAAGGGGAGCCAGTTGAGACCTGGCACTGGAAAGAAGCCTGTGGAAAAGGCAATTCCAGATCTGAACCTTCCATTGGAAGAAGCCGCCGGAAATAATATGTGCGCACACATTGGCGGAGAAAAACTAAAGGAACTTGCTCCTGGAATGGGAAATAGCAATGAAGAGCAAGTAGAAGTGCACGAAGCACCCCATGATGAAATGGCCATAAACTTTGTAATAACGGGAGAATCAATGAATAGAGCAACAGCCAATGTCGATGCATACTTTGCAAAGAAGATTGCCACGATCATTAATCATGATCCCGAGCCCGCATCTCTCGCAGAGTGCAAGAAAAGGCTCGATTGGGAAGATTGGAAGAAGGCAATCACCGCAGAGTTAGTCTCTCTGAACAAAAGAGAGGTGTTTGGGCCTGTGTGCATACGCCTCCCCATATAAACCCGTAGGTCACAAATGGGTTTTTGTTACGCAAGAGAAAGCGAAAACAATGAAGTTGTAAGGTACAAGGCAAGGCTTGTCGCTCAAGGTTTCACTCAACGTCCTGGGGTTGATTATGAAGAAACCTATTCTCCGGTCATGGGCGGAATTACCTTTAGATACTTGATCTCAATGGCAGTCAACTTGAAGTTGAAAATGAAGCTAATGGATATTGTCACAGCATATTTGTATGGAAACTTGGATTCGGAGATTTATATGAAAGTACCGGAAGGTATCCCTATCCCGAACCAAGACAGAGCAAACAGAAACCTATACAGTGTGAAATTGGAGAAATCACCTGTATGGGCTAAAACGATCGGGAAGAATGTGGTACAATCGTTTGAGTGACTTTCTCTGCAAGAAAGGCTATACGAACAGCGAAGATTGTCCATGTGTATTTATACAACGATCCACGAATGGATTTTGTATAATCTCCGTCTATGTAGATGACTTGAACATCATTGGGACGGATGAGGAAATTGAAGAAGCATGCACATACTTGAAATCTGAGTTTGAAATGAAAGACTTGGGTAAAACCAAGTTACATTTAGGCTTGCAGCTTGAACATGTCCAAGGCGGAATCTTGGTACACCAAGCATCCTACACGCAGAAAGTGTTGGAGAGATTTGGCTTTGAAAAGGCATACCCCGCAAAGACCCCAATGGTCGGAAGGTCACTCCAAGCAGACCTAGACCCGTACAGGCCTAAAGAAGAGGGGGAGGAAGTCCTGGGAGCGGAATTCCCATACTTGAGTGCAATTGGAGCGCTCATGTACCTTGCGAATAGCACTAGGCCGGACATTGCGTTCGCCGTGAATTTGCTAAGCGGAGTGCAGAACCCACCAAAAGGCATTGGAAAGGGGTGAAGGACATCTTCCGTTACCTTCAAGGAAGCAAAGACCTCAGCTTGTTTTACAGAAGAAACAATGAATTGAATTTAGTTGGCTACGCCGATACTGGGTACCTATCGGACCCATAATCGGCAAGTCACAAACTGGGTATGTTTTCCTTTGCGGTGGAACGGCAATTTCTTGGAAGTCGTCTAAGCAGACTCTTGTCTCGACGTCGACTAACCACTCAGAAATCATTGCATTGTATGAAGCCTCTCGGGAATGTGCATGGCTTCGAAGAATGGTTCACCACATCCAGAAGTCATGTGGTCTGAACATGGAACAAACCCCCACTATTATCTATGAAGATAATGCAGCTTGTGTTGCACAAGTACAAATGGGATATGTGAAGAGTAACCTTACAAAGCATATCAACCCCAAGTTCTTTTATGCTCATGAAATGCATAAGATGAACGAGATAAAGATACTGCATACTAAGTCGTGTGAAAATCTCGCAGATTTATTCACTAAGTCACTCCCGGCATCTTCCTTTGAAAGATGTATTAGAGGAATCGGGATGATGAGGCTTAGAGAAGTGCAGATTTCAAGGGGAGATTTTTTCACATACTCCTACATAAATCTCAAACATGAAGCTTGAGTACCCAATGTAAATCTTGAAGATTAACATTGAAGTTTGGGTGGATTGTACTCTTTTCCTTAAGTAAGTTTTTCATTGAAGTTTTCTTACATAAGGTTTTTGATGAGGCAATCCGTGCAACACAGCAAGCGTGTGCTATGTACTCTTTCTCCAATTATTTTTTCCACTGGGTTTTTATGGAGTTTTAATGAGGCATATGCATCTCGCAGTGAAGAGTCCAAGGGGGAGTGTTAGGAAACCGGATTCGTATCCGATATGGACTCTTCCTTATCTCTAAGCAGAACCGCTATATATAGGAGGCAGGGGGTCACCCCATTGTACACAAGCATACAGAATAATAAAGCAGACCCGTTCCTCCTCATATTGTGTCTCTCGCCCTCTCTCTCTGTTCTCCACTTGAGATCTATTAGGCAACCCCGGACTATTCGATAGCGAGGTTGTCTAACATAAACAAGTCCTACGTATCATGGTGGAGTTAACCAAACAGCGTGGGCTCCTTCTCCTATTTACCTAATTAATTAATTATGACGACTCGGTAAGTAACTCCAGATTGTTACTACTTTACCTCTAATAATTTGCAATTTTGTATCTTTTTGTACCCAATTATCTGTTGTCCTGCATACATAAGTGTAAAAACAGCTGCATCCATCGGTGTTGCAGAGCCAACAGGAGGGTAAAAAAAATGTTTTTTTTTCTTCTGTTTTTCAAAATACTAGATTATATACATGTAAAAAAATTAACCAGCAATTAATTCAAAATCCGAAGGATTCCTACAGTTATGTAATCCTCAACATTACTACTTAAATCAATGGGAGGTCTCAGATCTTCTTTGAAACAACCAGAACATAGCATATTGTTGTAGTATGTTCTTTGCAAGATAGTTGCCGACGCGGAGCATCCTAGTTTATTAAGGCCTTTCGTTCGACCTGGCTTTGATCCCCACAGGAGAGAGAGAGAGAGAGAGAGAGAGAGAGAGAGAGAGAGAGAGAGAGAGAGAGAGAGAGAGAGAACGAAAAGGCTCTAGGCCTCCCCTCCAATTAGGATTGCTGCAGTCAAGAAACCAAGATGGCGGCCCATATAAACCTTCAATTAGGCCTTCACGATTTTATTTATTTGTATGTTGACCGTAGTTATCAAGTATGTACCATTTTGATACATAACTCAATACGAAGTAGTCTTGATACCGATTAATACTGGTCATATCGGCTCGACACCGATTAATACCGTCTTCGATACCATTTAATACAGATGGAATTGATGCTATGGTCTATTGAAATCTCTACTATATAAAGTGAGAGTTTCTTCCCACGTCATTTCATCAAAATTACCAGTTCTACCATTCTTTAATTACCCACCTCTTTAATTAACCACTTCAGGCGTGGATGGAAGACAGCACACGCACACAGTTCTGCCATTCTTTAATTAACCTCTTTAATTGTAGAATGTAGACCATTAAGGTATTATTTGCACAACATATTTTTTTTCTTGTTTCATGTTATCGTAATAGCAGGATAGCCGTTCAAAATGTAGATACCGTTGCAACGCACGGGCACCTTACTAGTATATGTTATATTTGACAGTACTATTGTGTATTTGGAATAATATTATAAGTGAAATTTGGTGTATACATAATTAAACATGTGTATATTTATAAATATATTATTATATTAAACCGAAATGGTACACCCGTCATATCGTCCATACTGGCTTAGATATCGATCAATACCGGTGTAATTGATGATACAGTCTATTGAATTATATGTTATATTTGATAGTACTAATATGTATTTGGAGTAATATTTATAAGCGAAATTTGGTGTACATATAATTAAACATGTATGCTTGTAAATATATATTATTATATTAAAACCGAAACAATACACCAGTATGTACCGGTTTCGAAGTATACTATTCCAAGAGAAAAATTGATATAGCTTCTGGTACGGTATTGACAAATGTGACGTTGACCCATGGGTCGATTAATTCATTTTTTTTTTTTGAATGAATGAATAGAGTACTTCGTCTTGTCTGTACTACAATCGAAGTGTCAAACATTGAAAGCAACTGGCATAAGGTGTATCAAACATTCGCTTCTGATCATGTAGAAACACTTCCCCACCGTCGGCTACTCATCCTACGAGTAGAAAATATGTAAGAACTTTTTTCGTAGCTATTAGATCCGTAGGCATTTTACTCATAATTTTTTCTTTTTTGCCATCCGTTGAATCTGCCCCACCTTTTTAATTAGACTAGGTCAATAAGCGCGGCGCACGTCGCGTGTGTGAACGAAAAACGAATTTGCATACTTTTTCAGAGAAAAAATAGATCGAGATGTATTTTATAATTTTTTGTAGGATATTTCTGTTGACGAAAATATTTTTTTCAGGAAAAACGGAGAAAGGACCTCGACGTAAGGAACGGGGACCTGGTTGTTATTTTTTTGACCTAAGCGCTACGCTGAAAAATTAGAAAAGGGCTCGTTTGCGATTTGTATTTAACGGGAGTTTTTTTCCCGTAAAGTAACGAACGGGCCGGGACCTAAACACAATCTGAAAACGTTTTCCTTGCCCTCACAAAAAATCGCGAAGGACCTTTTCATAATTTTGCAGGATCTATTCGTAATTTAGAGAAAATGGAGAGATTTTTTCTGAAAACCGACGGGGCGACACGTGAACGTGGTGAGGAGCTCTCGAACCTCCAGAACTTAATAGAGGGAGTGTTTGGGCTAATCTATTCTTGCGACCAGCTTCACACAGAGAATTAGAGGACAGCTCGTTTTATCTGCAAATGTTTAAATTAATTAATAGCCAGCTGAGCTCTCAGAACAAACTGATCTGTCCTTTTGGTTGTAATCTTGGCTGTATGCTCTGTACTCACTCTCGATATTTTTGGAGATATTTGTGCTCCTCCTTGATTTACTTGGCTGTATGCCTTGTACGTACTCTCGATATTTTTGGAGATATTTGTGTCAGCATACGTGGCACTTCAGAGAACCCATCCTCACAAGCTATATAATAATCATAGATAGTTGTATTAAAATCGTATGCGGTTATATTTAACACAAACGGTTTTAAAAAAAAAATCGTCTGGGATGATACATCTAATATAAATCTTTCTGTAGCAGTGAGGGCAGGTCTCCCAGGGAATAAGGGTAGTTCTACATGCAACATGCAGCACGTGAATCAGCGGGTAGGGTAGCATAGAAATTAGCGGAATAATTGTGTGTTCGTATATGTCGTATCGGATCCAATATCCTTTATTTATAACATCAATCCCAAATGAATAAAAATTGGACTCTACCTAAATTTAACTCTAACTTGAATCTTAACCTTACACCACTTCGAGTTGCACGCTCGGAACCTTTTACGAACTTTCCAACGAGTAGCTTCGAAATTTGTGTTCATTTCATCTGTCCAACGGAATTTCTTTTATAAAATTCAGCGCAGCTTCGAATTTTGTGTTCGTTTCATCTTTCCAATGGGCATTCTTTTATAAATTCCAAGCTGACCAATAGAAAAAGAATCGAGATCACCAAACAGCTCTCATCTTCTTTGTATATAAAGCCCATGAAACTTGATCCAATGAGCTAGACAACCACCAAGAGCTAGTAAGAAAGCAAGAGAAGAAGGAATAGCACGAGCTCGAGGTCGCGAGCAAAATAATGGAGAGGTTCTTGCAGGTTGAGGTCCTGGAGGTAGGCACGGCGACATGTATCCCAAGGCTCCGTGCCGGCGGTGGCCGGCGTCCACGGCGCGGTGCCTCGGCCGGCACGGCAACTGGCACTACTCCGGTCTCGGTGCTGGACCGCCTCCGGGACGCCGTCCTGCGGCTTGCCATGCTGTCGGCCGCGTCGACGTCGAGGGGCGGCCTGCAGCAGCAGCAGACGACGACGAAAGCGGTGGCGGCGCCGTCGTCTAGAGCCGGGGCCACCTCCGCGTCAGCGCGCATGAGCCCGTCGCTGACGAAGCACCCAGACTCGTACCGGAGCGAGGCGGTGGACGAGTGCATCGAGTTTCTGAAGCGGTCGGCGGCCGGCGTTCCGGCCGCCGTGGAGGTGACCTCCGCGACGTCACCGTTGAATGCATCTGCTGCATCATGTGCCATGCCATGTGAATCATAGTCGGGTGTAAATGTTTTCTTTTTTCCTTTTTTATTATTTTGGTTATGGATTCTTGTTTGTTTCGAATGAGGATCTGAGCCAAGTGTTTGTACACGTGGATCATGTGGTGTCGTGCGTGTAAGTAAAGATTCAACTCAACTTGTCGAAATGTTATATGTGGTTCAGTCAATTTGCTGCTTCTTCATGAGCATCTACTCATCGACTTGGCCCTCTCGCAGCACACATGGTTATGCATGAGCCTGCTGAGCTCTCAAAACAAATTGATCCATCCTTTTGGTTGTCTGAATCAAATCTTCCAGAGAGGCACTAACCAACCGTCAGGGTCGGCCCTGGGGTGGGGCGAGCCGGGCGGCCGCCCCGGCCCCCAAATTACCGTGCCCCTCCGTGACTCCGTCCTAATGTAAAAACTACACACCTACACGAAAGCCAAGAGTAATCGCTGTTGGTAATCGGTCTAAGAACTAGATGCCAGCGAAAAGTTTTCTGTTGTTTATCTGAAAACGCTCCGGCCGGACACGCTTCGGCTGAAACATTCGTGTGCAACTCTTGGCTGAAACTAACTAGCAAAAGCTTTAGACTTGAACGCTGTTTTGAGAGAAAAAACAACAATCGAACTAAAACTACAGAACATACTTGTTTTTGCGATGTGGAAACTGCTCACGTCTTTTTTGATTTCATTGCAATATATAGACTCAATCACAAGAGTTGGGCTACTTCACATCAAAGCAGAAATCGAAACGAAACTAGACTGGACTTCTATTTTCCATCACATGTATTGTAGCACATCCGAGACAGAGACCAAACACAACACGCAATGCCTATCTAAAAACTGAAAAACTGTGCAGCTACTGTGGAATTGTTGCTTATCGGATCTTATTTACTATGCCGGTAACTATGGCATCAGCTGAAAGAAGCTTTTCAAAACTGAAATTATTGAAAAACTATGTAAGGTCTACAATGTCTCAAGAAAGATTAAATAGTCTGGCAACTTTATGTATTGAGAAGAAATTATTGGATGACATTAATGTTGAGGCAATAATTGATGATTTTGCATCTAGAAATGTCAGAAGATATTTCCTAAGATGATCTCTACAAAATGTCTGAGGTAAATAATCTCACTTTTGTACTTCCATTTATTTATTGATAACAATTTCTATAATACACTGAATATTATCTTTTTCAGTTGATACATGATAATATAATAATATTTCGATTCTTATGTTATGGAAACCTCCATTTATAATTTCGCCCTGGACCCCTAAAAACCCAGGACCGGCCCTGCCAACCGTGATCTATATAGTTCTTGTTTCTTATTTCGCTGTTCGTCAGTACAGCCGGTTCCCATCTGGTTCCCAAGCGGCAAATCCTCCTTGATTTACTTGGCTGTATGCCTTGTACGTACTCTCGATATTTTTGGAGATATTTGTGTCAGCATACGTGGCACTTCAGAGAACCCATCGTCGCAAGCTACATATAATGCAGTAGCAGTAGGTGTTGGAAGTGCTCGTGCGGCTTGAGATTCGAGTAGCTAAAGTATTCCAACCGGTTGGTCCGACAGAAAGAACATGTTCCAAGCGGTAGCATTGTCTCCAAAGTTGTCGCTATTTTTTGAAAAATACACCCAGCCTTTCAAAGGCTTTTAAGCATGTGAAACTTACAAAAGAAAGATTAACATGAAAGTAAGTACTTTCATCAATGCGAACACCACTATTTTAGTTTGTGTTCTTCATATCCTGATCCCTCGTGTAAAATATGTACACATTTAAGTCGTATCCTTTCCATTCACAATTGTAAATATTAGCCTTTTTGTCAACCATGTTAGCGTATCACCTGATGAGCTCTCAGTGATGGATTACTCCTTCAACCATTTGTTGAAGTGAAGGTTGTGTTTGACAACAATAGTTAAACATCGACAGTGTTGTCTCGTGATCCAAGACTCTTACGGCATTGGATTCTCTTTGCCGTAGCCAATGCTTGTTGATATACAGGGACACTACAGCCATATGTTGCAAAATCGTGAAATAGGCTTGAGTACACGCAACCAGATAAGGCATGATTGCTTTCCTTCCCATAGTCTCGATACCCTGGAGCCTCGCGTCATGGTGAGATTGAGGCACACATATCGGTTCAACCTAAATCATGTAATCGACGCAGAATTCGACAACCTCCTTGGTTGCATAACCTTCGACAATGCTACCCTCTGGCCGAGATCAATTCCATATGTAGGACTTGAGAATTCCCATATACCTTTCGAACGGATACATGCTACGTAGGAACAAGGATTTGCATATCTTTATCTCTCTCATAAGGTGGACAATGAGATGGACCATGATATAAAAAAAATGATCGAGGGAAATACATCTCAAGATTATATAGTCATCACCATCTCGCTCTGCAGAGCATCCAGTCCTTCGGGATCAATGACCTTTCTAAGTAATTGTGTTAGAAAAAATAACACAGCCTCGTGATTGTCTCCTGGATTTTGATCAGCAAAATACTTCTATTTGCAATAGGGAGCATCTGCGTCATCAACACATAGCAATCATGAGACTTCATGCCAATTAATTTCAAAACCTGCATCAAAATAAATCTCTTCATGCTGAAGGAGTAACCAAATGGAACTATCACACCATGCAACAACTGGTATAGTTCAGTTCTCTCGGCCTTAGACAGTGTGCAAGAAGCAGTTTACAGTATGTTTGGCCTTTATTGGTCTCTTTCGATGCTAACTCAGGCCGGATGCTCATATCGACCAAGTCAAGCCGTGTGTTGCTACCATGCTTTGTTTTGCCTTTAATGTTCAGTAAGATACCAATCAAGTTATCATATACATTCTTCTCTACGTGCATGATGTCAATGCCGTGATGAACTTTTAGGTGCTCTCAATAAGGTCGGTCCTAAAATATTGATCTCTTCCTCTATAGGCTCTTCTCATGGGCCCTTGATTTATGTCACTTTCCAAGCGCAACATCCAAATCCTTAACCATATCATAAACATCTCTCCTGCCTAAATGCCTTGGAGCTGAACTGTTCTCGTTCCTTTCGTCGAATTGTTTTTTCATCTTGCGGTATAGGTGATTCCTTCGAAGGAATCTACGGTGATGCATGTATACAGTTTTGCGTGAGTGATTCAGCCATACACTCTCGGTATCATCTAACTAGTGAGTACATGCTTTGGTTCCTTTTGTACTCTGGCCCAACAAGTTGGTAAGGACAGGATAATCATTTATGATGCAGAACAACAAGCAGTACAAAGTGAAGTTCTCTTATTTGTATGCATCCCATACATGTACCCCCACGAACATATAATGTTTTTAGATCTTCCACCAATGGTGCTAGGTACATATCAATATCGTTCCCAGTTTGCTTCGGGCCTTGGATAAGTGTAGACAACAAAATGTACTTCCGCTTTATACACAACCATGGAGGAAGGTTGTGGATACAAAGGTTCACGAGCCAAGTGCTAAGTCGGTTGCTCATGTTACCGAAAGGATTCATTCCGTCTATACTCAATCCAAACCTTATATTTCCCGATCCCGCACTGAATTCTTGAAACCTCCTATCGATGTTTCTAGACCGGATGGAATCAACAGGGTATCTTAGCAATCCATCATTATTACACTCCTCCGAGTGCCAACACAGTAGTTTTGCTTCCTTTGGATTCGTAAATGAAAACTTCAAACGTGAAATTACAGGCAGATACTACGCCACCTTAATAGGAGGTCCTTTCTTCACTTCGATGCCTTCGTCGTTGTCATCCAATTAATTTTTATGCTTGTATCGGGATGTGTTGCACACCGGACATACATACAAGTTTGCATATTCTTTGCTGTAGAGGATATAATTGTTCGGACTTGTATGTATTCTTTTTTACTTCCATTCCCAATGGGCAAAGAATGTTCTTGGCTTTGTAGGTGCTTGTTGGCAAGTCTTGCAACCTATCCTCATGGGAAGCACAATCGATATCATCCGGCATATCGTTGACTTCTATGGTGATGTTAATACTACATGCTTCCTGTATAATCTGCACTTCGCCATGACTGATCCAACATGTATTCCCCCTTTTGAAACCCTTTAGAATCAAGTGTGCTTCGATCAGCGCTTAGTTTTGAAACATACTCAGATTCTCGCAGTCAATGCATGGACAAGACATAAATTGCACCTCTTATTAAACATATCCTCCTCTACAGCTCTTCTAAAAGCAGAGATGCTATTAATGTACTTAGCATTCACATGGTTCTCAGCGTACATCCAGCTTCGGTCCATCTATGTTATGCATATAAGAATTAATGTTAAATACTAAAATACACTAGAAGTGCACATACACACATTCTTAAATTGGAGCACAAATTAACTAGCTAAACCCTACCTTAAATCATAAACCATGCTAAATCCATAAAATCTTCTCTATGTACCAAGCTAGCTAGATCTAAATCAAGTATCTTCAATTCTCCTTTTACCAAGTTAGCTACATCTTGAATATAATGCAATTATAACCAATTACTACCTTAGATCACAAAGAACAATTGGGCCTACAAGATAGATCTAAACAATCTTCAATTCTTTCTTTACCAAACTAGATCTTAAATATAATACAATTAGAACCAATTATTAACCTTAGATCAGCAAGAACAAATGGATCTACAATCACCCTTTGAAATCAACGGTCTCCTTTCATCAGATCACTTCATAGCCATAGCCATCTCAAAGTTAGATCCCAAAACAATAAAAACACTGAGGGGGTCAAAGCTCTGTATTTTATATATTACCAGGAGATATCACAAACGGTTTTTGGCTAAAACCGTCAATTATATCAATTGACATCATAGACAGTTTTAGTCTAAAATCGTCAGTGATGGCATCAACATCACTGACGGTTTTAGCCATCAACCTTCAGTGATGTTAATTATCATAGATAGTTATATTAAAATCGTTTGTGATTATATTTAACATAAACAGTTTTAAAAAATCGTCTGTAGCATGTGAGGGTCGGTCTCCTAGGGAATAAGGGTAGTTCTACATGCAGCATGTGAATCAGCAAGTAGGGTAGTATAGAAATTTGCGAAATAATTGTATGTTCGTATATGTCCTATCGGATCCAATATCCTTTATTTATAGCATCAATCTCCACTGAATAAGAATCAGACTCTACTCTACATTTAACTCTTAACTTGAATCTTATCCCTAGCACCACTTCGAGTTGCACACTCGGAATCTTTTACGAACTTTCCAACAAGTAGCTTCGAAATTTGTGTTCCTTTCATCTGTCCAACGGAATTTCTTTTATAAAATTCAGCATAGCTTCGAATCTTGTGTTCCTTTCATCTTTCCAATGGCATTCTTTTATAAATTCCAAACTGACCAATAGAAAAAGAATCGAGATCACCAAACGGCTCTTGTTCTTCTTTGTATATAAAGCCCATGAAACTTGATCCAGTGAGCTAGACAACCACCAGGAGCTAGTAAGAAAGCAAGACGAGAAGGAATAGCGCGAGTTCGAGGTCGCGAGCAAAATAATGGCGAGGTTATTGCAGGCTAAGGCCCTGGAGGCAGGCATGGCGACATGTATCCCAAGGCTCTGTGCCGACGGTGGCCGGCGTCCACGGCGCGCTGCCTCGGCCGCCGGCACGACAACTGGCACTACTCCGGTCTCGGTGTTGGACCGCCTCTGGGACGCCGTCCTGCGGCTCGCCATGATATCGGCTGCGTCGACATCGAGGGGCGGCCTGCAGCAGTAGCAGACGATGACGAAAGCGGTGGCGACACCGTCGTCTAGAGCCGGGGGCACCTCCTCGTCAGCGCTCATGAGCCCGTCGCTGACGACGCACCCAGACTCGTACCGGAGCGAGGCGGTGGACGAGTGCATCGAGTTCTTGAAGCGGTTGGCGGCCGGCATTCCGGCCACCGTGGATGTGACCTCCGTGACGTCACCGTTGAATCCATCTGCTGCATCGTGTGCCATGCAACTACTACAGATCTGGCCTTCCATACCGACCCATCAGTACCGATTGTATTTGAACCGGTACTGATAGTGACATCAATACCGGTTCATTAGCTACAGGGCTGTAGTAGGCTTAAGATTGGTTGGTAACACGAACCGGTACTGATGCCCTCACATTAGTACCGGTTCGTGACACGAACCAGTACTGAAGGTACGGGGCATCAGTACCGGTTCGTGTTACCAACCGGTACTAATGTGATGGCATCAGTACCGGTTCGTGTTACCAACCGGTACTGATGAGTGCATCAGTACCGGTTCGTGTTACGAACCGGTACTAATGCCTCGTTTCAGGAAAGTTCAAAAGGAATGCATATTCTATGTATATTAGTACGCGATGGTGGGTGAGTTGGTTAGAAGGGTGAGGTTGGAGTCACGAGGTTGCGGGTTCGAGTCCCACTTCTTCCATACATTCTCGATATATTTTGAAATATTTCTAGTACTATCAGTACCGGTTGGTGGACCCAATGAGCATCAGTCCCGGATGGCTGGTACCGGTTCAAAAACCGGTACTGATGACCGTTGTTAACCGGGATTGATGGTCTGATCTGTAGCATATGCCATGTGAATCATAGTCAAGTGTAAATGTTTTTTTTCCTTTTTTACTATTTTGGTTATGGATTCTTGTTTGTTTTGAATGATGATCTGAACCAAGTGTTTGTACACGTCGATCATGTGGCCAGTGTAGTGCGTGTAAGTAAAGATTCAACTCAACTTGTTAGATTCAACTCAACTTGTCGAAATGTTATATATGGTTCTGTCGGAACCCTCCCTTTAATGGCGTGGAATACCAAGAGGGATTCCTATGTGCAAACAGTACTAGTCCCATGATCAGTGGCTAGCACGCACATTTACAACATTGTCATCACATCCATACAAGTTCATATTACATTGACAGAAATAAAGTCTTACAATCATGGCCTATTGGCCGAATTCAAGAGTCTGCAGCGGAAGATACAAATCTTGGCAGCTTGCCTTCTACCCAAAATACCACAGGCAACTGACAAGGGTAAACCTTAGAAAGACTCGTTAGCAAAGTCCCCATATTCTGCGTCGGGATCGGGGTATCCGTTCTCCTCAATCTCTGAATATCAACAATAGCAAGGTTGAGTACACGTATGTACTCGCAAGACTTGTAGTGTATCACAAATGTATAAAGTAAATGCAGGCTATGTCATGGGAAGCTACTAAGTTATTTTGCATAAAGCCGAATTGAATTGTAAATACAGAATAATAGATTGTAAGCGAAAATTTGTAAAGCAATTGACAGATATGTAAATAACAAGTATAAATAGAGTAATAACAATCTCACAATCCTCCATGATTGTGAGTAAAGTACCGTCCATTCCCATACCATTGACATCAACAACATCTTCCATTGACCACAACACTTTTCACATGATTCTTTCCAACTACCATTAAGTTCCATCCATTTTATAAAAGTACCAAAACTCTAACTAGTGTCAGTGCACCAAGATTCCCATAACCGTGGGAACGGCTTTTCGAAAAGTTTAGACTCTGCAGAGTTGTACAACTTTACCCACAAATAATGATTTTCCCTTTGTGCATTGCAAATTAACACACTTCCTTAGGTGTGCCGCGAGGAAAATCATACACAACTGTTACATTATTTAATCCTGACTTTACACCAGCCCAGTGACGTTAAATCCTTACTATGGTAGGAACAAAAATTTGGGAAGATATAAATTCTCATTGCGCGAGATCAAGAACACGTGTTCCTTCCCATAGTGAGGCGTACACCGTTGCATCGGTATGCAATTACCCACAAGTCCATGTGGAAGCCCCTTACAAGCCAACTCGAAAGGGTTTAAGGCTTGTGCTACTTCGGCCTCCCAATGTGCAAAGCCAGTTTTAAATAACTTAGTAGGTTGAGGCTACCCCATAAATAGCAATTGTGGTTGTACGGTAATTCCTGGATTATACAACACTATGTTCGGTCCTTAAATTAACTCAGGTGGAAACTCCCCCTACACTACGTGTAAGTTAACGCTTACACACCCGGCTATTGCCATAATCCACTCGTGTCAAATCATAGTTTTATTTTCATTTTTATCAAACTACCAGTATCATTTACTGTCATATCCAACCTTTTAAATTATTCCAAAACATGTCTATTTTCATTGATTATCATGAACAGTGTAACCATCCATTCATGATCCCATTACTAGAGCATACTAAGCATGTGCAAATAATAATCGAGTATACCCAATTGACATTATCTTTTGTCTAACCATAACCTAGGGTTTCAATGTTCTCATGTCAACAAATAATTGAGGTAATCCCACAATCTAGGTTTAGTTCTACCGCATCCCACAATATAGCAAGTTTAAGGAACATAGCGCATGCATAATAATATTGACAAACAAAGTAAACTATCTTAAAATAGTGGGTTCAATATGGTCAAAGGAGGGTGCTTGCCTTGCTTGTTGAATTCAGTAGTGAAGTCGGAGTCGTCGACGAAGGTATCCGGAGTATCGGTGTCTACACGCCATATCATAAAAAGCGAAGCAACATCCAAATCCAGAAAAGAAAGAACAACAAGTAAACATACAATACATGTGGCAAAAAGAAGTCGAATATATTCACAAATAGAACCATTCATGGAAAACAAGTGCGATAGTGCGCTTGGGCGGAGGTTAGGGTTTGGGTCCAACTAGTGCAGAACATAAAACCGCGTTTAACGAAAGTTACCATTTACGAATTCAAGGGGCCAAAATTACGTATATTGTGAGACCCCGGATCAGCTATCCAGAATCTCCTGTGTATTTCCGTACTAGTCCCAGATCAGTAGCTAGTACACACAGTCACAGTGATACATCATTGCCGAACAAAACGAAACTTGTAATGTAAATATTCAAGTATGGGCCACAAGGCCACTTATTACAATACTCGGTCCAACGACCGGACACTCAAAACAGCGGAAGCAAAAAGAAAGCAACGAGCGAACGCCACAACGCCACAGGCGACGACTAGGAACGCAACTAGTCCTCCTGGCAATCCTCCTCGAAGAACTCCTCTTCTTCCTCAGCATCTTGATAAATCTCTGATGATTACAATGTTGGTGTAGCACGTGAGTACAAAAGTACTCAGCAAGTCGGGAATTATGATCATGAGGGGCTTTCCAAAGGAAGCTTAATAGGGTTTATTTGCATAAAGCCACATTTGATTAAATCATACTTAAGTAATAAATTTCACAAAGCATATTTTACAACTCTTTTTAATAATTGAATTATTTATTATCGTAGTGAGGTTCTGTCCACCATCACTAACATAAAGGCTCTATCCGCCAACAGTTTAAAGGATCAAAGTTAATCATGTGACTCCATCCGTCAAAGGTAAACAGGTTCTATCCACCTGGTTGGCTCTTTCCGCCAAACAACATTCGAGAGTTCTAACCACTCCCGAACCCCAAAACAAAACACTTTTCGGTTTTAAAATCAAAATCAAAGTCTACCAATATGAAAGCATTTCTTGCTTTGCCTTTGACCGTAAACACGGCTTATTCGAATAGTTTATACTCTGCAGAGGTGTACAACTTTACCCACAAGACAAGATAGACCCTTGTTGCCATGCAATTAACACACTTCCTTAGGTGTGCGGCAGGATATCTTGACAAGGCAGTTACAATGTATCTACCTAGCTAGACCCACCCACGCTGAGGTTTCACTGCTGTTAGGGTTCCTCCACCCAAGATCTGAAAGCCCCTCTTGCGCTCGTGTGAGCAAAACAACATCCACAACAATGCCTCCGTCAGGCTCTCACACAACAACCGAGTGGCGAGTCTAAACTAGGCTTCTACAAATTAATGAGCCAGTCGTACCATTATAGACATGTGGTAGTACGGTTATGCTTAAAATGGCAATCATAAGCGTCGGTCCTTATATGACTTGGGGCGGTACTTTGCACAAAAGGATCAAGGCTTGACCCGCTTCCACCCGACATTCCAGCCGCCCAAGTCGAAATCATTTTACTTTTCTTTTATTTTAGAAAACAGGACCAAAATCATATTAATAACCTTCAAATACACATTTAATAACATTCTTTTGAATAATCCCACCCATGGGTTGTTTTTGTCGGAAAAGGTCCTAAGCAATTATACAGTACAACACAGCAAACGATACCAAATAAACAAAACCAAGGAATAAACAATGTTCTAGAGTTACAACGGATATGATTATCAATGTCAAGGAGGAATTATCAAATTCGGATTAACTATCACTTATATTTGACATATTTTATTAAACATAGCCATGCAACTTTATAAGCAGCTTTTAAATCATTTCGCAAACATAGGAGCAAAGTGCATCAAGGAGACTTGCCTTGATTCTTGGCATGTGTCGAACTTCGGAAAGGCTCGGCCAATGAAATCGGTGGCAAGTGATCGTCGACTACACGCAAAACGAGGCAACAAATAAATAACATAAAATAAATAAAATCCAAAAATTATAAAATTAGTACTGGCAGAAAGGTATTTATTTTAGATGAATTTAGAAATTTTAATGAGGTCAAACGGAGTTCGGATGAGGAAGTTATGAGCTTAGAAGTTTGAATTTCGAATAAATCAAAACCGAATATTCCGAATATTCCTTCGGGTTTGACCGGGTCAAAGGTTGACCGAAGACTTGACTTTGACTGGACTTTGAGCCTATGATGTGGGGTCCCACATGTCATTGGGATGGAGGAGGCTTCTCCATGAAGCTTGCTTGGTCATGCCAATGGAGGAGAGAGAGTGAGAAAGAGAGAGAGAGAGGGAAGGAGGGGGCTCACGGGAGGGGGGGCGGCGGGCGGCGAGGAGGTCGCCGGTGGCGAGCCGACGGCCGGGCGGCGGGCGGGCGGCGGCACGGGCGCTGGGTTTCGGGCAAGACAAGGACGGCTGGCGTGGCGGCGAAGCATGGCGGCGGCGGCAAGGGCGGATGGCACAGCATGGGCGGCGGCGGGCGGCAGGCGGGCGGCGAAGCGGCGGCGCGGCGATCGCCGTCGGCGGCGCTGGCTCACGCACAGGAGCTTCACTCCAAGAACAGAGAAGGCCAAAAAAAAGGAAAAAGAACACAAGTTTTTCCAAAACTTGATTTTTCTCCCAATTTTGCATGGATTTGGATCAAACAAAAACTAGGATCATCTAGATAACATCCTTAGGAACCTATAACCGGAAAGAATCGAACCAAAACTCACCGAGCAAGATGAATTTGATGAAAAACCCGAGGTCGGCCGAAGTGAACAAAACGCGAAATTTGTCGCCCACGATCGATGAAACCTAAAATCAAAGGATGAGTTAGAATCTAGACTCCCTTACGAACTCAATGAAACAAGCGGTGAGAAGAATGGACCACCGAGGAGGGAGATATGAGCAAGAACACGAAGAACGCGAAGAACACGAGAGTTCGTCGGTTTTCTTGATCTTGCGACGATTGGGTTTGAGAGGCTAACGAAGGGTTTCACCAATGGAAAGAGGACTCTTATCACGGAGAGATGAGAGGTGGA
This sequence comes from Rhipidocladum racemiflorum, assembly GCA_036346355.1. Taxonomy (NCBI): domain Eukaryota; kingdom Viridiplantae; phylum Streptophyta; class Magnoliopsida; order Poales; family Poaceae; genus Rhipidocladum; species Rhipidocladum racemiflorum. Next base: position 1,652,560 of record CM070576.1, on the reverse strand, counting down.
ATCACGCTGAACGGATTAGAAAGCGGCCGCGCAATCTCCAAAAGAGTGGATTTCGGGTTTCTTGCAAACTGCTCAAAAATTAGCGAGATTTGGGGCATTATCCCAAGGATAGGAAGAGGAGTCAGTTGTGATCCCAACGATCCTGGCCAAGTGATTGATTTGGAGTTGCGTGGAGGGAGTTATGAGTGATTAAAGAGAGCATCTGCATTTTAGTTGACTTGGAGCTCCAAAGTTCATGCCATGGCTAGAGGTTGAGGATGATGAACAGTGCATGACACGTGGCACCTCCTCATTGGTCCTCCTTTACGCAAATGATTCGCCCTAGAGAAAAATAAGGAAAAATGGCCTAAAAATTCCGGAAAAATTCCTAGAGCCATTTTGGATTATTTGGGACTCAAAGGAAGTGTTTTGGTTGAATTTGGATGATTTTTGTGGAATTGAATAATCGGGCGCGGATCGCAGGCATTAAACAAAAGCCGCGCGAGATAAAATAGGAACGGAGGTCCAAAAATCCGGGGAATGATTCCTAAAATCATTTCGGAATATTTGGAACATTTTAGAAGTGGTTTGGAGATTTTTGGAGCACTTTTGGACTCGGGTGAATTTTCGGGTACCAGTGCAGATCGGAAAATCCGATTTTTCGCGAGGAGGGAATTAATTCCCGAATTCGAAGGGGAATGGATGCCAGGTTAATATAAACACCAAAGAAACTCCAAATTTTGAATTTACTTTATTTAAATTAGGTTTTTCTCCAGAAAGCCAAAACGAGGATGTTACATATATGATTATTTTCATTTTCAAATCTAAGAAGCTAAGATTGTTTGGATCAATACAATTAAGATTAAAAGTGTTCATGTGAACAATACTTAGTCTTAAGTATAATTTGCACAAAAGTTGATTTATATAAGTTGGGCTTAGAGGATAGGGCTGGAGGTTATATTTACATGATTATATGATGATTCTAGTGACATAAACATTTTACCTTAGGGTTTAATAAGTCCAACTATTCAAATAGCAAGTTACTAACTTTCATAACAATTAGGCATGTTGTGCTAATAGGATTCAGATGCAAAGCAAGTCATTAATTAAATGTTTTTCCATATTATGGTAGTACAAACATTATAGAATGGTTTTGAGCCATTCCATCTAATCTTTGTATTTAGACGAGGTATTCTACGGGTGGCCGAAAAGGCTTAAATGTCACAATTTTACACGCATGGACGGTGTCGTTTTTGTTTTACGAATGTGACTGCACCTTAATAAATTATTTAACCATTCTTCAGGAACTATCAGGGGATACCTCTAAGAGTGTTTTAAAGTTGGTTCCGCGATATTTCACTTTCAACTACGATGTTTTTAATATAAAAGAGTATTAGGGCCTTATATGGTTTTAGTTCAATAATACAAAAACATCTATTATTTTTGCATAACTAGGAATGGTATCACTTTTAAAAAGTCTTAGGATTTGGTTTTACCAAATTTTAAGTTTGTTTGAGAGGGTTATGACTATTCGAACTATTCAAGTAATGGAACTTCGATTAATAAGCATTTAATGCACACTAGGGTAAAACCTAAATATTTTTATACATTTGAAACCTATGTGACATTAGGGGTATAACTAAATTAATTTCACAAAGATTGAGTTCATTCTAACCATTTGGTTTTGCACGCAATAGTTACGGTTATTTATGTTTTAAAGTTTTGCTAAGATTCATTCTTATATTCTTAATGGTAAAAGAGCACAATTAAGATTCAACCACAGTAATATGAGGTTCTAAGATTTTAGAAGGTTAGAAAGATTAATTTCATAATATTGAAATTTGGTTGTAGAGTTATTAATACTTAAGTACTTAATGAACTACTTGATTCTTTAAGAAAGTAACTAAAGTACATGAAGTGAAACATCTAAGCCACTGTTATAGATCCTATAATTATGATGCTTCAAATTTTTAGGCATTGGGTTACAAGTTAAACACAATGCGCTAACACTATTTATACCGGAAAAACCTAATCCTTAGATTTTACATGAAATGATACTAATGAACTTATGATTAAACAAGTCCAAGCCTTATTATTTTTACATAATCAGGTAGAATACCATTTCATGAGAACATAGAAACTTGTTTCACCAAATTTGAAGTTTATTTGCACAAATTATTAGTATTTTAAATTCATACACGTTGAAAAGGACCTAATCACATAATTTGTACAAACTAAGTTCAAATCTAAATATTTTTACATATTTGGAACCCTAATGACATAAGAAATGCAATAAAATTTGGTTTCATCAAATTTGGAGATCATTTGTGAAAATTGTATATAGAACACATATTAGACCTATGGTTCAAATTTGAATTTTAAATACTGTGCATTGAACAAGATTAAAATGTTTTTCTATATTTAGAAACTTCATGATTTAACAAAATTTTAGGAACTAGTTTGAGTTCATTTGGAGCTATAGTGCGAAAGTTATAAACAAATCAATTGGCTCGGGTATGAAAAATCCAACAAAAAGCAAAATACGCCTTCCAATAGGCAAGGCGCATTTTTTCCTGTTGCTGAAGTTGGCTGGGGCTCGCATTACACTAACAGCGTGGGGGCCGGCTGCCAGTGGCTGGTTCGGCTGAGGGCAAGAGGGAGAGCGAGGGACTGATGGTTGGGGCCCAAGTTTCAGTGAGCCGGAGCAGAGCACGGAAGAGGCGTCCTTGCCAGCGGCGAGCAGAGGCCGAAGGCGGCCGGAGTCAGACTCGGGGAGCAAGAGGGCTACGCGTGCAACCTAGGGCAGTGGTTGATTTGGACTCAAATCAGCCGGAGCCATGCCGCGGCGGAGCGGGGCGGCGGCGGGATTGGCGGCGAGCCGTGGAGGTGGTGGAGCAGCGTCGAGGCGCTAGTAAGGGGTCAGTGAGCATCTCCGTGCTATGGGAAGTCCAATCCGGTACCTATATTTGGCAGTGGATGGTCGGAGGAGCTCGGCACCGTGCGCCGGAAGTGAGGGAGAAGGCCACCTGTGGCGGCGGCGCTCCGGTGGCGTCGAAGCCCGGGAGAACGGTCGGAGAGCATCAGTGGGTGGCAGGGGCGGACCCACCAGTGGGGCAGCTTAGGCTGCTGCCCCACCTACAAGTTACAAGCCCATGTATGTTGTATATACTGCATATGTATAGGCCTAACAAATTTGAAAGCTAAAACGTTGCACCAGCCACCAAGCAAGAAACAATTGGCACCAAGCAAGAAACGATCGGCGGCTCAGGTATATTGTATATCAAGACTGAACTACGCAATAAGATTGCCAACTATTTGATGAATGACTTAATGGTTTGCTACACGGAGAGAGATCTTCAAATCACTTAATGATGAAGCCATCATCTGACGATTTCAGCGCCTCAAACTAGGAGAATACAATTGCCTCGTCCCTCACCAATTGTTAACTGAGTGGTATGTTGCCTATTTGCTAATTCTTCTTTGATCGTATTAGTTGAACGTTATATTTATGCTTCTTTAATAGTACTATTGTTGTTACGGTACATTATATTCTTTTTAGCGTTTTAATACTACTTAAGTTTGCCCCACCTATAATTTCTTCCTGGGTCCGCCACTGGTGGGTGGTGGAGGTCCTGATTCAAAAACCCATTTCGAGGGAGAAGCACCGGGGTAGTCTGGCGCCTTGCGCCGGCCGTGTGGAAGATGACCGGTTGGGGCGGCGGTGCATTGAGCTAGGGGATCTGAAATTGAGAGTACTAGAGTCATTAGGGAGCAGCTAACGTGCTTCGAGTTCAAGGATTTGGGCTTCTACTCACCGATTGAGACGAATCGATTTCAACTCCCAAGTTCTTGCTTACTGCGGCAATGGCGACTTGGTGGTGCTATGCGTTGGTTCAAGGTCGAGAAGGTCGGCTTGGAGCTCTCGGGTAACAGTGGGGGTCTTAAATAGGTGCTAGGAAGAGAGAAAGGTCTATACCAGAGAGAGCGAGAGAGAGAGAGAGAGAGAGAGCTTGATTCGGCGCCAAGGGGAAGAAGACACTGGAGCTGAGCGAAATTGGCGTGTACGCCACCTTCGAGCAGAGATAGGGCAGAGGGCAATGGAGGGCAGGAGCTAGGAGAGGTCAGTCAAAGTCGTGGCAGAGGCGTGGTGATGGAGCTCGGCCAAGGAAGAGCAGGAGCGGATTTGGCGCCGTCAATACCGGGATTTGGGTGTTCGGGGATGCCATGGCAGGAATTCAGGCGGTGGAGCTCAACCATGCGCATTGTGCCAGCCAAACAACCCAATGCTCAATTTTGACAGAAGCTTCCTTATTTTGGTTGGTGCAGTGAGCAGTCTACTTCAGGCATTGCATTGGTCCAGTAAAATCTGAAATCTTTTGGTTTCACTGCATTTGCTCTTGCACTTTATTTACTTTGGCCAATGCACTGATCCATCAAACCTTATTAGTGGATTGGACCATTAGATTTCTTCTGAAGATCTTGTGTTGGTAGGGTTTGGATGATGTTTGAATGCATTCTGATCTTACACAAGTTGACATTGTAATGCTTATTACAGAATACTTAGAAACTGGCACTTTATTAGCTCAATGTGGTCCCAGATGCTTTACTATTGTCGATTATTAGCCTGGGAAAGGTTCTGAACTTTCTAGGAGTTATATTGTTGGCAGATTATGGTGCAAAGTTCCATTCGCCACTGCCTCATTGGCTAAACGCTTGAGGATTAGGGATTAGAATTAGTTAGAGTTTACTAGCTCTTGATATTTCATTTTCTCTGGTTGGTATATTGGGTTGTCATGCTCAGGCCTTGCATTGGCTCAATGGGATCTGGAAATCCTTTGATTAGAATGCACTAGACCCTGCTCCAATGGTTCATAAGTCTTCAGTTTACCAAACACTCAAGTGAGATCTGGATGCTTTTGGTTGCAGCAAATCTTGCTCAGGTTAGCGCTTTTGAGTTGTTAGCTCAAGCACTCCATTGGTCCTTCAAGGTATGGAGATCTTTGGCCTTGACTGCATTTGGCCTTGCTCCCATTAGAAATGAAGTGGTTCAGATTAGCATTGCTAGATGGATGAGTCTTTTAATAAGGTTAGGTTGTATTAGGTCTCACTCAAACTAGTAATGGAAATGCTTAATGAGGATATGAGCCTTTTGTAGAAAATGAATTTTCTAAGTATCTAAAATGATATTGAAATGTTTATCATAATTATATCTATTCCAAAATAAAAGTTTAGAGCCAAAATACTTATATTTATTTTATACAATTCTTTTAATTGAAGAAGGCTCAAATTAATCAAAACTGTTTTTGACTTTTCCAAAGCAACAAATCATTTTAAATCCTTTTTGAAAATATATAGAAATGATATAAAGGTAATGTAGGAAATACATTTTATTTTTGATCTTATGCTAAATTTGTTCTTGATGTACGAGGTTAAGATTCCGTTTGCAAATAAAATAGAAGGTTTTTCTTGTGCAACAAATTTCAAAGTAGTTCACAAAATACTAAGAATTCAATTTAAAAATAATAAATTAAAAATTTTAATTTATCTCTACTTTCTTTTATTTTGAGGATGTTACAGGTTCAGTCAATTTGCTTCTTCTTCATGAGCATCTACTCGTTGGCACAAATGTTATATGTGGTTCAGTCAATGGTCCATCGATCATATCGATCTAGGGCACCTCCGTGATTAATTGTGGTAATTTCTTGATTTCAAGAAAGGTTACATTAGGTTGGTCATTTTGCACGAACGAAAACACACAGGTTAGAAACAGCTAGCTTTCTACGCGAAGATCAGAACCGTCTTAGATGAGGTGTCAGTGATACCTTGTTGCGTGGTAGTGACCCTCGCTCGCCGAGTATACCTCTCAATCTTTTGTTTTAGAGGAAACCATGTATACCTCTGAATCGGTTAGCATAATCCTAATTAGTTAGGAGATTGTCGAGCGAGTAGTGCTTCTATGCATTTCCTTCTAGTACAAATTGTACAAATCTTGAAGCAAGCGAAGGGGTAAGTAATCACCATATACCCTTCATTCATGCTTTAATAGTTGTACAACTTTTAAAAGGAAGAGCATAGAAGCACCTCTCTTGTCGAGCTCGTGCAGCACGGCAAGTGGCAATGTCGGATACCCTCCATCACTGGGCATTCGTTGGCCCACCGAATGAGATATGTATATGTTGGAAGTATTTGGGCTAAGCCCATTAATTTACAAAAAATTCCTGAAGATCCCAAATGCTCATTAGTTGGAAGTGAGATGAAAACTTAATAGTACAACATTGCTAGTGGAGGTGGATGGAGACTGTCATGGTTCAAATTCTTCCAAGTGTGTGGATATGGGGGCATTTGAGTATTTTTTTTTCCACCTAGAATTTTTCCTCCACTCCTTTTTCTCTCTCTCTCTCCCCTCCCCATTATTTTTTTCTTTCCCAGCCCGAGCCCACCCCCCCACTCGCCCGATACCCCCCTGCTCCCACCCACCCGACGCCACCCCCTCCCCATTTCCCCACCCGGCTCCCACCCCCCCTGCGCCCCTCCACGCGGCGCTGGTCGCCCCACCCTCGGCTCCCCTCCCGGCGCGCCGTTCTCCCCCCCTGCTCGGCCGGCCCCTGCGCCCCCTCCACCCGGCCACCTCCCTCCCTGCCGCACGCCAGCTCCACCTCCCGCCGGCCGCCGCCTCCCCTCCATGCCGACGACCTCCCCTGTACGGCCCTCTCCTCCCTCCTCTCCCTCTCTCCCTCTCTCTCTCTCCCTCTACCTCTCCAAGGCATGGCTAGGGTTTGGGATTGGGAATCTAGGGTTGGTGGTAGGCAAGGTGTTTGATGAAATGCTAGAATGGGTGTATGCTAGGTGTTTGATGAAATGGCCAAGAGGAAGACATGTCTAGCTTGTTTTGGGGTTGGATGTTGCGAGTTAGTAGTTGTTCCTCGAATTGAGATGTTTATTTATCGGTGGTGTTCGAGTCACTATGTGTGGGATGCTTTCATTTGGGTTGAGGTCAACTTAGGGATGGTTTGGTTTATTAGATAACGAATTGAATCAATAACCATATAAGGATTTGTACGTACACGTGAGCGTGTCAACTGTGTTGACTGATGGTTGCGTTAGTCGTTATAATTCAAGCCAATAAGTTCAATCAATGTGTCATATTAAGATAGCTATATATATCCTTTGTATTTGGAGATATGGCAAATATATTAGTACCTGTGGGAATACTATTGTGCACTTGACTATGCGCGAAAGATTAATGTCAGCGAGATGATTGAATGCCGATTAGGAGGGTAGCATTGGAAATCCTAGAATAGTGGATAATGCGCGTGACTGTTGTTTATATTGTCATATCCTGCTTCCTCTAGTGTTCATGTGTAAAGAGAGTATGGTCTAAGTCTCTATTAATCGGGGTGGAATGCTACCAGTAAACGTTTGAGTTGAGCGTGTTGGCAATGGCATTATCAAGAGTTCAATACATGGTAGACGGTGTTTAGCTAGTGTTGAGCCTTTCCAAAAGTTGTTCGACTGTTATAGTAGAGTCTCGCAATTGTATTTCCTTTTGGCTTGTTGGATCTTGCATTTTACCTTCGATTTTCATTCTATGTCATCTGCATTTCATACATCTCATTTCATATGCATCGTTGTCGTGTAGAGAACGATCACGTGGAGGGTGACGTGGCCGCGATCGAGGGTGATCACGGTGAGCCGGTTGTTACTGAGACTCCAGCAGAAGCATCAGGCAAGCACCTATGCATCTTGAACCCGTATTAATTGTAATTTTGTGAATAACCTGCTTAATTGGTGACATAAGTCTGCATTAGGAATTGAATGGGGTTAGGGTTAGATCCTATTTGCTGCACATTCATCCCTTGGATTTGTGAATATTTCCGTTGGAGCTAATATGGGTAATATGATGAGTCCACGCTTAGCATGCTTAGATGTCGGGTTTGGGCCAAGTGACGGAGGGTTCTGTCACTTGTGGTTGTGTCATTTCACACGTACTACATTATGTTGGACTTGGAATTGGGAAAGGGTTGGAAAGAAAAAGATGAATTGGAGACCGGGCGGGAAGGTTGGGACATTGGGTAAGGAGACCCGATGTGGTAGTTCCCGTCTGAGTCGATTAAGGACCGATTCGATGGTTGCCCTTTGATTGAGCACACCCCGGTTGGTCGCATGCCCGATTATGGTACGGTAAGCCGCTCTTTCTCTCATACGGAATCGATGGACCGTAACTTCCTGTGGTTGGACGTGGTTGAGGGCGAGGCTTAGGCCGACTCTCGAGCGCCAAGCCGGGCTTGGGGCTGCTCGAGGGGGTGCTAGGTTTTCGGGCCACAGGAGGACACTTCAGCGATTGGGTATGATTGGGAGGGGTTGACACTAGGCCCTTGTGGTAAGTGTCGTGCGATCAATGCTTCCTGCAGGGTTAATTAAGCGATTCGAATTGCCGCGCTCGGATATGAGCAAGCTCTTTCATCGCTTGATCACGTAGTAAACAACTTGAACTTGTGGTTCGCCGTTGGGCTTGAGCTTTAAATTGGTCATGTATTGCTCTACTTTAATTGTTGTTACTTTCAACTTCACACTAGAAGTAAGTGCGGTCTATAACTGCTTTAAACTTGTATTTGTTTCGGTTGTCGCACTTATATTACAAATGTTAATGCTTTTCCGCACTTTTACCTTAAGCTTACTCCTTGCTACAACTAAATGCATAATCCTTTGGAGTCGGTCATATATGGACCCACGGATAAGTCTTGCGAGTACCTTTCGTACTCATGCTTCTGCTTTGTGGTTTTCAGGTGAGGATCCGGTTGGCGAGTGCGAGTTCTGCCCGTACTGTCTCGGTGACTGGGCGGGGCACCGAGTAGCGGCTTGGCGATGCCGCCTACGCCCGGGAGTGTTCAGGGGCAGAACACTTCCGGGGATTTGCTTTACTTTTGTTAAATGCGTTGGTTGGTTCTTTTGTTGTATAGATAGGCGTTTCGATGGGCTTTTGGATTTGGTAATGGACGCTTACGCGTATGTCGGGTTCCGTTGTGTCTTCTTGAGCCGTTGATACTTCTTTGTGGTCTGTGGATGTCGTTTTTACTTTCCATATGTATATATCAACTGTGTTTTCTTGTCTGCTGAGTGGATGTCCGTAGAATCTAGAAAGGTCATGCCGAAATTTTTCAGTTTTCGGAGTCTTGGTCTTTTCTCTCCGTTTTTGCCTAGTTTGGAGTCTCGGCGTGGTTTTTAGTCTTGGTTGGTGGTTGTCGGGTTCGTCTTTGTGCTGTTGTTATCCGCTTGCGTGTTGGTTCGAAAGTTTCGGGTTCGTTGCCCCCTTTATGCAAATTGAATTGATATCGTATTGTTTTCGGTATCACGGTGATCCTGGGCGTGTTTCGGGTCGCATACCGGGGGAATACCGGGGTTGTTGTCGAGTCGTTTGGACGTTCGTAAGGTTGTCTCCATTGGGCTTGGGTATTAGCATCAGGATCACCTCCGGTGATTGGTTGCTAGGATCCAAATCCGATGGGAGCAACTGTTCATCCAACAACTTCGAGGGCGATGCAGGCGGCTCCTCACAAGTTGAGTATCACAGCAAGGTGCATAAAGGCGAACTTAAACTTAACGACCACTTAGGTGATTGATTAGGACTTGCATGATGCATTAGGTAGAGCTTAGTCGCGATTACCCGCCCTAGGTATATATTTAGGAGAGTTACGTAAAATGGTGGCGTGGGAGAAACGATTACGTTGGAATCGTGCATCCATATTATGCATATGAGGTTCATGTCATGTCATGCATGCATATGTTTACCATGTCATTTTGCATCATACTTTGTGCTTTTGTGTAGGATGGGCTTGTAGGGCTCGGTAGCGGAGTCTGCAGTCACGACTAGATCGAGTTAGGATTCGATAATCTTGAAGTATGTTTTCGCTTGTGGAGTTTAACTTTGTGTCGTCTGTCTTGTTGGTGATGAGAATGAGGACCCGTGGGGCTTCCACCTCTGGGGGTGATGGAGGTGACGGCGGCAGCAGCAGGGTCTTTGTTCCGCCACCTCCTCCCAACGTGTTGGACATTCTGCAGCGAACCGAGCAAAGCACCAGGAAGCGACAAACCGGATCCTGGAGATGCTAGTCCAGGATCGGGTCCACATGGTGGCGCGGTGATGGGCGCAGGTCGGCCCACGGCTATCTCGACTTTCGCACACGCAGCCACCTGGTCTTCTCACGGGCCGCGGCCGTTGGAGGCGGCGATTAGCTAGCGCCGCGATAGAGCGTAAATTTGCTCTTATGTCATTGTGGGGAGCTCCAGAAGGCTCACTTCGCGGCGCAGCAGCTCCAGGGCCCTGCTGGTGCTTGGTGGGCCAATTTGCGGGTGATGCAGCCTGCCGGGCACCAGTTTACTTGGGCTGAGTTCCGTGAGGCGTTTCGGGCGTACCACATCCCGAAGGGCCTCATGGACATGAAGAAGCAGCAGTTTCTCACCCTCCGACAGCTCGGCAAGTCGGTGGTTGACTACTCGCAAGAGTTCAACTACCTCGCGCAGTACGCCCCAGAGGAGGTTGACACTGACCAGAAGAAGCAAGGTCGGTTTGTGAGTGGGGCAGGCCAGCGAAGATCTGAGGATAAGGTGTCCGTCTGCGACCGCCCGACTACAATGACCTGGTGAGCGCGCGATCAGCTGTTGAGCTCAAGATGCGGGCTCATCGGAGGAGAAGAAGAGGAAGCGGGCGACACCGTACTTAGCGGGCGGCGGCTTCGCGGCTGCTCGAAGCGGTCGTATCGGCCGCCGAGGCCGTCTGCTTCCAGCTGCCGTCTCGCCGGGTCACGACGGCCCAGCCGTCGATTGCCGCTACCCGCCACAACCACCACTACCGCCACCGCCGTGAGCAGCGGCAATGGGTCGGTCCGTGCTACAATTGCGGACGTCACGGGCCACTTCATCCGGATCGCCCATTCCCACGTCGAGCAACGCGATGCTGGCGCTCCACGGCTTCAGGGCGCGACAGCACCACCGCCGTTGCCTACGTCGAGCCGAGGCAGCGTCACCTTCGTCGACGCCGAGGCGGTTCCTGAGGGCTCCGCCGTGCTAGCTGGTACGTTTCTTGTTGAGGGGCATGAGGCTAGAGTGTTGTTTGATTCAGGGGCCTCCCATTCTTTTATCCGCACGGGGTTTGCGGAGCAGCATCAGATGAGGGTCAGTAGCAGTGTCACCTCTTTTCTGATTGAGGCACCAGGGTCGAAGATCACGGTCAGGCAGATGGTTCAGAAGGCAGTAGTTCAGATTCAGGGGATTCCGTTCACTGTCAGCTTGCTGCTTCTAGACCTTCGGGGGATAGATGTCATCCTGGGGATGAGTTGGCTGACACGACAGCAGGCTGTTTTGGATTGCTGTGGTCGTACCCTGTCACTCCGGAATCCGAAGGGCGGCCGACTCACTCTACTTCTTAATGAGAATAAGGCCACCTTGTGTTCCCTAAATGGGACAGAAGTTGAAGAGCTGGACTCGATTCCCGTGGTGTCTGATTTTCCCGATGTGTTCCCGGCGGAATTACCGGGAATGCCGCCTGATCGGGACATTGAGTTCGTCGTTGAGCTCGGCCAGGTGGGCTCCGGTGTCCAAGCGACTGCATCTGGGATGCCGCCAAATGAGTTGGTGAGTGAAGACCCAGTGAAAGGATTGATGGACAAGGGGTTCATCCGATCGAGCTCCTCGCCTTGGGGCTGTTCGGCTCTGTTTGTGACCAAGAAGGATGGTTCTCTGCGCCTCTGCGTTGATTACCGTCCCCTGAATGCGATCACCGTCAAGAACAAGTACCCATTGCCGGATCGATCTCTGTTTGATCACCGACCGGTGCACGAGTATTTTCCAAGATTGATGCGAGGCTCGGCTACCATCGGATCAAGATCGAGCCGAGACATCCCGAAGACTGCTTTCTCCACGGTCTGAGGCTCTACGAGTATACCGTGATGTCGTTCGGCCTCACAACGCAGCGCGGCGTACTTTATGTACTGATGAACTCCATATTCATGGAAGAGCTGGATTCCTTTGTCGTCATCTTCATCGGCGACATTTTGATATATTCACCCGGTGAAGAAGAGCACGCCGGACACCTTCGCATTGTTCTCGGGCGACTTCAGGAGCATCGCTGTATGCGAAGTTCAGCAAGTGTGAGTTACGGCCGAGGAAAGTGTCATTCTTGGGACATGTCCTTTCCGGCGAGGCGTGGCGATTGACTCCGAGCAAGGTACAGGATGTACTCAAATGGGAAGCAGCCCAAGATCACGGACATCCGCAGCTTTTCTTGGATCAAGCTGGGTATTATCGCCGCTTTCATCCAGGACTTCTCAAAGATTGGCGGCCCGATGACCGAGAGCTGCTCAAGAAGGGGTTGAATTCAGATGGTCGTAATTTGTGAGGCGCCTTCGGACACTTGAAGCAACGTCGACTACGGCTCTGTCCTCACTCGGTAGGATATCCACGATCCTTTTGAGGTGTATTGCGTGCGTCGGGCATTGGGCTATTGTGTGCTCATGCAAGAAGGCCGAAGTCGTTGCCTCACGCATCTCGGACAGCTTGAAGCATCATGAGGAGCACTACCCCACCCATGATTTGGAGCTTGCGGCCCGATGGTGCATGCCTTGAAGATCTGGCGCCACTATCTTCCGGGGAACAAGTGCAATATCTATACTGATCATAAAAGTCTCAAGTACATCTTCACCCAGCAGATCTGAACATGAGGCAGCGGAGATGGCTTGAGCTGATCAAAGACTACTGATCTGGAGGTACACTACCACCGGGAAGGCGAATGTGGTAGGCGGCGCGTTGAGTCGCAAAGCTCAATGCAGCTGGCACTCTCCATCCTCGAGTGTCTCCCTTTGTGCCGAATTCCAAAGACTCGGCTTGGAGATGGGCGGCGAGGGTTCATAGCTAATCTCGAGTTGAGATCTACATTGCTCGATCAGATTCGAGAGGCAGACAAAAGGGCGAAGAAGTTGCTCAAATCCGGGATAAATTAGATTTGGGGCAAGCGGCTGAGTTTCGCTGGATGAAGCGAGGAACCTTGTGGTTCGGCGATCGCATAGTTGTCACGATGACCAGGAGTTGAAGCGAAGGATTCTCGATGAGGCGCATAACTCTTTGCTTACCATTCACCCGGCGACAACAAGATGTATCGAGACTGAGGCGGCAGTTTTGGTGGACTCGCATGAAGCGCCGAAGTCGCTCGCTATGTATCGAGTGCGACGCCTGCAAGAGGGTGAAGGCCGAACACCTCAAGCCGGCCCGGTACCCTTGACCTCTTCCTATTCGGTTTGGAAGTGGGAGGATGTCACCATGGACTTCATTACGGCTGCCGACCACTTCCTCGTGCCATGACTCGATTTGGGTGATCATCGATCGACTGACGAAGTCTGCGCACTTCTTGGCCGTTTGCACCAAGTATCGCGTCAAGAAGTATGCAGACTTGTATATCTCCCGGATCGTAAGTCTGCATGGAGTGCCCAAGCGGATAGTTTCGCATGAGGCTCTCAGTTCACTTCCCACCTCGAGAAGCTTTGCATGAGGCCTTGGGCACGAAGCTGCTCTACAGTTCAGCATACCACCCTCAGACTGACGGTCAGACCGAGAGGGTCAATCAGATCCTCGAAGACATGTTGAGGGCGTGTATCTTGTCCTACGGGAAAAAGTGGGAAGAGTGTCTCCCATACGCCGAGTTTGAGTACAACAACAGCTACCAAACCAGTATCCAGATGTCCCCGTTTGAGGCACTTTATGGTCGCAGTTGTCGAGCGCCGCTGGCCCTGGTCGAGAAAAGTGAGGCGCTCCTTGATTGGGCCTGAGTTGGTTATGGAGGCGGAAGACAAGGTCCGGACTATCCGAGGAAAATCGAGGATAAGCGCGTCGCGACAGAAGAGTTATCTTGTCGCCGTAGGAGACCCTCTCCTTTGACATCGGCGATTTCGTCTACGAAGGTTTCTCCTCTCCGTGGCACCCGTCGATTCGGAGTTAAAGGAAAGCCGGCACCTCGCTACGTAGGGCCGTTCAAGATCCTTGAAAGCGGCCAAGTAGCATATCAGCTAGAGCTTCCTCCTTCGCTCGGAATGGTCCACGACGTGTTTCACGTCTCCCAGCTGAAGAAGTGTCTCCGTACTCCGTTCGAGTCTCTCGAGGTAGAAGACCTCGGAGTCGCGCCTGAGCCGGATCTGTCTTACGCGGAGCGTCCTATCCGGGTTCTGGAAGAATCGGAGCGCAAGACCCGAAGGAAAACTCTCAAGTTCTATAAGGTTCAGTGGAGCAATCACACTGAAGATGAGGCCACTTGGGAACGGGAAGACCGTTTGCAAAGCGAATACCCCGAGTTCTTTCAAGCCATGTAAGTGCTTCAACCCTTTTCCTTCGCAGAAGTTGCCTGTATTAAAGTTCGTTCTAGCGATGTGCTCGTTTCGAATCTCGGGGCGAGATTCCCCTAAGGGGGGAGGATTTGTCATGGTTCAAATTCTTCCAAGTGTGTGGATATGGGGGCATTTGAGTATTTTTTTTTTCCACCTAGAATTTTTCCTCCACTCCTTTTTCTCTCTCTCTCCCCTCCCCATTATTTTTTTCTTTCCCAGCCCGAGCCCCCCCCACTCGCCCGATACCCCCCTGCTCCCACCCACCCGACGCCACCCCCTCCCCATGTCCCCCCCCGGCTCCCACCCCCCTGCGCCCCTCCACGCCGGCGTGTGGTCGCCCCCTCGGCTCCACTCCCGGCCCGGCGCCGCCGTTCTCCCCACTGCTCGGCCGGCCCCTGCGCCCCTCCACCCGGCCACCTCCCTCCTCGCCGCGCGCCGGCTCCACCTCCTCACGGCCGCCGCCTCCCCTCCACGCCGACGACCTCCCCCGTACGGCCCTCTCCTCCCTCCTCTCCCTCTCTCCCTCTCTCTCTCCCTCTACCTCTCCAAGGCATGGCTAGGGTTTGGGATTGGGAATCTAGGGTTGGTGGTAGGCAAGGTGTTTGATGAAATGCTAGAATGGGTGTATGCTAGGTGTTTGATGAAATGGCCAAGAGGAAGACATGTCTAGCTTGTTTTGGGGTTGGATGTTGCGAGTTAGTAGTTGTTCCTCGAATTGAGATGTTTATTTATCGGTGGTGTTCGAGTCACTATGTGTGGGATGCTTTCATTTGGGTTGAGGTCAACTTAGGGATGGTTTGGTTTATTAGATAACGAATTGAATCAATAACCATATAAGGATTTGTACGTACACGTGAGCGTGTCAACTGTGTTGACTGATGGTTGCGTTAGTCGTTATAATTCAAGCCAATAAGTTCAATCAATGTGTCATATTAAGATAGCTATATATA
Source organism: Rhipidocladum racemiflorum (assembly GCA_036346355.1). Taxonomy (NCBI): domain Eukaryota; kingdom Viridiplantae; phylum Streptophyta; class Magnoliopsida; order Poales; family Poaceae; genus Rhipidocladum; species Rhipidocladum racemiflorum. The sequence goes on along the minus strand of CM070576.1, from coordinate 1,637,262 downwards.
TCCTTTGTATTTGGAGATATGGCAAATATATTAGTACCTGTGGGAATACTATTGTGCACTTGACTATGCGCGAAAGATTAATGTCAGCGAGATGATTGAATGCCGATTAGGAGGGTAGCATTGGAAATCCTAGAATAGTGGATAATGCGCGTGACTGTTGTTTATATTGTCATATCCTGCTTCCTCTAGTGTTCATGTGTAAAGAGAGTATGGTCTAAGTCTCTATTAATCGGGGTGGAATGCTACCAGTAAACGTTTGAGTTGAGCGTGTTGGCAATGGCATTATCAAGAGTTCAATACATGGTAGACGGTGTTTAGCTAGTGTTGAGCCTTTCCAAAAGTTGTTATTGTTATAGTAGAGTCTCAATTGTATTTCCTTTTGGCTTGTTGGATGTTGCATTTTACCTTCGATTTTCATTATATGTCATCTGCATTTCTTACATCTCATTTCTTATGCATCTTTGTCGTGTAGAGAACGATCACGTGGAAGGTGACGTGGCGCGATCGAGGGTGATCACGGTGAGCCGGTTATTCTTGAGACTCCAGCGAAGCATCGAGGCAAGCACCTATGCATCTTGAACCCGTATTAATTGTAATTTTGTGAATAACTCGCTTAATTGGTGACATAAGTCTGCATTAGGAATTGAATGGGGTTAGGGTTAGATCCTATTTGCTGCACATTCATCCCTTGGATTTGTGAATATTTCCGTTGGAGCTAATATGGGTAATATGATGAGTCCACGCTTAGCATGCTTAGATGTCGGGTTTGGGCCAAGTGGCGGAGGGTTGTCACTTGTGGTTGTGTCATTTCACACGCACTACATTATGTTGGACTTGGAATTGGGAAAGGGTTGGAAAGAAAAAGATGAATTGGAGATCGGGCGGGAAGGTTGGGACATTGGGTAAGGAGACCCGATGTGGTAGTTCCGTCTGAGTCGATTAAGGACCGATTCGATGGTTGCCCTTTGATTGAGCACACCCGGTCGGTCGCATGCCCGATTATGGTGCAGTAAGCGCTCTTTTTCTCTCATACGGAATCGATGGACCGTAACTTCCTGTGGTTGGGCGTGGTTGAGGGCGCAGGCTTAGGCCGACTCTCGAGCGCCAAGCCGGGCTTGGGGCTGCTCGAGGGGGTGCTAGGTTTTCGGCCACAGGAGGACGCTCAATGATTGGGTATGATTGGGAGGGTTGACACTAGGCCCTTGTGGTAAGTGTCGTGCGATCAATGCTTCCTGCAGGGGTTAATTAAGCGATTCGAATTGCGCTCGGATATGAGCAAGCTCTTTCATCGCACAGTCACGTAGTAAACAACTTGAACTTGTGGTTCGCCGTTGGGCTTGAGCTTTAAATTGGTTATGTATTGCTCTACTTTAATTGTTGTTACTTTCAACTTCACACTAGAAGTAAGTGCGGTCTATAACTGCTTTAAACTTGTATTTGTTTCGGTTGTCGCACTTATATTACAAATGTTAATGCTTTTCCGCACTTTTACCTTAAGCTTACTCCTTGCTACAACTAAATGCATAATCCTTTGGAGTCGGTCATATATGGACCCACGGATAAGTCTTGCGAGTACCTTTCGTACTCATGCTTCTGCTTTGTGGTTTTCAGGTGAGGATCCGGTTGGCGAGTGCGAGTTCTGCCCGTACTGTCTCTCGGTGACTGGGCGGGGCACCGAGTAGCGGCTTGGCGATGCCGCCTACGCCCGGGAGTGTTCAGGGGCAGAACACTTCCGGGGATTTGCTTTACTTTTGTTAAATGCGTTGGTTGGTTCTTTTGTTGTATAGATAGGCGTTTCGATGGGCTTTTGGATTTGGTAATGGACGCTTACGCGTATGTCGGGTTCCGTTGTGTCTTCTTGAGCCGTTGATACTGCTGTGGTGCTGTGGATGTCGTTTTTACTTTCCATATGTATATATCAACTGTGTTTTCTTGTCTGCTGAGTGGATGTCCGTAGAATCTAGAAAGGTCATGCCGAAATTTTTCAGTTTTCGGAGTCTTGGTCTTTTTCTCCGTTTTTGCCTAGTTTGGAGTCTCGGCGTGGTTTTTAGTCTTGGTTGGTGGTTGTCGGGTTCGTCTTTGTGCTGTTGTTATCCGCTTGCGTGTTGGTTCGAAAGTTTCGGGTTCGTTGCCCCCTTTATGCAAATTGAATTGATATCGTATTGTTTTCCGGTATGCGGTGATCCTGGGCGTGTTTCGGGTCGCATACCGGGGGAATACCGGGGTTGTTGTCGAGTCGTTTGGACGTTCGTAAGGTTGTCTCCATTGGGCTTGGGTATTAGCATCAGGATCACCTCCGGTGATTGGTTGCTAGGATCCAAATCCGATGGGAGCAACTGTTCATCCAACAACTCGAGGACGATCTGGGCGGCTCCTCACAAGTTGGTATCACAGCAAGGTGCATAAAGACGAACTTAAACTTAACGACCACTTAGGTGATTGATTAGGACTTGCATGATGCATTAGGTAGAGCTTAGTACTGATTACCCGCCCTAGGTATATATTTAGGAGAGTTACGTAAAATGGTGAGCGTGGGAGAAACGATTACGTTGGAATCGTGCATCCATATTATGCATATGAGGTTCATGTCATGTCATGCATGCATATGTTTACCATGTCATTTTGCATCATACTTTGTGCTTTTGTGTAGGATGGGCTTGTAGGGCTCGGTAGCGAGTCTTTGCCGATCTGACTAGATCGAGTTAGGATTTACGATAATCTTGAAGTATGTTTTCGCTTGTGGAGTTTAACTTTGTGTAAATGTCTTGTTGGTGACAGAATGAGGACCCGTGGGGCTTCCACCTCTGGGGGTGATGGAGGTGACGAGCGGCAGCAGCCAGAGGGTGCTGTTCCGCCACCTCCTCCCAACGTGTTGGACATTCTGCAGCGAACCGAGCAGCACCAGGAAGCGACAAACCGGATCCTGGAGATGCTAGTCCAGGATCGGGTCCAGCATGGTGGCCGCGGTGATGGGCGAGGTCAGCGCTGGGCGCGGTTGAGGCGCAGCAGCCGACCTGCGGGACCTCGGGACCAAGGGGGCGGGGTCCAGCTCGTCCTTCTCCTCCTCGCGGTCCCCGGGAGCCGGGCTCGAGCTCACCCGCGCGAGCTCCGCCTGAAGGGCTGCGATCTGGCCCTCCAGTTCAACCTTTCGCGCCGGACCAGCCGCGGCAGCAGCCTCCTCCTTCGCCCGCGCGGCAAGCTGGCGCAAACGAGCCATCAGCTCGGGGTTGTCCCTGGTGTACTCATCCATCCACAATTTTAGTTCACTCACCTCCTACCGATCTGCATACTCCAAGTGCTGGCGGGGTGAGCGGTCGTCTGGCCGAGGGCGCTGCGTGTCGCTGGCGAGACGGCGTGGCCGACGGAGATCGAGCGCGTCGCTTGCGACCCGCCTGTCCCTTGGTCTTTCGACCCCGTCCCACCAACTGCGATCCCAGCTGGGTCACGGCGACTTCGAGGGCAACCTTCTCCTGTTAAAAAAGAAAACTTCGAATGAGGTCGGAAGGCCCGGAAAAACCTGTCCGACAAAAGCTCCGAAAGAAGTCCGAATCAGAGACTTACCGCCTCGGTCCGGTTAAGGACGTTGTTCGGGATCTGGCGGCCCTCAATGATCTCCTTGCCCTTAGGGGTGCCGAACATCTCGGACACCCTCGCGTCCACCATCCTCTGGCGGAGGCTGCGTATCACCAAGGAAGAGGTCGTGAGAATGGGCATCCTCTCGCTCAAAAAAGAAGATCGGGGTGATGACATACCTGAACGCGACTCACGGGTGATGTCCTGCCACCTCGACCTTGAAGAAGGGATGCACCCTCCTCCTAAGGGGTGATACCTGCCTCGACGTAGTCCCGGTAACGTCCCACGGTCAGCCCCAAGCACGTGAGCTCGTTGATTAGCATGAGGACCTTCTCCTCCTCGGGCTCCACGGGCGGTCGGGGTGTCTCGACGGCGCGACCTCTGGCGCCGGAGTAGGAAAGCGAGCCGCCCTCTGCTTTCCTCAGGTAGAACCAAGAGTCGGCCCACCCCGACACCGAGTCCTTGAGCGTGAAGCTCGGATACTCGTATGGGCGGGTAGGTCGAAGGCGGAAGTAGAGGCAGCCCAGGCTGCGGCGTCAGATGCAGCGAGAGGGTGTAGAAGTGGAAAAAGAGGCTGGGAGTGGTCTCGACGCCCACGAACCCTTCGCATAGATGGGAGAAGATGGCCATGATGAGAATAGAGTTGGGGTGGAGGCGAATGATCTCAAGCACTCGCAGAAGGCGAGCACGGCCTCGACGAACTCGCTTTCGCGCCCGAGCCCGTTCATGGCGTAGAGCTCGGTGGAGACGATCTCCCCTCCTCGTGCGGGCTCTCCTCGGCGCTGGGGCTCTCCATGTGCCGGCATCGAGGTACTTCGGGCTCAAGGATCTCTACCTTGCGCGTCGAGCTTGTCGGGCGCGAACTTTGCCATGAGGATGAGGAAGACGATCAAAGAGGAGGATGAGCGCCGAAGCGGAAGAGTATGAGGCGCAGCAATCGCAAAATGCCAAGTGAGTCTTAAGGATTCTCTTCGAGTGTTTTAAAAACTCCTACAGGGAACGGTAAGTAAAGGGACTTCCCTGTCATGATCGAGGAAACCCTAGAGGCACAGAGGGCGCTTGAGGCATTCGCCATCCGGGAAATGACACGTGGGCACGCAAATCGAAACCGGCCCTGCCAGAGAAGACGGTTCGAACTTCCGAATGAGGCTTCGGGAGAAGGAACCGTTGAGAGGGGCCCACTGCTCGTCAAACGCGACGAGTGGAGCAACAAGCTCGTTCCCGGAGAAGGTTAATAGCTCGTTGGTCGCGGCAGTTGTTCGTCGCGGCAGAACCGATATGCTCGTAGAACGGTAGGCCCAAGGGGAAGGTCTTCCTTAGACCTTTTTCCCACTTGAACCTCGGGGGCTAGCTGTCGGGGGGTCGGGTAATTCCCATAAATTACCTCGGGTGCCACCAACGACCAAGCTCGCTCCCGCCCGAGCCACCAGGAGGTCGTTACCCTGGACGGGTTAGTTAGAACCTGGAAGGCTACGTATTTCGGCCTGTTCCGAGCTCGGGCTAGGGAGGGACCTGGGATGCCACGTATTCCAGTCGATTCCGGGCTCGAGTTCGGGTAAGATGTACGAGCTCGGTGCCGGCTATCGGCCGACCTAACGTGATCTCGAGGTCGGCGGGAGTGGGAGTAACCGCCCGAGCGTAACTTCCGCTAGCCCGTTACGTTCCCCGCGGGAGCGTGGCGAAGTTGTAGGATCCACCGGTTGCCACGTTTGGACGAGGTCCAAACGTGGGATAGTGGGGCCGATGGAGTTCGATCCTTTGTAAGCTATAAAAGCGTCCCCATCATGAGGGGGATAGGACCTGCATCGTAAGACAAGAGACATACACTCAGATACGTTGCAAGAGTATACAAGAGCTGGAGTAGGGCTATTATCTCTTTCCTGAGAGGCCCGAACCAGGGTAAACTGCTGTGTCCACGCTCGTTGAAATCTGGTGAGTCGTTCCTTGAGTAATCCCTCACGCAAGAAGGGGTCACAGTTGGTCCCTCCACCAACAAGTAAGCTCGGCGGGGGCCTGTTCCCCAATCGTCGACACATATATATAATCATGTAAATGAAAACTAAAAGCATAAAACAATGGTAATACCTCTGTAAAGAAGCATATGTTGCTATTTGCGTTGCAAAAGTTCGGTGTACACCAAAATACCAATCTATAAGAAAAATAAATGATTAGTGCAACAATAATATGACATGGTTATTATTGACATTAAAAATGATTCAAACATACCATTGAGGTGGTAATGTACAATTACGAGGCAAAATTCATTCTCCGAGTTTTGAAGCTTTGAAACTGTCGAGTAATGATGTTATCATCTAATGTTTGAAATATGCCCCGTTCGGTATAACATACCATCAAGTCATTCAATCAATCATCAGTAATCTTATTGCACAACTCACTCTTTATAAAAGTGCACACATGGATCCGGTTGTGTGCATGCATACATGATACATGCATGCCTTCTTTTTTCTTGCTAGTTTCCTACTCAACTTCGGCACCTATTTTCATTGCATATCACCAATCTAAGCCATATACAAAATCACTAAAGGAAACTCGAACCAAGATTTTGTCTTTTTCTCTAATTAATGTGGAAATTTCTAGCCTTTTCTTTTCTTTTCTCCGAGTAATGTGGTAATTTCTTGATTTTTACTTTCTAGGACTAACGTGGGACTCCTGAAGGAGCCTCCTATTAGTAAAGATAAAGACACGATGCTCTGTAAGCAAAATTTAGTTTCAAAACTAAATGTTACTTTAGATTCATTCTATTTTTCTAAAAAATTCAAAATATGATAACAACGAAAGGATAACATTTTTTAGGGCGACAAAAGCAGAACTTCTTACGCAAGACTTCCAGAATATAGCACAAAATATCACTGAGAGATTGTACTTACCTATTCCAACATAAGGGCTATTTGGCGGGCCCAAGCCCGGGCAACTGCCTCCGCCCCTGACGTGAACCAACACAACAAAGTGATGAAATGTGAGAGAGAAAATATAACGAAGATGAATGATTTTAAATATAACTATTAGAGATATTGTCTTCAGTATTGTCTTTAGATGAGTTAAAATCCTTAAAGACAATTTTAAGAGACTGATTACTCAGGCACACAGAACAATCGCAATCTCTCCATCGCATGCATAACCATACAACTTGTTGGTGAACTTGATATCGATCATCAGGCCATCGTCAATTGAGGTCCAAGAATGCATGACAATACAGCTTCTTGGTGAACGATCGTCAGCCCATCGTCAATTGAGGTCCAAGAATGCATGGCACGAGCCCATCTGCACAGCAGCACGACACAACTACCGCATATTCTTTCGACTCTATATTGTTTTCTCTTTTCCAACAAAAAAAGAACCTCCACGTTCTTTTGAGCCTGTTTTGCTTTTTTTTTCAAAAAAAAATAACGTGAGTAGTTTTTTTAAAAAAAACAACGAAAGTAATCTAGGCCCCTAAATTTGATTAAGGTTTTGATAATTAATGATAATAATGTTTATTGGACTAACAATTTTCAACAAAGTATGAGAACAGGTTAGTTCGTGTGGATGAATGTAAGAAGATGAAAAATGTGATGATTGAAATCGAAAAGTATTAAGTGTTCAAGCTCAAGACCAATGTATAATTGTTTTAAAGATATTTTATAGCTTTTGCCGATCTCGGTATTTGGAAAAAAGATCGTGTTGCTAGATTAGGTGCTGTACTATTAAGAGAGAAATTTCCTAGCTAGTAGCTTGATTTTGAGTACCTATAATGGCTCAAATCATGCTCACATTTGATCTCTTGCATTTCCTGAAATATCTAGAGAAAAAGACTGCATGATCGGTCCTACCGCCCATATAGGAGCGGTGCTACCAGGCTTCGGTAGCACCGGCCCATGGGACGGTAGGCTTGTTCTAGAAGGTTTGTTTTTCTCTACAGTCTGGGAGAGTGGTACTACAGCTCATGTGAGAACGGTGCTACCGGAAGTCCAGTGGCACTGGCCACCATGAACGGTAGCTTTTTTTCCAAAGAGGCACCTCCTGCGATGAGTATGGGCGGCCGGAGCTCCCGCCCATGTAGGAGCGGTACTACCGGGGTTATGGTAGTAGCGGCCCCCTGGTGTGGTAGCTATTTCCTAGAAAAGTTCATTTATGCACGATTCATATCGGTCGAAGCTACGGCTCATGTAGGAGCATGCAATACTAACGTAGGGCCGGTAGTACCGGCCCTTAGGGCGGTACAATTATTCCAGAAAGAGTGCAAAATTCATCGTGAGTTCTTTCAAAGACCGGTGCTACCGGTCCTAAATAGGCGGTAGCACCAGGTCTCTGTGTAATAGACCTCACCTATCACATTAAATGCTATTCCCACCGTTAGGCTAAGAGCCCAGTGCTATCGGTCCTACATGGGCGATAGCACCGGACTTGCTATTTTTTTATATAATTTGCCTCCAACGGTTGGATTTGTGGGTGAGAGCTATAAATACACCCCACTAGCAGCAATGGTTCTTTTTGGATATTAATTGCATACTTGTAAGATTTGATCGAGGCAGTACCGGTGATGGCGCTACGTGCAGGGATGTGTGTAGGCCCCCGGATCGGCTATCCGGAGTCCCCTGTGTATTTCTGTACTAGTCCCAGATCAGTAGCTAGTACACACAATCAAACAGTGATGAATCAACAACCATATCACGAGTGCAAACAACTAAATAAGAATAACACCAAATAAAAGCAAAGACCTTATGGTCAAAGTTTACCATTACAGCCTGAACAGGCAGAACAACTTGAACAACTGCAGCGGAAGACGAAAACACCAAAGCGACCCATCCAAATGCCCACAGGCAATCGAGTGGGGAGCGCGCCCTAGTCGTTGGAAATCTTGAACAACTTCTTTCACTTCTGAGATATGATTAGAATGTAGCACGTGAGTACATAAAGTACTCAGCAAGTCTGGGAAATTATGCACAATGTAGGCTATCCAAAAATGGCTTAATATGGTTCTTTTGCATAAAGCCAAGTTTCATCAAATCATACTTGTTAATAATTTTCACAAAGCATATTTGAGCAATTCTTTTTAATAATTGAATTATGTAATATTGTAGTGAAGGTTCTAACCACCACTCACTAATATACAGGCTCTATCCGCCACAATCCAAAAAGATCAGGGTTTAATCCATTCACATGGCTCTAACTGCCACAGTTCACAAAATCAGGTTCCTTCCACCTACCTGGCTTTAGCCGCCAGAAGCACACCCGAGAGTTCTAACCGCTCTCGGATCCCAAAACAAAACATTGTTTAGTTTGAAATCAAAAACCAAAGTCTACTAATATGAAAGCATTCAGCAAGCTTTGCCTTTGACCGCAGGTACGGCTATTCGAATAGTTTTAACTCTGCAGAGGTGTACAACTTTACCCACAAGACATGATATTCCCTTGATGCCATGCAATTAGCACACTTCCTTGGGTGTGCCGGCAGGGATATCATGACAAGGCCTTTACAATGTATCTACCTAACTTGACCCACCCGCTGAGGTTTCACCGCTGTTAGGGTTCTATCCGCCCAGTACAGAAGCCCCCTCTTGCGCCGTGTGAGAAAAACAACAGCAACAACAATGCCTCTTTTCGGCTCCCACATTCCACCGAGTGGTGAGTCTAAGTCAGGTTTCTACAAATTAGTTAGCCAGGTCGTGCCCACTTTGACATGTAGTTGTACGGTTATGCTTAGAATGGAGACAGTCATAAGCGTCGGTCCTTAATTGACTTGGGGCGGTACTTGCGCAATGAAAGCTAGCACTCCTTCCGCGCCTACCAGACAAACCATTCACTACCCAAAACCATTTTTCATTTTATTTTTATTTTGTAAACCATTGGCAATACTCCTTGCCTATAACTTCCAATACAAATTTTCAAGAGATAATTGAAAGTCCCACCCATAGGTGAATATTGACCGACAGCGAGACTAAGCATTTCTACCATACTATTCTATTCCACCAATAGTTTATTTTTATAAAATACGGTTTGATTACAATCCTTATAATCAACTGCGTATTCTCCAATAATCCCTCTATTGCCATAACTCTACAATCATAAGAATAATCCAATTCGATATAGTATCCACCAAGTAGGAAGTACATCATGGTACTATCATAACTCCAAAATCTTATGGAACCACAATCATGTTCATATACGAAATATTTCCCTTGAACTATACTTTGTACTATTGATTTATCCATCATTCATACGACGATCCATCTTATCACTCAGTAGGAAGACTCCACAAAATCATCTACTAAACCACCGAGGATACTTGTCGGGACCCCGAATTTGCAAATCCGGACCCTCTGTGTATTCAGCACTAGTCCAGGAACGCGCTAGTGCACACAGTCTTAACATCGGTAAATATCACAATCATACCATTCGATGCTAATAAAGTACTTTTATTTAAATAACCAAACTGGTTACTCGACCTTATGGTCAAGTCACAAATGTACGCCTCGCAGGACGATACTTATTAAAAGAGAAATAGTAGCAGCGGAAAATCAAATAAGGTAACATCGTGGCGCCATCCAGTATACCACAGGCAACTGACTGGGCTCGCTCCCTACGTAGATGGATCCTCTTGGAGCTCCTCCTCCAAAGCTGGCGTAGTCTCCTCTTCAACTGGTGTTGTGTTGAGGCAAGGGTGAGTACTTGGTACTCAGCAAGTCATGCACAGAATGCAGGCTAATATACTATATGCATGGCTTGGTACAAAGGAATAACTCAAGGTATATTTGCAGTAAAAAGCATTGGACAAGTAATATAAGTAGATTCGAAAGCAGTAGAAATAAGTGAAACATAAATAACTTTTCAAGAAGTTTGGTAAACATCTCTCCCATCCTAAACCACATTTCCATCAACTTCATTATTAGTCCAGCCCAACCTTTCAAACCAAAGTTATTTTTGAGAAAAATCTAACCCTTGACTGTAATTCCCGAGCGATGTCCAATACCGCGGACACGGCTATTCGAATAGATTCTAAACTCTGCAGAGGTTATGCACTTTACCCACAAGATACAGTCAAACACCACAAAGGCGAGTTCAGTAACAAAGTCTTTAGGAGACTTCTAACAATACAAGTGGTCCTCCCGGTTATTGCGCACTAACCCTTCCCTTCGCTAAGGCGAAGTCTAGGCCAATCAACCGTTAGATGGGTACTGGCCTCGGCCCGAGACGCTCCCGCACAACTTACACAAAGGGTGTAGTTGACCTCTGAGGTCCCACAGTGCGTTATTAGCAACTTAGTCAACTAGGTCCGTCCCATTACGGACATGTGGTTTCACGTTAGACCCAGTTCAAAGGCTTGCAAGGTTAAGTCCTTAGGGTGACCAGGCAAGACTACCGAAGAACCAAATCAACACTCCCAATGCCGCAATCGGCCCACCTGATTACTCTTGCCACATGCCCGGCCGAAATCGTTTATCAAACCCCGCTTGATTACCATGCACCACGTGCCATCAACATCACATGATACCTTTCCAAAACAGGTTCAATATATCATTAAGTCAATATTAACATTTGATTATCCAAAATCATGTTATGAGCACGAAAGTGTGTCTAAGCAGTATACTACAACGGTCTAAACCCATGTTGGCAATTTAATAATGTCCAACTAGTAATCCACAACTAGGGTGACAAGGGTCATGGCACATACTTAAATAATCAAGGTGTCATCTGACAAAGAAATTGGTATTTATCTAACCCCCGTGTTTAAACAAAGTATTTTTCTAATTGAACTAGCATGCAATAGTTTAAATCAAAATAGATTTCGAAATAGGATCAACATGGTCAAAGCACAACTTGCCTTCAAAAAGTACTTGTTCTTGGTCTTGAGTTGGATCCCGAGTCAATACTTCTCCTTCGAATCCTTCCGGCACTTCAGCGTCTACTCGTAAAGCGTGCAAATAGCAAATACACGAATAAACAATAGGCAAAAAGTGTCCAAACATCCAAATAAAATCCATAAACAGAGAGAACATAATTTTATGAGTTTTTAGAAACTGGAATCGTCAAATTTGGAGTTAAGATTTAAAAGTTATGATTATTTAAAGTTCAAATAATCAATTAAATAATTTTACAGAGAAAAACTTTAGTCCAAAAATTAAATAAAATTCATATTTAGGTAGATCTCAATTTTATACAAATTTAGAAATTTGAATCACTCAAATCGGAGTTGAAGCATAAAAGTTATAAGCGTTTGAAGTTTGAATCAAAATCAAATCATTATTTCGAATTAACAAATCATTTTCTTTTAGGAAATTAATTATTGCGTCGGCATGGACACGTGGCAGACCGATTGGCTCGCCGACATCAAATGATCCATGGGCGTGGTCCACGCCGGCTCGGGTCCACCGTGGACTCGGTCCACGAATCTATCGTCGGCCCGACATGTGGGTCCTTCGGATGACGCCATCGGCCGACGTCGGCGGGGCTCGGCCACGGTGGCGGCAGTGGGTCCCATGGGTGACGTCATTGTCGACGTCGGCGCTTGGCTGGGGCGACCAGCATCGACATCGCGGGTTCGCCATGACGCCCGGCGTGACGTCCATGGTGCGGTTTGGTTGTCCGTGACACTGGGCCCAGCGTGTCGAGACACGCGCCACGCTGGCGTGGACTTTGTAACACCCCAAAATTTTGCTTTTCTTAAATTCATGTGTGATTTGGCACTTTGGTGAATTTTTGGAATTTTCTGGAATTTATTTGGATTTATTTGGAATTTATTTGAATTTATCCCATTTTGAAATAATTAAAGAATTTAATTTTGCAAATAAAATTTTGTTGGAAATATTTTATTTGAGTCCAAAATGTTCCAAAATATTTTCGAATTTTTCGAATTTTTCGAGTCATTTGCTATTTTTAATGAATTAAATGAATTATCGGGAATTATTTTAAATATTAAATCGGAAATCCAACTCGGGTCTAATCTTTCATCCGACCGAGCCCGAGTCAGACTTGAGTTCGAGTCCGACCGAGCGATTGACTCGACCAAACCTTCCAACCCTAATCGATCCCAACCGTTGGATCAAGATCCAACGGCCGAGATCCGCCCGTCTGACGGTTCGAGCGCATCGGCCGGATCCGATCGCATCCACGCGATCGTGGCCGTTGATCGTGCCACGTGGACGGCCGTGAGTCATCGCCTCTCGCTCCGACTCGGCCGGAGAGCTCGCCGTGCAAAGCAGGACACGGCTAGGGTTCCGATTACGCACGTCCGAGGCCGTATTTAAAGCGTGAGACGCCCCCGAGGTTGCCCTCATCCTTGCGCACCCGTTCCTCGAGCCATCTCGCTGAGCCGTCGCCGTTTGCCGTCTGAGTTCGCCGGAGTTGGAACTCTGTTGCGCCGCGGTTTGCGTTTTCGCCGTCGTCGTCGTCTTCCGTAGAAGGAGCCAGATCTGGGATCCGCGACGAGACGCACTTTCGAAGGAGGAGGACTCATCTCGCCGGAGAGGCTCGTAGCGCCGTGCCCTTGGTCGTCGTCCCCGTCTCCGGTGCACCAAGCCTCGCGCGACGCCATCGTCACCCGCGAAGGTTCTCGTCCGATCAAGATCCGAAGCGATCCACGGTGAGCCCACGTTCTCCCCAAACCCTAGAAACCCGATTAGATCAACCGCTTGGATCAAGATCCAACGGCCCACGATCGCCACGCGTCTTTGTAGTAGTGTTATTATAGGATTAGATGCGGACCGTCCGATCTAGATCGAACGGCCCACGATCATCGAGTAGATTCAGCGTGTTAACCCTGGATCTAATCGCGCCGAATTTCAAATCAGCGGTCGAGATTGCGCCACGCGTGTCGGGAAGTTGGACCGACGCGTCGGCGCCGATCGCCCACGTGCGTGTGGGACCGACACGGGCCCGCGTGTCGAGGGCCCGCATGTCGGGCCGACCAGCTAAGCGGCGTCGGCGATGACGCGTACCCAGTGGGTCCCGCTGGGCCTCACTCGAAGCCGTGGACCGGGTCCACCGTGGACCAAACGCGCCGTGGTGACGAGCCCATGAGCTGACGTCACCAGCCAATCAGAGCTGACACGTGTCCATGCCGACGCAATAATTAATTTCGAAAAAGAAAATGATTTATTAATTCGAAATAATGATTTGAGTTTTGTTTCAAACTTCAGCGCTTATAACTTTTGCGTTTCAACTCCGATTTGAGTGATTCAAATTTCTAAATTTGTATAAAATTGAGATCTACCTAAATATGAATTTTATTTAATTTTTGGACTAAAGTTTTTCTCTGTAATATTATTTAAATGATTATTTAAACTTTAAATAATCATAACTTTTGCGTCTTAACTCCAAATTTGACGATTCCAGTTTCTAAAAATCCAGAAAATTATGTTCTCTCTGTTTATGGATTTTATTTGGAGTTTTGGGATGTTTTTGCCTATTGTTTATTTGTGTATTGCTATTTGCACGCTTTTACGAGTAGGCGTTGAAGTCCTGGAAGGATTCGAAGGAGAAGTATTGACTCAGGATCCAACTCAAGACCAAGAACAAGTACTCTTTGAAGGCAAGTTGTGCTTTGACCATGTTGATCCTATTTCGAAATCTATTTTGATTTAAACTATTGCATGCTAGTTCAATTAGAGAAATACTTTGTTTAAACCTGGGGGTTAGATAAATACCAATTTCTTTGTATGACACCTTGATTACTTAAGTATGTGCCATGACCCTTTGTCACCCTAGTTGTGGATTACTAGTTGGACATTATTAAATTGCCAACATGGGTTATAGACCGTTGTAGTATACTGCTTAGACCTGCTACGTGCTCATGACATGATTTTGGATAATCAAATGCTAATATTGACTTAATGATATATTGAACCTGTTTTGGAAAAGTATCATGTGATGTTGATGGCACGTGGTGCATGGTAATCAGCGGGGTTTGATAAACCGTTCGGCCAGGGCATGTGGCACGAGTAATCAGGTGGGCCGTTGTGTCATTTGGGATTTTGATTTGGTTTTTCGGGTAGTCTTGCCCTGGTCACTCTAAGGACTTAACCTTGCAAGCCTTTGAACTGGGTCATACTTGCAACCACATGGCTGGAATGGGACGGCCCTAGTTGACTAAGTCGCTAAGGACTCACTTGTGGAGCCTCAGGGTGTCAATTACACCGTTTGTGTGATTGTACGGGGAGCGTGTCGTGGTCGTGGCCGAGATACCCATCTAACGGTGTGTTGGTCCCATACTTCGCCTTGGCTAAGGGAAGGGATGGTGTAGAGCCTGAACCGGAGAGGACCACTGTGTTGTTTGAGGCTTAGAAGGCTTTGTTACGGGAACTCGCCTTTGTGGTGTTTGACTGTATCTTGTGGGTAAAGTGCATAACCTCTGCAGAGTGTAGAATCTATTTAAATAGCCGAGTCCACGGTACTGGACAATGCTCGGGAATTACAGTCAAGGGTTAGATTTTCTCAAAAATAACTTGGATTTAGAAGGTTGGTTTGGTTTAATAATGAAGATGATGGAAATGTGGTTTAGGATGGGGAAAAATGTTTATTAAACTTCTTGAAAAGTTATTTACGCTTTACTTATTTCTACTGCTTTCGAATCTACTTATATTACTTGTCAAATGCTGTTTACTGCAAATATACCTTGAGCTATTCCTTTGTACCAAGCCATGCATATAGTATATTAGCTTGCATTCTGTGCATGACTTGCTGAGTACCAAGTACTCACCCTTGCCTCAACACAACACCAGTTGAAGAGGAGACTACACCCGGCTTGGAGGAGGAATTCCAAGAGGATCCGTCTACTTAGGGATGCGAGCCCAGTCAGTTGCCTGTGGTATACTGGATGGCGCCACGATGTTGCCTTCGTTGTTTTTCCGCTGCTATTATTATTTCTCTTTAATAAGTTTTGCCTTGCGAGGCATATATTTGTAACTTGACCATAAGGTCGAGTAACCAGTTTGGTTATTTAAATAAAGTACTTTGATAATATCGATTGGTATGATTGTGATATTTACCGATGTTAAGACTGTGTGCACTAGCGGCGTTCTGGACTAGTCTGAATACACAGAGGGTCGGATTTGCAAATTCGGGTCCCGACAAGCTACCGACCGCGACGGTCGATCTCCCGCCTGCGTGGCTAGATCTCGACCGTTGATTTGAAAATCAACGGTCCAGATTGGATCTGGACTCACGCGTTTGGGGTGAACGCGGTTGATCTGGACCGTTGGATCTAGATCCAACGGTTGAGAACGGATCTGGGATTTTTGGATGGGATCTCACTGTCGGGTGACGTGGCGTGAT
The DNA here is from genome assembly GCA_036346355.1 of Rhipidocladum racemiflorum. Taxonomy (NCBI): domain Eukaryota; kingdom Viridiplantae; phylum Streptophyta; class Magnoliopsida; order Poales; family Poaceae; genus Rhipidocladum; species Rhipidocladum racemiflorum. Next base: position 1,621,419 of record CM070576.1, on the reverse strand, counting down.
CTTGGACCGTGCGATGGAGATCCAACGGCTCACAGCGCTCGCGGATGACGATGGCGACGCGGCGGAGCAAGGCCACCGGAGATGAGAACGGCAGCGAGCCCAGCGGCGTTTCGGGGTCGCTCCGGCGGAGTGAGAGGTACCCACGGGTGTGCCTTGGCTTGGGGGTCTCGGAACTGGGCTCAACCGCGGCGGAAGACGGCGAACGGCGGCGGAATGAAGCAACAACCGCGGCGGGGAGAGAGAGAACTCCGGTGAGCAATTGCGAGGTGACGGCGGCGGATAAGGCTCCGGGAGTTAGGGGAAGGCGATGCGCCGCAGGTCGAGGCGATCCTCGGGCAGCGATCACGCCTTAAATCTGCGGCGCGGACGTCGAAATCCACTCGGTTTCCGCGGCGGAGCCGGTACGGGCGGCGGAGTCCGTTCCGAACACGGTGAGGTGACGTGGACGCACGATGGCCGTCCACGTGGCGTGATCAGCGGCCGAGATTGGCTCGGGTGCGGCCGTGGCGCGTGATTGATCTGGCCGTTGGATCTCGATCCAGCGGTTCGGATCCGATCCGAGTTAGGTCGGTTCGGCCGAGTCGGTGGCACCGGGTCGGGTTCGGTCGGACTCGAACTCGAGTCGACTTCGGGCTCGATCGGATGAACAGTACAAACCCACTCGCATTTTCCAGCGATTTAATAATTAAAATATTTCCCGGAAATTCATTTAATTCATTAAAAATAGCAAAATACTCGAGAAAAATTCGAGAAAAATTGGAAAATATTTTGGAACATTTTGGACTCAAATAAAATATTTCCAACAAAATTTTATTTGCAAAATTAAATTCTTTAATTATTTCAAAATGGAATAAATTCAAATAAATTCCAAATAAATCCAAATAAATTCCAGAAAATTCCAAAAATTCACCAAAGTGCCAAATCACACATGAATTTAAGAAATGCAAAATTTTGGGGTGTTACAATACTTCACAATACTATCTCTAATCATCTAGAATACAATCCACCGATAATACTTCATAACACCATATATTTAATTATTCATACTATCACATCTAAATCATCTACTTTAATTCACCACGAATAATTCATAATCTCACCCCAAGCATCTTTCAAGAAAGATTCTATAAATCCAAGACTTTATTAATTCATCGACTACAGCTATTTCCATAACCAATGATACCACGTTTACTAAACAACTCACCCATAATCCACATTATTCATAATCCCGCGTAAAGGGTTATCGCGATACCATATTTCAATAATCATCTACTAAACCACCGAGTACGATTCTCAGTATGATCCACTTCATACATCGAGTATATTTGATAATATCATTGATTAAATCATTGAGTATCATTCTTCACATCCCCTATTGTAACCCTTCAGATTGTCATCGCTAAATCATCTACATTTTATCCACCAAGAATACGTAACATTATCATTTACTAAACCACCAAACATTCCGAATTATTCACAATTCTCCATAAATGATTATCACATAGTATGCTTGTTAAAACCCACCGAAATATAAGTCACCACTTATTCTATTTAAGCCACAAGTATATCGCTCAATATTATTTATTTACTTTTACCGACTATTATTCTTGACATCACACATCTTCCAATGTTCTTCCAATTCACCCCAATTATATAGATTCCCATTCATAGATCAATTCCATAATGACTACCCCTACATCGCTAATATTCACGAAATCTCAAATTTTTCATTTCATACCACTCGTTCCACCGATCGTGTCCTCCCAATAGTCTTTTCCCCTATTTAAAGAATATTTTTCCAAAAACAATTATATTGGTGGATTACTATACTAGGGTGACAAAGGAACAGGGATAACAATATCAAGGAGGGAGGGACAACAGGTATAACTAACAACCTAACGTTAGCATCATCATTCTATATAAATAGCAATGCAATTTGTAAAACAGTGGAAAAACATTTATAACCATAGGTTCAACATGCGTCAAGGAGACTTGCCTCGGTCACAGCGAGAAGGTTGAACTCTTTGAAGCCCGGCGGCGGGGTCGGCGGACTCGGCGGAATCGTCGACTACGCGCAAAACGAGACAACAAATAAATAAAAGGAAAATAAATAAAATCAAAAAATTATAAAAGTTATACTGGCAGGAATGTCTTGATTTTAGATGAATTTAGAAATTTGAACGGAGTCAATCGGAGTTCGGACGCAAAAGTTATGAGCATCCGAAGTTGGAAATTGCTGGAAAATCATGAAAAAAGAAAAAGGTACTGTTTGCTACATTAACTCGCGAAAATTTGGTCCCAGGCAAGAACCAAAACTACAGAGCCCCCTTTTCTTCCAAAAAAACGGATTTTTGCCCCATTTTCGCATAGATTTGGACCAAATAAAATCATGGATTCTCTACATAACATCCTTAGGGACTCATAGGAGGAAGGAATTGAGTTGATTCTCACCGGAGGCGACGAATTTGACGACGAACAGAGCTTCGGCCGAAATGACAAAAACCCGAAATTCGTCTCCAAAACTTGAGGGATCCTAAAATTGATTGTTGGGTTAGACTCTAGACTCAATCACGGTCACAAGGAACCAAGTGGCACAAAGAATGACCCACCGTGGAGAGATCTATGGCCAAGAACACGAAGAACACCGAAAAACGGCGACCCGGCGTTGGTTTTCTTGATCTCACGGGCACATGCATGGAGTAGAGGGAAAGGGGAGCACACTCCCGGAAAGGGGACTCTTATACGAAGAGAATGGAGGTGGTGGTGCGGCGTTTGGAGTAGTAACGCCCGAGTTAATGGCATTTGAACGGTTTTTGGTTTTTCTTGAATAGGGCCGTTTCCGGTGAGATTGATGGCTCATCAAGGTGGGGAATGGCAAGAGCTCGTCGTCGCGGATCCAACGCAACCGACCGTTCGCGTTTTGGAGTTGAATTGAGGAAGTTATGGGCGTTTGAATGAAACCGTGGCCATGGAAGAGCTTTTCGAGCTTCTTTGTAAATGGAGTTGGCTGGAGGTTGAAGAAGGCGCACTGTTCATCGCCATGTGTCACTCTCCCATTGGTTCTCCTTTACACAAACGATTCGCCCTAAAGAAAAATAAGGGAAAATGGTCTAAAAATTCTGGAAAAATTCCTAGAGCCATTTTAGAATATTTGGGATCCAATAAAATTGGTTTGGTTGAATTTGGATGAAATTTGTGGAATTAAATATTCGGGTGCGGATTGCGGGCATTAAACAAAAGCCGCGCGAGATAAAATAGGAACGGAGGTCCAAAAATCCGGGGAATGATTCCTAAAATCATTTTGGAATATTTGGAACACAATTGAAATGGTTTGGGGATTTTTGGAGCATTTTTGGACTCAGGTGAAATTTCGGGTACCGGCGGGAATCTGTAAATTCGATTTTTCGAACGGAAGGGAGTTGAATCCCGATTTTGGATGGGAAAGGATGCCAGGTTAACATAAACACCAAGAAAACTCCAAACTTTGAATTTAATTTATTTAAATTAGATTTTTTCTCCAGAAAGCGAAAACTAGGGTGTTACAATGTGATCGGATCGGATACGGTCGAATATCGTCCTATATGTATCTGTATCCATTTTTTCTATCGAATACGAATAGTGCTGAATACATAATCGAATACGAATTATACAGGATAATATCGGTTACGAATACAAATCAAATACGGATCGGATCAACATGGATACAAATAATATTAGTCGGATATTTTAAAATCCAATTTCAGTTTTTTTCCCAAAATCTGTCCAAATTTAAATTCAAAATTAGGAATTTTAAAAAATAAGAAAATGTCAAAAATTACAAAATTTGTGCACGAATATTATTAAATTTGTACAAATTCAAAATTTCTAAATTTAAATTGAAAATTAGGAGAAAGATCAATAAAAAATTTGATAATTTCATTTAAATTCCAACTGTTATTTAAAAATAAATTACATTTAAATTTTGTTTTTAATGGACCATCAAATTTATTTAATCTACTATGAAAACTACTCAAATTTATAAGTAGTGGTCTCTAGTGGATAGTGATAGTCTAATAGACCTTCAGTGTCAAGTTCGCCATTGATGAATGATGATCGTCTGAACTCAACAATTGGCAAACATCAAACATAATCATTCTTTAGAAGAAAACATAGCCAGTTAGCCACATAGACATAACTACATAGCATAAGTACATATGAGTATATGACATCCACGTCTGGTCATCCATATTCCACAAACCACAATTCCACATGTATGTAACCTTGCAGCAGTTACATGTTGTCATGGTCTCATCTCTGATCTCATGGACATGGTTCAAGTTATTCGGATAATATCTGTATATCATATTCGGATATTATCCGAACAAAAACTCGGATATTCCGTTTCCGTCGGATAATCAGTGTTCCATATCCGTATCCATATCCATATAAATTATCTGTATCCATATCCTTATCCGAGAAATCAACTGGATATCTGTGAAACTATCCAAATTATCATCCAAATCAATTCGGTTGGTCAGTCGGTCGAAAATTATCCGTACCAGTTCCATCCCTATCTACGTGGCATTGCCTGGCATTGAATGCGTGGCACAACTAGGGCCATTTGATTGCGTGAAGTGACAAAGGAGGAATCTAGGGCATTGATTTTAGATTGGACGGTGGAGAGTTCTCACGAGGTTCACAATGAGCTTAGCGGCACAGCTTTTCGTGATGATGACATGTGAGATGGCAGAATATCGACGGACCGACCATGATTCTTCAAAAATCTTGTGCGGTACTTCAAGACACCTTTGGATCTGAGTTCAAGCATGGCAATGGGGCTTCAACGGTGATGGGGACGATGAGAAAACACGACAACCTTCTTCCTGACTCCGACGAGCAATCCCGGTTGAACAATGGCTTCTCGGCCTTGATGAGCTAGGGCAAACGAAGCGGTGACGAACGAGGAACCTCGGATGGGGGGTCTATGCAACCTTAAATAGTCTCAGAGTCCATGTTGTGCACAAGAAGACGAAACATCACGGCGGCAGACTCCTCCAACTCGACGGTAGGCTCGCGGGGACGATGAGCGAGAGCCGTCCACGTGGTGCGATGATCGACCACGATGTGCTAGAATCCAATCAATCCGAACCGTTCACGAAAATCAATGGTCACACGATATTTAGGGCTCCAAAATTTTATGATCTAATCTCGGCCGTCCAATCTCCATCCTACGGCCACAAGGCTCTAGTACACGTGGCTTTACCTTAGCCGTTCGATCGCAAATCAATGGCGATGATCTAGGGTTACGGGTTAGACACATTTGTGGCGCGGGTTTTGGGCTGGGTGGGCTATGATGCAGCTTGTTCAGCTGGGCTTGGCTCGGGTTTCGGCCTGATACTTCTCAAGCATTTTCCAAAGCTTTTCTAATTAAAAATAATCCAAGAAAATAGATTAAGTCAAAATAAATAGTAAAAATATCAGAAATTTTTTAATAAATTCTGAAAAATATTATGAGACATTTTGAAATCAAATAAAATATTTCCAATAAAACTTTATTTGAAATTTTCACATATTTAAATAATTTTAACAAAAATATTAATTTAAATAAATTCCAACAAATTCACAAAAATTTAATGGCACAATAAATTCAAGAAAAGTAAAAATTAGGAAGTTACGAGCTCCTCTCTTCACCATTTGAGCATTCATTCCTCATTTGAGTAGTGGTTGAGAGCATTTAAGTGTGAGCATTCATTTCGAGCCATTAGACACTTGATCAACCTCAAGCAAGCGCCGAATTTCTATTCTCTTGGAGGTTGTTGCCTCCTAGATGGCTTGGAGGTGTGAAATCGATGATCTTCTCAAGGGAGTTTGGGAGAAGGCCAGGTGGTTTGTAAATGTCGAAGCTCGCCTACCCAGAGCGGGGAAGAGCTACCAATAGTGACTGAGGGAGGCTCAGTTGCGCAAGGAGCCAACTTGATTGGATCAAGCTTCCTCAACATGGATTATGGGAGACCAACATGTCTCCAAGACCACGGGAGTGACAAATGCTATGCCATGTGTTGGCAGGGAATGGATGAATTGTTACTCATGTCATGGACGACTGTGAGTTGCTATATTTATGCTTACACACTTATTATTTTATATGCATGCAAATTGCTTTTACAAAATTTCGTTTGCAATCAATTATTCAGTATTTACAATTCAAAATGGCTTTATGCAAAAATAACTATGGAAGCCTTTCCTTTGATGAAGCTTGCATATATTATAGGTTTTGCAAAAGTCTTGTGAGTACGTAATGTACTCATCCTTGCTATTGTTGATATTTTTAAGTAAAGATTCAGATTATCCCTACGGAATACTTTACGACGCAGGTTACGGGGATTACAAAGATGAGATTTTCTAGGGCTTAACCTTATCAGTTGTCTGAGGGTCATGTGGCACACTACAAGGCTTTTGAATTTCTATTGCAGTTTATTTTATCTTTAAGACTATTGTATAAATAGCTTCTGCTATTATGTGTAATGTATTGTGTATAGATGTATTCTCAACATTTTAAATGTGTGTACCCGCCAATGATCATGGGACTGGTACAATATGCACATGGAACCCATTATTGGTATTTAATACCAAAAATAGGGGCCTCACAACTCCATGCAATACAATTGCAAAATCTAATCAAAAACTACAAATTTCATTGATTTAGGGCTTGGTAATTAATGACAATCATGCTTAATGCACTAATAATTTTCAATCAAGTATGAGAACCGGTTAGTCCATGTGGATGAACTAAAAAGACGAAAAATGTGATGATCGAAATCAAAGAATACTAAATATTCAAGCTCAAGGCCAAGGTATAATTGTCTTAAGGACCTTTTATAGCTTTTGCCGATCTCGGTGTTTGAGGAAAAGATCGGGTTGCTAGATTAGGTGCTATACTATTGAGAGGAAAATTTTCTAGCTAGTAGCTTAGTTTTGAATACGTATAATGGCTCAAATCATGCTCACATTTGATCTCTTACATTTCTTGAAATATTTAGAGAAAAAGTCTGCATGACCAGTCCTACTGCCCATGTAGGAACAGTGCTATCGGGCTTTGGTGGCATCGGCCCATGGGGCGGTAGGTCTATTCCAGAAGGGGTGTTTTTCTCTGAAGTCCGGTAGCTCCGGCCACCATGAGCGGTAGCTTTTTTCCTGAGAGGCACCTTTGTGATGAGTTCGGGCAGCAGGAGCTACCACCCATGTAGGAGCGGTACTACCGGGGTTACGGTAGTACCGGCCCTCTAGTGCGGTAGCTATTTTCTAGAAAGGTTCATTTTTGCATGATTCCCATCAATCGGAGCTACTGCCCAGTAGGAGCGGTACTACCGGAGGTCCGGTAGTACCGGCCCTTTGGGCTGTACCTTTATTCCAGAAAGAACACAAAATTCATTGTGAGGTCTTTCAAAGACCAGTGCTACCGGTCCTACATGGGCAGTAGCACCAGGTCTCTCTGTAAACGACCTCGCCTACCGTATTAAATGTTGTTCCGAACGTTGGGCCAAGAGGCCGGTGCTATCGGTCCTACATGGGCACTAGCACCGGATTTTTTTGATTTTTTTAGTTAATTTGCCTCGAACGGTTGGATTTGTGGGTCGGTGCTCTAAATACACCCCCACCAACGGCAAGGGGTTCTTCTTGGATATTAATTGCATACTTGTAAGCCCTTGCACTCCTCTCTTCACCATTTAAGCATTCATTCCTCATTTGAGTGGTGGTTGAGAGTATTCAAGTGTGAGCATTCATTTCAAACCATGAGACACTTGATCAACGTCAAGCAAGAACCAAATTTCTATTCTCTTAGAGGTTACCGCCTCCTAGACAGCTTAGAGGTGTGAAGCCAGTGATCTTCTCAAAGGAGTTGTGAGAAGGCCCGGTGGTTTGTGAGGCCAGAGCTTGCCTACCCAGAGCGGGAAAGAGCTACCAATAGTGATCGAAGGAGACTCATTTGTGCAAGGAGCTGGCTTGATTGGATCAAACTTCCTCAACATGGATTAGTGGAGACCGACAAGTCTCCGAGACCATAGGAAAAATCATCTTGTCAACCACTTGTGGTTTGCTCTCTTTTGTTTATTTGTGCAAATTTACATTCCTAGTATTTTCTAGTGTTTGCTTCTCTATCTAGGATTGTGTAATTTTCTTAGACTTAGGTTGCTGACGCACTTATCGATATCTAAATCATTTGACCTTAATTATTAAAATTCTCAATTCTAGTATTATCCGAGATTTCGCTTGGATTTTGAACCATGCTCCTGAGATACTAATTAGAAAGGTATATATAACTAGTCTATGTCATTATAAATTAGTCCTACCAGATAAGCATTATAGACCTTTACATTACAAACTAATCAGTGAACTTCTAAAATTTTCCCAAAAAAAATTGAGAATTTCTAACCGTAAACAAACATATGTAAATATGAAATTACAAGTTCTAAAAAGAAATTGGTGTTGAGAAACTAATCAGTGAACTTCTAATGGCCTGTTTGGTTGCCTGCACACGCTGAGCGTGGCTCATGCGAGCCTGGCCCGCGAGAAATGGCAGCGCGCGGCGTCTCCGCGCGTGCAAGCGTGTCGTTAGTTTTTGGCCCTCGCTGCATGCGTCGAGCCAGGCCGCGCGCTCGCGATGCAGTGAGCCAAATGCGACCTCGCACGCGATCAATGCATTAGGCGAGTCTGGTCGTGCGCATGCAGCGAACCAAACAAGCTATAAAATTTTCCCTAAAAAATTTGAGAATTTCTAACCGTAAACAAACATATGTAAATATGAAATTACAAGTTCTAAAAAGAAATAGGTGTAAAAAAGTGTGGTAGCCACATGTATATGATTCATAATTAAAACTTTAAATTTTTTTAATTTAAATTTAGGAAAATAATCTATGAAAAGGTCATATCCAAATATACATATATTTGGGATTAAAAATTCTAAAAGGTGTAGCGTGAAAATAAGTATATATTTGAAAATAAAATCAGAAAGCTAGCATTTTAAAACTCATAGCTAAAAATGCTAAACAAAAATATTACAATCCAACTTCATAAAACAAACAACCCGATCCTAGAATCCGGTTCTCATAATCCAGCCCATCCATATACACTAGAATCCACGATCCATTTCGTATGTGCTTTTGAATTCCAACTTTTGGAGAATTAGCTTCTCTAAAACCACGATACAACATATCCTAATTTAACTTGCTTGGTGCACATTTGTTCTCACCGAAAGTGGCCCAGGAAAGAGTAATACTAAAACATAATGAAAGAAGCTGCAGAGATGCTTCCAAGCAATGGGCGGTCAGATCTGGAGTCAGCAGCGACTGCGAGACACTGCAGAACGGCATCTTGTCGCATCTCCAGCAACGACATGGATCTAGAGAAACAAGACAGGCCCAATATTTCTATTTAATGGCCAGGTCAATGCATTGGAAGTGACAAAACATACAGTGGTAGCAGCAGCTAAGTATACGCGTGTTTGTGTTTTCTTATCATTAATCTAAGCTAATCATATATAACTCAGATATCATTTTTATAATCATGTCTAGTATACTCTCTCTGTGATGCAAATCCCAGTGAGAGCTAGCTAATCTGAGGAGATGACAGACAGGCAGAGGTAGTAATGCTGATCATGCAGCATACTAAACGAGGAATGAGACAATTAGTAATGATCCTCCATATTAAACTTTCACTCTAAGACAATTAGCTTATTTATAGTATGTACACGTCATTTTTATCTTATGCGGAAGAGTGAGAGAGAGAAAAGAGAGCTGATTCTCGTACAAGAGTCAGCATCGATCGCACGAGAAATAAGATAGATTAAGTTATGTATAAGAGAAAAGAGATAGTTATTGCGCAGTATCTAGAGACAACCTTCTCCGCTGAGTCTGCATGCATATGCATGAGTACCAAATTAACATGCTGCCCCGGTTTAATATTATCAAAGCTGCATCAAGTGGAAATAGTTCACATGATTCCATTTGCCACCATCCTTGGACATGTGGTTCGGGTACAGTAGTCTCATGTCTTTATTATGTTGTAGCCTAAAAAAAACAGCATTTTCACACAATAGTCAAAACAGCTTCACCAATTTTTCGACTGAATATAGTCCTAATATATGCAGTGGCGGATCGATTAAGATCATGTGGCACACACTCAATACGATGTCCTTAATTCGATCGGAATTCGGAAGCTAAATAAATTATTGGTAAGACTTTTCAGAGAGCATGCATAGATCAATCGAATAGCAGGACACATCAACTTAATTAGCTACTGCTATAATTTTTTGAGAGGTGCTTCTGTACTCTTCTTTTTAAAAGTTGCACAAATATTAAAGCATTAATGAATGGTAGATGATGATTACTTACCCCTTCGTTTGCTTCAAGATTTGTGCAACTTGTATTGAGAGGAAAAGTATAGAAGCATTGCTCTTTTTTTTAAAAAAAAAGCCCGATCTTTACTTGAAACACATATTGTGTTGGGAAATAACCATGGCTTCATGGTTAGGGGTTTTGACCTAAATTGTCGGTTTGGTTGCAAGTAATTGGACAGGCTCTATCTAGCTAGGCTTGTGGGGTGGTTGCTTAATTAATGGCCATCTCTTTGTAGCATCTGGTTAATTAATTGACTTGTCTTAATCAATATCAAACTTGGTTGCTGTGTCGTATTAGTTGATTATTAAAGGAGCTCCTTTCGCAATTAAACAAGCAAGGCATCGACATAGCAACAACAATGGCACATGCATGATCAATGACCCTTCTTCTCGTATTATGGTATACACAGAGACCCCATTTCCGGGGCTCAAGGATTTGCCTCAGCTCTCCGGCCCCACACTTAAAACCAATCCTAACACTAGCCTAGATGATCAACAGTGAAGACAACTAGGAAACGAATAAGGCGCTCGTATCTTCCAAGGAACTTGTTCCTCCGTCCAGACAGTTCTTGCAGCAACTCTACGCGACCTGACCTCCTTTGCCGTCGCCATGACGTCAACCGGCTGAGGAACTTTTCCTGACAACTACACCGCTCGTATCCCTAACTGCTGTAATCTATAATGTTGTAGCATAGTTTCTCTTTTGCGTTGGCGGGGCCTTCAGCAGTTCCCTCCTTTGTTAATCTATACAAAAACTCTTCTTCATCCTAAATGAATCGGCAGAGCTCCTGCTACAAATTTCGGGAAAAAAAAAGAGGCTGTATTATCTTTGATCTGTTAGGAAATGAGCAACTAGATCAATAACATTGCATTTTCATCTAAATATATCATCAGTTGGACCTTTACTAGTTCAAGTGACTAGAGTTTTCTAGTGTTCTAAATTATAGTACGGTATGTTCGTATTATAAACACTTCTCCAAATAGGAAAAAGGTGAAGCGTTATTTCTTGAGACCCATATCTAGTTGACTTAATTTGTGAATAGACTGGTGATCGAATTTGGTCAAAAGTGAGCAATGCACCAGCCATATGTGTTTCACATGTTGCAAAGGTGAGATTCTATCTGTCTGTGCATGGATCTGATCGATCATATATCTGACCATGTATGGGGCTTGGTTGATGAGGAGAAGGTCCACCTGCTATTGAGCATGCAATCAAACAGATCAAGCCTACTTCCCAACTAATCAGACCCAACAAATCATGATGCCAATGCTCTGCTAGACTAGTACTAAAAATTAATTTGTCCATTCTCATCCATGCATGATGACGTGCTCATGTATAGGTATCATCCGGATGGACCGTTAGATACCCTATCCGAATATCACTGGGCCGTTAGTTCAAATGATAGGATCAGATGTAATCGATACTTCCAAATCTCAATAATGATCCGATGATCCTAGATTTGGATGATTTCAGCAATAAAAACATACGAATGATGTTTATCAAATCTCTACATGTATGTGGTGTCAAAAGAGAAAGATATGATACGATCGAGGAGCTGATTGATTAATCAATTAATTAATACAATGTCGACAAATATGATCGAATCATCCAGTTGAATGATCAGTTGAAGCTCGTAGGTCAAGAGAAGCTCAACTAATTAGCAACTCATGAGATATATTTGTTCATATATAGTACATATAGATTAATGACATTAATTGCGACTACAAACAAAAGAAATTAAATCACTCGCATCAAATTAATTGTAGTGTACATACATACATATAAGCAAAAAAAATTACTACTGGTATTTTTGGGTGCATGTATCTTGGAACCGACGATAATACGTACGCATGTGCATGCATGGGGTACGATTGTGTACGTAAAACAGCTCGCTTAATCGAGCAGACGGTAGATGACGACGAAGCACGGCAGTATAGCCCTCGGGTTGGCCACGAACAGCTCCTCGAGATTCCCGTAGACGCTGCTGGCCGCGTCGTCGCCGGCCACCGAGTCGAACGGCCCCGCCTCCTCCTCCCGCGGCTCCGCCTTGGCGGCGTCGCCGTCCCGGCTGACCCGGCCGGCGATGACGCGGCACACGAGCATGGCCCGGCACCCCGCGCTCGCGGCCTGCTCCGGCGCCGCCGCGCCGCAGTCGTGCGCGCGGCCGCTACTCGCCGTGGTGCGCACGCCGAGCGGGTGCGCGCCAACCCACGGCGCGAGCCCGTGCCGGATCGCCGCGCACGCGCCACAGGCGGCGCCGCCGTTAGGACTAGGGGTCGTGGCGGGCGACGAGTCGGCGCAGAGCGAGGTGGAGCCGTCGAGGCCGAGCGCGCAGGCGAGGCCGGCGGAGTGGAAGCGGAGCAGCTCGTTGCCGTCGGCCGCGGCGCGGGCGGCGGTGTCGCGGCAGCGGGAGCGGACGGCGTCGCGGTAGGCCTCGAAGCGCGCGACGGTGCGCGGCGCGTTGTGCACCTTGAGGATGCGTTCGATCTGGCAGATCGGACGGTCCCGCTTCCGCCAGCTCGACTTGAAGATGATCTCCACGATGTTGCGCCCCGAGTCCTCCTGCCCCAGCTCCGACACTGCCATGCATTCCCCAGCAATCACAAACGGGAGCGTATAGGTATCATCCGGATGTTTTCGTGTTAGCTAACATTCAAATTTTGGACCGTTGGATACCTCACCCGGATATCATCGGACCGTTAGATCAAATCGTAGAATCGGATGTAATCGATACTCTCGAATCTCAACAATAATCCAATAATCTTAGATTTGGGTGATTTAAAAAAAAACATTCGGGTGATGTTTATCAAATCCCGTTACAAAATGGCTGGAAAACTAACCGGCTAATTAGAGCCGACGTGGTAATTAAGAAGCTAATTAATCAACTGCTAGCTAGTGATGGGGAGATTAAAGACAGTGCATGTGATTGCCATTAAACCCTTCTACCCTCACACCAGACATGGTGCAGTCAGTCAATTAAGGCACTGGAATCCAGGAAGCTAGGGTTATGGTAGCATCAACTAACCAGACATGACATCAAGGCAATGACCCTGTCCTGTGATAGAGGACACTTTAATTGGCCTAAACAGGCCAAGAGGATGATGAACATGTGGTACATAATTACTCCCTCTGTCTCACAAAGAGTGTATTTCTAGGTATTTTTAAGACATATTAGTGTGCAAGATAAATGACTAATGTGACCCTCATTACTCTATACATAAGCATGCTGGTGCTTCGGTTTCCACACGCACTTAAATGAGCATGCATACACTTACAGCTGGGCCCTACGGACTAAAGATGTACTTTTTGTGGGACAAATTTTGAACACTAGAAATGCACTCTTTGTGGGACAGAGGGAGTATCTCACATATGAACATGGATGCATCTGGGTCTGGCACAACACTCAACTACATCAAACAGTGAGCTAGCAATGCCAAGCTGAATTCGACTGAGAATAAAACCAGTACGTAATTAATCATCTTGAGACACTGTGTCAATGGAGCTAATTAATTGTCTAGTCAATCATGTAGAATGCCCTGCTCCTGCATGCATGACAACCATAGTACTGGTTAAAGATACATACCACCATTAGTTATAAAGCTTCTAGCCATGCATCCACCTTTTGCATGCAAATGCAAGCAACTGAGCTGGATATATAGGCAGATAGCTTACCTTTGATTATGTGATTATCTAGTAATAACGATAGGGTTTTGATAAGTTTCATCCAGATGTTTTCTTTAGCAACCATCATCCAAATTTCTAGCCATTGGATTTGCTTTCAGATCAATGCACGCCCCCCTGAATTCGAGGTGGGTTGATCCTACGGATGTGTGTTTTGATCGTACGGTCCAAAATTTGGATGTTTTTTAGGACAAAAACATCCTGATGATACCTATACACTCCACATAACGATATTATCCTTTGGGATGGTACACTTGTAGACAAGACAATATAGCTTCCTTGTAACCCACAAAATACAGAGGAAAAGGGAAAGGGGGCTAGCTTCGATGAACAGCATCTTCCTTCCCCTTTCGATCTGTTTGTCTCCTCTCCTAGTATATATATCCTTTCACATGGCTGGATGTGTGAGGAAATTGCTAAACTAATCCAACTGTTACTCCACTATAAGGCATAATAGAGATTAATTAGTGTTTGTGGAGATGGTATCATTAATTTAATCATGATTAGCCCTTCATAGGGAGCAGCTAGTATCCTTTCACCAGGCATATGTAACGCCCAAACACACACACACAGAGATCTCTAGACCTCTATATTGTGTATTAGAGACATGGACTTTTATGTCGGCGAAATTTCGGACATTTCGCCCATTTCGGTACAGACCGAAATTTCGGATTTTGTTGTTTTTTATTTGGATTTGACATAAATTTTGCGGGAAGGATGGATGCTATTTCAAGTGGAAATTTGATAGATACCGGCATGGCGAATGGCCTGGTGGTGCTCCAAGCTGTCGGCCTTGGTGAAGACCTCCCCGCATTGCGAGCAAGGGCACAGCTCCCTTGGCCTCGGATACCTCCTAATTAAGTAGTTAGCACATGGTTAATTGATCATTAGTAGTAATTAACAGCACGAGATTAAGAAATAACCCCCCTTGGTAATCACAGTGAATGAGGCGCATACATCCGAAATTTCCGACATTTCGCTCTATATCGCAATGGACGAAATTTCCGAAATTTCGCCGAAAAAAAAAATCCATGCGCATACTACGTACTAATCACGAGCTATAGTGAGGGAGAATGACGAAACAGACCTTGACACGGGCTCGACGTTGATGGCGCGGCACTCGTAGCAGCCGGAGAGGCCCCTTAGGGAAGAAGGGTGGCCGCCGCCGGCGGACGAGGCGGCGCGGTGCGCGCGGCGGGAGGAGCGGGTCAGCGGGGCGGTGTCGCGGTCGACGGAGACGGCGGCGGAGGACGCGGCGGAGCTGGCGGCGTCGACCACATCGCGGATGGCGCAGAGCGAGGCGCCGCACGCGCCGGCGCCGCCGCTGCGGAGCCGCGCCAGCGCGGATGGCGCGGCGGGGTCGTGCACGCGCGCGGCCGCCGTGGCGCTCCGGCAGCTGAGCAGGCTCTTGAGCTGCTCCCAGGAGGAGGAAGACGAGGAGGCCGCCGCCTCCTTCTTGGAGTGGCGGCCACGGTGGTTCTTGGCCGCCGCGAGCTTGGTGCTGGCCGTGGGGCTCTTCCTGGACACGACCGCAGCCGTGGCGCGGTGGCTTTCAGCCGTCGGTGTCCTCGCTGTCGGCGAGAACGACGGCGGCGGAGGCGGAGGCGGAGGCGGTGGCTTCTTCTTGCGCTTGCTGTGGTGCTGGTGGTGCCGGCGGTCGGAGCTGTGGGCGTCGGTGGAGGTGGAGGAGGGCAGGAGGAGAGTGGAGAGAGCCATGAGTGCAATGGGATGGAATTGTTTTGACCTAGTGAGTTTTTGTGTTTAAGATGGGAGACGCAAGAGAGAGATGCACTTGCTATATACGTCCAACAGCTGAAACTAATTAATAAGGTCACTCCTAGGTTAATATATATCCGGATGATGTTTATCAAATCGACGGCTCTACTCTATGCAGCATTCGCTTGGTCTCTATATCAGGGTTTTGAATTTCGTTTTAAAAAAGAAATTCGGCACCCACGAAACCCGGTAATTTCGAGACGAAATGGTTGAATAAAAATTTGAATCGTTAACAAAATTTAAACTTCGGACAAAATATGACCAAATTTTGAATTTTTGAGGAAAAAATTTCAAATAGACCCACTGAAATATAACCAGGACAAGTGTATTTCGAGGCCCACCAAAAAAACCAAATTTCGGCGAAATTCGAAATCGTGCTCTAGATATATATACATAGGTTGTTGTGGAATTAATTCTTACAGTCAATCTTTAGAACTTTGATGGGTACGTAACATATGCAAAAGTATATCAAGTAGCTGCATTGTCCTTACATTTGTATTGAAAAATACTTTGATATATATAATCGTTAGTATTAGAGAGTGAAATGTACAACAATCCATAGTCGACGAAAGAAGCATATTTGTTTCTAATTAGTATGCATGATGGTGTCTCCGATCAAGTGAACACCTAGCATGGTATGAGAGATCATGAATACAAAAATCTACATTTTCAGTAGCCGGTATTGATCGTGTTGGTCTGCGACGTCAGTTCATTGACAGAAGAATATTGGTCGTCTTAGTGTGTAGTTTTTTTTTTCAATGGTTTTTCCGATCAAGTTCAATGTCAAATTTATGTATATTGCAATTGATGCACAGCAACACCCAATGAACATAACAAACAAGGGTTTTTATCCTGTCAAATTTATTTAGTTTTTCTCCGCCAGTAAGTGAGAAAAAATTGTAATTTCTTCCCAAAAAAAAACTTGTTAGAAAAAAGTACATTAGTGCACAGATTGCCACTAAGTTTCAACAAATCTAAATGACGTTTTAATTCTGAATGCACGGTACTTAACCAATGACGGCCAGCCGCCCTAAACGCGAAAGATCGACCAGCAATAGATGATATATCAGTGAGCAATGCTTCTATGATTTTCTTCCCAATACAAATTGCACAAATCTTGAAGCAAACGAAGGGGCAAGTAATCCTCATCTACCCTTCATTAATACTTTAATATTTGTGCAACTTTAAAAAAAGAAGAGCACAGAAACACATCTCTATATCAGTATATCAGTAGATCACAGACAAGAAATCAACAATTTATGGCACTACATTCATCATGCCAGATCCATCGATCGATCTCAATGTGTTCTCTCTGATTGATCTGAAGTAGTGGGACAGTGTGGGGGAGAAGTGGTTGGAGGTGGACATGGCAAGGTGTGCATCTACTTAATTGTTATATATGTTGTGGAGTAGCTAGCTAGTAGTAGAATGGATAGATCCTACTGTATAATTAGGCAAATCCCATCTCATCTGATCTTGCTCAGTTGCTTGAGAGGGGTTGAGCTTCCCCAGCACAGCATGGAGGAGTTGCTAACTAGCTAGTACTAAATTGATATGCTATTCTGGGTTGTTAACCTGCCTCCTGTTGCTTGAACTGCACTCGCACTTCATCCTTGTCCCTAGCTCTCTTCCTTGCTCTTTCTCTCTCTCTCTCTCTCTCTCTCTCTCTCTCTCTCTCTCTCTCTCTCTCTCTCTCTCTCTCTCTCTCTCTCTCTCTCTCTCTCTAGCTCTTTAAATTAATATATTCATGTCAGATCCATCTACGTGTATTGGGCTCTGACCTAATGATTTTAAGATAATCTCTCTGCAGGCGGAAATTTTGGTCAATTTCTTGCCAATAATTTGGATCGAAAAGTTTTAATTAGATGTTAGCAGGACAAACGGCGACAGATTGGTGTTACTCCTTGTGACCTTGCCCAAGAATGTACGCCAGCATACTGGACAGGGACATCGATCCTACACCATCTATAATTGCCAAATGGCACAATTGTTGAGACATAAATCTGACAGGAAAATGTCTAAGAAGATTCATAGAATAACACAAGGCAAGCTAGCACCTTGCCAATTGAATTATAAACAGTAAGCTCACTTCTAGCTAGTTACTAAATGCTTTGATTGAAAAATAAATAACGGAAGTAATGCTATAACTGTTACATGTTAAGAGCAAGTACAATAGCAAAGCCTACTGTATGCCGATAGTAAGCTAAAAACCAGATTGTACAATAACTATCTCTAAAAATTGTTTCTAAATGTTGTGCAATAAATATGCCTTCTCTCTTGTACATAGATAATCTACCTATGTTGTACATAGATAATCTACCTATGTTCCCGTGCAAAGCTGGCTAATAAATAAGAGCCAGCTCTCTTCTCTCTCTCTCCTCTTTTCTCACTTTTCCACATAAACTAAAACTGATTTGCACAGGCTAAATACCAGCTGAGATGGTCTTAGGCCTTGTTTGTTTCAGCTGGGGATTGTAGAAAGCAGCTTTTAAAAGCTAGAAGGTCAACAAACAGAAACTTTCAATCTGGATTGTAATAATCTGGAGATCAGATTGTAGCAATCCAACAATCCACTCTGGAGGAGCTTTCCTTAGTTTTTTTTTTTTTTTTTTTTTTTTTTGCAAAAGACTATGATACCCATCCAACTTCAGTGAAAATTACCCACCATTGCCCCCCACTGTTCACATAGACTTTTCAACCTATAATCGAGGGTACCACAGACTTTTGCCAAGCAGAAATAGCAATCCAAACACACTATAATCTGGGTTGCCAAACAGCCATCAGCTTTTTAACCTCCAGCTTTTAACAATCCAGCTTTTACAATCCAGATTTTAAAAGCTGCTTTCTACAATCCCCAGTTGAAACAAACAGAGCTTTACTGTACATGCCTTAATAACATGCTATGAACCTAGTACATGGAAACTAATGCCAGTGAAACTATAAGGCACTTTCTGACCAACCATGCATGCCACCACTTGTCTGAAGCTGCATTATTTTGTTTATGGAACTGAAAGCAACAGTGATGAGAGGAGTACGTGGTAGGTGTGAGGCATCTTCAGGGTGAGCTAGCAGCCGGTTTGCATGGCACCATTTTTTCAGAACAGATCCCCAACCACAATGCTGGACCAGCTCTAAGAAAGAGATTGCACCACAGGGGCCAACGACGCAGATCATCTGATCAATCTGCTAACCTCTTCTACATTGGGTTTCAGAAACTGTACTTTTCAGAGGAAAGCAACAGCAATACCAATAACTGAATTGGTTTGGGTTGTCGTTTAAAACTTCAGATGGCTTATGTATGTGTGTGATCAGTATCTGACATGCTTGCACTCACTGACTTGCTCTGCAAATGGTGGTGCACAGCAGCAGATCTGTGCAATAACTCCTTGGAGATTTGAGGAGTAAAGGTATATGCAGCCATGCAGGTGATCCACATGAATGTGAGCAACTCTGATGATCTGATCTCTGAACCCTAATACATGTAATGCTTATCTTCTATCCTTCCACACCCCATGGACCACAGCTCCAGATCCAGCCAACTGCTCCCAGTGGGATCCATCAGCAACCCATTTGCACTTTCTGAAGCTCTTCACTCAGGATCGACCACCGTTGAAAATTTAATAGGCAAAATATCCGGTGCAACCACCGTTTTCGTGCAACCCTACTAAAAAAAGTTCCAAAAAATTCTGAAAAAAATCATGGATGTACATCTCAACTTACCCCATCTACGTATAAAATTTCATGATCAAATACGTCCTATGCAAGATTCCAAGCGAAAATTTGTCTTTTTTGTAACTTCTAGCATATGACGTATTTGATCATGAAATTTTATACGTAGATGGGGTAAGTTGAGATGTACATCTATGATTTTTTTCAGAATTTTTTAGAACTTTTTTTTAGTATGGTTGCACGGTGGTTGCACGAAAACAGTGGTTGCACCGGATATTTTGCCAATTTAATAAGCGGCTGTTTTATCAACTGTTCATACCCCCGAGGCAAGGGCAACCAGCTAGGGGTCTTGGAATTTTATCAGACAAGATGCTGCCGAAGAGTACAATGCCAACTCTGAATACAAAGTTGTCACGCTAAATGCCAACAAAGAACATACAAAGGCGTCCCAAGGGCCTTGCCTGATTGCCGGGGCAGAATGTACTCATCAACTTCCAAAATCCAGCATGAAGATACAAACCGAGTTAATCTTACAATTTACCCTAATTTCATACAATTGACACTTCGACGTTTAAGTTCATGTTTGTTCATATGAGCTTGTCAAAGATGCCACCATACACATGTGGTCAAGCCAGCAGCATGACAAAGCAATACATGCATGGCATGTTCTCAAGGACAACTCACTAGAATCCCCTCAAAAGACATTTTCCTTGTGTGTGTTATCACGCTTGGGCAAAGAAATATCATGATTCCCCATCACTGTCATTTCCAAAGACTGAAGAAACTTTTGTAGCAACCTTTGGTTTCTTGCTGATGTTGCCAACTGGAGCCTGTTCATGCAAAGAAAGGTCAATTTAACAATTAAAGATTGCTCTAAAAATGACGATTACATAGTGCTCTCAAAATAATTATGGCGCTAACATGATACTACACTACAATGTGTTTAACAGAAGACAAGAGCAGGGGACACTATTAGCATGCACAGCCTCTAGTCACAAAAGTGACAATTTCTACGTTTATGACAAATTTATACATCATTGTCATATATCCAAACTACATATTCGCAGTGTTCACCAAGGCACTAAGCGCTAGTCGAGTGGCAGACCGGCGCCTAGCGCCTAATTGCTGATTAGGCAGGCTAGGCGGGATAAATCGGCCTAGGCGGCTAGGTGGGAGGATGGATCCTATCGCCTAGGCGAGCTAGGCGGCCACCTAGGGGAACAGTGCATATTCTAGACGATATCTTTGGTAAAAATTAATATGGTTTGACTACACATTCTAATTTCTAGGGCGTCACTATTGTTTGACTGGAGGTTGTATAAAGGAGAGTCATAACTGTAATTATTATTATTTTTATCTTTTTGCCAAATCAGCTAATGGGTGGAAAGTGGAGTAATAAAAAAATGGAGAATACAGGAAGCAAAGAAAAAAAAGAAATCAGTTAAGTTCAAAAGCACAAATGCACAAATGCAAGCACAAGACCCTTTACTTCAATAAAGGGTAAAATCAGTTTAACAAAATGAGGTGTTGAGGTAAGGGACCTTGGAAGGAGCCATTCTGGAGAAGCCAAACTTCAAGGTTTGACGCTGATCCTGATTGCCAGGGGCAGGCAAGTTCTTTGGTGTAACACGCTCTGCCGAGATCTCTGGCTGTCCTTGCTTCTGCTGCTGCTGCTTTCTATGAGCATCTGCCCTGAAGTTCCATTAAGGAAATTATAAGTTTAATAAACATTTGATGAATTTCTTAGACCAATTAACACAAACATCGAGTTATCATTGGTTAAAGTTATGAATGGATACAGTTGGGCAGATTTTGCCAGCTCCTTCTCTTCTCGCTGTTGCTCACGTTTCTGCCTGTCATCACGACTACTGCTGCTGCTTTGCATTTCTCTCATTTCCTTAAATCTCTGCACGACCACAATGAGCTCATCTTAAATGAATTCCTGTCCTAATATGCAAGTGTGGAAAAAAATATACAGAAGATATTCACTACGGCACAGAAATCATGGCCATTAATCACAAAAGATAAATCAGCGGAAGGGCAATTCAATGTACCATGTGTAGCAAATGCATTACCTTCCTATGATTATGATCATATGAGCTCAAATGACTCTCGAATTCATGCGCCAGCTTGTATTGCTTATTACAGAGGCTGCAAAAGAACACCTTCTGTATCTCCCTGACCTCACTACGGATTTTATGCTCGCGTTCTGCTATGACCTGGATTGTCAAGATTTGCACGAAGCAGGGAAAAGAAGCCACCAAATAAAAAGTGCAAAGAATGTTCAAGACTCGTGAGGGTTGATGCTAGATACTCCCACATCAAAAAGGCGCAATAGCTTATACGCTATGTAGTGCCGAGTGCCGACAACTAGATAATAAGTTTTTCATGTGCCAAGCATCAACCCAGAAGAATCTCGAAAGAATATGAGAGAAAATTAGAAATTAGCACTTAGTGTTTGATTGCACACCTCACGCTTCTTTATATGGTCATCAGTCTCCTCAAGTTCAACATTTAATTTCTTTCTTTGTACATTATCTTCGGATGTGAAGAAGTCATCTTGTTCTTGCTTCCCCACACCTAATTTTGCATCTCTGATGCCAGCTTTTATTGGCTCTATTATACCTGCATCACAACAAATAAAGGTAGTGTTGAAGCCTTGAAGGTGCAGGAACTAGAAGTGTTAAATTGAGAATCTTCTTAGGTCAATGGTCGTAACTGGTGGCGAAAGAAAGAAATATCATCTGAGATTTCTATGCAAACTACAGCTGTAGGTTTAGAACAGACATTGCAGGAGAACTAGAAGAAAATGTTAAATTAAACAGTCATATGGATTATGGAGTATGAAATATGATCTGATACTTGAGTTGAAAAGCAAGCTACTGCAGATTAATCCTCTTTGGATTTTTTTAAGTTTAAAAGAAAGCAACAGAGTGGGCAGGATGGTGGTAGCGGAATAAATAAACTGCGACACACTTTACAACAATAAATGGGCCAGAGACTAAATTATAACTGAAGTATCATTGCTTTACATTAAGCTTGTTAGAGCTCAGCTCATCTCGTTTGCATGAAATAATTCCAACAGTCAATACAATAAGCATCCAAATCCAAGGTTTGTAAGTCCCTTTGTGCTAAAGCATGTACATTATGTTTCCAGGCCCCACAAAATACAGAGTTGCAAACTTGTTTCCATTTCTCAGCAATACTAATATTCTACCCAGTCCAGGTAGCTGTCGAACAGGGCAAGCGACCTCTATGGGACGAACGCATACTATTGTATTGACCATCTCCAAAAATAAATGACAAACCCCTTTTTCATACCAAAAATTCATCACACATGCCTTTCCCCCAGACGAGTTTTAAACTCATCCAAACCACAACCAGGGAAATCAACATGGTGGCCAATCAGCTCAAAAACTAGCACAATCAACATTATGCTGTTGCTGTGACATGAAAAAAAGCCAGAACGGCACAGCCAACATTCCACCACACCTCGCCAATACTGATTCTATTATATGATCTATAACTATTTGCCTCACAGATATAAACATGAAATGCAGATATTGCAGTCTGAAACAACCATGACTGATGAGTGTATAAATCTACAGTACTTTCCTCTAACACTGTAACGATGAGTAACAACTAGCCCAATAAGGAACCAAGCATAAAAATTGAGTAAGAACAGAGTAAGTAAACCTTGCTCGTTCTTGCCGAGCCCCTTGCCCTTCCACCCCATCTTCTGGAGTAGCCTGAAGCCGACGTTGGAGGAGGTGAGCTGCGTGTCGACGGACGCCTGATCCAGCCCCTCCGTGTCCAGGTTCTCCGTCGGTCGGTGGCTCATCGGCAGGCGGAACTCCTCCTCCAGGCCGTACACGTCGTCGTCACCCTCATCCACCTCCGCTTCCTTCCCGGGGGGATTCTTGCCGCCGCTGCTGTTGTCGTGATCACGCTTCTCCTGAGCACCAACCATTCGCAGCACAAGCACGAAAGTAAGATGGATCTGGAGCCGAAACAGGTGACCAAGCGTAGGCGAACGATCGGAACAAGCAACAAGGTCGTACTCACCATTTTTGAGTTGCGAGGTCAGAACAGAGGGGGGGGGGGAGCTAGGTGTTCGTCGGAGCCGGCCGCCGCCGACGCCGCGAGGAAGTGGTGGTGGTGGGGAATTGGATTAGGGCTCTCTCTCTCTCTCTCTCTCCTCCTTGAATTCTTTCTTTTCGCTCGGATTGGGCTCGCACGAATCTTGATGGGGCTAGCCCTTCGCTCGGATTGGGCTCGCACGAATCTTGATGGGGCTAAGGCCAGCCCAAGTTCGCTGCAGAGTGAGTGCTCCATCAGCAGAATTTTTTTTTTCTCTTCTCTCCTTTTTGCCCTCGTGTCCTTTTTTTTCTTCTCATTTCAGGTATCCGAAATGACTAACGATTTAGCCTTACTAGTTACATGCCCGTGCATTGCTACGAAAAACAAAATTGATAACAAAAAATAAAGATTAAAAAATAAAAAAATTATTTCACAAGATCAAACATCTATCTTTAACGCTTCGTTTCTTGCGAAAGCTGGCTAATTAAAGCAACGCTTCGTTTTTTGCGTAGGGTAATTAAGCAGTGCAATTAATGACGTGGGTAGAACTCACCACTGCCACCAACTGTTGCTTTATAATAGTAGAGATGAATTAATTGATCGCATTTTTTATCAAATAATTTTGCCTTATGAACTGCTTAATGACGTGTTTGCCGGATATTGTCAGCTGATGGCTGCAAACCGAACCGATAATATGCCTTTTACCGAGGATTGCCAATGGATTAGGATTTAGGAACCTTGCTTTGAGCTCTGTCAATGGCTTTTCCAACTGCCTCAGGCAATCTGTGCGTAATCCGTAAATCAAGCCTGGGGTTTCTCAGCTTGATGCTGCTTTCGTCGGAGCTCCAGATCCTAGGTCCACCTTAGATCTGAAACTTATAGGTTAAAATAAAGTAAATAAAGTTTATATTTTTATTCTAAAATGTAAACAAGTTGACCCATCTAAACACTCTTAATATATCTACAAATCCAGCTCCACGAATCTGATGGAGCTCAGAATACCAGCTCCATCAGATCCACGGATCTGTGGACTGGTGACAAAGGTTCCAGTGCAAAGGTTCGTCATTTTTGCATGTGCCTTCTTCGTGTGGTTCTTCACCCTTTTGTTTGGATTGTGGATTGTTCCCTCCCTGTGTCTTCCTTGCTACTCCCCTAGTTCATTTTTATAAGGTGTATTTTGATTGAGAATTGCTACTAACAGGACGTCCAAGACTCGATCATGCTTTCTTGACTTCCTCTGTTAATCCACTTCTAGGCTACAAGAGAAGGCAGTATAGACAAAAGAAATAGGAGATACTACCAATATTTTCTTTGGAGACAAGATATTAGTTATACTTTGATGCATACCATGTGTGTGTGTGTGTGTGAAGAGACAAAGAATAGGATATTGCTATGGCGTGGTTGTCTGGACACAACAAATAGTATCGGGTCCATCGTCACCGTTCACATTAGCGAATTCTGTGAATTGTCGAAGAATGGATGCTTCTACTTTCCTTTTTTATTTTCTGCACTTTGCCTCATCATATTGTTGATCTACATCTTGCACCTCTGGTGGATTAGGCAAGTGGTGGCACAAGGACAAGGTGAATGTCTACCTTAGATGAACCTTCAAATGTAGGGTAGAAGATCATCTCTCGGGAGTGATACCTAGTCTGACGGTAGATGATTGAGTGGGGGCTTGAAGGAGCGCAGAGCATCTAGATAGAGAAGCCCCAATGCTTGAAAGAAATGTTGCAAACACCATTGTTGATTGTTGCATCTATATTTTTAGAATGTTGCAACAATGCAACCTTTTTTTAATTAGATGGAATTGTTTTGAGATTTCTACACCACTTTTTAAACATATCGAGGTCTTATACTGTTGAGATACGCGATATGCTACGCTAGCACAAATTAAAAATTTCTACCGCATAATGAGAAAGCTACGCACAAGAAGGTATCATAGATCATATTACCACTAGACGCGCAATTGCGGAATCCTTCGCATGTCGATGTAGCGGATCATCCTCTCCGCGCTGCAGTCGTCGCGTCAACGAAGTGGATCGTCCTTCCCTCACCGCAGCCATGGCGTTGATGAAGTGGATCGTCCTTTCCTCTCCATAGCCCTCGCGTCAATGAAGTGGTTCGTCTTCTCCACGCCGCAGTCGTAGCAGCGTCACCATAGCAGTCAACACGTCTGGGGATGGAACGTCGTGCATCGGTGTGCAAACACCGTGTTGCTCAGCAGGGGCAACGAGAGGTGGAGGTCATAGTTCTGGACAAAAAAACTCTTATGCACACCCACCCTTCTCCTCTCCTTATATAACCACGCGATGAAACCCTAAGCCAGGGCCCATGGCACATTAAGCCCATGAGGTCCATTATTTACGTATCCAATCCGAATTAATGCGTCACAGCCCGTTAAGTGTGTGACCCTGTAGATTCATGTACATTTGAACATGGATTTGAAAAACTCTTTTCCAATCCAATAATTGGTAGCGGCTCCTTGCAGGGCACGCCACTTCCAAACGCATATGATCAAATCAGACAGAACCTATCAAAAGTATTCATGTAATAATCCTTTTGCCAAACTATATAAAGATTAAACTCAAGGCGAGAAGCATGTCATTCTTTGACAATTCAATCCATCTCTCATATCCGTGATATGTTAATAAGTTGTGATTGGCTCCTCAATCACGGCATGGCCATGCACTTCCTTAATCATATCACACGAGTGGTCTAGACATATATTTTCGTTACACTGGAGTGGCAAATTCCATCTTGATTGCTCACTTCCCTTTGCATATTTCATAGTAAACATGAAAGCAACCTTTATAACTATTCAATTAGGAAATAGTGTTTGGTAACCCCTAAGGTAAACTATTACACATGTAGGGAATGTGACAATCTCAGGTCTAAGGATCATACACTAATGACACATAAGAATGTAAAAATTCTCGCGGTATCCCATTGCGGGTCTATCTAACCCATGTTCTTCAATATGCGTTCACAATGTATTGATGATATCTCCATATCCCATGATCTATGAAACATGGTCATCTATCAGTACATGTGCTGTTCTATTCATCGTTGTCCTCTACAACAATATCCAATCAGAGATATTTATAGAATTATATCAATAAGTAAAGAGTTTCATCAACAAGTCACATACTTGCTGATCAATATAATGATATACATTCATTGGACCAATAATCATATTATTATTCATAAATATAGTCATGCTACAATCATCAATATGACTGTCTCAAGGGCATAACACTAACATATACTCTGTACGATGTCCATTACTACTCAAGGTTTTGTACCTAAATATTTTGTTGCAAACACTTCTTCAAATGTGTTGATGTGAAATTGTAAAATATTGCAACAGTTATCTTTGAATGTTGCCACTACTTTTTTCAAATGTTGCAACATTGTAACACCATGAATTTATTTGATTCGGATACATGCTAGTTTAAACTGTACCTTATCACTATCTTTGTGATTTTCATCCATTTTTTTAGTGATAAATTTGATAGTTCCCCCAATTTTTTTAGGATATTGGACTTCTTTTTTTCGTATTTTGTTGCACATATTACCAAAATTATTGCACGTATTGTGCAAAAATATTGCGGTGCGTCTGATGGAAATCTTTAAATTGGATGTCGATTCCTAGCACTGCCCATTTTAATTTTGCATAAGGATTAAGGTTGCGTTGAAATTAAGAAAAGTATAAGAGAAAATGACTTAGATGCTGGCACTTCATTGTCTTGGAAGATGAACGATATACTTTGTGTGGGTGGTAATGAATAAATCATATGGTTGAGAGAGAGAATAAATAAAGGTATGGAAGGAAAGGTTTCATTAAATCTACATGCAAGTTTTAGGGCCTGTTTGTTTTTGCTTTTGATTATGGATTTTGACCCCCAAAAGCTGAATAAAAAACAAACAACCCAATTTTAGAATCTGATTTTGTTGATTGAGTTTAGCCGTGTGCAAACTTTCTTCTTCAAGTTGTGCTAGATAGCCACCTTGTATTAATGTATTCACAAGGTGGCTAAACTCAATCAACAAAATCCAAGTTCTAAGGGAGGGACGGGCAGGAGTATATAAAGAGGAGAAGTGGAGGGTTGAGGGGAGGCGCCCATATGGCAGCCAAGGGAGAGGGCGCACATGCAGCCCAACACAGGAGGAAAATCCGCCCCTCCTTTCCTTCTTAACAAAGCTTCCTAAAATACAAAAGGAAAGAAATAAACGAGACTTTTCATGGTGCCTTGATCTGATTTCGGGCTTCCAAAAAGAAAGGAAACTCCTTCCTCCTTTCCTTCTTGGTAGTATTTCTCATGTGCTCGTTTTCCTCTTTGACTTTGTCTTCTGGATCCTGCGCATATGATGACCGAGCTTGATCTTCTCCTTGGTTCCTAAGAATAATGAAATCATCACAAGAATTAAATAGCAATCCATTCTGTGAATTAATCGTATACAAACTTAGAAACGAGTTGACCTGATAATTGAGCTGACGTGCTTTGGCACGGGTAATTGGTCCTTGCACAGATGGCTCATTTGTGTTCATGGAAGAGATGTCCTCATCAGGTTGACTCAGGAAGTCAGGGGTTTATACTGGTTCGGACCGAATGTCCCTACTCCAGTTCGTGCTGTTGGGATGTATTGTTTTCGCGGGACGAACCAAGGGTTACAGACAAGACAGGGGTGCGATAGATCGATCTCCCTTGTGCTCAACTGGTTTTTGTTTTTTTGCTCGATTGATCGCCCGCTCCCCCCGGGGTCCTGCCTCTCCTTATATACTTGGAGGTGGCAGGTTACATGGGAGTTTGGAGAGAAAAAGGAAGGGGTACTGTACGCTTTGGAGTCTGGTCTTCTGTCTTGTCGTCCGACCGGGCTCCGCCTAACCCCACGCAGGGTTGGTAGTCCCGCAGCAGGGGGTCTTCAGCCGTCTTGTGACAGGTGACGACCGCCCGCATTTAACGTCGGCTCCGTGATTAATTGTATTTGACCTCAGCTTGGCCTCGGGAGGGGGCGCTCTCCTCCGTGATGTGTCAGTGACGATGGGACCGGGGCTTGACTTCTTGGCACATCCTCTGACATTCTCGGGAAGGGACCGCCTACCCTAGTACGGACGTCAGGGGATGTCGCGCACGCAGAGCAGTTGGCCCTCCACCAGCGCGGGTCTTGGCCCCTCGAGCGCTAGTGGAGCCGACCGACCGCGCGCTCCGACCTAGGAGGTCGGAGTCTGCTGGCTGCCCGGGGCTGGCTCTAAACAGGGCCAGGCCCACTCTTTGCGGCCCACGAACCTTTCGCCAGAACTGGGCATCTAAGGAGGTCAGCCCGTTCATGGTTCCGGGCTGATGGAGGTACCCATGGTATGTGTACTCGTCAACTAGAATCTGCAATCCACTTCATATGTGCTTTTGGATTTCAACTTTTAGAGAATTAGCTTCTCTATTACCACAATCCAAAAGCAACTTTTAGAGAATTCAAATAAAAAACAAATAGACTCTTATATTTGTGAACAAGATCATTTAAAAAATAAATCTTATAAAAGTGAACGGAGGGAGTATTTGCTTAGTTCTCTACCTATTCATGATTGCTTGCGAATTGCGCTGATAGTTTGTGTTGTTCGGTTCTTGCTTACGCGGGAGGGGCTTGAATTAGGCCTTGTTTGGCAGAGCTCCAGATCGCAGTTCCACATCAGATCTAAAACTTGTAGGCTAAAACAAAGTGTATTAAGTTTATATTTTTATTCTAAAATGTAAACAAGATGATTCACTTAAACACTTTTAATATATCCACAGCTTCAGCTCCATGGATCTGGTGGAGCTAGGAATACCCAGCTCCACAGGATCTAAAACTGTGCCAAATAGGACCTTAGTTTGCTTGGTCTCTTCTGTCTACGTCACTGCTTCGGTCTGGTATACTTTGGTTGCTGCAGTAATTATTTCATTTGTATGCTCTCGCATTTATATCGCCCTACTTTGCACCAGCCCGCTGATGTTTGACCATTATTATGGCATGGAAATTAAATACACATAACTCATGATAAAAAGTGATAGCCTATCCCTGTCATAACCATTTCCTTAATAGCAAGGCATACACCATTGTATTAACAAGTGTTATTCCTAATACCTCGGTGAAGGCACCCCTTCGAGCAAACATACTCAAAATATCTGTACTACTTCGGTCTTCTAATGTACAAAGCTAGTCTTAAGCAACTTAATAGGTTAATGCCACCTCATAATAGTGCTTGTGGTGGCACGGATATCTTGGATTTTGTGGCACTACATCTAGTCTTTAATCGACTCGAGCGAGAACTCCTAATACACTACGTGCAAGTCCATCTCTTATACTTCAGATTTTATAAATAATTCGTCTGCATCAAAATCTAGTTTTCATTTTTTGATTTTATACTAAAATAACAGAGGTAACTCCTTACCATGTCAATTTTCCATTCTGGACAAAAGTCATACCTGGCCATTTGTTTCCCAATTATAAGGCATGGCTAAGTGACAATACATATAATCAAATATACCCAGTTTGACGTTAGTTATTACCTAACCCATACCTTATGGATTTCATTGCTAAGTTTAGCATATTTACCAAGAAAGTTGTATTTAACAGGTAGAAATATCTACCGATACCTATAATATAGCTAATTTTCTGAAAATACATGTATGCATACATAAATTTTGCTGGATCCGAGTTCGGGCTTTAAGGTTACTCTACTGGGACCCGACCCGGCCCGACCCGCTTGTTAAACCCTCGCTGCTCCCCAATTCCCACTCCCACTCCAATGGAGCCGCCAACTCCGCCGCCGCCGCCGGCGGCGATAGGCCGGGAGGCTTGGGAGGGCTGCAGCGTCCTCCTCGACATCAACGACGGCGACCGCCTCGCCTTCTTCCGCCTCACCCCCGCCGCGTCCGTACCCTCTCCTCCTTAACTTCTTTTTCTTTGCTCGCGCCTCCACTCTTCCAAACCCTAATACGAACTATTCTGGTCGCGCTTGCGCCTCTTCTTCTTCTCCTTGTGGTGGCGCAGGACGGTGAAGATAGGGAACAGGACATGCTCTCTGCAGCCGCTCGTGGGTCGCCCCTTCGGTTCCCTCTTCCGCGTTGGCCCGTGCGGCCTCGTCCCCTGCGACGACGCACCATCTCGCGGTAAGGAAGAATAGGGGCTCGATTCGGATGTGTGGATGGGTGGTGAATTTTGACTGGTGAATCCGGGATGGTGAATTGTTCTTGTTCGTCACATTGTTCGTCACCTTGGATTGCTTTGTGCCTTAAACTGGAATTACATTTTGTATTTTGGTTGGAAGTCATGTAAATCACGTGTACAAATGAAGCTTGTGCTTGTCTTTTACCTTTGATCCGGCCTCACCCTGTATAGGAATGCTAGTGCACATTCTGAGCTGGACTTTTTGTTGTGAAATCATGGCCATTTGATAAATCATAATAAGAACTTTTCAAACCAAACCAAGCCAGAAATTACAGAAAGACGGATTTGTTTAATCTGGCTTTGCTAATTAGTCTAACTGTCTAGGGGAGCTACTTGCCATGACTTAAACATACCCTCCATCCCTAGAACACACCTGCAAAGTGCTTAATGGAGTAAAAGCATGTGTTGTTGCAAATATTCATATTATTGAGTTTTATCTTACAAATGTTATTTTTCAATTCATGCACTCATTAAAATACGTTATACTACTTGTTTTTTGTAACAATGACTCCCATTGACATATAGATGATAAAATGCAAGATGGTGTTGATGGCCAAATGCAGGATGAAACTAGGGATAATAGGTCTCTGGTCGATAATAATACGGCCCAAAATTTATCAAGCGATGACATAGAGGCAATGAAGAGGTGGGGATTCGGTCATCTTTGACTTGTCCTTTTGAGTAAGCTATGCTTGCTTGTTCTCAATTTTCTGTGATTTCACATCAAGATTTATATAAAATTTAATTTTGCAAAATAGGGATGGTGCAAGTGGTGACGAGATTGTGGAAGCCTTGATAGCAAATAGCTCCACATTTGGAAAGAAGACTGTATTTTCACAAGTTAGTATAATTTATTGTCTAGTTGATTCTTTACTCCTTTTCAAGAACATTGAGGATTGATTTAGTTCAATCATTTGGGTTACAGGAGAAATACAAAATAAAGAAACAGAAGAAATATGCACCTAAGGTGCTTTTACGACGCCCCTCTACCCGAAGGTATCTTTTTGTCACTTTGTTTGCCGTAGGAATGCTACATCATTTTGAAAATGAATACTACCAAATTCACATTACTGTACTATTATCATGTAAACAACCATATATATTACCCTTTTGATTTAAATGCAAAGATGCACCTTTGACACTCTAAATTATCTTGTGACTCGAAGATTGTTCTAGAGTAGGAGTGTAGGGCAGCTAGGAAACTTATAATTCGCTACAAAATTGATGGAAATATATTTACTTATTTAGTATAGGGGTTGTTTCTATTTTCTATTTCTGTATGGACCACATGACGAACATCTATCTAAGGTGGCAAGCTAGTCTGTTTTGGCTAAGCTAAGCCAGCTAAACCCTATGTCACTCCAATTTCTATCAGATATTGTTACATATTCAATGTGTTCGACATAGCCGCTTTCTCAATGTTTCTCCAACATATATAGGAACACAATGATCTTATATACTATCATCAATACAACCAATTTTATGTTTTTGATGTCAAAGATGACATGGAACATGGTGAATAGCATGGTTGCCACGGCGTTCTTGGCGACCATGGCGCTCGCCTGAGAGGTGCAAGGACGCCATGGTGTCCTCAAGGCGAGGTACGGCGAGCTGAAGGGTTGACTAAGACAACAAATTAGAGAATTACATAACAACAAGCCAGAGCCCAGAGGGAAAGAGCAACAGAGCAAATTAGGAGAACAGAGAGTAGAGGGAGCAGATCGAGCAAATCAGAGAAGCAGAGAGAGCAGAGCAGAGAAGCAAAGTGACCGAAGTCGAGAGAGCAGATCGAGCAGAGAATGAGAAAACAGAGAAAAAAGCAGGAGAGAAAGGGAGGGGTCGTACCTTCAGATTTGGAGGTAATCATTGAGGGATGTAGTGCTGGATTGGAGGGAGGCTCGCCGGAGGGAGCTTGGCCGGCAACGGTTGCAGGAGCAACAATGAGGAGCGACAGCTAGGGTTCCATCCTTGAGTCGCCTCTCTCCCGATCAAGGTTTCAAAATTCGTTTTCGGTTCACATCTCGTCATCCTTTGAAATCTGAAATTTCGCCGACATCTTGGAATTTCAGACGAAATCCGAACGAAATTCAAAAAGCAAAAATTCAAATCAGACATTTATTTTCCACCAAGATTTCGGAGATCTCGATCTAAATACCGAAATCTCGGTCTAAATATTGAGATCTCGGTCATTTTGAAGTGAACAAAGAAGTGTTTAAATCGCGTTAGAAAATTTTGATTTTTTTTTGTATGCTTCTGACACATCAGTAATGTTCCCATGAAATTTGGAGATAATGATCGAGCTGGAGGAATTTTCTAAAATTCGTACAGTGCAAAATATTGTAAAATGGTATTCTGCGACTAAAAAAATGGGAATTTTTTTTTTAAAATCATGAAAGAATTTATGTGATGTTCCCTATCTGTTTGAATGCAAATTACTAAGTTTTTGCACATAAAATACCCTACACTTGCATTGTACTGGAACTTGTCAATGAATGCTTACACAAAAAATAGACCAAAATGCTTACACAAAAAATAGACCAATAAACCTCATCATTTGATCTCTCAAAAAAGATCTAGTTTCACATAATATCTCATGAATATTTCTTAGATAATTCAATTTAGCCTTTCACTTTTGAGCTTAGGTCAGATCAAATGGTTTTGAGCACTCATTATTCGAGCTGTAAGGAGCCAACTCTTCAATTCTGATCCACCCTCCAATTTCAACAGCTTCTTTGCGTAAAGAGCTGTTGTTTCTAATTTTCTCCGCCTAGCATTTTTAAGGCTGAGATTGTACATTACCCTAAAATCTCTGTCATGCATCTTCTTTCCAGCCATACCAAGCAACTCCAATGCTTCATGCTGCTGACAAGCTATCTCTGTGTTAGCTTGAATGGAAAGGGAAATACCAAGCAAAAGGTTCGCGATAAGCCGACAGCCTCTATTTAGTCACAGCCTCCATGTAGATTAGCAAGGGCTATGCGTGCATACAATGCACCTTCTTTAGCATGTGCACTATTCTCACCACAAATTTTTGAAGCCAAGAGAAGTTCTTTGAGACAATTGGAGACCTCTCCAGACTTCAATACCCTTTTGAGTGGATTTAGAGCAGTTAGATCATCTTCTACTGCTAGGTAGCACAATGCAAAATTGTACAACCACTCTCTGTAGTGTAATACACCAGGTAATAGTTCTTGAATCATTAAAAGAAGAATAGCTTCTTCCAATTGAATAGAGGTACAAATGAACCATCCAATGAGATCGCAGATTTGGAGAGTAGGCTTCACAGCCACTCTATAGGACAAAAATAGCAAATTCCTTTTGTATTCTACCGATGGTCTTTGCATCGAGGTTCCAATTACTAAGAAGAGCCCTCCTATATGAATTGGAGGAAAAGAGGCTCGTAGATGACATGTGGCCTGAATATTATTACACTAGGACAGGAAGGTTTATTGGAAAACAGTCAATGCTATATCAAACTTGGACAGTTGCAGGATATCTTAACTCTTAAATGCATTTGGAATGTCCGGAGATGACATCAATATTAATGTGAGGAAGATCTTGCGCTACTGGAAGGGTGGGCTTGCAGCCTGAACAAGAGCCCTTGTGCAAAATGACGTGCCGCCAGGTCGCAGGGTGTCCTTATGTAGTCCTATTCTTGTGCTTGACTGCCAAGACCTGCGCTGCTCCTTCTAATTTGCTGTATTTTTCGTCACGAGTTGGTAATAGTTACTTCACCAGGGTGATCACCTACCTATGCCGGTTATTTTGGCGAGTTTGTGGTCAATCCATTGATACAAGAGTATACCTTGTTGTATGCAGTGCACACTGGGAGTTCAGGCTTCAAAAAAAAATATCCCACTGAACGAGCTCACTGGGAGTCGAACACACGACCTCATGCATACCTCTATCTGCTCTAACCATGTGAGCTATATGTATTCCTTACAAATGGTAGATGGTTGTATGCATTCCTTACAAATGGTATTAAAATTAGCAAAAAAAAATGGTGCCAAATCCGGACCACACAACATCAAATCCGGTCCAAACATCATAAAATCCGGTCAAAATGTCCGACATTTTGCCAAGATTTCTGAGTGCTGTAGCAATTTGATTTTTTTTAAAAAAATTTCTCCATTTCACTGGGATTATGAATCTCGGAGGGGTTTGAGATCCGAGATTTCGCCGAGATTTCACGAAATTTCGGCGAGATTTCAAACCTTGCTCCCGATCTCTTCCTTTCTCCCTCTCTCTCAGGCACATGTCTTCTCTCAACACAAAGGCAGCCACTTATATCTCTCACCCCATCCAAGTCAAGGCAAACCTCCATGACGTCAAGGGTGCCTTTCTGATTAGGTGATGGTTAGGTGACGCCGTGACGACCATGGTGAATAGAGAGACAAAAGTGGTAGAGAAGGGGAAGAAAAAGAATAAAATTAAATGATTTTTTATTCATAGTCTCCAACATGTGAGACCCACATGCTAGTGACCCGTAATTTTGAATATCTTTGTGTCTTCCATTTAACCAAAAGTAACGGAACTTGTGGTAGAGTGAAAGTTGTGATGCAAATTAACTTTTTCGGTTGGGAGAAGGGGGTTCTAATTTTCCATGAATAGAATGTACCAGTTTTCCATCTTTCAGTATGAAATCCTGCATTTGCAAAAGGTTTGCCATGCCCATGCGAATTTGATTTAGCTTAATTTATCTGGAAAGTTGGCATAATTATCTGACAGTTTTT
Source organism: Rhipidocladum racemiflorum (assembly GCA_036346355.1). Taxonomy (NCBI): domain Eukaryota; kingdom Viridiplantae; phylum Streptophyta; class Magnoliopsida; order Poales; family Poaceae; genus Rhipidocladum; species Rhipidocladum racemiflorum. The sequence goes on along the minus strand of CM070576.1, from coordinate 1,585,898 downwards.
TTTTTTCATTTTTATATTGCAGCATTTGTGAGACATATTTCAAGAAAAGCCCAGCTCGAATAGGGTAAATAGTTTTTCGTCAATGACAATCACTTTTTGGCCTTGTCATCATACGCAATTTCACAAATATTTTTTTTGTTTTGTTATTGCGCACATAACTTGCTTGCCTGAAAAAACAAGGCAAGTGCATAGCTACAACCCTTAGTTACTTTATGCTGTCCTTTCTGTGGTTTCTAGGTTTATGCGAGTTGATGCACTGTCTCTCTTGCTGTCTATGGCAAATGTTGGTGCATATTCAGATGTGCTTGTGGTCGATATGGTTGGAGGTTTAGTTGTTGGAGCTGTAGCTGAACGCTTAGGAGGTAAACTACGCTTCTCTTTTATTTTACTGATACCATTAGATTAAATTAAATGGACATTATCGAACTGAATATGATTAGGCTGTATGCATATCTATGTTCTATTTAATACTCTTTTGTCAAATACACTATTCTTTACCTAGTGGTTCTTTTAAAAACTCACCATGATTTCATCTACAATTCACTATATATCAGTGCCATTTATGTTTACTTGGCATGTGCAATAACAAATGCTGTGGCATGTAATCACTAAGTCACATAAGTCACACTGTTTGTTTCCATGAAACTGCAATTTATATTCACTAAATATGGAAGCTATAGGCACCTGCCAACTTGAGGTGTTCATCAATATTTGTATATGTGTATATTAGAACTAGAACTGGTTTTTTGTGTTTCTTGACATCTCCATTTATGATGCATCTGTTAATTATAAGCTATAAGCTATGATGCACGGACACGGATACGTCGACACGACATGACACCGACACGGAATTCACCATTTTTCCAAAAATGCGACATGGCGACACGACTATATATATTTAAATAATAATAACATACATATGTAATATTCTCCATTTTTCTATGTGCTTGTCAAAATGAAATAATGTAGAGTGTAAACTAGGAATATGTACTTCATCCTTTGCAATTTCACTTCAAAGCTGAGCAAGAATAGATACCGTCGCCTTAGGATATATTTTTCAATCACCATTAGTAAGTTTCAACAAGTGCATTTTGATTGTAGAGTAGATACTAGTGCAACATATTTGCAATACTTGCATCTCCATTTCACATTTTCTCTAGACAGACCACCCTTATTTAGAATGTCAACATGGCTCCACAATGGAGCCTTGATTTTGTGTTTTGCTCATCTCAGGTGGCTAAGTTTACCCTTCAGGTTGTTTTGCTGGGCTAGGCTGTATCATTATATGTGTCGGATACATGTCGAAGCAGTGTCGTACATTAAAATTATTTATTTGGCTATCTAATTGTCCAATGCGTGACCGAAATGTGTCAAATGGCATGTCGATGTCGTATCCATGTCGGACAACGATACGACACCAAACCGATGTGTCAGTGCTACAAAGGTTATAAGTTCATAATCATTATTGACTATCTCTGTTATCTATTATAGGTACAGGATATGTTTGCAGCACATATCTTGGATCAGCGCCCAGCTCCATAGACATTATAAGAATGTATAATTTGGGCAGTGATATGGCTAGCAGGTAAATTCTTTTTTTAGAACTATATGGCTTTTCATTTAAGAAAAGAGGTAATAAGTTAGTGAATCTTTGGAATACAAGCAGCAGTATAAATTCATACAGGCAATACACGCTACATTTGACATTTAAACTGGCTATCAGAGCATATTAAGCAACCGGTATAAACTTTAGGATTGGATATTATTATGTTAGCTTCATTTCTTCATGCATAATTTCTATTACTGATTGAACTGTGGGCTATAGCTTTTTTGACCCTAAACGCGAAACTACGGGCCAATGTTCCGGTATATTAGCTACAAGCGTTATACTAGCAATAGCTCTGCTATTTGACGTAGCTTGTAGCTAGCGATAGATCAGTTATCCTATATAGGTACCCATGAGCCAAAACATTGGGCCTATTTTGAAACCCAACATTACTAAAGAGCCCAAATGTATCTCTTATAAGCCTAATGATAGACCAACTAGCGTGGCACTAGTCAATGCGTGACTGTTCCCTATCTTTCACAGTACTAGTTATACAGCAGCAAATAACCTGAACCTCTCAATTTGCTAGAAGCAATCAGCAGTAGTTGGAAAGAACTCATGTAATAGTTACTAAGCAGCAGCAGCTGAGATAACAGTTCGGCCAGTAGTCTTGGCGTAGATTCAATCCACAGCCAAACAAATCCTCTAACCCGTGAGCATTGAAGACCACGAATTAGATGAGATGAATCACCAAGATTCAGTTGCGCAATTCCCAAACCGATGCTCGAAATCACGCAACAAACAATGAAACCTTAGATTGGTTTCACCCAGAACTTGACAGGGAGAACATGTTGCCTACTTGGCCTCTCTTTTTCCTGAAAATAAACTCAACAACCAAAATAATATCACCTCATCCCCTCCACAAGGGACGCATCCCTTAGCCTTTTATATGTTTCACACAGGCAGGTCTGTATCGAGTCAAACAAAGTGCGTACACCTGTTACAATTCAGATCCAATTGACTCGCACCAAAATAAAACAGGAGACAACTCGGATACTTCCAAAAATAAAATTCTGAAATAAACTTCCCTACTTATTTTATAGGACTCTGAACAAAAAATAAACAAACCTACTTATGTACTGTTTTGGATGCAAGCCACGCAGATAAATATTTGTCTTTGATTCCTGGCTTGCAGCTCCCCTCCTGGCTTTCTTCTTTCTGGCTCACGCCGATCACACCACTTGCTGCATGCCCACATGGTCCAGCCGTAGCACCCATAAGCGGCACCATCTTCCTTTCTTTATATGTAGCAGTCGATGCTTTCCCATGTACAAACAAATTAGTGCCATATACTGCTATTCCTCCACACATGAACAGCAGTTTGGTCCCTTCTGAGCACCTAGACCAGGGCTTCTTTTCTCTTGTATGGTCAGGCACGGCACACCAGCTTTAATAGCCATCTTTTTCCCGTTGCCTCCATGGCCTTCCCCGCCATCCTCCCTCACCTCCTTCTCTAACAAGTATTTCACCCACAAGGAATGAATTATCAACCAAATCAGCACAAACCTCTTTCTCTGATTTAATAGCACGAATTGATGCGGTTTTAGTGGTTCAATCCGCATCACCTAAACTATGAGAAAACCTATTAAAAAACGTCATTTCACCCTTTTTCAATAATCCAACATTCATATTTCTCGGTGATTAAGTACTTGTTAAGAACATTATGATATCATTTATGATTTTTTGGACATGTATTAGTATGTTTGTTGATTCCGGATTTGATTCATATCTTATTATACAACTATTAGTACATTCTAAAGGACCATGTTTTTATGATTTGTTTGGAGGTGACATATTATATACATATTTTTTAATACTAAAAACACGACGAATGATATCTTCTGCGATAGCTGATGTAGCTTTTTTGGGACCTTGCCGCGAAGCCACGAAAATCGTGATTTAAAAACCTTGATTCGGGCATAATGCAGTACACTATCTTTAGCTTCATCTCAATTGAAATTTGAGCATGCATCATCTATTACTTGTACCACCATCTAATCTTATATCATCATTCACGTTTTTGTTGCTGTTGTTGATGATGATGCCATGCAAGAAATATTATTTTCTTGTTTGAAGTTATAGAGATCTGTATGAAGCAGTTGAAGTTATAATTAAAGTAGGAAACTTCCATTATGTAGTTCAAGTTATCCTTAAAAGAGTTATACTGTATCGGTCAATTTTATCATAAACATTCCATTCAGGATTGTTCAGGCACCACTTGGCGACCTTTGCTCCTTGCAAAATTCTAGCAATGCCGCTTCTGTTCTTAATGATAGCATTCAAGGTTACGTGGTTGAACCTAGTGCAGTATCAGATGAGAATACTCGCCCGTCTCTGGCACAACCAGTTGACACAGCAGTATCAGATGAGAAGGCGCAGTCATCAACAGTACAACCAATTGATATTGTGGCCCCTGAGCCCTCAATGGATGAGCATCTTAATCAGGATTATAATTCTTCGTTAGGTAAGCAATTGATAAAGCTAATTTACAAATAAATTTTTAACAAAAACACAATGTTTGATCTCTTAATGCTATGTTGATCTGTAGATTGCAAAGGCGATGATAGTTCAAACGTTTCCAAATCAAATAAAGCAGGAAAGGCACCATCACCGGAGAGGATGAAATATTGGAAAGAGCATGGCTTTAGCAGGTTACGTAAGGTTTAGAAGAAAACTGCAGTTACTAACTAAATATTCTCACTAACATGCTGGTTTCATGTTAATGCAGTTTGATTGTTGCTGCTCCGGGGCATGAGGTTGAAAGTTTGGCTGCGGACCTGCTTCCACTACTGTCTTATTCCGCTCCATTTGCCATCTATCACCAGTATCTTCAGGTAAATCTTTCTTTACACTGACACAGAAGCACACCAGTTCCTGCTAAATGTTCTTTAGTCTAGAGAATTTATGCGGAGTGCTTCGTCTTAACTGTCTAGATTATTGATGTCATGTGGGGCCGGCATTATCAGAGACGGGCCCGCGCTCGCGACGCCGCCAACAGCATGGCTGCCGCACCAGCAGGGTGCGCCTCCTCAGCAGCCGCATGCAAGGAAGGCTAGAATTAGGGAGTTTGTTTCCTTCTAAAGAATAAGCATGCAGGGAAACCTATAATCATGGGATTGATTTAGTAGTTTCCTTTCTATTAGCAGATTAGTTTCCTTTTATTAGCAGTCCTAATATCTATTTAAAGGCTGTAATCAGCACCCTTGAGGGGCAAGCAATAACAATCTATTCCTAATCTTCCTCTCTCTCCTAATCCCTCCCCTCTCACTATTGCGCGCCCAGGACAAGGTCCTGGCGCCTCCTGCAAGCTGATACCAAGTTGTCAAGGACGCTAGTGTCCAAAGACGCTGGTCCACGGCTGCGAAGCTCGTAGCCTGGACGTGCAGGAGGCGCCAGGACCTTGTCCTGGGCGCGCAGTAGTGAGAGGGGAGGGATTAGGAGAGAGAGAGGAAGATTAGGAATAGATTGTTATTGCTTGCCCCTCAAGGGTGCTGATTACAGCCTTTAAATAGATGTTAGGACTGCTAATAAAAGGAAACTACTCAATCAATCCCATGATTATAGGTTTCCCTGCATGCTTATTCTTTAGAAGGAAACAAACTCCCTAATTCTAGCCTTCCTTGCATGCGGCTGCTGAGGAGGCGCCCCCTGCTGGTGAGGCAGCCATGCTGTTGGCGGCGTCGCGAGCGCGGGCCCGTCTCTGATAATGCCGGCCCCACATGACAATTGTCTGTGCAAAAAATTATAGATAGCATCCTTTTTCTTGCCTGAAATTATTAGCTTATGCGGTAAAATAGACTTCATATTTATTGCATCCCCATTTCTGTTTGCCCTTCTGTAAAATCTAAAATGTGTTTTTTGCTGTTACTTATCTTCTGTTGTCTTGTATCTACCTGCAGCCTCTTGCGACATGCATGCACAGCTTGCGAGTATCAAACTTGGCTATCGGATTACAGATTTCTGAACCCTGGCTTCGTGAATACCAGGTCAGCACATTAACAATGAGGAAGTTAGACTGAGTTTTATTTTTACCTATGTGTACAAGCTCTTCAACTGAAGACTATTATTTCCAATTCATGCTAACTAATACCTCATACCGTTAAGTAAGAAACTGAAACTCTTAATTGAATATTTGAGGGTACATATGGATTCCTGTCTAAAGTCTAAACTCGAAAATATGACTTTATAAACTCGTAATGCAATGTTCTTTGCAATTATGCTAATAGCTGATTAGATGTGTCAAATGGTATGGACAAATTTTACAGACAGATTTATCCATCTGTCGTTACTTTGTTATGATAAGGTCACATATCACCTGAGTTATTACCTTTACATGAAACAAAGAATCAGTAATTAGTGGATACTTGTGCATATAGAACATCTTTATAATTTTGATATAGGAACATATATAACTTCTGGTCTTTCTTTTTTCGATACAGGTCCTTCCATCACGCACTCATCCACACATGCAAATGAATGCATTCGGTGGTTATATATTGAGCGGTATCAGGATACACGACGCTGATCCGTGCAATGGGAATAAGTGAATGATGCCGGAAAAGTAGAGCACCACCATTTTACAACGCAGTTCATAAAGGCGGACAAAATTTTGTAGTCCAGACAAGTCGACGTGCGTGGTTTTATTTGATCGGGCAGAAATTGCCATGCTTGCAGAGAAAATTATCTGGGAGTAGAAGAAAACGAGCCTTGCTAATTAGTTGCACACCAAAAACTGTGTAACATGTATCGTCGTTCCCTGCTGTACTTTTGAGATGTTTGATATACCCATTACCCAGTTGTAGTATTTGCCAGAGACGCTGTAAGCTTAATGTATTATGCTTGGTGGATATCTTTCAGGCATAAGCTCTTCTATTTATTCTTGCTGAGAACAAGGACGATGTATGTGCAGGTGCGGGCTCTTTGCAAATGTGTGTGTATCTATCTTTAGACGTACACAAACAAGCTGAGATGAGCTTTTGCTGACGGCTGTGCTACTCTGCTACTGAACGACAGATTTTTTTTACTGGGCCAAATGGAGGGAGATGCAATTTTTCGGAACCGTGAGTGCCTATTTGCAAAAAGGCTTGATCCAGGCTTGGTCGTGAGTTTGAAAAATCAGAAGAAAAAACGTCACATAATTTTGTATTTTTCTCCCTTTTTCCGAAAAGAGGCACGCGAGCTCCCGGGCGAGAACTCCCTACAAGATTCCACCAAGTGGCCAGTACAGCAGCATCAATTATGCTAAATCAAACTTCATATCATGTGATGCCAGCAAAATCCAGCGAGCTGTATTTTTTCTCATTTATTTATGTTACTAATACTCAAAGCCTATGCACGGCTATGCAAATAACACACCCGTTTCTTTTTCTTATTTTTTTTTTCTCATTTCTTTATGTTACTAATACTCAAAACCTAAGAACCCAAACTCGTTCGAGCCCGACTCGTTTATAATCTTAGGTGCGAGGAACCCAAGCTCGTTCGAACCCAAACTCGTTCGAGCCCGACTCGTTCAAGCCATTTATATGTACAACATTTATGTACATGTGACCATAATTAATATATAATATGTGCAATACTGCGATTTATTAGAAAAACGTAAGGTCCAAGCTTGATCCAATCTGGTCTAGATATGATCCAAATAGCTGTAGATCCAAAATGACTCTAATCCATTTACAGTTTTAGATCAACATAATCCAAAAGCCAAACCAATCTAAGTCCATTATCACCCCTAGTGGACACGTGCGCTGGGCAGAGCGAGCAAACGGAGTGCGGCACATGCGTCAAGCGAGGGGGAACCAGAGGCAACGCGGCGAGGACGCGTGGAACCAACAAGGCAAGGGAGCGCGCGAACGGAGTGCGGCACACGCTCTCCCGCTTCTCTTAGGACGCGTTTGGTTGATGTGATGATATTAAATGGGATGGGATGGTCATGTACCATTTGGTTCTATTATTTTGGGTGAATGAAATGGTTCAACTTCTATACAGAATATTCCTCAAATTTGTATCACTTGGTTCAGGATGGGATGATTCTATTCAAGCACCAAACACATGATTATTTTTTTTCTTAAACCATCTCATACATATACCACTTGGTACAAACAACTAAACACATCTTCAATTTCGTATTCTCTGGAATCTGGAAAAAGGAATTCATTGAGGAAGGGCTCACTGGGGCCGACATGCACCGGCTCGTGGGGGCAGAATCCCCCGTTCCTAATATATGGAGTATTTGTCACTGTGGACCTCACCTCCCCTTCTTCTTCCTCTAGATCCTCTCTTCCTCGCTCGCGGGTCATGGCCGCTGAAAGGATCGGTAAGGCCTAGAGGGGGGGTGAATAGGCAAATTTAAACAATTTAAACAAGACAAACTAAACAGTTTAAAGATAAGATCTAAGCAGATAAACAGAATAAGCACCAACAGACTAAGAACAACTTAAGCAATAGTGAGAACAAGAAAAAGACAAACTATCACACAGAGACAAGAGATTTTTCACCGAGGTTCAGAGAGAAATCTCCTACGTCCCCGTTAGAGCACTTCCTCAGAAGTATTGCTCCTCCAAAGAACTCACGAGGCGATCTTGGATTTTTCACTATTGTAACTCTTTTTACCACTTTGGTGAGGTGAGTCAAAACCTCTTCACAATAATAGTGGCCTTCCACAAACACGGTTGGACAGTCGCACTAAAATCACCAAAGAAACCGTCTAGGAACAGCTAGTTCCAAGAGTAATAGACCATCCACAAGCCCTGTCTCTTGGTTCACTAGAAACAATCGAAACTAGACTTTACTTGGGAGCCGTAAGAGTGTAGGATTTTTGTTTTTCAGTGGAGCTTGATCTCTTTTGGAATTTTGGCTTTCGGATGCTAGATGTCAAAGAGATGGCAAAAGTTCTTTTTGGGAGAGCCTACAACTGCTTTAAATAGGCTACGAGGAAGCAAATAGCCGTTATTGGCAACAGTAGCCGTTTGCCAATGTCGATCAAGTGACAAAAGCGAAATGATTGTATCGACAAGGGTTGATAAAAATATGCAAGAGGCTCAAAGAACTACGGACCCAAACCAGCGAAAAAGGCATCTACGTCGGACCAAGAAAGTTGGTCCGTCAGACACATGCTTTGAGCAAATCTCGTCCGTTGGGAGAGTTTTAAGAACAAGTTTACAACGGACCCAAAAACTTGGTCCGTCGCGGAAGGAGAGCTTCTTGGTTATACATCAACAAAGGAATTGGATTGAACACCGTAAACCAAGTAAGTTTTATGTTTACAACGGACCCAAAGGTGGTCTGTTGTAAATGGAAGCTTTTGGTCCGTTGTAGCTTAAAAGCACTTGAGAGATTTTTCAAGGAAAACACAATCGCAATGCACTCCAAAAACTTGGTCCGTTGTAAATGGGAAACGCTCGGTTTGAGTTCTGTTAGAATTTGATTTGAAAAGGATATGAACTCAAACAAGGTTTAATAAAGGAATCTGAAATGATTTAGCTTAAGCCCCAAGTTGTTTTTAAAGAGAAATCCTAGGAACCAAGAATTGAACTTGTGCATAGTCCCTCTTTATAGTGCAGTTGAAACAGGAAAAACTTATCTAAAAAGACTTGAAAAGACTTATGAGCTAAAGGACTAAGAATAATGAAACCTTAATCTTGATCCTCTTTTCTGATGAAATCTGATAAGACTGATTTAGTTGATCATCAAGCACCAAAACCCAACAAATAATTTAAACAAATTATTAGGGGGCCTAGATGCTTTCAGCCGCCCACTGCCATCTTTCTTCCCTGCCAGTGGCGGACCCAACAGGGGGTTAAGGAGGCCAGGGCACATCCTACCTCCGATGAGGCTATGGGTACCCCCCTAGCACCCCTGTCTACCGTAGGGGGCTTTTCGAAATGGTTGTAATTTGTTTGATTTATTTATTTTATTTTAGTATTGTATCACTACTAATTTAGCACCCCCTAAATTTATGTCTCGGGTCCGCCACTGTTCCTTGCCCTCATTTTGCTCTCATGCCCTCTTTTGCTCCAATGTCGGCGAGGCCGGGCAAGCTTGCCCGCGGTCGCCCACCGCCCGCGCATCTATCCCTCCACTGCATCCACCACCTGCATTCTCCCCTATCGCCACCCAAATTCTTCTCCCTGCTCCACTCCTAAAGCCACCACCAACGTCCATTAGCGTCATCGCCATCTCTCCTCACCTCTGTTGCCACTTAGCCACCGCAGCTCCACCTCCCCTTCCACACCCTCCTCTCCAATGCGTTGTCGTCGAGATCCAAAGAACGCCATCGAAGGGATCGACTCCAGCGAGCACTCCGTTGCCCTCAACATGTGCTTGCTCATCGATGGTCCCGGCCTTGGAGGCGTCGCTGCCGCAGTGGGTGTGGATGAGTGTCGCATCGGAGGCCGAGGGGAATGGTCGGAGAGGCAGGAGAGCAACGAGCCCATGGGGCCAAGCGGATTTGGAGTTTGGGTCGGAGGCTCAGAGCGGCAGCCATGGCTAGAGGACCATGGACACTAGAAGAAAACGAGGGGCAAAATGGACAATTGAAGCCAATAGTGCAAATGCTACGGAATTAGACAATGCAATGGCATATTATCAATCATATAAATCCTATAATACTAAAGTGATGAGTGGCATATGATTAATTTTCTATTAAAAATGGTTAATATAGGGCATGTACATTGTAGTTGTCGAGGAAAATCCTCTCAACACTGTCGGCCCTCTAAAAGAGGGTGCATGACACAGGATGTCACGGGAGAGATCATCGTAATCCGCTAGCCCTCTAGGGAGGATGTGTGGAGAGGCGCCCACTTCACTAGGATGATTTGTCTTGTTCCCATCATAGGCATGAGACTCACTCCTGGTCTGCCAGGGCACTTCACCTCCTACCTGGGGAATGACACATGGCAAAGTGTCCTAACCTATAGGGAGCTTGGTGGAGCTCCCTTCCCCTCTAGGGCGCTTCGCCTTATTCTTATCTACGAGGCATATAGCTCAACATCCGATTCACTAGGGCGCCCCCTAGGTAACCATGAAGATAGATGGGCACTCTCTTGGTCCCGTGAGGTCGGCCCCTGAAGTAGGGCCCAAGCCCTGCGACCCCTTGTGGGTCTCTGGAGTTAGAGGCCTACCCCTAAGGAATAACGATATGGGATCCACTGCCATCTCCTGAGAAGGACGAAGATGCCCACGCTTAAGCCATCTAGCTAGGGGTAGGATATTATTTATGTACCGGGCTGAGCATGTATAAAGGCTCATCGTAACCCTTACTTGTAACTTGAACTCTCATTGAATACAAGAGACATAAAACTGGTGTGCACTCAAGGGATCCGGACAAGGATGTACCCCTCTACTCCCCGCTAGGGGGCACACTACAGGAGTAGAGTGTCTACCCTAGTGCTCGAACCTGTATAAATATTCATGTCAACTCTCTCTTATGGACGGCAGCCCGCGAAACAACCGGTATTCGCCCTCGCTCACATGTCCCATTTTCGAACGTACAACATTTAGCCGGTACCTGTCTACACTCCAAAGCATTTGGTGGACCTTTATATGCAATCCACTGGGAGAATCAAGAAGACTCAGGAGAACAAGGCTGAGGCACATTTCACTGCTCAACCTGTTGTTGACAACGACATTAAGAAGAGTGATGACATAGTTCTTAATCCCATGGAGGATGACTCTAACACTCACATGGATCAAGGTGATCTTCTTGGATTTGAGCTCAAGGAGTTCCATAAGGACACCCATGATATATATGGAGATCTACAGTAGTCTGCTAGATATTCCTTCTTTTTGCTAGTCGATGTCACATTTTTCGTATGAGTCTCCTTAGCAGTTTAGTTTTGGTTCTTGAATGAGCATTGGTGTATGCTCCTGTTGAGCAATTATCATTTAAAATTAAATAAATTGTTATTTCATATGATATTCGATTCATTCATTTTATTATGTTATGTTTGTTCTATATTTTGTAATATGTTACTAATGCAACAATTGTTTGATGGTGAAAGCATACTTTTAATATAGAACAACGTATAATCAAACTAATTGTTGCCCTCATTGTTGACACTGGAAGAGCTATCATAGTTCTTAATATGGGTATTGTATAATACTAGATGATGCTCTTCTATAGCTACAGTTATACTCTATTAAGTTTCAACTGCATTCTTCTAAATGCTTTCCACATGACTAAGTTTAACAGATGCAATAAATGTGATTGAAAAACTTCATTCCTTCTCCTCAGGATTATACTATACATATATAAAACTTGAAGTTTATGTTGCGATAAAAATAATACTTAAAATCATAGAAATATTTAAGATCTAGCATGATTGACTGGGTCATCTTAGGTTGAATATGATGAGAAAAATTATCAATGATTTTGCTAGCTATAACATAAAAAATACATATCGAAGTCCTTATATTTGAAGACTTCTTATACCCTGCTTGTGCTAAAGTGAAGCTCATAACTAGATCCTCTTTTCTAAAAAGTTAGGGAAGGATCACTTAGTTTCCTAGAGAGAATGCAAGGTGATATTTGTGAGTCTATCCAACTCCTGTCGGGCCACTTTAAATAATTTATGGTACTGATAGATGCTTCTACTAGATGGTCCTATGTATACCTCTTTGTAAGTTCAACCTCTATTGGTTTTGGTTATTGGTTTTAAATTAACATTTAATCATTATTTAATGATAAATCTAATCATTATGATACTAACATATTCATTGAGCTTACTTTTTATTGGTCTCAAATTTGGATGGAAAATGGAAAACCAAAGGTACACGTATTCTTATTATTATCTTATTGCATAATTTGGATTCAAGTTAAATAATGAATTCCTCATTTGTATTAACCTCAAAATGTGCATTATGTTTCTAATTCCATATATACATGGATGCACATATCTAGGGGGACTTTATGATTTAACTTGATGTTTTAATAGTTTGATCTCTTCCATATAGCCAAATATAAAAGATCAAGACTTTGAAACAAATACTTGAGTATATATAACTTGTGTAGGTTTAGTATACTCATGTCAATATAGGATAAACTCATATGCTATCAAAGATTGATTATGTGCATATTGATCTCAAGTTCAATTATTTATATGCACATATCAACTGGAGTTTATTTTATAATTGATGGTCTTTTGTATTGATCCCTTTTCCATATATTCCACATATTACGGATCACTACTAACCATCAATATGAGTATATGAAAGCTTATGTAGTTGTATATACTCACATCAATTTAAATGGAAATTTAAGTTGAGATCGATTGTCATTCAATCAATCAAATAACACTAGTGTTGATGGTGTTCCTTTGATCGAATAAGGACAATCGATAGTTCTTAAGTAGTATGAAGCATTAGTTGTATCAAAGTACTCAAGACACTTTCAATTCATTCAAATTGATTAGGGTTGTGCTCAATAAATCTTGGGGGCTTCCATTATGTGTTAATAGAGTATAATTGATGATTGAGACCGTGTTTGTTGGACTAACACTTCCAATGAGTTGTGGAAGTAGGTTGAGTTGAACGGTGATAAAGATACGAGAGAAGGACATCATCATGTGTTGATGAGTGTCAAGAGGAGATCACGAGGAGAAGAGAAGAAGAAGGTTCATCGTGCGTTGATGAACAAGATGGGTTGCGGTCTTGGAGAAGAAGAGATGATTGAAAATCATAAAAGCTCCAAGGGGATCGCACGACAAAGGTATGACTAGATAGGCTAAGGATGTGTTCCTAGTCTTTACAGGTCTCGGTGTGCGGTTGAGAGTCTGGGTGTCTAGTTTAGGTTGCCATATTATTTAAAGGGGTTGAGTCTTTTGCTTGAGCTTCATCATGTGTTTATGAACTCAATCCGGTTCACTCGAGCTCACATTCTTATTTGGTTTTTGCATTAGCTAAGAGATTTGCATGTGTTGCAAATAGAGTACCTCATAGTTGCTTCTTATTTGAAGTGGTGTTCCATGGGCACTTAGATTTACATGTGTTGCAAATAAAGAGCTCATGCACTTTAGTTTAAATGGTGTATGTATAGAGCTATGTTTTGCATGTGTCGCAAATATAGAGCTCATGCATTTGAGTTTGATGTTAATGGTTGCATGGAGCTAAGATTTGCATGTGCTGCAAATAGAGAGCTAATGCACTTGTTTATTTGTATTTTGCATGGAGCTAATGTTTTTGCATGTGATGCAAAAAGATAATGCTAAACCAAATTTGGTTTAGTTGTCTTTTGCATGGAACTAAGGTATTTGCATGTGTTGCAAATAGAGTGAGTTTATGCAAGTTGCTCTTAAATGGTTTAATTGTTATTTGCAAATGCGTTTTGTGAATAAACGGGATGTTTATGAGATCGGAATCCTAGAGCATGTGTATAGGGTTTGCAAACCAGCTTGATCTCGTGTTGGTCAATCACATGGCTAAGAGGATCAACCACATAGATTCTTGGTTTATTTGCAAATGTGTTTTGTAAATATGCTGGATTTGCTATTTGCAAATGTGTTTTGCAAATGAGCTAGTGGTTATGGGTTTCTATCCTAGAGCATGTGAATAGGGCTTGCAATTGTGGTTTGCAAGTTGATTTGATCTCGTGTTGACCATCGCATGGCTAAGAGGATTGAACCAATAGGTTCTTGGTTTATTTGCAAATATGTGTTTTGCAAATAAGTTGAAGTTTGAATGTGATTCTTTGGAGTATGTGATTAACATTTGCAAATATATTTTGCAAAGTGTTGTAATCATGTATTGATCCTCACATGGCTCAAAGAATTGATCTTGTTGAGTCTTGATTTGAATTGGATTGATTTTTATGTAAAATCAAGTTCCATCTGAAAAGTCAGCACTACCACTGTGTTGGGGCCGATATTGCTGCTGGTCTGGCAGTACCACTGTCTGAGTGTCGGTATTGCCGGTGGTTGGTAGTACCAGAACTTGGAAGCGGTATTTATTGTCCAAAGAGTGATTTTTTTGGAGTTTCAGTGAGGCCAGCACTATCGGAGGTTGAAAGTGGTAGTGTCGCAGATCGGTAGTACCTATTTCTAGTTGTTGGTATCGGCAGTACTTATTTCTAGTTGCTGGTACTGCCATGATTCTGTGCAACAGCTAGTTTTGAATGCTAAATTCGACCATTGGATTGAGGTCGACACTACCGGGCTTTAGAGTCCCGTAGTGCTGATTTTCCTGAGTTTTACCCGATTTGCCCCCCAATGGTTAGATTTTGTGTGGTGGGGCTATAAAAGGATGCCAAGGGCTGGCATTAGTGCTTGCTAACTTTGTGGAGTGTTTTGGAGGGGTTGTGCATGTGTTTCGCTCTCCCATTTGGTTTTTGAGCTAAGATTGAGCCCTAATTGCATGTGTTACAATTAGGAGTGGATTGAGAGCCTCATTATGCATGTGTTACACTTGAGGAGGATCCCAATGCATATGTTGCACTTAGGAGGTCACCATTGTGCATATTTTGCACTTGGTGAAGTTCAAGCTAGAAGGCTTGACTTGTTACTCTAGGTGTTTACTGACACCTAGATGGCGTAGAGACTTCATGCGCGAAGCTTCTCAATAGATATTGTGAGAAGCTCGGCAAAGTTTGTGAAGGTTGGAGCTCGCCTATCCGGAAAGAAAAAGGAGCTACTACTAGTTGATTCGAGGTGGGTGCTCAATTCGTGGAGCCGGTCCAAAGTGTAGGTGTAGGATCGAAAGACACGAATATAGCAATCAGAGGGGGGGGTGAATGATTGTGCGGAGGCTAAAACCAAATTCTTGATCTACTAAAAGTTCACCCCAAAACAGAACCAAATAATTGCCTCGTATTCGACAAAAACAGAATGACAGAGGTTTGGTAAAAGGCGAATTCCCAGAGATACAGCCGTTAGATCAATCTAAAATTTGGACACAATAAACTAGATTCCAATACAAATCGAACACAAAAAGAATCAGCTCGATCAGACTTACGGATCAAAAGTTATGAGTTTCGCAAGCTTGCTGTTCTAGAACTTGACGAAAATCAATCTAATCAAAACTTCAAGATTAAACAAGATCTTCAAAAGATTAATCAACTAGACTTTGAGAAACTCTAAATCAATACCCTAGAAAGGTTTTTGATGGATCAAATCAAGATGAAACTCAAAGATCAAAAACCAATCTACAATTAGAACAAGCATGCAAACAAGAACCAAAACAGAAAACACTGTAGCAACGTGGTTACTGTAGCACGCAAGAATCTTGGAAGAATTGATCTTTATTTCTTTTGTCTAAAGTACTCTCATCAAAAGAGTACAAACCCTAAAACTGAGCTTGAGGCTCTCAATGCGCTCAGCTCCGATTGATGCCCTTCAACAGGAGACAACCCCTCCTATTTAAAGGAGCAAAACACAGAGAGTCCTGGATACAATTCCTACTCCTAGAAGGATTCCCACTCCTAATCCTAGAAGGAGTATGTATCCAACATAACTCCACTTGGCCCAACCTAGCCAAGTACAACTCTTGCACGCGTATGGCAACCCTACCATACTCACGTGACTAACACTTTGCACGCGCATGGCCACCTGCCATACTCACGTGACTAACCATTCTTCATGTGCACCATTCTCTTAGCCCGAACGTCCCGCATGACATCCTTGACCACCAAGACCTCAGTTCCTCCCTGAACCTAGTCCCGAACCTCAGTTCCTCCATGAACCTAGTTCCGGTCCCATCATCGACCACGTTCGTCCTCGAGCAACACCTGCACATGATCAACCACAAAAACGATCCGAGCACAAGTCCGCGACTTGACTCAACATTAGTCCATGCAAATACTCACACGAGCATTGCATAAAGTCCACTTCAAAACAAGCATCATGAAATTCACACTAATTTCATAATCTCAAATTAAAAGCAAGATTCAATTCCAAATTTGCTCAAAAGCCTAACTGAGCAAAAAGACATTCATCACGGACCAAAATCCAGTCCAGCGCACACATGTCTCAAAACCCCAGAAGAATCAGTTCATGGCGAACCAAAAAATTTGGTCCGGCATACATGGCGAAAACAAGCATAAAAAATCCCGTTTGCGACGGACCAAAAAATTTGGTCTGTCGTACATGGAAAAAGCGAAGTTGCCAAACACACGTTTATGACAGACCAAAGAATTTGGT
The DNA here is from genome assembly GCA_036346355.1 of Rhipidocladum racemiflorum. NCBI lineage: Eukaryota > Viridiplantae > Streptophyta > Magnoliopsida > Poales > Poaceae > Rhipidocladum > Rhipidocladum racemiflorum. The sequence goes on along the minus strand of CM070576.1, from coordinate 1,569,167 downwards.
TTGTCATACACATGAAAAACAAGGTTGCCACAAACACGTGTATGACAGACCAAAAAATTTGGTTTGTCATATATGGGAAAAACAAGGTCGCCAAAAACATGTGTATGACAGACCAAAAAATTTGGTTTGTCATACATGGGAAAAACGAGGTCGTCAAAAGCATGTGTATGACAGACCAAAAAATTTGGTTTGTCATACATGGGAAAAACAAGGTCGCCAAAAACATGTGTATGACAGACCAAAAAATTTGGTTTGTCATACATGGGAAAAACGAGGTCGCCAAAAGCATGTGTATGACAGACCAAAAAATTTGGTTTGTCATACATGCGAAAAACGCGATTTCTTGAACAAGCGTAAAAGCATCAAAATCACGTTTATGACAGACTAAAAAGTTTGGTCCGTCATACATGCGAAACTCACTGTTTTTGGATGCTTAGTCTGGTGCAAATGCAAAGTCTCTGTTTTTGGATGTTTGAATGTTTGGTCCTTCATGCAAGCAATTTTGCAAGATTAATCCTAACCAAATTTTCAGCACAAGATCAAGCCAATTTTTCATCACATGATTCACAGTAGGGTCGAGGATGCGCCTAGAGGGGGGGGGGTGAATAGGCATTTATAAAATTCTAATTGCGAAAGCTCTAATCAATTCTTATGTCAAAACCTAAATAAATTGCAAAAGCGTAAACACTAGTTTTGACAATTAAAACCTAAAATAACTGGGCTCACTAGTGCACTAACTAAATTAAGTCTCTACACAAGAATTGCTATGTTGATCAAACAAACTATACTAAGCAATTCTATATACAATCAAGCTTAGATTTGTCATTTTCCATCCAAATATGAGACTACTGACAATAAGCTCAATAAACATGTTAGTCTCGTAAAGATTAGATTTGTCATTAAACAAAGATTAAGCATTAATCTAAAATCAATCACCAAAACCAATGGAGCTTGAACTTACACAAAGTGGTTTGGGCTTGCTACAACGTGGATTAGGGGAGACTGGCAAATCTCCAAACACCACGGTAAAATGTATCATGTCTCCTTGTTGGTTTGCTTCCTTGTGTTATTTACATTAAAGCAGTTTATATTTCTAGAATTAAATTAATTGATTGCTTGATTATCTTTAGGATTGCAATTTATTGTTAGACTTAGTTTGTTGGTATACTTAGTGAGCCTTGTTGTTTTAGGCTTTAATTGTCAAAACCTTAGTTTATCACTTCTGTTTTATTTATTGATTAGGTTTTGACAAAGGGGTAATTAGGACGTGTAATTAGATCGTAGACAATTTTTTTAAAACCGCATATTCACCCCCTCTAGTCGGCATTCTTGACCCTTCAAGTGGTATGAGAGCTTGGTCTCTCATTTATTAGGCTTTACCGCCTAGAGAGCTAGGTTGACGACTATGGGATTAGTGCATCACACCGATTCACCTATTTTTTATGGCTCAAACTATATTTCATGGAAATTATTTATGACTTCACATTTTAAATCCATGAGCCCCCAAATATGGTGGATCGTAGATGTGGGCTTTTCGTCTCCATTGAATGATGTTGCTCCAAGTAAAGGAGAGGAGAAATGCCTACAGCTCGATACTTAAGCTACTAATGCCTTATTTAGCTTTATGATCAAAGATGTGTTCAATCTAATTTGCAAATCTCTAGAGGGCTCATGAGATGTGGATCAAACTTTAAGAAATTTATGAATCATCCACATCAACTTGTGAAGATTGCATAATTGGAGAAGAAACCTCAACCCCCCCTCAAGCGATGATGAGCAAACAATTCCATCTCCATCATCTCATTACTTAATGGCGAAAGGTAAATTGAGTTCACAAGTACATAAAACCTTATTACAAATGGTTCACAAACGTCATCACAGACGGTTTTGTGAATCATCAGTAATAATGGGTCAGTGATGAAAAGAGATCATCAGAGACGGTTTTTGACCCGTCTATGAAAATAGACATCACAGACGGTTCTAAATAAGAACCGTTAGTGATGATCTTTTATCACATACGGTTCCTATTTAGATCCGTCTGTGATATTAATGTTATCACTAACGGTCCACATTAGAACCATATGTGATATTAATGTTATCAGTGATGGTCCACATTAGAACCATCTGTGATAATAGTATCACATACTGTTCTAAACAGGAATAATCTGTGATGTCTTTTTGTCAGATGGAACTTTTTCTGTTTATTAGCTAGCCTCAGGAAATGCTAGCCATGCCCTCTGAAACAAACATATTACAGATCATCAAAAGCATATATAGATTACATCCATTTCAACAATTAACTCAATTACATCACAGCATGTACGACACATCCATTTCAGAAATGAAGTCAGATATGTTAAACAATAGAACTCAATTTTATTAACCAATTAATTGAATGCACAACTACAATTCACAAATCCATAGCACAAGTTATATAAATGAACCCAAATGGTAATTCAGAAAAAACACATCTCCAATAGTTAGGCAGAGTGGAACTCACCTTTTTTATTTATGACTTCACTGAGCAGAAAGAAATAAAGATTTTCTCAAATTTTGCTCAAATTGATCTCTTTCAATGCAATTATAAACTCATTGGTCTTTTTTTAGTGATGAAGAGTTGCATGTTGTGGCAAACTAGCTAGCTAAATCTTAAATATAATAATGCAATTAGAGCTTATTACTAACCTTAGATCACCAAGAACAATTTGATCTATAAGCTAGATCTAAACAATTTTTAAATTCTCTCCTTACCAAGCTAGATCTTGAATATAATACAATTAGACTATTACTAACATTAGATCACCAACAACATATAGATCTACAAGCTAGATCTAAATAATCTTCAAATTCTCACCTAACTAAGCTAGATATTGAATATAATACAATTAGAACCCATTACTAACCTTAGATCACCAACTACATATGGATCTACAAGCTAGATCTAAACAATCATTAAATTCTCACCAAACCAAGCTAGATATTGAATATAATGCAATTAGAACTCATTACTAACCTTAGATCACCAAAATCAAATGAATCTACATTCAACCTTTGAAATCAATTGTCTTCTTTCACAATATCGCCTCTCAGCCACAGCCAGTCTCAAGATAGATCCTGAAACCCTAAGAAACACGAAGTGGCTCGGGGCTCTGTATTATATATTGCTAGAATTTATCACAGACGGTTCTATTCATAAACCATCAGTGATATACATAATATCACTGATGGTATTACTATAAATCCGTCTGTGATGACACCTGTAGCTATCACAGATGGTTTTAAATTATAACCGTATGTGATATCCATCAATATCACATATGATTTTGTAATAAAATCGTCTGTGATATTGACGTATATCACAAACGGTTTATTAATAAAACCGTCTGTGATGTTATCATTGATGGTTGCAATATAGAATCGCCAGTGATGTTCCTCATTACAGATGGTTTTTCAAAACCGTCTGTGATGAGATGTCTAATATAAGCCTTTCTATAGTAGTGGGTAAGCGATAACGATGATGATGAGCCCTCCTATGATGATTTGTTGGATATGTTAGAGGAGCTCAATGAATTTCTTGGGAAGGAGAAAGAAAAATATAAAATTTTGAAGCTTGAGCATGACTCACTTCAAAACGATTATAATGTGCTTAAAGATAATTATGAATCCCTCCTTCTCAAGAAAGTCATTGAGCCTAGGGTGGACATATGCATTTCTTGCGATTTAATTGATGAAATGCCTTGCTTAATTGCTAATCCTTACATTCATCTAAAAATAGCATATCCACCTCTTGCAATGAATTATTAGACATTCCTTGTTGCTCTAATAAAATTGTTTCAGGTTCCTCTATGTGTCTAGAGACTAATCTTGTAGAGGAAAATAATAAGTTAAAGGTCCAAGTCATTAAATTAAAAAATGACTTGAAGAGATGCTACAAATGAAAAGCCACCTTGGACATCATCTTAAGCAAGCAACGAAAGTTGTTTGATAAGAGTGGGATTGGCATCATCTCCAAGAAAGAGACTAGCAAGACAAGGCACAACGCAAGACACTCGAAGATAGTCAAGAGCTTTGATTACAACAAGAAGGGATACCTCGCCTCTGTGTGCCCTAACAAAATGGAGAACAAGTCCACATCATATACAATGAGGCAAACCGGCAAGGAGTAAGACAAGAAGATCAAAAGAGGTCGTAACAGTCAATCTTACTTCAATTGCCGGGAAAAGGGACATACATGTAAAAATTGTCCCAAAGGTACCACTCCTAAGCCTATTATTATTAATAATCATTATTTGCTTATGAAGGACAAAAATGGCAATGTGTTTGTCAAGTCTCCTAAGCCCTCTCAAAATAATGATATTCATTTGCTTAGGAGAAATAAAACTAGAAATGTGTTTGCTCAAAATGATAGATTTCCTAAGACTATGAAAAACAAGGTTGATCATATGCTTAGGAAAAATAACGATAGCAAACTATTTGCTAGAAATGCTAGCTCCTTTAAGCATATGTATATGATAGATTTCTTAAGACTATGAAAAACAAGGTTGATCATATGCTTAGGAAAAATAACGATAGCAAACTATTTGCTAGAAATGCTATATAGCTCCTTTAAGCATATGTATAACAGTGTTAATCATATGCTTAGAAAAAGGATAAGACTAGTAAATCATTTGCTAGACATGTTAGTTTCCCTAAACTTATTGAAAAGATGGATAATCATTTGCTTAGGAATAACATGCTTTTGCCAAATTAATGCCCACATTATTAAATTAAGAGCCTTCTTTCCAGATGAAAGGATTAAGTCCATCCAAATGGACAATGCTATCAAGTTTACCTCAAAGGCATTTAATGATTATTGTATGGCTCAGGCATTAATGTAGAGCATTCAGTACTCATGTTCACACACAAAATAGCCTTGCATGGCATTAATTAAAAAAATACAACTCATTGCTAGGTCACTCTTGTAGAATTGTAGGCTACCCAACAATTATTAGGGCCACACAATGTTGCACGCTACTGCATTAATTCAACTCAGATCAACTGTATGCCATGACATTTTCCCCTTGAAGATAACGCGTGCGAAAGAACCAATGAATTGGGTAAAACATTTTGCTTAAACCTGCAACTAAAGCATTTACTCGAAGGAATTTTTGTGCACCATTGTACATATACCAAGAAGGTATTAGAAAATTTAACATTGATAAATCTCATCCTTTTGGAGACCCCATGACAGTAAGATCCCTTGATGTGGATAAAGACCTATTCAGACCGAGGGTGAAAAATGAGGAAATCCTAGAACCGAAAGTTCCATATTTAAGCACCATAAGGGCATTTATGTATCTTGTGAATTACATCAGGTCTGATATTGCATTCACAGTAAATTCGCAAGCTAGACACAGAAGGCATTAGGTTGGTGTCAAGACTTTACTCAGATACCTTCAAGATACAGAAGATCTTAGCTTATTTTACTAGAAGGACCAAGACTCAACCATTGTGGGATATACGAATAATGGTTATCTGTCTGATCCCCACAGTGCCAAATCTCAAACCTGGTCTGTATTTCTCTATGGTGGTACAACCATTTCTTGGAGGTCTTTTAAGCAGACCTTGGTAGCTACCTCTATCAGCCACTCGAAGATTATATGATTATATGAAGCTCGTGTGAATGTGTTTGGCTAAGACATGAGATTAATCACATCTAGAAGTCATATGACATTAACACCGTCGATACCCCCAGTTCTCACAATAATCTATGAAGATAATGTTGCTTGTGTTGCACAAATACAATGGGTTATGTAAAGAGCAATATTACAAAGCATATTGGCCCCAAACTTTTCTATCGTCATGAACTCTAGAAAAATGATGATGCAAAGATCCTGCACACTAAGTCATATGAAAATCTAGTTGATTTATTCACTAAGGTTTTGCCAACATTCGGTTTCTAAAGATGTGTTCTTGGTATTGGAATGAGACGACTTAGAGAGATGTAGAGTTCAAAGGGAGTAAATCCCTGAACTATAACCTTTAGTATGATTCTGAATATACTACCATAATATAGGAGATTACAAATTGCACTATTTTTCTCTTAGTGAGTTTTTCGGAAGTTTTCTTACATGAATGATTCTAATGAGGTAATAAGTGTAACAATATGTGGATGCAATATACTCTTTTCTCTATTTTTTTCTCACTAGATTTTTAGGAAGAGTTTTTGATGAGGCACATGAATGACACAATATTCGTCCAAAGGGGGAGTGTTGAGATATAATCAAACTCTAGGGTCTGATGGATGAATTCTGAAACTACCCCTAAGAGATTTTGGGCTATAAATATAACACTCTATTGTACAAAGGAAATCAATCTAAAATAAAGAGAAGAGTTCAGATCTCCTATATGATATGTTCATCTTTGTGATTGTTATTGGGATGTTCTCAATATTAAAAATCGGTATTAGGATTCATCTATAACAATCTTCTCCGTTATCAAACATTCAAGACAATATTTCTCCTGATTACTGGCTTACTGCAAGTTGCAACTAAGCTCGTGATAAAAAAAAAACATGCTAAGTCCTAGGTGTGTGAGAGGAAGTACCACGCGTGGGTCAAGTCAGTCAGGGGCGGACCCAAGGCCCGGTCATGTAACAAACATCTAAATATCATATTCACGTAACCTGGCAAGTACGATCTTCAAATCAGAAATGAAAATATAGAGCCTGAATCTACAAGCTTTACTAGCGTCCGGTAAAAAACATCCTAAATTGTATAAAAAATTAGCAACTAAAATTTAAATAGTTTTGGATTTGTTGTACTTCTTTTAAGTGTACCTGAGCTTAAAAAATTGCTTGGTCCGCCGCTGAAATCGGTGACGATTAATTTCGGAGCCGAAGCCAAAAGGCGCGGGCGTCGCCGTTGACGTCGCATGCGACTCACCTATGACACGTAGGCCCAGATGTCTGGTTGGCCGTACCCTGGCCGGCCCCTGAATGACACGTGGGACCAAGCTTTTGGTGGGTCCCAGCTTGAGATGCTGATGGGGCCCACTTACCAGCCACTTACCCGGCATACTGGGGGTCCGATGCGAATGCCGCTTTCCCCCGCCAACGCGTGCCTGCAGCTTGGCGGTTTTGCTTTGCTTGATCCTCTCCGACACAACATAAATGAAATATTTAAGGGTGTGTTTAAGTTACTTGTGCGAAGTAATGTATGTATGAAATGATTTAAGAAAAAAATTATTTATATATTTAGTTGCGTCAATGGAACCATAGTGGAATACAAATTTAAGAAATATTTTCTGTAGATACTAAACCATTCCATTCATCCAAAACAATGAAATCAAATAGTACAGAACCATATTTTCCTATTCAACTTTATCTCACCAACTACACGCACCCTAAATTCTTCCTCCCTAACCGTGATTATTGCTAATCTCACTTAGAATCACGGATGGATGAGCGGTCTACTTCCATCCACGCCATACCGTGCTTCACTCTAATCCAAAGCACCCGGCACAAATTAATTGTCACAATTGAATTCTTTTTCCTCAAATCTAATTTAGTAGTTTCTTATAAAAGCAGTGTTCCTATGTTTTTCCTCCTGGTAGAAATTGTACGAATCTTGAAGCAAACAAAAAGGTAAGTAATCACCATCTACCCTTCATTCATCCTTTAATATTTGTGCAACTTTAAAAAAAAAGAGCGTAGAAGGACCTCTCTTGTTCTCTTTCTCGTCAAAACAAAGCATTCCCTCTGCTTATTGATATTAATTTCTAGCCACCTCACTAAAAATAGACATTATTTTATCACCTAGATTATACAAATGGTATGTGCCAGTCAAACGAGTTGTGGCTTACTTGGCCAATAACTGCACGCTATTTTCGCTCATCCCACGATAACTATGGCCCTCAAAGATACGATCCTTTCATAGATTATATTCCATAAACGAATTGGGGGCTTACAATTCAAATCATGTCCGGTGATAAAAATTAGCGCTTTTCCTACTGTGGATAAATTCTTTATCCACTCGCCTCACCCCGTTGATTTCACTATTTAGTCCACCCTCAAATAAAGTAGATGATTTTCCAATAACTATTATACTAATATAGAGGGAATACCCGACGAATACACGTCCCCAGCTCGCATACCATTTATCGCTAACGCAACGGATGACCAGCGATGTCGTTGACATGTGGGCCCCACCTCCCTGGAGCGACACGAATCGATCCTCACACGTGGGATAATCGGTGAAAGAAAATACATGCCTAAAATGCAGCGAGAAAGCCTTAATATAAGAGCTCTTTTATGGTGTACTAAATTTAATATGGGCTATTTATTTATTTTAGATCTACCGAATCAGGTTAGCTAGTACTTATTTATACTTTCATCGACAAACGATAGTATAATAGTAGAAATGCATTTAATAAACGGTAATGCTAGTGATCGGACGTCTGTTTTTCTTCGAAACATTTTTTTCTATGCATGAAACATTTTTTTCTACGTAGTGAAACATTTTTTTTCTACGTAGTGAAACATTTTTCTTCGACAAACAGTAAAAAAAAATGTTTCATACGTTACAAAAAAATGTTTGACTACGTTCAAAAAAATGTTTCACACGTTCAAAAAAATGTTGCGACGGCGCCCGAAAAAATGAAAAAATCGGACGTCCGGCTGCAAGTTCTACCCTTTAATAAATCAACGACTAGATTTAATTTGTAATATATATATATATATATATATATATTATGTTTCGTAAAATTTGTCAAATATAAACCCACCTAAAAACACGAGAGAAATACAAGAGGAGGGAGAGAGGCAAGTTGTCGAGTTGATTTCCCTCTCTTCTTCCCTCCTCTCCAGCTCTCCTCCCCCCAAAAGCTTCCTCCGCTCCGCTTCGCTTCCCTACCAACCCTACTTTGCCCGCGCCTCCCACCGCCATGGACGGATCATCGAGCCTCCCACTCCCACTCCCCCTCCCGCGCCCGTCCCCTACCCCGCCGCCCCCGCCCGCTCCGCAGGTCTTCCTCCGCCGCCCCGTCCCGCCGCCTCATCACCCGCCCGCGCCAGCTCAGGTACACTGCTTCCGCGCCTCGTCGCCCATCCCCATCTACACCCCTCGTCCCCCCGGGCCCCGCACCGCAGCCGCTAGACCCCTGATGCGTCCTCCTCCTGCTCCTGCTGCCCCTGCCGCTGCCGCTGCCGTCGCGCCTCCTCGACCGCCCCCTCCTACTCCCTCCGCCCCCGCGCAACCGCCTCCTCGACTGCCCCCACCGTCGCCCGCGGCCGCTGTGGCGCCGCCTCCGACTCTAAAATCGGTGGGGAGGGCGAGACCGAAGGCCAAGGCGTCGGTGAGTCAACGAAAATGACTACATGTTTCGCTTCTCTCTCTCTCTCATGCTTTTCCTTTTTCGTTGTTGTTTGAGTAAACCAGTAGCTAATTGCCGTGATGCTTTGTTGTCTGCTCTGGAAATTGTGGTGTATTCTAGTGTTTGATTACCACATTGGATCATTTCATTTTGGACGCCATGGATTGGTTGACTCAACGAGGGACTGTGACTAAGCTGTGTTGGGGAGTTCAGCTTTAGGTTTGCTCGTGGAAGAGTTTTTGGGGAACAATGGCTGAATCGATTGAGCTCATTGGCTGATAGTGGGTTCCAATGGTCCTGTGGTAATGGTGATTTGTTCAGTAAACCCGTCCAGGAGTAAGGGCAACAATGTTTTCTTTCAATCGGTAACTATAATACCAATATGTGTAATTTCTGAAAAATCCTGTGCTGGATTAAGTTCTGTTCGGTGCTTGCCATCACCATGCTCACACAAACAATTGCTAAAAGATTATCTGTGTCTTGAGCTTAGAACAGGTCATTGCAACATGTTCAGTCTGAGTATGCATAAACAGTTGTTATTTACGATGTGCTAGATGCATATATACTTTACGGCTGAGGGTTTAGGACCTTCTGTAAGGCCTTATGAGACTATCCCGGTACTAGGAGCTTATAGTGCAACCGTGCAAGGCTATGCCCACCCTTCATTTGAAAAATCTGACAACTCTCGTTCACAATATATTTATCTGCTTAACCGAATATCGTGGCCACTCTTTCGAATGATGGTTTTATATCTGCAGAAATTGTTTTTATTCTTGTCTCTTTTTAAAGTGTTTTTTTTTTTTGTCTTAGTATACTGTTTCAAGGCTCATGGATATTATAATTGATCTTCAGAAATAGCATAACATTCCAAGATGGTTGGGTAATTAGTTACACTCTGTTTCTGTATTACTCTAGTATGATTATTGACAATACCTTTTTGTAACTGCTTCGCATGTTTTAGGACAATGAGCAGAAAAATGAAAGAGAAAATGTCCAATCTGAAGTCAGCAAGGGAGAGACTGAGCAAGGGCATCATAAGGACAGTACCACTGGACTAGTAAAAGGCATCAAGCAGCCAAGAAAACTGAAGGGTTCTAAACACACCCTACATACGTCAGATAGTCATGGAGCAACAGAAGGTGCGCTTATGTTTTATTCAGTTTACACAATGTGCATTACTTTGATCATTCCATGGCAAAGGTTCCAATTTGTAATTCGAACCAGATTGGCTAATTTAATGGTCATTTGCTGATTTTGCTTACAACTGATGGCTCCAATTTTCCTTTCAGGAGATGCTGGGCCTTCTTTATTTTCGTCAAACAACTGCCGTTATGACAGTTCGCTAGGTAAAGTATGCTACGTTTCTCCCAAAGAAAAGATGCTGCGTGTTTGTTATTAATTATTTTCTTGTTGCCAGGTCTGCTGACAAAGAAATTTATCAATCTGCTTGAAAGAGCCGAAGACGGAACCCTTGATTTAAATAAAGCAGCTGAGACATTGGAGGTCTGGTTTAGTATAGCAAAAGAAAAAAAATGCTTTGCACTCTCCTCAGTTCGATATTTTTCACTCTGGAGTGAAGTGCCTTGATCTCTTGTAATTTATCAATTTCTATAGGTACAAAAGAGGAGGATATATGACATAACAAATGTTCTGGAGGGTGTAGATTTAATTGAAAAGAATCTAAAGAATATGATTCGTTGGAAGTAAGTGCCACCTATTTCTTAATGCTTTTCCCCAGTTACTTTAGCTTTTTACTGATGAAATAATTGCATTGAAAGGGGGTTCGACATGTCAAAGCCTAGGGAGATGGAACGCCAAACTTCTGTGTTGAAGGTACATGCCATGTGGGGCCTTACCTACAGCTGGCGCAGCAGCAGGCATGCGCCGACCATGGCAGCTGCACCGGCTGTGGCAACAGTCTCCTCATCCACTTAATTAGTTGTTAGTCTTTTAGTTTAGTTGTTAGTCAAGTTGTTGCTTTGTTACATAAGGTTGTTAGGAAGTTGTTATCAAGTTGTTAGGCTAGATCTTCATTGTTATAAGAAGATCAGCCGATTATGGAATAAAGTAAGAAAAGAATTATCTTTAATCCCCCTCCTAGTTTCTTGCGCACCCCCCCTTCTGCGCATTCTCTTCCTTTCCCTCTCTCATTCAAACACTACCTCCGCTAGCCTAAAGTCACGGCATCCAGTAGGAAGCCGGGAATTAAGCCCCCTTCATCACATCATTATTGGTTACAATCCTCGGATTGTGACAACTTGGTACCATAGTCAGGCATTGCACAATCCCCCATGACAGGCAGCAATGAAGGATTCGACTCCAACTAAGATCTGAGAAGAAGAAACCACTGACGCATGATCAAAGAGAGCACAGATCACAACAGGGGAGGGATCAAGCTGTGCACGGAGGGATGGAAGTCGAACTGGATAGACAAAAAAAAGGTACTTGAAAGCTGAAGCCTGAAGGATGAAGAAGTGTTTGCTCCATGAATCGAATCAAACTGTTTAGGATTGCGCTCGCCCAGTCGACAGAGGGAGGTGCTCGCCCAGTCACTCGGCTAGTCGGCGGAGGGAGGTGCTCGCCTAATTGCTCGCTCAGTCACTAAAGGGAGTCGTTCGGCCAGTCGGCGGAGGAAGGTGCTCGCCCAATCGCTCGCGCAATCGTCGGAGGGAGGCGCTCACCCTGTCACCCGGCCGCTGGGGAAGATGAGATTGAGATCTCAGATCTCGGGGTGTGCGAAACTCGAACAAACTCTGACCGAGGGTTACATATAGACATTAGACATACATGGCTCTAAACTATCCGGATATCCGAATGCACTTATTATCCGATTAGCCGGTTCTCGTCCCATATTATCCGGATATCGATCGCTCCAGATCCAATCCTGTATTCGAATTAAATTATCCGGATCCGATCCCGTATTCGACCAGATATTTCATTGTCTTCCCAAATTCGGTCCTGATTAGATCCGGATTCGGATTCGATCGGATATTATCCGGCCCGTTTTCACCCCTAATGGGGCCGTTCCTTCCTAGCACGCACTGATCATTACAGTTTGAAATTTCTATTGGTTCAACGTCTCTACACCATTCCGCAGCATGCTTGGGTGAGCAAGCTCCTTGGATTTAATTTCAGACTTAAGAGTTTAAGCCCGAGCAGTAGAATATTGTCGCCGACGCCCTCTCAAGACGCGACGCTGATATGGGCAATGTCTTGGCTCTGTCCACACCAACCTTCGACATCTTTAATGACCTCCGACACGAGCATGCCAATTACCCGGCCTTGGTGGCGCTTTGAGAGCAGCTGGCCGCATTACAACTTGAAGGGCCATGGACGGTGGTGGACGGCCTGCTTCTATTTGATGGCTGCGTGTATGTGCCAGCGACATCTAGCCCTCTCTCGGCCATACCAGCGGTAGCCCACACGACTGGGTATGAAGGGGTGCAAAAGACGTTGCATTGTCTACGGGCTGACTTCCACACACCTCGCATGCGCGCTGCAGTCCAAGACTTCATCAAGGCTTGCGCAACCTGCCAAAAGAGCAAGACAGAGCAGTTACATCTAGCTGGCCTTCTTCAACCTTTGGACATACCATCACAAGTCTGGGCATATATTTGTATGGATTTCGTGGAAGGATTACCCAAGGTACATGGAAAATCTATCATACTCTCTATCGTTGACATGTTTTCCAAATATGCCCACTTCATTCCACTGGGGCACCCATACACAACTAGCTTAGTCGCTCGAGCTTTCTTCGACGAGATCGTACAACTACATGGAGTACCAAACTCTATCGTAAGTGACCGTGATCCCGTTTTCTTAGCAATTGTTGGTCAGAATTGTTTCAGTTGGTAGGCGTTCGCCTTCAACTTAGCTCAGCATTCCACCCTTAATCCGACGGCCAGACAAAGGCTGTCAACAAGGTGATAATGTATTTACGCTGCCTCATAGGAGATCGACCTCGTCAATGGCTTTAGTGGCTACCTTGGGTAGAGTACTGTTATAACACCTCTTTTCATACATCTCTTCATGCCTCACCATTCAAAGTGGTCTATGGACGTGAGCCACCTTCTCTACAATCTTATGGCGAGGGATGTGCGCGGGTGGTGGCCTTGGAGCATTTATTGGTCGACCGCGACTAGCTCCTCGCGGACATCCGTGGTTGCCTCCTTCAGGCTCAGCAGCTCTACAAAAAGTGCTACGACAACAACCACCGTGAGCTGCATTTTCAAGAAGGCGACTAGGTGTGGTTGCAATTGCTACACCGCACGGCGTCATCTTTGGCTAACCACGCGCGGAATAAATTGAACCCGTGCTTCTAGGACCTTATTAGGTGCTTGCACGTATTGGTGATGTGGCTTACTGTCTCCAACTACCTCCACGTCGGTCTACTGAAGCCGTACATCGGAGAACCACCGATGTCTCCTCGACCATTACCTGATCTCCATCATGATCGGGCCTGTTCAACACTAGAGGCCGTGCTGCAAGCACGTCGTCGACGGGGTGTTTGGGAATCTCTAACTGAGTTTCATGCTCGCTATCCGTCATTCTAGCTTGAGGACGAGCTGTTTGCGAAGGCGGGGAGAGATGTCATGTGGGGCCATACCTACAACCAATGTTCCAAAAAGCGCTAGGCGTTGGGCGGGTGGAGGCCCACTGCCTAGCGCCTAGCCTACTTAGGCGGAAATCGCAAAATGACAGGCTACAGCGAAAGGCACATAACTAAGTGTGACAAAAGAGTGAAAGACACACATGAAATATAGAATATAGTCACGCCACCTAATTCCGGCTTTTTCAACACTGCCTACAGCCGGCGCAGCAACAGGCATGCGCCGACCATGGCAGCTGCGCCGGTTGTGGCAGCAGTCGCCTCATCCACTAATTAGTTGTTAGTCTTTTAGTTAAGTTGTTAGTCAAATTGTTGCTTTGTTATATAAGGCTGCTATCAAGTTGTTAGGCTAGATCTTCGTTGTTATAAGAAGATCAACAGATTATGGAATAAGTAAGAAAAGAATTATCTCTAATCCCTCTCCCTCTCGGATCGTGACAGTACACTACACTGCTGGACTGTATGATCTTCAATTTCTGTTTTCTGTATATGATTTGGTTATATTCAAGCGATATATAATGTAGATACACTATGCATGCACTATTGAAATTTGTGAGTGACTTTCCTTTTTCTGTATTAATAGAGGGAGATTACCTTGTTCATTTTACTGTTGTTCATAGTTGTCATGGTGTCGCCTAGGCGCCCGGCGGCTGGAGGGGGACGCCAGGACTGGCTGCCTCGATTGGAGGGTGTACTTGAGGCGGCCGCAGAGGCGTCTGCTCTTCCACACCGCGCCGCCGCTCTGCTCTTCCGCGCTGCTCCGCCGCTCTTCCGCGTCACGTCGCACCATGCTGCTGCTCCTCTGTTCTTCCGCGCCGCGCTCCGCCGCTCTTCCGCGTCGCGTTGCGCCATGCCGCCGCTCCTCTGCTCTTCCGCACCGCGCCGTGCCCCGCCGCTGCTCCTCTGGGTTGGATGGGGGACGCGATAGGGTTGGGGCTCGATTGGGGAGGCGATGGGGAGGGGGAAGCTCAATTGGGGGAGGCGATGGGGAGGGGGAAGCTCAATTGGGGGAGGCGATGGGTGAGGGGGTGCTCGGCGGAGGCGTCGAGGTTGGGGAAGGATTGTGCGATGGGGTCGGAGGCTCGGAGCAAACAATTGGGTGCAGGCGTTGTGGTCGGGGTCGGCAAGACGCACTTAGTAGTAGTACTCAGCAGAACAGTAGTAGTATTGTAGGAGTAGTACTGCTACTTAGTAGTAGTACTCAGTAGAAGTAGTACTGCGTACTGCTACTTGGTAGTAGTACTGCAGTAGTACTTAGTAATAGTACATTAGTAGTAATTCCATGTCATACTAGAACTTCTTATTTTCTTGTTTGTCATCTTTAATTTTCATCGTTTAATCATCGCCTAGGCGGGCGCTTAGGCGCCTAGGCGTCCAGGCGGTCTGGTCTCGCCTCGCCTAGCCGGACCGCCGTGACAACTATGTTGCTGTTATGTTGTGTATACAAATCTGAAATTCGGATAATTTAAATCAAATCATGAACTGAGACTGAGAGTGCTACTCTTGACCGGAACTAGTTCCCCTTTCTTACTCCAGTTAAGCAATCAGAACAGGAATTGTATAGAGTTAAACTGAACCTTTTTAGTAGCGCTCTCATGTATGGTTTCAATTAATATATAAAAAAAATAGTGGATTGAACCAAGATGAAAAAACTATTTTCTGACAATTGTATCTTGACCTAACTTAAAATTTGTTCTTGACGATATTGGATTATTGTTACAAATTATTGAAATCCAAGTTGGCCTTCATGGCTGCTTTTGTACCATTTTATGTACCATCCATTCAAGCCCGCTATGCTTTCTGTTTTCTGGTAGTTTTCTGATGTCACCTCTATACAGGGGCAGAGCAAATGACAAATGTGGCTGTAACTCATATTTTGAATAGCATGGAGCGTAAGTGTAGCAGCAAAGTGTTCCTACTTTCTATAGTGGATAGCGTGTAGCAATGATTTAGTAGATGCAACATGCAAGGCTATGCCTGTAAAAATAAGAATTCATTAGTCAATCTTAAATTAACACATCCAAAATATTCAAGCCAATATGAATATATCAAAGATCTAAGATAATCACAAAAACATAAAGTCCAACATAAATATTTCATTAATCTATCCTATTAAACATAGCTTCTTTGTTTTGAGGGCTTCCTCGAAGTTTGAAGTATCAGCAACACATTGCAAATTAACATGCCCACTTTCTGACAGCATGTCATAGCACGTCATTCCATTTTAATGGTCAACTTATCTGTAAAAATTCGTCTAATTATATATTTATAACTTCCTGTTGGATTCTGATATTTCGCAGCAAGAAATTGAGTCTCTCTACGATGAAGATTCCAGGTTGGATGATAAAATAATGTAAGTTCTTTCTACGAAAGTAACAACAATACCTGATGTTGCCTCCCCCCCCCCCCCCCCCCTGATGAATAGTTGCTGGTTCTGCAGGGAAGCACAAGAGAAGCTGCAAGCCCTCATGGTAGATGAGGACAAAAGAAAGTAAGATTCTCACCTCTTATATTTGTAATTATTTTATTGTTACTATGGTCAACTGAGTCCTTGTATATGTCTATCTAGGTGGTTGTATCTTTCGAAGGAAGATATCAATAAGATTCCTCGCTTTCAGGTTAGAACTCTTCAGACCTCATGTTTGTTTCTTCTTCCTGGAATTATAGTTATGTCAACAAGTTCCCCATTGATTGCAGGGATCCACTCTTATTGCAATAAATGCTCCTCATGGAACCTACATTGAAGTTCCAGACCCTATTGCGGTAGGCGATCTTTAGCTACCTTTAGGTATATGGTTGTAGGTAATGGATCTGTGTGGTTGCTGATACTTGTTCCTTTACCAGGATCTGGACTTTTTCAAGGATCTGGATTTACAAGAGAGGCATTACCAGATTCTCTTGAGAAGTTCAATGGGTCCCATTGATTGCTATTTAATAAGGTAAACTGCTACCATTAGTTTAAATGTTTAATTGTAGAATTCACTCTGATGATGTATGTCTTGAATATACTAATCATTAACCAAGCTGTTATGATCTCACTAGTGACCATCAGGAGATATGCAACCCAGACCAGATGGCACCAGACAATTTGGATCCTTTGGTCGTTCCTGGAAGTTCTGAAGCTCTGCAGCAGGTGGATTATGATCCAAGCCAGGCACAGGAAAATGGAGAGAGCAATGCTGCAGGGAAGCCTACATCAGAGCCATCCAGAACACATGAATTCATGGCTGGCATTCTGAGAATCGTACCATCAGATGCTGATGTAAGGAGTGCTGCTAAACCAAATCAGAAATCAACTAATCGAGGGTGTTTGATACTTACTGTTCTTGCTTTTGCAGATTGGTGCTGATTACTGGCTTGCTTCTGATGTTAACGTCAGTATGAGTTGTACATGGGGCACTTGAATGATGGATCCTCGGACTTC
This sequence comes from Rhipidocladum racemiflorum, assembly GCA_036346355.1. Lineage (NCBI taxonomy): Eukaryota > Viridiplantae > Streptophyta > Magnoliopsida > Poales > Poaceae > Rhipidocladum > Rhipidocladum racemiflorum. The sequence continues at coordinate 1,551,783 of CM070576.1, read as the reverse complement.
CTGTCTCTTGCGTAGAGAAATAGCAATGACACAACCGTTTGCGATTTGCATCGATGTAGGAGCTGGATCAGTAGGCCTCCTTCAACTAGTCTTGTTTCGGTAACCGTGGATTGCATTTTCCCCGGTTCATGCTTTGTTCCGCAAAGCACAGAGAATACATTGTAGGCAGTAGATCTTGTACATTGGCAGAATGATTGTAGTTGGTACCCTGCTACATCCATACTTGAGATAGGCTCAGCAACTGGAGTAGGTTTCAGCTTTTCATTATAGTGGCCTTCATTTGGAGGGACTGTGTGTGTATACCAAGTTAGAAGGCAACCTAGTCCAGAAGAAGGCCATCCAACAGTGCATGTTATTTTATCTGGTCATCTCCCCTACAAGAGCAGTATTGTTGTATATTCTGACTAGCAATCTTAATTACAAATATCATGCCAATAAAGGAGGGTATTTTATTTCCGTTTCTTGTTGAGCTCCATATTTTATACCCAGATGAAATTGTGTGCCCCTTTCTTTCTTGTAAATTTGTTTTCAATATTGATGTGGTATGCTACCTGTAATTCTGATTCTGTTCCAGCTTCAGTTCTCTGTCTTTTTATTTTATTTTATTTTATTTTGCAAGCATACGAGAGTTTCAGATATGCTACATTACTCTTATGTCTGTAAATGGTAATTGTTTTGTGCCCCTCCTAGCTGTGCTTCGGAGTTCGATAACTGTGGTTCAGAGATTGTTGGATGGAAGAGATGAGTCTTGCTTCACAACCCCGTGTTTGTTAGCTCGATGTCCTCAGGGAGTGCTACCGAGCAAACAAGTCGTGTTTACGATCATCCCTTTCTGTCCAGCTTGTAATTTGACTGTCTTCCATGGCAGTTTACGTCAGAGCACTGCAGCTTGGTAGGGAATCTCCCCCTTCCGTTCCATAAAAAAAGAAACTTATCTAACTTTGTCCGTATATCAGAATATTAAGATTGTTAAAATTGATGGCACGGTGTGAATTCAGTACTATGAAGATCCCCGACGCTATCAATCTACACTTTTAAGTGCATTTCTTTACTCTCTCTCTCTCTCTCTCTCTCTCTCTCTCTCTCTCTCTCTATATATATATATATATATATATATATATATATATATATATATATATATATATATATATATATATATATATATATATATATATATATATACAGGGAACATATCTAGTGCAAACCCCTTTTACCATGAAAACTCCGTGAAACCCACGTGTAAAAGTTTTGAAAAATTCTTAAAAAATTATCATATGTAGGGGAGATGATGTTCTACAACCCTGTAAAATTTGAAGACCAAACTCAATTGCATTTGAAAGATATAAAAAAGACAAATTCAGTATGAATAGTGATTTTTCACTATTTAGCACTATTTATTTTGCAATTTGTCTTTTTCATATCTTTCAAATGCAATTGAGTTTGATCTTCAAATTTCATAGGGTTGTAGAACCTCACCTCCTCTACGTATGGAAAATTTTTGAGAATTTTTCAAAACTTTTATACGTGGGTTTCACGAAGTTTTCACGATAAGAAGGGTTTTGGGTTTTCACTGGATATGTTGCCATATATATATATGGGGGCATATTCAGTGCAAACCTCCCTTACCGTGAAAACTCTGTGAAAACCACGTGTAAAAGTTTTGAAAAATTCTCAAAAAATTATCATAGGTAGGGGAGGTGAGGTTCTACAATCCTGTAAAATTTCAAGACCAAACTCAATCGCATTTGGAAGATATGAAAAAGACAAATTCGGTATGAATAGTAATTTTTCACTGTTTAGCACTATTCATTTTGCAATTTGTCTTTTTCATATCTTCCAAATGCGATTGAGTTTGGTCTTGAAATTTTACATGGTTGTAGAACCTCACCTCCCCTACCTATGATAATTTTTTGAGAATTTTTCAAAACTTTTACACGTGGTTTGCACGGAGTTTTCACGGTAAGGAAGGTTTGCACTGAATATGTCCTCTATATATATATATATATAGGAAAATGGTTCCATACCCCTGGGAGTACGTACTCCCACTCTCAGTATACCGCTTAAATGATGTTGCTATACCTCTTTATCCTTTTAAGTATACTCTAATACTGATTATAAGATACTTCAAAGTGAATTCTACGAAAAATTTCATTAAAATCCACCCTTTATAGCATAATTTATTTATATACTCTTTTTACATATGAAAAAGAGTATATAGCTAAAAAATAAAGGGCTCTGATCAATTTTTTTTCAACAATATCGCATTGTAGTATCTTAGAATTATTATTAGAGTATACTGAAATTGATAAAAGAGTATAACGTATTCGTTTAAGTGGTATACTGGAGGTGGGAGTACGTACTCCCAAGAGTACTCTTGGGAGTACGTACTCCCACCTCCAGTATACCACTTAAACGAACGCATTATACTCCTTTATCATTTTCAGTATACTACAATAATAATTCTAAGATGCTTCAATACGGTATGAATGAAAAAAATTTATGGGAGTCATTTATTTTTTGTTATATACCATTTTCCATATGTAAAAAGAGTATATAAACAAATTATGTTATAAATGGTGGATTTTATTGAAATTTTTCGTGGAATTCATTTTGGAGTATCTTATAATCAGTATTAAGGTATACTCAAAAGGATAAAGAGGTATAATAACATAATTTAAGCGGTATATTGGCAGTGGGAGTACATACTCCCAGGGGTATGGAACCATTTTCATATATATATATCAAGAAAAATCCATTTTCTTTACTATATGTCAAGAAAAAACCATTTTCTTTATCATTAAGAAAAATACTAGATTTTTCTTTATCATTAAGAAAAATATATATGGCCTAGTGATCGGAGCGAGGGTGTTGTTCCCACCTACTCGGGCTCGATCCTTAGGATCGACGCGGTGTACCGTGTTTATTTAGAGTATATGCGTGTATGCTTAATGGGAAAGCGTATATATGCCCGTGTTTAGAGAGGGTGTGGAGCCTCTGCAAAATTTTCTAGCATGTGTAGTGAATACGCACGGATGTGTATGTGTGTATAGTGTGAGTGGGGTGTACTCATAGAGAAACCACAAAAAAAAAAAAAGAAAGAAAAAGAAAAATACATATTGTTTTTGGGATCTTGGTCGCTATTAATCGTAGTAGGCCGTATGTTCCATGTGGTACCCCAGTCCGATGAAGTCAACAAATTCACCCCAAAACATGGTCCTGACTCCTGACAAGAACATACACAGTGCTACCGTGTGTTCCGGGAAAAATTGAGCAAATAATCTACAGTTAAACTTAAATTGAATAAATAACCTTGAGTAAAATTAAATGCGTTGAATAGCACTGGATTCCGCCATATGGGGTGGTTTCCGCCGTGGGAGGTGGTGGAAAGGGCGTTTCCGCCATGCAAGATGGCTTCCGCCAGGGGAGGTTGCGGAAAGCAGGTGTTCCGGCCATGCTAGGTGGCGGAAGCCATGGGAGGTGGCGGAAAGAGGGTTCCGACCACATGGGGTGGCGGAAGCTGGGGAACCCACATGCGCTTTGCTTCGCCCGTGAGTCTCGGTGTCGGCCGCTTGCTTCACTGTGTAACACCCTAGTTTTCGCTTTCTGGAGAAAAACCTAATTTAAATAAAGTAAATTCAAAATTTGGAGTTTCATTGGTGTTTATATTAACCTGGCATCCATTTCCCTCCAAAATCGGGATTTAATTCCCCTCCGGTCGAAAAATCGATTTTTCCAGTTCCCGCCGGTACCCGAAATTTCACCCGAGTCCAAAAATGCTCCAAAAATCCCCTAACCACTTCTAAAATGTTCCAAATATTCCGAAATAATTTTAGGAATCATTCCCCGGATTTTTGGACCTCCGTTCCTATTTTATCTCGCGCGGCGTTTGTTTAATGCCTGCGATCCGCGCCCGAATATTCAATTCCACAAAAATCATCCAAATTCAGCGGAACCAATTTTATTGGGTCCCAAATATTCTAAAATGGCTCTATGAATTTTTCCGGAATTTTTAGGCCATTTTTCCTTATTTTTCTCTAGGGCGGTTTATTCGCGTAAAAGAGAACCAACCGGAGCTCGCCACGTGGTGGGTACTGTAGCATGGGGGTAATGTAGCATCGTGCTACTGTAGCACATAGTACTGTTCATCTTCCCGATCGATCTTTTTCCCAGGGAAAGAACAGAACACCTCCATTCTTGCTTCCATGGATTCAAACCTCCATAACTTCCTCATTAATCACCCAAATTGCGAACGGCCGGATCCGTTGAGTCCGTAGCGACGATACCTTTCCATCCCCAGTGGTCTCCCACCCTAACTCTTGCCGGAATACGCGCAGTTTACAAAAAACCGAAATGGCTTTGATTGCTCATAACATTGCCGTTTCAACTCCAAACGATGCGATTCCACCTCTCAAATCTCCGTATAAGAATCCTCCTTCCGGGCATAGGCTTCTCTTTCCCTCTACTCCATCCTTTTGGCCGTGAGATCGAGAAAACCGACGGTGTGTCGCACTTTTTCGGTGTTCTTCGTGTTCTTGCTCATAGCTCCTTCTCCGGTGAATCATTCTTCCTCCCATTCGTTTCCTTGTGTTCGTATGGGAGTCTAGATTCTAATTTATCTTCCAATTTTAGGATTTCTCAACCGTGGGCGACGAATTTGTAGCTTTTGTGCATTCGGCCGAACCTCCGTTCTTCGTCGATTTCTCCGATTCCGGTGAGTTTTGGTTCAATCCCTTCCTCCTAGATGTTGCTAAGGATGTTATCTAGAGGTTCTAGCCTTTTGTTTGGATCAAATCCATACGAAAATGAGAAAGAAATCAAATTTTTAGGAAGTAGTGTGTTCTTTGGTTCATGTTGTGCTCTCTGTTATTCATGGTCATGGAGTTTGCTCACTGTGTTTGGGGAGCTTGGGCCTTGCCCGTGTCCGGCCGGCCGGACCGCCGCCGCCCCGCCGTGGCCATCCATCCATCGCCCGCTTGCCAAACAAGCAGCTGTAGTCGCCCATTTGGCCTTGTGGCTCTGCGCCAGGCGCCGCCCGCCTCCGTCGCCGCGGCCGGTGGCCTTCGCCACGGCGACCCCCTCCGCCGCCCCTCCCCGGCGAGCCCCTCTCCTTCCCCTCCAAGCTCTCTCTCTCTCATGGTGGCCTTGCCATGAGCTCAAGGTTGAAGACAACCCCATGTCTATGACATGTGGGGCCCACTGTCATACACCCAAAGCCTAGTCAAAGTCAGCCAGTCAAAGTCAAAGCTCGGTCAAAGTCCTTCTTTGACTCAGTCAAACCAGAGAGGAATATTCCGGGAATATTCTCGGTTTTCCAATTTATTCAAAATTCAAACTTCGGAAGTTCATAACTTTCTCATCCGAACTCCGATTGACTCCATTCAAATTCCTAAATTCATCTAAAATCAAGATCTACCTGCCAGTACTAATTTTATAATTTTTGGATTTTATTTATTTTCTTTTATTTATTTATTGCCTCGTTTTGCGCGTAGTCGACGCTTCCGCCGAGTCCGCTGACCCCGCCGCCGGACTTCAGAGAGTTCAACCTTCTCGCTGTGACCGAGACAAGTCTCCTTGACGCATGTTGATCCCATGTGTTTATCAATGCTTTACCATGTTTTACAAATTGCATTGCTATTTATATAAAATGATGATGTCAAACGTTAGGTTGTTAGTTATACCTATTGTTTATACCTCCTTGAAATTGCTATCCGTAACCCTTTGTCGCCCTAGAACAGTGATCCACGATAATAAATATTTTTAATAAAATACCCTTCGATTAGGAAAATAACTATTTGGAGGATAGTTTGAATAGAACCCATAGTATGGAATGTAATTGGAGATGGGTGAATAGTAGTGATAATGTGGGGGTTGTTAATATGAAATTGATCTTTGAATGATGATCGTTGAATTACTAAGGAGATGGACAGTGATAGTAGTTCTCAATTCAAACAATATAGTCGTGGGAGATTTTGGAAGATGTATGGGATTGTAAAGTATTCGGGGTGGATTAAACAGATCATTGCAAGTAAATAATATGTCGACTTGGATTCTTGGGTTGATAAACTAGTAGGAGGTGAGAATCAGAGTTAGTTGGATTATTAGTGTTTGTTGGGGTTTATTCTTAACAGATTGATTAAGAAACAGATGATTATGAAGATATAGATATGTACTAATCATTTATGGAGAATAGTGAATGATTCAGAATATTTGGTGGTTTAGTAAATGATAATATTCCGTATTCTTGATGGATTAAAGTCGATGATCTAGAGGTGATGATGTGAAGGATTAGTCATATGCTATTATGAAGTAATATCGGTGGATTGTATTCTAGATGTTTAGAGGTGTGATATCGTGAAGTATTTTCGGTGGTTTAGTAGCTGACCTTGTGAAATATTCTTAGTGGATGATAAGATTGATCGCCGTATGATTGGTGGATAAATCAATAATACAAGTTAGAGTTCAAGGGAAAGATTTCCTATACAAATATGATTGTAGTTCCATAAGATTTTGGAGTTATAATAGTACCATGATATACTTCCTACTTGGTGGATACTATATCGAATTGGATTATGCTTATGATTGTAGAGTTATGGCAATAGAGGGATTATTGGAGAATACGCAGTTAATTATAAGGATTGTAATCAAACCCGGGGTTTTGTATTTTATAAAAATAAACTATTGGTGGAATAGAATAGTACGGTAGAAATGCTTAGACTCGCAAACGGTCAATATTCACCTATGGGTGGGATTTCAATTATCTCTTGAAAACTTGTATTGGAAGTTATAGGCAAGGAGTATTGCCAATGGTTTACAAAATTAAAAATAAAATGAAAAATGATTTCGACTTGGGCGGCATGGAATGTCGGGTGGAAGCGGACCAAGCCTTGGTTCTTTTGTGCAAGTACCGCCCCAAATCATATAAGGACCGACGCTTATGATTGCCATTTTAAGCATAACCGTACTACCACATGTCTATAATGGTACGACCTGGCCCACTAATTTGTAGAAGCCTAGTTTAGACTCACCACTCGGTTGTTGTGTGAGAGCCGGAAGGAGGCATTGTTGTTGTGGTTGTTGTTTTGCTCACACGGCGCAAGAGGGGGCTTCTGTACTGGGTGGAGAGAACCCTAACAGCGGTGAAGCCTCAGCGGGTGGGTCTAGCTAGGTAGAAACATTGTAACGGCCTTGTCACGATCTCTCTGCCGGCACACCAAAGGAAGTGTGCTAATAGCTTGGCATTAGGAGATGATCGTGTCTTGTGGGTAAAGTTGTACACCTCTGCAGAGTTAAAACTATTCGAATAGCCGTGCCTACGGTCAAAGGCAAAGCAAGGAATGCTTTCATACTGGTAGACTTTGGTTTTTGGTTTCAAACTAAATAATGTTTTGTTTTGGGATCCGAGAGCGGTTAGAACTCTCGGGTGTGCTTCTGGCAGTTAAAGCCAGGTAGGTGGAAAGAACCTGATTTTGTGAACCATGGCGGACAGAGCCATGTGATTGGATTGAACCCTGATTTTGTTGAGCTGTGGCGGATAGAGCCTGTATATTAGTGAGTGGTGGTTAGAACCTTCACTACAATATTACATAATTCAATTATTAAAAATAATTGCTCAAATATGCTTTGTGAAAATTATTAACAAGTATGATTTGATGAAACTTGGCTTTATGCAAAAGAACCATATTAAGCCATCCTTGGATAACCTACATTGTGCATAATTTCCTAGACTTGCTGAGTACTTTATGTACTCACGTGCTACATTCTAATCCTCTCTCAGAAGTGAAAGAAGCTGTCAAGGAATTCCAACGACTAGGGTGCGTTCTCCACTCGATTGCCTATGGGCATTTGGATGGGTCGCATTGGCGTTTTTGTCTTCCGCTGCAGTTGTTCAAGTTGTTCCGCCTGTTCAGGCCGTAATGGTAAACCTTGACCATAAGGTCTTTGATTTTGTTTGGTATTATTTTTATTTAATTATATGTATTCGTGATATGGTTGTTGATTCATCACTTTTGACTGTATGTACTAGCTACTGATCTGGGACTAGTACAGAAATACACAGGGGATTCCGGATAGCCGATCCGGGGGCCCACACACTGCGTGCATGCACATGGAGTGGCAGAATGGCACTGTCCTTTTGTTATTTGATTAATTAATGACCAGCTTAAGTACCAATTAGTAAGAAATGACTCGCTTAACGTAATATAATCACACGAAAAAACAATCACGCTTCGTCTATATAAGAGGTTGTGCTCCAGGCAACGCTCTTGCTCTCTCGTCATTCTCACTCCGCTCTGTCAGGTACGCTGAGGTGCTCTCTCTCAGTTTATTGTTTGTATCATGTATCTACATTTGCTAATTATTATATTATTTTATGTAAATAAACTGTTAGGTGCAACGATCTGGATCTCACAGCGCTGTTGTTCTTACTCCGCTCTCTGAGGTGCTCTCTTGTCATGATTTATAATATCTATTTACGTTTGACTGATATGAGAATTTACATGAAAAGTTATTCAGGACTTAGTAATATAGCGGGCTTTTGTGAATAAGTTTTTAAATGATTTAATGCCTATTAATGCATGCAGAGTACGGTTATTGTTTAAGAAAACGTCATTATTATTAATTTGGAAATAAACATGCATATTTTCTAATTAGGACATAATTTTATGTAAATGAAATGGAAGGTGATTATGAGCTGTAGTGATAAGAAATTTAATGCCTATTAATGCAAGAATTGTTGTAGTAGGGGTGTTGATAAGAAATTATTTTAGCATAGTTATTAAGTACTACTACCACTTGCAGTGAAGACAGTTTTCAAATCACCTGTAAAGAAATCTAGATAGTCTGAAAACTGTTCATGCGTGTATAATATTCAGCATATATTCTTAATTTCATAAGCTCCACTATTCTATCTCAATGATAGGTTGCCAGGAATCCAACGGCTAAAATATTGATAACTATAAATATAGCTATCCAAATTGCTCAATTCAGGAAATTCACAGTACATGTTGTCGAAACCCAAATGTATCACTGTAAAGGATGAACACTAATGTTATGTGTGCATGATCCTGTTATGAATAGCATTTGTTATATTCAAGCCTATATATCTTTTTCTGTTAGAGTCCTTAAATATTCAGAAGATGATCGATATACCTGTTTTGTTTGGCAATTATATATATCCATGTATTCATTTTGAGAGACTTTTGGTCCATAAAGATGCTTAGTTTAATTGCAGTCTTTGCGCTCTTTGAAATATATATTAGTTGACTTCTGAAATAGATGTCTTACTCGCTAAGTAGTTATTAATCCAGTAGTAATACGTACCATCGTTATATTTGATGCATGTGAGCTAGGTTTTTATTGAGCTTCATAGTACTGCATGCATTACTTTAAGTGGTTGGTGCATACATAAATTAATATTTTAACGTAAATAAATTGCAAGGTGCTTTGGTGGACGAGACAAGGACTTATTGTAGGAGCGTCTATCTGTTTGGTGTTGTGAAGGTAATTTTGTGTTGTACACCCTGTTATTATTTCATGTAATTAAAAAAATCATGTTTATTTGGTAATGATTATATAAATTTTTGTACATAAGTTGGATGGTGCGCATTGTAGTGGAAGTCAAGAATTATTGTAGCAACGGTTAAATGTTTAGAAATAATTTTAATTGTTATATTTGATGCTATTAAATTTAGTTGCTTGTTTACTGGAAGGTGGTTGAGTGGTACGTAGTATTACATGCTATTAGTTTACGTTTCATGTCTATTGAAATCTAAAAAATTTGACGTAATTAATTCGTACGGTGTTTACGAGGTCTAGTGTAAAAGGAAAAAATTTGACGTCATTAATTCTGGAGAGAACTGTAGACCTCGAAATTTTTACTGTAAGTAGGTCTTACCATTATCCTCAGTCAGTAAAATTTGTAAAGATTAATAAGTAGTTTAGCTACTTTTTTTCACTTAATCATTGAAGTTTTGAAATTCTGCAAAAGGTAGTAAAAGAATTCTAAGAAAATAAATACTATGATTCTTGTCCTGAAATTTTTATGGTACAACCATCATGTAGACTCACACTTCCAGTAAAAATTCCAAAATTTATTATGTCCATCTAAACCCTTACGCAAATAAAAAACCGAATAAATTTTACTGTGCAGCAGGTAATGTTAGAATTGTTATGAAATAACCGTAAACAATTTTAACCTAAAATTTTTACTGACGGTGGAAAACTTATCCCTTAACTTAGTACAAAAGTTTGGAAAATTCTGGAGTTGAAATGAATTATGTAGAAATCTAGAGAGAACTGTAAATAGTAAAAGTTAAATTTTTGTTGGTAAAAGTTAAAGCTGACCTAAATAGTAAAAGAATTATGGAGAAATCTAGAGGGAACTGTAGACCTCAAAATTTTTACTGTAAGTAGGTCTTACCATTATCCTCAGTCAGTAAAATTTGTAAAGATTAATAAGTAGTTTAGCTATTTTTTTTCACTTAATCATTGAAGTTTTGAAATTCTGCAAAAGGTAGTAAAAGAATTCTAAGAAAATAAATACTATGATTCTTGTCCTGAAATTTTTATGGTACAACCATCATGTAGACTCACACTTCCAGTAAAAATTCCAAAATTTATTATGTCCATCTAAACCCTTACGCAAATAAAAAACCGAATAAATTTTACTGTGCAGCAGGTAATGTTAGAATTGTTATGAAATAACTGTAAACAATTTTAACCTAAAATTTTTACTGACGGTGGAAAACTTATCCATTAACTTAGTACAAAAGTTTGGAAAATTCTGGAGTTGAAATGACCCACGAACCTGGAGTGGAAAAAATGGTTTGTGTGATGAACATCACAACGGCACTAAATGCTCAAATGTAATAAATGTATTTTTTTATGAAATAATGGCGTACATAATAATACACTTTTGTTCAGCATGCTACCATGTATTACTAAATGACAACTAAATTTAATAACGCATTGACAGATTTCGATGGCTACAATACTGCATATTTACTATGGAGATGCTCCCACGGAAGTGCGCGGACCTTTTGTTAGCATGCAGAGCTGTATGCGCACGCAGGCCGCAATAGATCTACCTATTGGACCTAAAGACCTGATAGGGATAGTAGCTCAAACATTGGCTATTGACCGGAGAAGGTATAAATTACGCCTACAAGCGGTTCGGCCCTGTTTGGTGCCGAACACCGCACAAATAGTGTGCAACCTGTGGGAGCTTCGTAACAGAAGTTCCTGGGACCTGTACGTTGCAAAGGCTGTAGAGGAATCTTTTCAAATTGGTGTGTACGCTGAGATGGTACCACGTCAATCAAGCGAAGAGGAAGGTGCAGGGGCAACCTCGTCGATGCCTGTAGAGGGCAACATTGGTATTGCCGGTAACACGTTAGAGGTGGGAGGGTCTTCTGGGGGTCATAGTACAGAAGTAGAGGAGAGTGTGGGGGGAGAGCACGGGGTTAATGTGGTCGCAGAGGAGGTCGATGTGGAGGTCATGGAAGATGAAGGCCTCGACGCCACGGGTGAAGAAACAGAGGATGGTGAGGACGATGTGGGGTCTGCTGTCGCGTATTTTTGCCAATTAGATGCGGATCAGTGCGTAATTGCCGATTACTCACAGATTTCTAGCCATCCCCAGCATAGCGACATACGGGTAAAATAGGTCTTCCCCAATAAAATCGAGCTGGTGCACTTCATTAGCAGCTACGCCATCATGACCCAGCGTGAGCACTATGTCGCAAAGTCAGGGCCGGAAGTCTATGAGGTTAGATGCGTTAAGATCGGACAATGCCCGTACCGTGTACGGGCGCACCGACCAAAGAATGAGAGCCAGTTTGTCATTTCACGCTACACGGGGCACACCTGTTGCGCCGAGGTGGTGATGAGCATGAACAATTCCATGGATGCCAAATTCATAGCCTAGGAAATCCTTGGAGTCGTCGAAGCTGACATCAAACTAGCACCAAAGTCCATAGTTGCCCAGATGCAGAGCAAATACGGGATGGTAATCCCGTACCATCTGGCGTGGTGAGCAAAACAGAAGGCTCTAACGATGTTATTCGGGTCATTCAAAGAGTCCTACAACTGGGCTCCTCGCCTTCTGCGCCAGATAGCACAGACCAACCCAGGCACAGAATGGGGCATTGACCAACAACCTGTGCTGCTAGAGAATGGATCTGTTGCTGAAGGCCACCAATTCCTTATGAGGCTTTGCTGGGCATTTGCACAGTGCATCGAAGCATTTAGGCATTGCCGCCCTGTGGTATGTGTGGATGGCACGTTCCTAACTGGGAAGTACCAGGGGACTCTTCTCACCGCCCTAGTTGTTGACAGGAACAATCAAATAGTCCCAGTTGCCTTTGCGATTGTGGAGAGCGAGAACAACGATAGTTGGTTTTGGTTCATGCGGTTCGTGAAGACCAAGGTGGTCAGAAATAGGCTCGGGGTGTGCGTCGTCTCTGATCGCAATGCTGGGCTGTTGCATGCTCTCGAGGTTATGAAGGGGGGGAGGGACCCTTCGTGTGCTTGGCCTGATGTGGAATGCCGGTGGTGCATGCGACACCTAGGTGCAAACTTGTACACCGCATACAAGAATCACAGCATGGTGAAGCAGTTCAAGATTATGTGCATGCAGAACCAAGTGCGTAAGTTCGAAGCAATATTTGCACAGTTGAACGAACACACTAGGAAGTTAGTGGCAGATCAGGAGCAACAGACCTCCCAGATTGTTGGTGGTCAAGGAGTTTCTGTACGGCGTAACACTACGTTCGCGCAGTGGATCGCCGGCAAACCGGCGGAGAGATGGGCACTGGCACACGACACGCACGGCGCACGGTAAGTAGTAATATTCTATTGTATACCCCAATATGTCCCGTTCTCTAATTGAAGTGTGACTGCATTTTCAGTTACATGGTGATGACCACGAACATCGCTGAGTCATACAACAACGTTCTGAGAGGGGTCCGTGGGCTGCCGATATGCTCAATAATTGAGCTCACTTTTTATCGGACCATGGAGTACTTCCGAGACCGTGGCCGTGCAGCAGAACAATCGGAGTCCACATTTGCACCGCGTGTCGAAGCTCTTCTAGAGAAGCGCCGCTTGAAGGCACAATTTCACTTGGCGCAGTTGTTCGATCCCGTGCGGAACGAATTCAAGATTTCATGTAGGAGGAAATATGCCTCGGGCTATATCGCGGGCGACACCGTCCAAACGTGTTGGATTGGAGCGGACAAGGCTCATTGCACTTGTAACAAGCCCCATCTGGAGCATATTCCGTGCTCCCACGTGCTTGCCGCCTGTCGTCAGCTTGGTGGCAACACGGGAGCCCAGTTTGTGTCCCCGTACTACAGAATGCAAGCTATACGAAACACGTGGCAGCCAAAAATGAGAAACTTTGGCGATCGTAGTTACAGGGACATGGTGGCCCCCTGTACGTGGCATCCGTTCCCTTCGATGAAGCGGGATCAACCAGGAAGGCCATCCTCATCGCGACTTAGGGGCGACATGGATGCTTCACAAGGTGGTGTTGTTCTGCGGCTTTGTGGAAAATGCAGGCAGCTGGGCCATGACCGCAGAGCATGCCCTAATAGGGCTTAATGTCGCAATTGAGCTATTTCGAATTTTGTATAAGTGCGAACTTATGTCCATGTCAGGTGGCGCTTGCGTACGAACTAGAAAATAAATGGAGAAGTTTTTTAATGACATTGTGTTGCCTTCTTATTTCAATAGGATGATGATAAATTTTTCCCTATGGAGTAATTTCGTCTTTATTTTTCTTGAAGGTAACGGGAAGCAGCCACCAAAATGGCACTGCCAGAGTTGCTCCACGAACAAATCGACTCAAAGCATAGGGCCAGGAAATTGGCCGCACGTGAAGAGGTTGTAAGACACACTACATAAGTTCATGGTTTTCATGCACATTAATATTTCCCGTCTGATATACCATCTTCCTCTCCAGCTTCATGCCATGCGTCTAAGGGGATCCTGGCAGCTGAAAATTCTTGACGGCAGATTCGATGTCGCACTTGCACATTGCGGCCTGCTCCCATTTGCGAAGCTTATGAATGGGGCAAACCTGGGCGGTGGAAGACGGACTCCTCTTCCGGCTTTAGACGCTCCACTTTTGACAGCCCTTGTTGATCGTTGGCGGCCAGAGACGCATACTTTCCACCTGCCGCTTGGGGAGATGACTATCACCCTACGAGATGTGGCGTTGATTACAGGGCTTCCTATTGCTGGCTAACCATTTGTTGTTGCAAAGCCAGAGCGAGTGGCATGGCACCACTACCTAGAGAACAGGTAACATATACATATTGCATTTAATCAGCACCACTCAATCAAAATTTTAAAGGCCTGACATGATTAAATGAAACTGTAGGTTCGGAGTGGAGTACCATGGGAGCGACCAGGGGGTGTCATTCTCATGGTTGCGTCAGTTGGAAGAGTTCCAAGCTTGCCCAGGAGACGCGGACCTGGCAACCGTGAACAGACACTACGAAGTGTACTTACTCGGACTCCTAGGGGGTGTGATGTTCACGCACACAAATGGAGACAACGTCGGTACACATCTTGTGTGGGTTGCCCGGCAGCTAGCCATGGATGCGGCTAACGAGGACGCACTGAAAGGTATTGCTAGTCCATTTGTTTTCTACATGGGTCGCAAGGTTATATTATGGTGAGAAGTATTTACGTGCGTATCTTTTCGTTGCAGACATTTTTTACGGGATAAGGAGCATAAACATTTCATTGGTGTTTTTGTGTTGGAGACGTTGTTTCCTACTGCTGGTTCGAGAAAACTCCGAGTAAGGCAAGCACCCGTCGATACCACTGTTTTACCTTGATTATGTTTTTTTTCATGAAATCATGTATATTCCGAACCTGGCATATATATCCCCGCTTTCCATCAAAATTGCCAATTAATCGTAGCATAAAGTAATAACCTTCTAGCATAAAATAATAACATTCTTTTGGGACTTCGAGTCTCTACAGAGGTCAGGACCATAACGTTGAACTGTGTCGGGGGGGGGGGGCTGGACCTCCCGATGACCAATGGACTGTCTTTATGTGGTACGATTATTCGCTTCGGCGAAGGACTGTGTTTATTTTTGGACGTAATCACTACTTGGACCCCAAAGGAGTTCACATCCTTTCTATACTTAATAACTCGAACAAACGCAGCAATCGGTAAATCTGACTTAAATATTGGTGGCCCGAAGTTATGGACCTTGGTAGGTTATTTCGACTTATTGTGATTCTTACTGATGTGTCTGCTTCATGTAGATACCGACTTCAGTATTTCTCGCTTTTGTCAAAGCCATGTCTCATGGGTCGAGCTCAACAGTTGCCAATGCAGGGCGGGTAATGTGCCCTAACTGTCATGTGGAAGCCCAAACCTGGCACTCCACCACTACAGCAAATAACGAACGGGCGTATTATAGATGCCCTAATTTCTCTGTACGTCTCTACGATTTTTCGAAAGCTTCATGTTTTCATGAGTACTCTCCTGCTCGAGTTTGATATAACCATGTTAACACTGTCGTGTAGCCTACGGGATGCCAATATTCTCAGTGGCGGACCTCACGAATACATCGACAAGCATTGCAGACAGACAACGCTTCAGGGTAGAGCAGAGGATGGACCTCGGGCAGGAACTTAAGAGGCTAACTGTACGTGAATTATCGCAAAGAGACGGAGTACGTCCTCAACAACAAGAGGACCCTCAAGCTTACGATCGCTTCCTTCAGCGCGCCATAGAAGATAACCATGAGGCTGTAAGCCCTAATTTGGTTCTTCCGACTGACTACCATAGCGATGATGACGGCAAACGTGATCGTTGGCAGTTTTTCGAAGAGGAGGGTGTTGACATCGATAGTGACGATTCCGGAAAGTTCTAATGCTATTATGTGTTTCTGTTGTATCGTAATGCAGTTTGTACCATGATGAAGCTTTCTGTTATGTTCACCAAGTTATTCGAAGTTATTTTTTCGGTTGAATGGAGCATATTTTTTATTACATGTATGTAATATCATATTCACCGACAACAGTCATTCAACCTTGCGTTCTTTCGTATATTAGCTGATATGCGACAAAGCTGAATAGGATGATATGACAGAAGGATGAAAAAAGCTGTGTACTCCACTACCATTACCATCCAGTCCTTTTCTTTCTTGTTGAGCCATGAAAACCAGCCTAGATTGCATCTGCAAAGCTGTGTACTCGACTACCATGACCCGTCGATGTCATCTGCAAAGCTGTAAAAGCATTGCTGTCAAAGCTGTAAAATCACGCCTGCCATGCCATGTCATATCAAAAGATGTGTACTCCACTGCTGCTATGACCCGTCGATGTCATCTGCAAAGCTGTAAAAGCATTACTGTCAAAGCTGTAAAAGCAGGCCTGCCATGTCATGTCATATCAAAAGCTGTGTACTCCACTGCTGCTATGACCGGATGACCTGTCGATGTCATCTGCAATGCTGTAAAAGCATTCCTGTCAAAGCTATCAAAGCTGTCCAAGCTGTAAAACCATGCCTGCCATGTCATATAAGAAGCACGCCTGTCAACTTTTTCAGCTTTTGTCATCGGTCAAACTCTACAAAGCATTCTAGCTGACATTGTCACTTTGCTACGATTCTCTCGTATGGCTC
Organism: Rhipidocladum racemiflorum; assembly: GCA_036346355.1. NCBI lineage: Eukaryota > Viridiplantae > Streptophyta > Magnoliopsida > Poales > Poaceae > Rhipidocladum > Rhipidocladum racemiflorum. Next base: position 1,535,135 of record CM070576.1, on the reverse strand, counting down.
GTGGCGGCCTATTTAAACCCCAGTGCTCGCCTCCGAAAAATCACACGAAGCAAGCAACCCAAACCATGAACCACAACTTCGCCGGCCAACCACCCGGTGCCAATGGAGTTGTCCAATCCATCCCCGACGGCACGGAGGTCCCCATGTGCCTATGCGGGGATCCTTGCCGCTTTCGGCAATCTGTAGACAACTCATACACATACGGTATGAGGTATTGGAGCTGCCGCAACCACGACTTCGAGCCAATGCTGCGGATGCGGATGCGGCGGAGGAGCCCGGTATGTTCGTACTCGCATATCCAGTTGCATGAAACCGTCCAAACCCTAACACTGTTATACCATCTATTGTCAACAACTTCAGCCTCCATTATGCGAGTTCACCAAATTCTACGACACGGAGCAGACTCCTGAGATGGAGAGGATGCGGAATCGGGAGTACTCGCATCGCAGAGCTATGGTAGAGCTGCAGCGCCGTGAGCAGCAGGAGGAGGAGAAGCGCATGAAGGTTGCCGAAGAAATGCGTGCAGCGAGGGAGGCCGAACGGCAGCGCCTGGCGGCCGAGCGGGAGGCCGAGCGTGACAGGAAGCGCGAGAGGGCGGCTAGGGCGAGGGCGGCGGCAGGCACCGATGGGTTGCGCAAGGGGAAACATCCCCGATGCACTCAGTAGTGTAGCAGAAGGGCCCTTGTTGTTTCGTTCACCTAAGGCATGTTAACTTCAAGCCAGCTGCATTTCCTATGCTGTAATGTTATGTTGTTGCCAGTATTTTCTGCATTTCCTATGCTGTAATATTATGTACTGTACACCGAAGTGCAAGAAAATACACTAGAGAAATTTATTAACAGTGGTTCATGCATGCATACCATGACCCAAATACAGTTCATGCATGCATACATGCATACCCAAGTACAGTCATGACCCAAATATTTACACTAGACTCTAAAAATTTTGGCAACAAAATATTTGTTTTCCTTGTCACATAAGATAGATAAGGTCTTCATTTTCAAGAATTCATGCTTACTTAAGCACATGTGCTTAGTACATACTTATGTTCATAATTATATGCACAAAATAGATGTTTGCATTGGAGAAAATAATTTTTACAGTCCATGAATACTTCGCTGTGAATATTCTTTTTTAATGTTATATGATACACTAATCAACATAACTAATTTAATTGTTACAACACAAACTCAGTCCAAACGTTTTCGACTTCACAGGGAAATCTAGCCTAACTCCTTACTCTGTTTGGCTGGTTGTGGCGATTTTTCATATATATAGGCGTTCCCTTCCAATATAGTTGGTAGATGGTATAGCCTTTCTTGCGCATTTAATAAACTCTAAAATAGTGGGATTGTTTGTAGTTAGCATTTTCATATGATGAGTTTCTTCTTTCTTCTTTATGTCCTGCTAGCCCCAAGCTGTTCTCGTAGGGTCGAACGCGGTTTGCCTAGAGTGATAAACATTCCATTCTCTCCGCGCGGGGGAGTCAAGTCAAAAGGAACATGCATCGTAAGATGATGGATTCCATTGAATAAGGTCTTAATACACTTCGCACTCCGCCTTAGATGCTTGATTCTATAAGGTATGGAGGAGAATAAGGACTTTGTAGAGCATGCTTCATACATTTTACATTGACATATGTGGGCTTGTTCTTTTCGCATAGGGTCGTTTTGTCAACTCACCGAAGACCACTGGAATCGTAACCAATACCCTGTCCACACAATTAAAACATAAAAAACTAAAGTACTTACAAACCAAACCATTATACGCAACCCCAAAATGAATCTAACACCGGCCTTGCAATAGCACATCCATGAAAAATAAAACCTATGTAGGTAGACAATTACACCAGATGTATACTTGTGAGCAAGCCAATGATACAAGGTCCATGCCACAAAATCAATTCCAAGAACATAATAATAAGAACCCGATTTCTACTGATTTCTTAGCAACGGACCAAATTGATTATTCCAAAATTGCCCCTTCGCTTTATTAGCTTCCAGTTATGAGTTGTAACTTACTTCAAACGATTTGAGACCTCTTGATATCCAACATTGTTCTTACCAAAACCAAAGGCCACAGGTTATTGCTAATGCCTTCCACTATACTCAACCTGCATGGTGACGTTTTCGTTTTCGGGCGCACCGCACGGGGTGGCGGAAGCCACCCCTTCCCTTTCCGCCGCACGGGGTGGTGGAAGCCACCCTTTCTGCCGTACGGGGTGGCGGAAGCCACCCCTTTCCGCCGTGTCACCAGGAGGAAGGGCCCTTCCGTCGTACGGTGTGGCGGAAGCCACTTCAGTCGGCGGAAACCAGGGCTATTCATCGCATTTGAATTTAGTGCAGGTTATTTCCTTAATTTTCATTTAACTGTGGTTTATTTGCTAAATTTTTCCTGTGTTCCAATGGTTCCAGAGATGACAGTTGTTAGACTGGAAAGGGAAGATTACGCAGCGGTGGATCTGTGCTCTTGGATTCAAAAACACACTTTTAAAATTCTCTGTGTATCCTGTACTAATACAGAAAAAACTAGTACACAGTAAAAATATTATAACAAAATATACAACGTATTTTATTAATTAATTATTCCAGTTTACAAAACGAGTGGCACGTAGGCCGAAAGATAAAGCAGCGGAAATAAGGTAAATTGAAGTAAAGTCCAATAAATTTGCCACAATCAATCGACTGGGAAGTAGCCTAGTCCGTCTGGTCCTACCATCGTAGAATTCCTCTGAATCAATAGAGTAAGCAAAGGTGAGTACAAAAAGTACCCCGCAAGTTACACAAGAGATGCAATATTAATGTAAATGATACAAAGAAAGATTACATGGTTGAGTTTAGCGTAACGCATCAAGTTTTTCAATAATGTAAATAGTTTTTCAAGGCATAGTTTAGGAAAGATATTATTTTTAACAAATTTTATCACAAAAAGTCCTCATGGAGCTAACCTAACTTTGCCCAATCAATGGAATCACTCAATTCAAAAATCATCTTTATGAAATTATTTTAAAAATCTCAAAATCTAATCCATGAAAGGCTTGCTCGGCAAGCCTATGACCATGGGCGCTGCTAATCGATTAGTTTTACATTCTGCAGAGGTTGTACAACTTTATCTACAAGACATGATCATCTCTTGTTTGCTAAAATACACACTTTCTTTGATGTGCGGCAGAGAAAATCATGACAAGGTCCCTATAAAGCTCCATCCACGTAGTCATGCCCGCTAAGGTTTCACTGCTGGTAAGGTTAAACCGCCCAGTCTAGATGCTGCACTACGAGTTTGGCGCTTGGTTCCACAACCAATCGATGCTCGATCACCTCCCTAGGAACCCCGGGCATGTCGGATGGTTGCCACGCAAACACATTATGGTTTGCCCGGAGGAAGGTGATGAGCTCAAGTTCCTATTTGGGGTCGAGGCCAGTACCCACCTTGACCGCCTTAGATGGCTCAGACTGATCCCAAGGCACTGTCTTGGCTCCTCCATCTATCTTCTTGTCCTTTTTGCTGTCATTAGCTGAACCATTGGTGGCGTTGTTAGACGTTGAAGTGTTGTCGATGCCTTTGGGTCTTTGACGCTTGATTCCTTCGCCATCAATTAGAGTAGTGTCCATACAAATGTCTTCGACCATCTCTAAGCTCTTTTCGCAATGGACCGCGGCCCGTGGGTCCCCTTTGATTGTGAGGACTCCTTTTGGCGCTGGCATCTTGATGGCCTGGTAGGCATAATTTACTGCCACCATGAACTTGGTGAGCATTGGGTGGACCAGGATCACATTGTACGCGGTTTCAAAAATCTGCCACATCAAAAAGGATTTTTCGGTGCGAAAATTGTCTGGCGTGCCAAACATGATTGGCAGCTCGATCTGGCCAAGGGGTATTGAGGATGACTGCAGGGTGATGTTGTGAAATGGCTTGGCCCTGGCTTTTATTTCTGTCTGGGGATTCCCATGTTATCCAACATCTTCACAAAGATGAGGTTCAACGAGCTGCCCCCATCGATTAGGGTTCGGGCGACCCTGACGTTGAGGATGGTAGGTTCGACCACCATGAGATATTGACCCGGTCGTGGGACCACGGCTGGGTGGTACTTCGGACCACTTAAGGAATCGGGGGAGAACTGGTGCGACCAGACTGACTTCTATCTCGACTGCTTTGTACTGTCTTTCAGACTTGTACATGGCGGACCCCCCAAAGATGTGAGCTAGATTGTGATCAGCACCGAGATATTCGGGCTCCTCATCCTCAGGTTTTCCTTTGGCCTGCTCGATCCCCTGCTCGGTGAGGGCAGCCTTGAGTTTTTCCTTGACTTTTTTGCTGATCACTTGGCATTCATTGAAGTTGTGCTTGTCCGTGTGGTGGACTGGGCAATATTTGTTTCCTCCATAGCTTCGACCCTTGTTGTTGCAGGTATTGCGCGTTTTGCCTCTTTGGACCGCAGCAATGGTGGAGTCACCTTTTCGCTTTTCACCGTGGATTTTGTTTTCTTGGCCCCTTGCTTAGACGACTCGGGTTGGTCGTTGTCAGGCTTGGGGTCATTGAGGTAACCTTGGGCTTTCGTATGGCGTATTTGTCTGCCAGTTCGAAGAGCTCTCGGGTGGTTCTAATCTTTCGAGTGGCGAGCTTCCCCATTTAATTCTCTATCCTTGACACCATTCTCAAAAGCCATCATGACGGCTTCATCTGAGATATCGGGTATCAAGTTGCGTTTATTGCTGAAGCGACGGATGAAGTCACACAATGATTCCGCTAGCTCTTGTACCACCCGATAGAGGTCGCTACGTGTTTCGGGGCGCTCATATGTGCCTTGGAAGTTGGCAATGAACTGGGCCCGTAACTCCGCCCATGATGATATAGAGTGAGGGGGGAGGTTGAGTAACCAAGATCTAGCTGCGCTATCCAGTGTGGTGAGCAGATAATTGGCAATCACCTTCTTGTTTCCTCCGGCCGCCCTCATGACTGTGGTGTATATTTATAGCCATTCGACGGGATTGATTTTACCCGAGTACTTCTCGATCGGTCCGGGCTTGAATTTGTTCGGCCATCTGACGGCACATAGATCGGTGGTGAAAGCCTTGCACCCTTCGTCGATGTCCTTGGGGCTCTTTTGCCTCTAGCGTTGTCTCGTTCCCTGCCGCGGGAAGACCTGTGTTGTATCGATGATCGGCCCCTGGAAGACGAAGACTCACCTCGTCTGACCCGATGCTTAGGGAACTGGTCCCTCGGGGACGAGGACTCCCTCTCTTGTTACTCATGCTCTCGTTCCACCCTTCGGTCACGGATGACGAGGCATAGATCCCATCGATCGTGGGGGATGCGGTTTTGAAGGTCACCATGGTATCTTTGGTAAGAGTTGGGGTGATGTGTCCGAGAACTCTTGTGACCAGAGTTAGCCACTGTTGACCTTGCTGCTCGATAGCTTTGGCAAGACGGTCTCGGTTCCTGGCTGGCAACTCCTTGTTGGTAGGAATGTCTAAGTTTCGAGTTGGCAACTCGGGCAGTTTGGTCCTGTGCTGCGTCGAGCAGCATCCTTATCTGGTCGATCACTGGTGTCATCGGGTCATTTGGATTCGAAGGCGGGAGTAATCTCAGTAGCATGTGCGCACATTGGACATTTGCTTTAGGGGTGCTAAAGATGTCATTGTTGCGGTATTGCCAAGATGTCATCTTTGGAGCGTGGCCAGGCCGGTCATGTTGCCGATGGATCTGTTAATCTTGGGGATCTGTTGCCCTCGGGTGCGGTGTAGTCGGATTGTTATGACCAAATCGCCTCGACAATTTGGCCATGGTTCCTGTTGCGGCACTGTAGTTGAATCTCGTTGATGATCCACAGCGCCTGGGGCGTTGATGTCCAAGACTGCTTGTGCCGACTTCGGTGCTGCCGCCGGGTCTCAAGGCGTACTCGGGGAATTTTGATGTCATCGACCGTCTGCGGTATCTACCCTCGAAGCTCTTTCTTGAGAGTTTTCGGTAGTTGCACCAATGTTGGCCCCATCCATGAACACTTAGCGATATATGCTGCTACCTTGGCTGCTGCCGTCATTATCAATGTCGATGCATTTGAGGACACTAAGCTCCATCGGGTCGAAGTCGATGAGGCACACTTCTCGGCATCGATCCTAGGAGCGAGATTTGGCGAACTCGACATGCTCAAGATCCCCATCGGACTACAAACAGTAAAGCATAGTCCCGAAGATAATCTCATATCTGATCACGGGGGCGTTGTCGATGGAGATATTCGAGTCAAAGTCATTGCTCTATGCGACACTGGAGAATCCATCGTGGATGCTAACCGAAGATATGATTGATCTGCAAATACTGCTGAAGGCCCCTACCTGGCAACGACCTGATACAGGCAATGCAAGAGATTGAGAAGGAGACGATTTGGTTTAATATGGTAAGAAGAGATTGAGGATAATACGGGCGGCTGAAGAGATTGGGAAAATATGATCAGGCCAAAGGCTATAAAAGAGGACGATGGGCGAACTTCAAGAAGATACGAATCAACCAACATAATCTGCTTTATTATTTTCTTCACTTTTCGTCGCATAGGAGTAGTCTCTATGTCGAAGGTTATAAATCAACAATAAACTTATACTCATGTACCTTCAAGGATGCAGGGTCAATCAGGAAATCAATCAACACATGATGTAGACAGGTTCGGTCCTCTCGATCGAGTAATACCCTACTCCTGTGTAGATGTACTATGGTATCGCTTAGAACAGAGTATAGAATAGAGAGATCAAGCTTTGGTTACAATGGAGATTGTTTCTAAGGGGTATCTATGCCCTAGCCTAGGCGCTACTCTGCGAAGATTGCTCATCGTGCGTACTTCTTGGATGGTGTATGCTTGAGTCTCGACTGCCTCTTTCGTTCCTGAGCATCTACTCCCTTATTTATGTGGTTGGAGTAGCCTTCTTCTGAGTTGTAGTAAGTTCGAAACACCCAATCGTACTTGATGAGGAGTCCTTCGTTCAGAGATTTGCGTGGTGTATTCGAACCTCCCTTGTTTTCCGGCGTACCCGGGTTGGTTTCCTCGTAACGGGAACACGACTGAGTCCTATCCAAATGTGGGGATACTCTTTCCACATATATCTTATCCTGTATAATTCGGGCCCGAGATATTGTTAGTTTCCTAATATGTGAGTCACCGTGTATGGCACGATATCGGAGTTTCATGCGCGTGCGTATATCCCATATTTAGATATTCGACACTCTAGTGCTCTAATATTTCTTTTGTAATTCATCTTTATCAATAAAGTTGCGTATCATCGATTGTTGATCATCATCGATTTACGTCAAATTAGGTTTACTTCTTCTCTGATCTTGTTGCGCATCGCCTTTTTCGGGAAGAACAATCTCTACCTCTATCTAATTAGCTCATTTGGTTGATTAGACCTATCTGATATCATAGTTGCATCGGCTTGAACAGGCCGATAGAATTCAGTTGTTAACAAGATCTTAGATCAGCTTTATAGCCGTTTTTCTGACAATTACATTACATATTGCAGGATCAAATCGGTTAGCACGCTCTTACCCCATAATTGAACCATGTGTTCGCGTGTGTTGGTCGCAATCAACCCGTCATCATGTTTTTGGTGCCAACAATACCCGGATGTGTTTCTAGAATATTTATTTGGTATGCCACCAGATAGAGATATTGAGTTTGTGATTGAGTTGGTGCCTTGCACATCCCCAATAGCTAGGAGACCCTATCGGTTGACTACCAATGAGTTGGTAGAGATGAAGAAACAGATTCAAGATCTGTTGTAGAAAGGTTTTATAAGACCAAGCTCGTCGCCATGGGGAGCGCCTGTTTTGTTTGTCAGGAAAAAGGATGGTAGTTTTAAGATGTGTATTGATTATCGTGCACTTAATGATGTGACGATAAAGAACAAGTATCTGTTACCCAGGATTGATGATTTATTTGATCAGTTAAGAGGAACTAGAGTTTTCTCCAAGATTGATCTTCGATCAAGATATCATCAGTTGAAGATTCGAGCAAAAGATGTACCAAAGATTGTGTTCTCATCGAGATATAGACATTATGAGTTCACAGTTATGTCATTTGGATCGACGAATGCACATGCATACTTCATGAACATGATGAATAAGGTGTTCATGGAATACCTGGATAAGTTTGTTGTTGTGTTCATAGATGACATCCTTGTCTATTCGAAGACAAGAGAAGAGCATGCAGAACATCTGAGGTTAGTTCTTGGGAAGTTGCAAGAATAGCAACTATATGCTAAGTTTAGTAAGTGCGGTTTTAAAAGGGTAAAGTGGAATTTCTTGAACATGTGATGACTGCTAAGGGAATTACAGTTGACCCAAGCAAAGTGGAAGCAATATTGCATTAGGAGCCACCGAAGATAGTTACTTAGATTTATAGTTTTCTTCAAATGGTGGGATATTACAGTTGATTCATTGATGGATTCTTAATGATTGCTAGACCCCTTATGCAATTGTTGAAGAAGGAGAAGAAGTTTGCATGGACACCGAAGTGTGAAAAGAGTTTTCAAGAGTTGAACAAGCGGTTGACATCAACACTAGTGCTAGTGTTGCCAGCTATTCAGCAGAGCTTCGATATATATTATGATGCTTCACGTCAAGGACTTGGATATGTATTAATGCAGAATAGAAAGGTAGTGGCATATGCTTCAAGGCAGTTAAGGCCACATGAATTATCCAACCATGATTTGGAGTTAGCTGCTGTAGTGCATGCTTTGAAGATATGTCATCATTATCACATCGAAAACCAATGTGAGATATATACGGACCATAAGAGTCTGAAGTATATCTTCACTCAGTCAGATCTTAACAGGAGATAGAGAAAATGGTTGGAACTGATCAACGACTATAATGTAGGGATTCATTACCACCCTGGATAGGCAAATGTGGTAGCCGATGCTTTGAGTTGGAAGTGCCACAGTGTGAATATGATAATGGAAGAGAGTCAGGCTGAGTTATGTAAAGAATTTCGGAAGCTGAAGTTGGAAGTAGTGCCAGAAGGATTTCTAGCTGCTATAGAAGTGAAGCCTACTCTAGAGGATCAGATCAAAGAAGGTCAGAAAGATGACAACAAGATCAAGAGAATCAAGTCCAAGATGGATGAATGTAAGGCCAAGGATTTCAATCTGGATGAGCAAGGTACATTGTGGATTAAAGGTTGTGTCTGTGTACTGAACAAAAAGAAACTGAAGCAATTGATTCTTGAGGAAGCTCATGACTCCAAATATTCTATTCACCCAGGAAGGGCCAAGATGTATCACGATCTTAAGGAGAGATTCTGGTGGCCAAGTATGAAACATGAAGTTGCCAAGCATGTTGCTTTGTGTGATATATGTCAGAGAGTGAAGGCCATGCATTAGAGGCCAGCTAGATTGTTATAGCCATTGAAGATTCCTGAGTGGAAATGGGAGGAAATCGGTTTGGATTTTATTACCGATTTACCAAGGACTCAGAGTGGATATGATTCCATATGGGTTATAGTGGATCATTTGACCAAAGTTGCTCTTTTCATACCAGTGAAGACTACTTATTCAGGATATCATTTGGTAGAACTTTATATGTCGAGGATTGTGTGTTTGCATGGAGTGCCAAAGAAGATATTGTGAGATCGAGGTACCCAATTTGCCTTAAGATTTTGGAATAAGTTGCATGAAGCAATGGGAATCCATCTGAATTTTAGTACAACTTATCATCCGTTGAAAGATTGTTAGACTAAATGAGTCAATCAGATTCTAGAGGATGTGTTAAGAGCTTGTGCTACTTCATGGGATAAATTTTCGCCGTATGTCGAGTTCAGTTATAACAACAACTATCAAGCAAGTTTGCAAATGTCACCATTTGAAGCTTTGTATGGTCATTCTTGTCGTACACCACTGAATTGGAATGAGACAGGAGAGCGTATTTCTATAGACCAGTCATTCTCAAGGAGGCTGAAGAGCAGATTGCTATGATCAGAGAAAGATTGAAGGTTGCTCAACCAAGACAGAAGAGTTATGTTGATAATCAGCATTGTGAATTGAGTTTTGAGCATAAAGATTTTGTGTATCTCAAAGTTACCCCTCTCAAAGGAGTTAAAATGTTTCACGCTAAAGGAAATTGCACCCGAGATATGTTGGTCCATTTAAGATATTGAGCCGCAAAGGTGAAGTTGCTTATCAGTTAGAGTTGCTGTAGTCATTGGTAGGAGTACATGATGTGTTTGATGTGTCTCAACAGAAGAAGTGCCTCCGAGTACCAACTTAGCAGACACCATTAGACTCAATTGAGTTGCAAGAAGATTTGACTTACAAAGAGTATCCGCTCAAAATTTTGGATACAGCTGATCGGAGGATCCAGAACCAGTTAGTTCACTTCTGTAGAGTTCAATGGAGTAATCATTCAAATATTGAAGTGACTTGGGAGCGTGAAGAAGATCTGAAGTTAGAATTTCCTGACCTATTCCTTAGTGAGCCCAATCTCGGTGTTGAGATTCTGTTAAGGGAGGGAGGTTTGTAACATCCCAATTTTTGGTTTTCTTGCATTTAGTGAGTCATTTGAATTTTTAGGCATTTTTTGGAATTTATTTGGATTTAATTAGAGTTAATTTGAATTAAGTCTTTTATTAAAATATTTTAATGTATGAAATGTTTATATAAAGTTTTGTTGGGAAATATTTTATTTGAGTTTAAAATGTTCCAAAATATTTTCCATAATTTTTCTCGATTTTTCTGATATTTTTACTATTTTTCTCAAATTATTTGAATTACTATATTGTTTTAAATTGGAAAAGGCTGAAAAATTACTTAATCGGTGTTTGGGCTAAAAGCCCACTGGGCCTAGCCCACAAAGCTAGCTAGCTGGCCTGTTTGGCCCGTGCACATCAACGCTAGATCCGAGACCTTGATTTCAAATCGAACGATCGTGGATAGTTGGATTTCAGATCAGAGCCCTAGCGTTTCAGCCATTGATCGAGAACATGCATACAACGAGACCACATCATCCTTGTGTGAATGTCTGGAACTCGGTCTCCACCGTCAAAGCGGCATCGAACTTCTCCGTCGTAAGAATCATGGACGCTGAAGTAACAAAATGCTAGTTGGGTCGGCCTCCAAGTTCATTTGAGCGTTGCTTAGTTTTAGCCCCAACTAGATTTGGTCGAGGTGACTTGATTTGAGAGGAATTTCCCGCCGTTGTTCTCCACACCGCCGTAAGGAGAGCTCATCATTGGTCGCCGTTTGTGATCTTCAAAGACTTGGAGCCATGTCGCGCTCGATTCGTCTCGCTGAGATACATTCTGTGCGCACGCAATCATCGCCGAAGGACCAACGGGACACCACGCCATTGCCATCTTCCTCCATGCCGGTGAAGAGTTCGTTGTCGTGCCTTCATCTTCATCGGGTGAGTTCTTATCCGTCCGATTAGAGATTAGCGGACTAGATCGCGCCACATGTTATATCATAGCTTTATTACCGTCACGCAGTCTTAGCCCTTAGATCTTAATTGAGTGGTCCGGATTGTGCCAATTGTCAAGCGCGGGACTGTCCATGCCACAATTAAACCATAGCTGGTAGATTTAATCCGAGCCATCCAATTTTGAATAAATGGTGTAGATCTTACCACCCACACAGCCAATCAAACCTTGCCACATGTCCTGCACGTGAAATGAAGTGCCAAGCTAGCCGCGTCGATCGGTGATGTTGGTGATGATGTCATAGTAGGGACCCACCTGTTAGATGAACCCAACCAAGTGTGTGTAACGTCAGCATGACACATGCGGTAACATCACCAAGCGGGCCCACGTGTCAGTGAGATAAAGATTTTCAAGGAAAGTTTATTTATTTTATTTAATTATTGCTGACATCAGCGTGATGTCATAATTAGGTTTTTCCATAGGAAAATAATTTGGCCAAAAAGAAATTCAGTACTAACATCGTCGTGACATCATTATTGTGAATTTCCGGTAGAGAAATAAATTGATAAAATTGGTTTTTTCTTTTTAGTCTATTTTCAAATTTCAAATTGCTCATTCTTGCTCATACGAACTTCAATTGAGATGATTCCAGAGCCTTAAAATTTTTAAAATTGTTCTCTATTTAGTGTTGAATTTTATTTACTTTTTGGAGTTATGTTGCTCTCTATTTTTAATATTTATTTATTTATCCGTTACATGTAGACGTTGATGTGCCTGGAGAATTAGAGGGAGAAGTGCTAGTGCAAGAGTAAGATCGAGATCAAGAACAAGAGCTTTTCTAAGGCAAGTTCTGCTTTTACCATGTTGATCCTATGTTTTAAAATTATGTTGTTTCAAATTATTGCATTCTAATTCAATTAAAATAATTTTAATTAATTTGAGATTAGTTAATCAACCTACTTGATTATGTCACCTTGTCACTATTATTTGTATGCCATGATTTATTTATCACCCTAAGATTATTGTTTATTAGTTGGTTGCTAATAATTTGCCAACATGGGTTGCCTGATCATGACTAGTATGCTTAGTTATGCAACATGTTATTTATATCATTTTGGAAATACAAACTAAATATCGATTAATGGAATATGGAATGTGTTTCTAAAACGATGTGATGTTGCCATATGACAATGTTGATATGTAGAGGCATATGTGGTTCTACATGGATGTTGAATTGTTGTTGGCATCTGTTGCACAATAATCAACTAGGGTGAAAAATTATTTAGACTTGGGCAAGTGGCAAGAGATTGTGTGTCATGGTGGGCCTATGTAGCAATGGGTTGATGAGTGATACGAGGGCTATATACCAAATGTTAAGAGAATGAAGTCTTGCCTTGATCAATTAAGGACTTAACCTTGCAATCATTTGAACTGGGCCAAACATACAACCACATGTCTGGAATGGGAAAGACCTACTTTAGTAAGTTACCGATGTCTTGGCATGTGATACCTTAGGGTGATGGTTACACAGGGGTGTAATTGTGTGGGGGAGGATGTCTGTGCTATGGCTTGAAGTCGATCCAACGGTATATGTCGATCACATACTTCTGCTCTATGTGAGGGAAGGAATAGTGAAGGCAATACTGGAGATGTTCATATGCTACGATAGAAGTTTCTAAAATGCTTTGTTATGGTCATTCGCCTTTGTGGTGAATCGATTGTATCTTGTTGGTAAAGTGTATAGCCTCTGCAGAGTGTCAAACCTATTCAAATAGCAGTGTCCGTGGTATTGGACAATGCTCAGTCATTACAGTTAAGGGTTAGATTTTCATAAAATGAACTTAGGATTGGAGGTAGGCTGTCTCTGGAAAAGTGGAAATTGGTTTAATGATGAGGAATGGCTTGTGAAATAACTGATAAATTTATTATTGTTGTTACTTGTTTTATTGCTTTAAAATCTATTTATGTTATTCATAAATGCTACTTTATTGCAAAACAACCACTTCAGCCATTCATTTGGAATAAGCCATGCATGTAGATAATAGACTTGCATTCTGTGTGCAACTTGTTGAGTGCTTTATGTACTCATCCCCTTGTAACAATTCAAACACCAGTTGAGGAGGAGTCTACACTTGCTCTTGAGGAGGAGTACCAGGAGGAGTCGAACAATTAGTGTGTGAGCCCAGTCAGTTGCCTGTGGTATATTGATGGGTTACTATGAGTCTTACTTTTTCTGCTATAGTGTTCTTAATGTTTGAATCTTTACCCTCTGTGGCATATTATTGTAAGTTGACCATAAGGTTAACCAAACATGTTATATTAATAGATGAAGTCTTTCTTTATTGTTCCGCTGTGTATGATTGTGATATTTCATCTATGTTGAGATTGTGTGCACTAGCGTGATCCTGGACTAGTGTGGAATACACAGAGGGTTCGAATTCGCACATTCGGGTCCTGACAGAGGTGGTATCAGAGCTATACTTACTGTAGAACTTGACCCTAGCTAGACTGGCCGTTGGGGACGATAAAACTATTTTCTAAAGTTAAAATTTGGCGAGGTGATCGATGAATTCTTGACTTATCCCCTCTTTCTTACTTCATACCCCTTGCTGGAATCGTCGTCAGCTAGCCCCTAAGTATTGAGAAAGCATGTGTATTCTCTTAGCACTTTTCAACTTCTAAGACATTTGGGATGTTGCGCAAATCATGCTGCCGGTTGCGTCTCGAGAAAATCTTTTCTATTTCCTCGATAACCGAAGAAACATCAAAAAAGTATAAATATAGGAGAGAGGCTTCCTTTAGATGCTTCGCGCTGCTAGTCATTTGAAAACAGCTTATGAGCTCTCTTGCTTTTCCTCTTGGTTCTTGAAGCTTTTTTATATATATTTCTCTTGAGCACTTCCTCCTTCTTTTGCTTCTTTTGTAATGGAGAAGTCAGTTCTTACTAAGGTGAAGATCATGAAGCTTGCAGATGAAGGCTTGCTCCCACCACATGAAATGGTGCAATGGGATCCTAGCGGGAGGACGTGAAACCCGTTCCTCAATAGGGGCGAATCGTTCTCTTCGTTGTCTTTGTTAGATTAGGATTTTGCCTCCTTGAGAGTAAATTCCTAGCCAATGTACTCGATCATTACGAGATCGAACTTCATCATCTTCCCCCAACTCAATTTTAATTTTGAGTCTCTTCTCACATTTTTGCAAGGCTTTTCTGGGTATTCCTTCTCTCGTTGATCTTTTTTTGTTTTTTTACCAGTATACTAGAAATAACAAGACTCTTGAAGTTTTTTGAAGTGTTTATTTCAAGCTTCAGTTGAAGGTCATGTATCCCTTGCTCCTAATCAAGGATACATGGAAGGACAGATAATGTTTAATGTCTTGGAAGGCCTTTTCTGCTTCATCTGACTAGTGAAATTTGTTGTGTTTCTTATTACCTTGAAGAATGGTAATCCACATTCTCCTGATCTAGATATGAAGTGACTGAGAGCAGCTATTCGATCAGTTAATCCTCGAACTTTCTTCACTAAAAGAGTAGATTTTAAGGATTCAATAGCACGAATCTTCTCAGAATTAGTTTCAATTCCGCGTGAACAAACAAGGAATCTTAGCAACTTGCTAGAAGAAACTCTGAAAGTACACTTTTCAGGATTTAATTTAATTCCATGTTTTTTCAAAGTTTGGAATGTCTCAGCCAAATCCAACAAAAGGTTACAGCTTTTCTTTCTCTTTACAATGAGATCATCAACATAAGCTTATAAATTTCCTCCTATATGAATTATGAAAGTCTTCTACATGATGCGCTAGTATGTGGCTCTAGTATTTTTCAGCTCAAATGGCATCTTCTGATAGCAATAGATTCCGAAAGGGGTTATGAAGGAAGTCTTCTCTTCATCTTCTCTCATAATGTTTATTTGATGATAACCTGAGTAGGCATCCAGGAAACTCATCAGTTCGCAAGCTGTAATGAAGTCAACCAACTAGTCTATTCGAGGCAAAGGAGTCATCTTTTGGACAAGCGGTATTTAGGCTGGTGAAATTGACGCATATTCCCCACTTACTATTTGCCTTCTTAACCATTACCGGATTTGCAAGCTAATCTGGATGATCAACTTCACGAATGAAACAAGCCTCTAAGAGTTTATTCAACTCTTATCGGATGGCTTCTTGCCGATCAGGAGCGAATCATCGTAGCTTCTGTTTCACTAGTTGTATTTCAGGTCGAATAGCTATCCTATGGTTGATTACTTCCATGTCAGATGGTTTCTATACAAACACATCTACGTTAGCCAGGTGGAAGGCAATGAGCACGTCTTTCTATTTGGCATCCATGCTTGACCCTATCCGAACAGTCTTAGACTGGTCAGTGGGATCAATGGGAATGAGCTTCATTTGTTTATTTGGCTGAGGATTAATTTTTAGCTTTTATGACTTACCAGGTTTGTCAACCTTACAAGGTTTTCCTACATCATTAGCATCACTTTAATTGTAATTGATCGACAATTGCAAGTAATTTTTTGTCACAACTCAGTGCAGTATTTATATCACCTCGCACATTGATCACGCCTTTTGGATCAAGTATCTTTATGCTCTGGTAGGCATGATGAGTAACTACCATGAACTTAATGAGTGAAGGTCTACCCAAAATAGCGTTATATGCATATTCAAAATGTGACACTACGGAATGATGGTGTGAATCGTTTTCGATGTCGGCATTAAGGTACGACTTTGGTATCATGTTTTTGGGCCTTTTTCGTGAGTTTGAGCCTTTCCGGGGGAGAATTTGGGCCTTCGAGGGAGTTTGGGCCTAGCAGGAGCTAGTTTGGGCCTTGGGGGGATGAAGTGGGCCGTTGGTGTTGGAGTTTTTGGGCCCATGGGGGATAATTTTCTGCACAAAACAGCCCCATGTGCCAGCCCACCCCTCCTTGTGCGACCCCCCACTTCCCCTCCAACCCTAGCCGCCCCTCCCTCCCCCACTTGCGCCTCCACCCCTTCCCCTTCCTCCTCCACCTTCCCACCTCCCCTAGCCGGCCCTAGGAGAGATTCACCCCCACCCCTTGCTGCCACACCCTTCCCTACCGCTGTCCTCACCGTTGGGAAGCTCCGCGACGAGAGGACCCGGCGGAAACGGCGCCTGGAAGGAGATCGGGGGACAGGGAGGAGAAGATTCGTCGTTCGAACGGTTCTTCGAGGGAGGTAAGGATTGGTAGATCCTTTGGTAGGGTTGTGTTGCTGGTTAGAAGGAGGATTTCATGATTTAGATCCATGTTTAGGTGCTGTTTCTAGATGAGATTAGGGAAATTGTTATGCTGTCCCACGTTCTGTCCTCGGGCAGATTTGCACCCCGACCTAGGGCTTAAGTTTTCGCAATTTTAGAGGCATTTTATGATCGGCCAGCTGTTACGAAAGTTGTAGGTAATTGAATTATCTTTAATTGGACACCAATAATGTTAAATTCCGCCCAACCGTTTGAAAGTTATGGCTGTTTTACCGAATGTTGTCAAAACTGTGATGTGATTGAGACAGATTGTGTTGATCTGTAGATTAGACAATTTTAGAGGCCGATTCAGTCTTCGCGAATACTTAGAAAAAACTTGGAAATTTCCTAAGCTTCGATAAAATGTACTCGTTTACTTAATTTGGAGTCTTAGAACTCAAGTTATAACAGTTGAAAGCCCGCTATCCAATCGGGACAGATTCTCTATTTTCGGGTTTTAGGGGTAGTTTGCGAAGTCGGGGTAGAAGATCGTTCATGTACTGTTTTGTGGGCATGTTTTGAGTCTGTGGTACCTTTGTGCAGGTGGTGTGACCCCGGGAGTGTCCTCAACCTCTCGCCAATCTGTCGCCCACGGTTGAAGGCAAGTGTATTGGAATGGGTTGGGTGTTGTATGATTGCTAGACTTGCTTAGGTGCAATATGATTACATGATATGCTAACTTGCCATGATTGATGTTTGCCTATGACAAGATGATCATGGTTATGGTTACGAATTCGTTGTATTAAATGTTTATGCAAGTTTCTACATGTTCATATCATATGTGAATTCATAATGGAAGAGGCGTTTCATTCTGATGCGGGCCTCTGTGTTCACACGTAGTGAACACGAAAGACCTACCTCGTAGTCCCATCCACGGTTGTGTATGGGAGCGAGTCAGTAAGAGTAAGCACCCTCCATCTACGGGATGGAAGGGGAAAGAGGGTGCACACCGACGGGTGTGCACTCGGCAATACCGGTATGTGCTTCGAGGAGACATGTGCATTGCATTGCATATATGTTTATGTTAATGAGATGTGTACAATGAGACTATGACATGGTTATGATGTTGAATATGAGATTATGCCATGATTATGATGTTAAGTATGAGATGTAGTGATGTTAGCATTGAAACTGTTCTCTTTGTTCCATTGTAGTATACTTGCTGAGTGATGAACTCACGCTTGTGTTTTATGATGTTTTAGGTACCATGAGACCGACATGCGGGAAAGGGGCTTAGCTACGCTTCTTCACGTAGCTCCACACATTTAGACAGTTTTATCATTTGGAGTTATGATAATGAGATTAGTGCGATGAAACTTGGAATATGGCTTGATTGCGTGCTTGATTCATCATTTACTTCGTTATAGTTTGTGGAGTGGTTGGATTCATTATTTCAGACGTAATACGTTGCTATATCAACTGTTATTGCTGTTTTAGATGTCTTTTGTTATGATATATCTTTCCATAATATTGCTGTTGCTTCAAATCATGAGAAAACAAAGGAGATGCTACCGAAATTTTCGGTTTTAGCAGTTGTGCCCTTGCTGTAATTTATCTTTATTTGTGACATTTAGATGATGCTTCTACCATGTTTGGTGACATCCAGGGCATACTAGATACCAGGGTGTTACACAAAATCAACAATTTCAAATGAAATTAACTCGGTTCTAAAATTTCGAGTACTTCCAAAAGGGACACACAATCTATCCTATTGGAGTTATCGAGGGACCGAGAACAATTCCAAAGAAAGGATTTGTTATCGGTCGGATTTTAGAGCGAGGAATTTGCATTTCATCAAGGGTATTGATGAAAAGTAACTCTAAAGAACTTCCCCCATCAACTAAAATTCTGCCTACTTTGCAATTACTAATTGTAGGGGATACAACTGAAGAAAGTTTACAAGAAGTAGACGTACCTTTTGGGTAATAATCCTTACTAAATGTAATCGTGACATCCGACCATTTTTGGAAATTCTGATTTTCCTTGTCGGGAATCAATGTTGTTAACTTCTCTATAGGCAGACTTGAACTGCTATTTTGAGGTATATGCAGATGATCCATCGAACATCATGTTAACATAATGATCTGGTTTTTGATAGCCTATGTCTTCATCACCATCTGCATCCTTCATACCTCTTTCTTCTGGCAAGTTCGGCATAGGACACTTATCAGAGTAGAATTCATCCATGCGCCTTTGCCATGTTTGACAAATGCGCAAGTCGTGTCCTGGTGCATTATGCACAGAACACCATTTTCCATTCCCACTATTTGAAGTGGAAGTTTTAGGGTTAGACTGGTCGTTTGTCTGACAAGGCTTCTTCTTCCAAAGTATTTTATCCTTGGAATAAGTAGGTCATTCAGAGATGTCTGCGGCCTCTCATTGAGATATCATTTCCCCCCTTTTTTTACTTTTACGTTTTTGGTCTTCAGGTGTGAAAGATTTTTTTAGCTTTATTACCTTCTGAAATCTTCAAACCTGGTTGAGGTGGCGTATGGCCATTATCGACCATACTGTTCCATTCAACCGCCTCATGGGCATCAGAATATCGATCTGCCATATTGAAGAGTTCTGATATGGTGGATGTCGGGTGAATGTTGATGTCTTCCGTGAAACACTTGTAGCATACAACCTTCTTAAATGCACAAATCACATAATCATCAGATATATTAGGAATTGTGTTATGAACCTCTACAAACCTCTTAAAAATTGACATGAATTCCCGTCAAAGGTTTGGTGAAAATAATGTAGGTCATCTTCTTTATCAGGTTTTGCATAACAACTTTTAAAATTATTTAATATGGCATGGCTTAAATTTTTTCAACTAAAAATAGATCCTTCTGGTTGATTAAATAAGCAAGTTCTTGCGGATCCTTTAAGAACAGTGGGGAGATAATTTGCCATTACCTTCTCATCACCACCAGCAGCTTGGATGGCGGTTGCATAATTTGAAGAAATTTTAATAGATTTTGAGTTCCATTGTAGCTTTCTAGAGGATCTGGCTTGAATTTTTCAGGCCAAGCGGCATTTTTAAGCCCTGCAGAAAAAGCTTTGCATCCTGTATACAATCCCAAACGTGTCCGCACATTAGGTACTTATTCTGTATAATTAGGAGAACAACGTCATTGCCAACCATGGTTAATATTTTCACCTGGGCTAAGCCTGTCAAAAATACTTCTCCTTCATGGATTGCTCTTCTGTTGGTGGTCAGTGCTCTATTGATGCTGACCAGATGAGGAATGATCTACACGGGAATCAGTTAAAGATCTCATGGAAGGAGACATGCTTTGTACTTGTGCAGCAGCTTCTTGCAGATCAACAGGTAAGGATCTTATATGCGGCATATTGTCTCCATCCATAGGTTGACTTAAAATTGTATTAGTAATAATGCGAATTTTATCCATAGGAATTTGTTCTTATGGACTGTTAGGAATCATATTTATGTCTCTTATCGGCAACCTTGGAACCTGTGACATGACCAGAAAGATAGATCGGGGATGACTTCCCGATGCATCCAGTCTACGCGAGATTCTCGGTTGGCTATTGTGGTAAAGACGTCTCACCTCTTCTACATCCTTTTATTTGGCAATCGTGAGACTCTAGCATTGCTCTTGGGTGTTCTTTTCTTGAGCTTCACGCCATTCACATTCCACTCGTTGTGCCTCTATCTCCTTCGTGACTGCACAAATGTGAAATTTGGAATTGACAAAAGGGGTGAGTACTATCTCATCGGAGGACGATGATGGATTATAATCGAGTTCAAGAATTTGGAGAAAATCTTTTGAAGATGAACTCTCATGGAAGTTATTGTTGTTCTTGTGAGTTCGTACATTGTCGACTTCCATAGGGCATGCACCTTGGTCCTCTGCCTATAAGATAAGGGCAGGCACAGAGTCACTCTGTTTTCCTGATTTTTCCTCAAAAAATGGTGCTCCTGATGTGGCCTCATCTGTTTTGGATGAAGTTGCCAATTGGACGACTCCACCTCATTAACATACTCAGAGTAGAAGTCACACTTACCTTCTTCTTCCTCCAAGAAGTCATCAGTGGTGAGGTTGGCATAGTCGATGAGATCGAATGAATTTTCTTAATCTATGGCTTTCGACGACAACACATTACCTCTTTCAATATTGAATTATGACGATGGCCCTCCTTCTAGCACCAACTGTGGATGTTCAAGACCCGGGGATCCCTAGATCGAGCTTACGAATGTAATTCTGGTTGCCTTTGTCTGTAAAACAATATTGAAAAGGGTAGAAAAGTAATGAGAATTGTATTTTATCATAAACTTTCTTTCAGTGTGCAAGCTATTCTAAAAATTTCAACACTAGCATACTACATGCTCTCTCTTCAACCATACACAACACACCATGCTCTTGATTTCTTGCGAGAGTATCATATTTATAGTGTTGAAGGGATGGCGGTTGTCATCTTCGGATAGGTGTCTTTCGGTCAAAAGGTGATTTTTCACTGAAGAGGTGTCTTTTTGTCAAATGGGTGTCTTTTCATCAAAGGGGCGCATCTTTGTAGGGAGTAACTTCCAAGTGGTCGTCTATACCTATCAGATAAAGCTTTTTCCACACTTTATCCTTGCGCAGAGATTCCTTGCCTACCTGAATCAGGTCTGGGTTAGGGTTATCCTGTACCTGATCTAGTCTAGGTTGGTGTGACAAAGGGAATTATGTCTGGCCTATAAAGATTCATAGGTTGGGCCATTCCTGACCTGGGAGAGGCTCAGATTAGAGACCTAGGATAAGTTCTCATCTTACTACGTTGCAGATTGGGTAGTTATTTACGTGGTCAACAGTAACTTTGATTGAATGATAGTGAGATATTTAATGTGGGCCACATTTATAAGGATGTGACTGGCTTCTAAAAAGCCGTAATCATTTATAGGCTTCAGACAGATCAATCGTCGTAGGACACTACTACAGATGCCCTGACAACCTGCTAGTATAGCCATTTCGACGTCCAGCAACACTAGTCCCATGAGAAGCACATGCAGACAAAGCTAGCCCACTACTGCATATAGCAGCTCATCTCCATCACAGAGGGACCTACTGATAGAGGCGTTACAAGCTAGGGGTGGATCTGGTATTGGAACATGGGTGTATTGTAGGATCGATATACACTAATGTAGCAATCAGAGGGGGGTGAATGATTGTGCAGAAGCTAAAATAAATTTTTATTGATTCTCAAAACACCCTTAAACAAATTATAAAATACTGCTTTATTTTCAGCAAAAATAGACTGATATACGTTCACTAAAATAGTAATTACCAAAGATCCCACCATAGGATTGATGTGAAATTTTAACTGTACAAACTAGGTTCAAATTGGAAACCAACCCAACAAAAATCAGCTCAATCGGATCTACAGATCAAAAGTTATGATTTTCACAAGCTGACTGTACTAGCTAATAACGAAAATTGATCAAACTCTAATTACGAGATTAATCAAAATCTATTAGAAATTATCCAATCAAACTTTTTAGATCAATCAATTAATGCCCTAGGAAAGTTTTTAATAGATCAAATGAAAATTATCATGATAAAACAATGCATCAATCTAAAAACTAAAATAGACATGCAACTGAAGAACGAAAAAGAGGAACAAGAAAATTAACTAAAGTAATTGTCGCATGGAGGTCACTAATGATGAATGATGTATGGTCAGAATCTTGTCAAGCTTGAATTGCCCCCGCTCGTCTGTAGCTAGGGGTGAAAATAGAGCAGATTCGATCGGATAGTGATATTTCCATATCCGCTCACATTTTTTTCACCCGGATGCGGATACAGATATGGATAATTTTAAAATAGATCGGATATTGAATCGATATTGGATAATAATAAAACGGATAGTAATCGGAGTCGGATCGAAAACGAAAACGAAACCGAAACCGAATATTTTGGTTTTCCCAAGGGACATTCTTTCACATAATGCCCTTCCCTGCCACAAAGGTTGCAAACCCGGTATTGAATCTCCTTTCTGCGAGGGCACTTGCGGAATTGGTGTCCAATCCTGTTGCAGTGACTACAATGGGTATCTTCTTTGGCCTTGCCCTGTTGGGGACAACTATAAGCAACATGTCCTTTTTCACCACATCGATAGCAGACGACATATCTCCACGGGTGAAGGTTTACAGGAGGGGTATTGCTAATGCCACCATCACCACACAATACTTCGGAGGACTTGGCCTTCAGGAACTCTTCAGAAGGATACTGTTGAGGAGTTATAGGTGGAGGGACCACAGAGGCTTGATTGTCCAGTCGTTGTATCATCAATTGCATGAGCTGAGTCTGAGTCACCAGGAACTGATTCATATTCTAAAGAAAGGCTGTTATCACCTCGGATGGTTGCTGGTTGAGCTCGGTAGCAGCCCTGACGTTGATAACCGGAACTTCACTAGGGTTGCCATTGACGTTGACCGAAGGATTGGAACTTGATGCAGCAGCTTCTTTCTCCATCTGACGGCAGAACAAGGCTTCCAGATGAGAGGGAACAGCACAGACGAGCGAGAAAGGGGAGGTTCTAACAACACCAAAACCAACTATCCCGGCAAAGGACAGCACAAACGACGAAAAGCAAAACATTTTTAACACCAAGCAAATCCAACTCGTCTACTCGATAACACTACTCACTCTAACGGAACAAGGCGGCCAACCACGAAACGAAACTTGGCCACTTAACCTACAGGGTTAGCCGAAGATCAACCTTGCTTCTTTGGTCTTCGACGATCAACGATTGGATCCTCACCATGAAGATGCACACTTCAGTAGAAATTTTCCGACTGGCTCTTCTTTAGTCTTCAAGTCTTAAAATCAAAAGCGGGAACTCGATTACCTTAATACAGAAGGTTTAAGAGAGGGATAGTCAAATTTTCATTCCCAAAAAGGTGAAGAAGCAACCACCGGGGAAGAAAGGAATGGAAAGAGAGAGAAGACGAGAGTAGCACATTATTTGGTTTTTCTTGTTAGAAAATAAGTTTTGAAGCTTCCTAAAATGACCATTCTAACTAAGGGCACGTCCTACAGTCGATATGGCTCTGATACCACCTTTGTAGGCCCCCGGATCGGCTATCCGGAGTCCTCTGTGTATTTCTGTACTAGTCCCAGATCAGTAGCTAGTACACACAGTCAAAAGTGATGAATCAACAACCATATCACGAATACATATAATTGAATAAGAATAATACCGAATAAAAGCAAAGACCTTATGGTCAAGGTTTACCATTACGGCCTGAACAGGCGGAACAACTTGAACAACTACAAATGAAGATCGGAAACACCAAAGACTCCATCCAAATGCCCACAGGCAATCGAGTGGAGAACGCACCCTAGTCGATGGAAATCTTGAACAGCTTCTTTCACTTCTGAGAGAGGATTAGAATGTAGCACGTGAGTACATAAAGTACTCAGCAAGTCTGGGAAATTATGCATAATGTAGGCTATCCAAGGATGGCTTGATATGGTTTATTTGCACAAAGCCAAGTTTCATCAAATCATACTTGTTAATAATTTTCACAAAGCATATTTGAGCAATTCTTTTTAATAATTGAATTATGTAATATTGTAGTGAAGGTTCTAACCACCACTCACTAATATACAGGCTCTATCCGCCACATCTCAACAAAATCAGGGTTCCATCCAATCACATGGCTCTTTCCGCCAGGGTTCACAAAATCAGGTTCCTTCCACCTACCTGGCTTTAGCCGCCAGAAGCACACCCGAGAGTTCTAACCACTCCCGGATCCCAAAACGAAACATTGTTTAGTTTGAAACCAAAAACCAAAGTTTACCAGTATGAAAGCATTCAGCAAGCTTTGCCTTTGACCGTAGGCACGGCTATTCGAATAGTTTTAACTCTGCAGAGGTTGTACAGCTTTACCCACAAGACATGATATTCCCTTAGTGCCATGCAATTAGCACACTTCCTTAGGTGTGCCGGCAGGGATATCATGACAAGGCCTTTACAATGTATACGCCTAACTCGACTCACCCGCTGAGGTTTCACCGCTGTTAGGGTTATTTCCACCCAGTACAGAAGCCCCCTCTTGCGCCGTGTGAGAAAAACAACAACAACAACAACAATGCCTCCTTCCGGCTCTCACACAACAACCGAGTGGCGAGTCTAAGTTAGGTTTCTACAAATTATTCAGCCAGGTCGTACCATTATAGACATGTGGTTGTACGGTTATGCTTAGAATGGAGACAGTCATAAGCGTCGGTCCTTAATTGACTTGGGGCGGTACTTGCACAAAAGAACCAAGGCTTGGTCCGCTTCCACCCGACATTCCATGCCGCCCAAGTCGAAATCATTTTTCATTTTATTTTTATTTTGTAAACCATTGGCAATACTCCTTGCCTATAACTTCCAATACAAGTTTTCAAGAGATAATTGAAAGTCCCACCCATAGGTGAATATTGACCGATAGCGAGGCTAAGCATTTCTACCGTACTATTCTATTCCACCAATAGTTTATTTTATAAAATACAAATCTCAGGGTTTGATGACAATCCTTATAACCAATTCTGTAATCTCCAATAATCATTAAATTGTCCTAATGGTACAATCCGATGAATAATCCGATTCAATGTAGCATCCATCAAGTATTGAGTATATCATGGTAATATTCTAACTCTCAAAATCATATTAAACCCCAATCAGGTGTGTCTATTTCCCTTGAATTATGACTTGTATTAATGATTTAATCATCATTCTTATAGCGATCACTCTTGTCATCCACAAAGAATATTTCACAAAATCATCTACTAAACCACCGAGAATACTTCACAATAGCACCTCTAATTATCCAGGATACAATCCACCGATAATACTTCATAGCATCATGTATTTAGTCCTTCACATAATCACCTCTAAATTATCTATTTTAATCCACCAAAATACGCAATAATATCATTTACTAAACCACCAAACATTCTGGACTATTCACAATCTCCCTGAATGATTATCGCATAGTATTCTTGTTAAAATCCACCGAAATATAATTCACCACTTATTCTATTTGATCTATAAATATGACTCAATAACATTTATTTACTTTCACCGACTATCATTCCTAACATCATACATCTTCCAACATTCTCCCAATCCACCGAAATATATGGACTACCATTCATAGATCAATTTTATGGTTACAAGCCCCACATCAACTCTAATATTCATCTAACTCCAATTTTGCATTTCACCCCAATCTATACTCATTATGTTGTGAACTACTATCACGATCCAACTCCTCAACATTTAAATGATTACCACCATAGATCAATTTCATAATAACAATCCTCACATTATCACTAATATTCATCCGTCTCCAAATTACATTCCTCCCGATTTGCTCTATTCAAACTATCTTCCAAAAAGTCATTTTCCCCATCAAAAATGTATTTTATTAAAAATACTTATTATGGTGGATCCCTGTTCTAGGGCGACAAAGGGTCATAGCTAGCAAATCTCAAGGAGGTATAAACAACCGGTATAACTACAACTTAACGTTTAACATCATCGTTTTATGTAAATAGCAATGCAATTTGTAAAACATGGTAAAACATTTATAAATTGTAGGATCAACATGCGTCAAGGAGACTTGCCTCGGTCGCAGAGGAGTTGTCGAACTCGAGAAGTCGGCGGCTGGGTCGTGATCGCGTCGAGCCCTCGACTACGCCAAAAAACGTGGCAACAAATAAATAAAAGAAAATAAATAAAATCTAAAATTATAAAACTTATACTGGCAGGTAGGTATTGAATTTATAAGAATTTAGAAATTTGAATGAGATCAAACGGAGTTCGGACGGAGAAGTTATGAGCTTCGGAAGTTTGAAATTTGAGAAATTGGAACATCGAGCATATTCTCGGAATATTCCTAGTTGGACGGGGTCAAAGGTTGACTGCAGACTTTGACTTGGACTAGGCTTAGACTCTATGGCAAGTGGGGCCAAGATGTCATACTAATGTTCTTCTTCAACCTTGCTCTTTGCCATGGAAGAATAGAGGATGGGAAGGGGCAAGGGCGCCGGCCAGTGGGCTCGAGTAGTGGCGGGCGCCAAGACGGTGGCGCCGAGGAGCGGGGCCGGCGGCGAGGTGGCGGCCCACGCAGCGGGCGGGCGCAGGGCGGCGGGGCGCTGGGGCGCAAGCTGGCATGGCGGCGGCGGCGCGGCGCTGGACGGTGTGGCAGCCGGCGGCCGATCGGCCGGCGGGGCGCATGGGCCCAAGTCCACCCACACACGCAGGAGCTCCATCCAAAGCAACAGAGAAAAACAAAATGGCAGAGGACATGCCTAACCCCAAATAAAATCGATTTCTCCACCATTTTCGCATGGAATCGATCCAAACAAAAGCCTAGAATCAATAGATAACATCTTTAGGGACCTAGAGGAGGAAGGAATTGAGTTGATTCTCACCGGAGAGGATGAATTCGACGATGAACGGAGTTGCGGCCGAAACAACGAAAACTTGAAATTCGTCGCCCACACTTGATAGAACCTAAAATTGATTGTTGGATGAGCTTCTAGACTACCTCACGATCACAAGGAACCAAGGAACAAGAAGAAAAGCTCACCGGACAAGAAGATACAAGTATGAACACGAAGAACACGAAGAACGTCTCGTTTTCGTCGGTTTTCTCGATCTCACGGAAGAATGAGGAGGAGAGCCTAAAGGAGGGCTATACCACCGGAAAGAGGATTCTTATACGGAGAGATGAGAGGTGGAATCGCGTCGTTTGGAGTTGAAACGGCAAGGTTATGAACAATCAAAGCCATTTCAGTTTCTTGCAAACTGCACGCATTCTAGTGCGAGTTAGGGCGGGAGACCACCGGGAATGGAAGGGTCTCGTTCATACGAATCCAACGGATCCGGCCGTTCGCGATTTGGAGCATTATTGCAAGAGTTATGAGTGTTTGAATCCATGGAGGAGAGAAGGGAGCTCTCTGTTCTTCCTCTGGACAGAACCATAGATGAACAGTGCTACGTGCTACAGTAGCACGACGCTACAGTACCCCCATGCTACAGTACCCGCCACGTGGCAAGCTCCGGTTGGTTCTCTTTTACGTGAATTATTCGCCCTAGAGAAAAATAAGGAAAAATGGCCTAAAAATTCCGGAAAAATTCATAGAGCCATTTTAGAATATTTGGGACCCAATGGAGTTGGTTTGGTTGAATTTGGATGAAATTTGTGGAATTGAATATTCAGGTGCGAATCGCAGGCATTAAACAAAAGCCGCGCGAGATAAAATAGGAACGGAGGTCCAAAAATCCGGGGAAAGGTTCCTAAAATCATTTCGGAATATTTGGAACATTTTAGAAGTGGTTTGGAGATTTTTGGAGCATTTTTGGACTCGGGTGAATTTTCGGGTACCGGCGGGACTGGAAAATCCGATTTTTCGACCGGGAGGGAATTAATTCCCGATTTTGGATAGGAATGGATGCCAGGTTAATATAAACACCAAGGAAAATCCAAACTTTGAATTTACTTTATTTAAATTAGGTTTTTCTCCAGAAAGCGAAAACTAGGGTGTTACACCGGCGCTGTCCGGTGGCGAGGAGGATTGGAGGCGGCGGCTAGGGTTTGTAGGAGTGCCGGATTGGAGCCTGGAGGACACTCGGGGTCGGGGCTCGGGCAGTCAGGCTATTGAAGCCAGAGGCTTGGAGCGAAGGCTAGGGGAGGTTGGGACTCTGGGAGCGAATGCCGGATCGGGACCATTGGGCTGGGCCTGCCGGCCTGCACTGCAAACTCCTCACTCCTCAATCAATTGGCATTCCACCGTATCTGTATCCGCTCCGTATCCATCGGATATCTCCTCCCTCATATCCGCTCCGTATCCGGCTGCCCGATTCGGATAATTATCCGTATCCGTGTCCGTACCAACCTCTGGCAGAAGCGCTGCACCACGGTGTCCTCTCTTATTTTTCTTGCGGCGCCTATTTTTTCTCTCTCGTTTGTGCGGCTTATAATTCAATAAAAACAGGAGATATCCTCTTCTATTTATACTAAACAAACCCTAATCAGCTGTATTAAAAAATATGCATGCATATCCACCTGCCCCAATTACATATAGCTAATATATGCACACAGCAACCCAAAACTTATATATGCACGCATACGGTCCACCCGTCGCTACCGCATGACTCACTCACATTCACGTGCACCGTTCTCTAGTCCGAACGTCTCGCATGACATCCTTGACCACTAAGACCTCGGTTCATCCCTGAACATAGTCTTAAACCTCAGTTCCTCCATGAACCTAATTCCGATCCCATCAACGACCATGTTCGACCTCAAGCAACAGCTGCACATGAACAAACCACGAAACAATTTTCCGAGCATAAATTCTTCCAAACTTGACTCAACGCCAGTCCATGCAACCATTTACACGAGTGCATTGCATCAAACAAACCATTATCATGCTATCACAAACATATCAATTTTTCATCTGAAACAACACATGCACAAGCACCACACATGCCATGAGCACAACCATTTTGCAATGCCAAATTTAATACTAAGCCAATTTTTCAACACATAATTTCACATGTATAGATGTACAACCAAAATTTTTTTTTATAAAAAACCTATTATTTACTATGTATATCATGTACACATATTAGAAAGTAAGCTGAAAACACGTATTTAGACTTTCAACATGTCCAACCCGACTCCAATCGGTGATAGCTTCTTAGGGATGGCCAATGGCGGCCATGTGGACAACAAGCTGATCCAGACGTTCGACAAGAGTGCAGGTGCAGAGCATCCTGGACAAGAACCAGCTGCTCATCAACGAGTATTCAGGCTTACGCTTCAGTTCACTCACTTGAGTTGGTGTAATTCAGATAAGGCTCTCCTTTTCTGCATGTCAAAGGAGAGAAAAAGAAGAGGGGGTCTAGTGGTCATCTGCAAGATGCTGGACACCATCAGCAACACGAGGACAAAAAATCACACCTCAAGCCTGCCAGAGCATCAACTAGGAGCATCAAACAGCAGCTTCTTTGTGCACAACTAAACTGCAGAAAATTTCTCTACACAACAATCAAATTGAAAGTAGGAGCATCGATCAAGCAACACTTGATTGATTGCTTGTTTACATTTCCTGAACGAGAATTCTTTGTGCAAGTTGACGATGGTGATGACATCATATCTCGCTTCCAAACCATGAAGGAACGTCGGGTTAGATTGTATTTTTTTTTTAATTATTTTGTAACCTCTCTAAATTATTTCAAGTGTTATCTTTTACTAGAGATTATCTAAGAAGAATAATATGTATTTTATACTTTTGTTATCGTCAATCCATATGTTTTACATTAAATAATATTTTTGTAATCCTGAATATCTGTTTTAAAAATTCTAGATACACCACCGTTACAAGCTAGCATAATTGCCTAGCAACCACACACGGTGATCCATATCCAGTTCCACAGGAACTATTGTCTCGCCCACCTACAGTTGCTCCACGAGTTCCATGCTCAACTCCACGTCATATCTGTATCCTGTCATCTGACATGTATATGGTACACAAATTGTTTATATTATATATATATATATATATATGGTACACAAATTATGTACACCACAACATAATCACTACTACAGAAATGATTATATGGGTCTGTTTTAGTGACGATACAAAGTACTTAAACAGTGATGAGCGGCTATCACAATTGAATTTCACCCAATAGAGGTATAGCATCATCTGAGTTGGTTTCGAGCTTCGAACCGACCCCTAAGACTAATTATCTCTAACAGTTCCAAACTCAAAACTGATAGAGAAGTCCTATGGTCTCTATCAGTTTTGATCATCGAACCGATAGAGATAAAACATGAATCTCTATCGGTTCACGCTTGGAACCGATAAAGATGTCCTCGTTATCGATCTCTATCGGTTCTTATTATAGAACCGATAGAGATAGTTAGGGAATTTCTATCGGTTTGACGATCGGAACCAATAGAGAGGTCCTCCTATTCTCTATCGGTTATAAGCATCGAACCGATAGATATTCGTGATTATCTCTATCGGTTCCACGCCTGGAACCGATAGAGATCTCACTTCTGTATCAATTCTGATCATGGAACCGGTCGAGTAAATCAACCTTGGAGTTGTTTCACAAACCACACCACAGTATACATATCACATTACCACAGTACACATATCACATTCACACATTCACAGTATCACACAGTACACATTGATCACAGTATATAGAAATCATACTTAACATGAGGAGTACACATATCACATTCATAGTACACAATATTGTTTACAAAGACTAATAGAAGTACACATTCACACTATATAACATTGTTTACGTAGACCAGTAGGAGCCTGTGTATATGCGTGAGTAAATGTGAGCCTGAAATTCCCACGTGTTGATGCAAAGTGCAAAGCTTTACCGCTTCACCAATCTACTACTGCTCCTCATCCCCTGCCATTTTTCTTTGTGTCCTCAATGAGTTATGATGCAAAGTTTGATGCCCTAATTCCCAGCCTTTTCTTGCCCTACTTTTCCCTCTTTGTTCCTACTACTACTCAAGCTTAGGCTTCAGTTCACTCACTTGAGTTGGTGTAATTTAGATAAGGCTCTCCTTTTCTGCATGCCAAAGGAGAGAAAAAGATGAGGGGGTCTAGTGGTCATCTGCACGATGTTGGACAGCATCAGCAACATGAGGACAAAAAATCACATCTCAAGCCTGCCAGAGCATCAAATAGTTTCAAACTTCAAACGTTTATAACTTTTGCGTTTTAACTCCGATTTGAACGATTCTAATTTCTAAATTTTTATAAAATTGAGATATACTTAAATATGAATTTTAATTAATTTTTAAATATGAAATTTTCTCTGTTATTATTTAATTAATAGATTCTTTAAACTTTAAACAATTATAACTTTTGCATTTTAACTCCGATTTGGGCGATTTCAATTTCTAAAAATTCGTAAAATTATGCCCTTTCTGTTTGTGGACTTTGTTTGAGGTTTTAAGCATTGTGCATGTACTGTTTTATTTATTTATTGCTATTTGCACGCATTACGAGTAGACGTTGAAGTACCCGAGGGCTTCGAAAGAGAAGTGTTGACCCAGGAGCTAGCTCAAGACCAAGATCAAGTACTCTTTGAAGGCAAGTTGTGCTTTGACCATGTTGAGCCCATTCTTTTGAAATTATGTTGTTTCAAAGTATTGCATGCTAATTTAATTACAATTTATGTTGATTAATTCTGAGATTAGTTAAATACCTAGTTGCTGTCGGGACCCGAATCTACAAATCCGGACCCTCTGTGTATTCAGCACTAGTCCAGGAACGCGCTAGTGCACACAGTCTCAACATTGGTAAATATCACAATCATACCACTCGATACTAATAAAGTACTTTAATTAGATAATCGAACTGGTTGCTCGACCTTAAGGTCAAGTTACAAATATACGCCTCGCAGGGCGAAACTTAATAAAGGAGAGATAATAGCAGCGGAAAATAAGATAACTTCATGGCGCCATCTAGTATACCACAGGCAACTGACTGGGCTCGCTTCCTAGTTAGACGGATCTTCTGGGAGCTCCTCCTCCAAGGCTGGTGTAGACTCCTCTTCAACTGGTCTTGTATTGTGGCAAGGGTGAGTACTTGGTACTCAGCAAGTCATGCACAGAATGCAGGCTAATATACTACATGCATGACTTAGTACAAAGGAATAGCTCAGGGTATATTTGCAGTAGAACAGCATTTGATAAGTAGCATAAGTAGATTCGAAAGCAGTAGAAACAAGTATAAGAACAATAACTTTTCCAGGAGTTTAATAAACATCTTTCCCAATCCTAATCCACATTTCCAACAACATCATTATTAAACCAAACCCAACGTTTCAAATCCAAGTTATTTTCAAGAAAGTCTAACCCTTGACTGTAATTCCCGAGCGATGTCCAATGCCGCGGACACGGCTATTCGAATAGATTTTACACTCTGCAGAGGTTATGCACTTTACCCACAAGATACAGTCAAACACCACAAAGGCGAGTGTCCGTAACAAAGTCTTTCGGAAACCTCTAACAGTACAAGTGGTCCACCCCGGCGATTGCACGCTAACCCTTCCCTTAGCGAAGGCGAAGTTTAGGCCAATCCACCGTAAGATGGGTACCTGGCCGCAGCCCCGATACGCTCCCCCGTACAACTACACAAAGGGTGTAGTTGACAACCTGAGGTCCCACAGGTACGTTATTAGCAACTTAATCAACTAGGTCCGTCCCATTATAGACATGTGGTTTCACGCTTGACTCAGTTCAAAGGCTTGCAAGGTTAAGTCCTTAGGGCGACCAAGGCAAGACTTCCCGAAGAAACAAATCGACGTTCCCGGTGCCACATCTGGCCCACCCGATCATTCTTGCCACATGCCCTGGTCAAAGCTATTTATCAAACCCCCAGTTGATTACCATGCACCACACGCCATCAACATCACATGATACTTTCCCAAAACAGGTTCAATATATCATTAAGGCAATATTACATTTGATTGTTCAAAATCATGTCATGAGCACGTAGCAGGTCTAAGCAATATACTACGACGATCTAAATTCCCATGTTGGCATTTTAATAATGTCCAACTAGTAATCCACAACTAGGGTGACAAGGGGTCATGGCACATATTTAAATAATCAAGGTGTCATACAACAATTTGGTATTTATCTAATTTCCCATAACTAAGTAAAGCATTTTCTAATCAAACTAGCATGCAATAATTTAAACCAAATTAATTTGAAATTGGGATCAACATGGTCAAAGCACAACTTGCCTTCAAAAAGTACTTGTTCTTGGTCTTGAGCTGGCTCCTGGGTCAACACCTCTCCTTCGAATCCTTCGGGCACTTCGACGTCTACTCGTAAAGCGTGCAAATAGCAAATAATAAATAAACAGTAGACAAAAAGTGTCCAAACATCCAAATAAAGTTCATAAATAGAGAGAACATAATTTTATGAATTTTTAGAAACTGGAATCGTCGAATTCGGAGTTCAAATGCAAAAGATACAAGCATTTAGAGTTTAAAATAACCAATTAAATAATATTACAGAGAAAAACTTTAGTCCAAAAATTAAATAAAATTCATAATTAGGTAGATCTCAATTTTATACAAATTTAGAAATTTGAATCACTCAAATCGGAGTTAAAATGCAAAAGTTATAAGCATTTGAAGTTTGACTCAAATTCTGAAATCATTAAATCGAATTAATAAATCATTTTCTTTTTCGAAAATTAATTATTGCGTCATCAAGGACACGTGTCAACCTCTGATTGGGCGGCTGACGTCAGCCGGTCCACGGGCTCAGCCCACGGCTCGGCTTGGGTCCACCGTGGACCCGGTCCATGGCTCACGTGACTCTGACATGTGGGACCCCACGGGTGACGCCATCTTGCCGACGGCGGGGACTCGTAAGATCATACCGACAGTGGGACTCCACCGTGACATCATTGCTGATGTCACCGCACGGCTAGGGTGGCCGCTGACAGGTGGGCCCCCCCATGACATCAGCGTGACGTCATGGTGCGGTTTGGCCGCGTCGCTGACACGCGGGCCCGGCGTGTCAGCGTCACGCACGCGTACGGCGCTGACCGCGCCGGTCCAACTTCCTCCCATGTGGCGCAATCTCGCCCGTTGATTTGAAAATCAACGGCGCGGATTAGATCTAAGGTTTACGCGTTTGGAATGACGCGGTGAATTTGGGCCGTACGATCTAAATCGGACGGTCGAGATTGATTCTAGTGCGGTGCAACGCGTGCTACACGATTGGATCTAAGCCGTTGGATCTAGATCCAACGGTTGAGAATAGATCTAGGATTTGCAACGGAAATATCGCACGACGACGTGGCCGAACGTGGGCCGTTGGATCTTGATCCAACGGTCCAGATCTAATCTGGAGGTTTCGGGTTTTGGGAACATGTGGCTTACCGTGGCCGTTCGATCTTGATCCGACGGTGCACGGAGCTCGCGGGCGGTGATGGCGTTGCGGCGGAGCTGGGTGGCCGGAGGCGGTGACGAAGACGAGCCCGACGGCACTTGGGGGCGTCTCCGGCGAAGTGAGTTGGCTCCATGGGTGCGGCTTGACCTGAAGACTCCGGATCTAGGCTCAACGGCGGCGGAGGACGGCGGACGGCGGCGGGGCGAGGCAAGAACCGTGGCGGAGGAGGAAGCTAACTACGGCGAGCAATAGCGGGTCGACGGCGGCGGCTAGGGCTAGGGCACTTGGGGCAAACGACGCGTAACGATCAATGACTGGCCCGCGCTCGGCAACCTGTCTGGGAATACTACCAAAGGATATAAAGCATGCTTGCAATGCTTAGATGAAACCGACAGCTTGTACCTGAAAAACTCTCGAAAGGTTGTGTACATGGGCCATCGTAGGTTTCTTGTAAAGAGGCACCCATTGCGGAAAAAAGGAAGGTATTTTGATGGGAAAGCAGACCATCGTGATAAGCCTGAGCATCGTAGTGGGGCACGTGTGTTTGCCATGGTAAAAGATCTTAAAATAGTGTTTGGAAAGGGTCCTAGAAGCAATCGTGTCCCGAACGAGGAAGGTCAGGCACCCATCTGGAAGAAGAGATCAATATTTTGGGACTTTCCATATTGGGAAGTTTTGGAGATCCGTCACTCACTTGACTTCATGCACATCACGAAGAATGTTTGCTTGAACCTACTAGGATACTTGGATATGTACGGCAAATCGAAAGATACACTACAAGCTCGGAAGGACCTACAAGTTTTGGAACTGAGGGATCGTCTACATCCAGAAAAGAGAGAGAAAGGACATTACCTAAATCCTGCGAGTTACACTCTAAGCAAAGAAGAGAAAAAAACATGATAGAGTGCTTGAATAGTGTGAAGGTCCCTTCAGGATACTCGTCAAATGTGAAGAGACTCATAAACATGAA
Organism: Rhipidocladum racemiflorum; assembly: GCA_036346355.1. Classification (NCBI taxonomy): domain Eukaryota; kingdom Viridiplantae; phylum Streptophyta; class Magnoliopsida; order Poales; family Poaceae; genus Rhipidocladum; species Rhipidocladum racemiflorum. Next base: position 1,499,569 of record CM070576.1, on the reverse strand, counting down.
AGAGAATAAAATCGTACACCTGAAAGCTCATGACTGTCTTGTATTGATGACACAGTTGCTCCCAGTGGCTGTGAGAGGTAGTTTGCTTGAGTGGGTTCGAGTGACAATAATAAAGCTGTGTACCTTTTTCAACGTGGTTTCGCAGAAGGTCATCGATCCACATAAGCTAAGTAAGCTACAAGATGACGTGGTACATAGTGTGGTCAGCCTTGAGATGATCTTTCCTCCTGCATTCTTTGATATTATGATTCATCTCACTGTTCACATTGTGAAAGAGATAGGTATTCTCGGGCCCGTGTTTTTGCACAACATGTTTCCTTTCGAGAGGTACATGAAAGTCCTAAAGAATTATGTCCGTAACCGTTCACGTCCCGAAGGATGCATTGCGGAGGGTTATGGGACCGAGGAGGTGGTTGAGTTTTGTTTGGATTACATCGAGGATCTACATCCCATTGGTGTCCCTATATCACGCCATGAGGGGAGACTACGGGGAAAAGGGACACTAGGACGGAAAACAATTGCATGCAATGATCTCCTAACCTTTAAGCAAGCACATTTCACTGTTCTAAAACAATCAACCCTAGTGGCCCCGTACGTCGTTCAGCATAAGAGTATTCTACGCCGCGAATTCGCAGGGAGGTCGGAGGATTGGATCATAGTGAGGCACATGGATACTTTCGGCGCTTGGTTACAAAACTACATCCTTGTCAACGGGTCAGAAAATGAATAGTTGCAGCGCTTGGCTCGGATGCCATCTAGTGAAATCGTCACATTTCAGGGCTACGAGATAAATGGTTACACCTTCAACACAAAATGGCAGGATACCAAGAGCACCAACTAGAACAGCGGTGTCCGTATAGATGCCACTGACAACAAAGGCAATGTGGACACATATTATGGTTACATAGAAGAGATATGGGAGCTTGACTATGTACCATTGAAGGTCCCTCTATTTAAGTGCCAGTGGGTCAAACTGACTTCAAACGGCGTGAAGATCGACAAATACGGCATGACAACCGTCGACCTGACAGAAGTTGGCTATAGGCGCGAACCATTCGTCCTTGCCAACGAAGTGAGACAAGTCTTCTACATAATGGACATGTCAAGCAAACCAAAGAAGCACAGGGAGAAGCAAAAGGATTGCAATAGTAAGCCAAAGCGACACGTGGTTCTCCATGGCAAACGAAGGATTGTTGGTGTTGAGGACGTCACAGACGAGGAAGAATATAATCAGTTCGACGAGCTCCCTCCCTTTGCGGTAGATGTCGACATAAATGTCCTAAATGTAATAGAAATCGATGCTCCTTATGTACGTCACGATCACGCAGAAGGAACACTTGTAAAGACAAAGTGATCATTAATTTTTGAATGGCCTTATAAATTTTGAATGGCCTTACTAATTTTTTATTGCACTTACTAATTTTTAAATGCATTAAACCAGGGGCGGATTACAGAAAGCCTATTTAAAGTCTACGAAAAATTATTGAAAAATCATTGAAAACAGATATTTGATCTAAGATCAGCTGGCCCAGCCTGGGCTAGCTCCGCCCCTGCATTAAACAATGTTTGAAAGAAATAATTAATTTTTGAATGTATTAAACAATTCTTGAAAGGGTTAAATAATTTTTGAATGCATTAATAAAAGAGAAAATAAAAGAAGTAGCAGAGGGCCATTTCTACAAGCGGTTCGTATTACCAACCGCTTGTAGAGGGCCATCTCTACAAGCGGTTCGTATTACCAACCGCTTGTAGAGGTCCATTAAATAAAGAAGAATTTGCGAGGGCGCGAGCGGGACTCGAACCCGTGGTCGCAGGTTAGGTCCACGTTCGAGCGCCACTCGCTAGCCGGGGGGGAGAAGATATTTGTCGAGCATGAACGGCATCAAATCTTTTTGAGTCGTAAGCATCTACAAGCGGTTCGTATTACCAACCGCTTGTAGAGGGCCCTGCCTCGCTGCGGTCTTAACTATCTACAAGCGGTTGGTATTACCAACCGCTTGCAGAGGGCCCTGCCTCGCTGCGGTCTTAACTATCTACAAGCGGTTGGTATTACCAACCGCTTGTAGAGGGGCATTTGTACAAGCGGTTGATATTAAGAACCGCGTGTAAAGGTGCTTCTACAAGCGGTTGGTATTATGACCTGCTTGTAAAGGTGCACTTATAAATTCCCTTTACCCGCTCGTCGCAGATTCAACTCAAAAATTTTCTAAGTCCCCGCGCCATTGCGGTGAAGCCACATCGCCACCTTCAGCGCCATCGCAGCCAAGCTCGCCGTCGACACCTCCGCCACCGCGCCGTGGTCTGCGACGTCGCCATCGCCTCCTCCACCACCTGAAGGGCCTAGGGTAGCCTTCTCCAATGCAAACACCCCTCTTTTCCTCGCTGCCCACAACGTGTTCGACAAAATGCCCACAGGAAAAATGCTTTGATATACATCCATATGCTTAAACAATTTGCTTTGATATACATCCACAAGTTTGGAATTACTGAGGGACTGATGTAACTGTGTATAAGACTTGGGTTGTGAAGTTTTTTTTTTGAAAGCAGACCTAGGTTGTGATGTTATCTGTTGCTTTTTATCTTACTGCTAGTATTAATGTATTTGGGAATGACTAACCTTACTGTTTGTCAATTATTTGTATGTGAATAAAAGCCTACTGATTGTTGATGTCTAGATGCTTTTGTAATCATCGTATATGTGTGTATATATATTCCTTAATTATTACTTTAATGACAGGACACATGCATGAAACTGGGTTAGTGTTTAAGCATTTTTTTATAATACTGGGCCTTATAACATACTTATGTTGATTTACTTAGTCTCCTAAATTATTCATTGTACGAAAACGTAGAAATATATAATATTTTATTTATTTGGCATTTGAAAATAATGATAGAAGTAATATAGCAATATGCACCTCTAATAAAATTTAATGATTCGCGATTATCTAAATATCCATGAAATCTATTGTTATGTCTGTGCATCATTGGTCTTATCATCGTGATTTATTGTGCTTTACTTTAGTTAGGGCGATGATTCGACTATTTTCTTACATGAATGTGCTTTCATATGCTTCGATATGCTTAAACAATTTTTCATAAGTTCCCAAACATTCTTAGCAATCACACAATCAAATGTTTTTCACGATCTCCAACAATTCAAACCACCTTATCATTAAACTTTCGGAGAAAGACATCTTAAAAGTACATTTGCAATTGACACCATCCCAAACATCAGCAATAACAATACCCTTATTGATATATCTCAGATTAGGAATACCAAGACCACCGTATACATATTTTTTCCATAATTAGCTAGATGGCGACACCAGGGCGTGATGCTCCTGATTTCGACATGGAAGAACAGTTCTTGCTAGATGTGATCGCTGCCGGTGATGCCAACATTGTCGACGACGCAGCCGGTGGATCCGGTGACCCGAACATTGTCGACGAAGCAGCCGATGGATCTGGTGATGCAGCGGACGATGAGGGAAGCGAGGTAATGCCACGATAAACACTTTAATCGTATTTAACCAATTAATATAAATGGCTCTGACATGAAAAATTCACATCTTTGTCCGTTTTCAGCCCGGTACATTGAGCACCCAAACCAAGCGAGGTGCTAACAAGAAGCCTGCTACGAAGTTTGTTTTCACCAACATCGACAATGACGGGAAGCCAATTGCCCCTCTTTCTGCAGTAGGCCCGTTTAACAACGCATGTGGTTTCCACGTTAGGGATCATGTCCCAATTAGCATCAAGAAATGGTCTGAAGTTCCGCAAGCAACCAAGGAACTCCTTTGGAAAGATATCAAGGAGAACTTCAAATTTCCAGAAGGATACGAGAACAAGGCTAAGAGATACACTTTGAAGAAAATGGCAACCCAATTTCAATCGTGGAAAGTTCACTTGAACAACAAGTATGTCGAGAAGGGAGAAAGGCCAGATTTCAACCAACATCCCAAGCTGGCGGATCACTGGGATGCATTTGAAGAATACAAATTGTCAGAGGAAGTACAAAGCCGCGAGCCTTCAGAACAAGATCAACGCTGGGAAGAAGAAATACCACCACCATCTTGGCACTGGTGGTTATGTTCAGGCTATACCTAAATGGGAGAAGCGGGAGGAAGAACTAATGGCCAAACATATCACGCCTGCTACTGCTGATTGGGAATTCCGCCTGCGGAATTGGTTCATGGCTCACGGAGGGGCCCTTGCAGAGGACGGTAGCTTGTTGATGGCACTGGGAGCGGAGGATGTTGGAAATAGAATTGTTCAAGCTGCCGACATGTCTCGCTCATGTTCCTTAGTAAAAGATAGGGAGAACGACGAGCTCACACATGCACTTCAAAACCCTGAGCACCCAGGACGGACAAGAGGAATGGGATCGTCCGTGCCATGGAAGTACGGTTTCTCCAAAGATGCCGATACGTACAGGAGCCGGTCAAGAAGCAAAAGAAGAGAGGAATACAAATACAACTTACTGCAAAGGGAGCTCAGAGCAACTCAGGAAAGCATAGGAGAGATTGTTGAGCAAAAGCTGCAGGCGGCACTCGGTAAACTTCAGGGAGCCGGGTACAACCAATACCGCTTAGCCCGCCCACCTCCGCGACGGAGTAGCTGCGCTGGCCCAACGCCTCCCACTCCCTACTCACATGGTACCGGTGCACGACCTAAGACAAGACGCAAAGGGACAGCATCAAAGTTCGCCGAGAGTGTGAGCTACACGTTCAGGTGCATAACCTCTCCACCAAGGTGGCATATGGCGTGGCGTACCCGGTGGAGTCGGGCCAGCTTTTCCATTCCAAAGAGATACCGCCAGGTTACTCGAAGGTCACGGTGGAGGAGGTGTCGAGTGGCGATGAAGATCTTCTGCTCGAGATTGATGGAGGGGACGACATCACCAAGCTTGGACAGGCCCTCCACGGAATCATCCTCTGGCGAAAAAGGTACATCATATTTCCAAAGACCATGGAGGTGACCTCTCCAACAATAGAAATCGAACAATTGGATGCGACCTCTCCGCAACAACAAAACCCAGCTCCTCCTACATCAACTCAACCGCCTGCCCAAGGAAGCCCGGCTCCACCTCCTGCGCAAGGAAGCCTGACTCCACCTCCTGCCCAAGGAAGCTCGGCTCCACCTCCTGCCCAAGAAAGCCTAGCTCCATAATCTCCTCCAAGGAAGAAACTCCATGTACGTAGGGGCAGTACTGCGATGCTACCCTGTACCAAGAAGGCCCAGTCGTCAACTTAGTCAGCCAAGGAACCTCCGAAAAGGGCATACAACATGACGGTTGAGGAGACACAAGAAACAGTTCGAAAGGAAATTGAGACACACTTCGCATCAGAGATGCCACCTCCCAAGGCGCAAATTGATCCGAAAGCTGCAACCCACTTTGAGACATGCCGTGCAGCACCTCTTCCTGCCTCGACTAACTATGAACGCACAATAGCGAAGTCTGCATTGAAAGGGAAACGGGCTAAGAAGGCGGTGGCAGCTAACAAGAAAGCCCAAGATCACCAACTAGACGAATTCTTGAGAGGGTCGGGGCTATCTTTAGCTGCAGCTATGGGAGCGTCAGATAATCTTCCAATGGCAGAGGTCAGGTGGCCATATAAGCTGGGCCATGAGTTGGTTGCACCGGAAAAGATAAATGATCTGCCAACCAAGATGCGGCAATTTCATCAATGGTACATGGAACAGTTCGCTCAAGGAAGAACAGTGTTCCCCGTCCAAATAAAAGAGATAGATTTCTGTCGTGGGGATCAACTCATATGGTTGGAATTCGAGGACTTGTACCAATTTTACCATCGAGACGCCGTCAACGTGTCTCTAATGAGCTGCTAGTGTCTGTAAGTACTTCCAGCTAATCATTGAGTTTACCATATATATGTGTTAATTTCGCCCTAGTTCAAGCTGGAAAATGTAATAACTCATCCCCTTTGTATGTAGAATGGAGATACAACGATGTAGAATGGAGACTATCTTCGACATCGGCTTCATCGATCCATTAATTGTCAACGAGACTATATGTAAAGCCAACCCAAAAGAAGATGAAGAATACATTCTGAAAGCTCTTTCAGAACAGTACTACAAATCGCACATACTTTTGCCCTTCAACTTCATGTACGTATATATACATGTCATCACACAACCTCTCATTTATCCTTCTTCAAGACATTCATAATATGACTAATTACATATATGTTGTAATACATATATATATAATAGGTTTCACTGGATCCTACTTATTATCAATGTCGATAGTGCGAAGATCATTGTGCAAGACTCAAGAAGAAAACCACAGCAAGATTTTCAGTTTGTTATTGATATTCTAAACAGGTAATATTGAGATGCCAACCTACATATATTTAAGTACTTCGAATACTCATAATTACTATTCATATAATAACGCATGACAGGGCATTCGCCACGTTCCGAACGAAGCATAAAGGAAAGAGTTCTAGGAATGAATTCACAAAGGCAACCGAGCACTCGAGCACGTACTACAAAATATCAATTAAAGAATATATATGGCGTACAAATCTATCTTCTCAATAATTAATTGCATTCTTTTCAAACAAATCACTCTGTGTTCTACAAAGAATTGGCGGAAACAACTTATGTGGCTATTATGTGTGCCTCTACATGCAAAATCTTACCCACTGCCGATATGCGACGATCGACAACGAGGTGCGTGTGTTAAAAACAATTTTCTTAATACACTTATACTTCACGTATTCAAAGATTTATTTCTTTCTTTCTTTTCGTAGCCCGGCATTAATGAGACAGGTGTGATCCCTTCGCATCGGGTAGAAGCAGTCCAAGAACAACTTATTGGCTTCATTGTCGATGAGATTATAACCCCCAGAGGCGAGTTCTATGCAAAAGGATGGAGAGATTGTCCTTCAATACGGACAGGTGAACTTACGGGATCTTCGTCTATGGACGCAAAAAGTGATGCACGCAAGAAATGATCTCAAGATCACCACCTTTGTACTCTTCGAAAGTTGTAAAACGTTTGCTTGTGCTCATCATTTCATGTATTGTAAAACTTGTGTGTATATATGCATTTACTTTGTAAATACATTATAAGTTCATACTATTTGTGCAAACAAACTAATGTTTTTCTCAATTATAATATATATATATAATTATGCTGAAATAAACTTGTAGTTGTATTTAATTTAATTGCCAAATTTCATATTGGAAAGCATAAATATGAAATGGTTACAACGTCTCCACAAGCGGTTTGTAACAACAACCGCTTGTGGAGAGAGCACACGTGGCATCTCTCACCATCAAAGGTGGAGGGGCTCTACAAGCGGTTGGTAACACCAACCGCTTGTGATTTGCCTCCACGTGGCTGCTCCACTGTGCTCCCGGACGCCTTCCGAACCGCTTGTGGTGCGGCACCACAAGCGGTTCGTGGAACCGTGAGTGATACCCTCTGGGTATCACTCTCGGTTGCGTACAAGCGGTTCCATAACCGCTTGTGAAAGCGCTTACGAACCGCTTGTGTTGCACTATTCCCTGGTAGTGTACGTAAAAGTAGTTTAAATTGAGCTCACTCATAGATATATCACTGCATGTAACATTTCATACTCAACTCCAAAATTCAAATCGATTGTACACGTATATGGACGGTTTTCGAGTTGGGTGCCTAGCACCCAGTTACCTTATATAAATTACCTATTTAAAATTAATTAAAAATAAGCTATTTACCAAAATTATGGTAAAGTATCACTAAGCAAAGCATCATTTTCCATATTCTATATTTCATAGTTTATATTATATATATGGTACACAAATAGTACACCACAACATAATCACTACTACAGAAATGATTATCTGGGTCTGTTTTGGTGGCGATACAAAGTCCTTAAACAGTGATGAGCAGCTATCACAATTGATTTTCACCCAATAGAGATATAGCATCTTCTGAGTCGGTTTCGAGCTTCGAACCGACCCCGAAGACTAATTATCTCTATCGGTTCCAAACTCAAAACTGATAGAGAGGTCTTATAGTCTCTATCAGTTTTGATCATCGAACCGATAGAGATAAAACATGAATCTCAATCTGTTCACGCTTGGATCCGATAGAGATGTCCTCGTTATCTCTATCGGTTCTTATCATAGAACTGATAGAGATAATCAGAGAATTTCTATCAGTTCGACGATCAGAATCAATAGAGAGGTCCTCATATTCTCTATCGGTTAAGAGCATCGAACCGATAGATATTCCTAATTATCTCTATCGATCACACTTCTGTATCAATTCTAATCATGGAACCGATAGAGTAAATCAACCTTGGAGTTGTTTCACATATCACCACATCACAGTATACATATCACATTACCACAGTACACATATCACATTCACAGTATCACACAGTACACATTGATCACAGTACATAGAAAAGCATACTTAACATGAGGAGTACACATATCACATTCACAGTATACAATATTGTTTACATAGACTAATATGAGTACACATCCACACTATATAACATTGTTTACGTAGACTAGTAGGAGCCAATTGGGTCTCTATACTTACCGTCATTCGTTATAACATCTGACCAGTACCATGTGCACATGCGGTGCGCTATTTGTTGAAGTCTATTTTTTGTAGTTTATTACACGTGATATCAATCCCTTGCAAAATAGAAAGTAGTGCACTAATTAAGTTTAAAAATTTGTATGTAAAAGGCTAAGTGTATTACGCATGTACATAACTTAGGGAAAATGTCTGTGCCGGCAACCAGGACCAACATGTGATGCTTGACATAGAAGCCGCACAGTTCATCGCACCCCTATTAATGACACTGTGAATAAAGAAAATCAAATTAGAAGACTAAGAACAGGTCTCGAAAGAATCCTATGCTAGGCACTTGTAAAGTCGTACAGTTTGAAACCCAGTAGCGTGCCCGCTCCTCACATATCTCGGAGTAAGGCATCGCCATCCCAAAGAGGGCACACTCCTCAGCTTGGCGCACCCACTCTGCCTTCTTCCCTTCATAGCCGGCGAAACCGAGGTGGTGCGTGTGTGTGTTGTGCCTCTGGATAGCGATGTTATTCTTTCTCAGCTCCCGCACTTAAGGCGTAGTTTTCATCATTTTGAACTCCTCCCAAACATCGGGAGTCACAAATGGATACTTTTTGAAGGGAGTATGGCCTTTTAGCACATACTTAGTCATCATGATAACCCTGAAGTGCCTCAAAAACACACCCATTCTCTTCAAGGCGTACGACCTCGCATTGTTTTCATGTTTCTCTGGTATAATCCATTTCCCCTATCATTGCAATATCGAAAAGGGTTAAAGAATTTCATGATTTGAGAGTGAAGAATTAATTACTATGTTACCTTAACTTCGTTCCCAGCCGATCCTTCTGCTCGTCACTAACATTCTTCCCTCAGTCCAAAACCACGATCGGCACTTGGCCTAGAAAAGATTGGTACCCCACCTTGTACTTGGGAGGACCCGTGCAAACCCCTGTGGCATCAAACTGGAGAACATGCGGTGTTCTTCCTGTGGCCTTGTCTCACCTTACTCGGCCCCTCAGCATCACCTTCTATTCGGTCAGGTGATGAGCCGATGCTCTCTCTTTGTGACAATGTAAAAACTAAAAGGCTATTGGTTCAGACTCGACTAATATTCAACCATGTTTAATTTCATATCAGTACAAGAACACTAAAACAACTAGAAGAGTTTCTAACATTTCCCAAAAAGGAACATAACACATTGAATCCTCAAGCATCATTGTAAGTAGGCAAATTGGGGGTCATATACATTCAAGTTATTTTTAGATTTACATACATCATTCACTTAGTTCAAGAACACATGACAAAAACCGACATGACAATGATTTTGTAAAAATGTCAACAACTTGTTTAGCTATGGTCGAGAATTGAGTATAATTCATGCATACAATCTACTCAATCTAGAAACTTTTAGATTTGCAAATATCATATTTTTTTGTCCAAGTGCATGTAGCAGATTTACAAGCATGTACATCCAATCTACTCAAGCATCAAACTAGGTACCATCAAACTAGGTACTGAAGATAATGATCAAGCTCAAAGACAGTGCAGCACAAGTAATACTTCCTAGCATCAACAAGAAACAATAATTTCTAGCAATAGTTTACTTGTTTAATTCATCAATACATGCAGTGCATCATTGATCGAGCATACAACTAGGCAACACCATCCGGGAATGATTATGAGAATACTCGTGAAAGTCTAACCCTTGACTGTAATCCCCGAGTAGTGTCCAAGACCGCAGACTCGGCTATTCGAATAGATTTTACACTCTGCAGAGGTTATACACTTTACCCACAAGATACAGGCAAAAGTTATAAGCATTTGAAGTTTTGAAAATATATATAAAAGTATAAACCGAATTACTGAAATTATTTTTATTTAGAAATTAATTATGACATCATCACTGACACGTGGCATCACCACACGCTGACACGTGTCCTTGCTGATGTCAGCCTGGCCGGCGTCCCCGATGACATCATGCCGCGTGGCACGCTCGAGTGCGGCCACGTGTCCGGCACTGTTCTGTGAACTCGGTCCACACCTCGGCTCGATCCACGCTAACGCGCGCACAAGCTAGCGATCGGCCGACATGAGGGCCTGCGTGTCGGCCGAGCCCGCGTCGCGCCGCCGCGGTGCGGTCTGCGAAGAGGGACACGTGGCGCTCGCTGATTCGCTCGGCTACGGTGCAATCTAAGCCCTTAATTCAAAAATCGATGGCTCGGATCAACCCCACGCTACGGCAAGTACCGGCGACGTGGCATGACCCGGGCGGTGACACGTGCACGCCTCTGCACCGTTGGATCCAAATCCAACGATTGAGAACAGATCTAACTGCACCAGTACGAATCCACGTGGTTTAATCCCACCCATCCAAACCGGATCTAACGGCTGAGATCTACCCTAGCACGGTGCAACACAGCGCCACGTGGCTAATTCTAGGTCGCACGATCTAGATCTAATGGTCTAGAACAGATCTAACCCGTAACACTAAATCTAACCCTAACCATACTATCCAAAATCTACGGTTGAGATTGATCCTAGGAGATCTACGGGAAAGTGACGTGGACTCACCTCCGCGGTTGGATCTTGATCGAACGGCTGGTGGAGCTTGCGGGTTCCGAGGGCGGCACGGTGGCGTGTGGTTGCTGGCGCTGGAGACGATGACCACGGTGACGGTGCCCGAGAGCTCCTCTGGCGAAGTGGATGGTACGCACAGGCGCACTTTGCGAAGGGGATCCCAGATCTGGCCTCGAACACGACGGAGGCGGCTTGACGTCAGCAGTATGCGCAAGAAACCGAAGCAAAGCCCTAAACTAACTACGACGAGCAATTCCTCGGCAATGGTCGCGGGTTTGTCAGCGAGCGCTAGGGTTTTTGGTGCGCATGGAAAAGGCGAACCTGGCGGCGGGGTCAATCCTTAAGTAGGCCTCGGCTTCCGCGCTTAATCCGAAACCCTAACGAACTTGGCGGAGAACGTGGCGGCGCTGTCCGTATCGGACTCAACAGAGATGATGCAATCCCAGCCGTCCACGTGGCGTGATCCGAAGGCTCGGACGCGCGCGCGACACGGCCAGCGGCTGGCCGTTGGATCTCGGTCCAACGGTGCGGCTCTAGGGTTAGGGTTAGGTGCGGCGCGGTTAGACTCGATTCAGACTCGGGTTCGGTCGGAGGAACAGTACAAGCCCGGTCGGCTAATTTCCAGCAAATAATAATTAAATAAATTCATAGTAAATCAAATAAATCGAGAAAAATAGCAAGATACTCAGAAAAATTCCAAAAAAATTCTGGAAAATACTTTGAGATGTTTTGGACTTAAATAAAATATTTCCAACAAAATTTTATTTGAAATTTTTAAATTTTTAAATAATAAGATAAATGACTTAATTCAAATTAAATCCAAATAAATTACAAAAATTCCCAAAATTCACAAATACACTTTAAACATAAGAAAACAAAAAATTGGGCTGTTACAAAGGTCGCCGAGGAGGAGGATGCCAGGGGTAGAGGAGGTCACCAAGGAGGAGGAGGACACCTGAGGTGGAGGAGGTCACCCCAATTTTTGCTTCTCATGAAATTAAATATTATTTTGCACATTTGTGAATTTTCTGGAATTTATTTGGATTTATTTGGATTTAATTTGAATTTATTCCATATTGAAATAATTAAAGAAATTAAATTTTCAAATAAAGTTTTGTTGGAAATATTTTATTTGAGTCCCAAATGCCCTAAAATATTTTCCAGAATTTTTGGAATTTTTCTCGAGTATTTTGCTATTTTTCTTGAATTAAATGAATTCTGGAAATTATTTTAAATATTAAATCGCTGGAAAATCGAGTCGGCTGGCATCGTTTCATCCGATCGAAGTCGAACTCGAGTCGGACTCGAGTCCGACCGAGCCACGTGACTCGACCAGAACCCACTCGGCCGAAGAGCCTTAATCGCGGCCAGTTGGATTCAGATCCAACGGCCACGATTGAGACACGCCACTCACCGAGCCCGACCGAGCCAAAACCACCCGAAAGCCAGACTCGAGCTCAAACCACCGCGACCGTTGGATCTTGATCCAACGGCCGTGGTTGAGCCACGCCACCCAATCCGGAAGTTGCCGGACGACCGCCGCAACGGAGTGGGCCTCGGTTTCCGTGCATTTCACGGACGCCGAGGGCACTATTTATTGCGCCGCCACCCGTGTCGGGACCGCCACTTCATTGCACACCCGTAGCCCTAACTCACCTCGCCTGAGCCGCCGTGGTTGCGCCGCTAGAGCTCGCCGGAGTAAGGAGAAGGAGCCGCCGTGGTTTTCGTCGAATCGCCGCCGCCTGGCCCTCCGTCGCCGTTGACTCCCAGATCCGGACCGGAGGTCAAGACTCGCCTGGAGTCCAACTCACCTCGCCGAGGCGCGCCGCGCCGTCGGCCAGGTCGTCGTCCACTGCGCCGGTGACCCAGCGCCGCCGCTCGCCATCGCCGGACTTCGAGCTCTACCAGCCGTCGGATCTTCATCAAGAGGTCCAGATTGCGCCACGTCACCATCGGTGAGATCCCGTTCCAAAATCCCAGATCCAATCTCGACCGTTGGATCTAGATCCAACGGTCCAGATCAAACGCGTTAACCCAAACGTGTGAGTCCAGATCTAATCTGGGCCGTTGATTTTCAAATCAACGGCCGAGATTGCGCCATGTGACGGGGAGCTTGACCGCCGCGGCCGCACTCGCGCGCGTGGACGCCGACACGCCGCCCGCGTGTCGGCGACGTGACTAAACCGCACCATGACGCCACGCCGACGTCATGGCGGGCCCGCACGCGTCGGCCGCCACCTACCGTGTAGTGACGCCGATGACGCGTCACCGATGGGTCCCACCCGTCGACCGTGGCTGAGCCTCGCCGACGCCAAGAATGACGCTACCCGAGGGGGCCACCGCCGGGCCGCACACGTAGCCGTGGGACCGAGTCCACGCGGACTGCTGCCGTGGCCGAGCCCATGAGCTACCGACGCCACCGCACAATCAGAGGCTGCCAAGTGTCATCACGACGCAATAAATAATTTCCGAAAAAGAAAATGATTTAATAATTCGGTTTAATAATTGATTTGAATTTCAAAACTTCAAACACTTATAACTTTTGCGTTTCAACTCCGATTTGAACGATTCAAATTTCTAAAAATTCATAAAATTCAGATCTACTCAAATATGAATTTTATTTAATTTTTGGACTAAAGTTTTTCTCTGTAAAATTATTTAATTGATTATTTAAACTTTAAATAATCATAACTTTTGTGTTTTAACTCCGATTTGAGCGATTCTAGTTCCTAAAAATTCATAAAATTATGTTCTCTCTGTTTATGGATTTTATTTGGATGTTTGGTCACTTTTTGCCTAGTGTTTATTCGTGTATTGCTATTTGCACGCTTTACGAGTAGACGTTGAAGTGCCGGAAGGATTCGAAGGAGAAGTGTTGACCCAGGAGCCAGCTCAGGACCAAGAACAAGTACTTTTTGAAGGCAAGTTATGCTTTGACCATGTTGATCCCATTTTGAAACCTATTTTGGTTCAAATTATTGCATGCTAGTTTAAATTAGAAAATGCTCTACTTAATTATGGGGAATTAGATAAATGCCTAATTGCTGTATGACACCTTGATTAATTAAATATGTGCCATGACCCCTTGTCACCCTAGTTGTGGTTTACTAGTTGGACATTACTAAAATGCCAACATGGGAAATTAGATCGTTGTAGTATATTGCTTAGACCTGCTACGTGCTCATGACATGATTTTGGACACTCAAAACGTTAATGTTGACTTAATGACATATTGAACCTGTTTTGGAAAGGTATCATGTGATGTTGATGGCACGTGGTGCATGGTAACCAACTGGGGTTTGATAAATAGCTTTTGACCGGGGCATGTGGCAAGAATGATCAGGTGGGCCAGTTGTGGCATTGGGAATGTTGTTTTGGTTCTTCGGGTAGTCTTGCCCTGGTCACCCTAAGGACTTCACCTTGCAAGCCTTTGAACTGAGTCAATCTTGCAACCACATGTCTGTAATGGGACGGACCTAGTTGATTAAGTTGCTAATAACGTACCTGTGGGACCTCAGGAGGTCAACTACACCCTTTGTGTAAGTTGTACGGGGGAGCGTCACGGGCTGCGCCAGTACCCATCTAACGGTTGGTTGGCCTAAACTTCGCCTTAGCTAAGGGAAGGGTTAGTGTGAAACAACCGGGAGGACCACTTGTCTTTGTTAGAAGTTTTCCGAAAGACTTTGTTACGGGAACTCGCCTTTGTGGTGTTTGACTGTATCTTGTGGGTAAAGTGCATAACCTCTGCAGAGTGAAAAATCTATTCGAATAGCCGTGTCCGCGGTATTGGACATCGCTCGGGAATTACAGTCAAGGGTTAGACTTTCTTGAAAATAACTTGGACTTGAAAGGTTGGGTTTGGTTAAATAATGATGTTGATGGAAATGTGGTTTAGGAAGGGGAGGGATGTTGATTAAACTTTTGGAAAGGTTATTTACGTTATACTTGTTTCTACTGCTTTCGAATCTACTTATGATACTTGTTAAATGCTCTTACTGCAAATATACCTTGAGCCACTCCTTTGTATTAAGCCATGCATGTAGTATATTAGCTGCATTCTGTGCATGACTTGCTGAGTACCAAGTACTCACCCTTGCCACAATACAACACCAGTTGAAGAGGAGACTACACCAGCTTTGGAGGAAGAGCTCCAAGAGGAACCGTCTACTTAGGGAGCGAGCCCAGTCAGTTGCCTGTGGTATACTGGATGGCGCCACGAAGTTATCTTATTTTCCGCTGCTATTATTTCTCTCTTAATAAGTTTCGCCTGTGGCGTATATTTGTAACTTGACCATAAGGTCGAGCAACCAGTTTGACTATTTAATTAAAGTACTTTATTAGTATCGAGTGGTATGATTGTGATATTTACCGATGTTAAGACTGTGTGCACTAGCGCGTTCCTGGACTAGTGCTGAATACACAGAGGGTCCGGATTTGCAAATTCGGGTCCCGACAGAGGTGGTATCATAGCCATACTGACCGTAGGCTCAACCCTAGCTAGATTGGTCGTAGAGAGGTTAAAACCTATTTTCTAAAGGTTAAAAGTTGTCAAGATAAGAAATGACATCTCGACTTATTCCCTTCTCTCTTTTCTTGTCTCTTGCTGAATTTTTCCTTACCTTGTCACGATTTAAAAATTTTGAGTTCTTACGTGAGCATTCTTGTGACAGATGGAGGGAGAGTTCAACTACGTAGATCTGGAGGTTGGTCACACCGCGGAACTTTGGCGTATGCTACAGACTCTCGGAGATTTTGAGAAGCCGCAATACCAAGTGGACGTGATCAGACAAGCAGGATTGATCAAGGCTTGTGACGTGAAGATTGTGGTACCTGCTAGGAAGAAGGGCACAGGCAATCGCTCGATACACTGCACTGCCAAGAGGTCTACAATACAAATGGGTATCCAAGAGGCGTCACGACGAGCAATGCGGCACATTACCCGTATCTACGCCAGAGAATTGGAGAGCACGGCGTTCCGTTATCACCCGTGCAGCAATAACCTTCTTGACCCGAAGGCGATTCAGGATGAGAATGCCATGGTTACACAGTTGGCACGACTTGTTGTCGCCCAGGAGGATGCACTCGATGATACAAGCAAGGAGCTACAGAAGGCCCGCAAAGAAATCACGGCAGAGAAGAACAGATGGCGGGGAGCTCAAGAGTATGTGTCCCATCTTCTGCACAGGATTGGAGAGTTAGAGACGGCATTGTACGCACCAGAGCCGGAACCAATGCTCGAGCTACACGAGCCAGACCCGGAGGAGCCGGAGCTTGAGGAGGACACTGCTTCTTCGACTACCACAGATGACACAGTTGCTGGACATGGCAATCGTTTCGCGCCTATGCCGCAGCGTCCGTACCCAGGCCGTGGAGGTTTTCTCGATGAGTGAGCGTAGGTTCTATAGTGAGACTCCTTCGCCGAGTCGCGTCATAGAATAAAGAGTCACCCTTTAGGCGTTAGGCTCCAGTGTTAGTTCGATTTGGATTTTCATTGCTTGCTGAGTGTGCAGTATGTGTTGCAAGGCCCCTAGGCATTGTAAGCAACCATACCAAGTTACTATTGATTAAAATAACAAAGTTGGACTTTAAGTACACCTTTCGCCCCGCATAAGTTCCATATTACTTGTCTATTCTTGTTTCCCTCTCATCTCTAAAACCCAGAGCAAACCACAGATGGTGAACACTCGTGGAAACTTTGGAGGCAATGGAAGTGGTTCTCGCCCAGCAGAAAACCCCAATGTTGGAGCACCAGCACCGCCAGTTGATATGCAGAATTTCTGAGGTTTTTTTGCTGCTCATACTCAGTTGATGCATGCCATGATGCAACAGATGCAGCACATCACTGCTCAGGCCACTGCTAATCAAGTCAATCAGGGACAACGCCAGAATACAAGACTGTCAGAGTTTATGAGGACTCATCCACCCACTTTCTCCGGGAATGCTAACCCGTTGGAAGCCGATGACTGATTAAGGTCAATTGAGAGGAAGCTACACATTGCTCAATGCATAGGAAATGAGAAGGTACTCTACGCTTCTCATCAATTGGAAGGAACAGCCGCCGAATGGTGGGAGAATTTCTGTGCCACGCAAGTGAACCCTCAGGACATCACTTGGGAGGAGTTCACAGCTGCATTCCGTCAGTATCACGTGCCTGAAGGAATAATGGACCTCAAGAAGGAGGAGTTCAGAGCACTGAAGCAAGGTAATCAGCCAGTGGTCGAATACCTGAACAGGTTCACACAGCTTGCTCGCTACGCACCTGAGGATGTAGCGACAGATAAAGCCAGACAGTCTCGTTTCATGAAGGGACTTAACTCAGGATTGCAGGTGGGACTGATCACCCACACCTTTCTAGATTTCCAAGAGTTGGTGAATAAGGCGCTTATTCTTGAGGACAAGCGCAAGGAACTGGATGAGAACAGGAAGCGCAGGATGCAGCATTAGGGATCGCGCCAGGGAGCACAGCAACGTTTGAGGGTTGCGCCAAATCAGTTTTTCAGATTCCAGCCGCAGAATGCAACCAGGACACCGTCACCAGCACCAAGACCCGTCAATCAGAACTATGAGACCCCAGCCCCAGCCAGAAACACCGCTTCAGGCAGTCAACAGGGGACAGTGAGACGCTGCTACAATTGCAACGAGCCAGGACACTTTGCCAATAGTTGTCCTAAGAAGACAGCAGGAGTGACCCCAGTTCGCTTCAATCTGGGATCCACACCAGCTAGGACGCCAAAGACAGGAGCCACACCAGGCATGTGGTGAGAGGCCGAGTCAACCATGTCACCGAGATGCAACTGCGAGAATGCTCTGAGGCGTCGTCTTGGGTAAGTTACTAGTCAACTCGATTACACTGCTTGATTTTGTTTGATTAGAAGCTTAGATTCGTTTGTTTCTCAAGGCTTTGCTGCTAAAAATGATTTGGAGATTGCAAGACTTAAATGCATGCTTTTAGTTCAAACCCCTGGTTCCGAACTCCGAACGAAAGTAGGATGTTCTGGCGTGAGAATACTAATAGATGGGATAGAGTTCCTAGCGAACCTTATTATTTTGGAGACCCAGACCTTAGATGTCATTTTGGGAATGGATTGGTTATCCAAGCACAAGGCCGTATTGGATTGTGGACGGAGGACTATCTCAGTTGAGAGCCCGAGTGGAAAGAAAGTGGAATTTCAAGCTACCACCGTTAGAGATGGACAGTTGATGGTTAACAGCACCAAGACAATCAGCATAGAAGATGTCTCAGTAGTGAATGAGTACCCAGATGTTTTTCCTGAAGATCTACCTGGTATGCCGCCAGACAGGGATATAGAGTTTGTGATAGAGCTTGCACCTGGTACAGCACCGATAGCAAAGAGACCCTATCGGATGTCCACCGAGGAATTGGTAGAGATGAAGAAACAACTTGAAGAGTTAATGGAGAAAAGATTCCAAGAACTGAAGACGAGATTGACATCAGCACCAGTGTTAGTCCTACCGTATGTTAATCAAAGCTTTGATATATATTGTGATGCATCGCGTCAAGGACTTGGATGTGTGTTGATGCAGAACGAAAAGGTTGTTGCCTATGCATCAAGGCAGTTGAGGCCGCATGAGGAGAATTACCCGACACATGACCTAGAGTTAGTTGCCGTAGTGCATGCCTTGAAGATATGGCGTCAATATTTGATCGGGAACAGATGTGAAGTGTACACGGATCATAAGAGCCTTAAGTACATATTCACCCAATCGGATCTGAATATGAGGCAAAGGAGATGGTTAGAGTTGATTAAGGATTACAATGTCGGAATCCATTATCATCCCGGAAAGGCTAATGTGGTGGCCGATGCCTTGAGTCGGAAAAGCCATACCTTGAATATGTTGATAGCCACGAATCAGGATGAGCTATGCCAGGAATTTCAGAGAATGAAGATTGAGGTGGTACCTAGTGGATTCTTGGCCACACTGGAGGTAAAGCCTACCCTAGAAGATCAGATTCGGGAAGGACAGAAGGATGATGACAAGATCCGCAGGATTAAGTCCAAAATGGGGGAAGGCAAGGCAAAGGACTTCAAGCTAGATGAGCAGGGCACGTTATGGATGAGGGATCGCATTTGTGTGCCGAACAGGAAGGAATCAAGCGATTGATTCTAGAAGAAGCCCATGACTCCAAGTACTCGATTCATCCCGAAGTGCCAAGATGTATCAGGACTTGAAGGAGAGATTCTCGTGGCCGAGCATGAAGCGTGAAGTTGCCGAGCATGTTGCATTGTGCGACGTATGCCCGAGAGTCAAGGCAATGCATCGAGACCCGGCAGGATTGTTGTACCGAAGATACTGAGTGGAAGTGGGAGGAACTCGGAATGGATTTCATCACCGGTTTACCCAAGACTCAAGGGGGTTATGACTCCATATGGGTTATAGTGGATCGCTTAACCAAGGTCGCCCATTTTATTCCCGTGAAGACCACTTACTCGGGGGATAAGTTAGCAGAGTTGTATATGATCAGGATCGTCTGTTTGCACGGAGTGCCAAAGAGGATTGTATCGGACAGAGGTACCCAATTTACCTCAAGGTTCTGGAATAAGTTGCATGAAGCCATGAGAACCCATTTGAACTTTCAAGATCTGACCTATCATCCACAGACGGATGGAGCCAGGCCAGAAAGAGTCAATCAGATTCTGGAAGATATGCTAAGAGCGTGTGCATTGGCTTATGCTACCTCTTGGGATAAGAGTTTGCTATATGCCGAGTTCAGTTACAATAATAGTTACCAGGCTAGTTTACAGATGTCACCTTTTGAGGCACTGTATGGTCGACCTCACGACGCCATTAAATCGAATGAGACCGGCGAGCGCCGTGTCTTCGGGCCTGATATTCTTCAAGAAGCTGAAGAGCAGATTGCCATGATTAGGGAAAGGTTGAAGATAGCCCAATCACGACAGAAGAGTTATGCTGACAATCGTCGTCGGGATTTGAGTTTTGAACCAGAAGACTTTGTATACCTCAGAGTTACGCCTCTCAGGGGAGTTAAGAGGTTCCATGCCAAAGGGAAACTTGCACCCCGTTATGTTGGACCATTTAAGATTTTGAGCCGCAGAGGCGAAGTTGCTTACCAGCTGGAGTTGCCGCAGTCGTTAGCAGGAGTACATGACGTGTTCCATGTGTCCCAGCTAAAGAAGTGTCTTCGAGTGCCAGATGAACAAACGCCCTTGGAGTCGATTGAACTGCAAGAGGATTTGACTTATAAGGAGCATCCCGTGAAGATTTTGGATACTATGGACCGAGAGACTAGAAATAAGTCAACCCGTTTCTGTAGAGTTCAGTGGAGCAACCATGAAGAAAGCGAAGCGACTTGGGAACGCGAAGAGGATTTGAGGAAAGAGTTTCCAAACCTATTCCTTAGTTAGCCTTAAATCTCGGGGACGAGATTCTATTAAGGGGGGAGGTTTGTAACACCCCAATTTTTGCGTCTCATGAAATTAAATATTATTTTGCACATTTGTGAATTTTTGGAATTTTCTGGAATTTATTTGGATTTATTTGGATTTAATTTGAATTTATTCCATATTGAAATAATTAAAGAAATTAAATTTTCAAATAAAGTTTTGTTGGAAATATTTTATTTGAGTCCCAAATGCCCTAAAATATTTTCCAGAATTTTTCTGGAATTTTTCTGAGTATTTTGCTATTTTTCTTGAATTAAATGAATTACTGGAAATTATTTTAAATATTAAATCGCTGGAAAATCGAGTCGGGTCAAGTACTGTTCATCCGACCGAGTCGAACCCGAGTCGGACTCGAGTCCGACCCGAGCCACGTGACTCGACCGAACCCACTCGGCCGAGCCCTAACCGCGTGACCGTTGGATTCAGATCCAACGGCCACGATTGAGCCACGTCACCCGAGCCCGAGCCCGACCGAGCCAGCCAGCTCGCCCGAGCCAGACCCGAGCCAGACCCGAGCCCAAACCACCGCACCGTTGGATCTTGATCCAACGGCTGTGGTTGAGCCACGTCACCCAATCCGAGTCGCCGCCGGACTCCGCCGCCGCAACGGAGTGGGCCTCGGTTTCCGTGCGTTTCACGGACACCGAGGGCCCTATTTATTGCGCCGCCACCCGTGTCGGGACCGCCACTTCATTGCGCACCCGTAGCCCTAACTCACCTCGCCTGAGCCGCCGTGGTTGCGCCGCTAGAGCTCGCCGGAGTAAGGAGAAGGAGTCACCGTGGTTTTCGTCGAATTCCGCCGCCGTCCACCGTCCTCCGTCACCGTTGATCCCAGATCCGGGACCGGGAGGTCAAGACGCGTCCGGGAGTCCAACTCACCTAGCCGGAGCGCGCCCGAAACGCTGTCGGCCAGGTCGTCGTCCCCTGCGCCGGTGACCCAGCGCCGCCGCTCGCCATCGCCGGACTTCGAGCTCTGCCAGCCGTCGGATCTTCATCAAGCGGTCCAGATTGCGCCACGTCACCGTCGGTGAGATCCCGTTCCAAAATCCCAGATCCAATCTCGACCGTTGGATCTAGATCCAACGGTCCAGATCAAACGCGTTAACCCAAACGCGTGAATCCAGATCTAATCTGGGCCGTTGATTTTCAAATCAACGGCCGAGATTGCGCCACGTGACGGGGAGCTTGACCATGATCGGCGCACCGTCGCGCAGACGCCGACACGGCCGGCAGCGTGTCGGCCGACGTGACCAAACCGCACCATGACGTCACGCTGACGTCATGGCGGGCCCGCACGTCAGCGGCCACCCCAGCCGTGTAGTGACGTCCGCGATGACGTCACCAGTGGGTCCCACCCGTCGGCAAAGACCGTGGTCGAGCCCCGCCGACGCCAAGAATGACGTCACCCGAGGGGCCACATCGGGCCGACACGTAAGCCGTGGACCGAGTCCACGGTGGACTGCTGCCGTGGTGAGCCCATGAGCCTACCGACGTCGATCGCCAATCGAGGTCGCCACGTGTCATCACGACGCAATAAATAATTTCCGAAAAAGAAAATGATTTAATAATTCGGTTTAATAATTGATTTGAATTTCAAAACTTAAAACGCTTATAACTTTTGCGTTTCAACTCCGATTTGAACGATTAAATTTCTAAAAATTCATAAAATTCAGATCTACTCAAATATGAATTTTATTTAATTTTTGGACTAAAGTTTTTCTCTGTAAAATTATTTAATTGATTATTTAAACTTTAAATAATCATAACTTTTGTGTTTTAACTCCGATTTGAGCGATTCCAGTTCCTAAAAATTCATAAAATTATGTTCTCTCTGTTTATGGATTTTATTTGGATGTTTGGTCACTTTTTGCCTAGTGTTTATTCGTGTATTGCTATTTGCACGCTTTATGAGTAGACGTTGAAGTGCTGGAAGGATTCGAAGGAGAAGTGTTGACCCAGGAGCCAGCTCAGGACCAAGAACAAGTACTTTTTGAAGGCAAGTTATGCTTTGACCATGTTGATCCCATTTCGAAACCTATTTTGGTTCAAATTATTGCATGCTAGTTTAAATTAGAAAATGCTCTACTTAATTATGGGGAATTAGATAAATGCCTAATTGCTGTATGACACCTTGATTAATTAAATATGTGCCATGACCCCTTGTCACCCTAGTTGTGGTTTACTAGTTGGACATTACTAAAATGCCAACATGGGAAATTAGATCGTTGTAGTATATTGCTTAGACCTGCTACGTGCTCATGACATGATTTTGGACACTCAAAACGTTAATGTTGACTTAATGACATATTGAACCTGTTTTGGAAAGGTATCATGTGATGTTGATGGCACGTGGTGCATGGTAACCAACTGGGGTTTGATAAATAGCTTTTGACCGGGGCATGTGGCAAGAATGATAAGGTGGGCCAGTTGTGGCATTGGGAATGTTGTTTTGTTTCTTCGGGTAGTCTTGCCCTGGTCACCCTAAGGACTTCACCTTGCAAGCCTTTGAACTGAGTCAATCTTGCAACCACATGTCTGTAATGGGACGGACCTAGTTGATTAAGTTGCTAATAACGTACCTGTGGGACCTGAGGAGGTCAACTACACCCTCTGTGTAAGTTGTACGGGGGAGCGTACCGGGGCTGCGGCCAGGTACCCATCTAACGGTTGGTTGGCCTAAACTTCGCCTTAGCTAAGGGAAGGGTTAGTGTGCAACAACCGGGGAGGACCACTTGTGCTGTTAGAAGTTTTCCGAAAGACTTTGTTACGGGAACTCGCCTTTGTGGTGTTTGACTGTATCTTGTGGGTAAAGTGCATAACCTCTGCAGAGTGAAAAATCTATTCGAATAGCCGTGTCCGCGGTATTGGACATCGCTCGGGAATTACAGTCAAGGGTTAGACTTTCTTGAAAATAACTTGGACTTGAAAGGTTGGGTTTGGTTAAATAATGATGTTGATGGAAATGTGGTTTAGGAAGGGGAGGGATGTTGATTAAACTTTTGGAAAGGTTATTTACGTTATACTTGTTTCTACTGCTTTCGAATCTACTTATGATACTTGTTAAATGCTCTTACTGCAAATATACCTTGAGCCACTCCTTTGTATTAAGCCATGCATGTAGTATATTAGCTGCATTCTGTGAATGACTTCTTTGAGTACCAAGTACTCACCCTTGCCACAATACAACACAGTTGAAGAGGAGACTACACCGGCTTTGGAGGAGGAGCTCCAAGAGGAACCATCTACTTAGGAGCGAGCCGGTCGGTTACTGTGGTATACTGGATGGCGCCACGAAGTTATCTTATTTTCCGCTGCTATTATTTCTCTCTTAATAAGTTTCGCCCTGCGTGGCGTATATTTGTAACTTGACCATAAGGTCGAGCAACCAGTTTGACTATTTAATTAAAGTACTTTACTAGTATCGAGTGGTATGATTGTGATATTTACCGATGTTAAGACTGTGTGCACTAGCGCGTTCCTGGACTAGTGCTGAATACACAGAGGGTCCGGATTTGGAAATTCGGGTCCCGACACTCATGTTTCAACCAAACATTTCAAACACATAGTATTATTTACATTGTTTACATTGAGGTAGTACCTTTATTTACAGTACAACCCTTCTTGATGATCTACACATATGTAATTTGTTCCATGTGTGTCTTCATCACCGCTAAGACATTCCCTATCTACAAACGGAGGTATTTCATCGAATTGGTTATACTCATTTTCATCTTCGACATTTTCTACTCCAATGATCCACCTCTTGCCATGAAGGATGAAGGATCGAGGTGTCGATCAGAGGGGGGCAGGGGGTGAATGATTGCAACAAATTTTCCCTGCCTAAAAAGGATCCAACCAAAAACCTCACTTCAACAGTTGAACTCCAAAAAAAAGAAACCTGATTTATCCAGTACTACTTCAACATAGGGGCGATAGTGCCGGAGGAGCGGTACTGCCGCACTCTTCGAGCGGTAGTACCGAAGTTAGGAACAGAACAGGAACACAACACGATCTCAAAACTTAAATCGAGGAATCTTTTCAACGATTGGTCCAACACCCATGAAACTTAATTTGTATGCACCATCTTATGGAGGTTAGGAACCTATCCTAACCTTTAATCCAAAGGATTGACGTCAAAGTTTTGACCTTTTTCCAATCAAAGGAAGAGTGCACCAAGTTTTGGGAAAAAAAAACCAAAATCCTCCCACTCCGTAGGGAAAGGCTCTTCATCACCATCATCATTACTTAAGGCCTTGTAGTCACGGCTCTCAGCCTACATCACTTGCACCAACAGTTCAATATGTTCTCCCTCGTCTGCCATACCTATTGGTTCCTGCAACTCCTGCATTGAAACATTAACTTCCTCGCTTTGCACTCCCTCCTGACCCTAACTCACATCCTGCCTCACTAAGCATTCTGCACTTCGATCAGCTGCTCTCCCCAACTTCCTTTGGTTCATCACCAATAAACTCCTCTTGCGTCACATGGCTGCCATGGACTTTCTGAAATGCTTACACCAACAAAACTAATGGCCATCCTTTCTCAGTAGCCATTCTTGCATACGAGCTCCATGACTTTGGCCCCTTCAGTTCCACTAACTTCCAGTATGTGCAATTCCATCTCTGACACCCTACCCAGTGTAACCTGAGATCATGCAAATCATGGTCCAACAAGAATAGGTAGTACAACTATCTGGTAACCGTGCCCTATGAACACCTCCCCTCCCCGTGACTGGCTAATCACCACACTTGAAAAAATGACCTAATTCCACCTGTTTGTGCACCCATGTGCGGAACCTCTTCTCCATAGTGTATTTTAAATTGTACTTGTTCGTCCATACCTGCCAAGCATTTCATCAAATTCTCATTACATGCACAACGTAACGCTATCAACTCTATTAGTACCTACTACACCACATAAATTCTAAACCAACCCATACCGCTACACCTATGTACCACGACGATCTACTCTACACTACTTGAAACAACTGCTGCACGCATATATAAATCTATTTTTAAACTACATACTACCCCACATACTTTTCACAATTTTGTATGTCCAGTCCAATCCATATTAAACTATACATGCAGCTATGAATATAAAAAATACTTATATATTTATACATAACTATTGTTACTCTATACAGCTAATTATTTACAAACTTAATTAATCTTATCACTAAGTTATGTATATAAAAAAACTATTGCTACTTTACAGCCAATTACTTACAAACCTAATTAATCTGGTCGCTAAGTCATGTATCTATCTAAATAACTATTGCTACTCTACATAGCTAATTACTTACAACGTAATTAATCTGGTCGCTAAGTCGTCTTTTTGAATTGTAATTGAAATGAGCAAAAAAAAATTACTTTGGCTGACTCGATCATAACTTTGAAATGTCTAGAGCTCAGGCAAGGCAGCTAGCTCAACTCAGTTTGCAAGGGGCAAGGCCAGCCGGCCACATAGGTCACTGACCCAAATAAAAGCACTGACAAGGAGTAATTTATTCCAGCCGCAAAGACCATTCTACCGAGCTCCTCTTTCAAACACTGCACACACCATATTTGCCATGGCTATAAAATCTAGCCAAGCCTCAGCTAAGGAGACACAAAGCAGACAAGCCCTAGAGTGCCAGAAGCCAGGACAAGGCGCACCCAGGAGCAAGGAGACCAAGCCAGGGATGATATCAGGAAGCAACTAGGAACCAGAAGGGAGGAAGGAGATCCAACTCTGAGCAGCACAATCATTCTCCCCCACATCTCCAATTCCTATTCAGGTTATACCCTAGTAAGTTCCCGCAAAACCAGTCCCGTATAGAATAGTATACCAGAGACAGTAAGAACAGAAGTATGGTAATCTAAATAGAGCAGGCAGTAGAGATAAATAAACTAGAAGTGAGAATGGATAGTAGAAAGTAAGAAGTATTGGTCTCAGTACTTTAGATAGAAACTTTGCAAGGGTTGCATCATGGTTTCCCCTAGCCAAACATGCTCCCCCGGCGCACTGACAGTAGGAAAACACATGGGTACCATCCAACTTGCAACTAGATCAGCTAAAGAGATCATACATCACAGACCAAGGCAAGTAGCTTAACCACTAGACATGATATCAATTCATCATCTATCATGTAAACCTAAACCCTAAATGAGCAAAAAAAAATTACTTTGGCTAAGAGATTTAAAAGTATTTAAAAATTACCTTGAATTGTAATTATATCTCAAATTAATAAAGATCTTTGCCTACCCTCAAATCTCATCAATTCAAAAAAATTCTTGATGTGCAAATTGATCATTGTATCTTTCCGAGAAAGTAGCAAATCACTTTAGCAATCCAACTCCCACACCCCTTTTAACCCTGCGAATCTCGGGGATGAGATTCCTGTTAAGGGGGGTAGTCTGTAACATCCCACCATTTTCAAAAATTAGAAAAATGATAATTTAAAAATTAAAAATAAAATTAAATAGAAATTTTAGATTGGAATCAAGAATTTAATTTGAAGTTTGATATCCTCATATCGTTTTCCTAAAACTTGATAAAAAAGTAAATTCAATTTGGAAAATTCTTTTCCAAAAGAACAAATTATTAAAATGAGATTCAAAGCTGATCTTAATTTTTAATAAACATCTTTTCTAAATCTCTAAAATTATTTATTGATTTCCTTCTTTGAAAAGGAAATTGATAAAAAGATAAGAAGTAAAAGATAAAGAGGTAAAAGATAAAATGGTAAAATGGTAAAAGATTAAAATTACCATAGTAAATCTTGGATAACCCTAGAGTGCTCTAGAAAACATCTTGGCTGGTCAAAAAGAAAATGTGAAACCATTTGCAAGTTGATAAGGTAAAATAAATGAAGAAGCTTATCCTTGACCAACCCCTTTGCCAGAATTTTGTAGGAAACCCTAGATCTTTTCAGCACCTGGTATTTTTACCATGTGAGCTAAGTAACCTTATCCTCATCCAAGAAAATTTACAAAAATAAATAACTGGTTTTACTATTTATTCATATTTATTTATTCCCATCCTGAAAATCAGAAAAATGGAGTAAAAGAATTATTACAAAATAAATACTAAATTTTAAGATTTGAAATTTTTATTGAATGTCCCTGACAACATTATAAACCTTGTGTAAAAGTTTCAAAAATTTATAAGTTGAATTAGTCCCTCAATAAAATCAAATTCCGAAATGAAATTCCTGAACAGAGCGCATTGTCAGAATTGTATAAACTAATATGTAAGGAATTATCTTCTCAAATTTTTACAGTGTCAAGATAACTTATCCAGGGCTCTCCAGAAAAATCTACCAAAATTCTGGACGAGAATTGGACACGAAATTAAATAGATTTTCGCTGTTCTGTCTGTGGAACCGACTTAAGTGCCATCACTTGCATATGGGACCCAGTTGTAAGAGTCACCTTCTTCCTCCCCACGCCCAGCTCGAACCAGCAGCAACCTCTCACTGTTTTTGGTCAAAGCAAAGCAAAAATCAAGCACCCAAACCGACCTTGCTCGCCTATAAAGCTCCCTCATGCTCCTTGGTACCTTCTCCTCCACATATGAGCTCCAAACTCCACCTAAGCCATCCCAATTTCACCATGGCCGAAATTTCCTCTATGCTCAAGCTGCTGCCATACTCCCTCTCCAAAGCTCCATTCCCAAATTAACTTGGCGTGGAGCATCACTATTGATCTTGGATCATTTCCCCTAAACCAATTTGAGTGCTCCTTTGCCGTAGAGCTCGGCCACCGAGCACCACCTTGCGCCTCTGTTCTTTACCATGGCGCCACCACTCCGGTCCATCTCAACCCAAACCAAGGCCACCTATGGACTCGTTGTGACCTCGGGTTTCCATTTTTGTGCTCGGTTCATCCTCCCTTCACTTGCTTCACCGCCGGCCAAAGCATGCCCGAAGCTCCCATGGTGTGTACTGTAGCTCGAGCTACTGTAGCTGCGAAAGGCTTGGTCCATTTTTCATTCACTGATCAGTGGCCCCAAACCAAAGGTAGCTCAAGCACTTCAGTAGTTTCCATGTTGCTTACTTAGGGATCAATAGTACCTAGATTGTAGTATGTGTTTCAGTTTGTTATAAGAAAAATTTTATTGTTTATTAGCTACTAATTAGCATTCTGGTTGCTAGCGCTTCTAGTCAATTGTGTACAAACAAATAACCATAGCGTCATAACATAAGTATGCTTAGTTCTAGCTAATTGTTAATGTCTGGTGGTACTATCCGAATATACCGACATGCATATATAATCTCTAAAAGCCTCATATAAGGTGTTGCAAATTAGAATGATGTTTGCATATAATATTTATCTTAGATTGAACCAAGTTCATTTATAGCTTTATCATCCATATACAACAATCAATATGCGTGTCTTTCCCAAATAAATGATAATAGGCGAGAAACTAGTTAGTATGTGTTTTATGGGTCCAGAGCAATTAATCCTATAAAAATACAGTGTTTAACTTTAGTTGAATCAAGTTCCTATATAGCTTCATCTTCCATGAACAGAAAGTAAGCATATACATATATAACATCGTGCAAATATCACAGGCTCAAAATAATATTTCATTATAAAATGTCAAGTAGTCCTTTTGTTTTGTTATAGATGAAACTAAAATAAACAGTGGCTAGCTAAATGATTAAGTTCATAGAAGTTATAAACTTGTTCAATATTAGTTACCAATTATTTTGGCTGACTCGATCATAACTAGAAAGTTAAAAGAGGGAGTATCTTTTGGTCTAAAACTAGCTACGTGTAGAAATTATGCAAATGAAATCCAAATTGAATGGAATTTATTCTATTTGAACCCTTGTATAATATTCTATCCAAACATGCAATTATATTTAAATTTGAAGTTGGTTTGAATTATTTTCTGCTTAGGTTTGTTCTCATTATGATAAAGATTCGAATAATCATAACTTATTTAAAATAAGTCCAAATAATATGAAACTTGATCTGTTATGCTAGTTAGACTGTAGAGAACATGATTCTGCAAAAATACTTAGGGTGTACCATGCATCATTTATATTTTAATAATTAGTGATCTTAAGTATTGTTTTAGATCATATTCAAAAATTAACCTTTGTTTGAACCAAACTCATAAATAGATTATTATTTAAGGCATGAAGACTTGAGTAGTTATAATACATAAAAGAAGCTCCTAGACTCCCTTATGAAATCGTAATACCTAGCCATGTAAGAATATTTTATAATTGATTAGATCTAGATTAGGTTAGTGAATAATCATGCTAATCAAATACTAGTATAATTGAGATACACATGTGAGCAATAGTGCATATAGAACCTATTAGGGATGAATCATAATACAAGACTATGTAATATTTCGAAAATGATTAGATTCAACCCTAGTCTATAATAGTTTCAATTTGTACATCAGGTTCTAGTCATAGTGTACCTTTAGCCCTTAGTTAACATATGTTTCCATATAATAGATGTAACATAATTTAATAGATGAGCTAATATGACCCAAATGCTATAGAACTAATATTGAAATATCCTTAAGGTGAAGACCCTATTAATCTGCAAGAATGATTGCATATCATTTTTTTTAGTCGCAAACCTAAGGATTAACTATCCATAACTTAAGAAGTGAATAGGACATCACCGATAAGTACTAATAGAACCAGCTTTAGAGTACTTCCTAAAACTAGACTATTTCGTTATGTAGAAGTAATTCTATTAAACCTACTTTGCAACTGAATCCTATTCAAAACATAACACTGCACATTATGAGCCCTAAAAGCCCATAATATATAAGTCAATAACTTTGCTTAACTTTGCTCAATAACTAGTACCATAGGATAAGCTTTACCAGCATTAATGATTAATTGTTAGATGCCTGGTGTTTGCTTAAATTAAACCATGCATGCGCTAGTGATTAATTGTGATGTTCGTTATTGCTTATATCCAATAGTATAAGTTATACCTGCACTCACCCTGTTGTTTTATGTATTGATTTATAATAACATATACAATCTTAGCTTCTTGAATTCGTAAAATAAAATAGAATGAATCATAAGGAATAGATGTTGTGTGCGATGCGACCTTCAAACCCTTAAATCAGTAATAAGACTGCAATGTGAAAGTAGTATGTTCGCTTATGCGATCTCGAAACCCTAACTACAACCATGCTTGTTTTATGTAATGTTTGTTATTTGTTTTTCCATCTGATTTCCTTTTGCCCTTATTGAAAGTGTTATTTGCTATTTGTTATTCTTTTCCGTTATACGACGTGTAGAATTCGACGTCTCGGACTTCGTCGTCGTCAACTTCAAGATTTTGTCTTCGACTTCGTCGCTAAAGACAACAAGTAGCAAGGCAAGCACCCCTTTGAGCATTTTGAACCCAAATTTCATAATCAACTAAAATGTGATTAACAATCTGCCTGCATGCCTTATATTCTAGCAAATCCTTATTTTCTGTTGTATGGTAGCTATAACCCATATTGGAGGATTTCCTGAATATTGTTGACATAAGCTCCATGATAACCCTAGGAATGGGTAGATTCATATGTCAGATGGGAATAACGCTTACTAATTGCATTTGCTTAGTAATGCTTAGAAAATGTCAGCGACATTTACACCCACACCTTTCTTTATGAAATCTTTTATGGTTTATTTAAGCAGTAAAGGATACTGGTAGTTTGATAAAAATGAAAATAAAACTACTGTTTTGATGTGGGTGATTATTGGCAATAGCCGGTTGTACATGTTTTAACGTGTACGTAGCTAGGGTGGAGTTATCGCCCATGTCATTTTAAGGACCGAACATGGTGTCCCGCGATCCAAGATAAGCTGTACATCCACAAGTACCGGATCGACAGTCTTAACTTATTAAATTATTTGGGAATTAGCTTTGCACATTGGTAGGCGGTTGTAGCACGGGCATTAGGATATAGGTTTGCTCGAGGAGGTGTCATCACCGAGGTGTTGGCATCTGCCGTTGTAGCAGTGTACGCTGGCTATGAATTGGGGCTGTTGTTGTACCATTTGAGCCGCGGGCTCCTGAATACTATTGCTTCACCGTTTGTTTGCTTCCATCATAGTCGTGGAGTAACGTCATCGGGCTAGTGCAAAGTTAAGGTCCAAGTAACGAACAGTTTCGTTATGAACTCTCTGGCGGCACACCAAAGGAAGTGTGCTAATGATCTGCCACAAAGGGAGAACATTTCTTGTGGGTAAAGCTGTACAACTCTGCAGAGATTAAACCAATCGATTAGCCGTGTCCACGGTTATGGACGACTTGGTGAACCCACACTGTAACATCCCAAAATTTGGGTTTTCAAAAATTTTGGTTTGGTTTAGCTTCCCAAAAATTTTCGTTGATTTTCTCGCGTTTATAAAACTTGATTTGAATTTTTCTAAAAGCTAAAACAATTTAATTTAATTATTCTAAACCTCAAATAAAATTTATTTTATTTTATTTGGATTCCTTGTGCTTCAAGAAGTTTTCCTGTGAATTTTGAGATTTTTCGGAGCTCGTTTGCTATTTATTGGATTTAATTGAATTTGATTTGTATAAAGCCCTTTTATGGAAATTAATTATTTATTTGGAAAAGTTTATATAAAATTTTGTTGCAAATATTTTATTTGAGTTGGAAATGTCTCAAAATATTTTCTGGAATTTTTCTAGAATTTTTCTGGTATTTTTATTGCCTCAAATGATTTAATTGGAAATTGGGGAATTGTTTTTATTGGAAATTGCTGGGAAATTCCGAAAATGGCATTGGGCCTAAACTTCTCCTCTCTCTCCCGCCAGCCGGGCCGGCCCACTCGGCCGATCAGCGCCGCTCGCCTGGGCCATGTGCCAGCCCACCAGACCGCGCACCCCTCGGCCTGCCCACGCGCCGGCCGGCCGCCAGACGCCAGCCGCCCGGCCCAGCCGCGCCAGCCCAGCAGCGCCCCCCCCACGGCCACGTGTCGCCTCCAGGCGAGGCCACATCGCCCGGATCCGATTCCAGCACGGAGAGTGCTCGATAAAATGCCCAAACCGACCCAAACACCTCCAAACGCGTCCAAACTTGATTTTTCTTGATCTAGCCTCTTCCCCAAACCTATATAAGTGCCCCTAGACCTCTCCCACTGATATACAACCTCCGGATCATCTCCAAAACTCCGAGATCCATCCAATGTCGCCCGAACGTCGCCCAACGTCGGCCGAACTTTGGAGCCGCGTCCCGGGCAACTCGTCGACTCTTTTCGAGATCCGTCTTCTCCGTGGTGTGCCACAAGGTACCATCTACTTGCTGTCCAAAATTCAGCCAATTTGGTCCACGGGATCAAAAGTTACGGCCGTTTCAATCTCGAATCTTGCCGAGGCCATAACTCCCTCAATTTTTCGAGTTTGACGGTGAAATTTTTTGTGTAGACTCCTGGGGATGTCCTCTACAGGATGCACATCTTGCCCCAAGGTTTTGCCCTCTGGATTTGGCGCAGCAAATTAATTTCTCCGTTCAGACTGCGTTCGGACAGTGGCAAACTTCCTCGCGCGTCCCCCGCTGTTCCAGAAGGTATTTCTTCGAGCCACCTGCGTCACGGTGTGCCTCTTGGTCCCATCTAGCTCTCGGTCAAATTTCGTTAAGTTCCGATCATTATTCTAGAAGTTATGGCCGTCCAAAGTTTTGATCCAAACCCGTTAATCGCCAGTTGTGATTAATCCGGAAGGCGCCGCAAAATCCGCCTATACCGTTGAGATCGTCTCGCGCGTTCTCACGCAGTAGACATTCTCCCTTTGCCATCCCATCCTCCGGAATTTTTTTTATATATTTAGGCCACCGTTTGCCGTCGCCGCGCGTCGCCTTTTGACGCCGGTTATTTTGGTTCGCTCCGGCCGTGTTGTCGCGTCCAGAGGATCATCATTACTGTTTTGGATCATACTTAAGGTTCTTTTGGTCTCCGTTTGCCGAGAAGCCCGATTCCGGCCTAAACCCGTCGTCTTTCAACCTAGCCCGTGCCGCCGGTTCGCGCACCGGTTAGCCGTCCTTGGTAGCGTTCTACCGCGGCCATGTCGTTGTATCGACGGTCGCTACTTCGCTTCATGAAGTCTCCTATCATTGTTGACCTCCACCGTTAACGTTCGCCGTTAACGATCCACCGTTAACGTTCGCCGTTAACGATCCACCGTTAACGTTCGCCGTTAACGTTCGCCGTTAACGTTTCCCCGTTAACGTTCTTCCGTTAACGTTCCGTTAACGTTCCTCCGCTAACGTTTTGCCGACAATGTTTCACCGTTAACACTGCATGCCGTTAACGCTCGCCGGTAACGTCTTGCCGTTAACGTTTTGTCATTAACGCCCGTTAATGTTCCTCCATTAACGTTTGCCGTTAACGCCGTCGCTGCGCTCCTCCGTTAATGTTTCCCGTTAACGCTCGTCGTTAACGTTTCGTCGTTAAACGTTTCTCCGTTAACGTTTTGCCGTTAACGCCTGTCGTTAACGTTCACCGTTAACGTTTCATCGTTAACGTTCCATCGTTAACGTTTCATCGTTAACGATTGGCTCTCTTCGCCTCGTTGTCATCGCATGCGTGTATTCTTGCACAAACCCTAGTGCGATGCCTTCACCTGTTCTATCATCGTGACGTGAGCCTAGTCTCATCGTCATATCATCTTCAAGCCGAATCAAAACTCTAACCGAAGACCGGTTTGATGAACTAAGTTTATCGTGAGCCGCGTTGTTATCTTTGCAATCTTTCCCGT
The DNA here is from genome assembly GCA_036346355.1 of Rhipidocladum racemiflorum. Classification (NCBI taxonomy): domain Eukaryota; kingdom Viridiplantae; phylum Streptophyta; class Magnoliopsida; order Poales; family Poaceae; genus Rhipidocladum; species Rhipidocladum racemiflorum. The sequence continues at coordinate 1,465,292 of CM070576.1, read as the reverse complement.
TGTTTCAACCGTGGTAAGACACTTGTCTTGTCTTATCCCTGAAGACCTAATCTGCCTTTAATCGAGAATTCCTTCGTGGACTTGGTCGATAGACCATTGGCCATCTGTCATACCCCTATGCCCGATCTATCCGTCTCTCTTTTGTTTGACTGTGTCCGTTCGGTCAACAAAAGTCAACTTCGAGAATCAGTTTAGTTCACTGCGAACTAACATATCCGTATGGACCCGATCTATAGATCGAGAGCCCATATGTCGCTATCTGTCCAATCAAGATAATAACTTCGGAAGAAATATTCTTCGGAATATTATTCTTTCTTTCCCAGTTATTAATCTTTCCCTTTTCGGTGTTTTGCCGAAAGCCCGTTCTCTTTTGTCAACTCTTCGATCTAATCCGTTTGAGTTCCCAAATCTCTCCCAAGCCATTGTGCCCAATGCTGTTCGTTCTTAATTTGGAGTTTACTTGATTTGTCTTTTGAATTGGTTTGTATTTGCTTCTTCTTTAATCGTTAGACGTGTCGTCCGGAAATCGTTCGAACGAGCTGAGGATCGAGAAAGTGGAAGTTGAAGGTCGAGGACCAAGGATCAAGGATAAAGAGTAAAAGACAGTAAAGTTTGCAAGGGCCAGGCAAGTTGTGCTTTGACCATGTTGATCCTATTTCGAAATCTATTTTGATTTAAACTATTGCATGCTAGTTCAATTAGAAAGATACTTTGTTTAAACATGGGGGTTAGATAAATACCAATTTGCTATATGACACCTTGATTACTTAAGTATGTGCCATGATCCCTTGTCACCCTAGTTGTGGATTACTAGTTGGACATTATTAGATTGCCAACATGGGTTTAGATCGTTGTAGTATACTGCTTAGACCTGCTACGTGCTCATGACATGATTTTGGACAATCAAATGCTAATATGGACTTAATGATATATTGAACCTGTTTTGGAAAAGTATCATGTGATGTTGATGGCACGTGGTGCATGGTAATCAACTGGGGTTTGATAAATTTGATCGGGGGCATGTGGCAAGAGTAATGTCAGGTGGGCCGGTGTGGCGCGGGATGATGATTTGGTTTTTCGGGTAGTCTTGCCCTGGTCACTCTAAGGACTTAACCTTGCAAGCCTTTGAACTGGGTCATACTTGCAACCACATGGCTGGAATGGGACGGCCCTAGTTGACTAAGTCGCTAAGGACTCACTTGTGGAGCCTCAGGGTGTCGATTACACCGTTTGTGTGATTATGCGGGGAGCGTATCGTGGCTGTGGCCAGTACCCATCTAACGGTGTGTTGGTCCCATACTTCGCCTTGGCTAAGGGAAGGGATGGTGTAGAGCACGTCTGGAGAGGACCACCTGTGTTGTTTGAGGCTTCCGAAAGGCTTTGTTATGATCGATCATTCGCATACTCTTGTATGGCGATTCACTACCGACGTGGTGAGTGGATTGTATCTTGTGGGTAAAGTGCATAACCTCTGCAGAGTGTAGAATCTATTTGAATAGCCGAGTCCACGGTGATCGGACAATGCTCGGGATTACAGTCAAGGGTTAGATTTTCTCAAAAATAACTTGGATTTGGAAAGTTGGGTTGGTTTAATGGAAATGATGGAAATGTGGTTTAGGATGGGGAAAATGTTTATTAAACTTTTGAAAAGTTATTTATGTTTTACTTGTTTCTACCGCTTTGAATCTACTTATATTACTTTTCAAAAGTCATGCATCGCAAATATACCTTGAGCTATTCCTTTGTACCAAGCCATGCATATAGCTATTAGACTTGCATTCTGTGCATGACTTGCTGAGTGCTTTATGTACTCACCCCTTGCAAAACAAACAATCACCAGTGAGCAAAAGTCTACATCGTCGAAGAAGAAGAAGTTCCGTGAGAAGGCGATTATCTAGGAGTCGAACTGTCCAGTTGCCTGTGGCGTATTGATGGGATTCACCGATGTTCTTCGTTCATTCTTTGCTTATTTGGAGTTGAAGCCGTCAGGGTTTCACAAATGTAAGGTTGACCTTAAGGTCGCTCAATAGTTTATATTCTATTATTGAGTTATTTTTACTATTCCGCTGTGTATGATTGTGATATTCATCTATGTTGAGACTGTGTGCACTAGCGTGATCCTGGACTAGTGCTGAATACACAGAGGGTCCGGATTTGCAAATTCGGGTCCCGACACACACTAAGTTAGTTGTTTTCTATTTTCTAAAATTCTTGATAAAATGATTTGGAAAGTGATTCACATTTGTTAAATGTCACTTATTGTTATATTTGTTCGTATAAGACCATGGAGGGTCTTTTCCGTTATCTTTACTCACAAAAGGGCCGTGAGTAATTTATTGTTATTTCTGTCAATACTTGATATTTTGATTACTTATCAAACTGTTTTAAATTCAGTTTATGCTTTCCATTACTATTCAGTATTTACAATTCAAATCTTCGCTTTACGCAAAATAACCGTAGAAACCCACTTTCTATTCAGCTTGCATATATTTCAGATTTTGCAAACACTACAAGTCTTGCTGAGTACGCAACGTACTCACCCTTGCTATTATTGTTGTTTTTAGACAGGATATCTCGACAATTACTCCGACGCAGGAAAACGGGATTATTAACGACATCTCTTTCTAAGGCTTTACCTTGTCAGTTGCCTGTGGATTATGTGGCAAACTACAAGACATCTGATTCTTTTGGCTATGTTTAGTTGACCTTCTCGGTCATATTGTATCATTACTTCCGCTGTAATAAAATATGAAACTTTTGTATGGTTGTGATTCCAAATTGTGTTTTGTGCGTGCCAGCCACTGATCATGGGAATGGTACAGTATGCACATTAGAACCTTGCTTTTATGTTTGCACTGTAGCATAAAAGTGAGGGTCTTACAATATAGTAGAGTTCAAGTTCGAGGGGGCGAAAGACATCAGGGTAGTCTTCTTTTACTGTGATTGGTTTAGCGTTGATCCCAAGAAAGGAACAAAACGTAACAACAAAATAGGGATGGTGGAAGTTAATCATGAGTCGCGCCTTACAGGCTACGATCCATTCGTACTGGCGAACCTAGTTGAACAAGTTTATTACATGTCATATCCATGCAATAAGTCCTATTTGGCACCGTGGTGGGTTGTTCATAAAGTCAATCCTCCGGGCCGGTTGAACACCCCTGGAGATGATTGTTATGTAGAAAATGAGCTCGATAACAACGGTCAAGAGGCATACCAAGAAGGAGATTTACCCAACTCATTTGGAATAGAGACTGGGTTGGCACTTGATCAAATAGTCGGCGACACTAATGATATTATTGTGGACAGTACTCGCAAAAAGAAACGACAAAGGCGTGACTTGGGTACTCAAAAAAAGAAACAACGTCAACGTGGTAGTTTGCATAATATTACCATTGAACCTCCCGATGCCGATGACTTCTAATCAGTGTAATGACATACTTAATACTATTGCATTTTTTATTATGTAATCTTAATGGTTTTTGTCTATGTACTAATGTTTTTTGCATTTTCAGAAACAGAATGAGGTCGTTTGTTCATATTGGTGGCAAGTTGCTCTCAAAGGGCAAGAAGAAAGATGGATCTTCATCTTCAAAAAGCCAAGGTTCAACAGGGGGTTCTTTATTTATGGGCAGTGCTTCTCAGCAGAGTCGGCGAAGCGCATTCCAGAAATGCCTTGACGACGCTTCGCGGGAGGTGGCTCCATCAGAGGAGGCTCCATCAGAGGAGGCTCCAACACAGGTAGGGGAGGGGGAGAATGAGGCTGAAGATAGAAGCGAGAATAGTGAAGATGCAGAGGTGGAGGAGGAGAATGAGGTTGGGGAAGATGGGGCTGAGGAAGATAATGTTTCTGGAGATGGTGATGATGCAGGGGATGAGGGGGAAAATGCTGAAACCGTCTTCAGGTACAGGGGATCTAATTTGATTCCTCCCGCAATTGCAGACCCTAGGTTAAGAAGGGCGATCGTGCCACATGGTGATTGGTAAGTTTGAACTTAAAATTTGTTATTAATTCACTATTAATAATCTAGTTTACTTGAGAATTGTATTTTGCAGGCAATGGATTGATGTTGCCTGGGAGGGTCGAAATCGGTTAAGGCCTGTGAACGCTACATTAGGATCTCTCTGTCGGTATCACTATCCGGGGATGGTTGTGGTTAGAGGTGTTTCTAAGCCAGCAATGAAGTGGGATCACTATACGTTGGCTATAGATGGCCAAGAGGGAAATGTTGCACAGAGGGTGTGGAAGGACTTTTGGGTAATGATATTGGTTACACTTGGTTTAATAGATTTTGACGTCTATACTAAATTGTCTAACTCATAATTTTTTCCAATTAGGAGAGGTACCGTTTGCCAGAGGGTCAGGAGGACTTACTTGCAGCTAAAGCCAGATGTGTGTTTGACAAAGCTGCTGCCAGGGTTATCAAGGACATGTTGTCAAATGCTCGTATACAAGCGGTGTGCTTGTACTACAAGAAGATCAAAAATGAGGACATGAACAAGAAGTTAGGTGCGTCACAGATATACCTTCGAGAGGATGAGTACCTCGAGGTGGACTTGCCTTGGTTACGGAAATGCCCAGATGCATGGCAAGCGCTCTGTGCCCTCTTGGTCGTCGGCAGCTTTCGTGGAGCAGTCACGCAAGAAGAGGGGCAACCGACAGGCGGGTCCGAGGGTGACTCAACGGTATGGCGCTGATGGACATCTTCGTCTCGCACGTCGAATGGTACGTTCGACATGGTGTACTTCTAATTTATTTAACTTCGGTTATACTTATGTTTACTAATTAACATTGAGCTATAGGAGGCTGAAAGTGGCAATGCGCCAAGCTACATTGAAGCATATATCCGAGGCCACAAAGGAGGTGATCCTACGCACCCAGAGCAGCTTTGTAGTTCGTCGGCGACGCAGAACCTGGTTAGTAGTATCAACATGGTACATTTGGTTTAAACGAAATTCCCTATTTTTACCTTAATTAATATTGTAGGCACGCTATGGAGAAACAATGGTCGAACGTCATGGGGAAGAGTACGATTGGAGGAGAGAAGATGTCGATCTTGTGGCCTTGTACACAAGTGGAGGTGGTAAGAAACATGGCAGGTTTGCCATGTTTAATGGGGTCGTGGATTCAAGTGAAGCCTTAGGAGAGGCGAGGTCATCTCACTCATCGCAAAGCAGTGCACGGAGTTCACGTGAGATAAGACTAGAGGAGGAGTTAAGGCAACAACGGGAGGTGCTGAGGCAACAACAGGATATGATGAGGCAGAAACACGAGAGTGCAATGCAAACCCAAGCCTATTTTGTTCAATGGCAGGCACAACAACAACAATACTTTCAAGTAAGTAAAGTTGTTTACGATTTCATTTAGACTTAAATCACTTCATAATGTTAGTTTACCTAAATTTATTAAATTCGATCCCTATATGTGCTAGATGTGTTTTGCAAATGCTTTGTTATGGTTGACTATGTATGTGGAATGGCGAATTTTGATGATCCTCCATAATTGATCATTTACGTTTAGAGCACTTGATATGATCATTTTCAATAAATTTATCAAATTTGTATCATGCGTGCCTCATGAAGTGGAATGACAAATTTTGATGATCAATGCTTCCATATAGTGCTAATGGCCAAATTATATGTACTTTTTATGAACTTGATCATTTTGTTTGCTAAATGGTGTCACAATACTTATATTTGTTTTTGTTCTTGTTTTAATAATTTTTTTAGGAAATTTTAGCTTCGCACCTTGGATCCGCTGCCGTTAACTTGCCATCATTTCGTCCTCCTCCTCCACCTCCTTTCTTCTAATCCCCGCAAATGGTATTTACTAACTTGTCATTTTTAGAAATGGTATTTACTAACTTGTCTTTCGTGTGAAATTAATTAATAACTATTTTGATTCATATAGGGATCGACAACACCGCCTACTGGACCGGAAACAAATGTTGCAGGTGATGTTGCTAGTGGTTCGGGGACACCTGTTGATCAATATCTCAACACAGGGGGTGATGCAGGTAGTGGCAACAACTTTCATACACCTCCGAGTTGAACAATGAAGCATATGTTAAATGGCTTGCAATGATTTATTTTTGTTCATGTCGATGAGATGATGCAAATGATCATTGTTTTGTGATGGCATGTGGATGCAAACAATGTGTATGAGATGATGCAAACAATGTGTATGAATTTTATGTGTGGTATTGTGTTGTCGAATTGTGGTATTGTCGAATTGTGGTATTGTGTTGTTGAATTTCATAACTTCTGTGACTTGTGTTGTAAAATTTCTGTCACTGTTCATGTGTGATTTTCTGAGATTTTGTTTTTTTTTAAAAAAAAATTACATAATTTCGTCGGTCTGGCCGTCGACAATACTGGGGTGGATATTTTCGTCAGCTGGGCCGTGGAAAATACTTATTTTAAATCGACTCGAGACCGTGGAAAATACTTATTTTCGTCAGCCAGGCCGTGGAAAATAATTATTTTCGTCGGCTACAGAAGCCGTGGAAAATACTTGTTTTCGTCGGCCAGGCCGTTGAAAATAAACTATTTTCGTCGGCCAGGCCGTGGAAAATAAGTTGCCACGTCAGCTTGTGTACAGGTGCTGGCCGACGGCGCAGTAATTTCGTCGGCTACCTGAAGCCGTCGAAAATAGAGTATTTTCGTCGGCCGCCGACGAAAATAGTTGTATTTTCGTCTAGTTATTTTCGTCGGTATAGTTTCGTCGGCAGGCCGACGAATATAGATATTTTCGTCGGTTTTTCGCTTATTTTCGTCGGTTTTTGGCCGACGAAAATACTTCGGATTCCTGTAGTGAATCTTCAACCTTTAAAAGTAAGTTGTGGAGATTAATTTGTCACTATTGTCTTCTATCTTCTAAATAATAGTTGGGATGAAGAAGGTGCGAAACGCATAGGTAAATGCTTTGGGTACGTGATGTCCCTTATTTCCAAGACACTGCGAGAGTTTTTGGCCGATGGCGCTTCACCTTTGGGAATTGATTGTACTAAGGAGACTGTAAGTACATATACAATGAATACTCGACCAGTTCATTACCGATATTTCGTGCAAGTAATGTTCATTGAGGGAGCGTATTCTCTGACGTCGAGTCATCTGACGTTGAGTCACTGATATATGGGGCCAACGCAACTTCAGAGGATCTCATTTCGTTCATTGATGGGGGGAATAACACGCTACGTACTGCTTAACAAATGTGTAGATCAAGAAAGGGAGCGAAGGCATGTTGGAAGAGGTCGCATGGAGAGAGGTCGCATGGAGAGAGGAGGGACAAGTGCCATCTGTACATGACCATCTTAAGAGAGAAGTGATCACAAAGAATACTAGGAATGTAAATTTCACAAAAGAATAATGAAAATAAATCCAAGGGACAAGGTGACACGATGATTTATTCCGCGGTCTCGGAGACTTGCCGGTCTCCCTTAATCCACATTGAGGCAGGCTTGACTCACTTTAAACCGGCTCCTTTACGTACTTCAGCCTTTCTCGATCACTAAGGGTAGCTCTTCGCCACTTCGGTACTTCAGCCTTTCACAATCAACTGGGTCTTCTCACAATCTTCTTTGAGAAGGTCACTGATTTCACACCTACAAGTCATCTAGGAGGCGGTAACCTCAAAGAGAACAGAGAATTTGATGCTCACTTGAGGTTGATTCGAGTTTATAATTGGCTCAAACAAAAACTATGCAATCGAATGCTTCTAACTCCTCTTAAAAGATGAATTGAATGCAAATGGGAGATAGAAGACTTGCTAGAGCTCAAGAATATTTAATGAGTCACCCAGAAGCTCTATGAATACTGGTGTGGCGGGGGGTGTTTATAGCCACCACCAACCAATCCAACCTTTGGGAAAACGTTGCTAAAAAATTCAGCATTTCTGGTACTACCGGCGGTAAAAGTCCGGTAGTACCGGACCATCATTACTGGCCCCAACGGTCAAATTCAGCATTTCTGGTACTACGCGAAAGCCGAGGCAGCACAGGATGATCTGCCACATGCGATCCCATCTCCTGATTAACTCCTCTCGATCGAAGGCGGCGGCTTGGAGCTCGGCGAAGACACCCATGTGGCTTTCGCGTGGTTGATGGGGATCGGCGAAACCATTACCCCGTGTACGAGATCAATAGTACTCCATGTGATTAGTCCTGATGCAAAACGAGATTGGTCTAATTGTAAGAATATAGAACGACGTACTCTGATAAAGAGCATCCGTGCTGATAACATGTTATAAAACATAGTCGTTTACCTGCACCAATCAACAGTAATTTAATAGATCGCACGAACAAGAATTGAGAGCACACACAAAAGTAAAGAGCAAATTTCTCTCTCTTTATTAGATTGATTTTTTTGTACAACGCAATGCCCAGTATATAGTACAAAAACCCTAGAGATTAATTTGGATTCACCCACTTCTCCCTTCCATACCAATTCAAGAGTGCAAATTTTTTTATGAACATATTGGATGATTTCACCCGCTTCTCTGGCAGATAATTACCCACTTCTCCCTTTCGTACCAATTCAAGAGTGCAATTTTTTTATGAACATATTGGATGATTTGATTATTTAGTTACAAAATATGATTTGTTGAGGCACTTGACAAGTTACCGTATAAATAATACCTCCATTAATCATTTACATTATTCAAATCAATCACTTGGCAATAACTTATCCATTCAACCAGCCCATCCCGTCGTTCAGTTTATTTGCACACTGGTTTTTCTGAAATGCTTCTCTCTCGATTCCTCGGACCGGACGTCGACCTGCACTCTGCAGCCTGATCGACGTATTTGACATTTTGACCTGCTGGTTGGCCTACGTGAGAGTGCACATTAGTCTTTGGATTTTTTTAGCCATCGTTCATGAAGGTCCTATCCTGTCTCTTATCGTTCGACAAGTATACTGTTAGTCAGTGACAAGTACACTGCGAACCAAATTGATTGGTACGGACATAGCCAGTCCAAAACAAAACAGTGGTAGGTATGATGTCGAGTCAAAACGGCTTCTTTCGTTAGCTTCTTATCATTTTTCTGAGATGCTTTCGCCCCTCTATTTCTCGGACCGGACTTCGACCCGCACTACTCAGCCTGATCGACACATTTAACCAGCTCATGTGATCGACCGGTCCGTGTAACCAATCGGTACTGATGTCAAAACATCATTGTCGGTTCATCTTTTCAACCGATACTAAGCAGCCTTATTTGAATCTTCTCTTCCTCGTCACCTTCCCCACACTGTGCTTGATCAATAATAGTACAGCACCGTCCAAGAGCTTAAGGGGGAGATGTGCCAAAAATTGAGTTTTGGTGCCGTATTTAAAGGGCCAAGGGGCTTTGCAAATTAACTCGGCCATCCTCCCTCCTCCTTTTGATCTACTACTTTTTCTATTCTAGCCTCCAGAGGTATTGCGAAACCGTACTGCTTGCTATGTTTTTATTTTGTTTTGAAACTGCTTGCTTAGTTAGAAGGGTTTTGATAAGTTTCATCCGGATGTTTTCTTTAGCAACCATCATCCAAATTCCTGGTTATTGGATTTGCTTTCAGATCGATGCACGCTCCCCTGAATTCGAGATGGATTGATCCTATGGATGCGTGTTTTGATCGTACGGTCCAAAGTTTGGATGTTTTTTAGGACAAAAACATCCGGATGATGCGAGCTAGCGAGATTTCTCGTGCTGCCCGTCTGTAGTCACGTTTAAAACTGATTGCTAATTAAGTTTTCGTTTTGTTTTGGAACTTCTTGCTAAGTCATCATTTTGTTTTGGAACTTTTGTAAATCTCTAACCGCGTCGTTTGTATGTACATTAATTAATTAAGCAGTAATTAATCCCATGCATGCAGTTGAAATTAAAGAGAATTAGTTAAGCATGGAACAGCAGAACGCTAAGCGACCGTCGGTGAAGCTCGAGGACAGCAAGTGGACTGCATACTTCGTCGACCCCCGCCCTTTGCCTTGCTCTCAACAGGTACGTGTAGCAGCAACAAGGTTCCAAATTTTGTTTTCGGTATGTATCTCGAAGGTGACCGAAATCTAAAATTTCAACAAAATCTCGAAATTTCGGATAAAATTTGGACGAAATCCAAAAACCAAATTTTAAATCCAGTTTTTTTTTTCAACAGGGATTTCCAAGATTTCGATCAAAAACACCGAGATCTCGGTCAAACTTACCGAGATCTCGATCCAAATCGCCGACCAAAAAATGGTCAAAAATAAGTTAAACATATGTAATGACCAAAAAAAAGATGCAAATAATTGATCTTCTTTAATTATAGCTTTTTTTGATACAAGGATCTACACAAGACATGCATGCTCTCACACACATGCATGTACGTACAAGCTAGCGCTCGTCCTCTTCTTTAATTATAGCTAACCAGCTGGCTCATTATATGTAAAACAGCAAAGAACCTTACATGTCTAATATATCTTGAAAGAGTTATAAATCATCGTTTTTATATTTTTATCCAAATTTGATAAATCCTCAAAGGCCTTGTATATGAGCTATTCTACAATACGCTATATATGTTTTCTTAAGGGTGCGTTTGGTTCGCGGAATACTCGATTCCCGGGAATCCTTGAGTAATCCTATGAGCTTAAATTCTTTGGTGAAACAACAAGTAATTGCAGAAATATGTTTCTATAGAAAATGGCGCCTATCTTAGATTACCAAAGGAAAGGAATATTTGCTATTGCACTTTTATCATTTTCTTTAATTTGTCATAGTCAAATTTTGAACTGTAGGGATATATTCAAAATCCAAATTCAAAAACCCAAAATATAAAAATTTGAATCATGAATTTCGGAATATTAAATTCAGACAATTTAAATTCCAAAATTCAAAATTTAACGTTCGGATTTCGAAATCCATTTTTTGAAATTTTGAATCTTATACATTAAAATTTAGGGCTCCAAGTCTACTGCTAACACATGATAAAATTCCTTTGGTTATTTCTGTCAATAAAAGCCGGAGACCATGATCAAGGAGAGGAGGGACGAGCTTGTACGGCAGGTTCGCTGCATGATTGGAGAGTATTGTACAAGCAACGAGAAAGATTTGCCGGAGGGGATGAAGACCGTCGACGCCGTAGAACGCCTCGGCGTTGGCTACCATTTCGAGCAGGAGATTGCCATGTTTATGCAGCACCTTCTCAGCAGCACGCCGGCTGGGGATGATGACCTGTGTGCAGTCGCCCTCCGGTTCAGGCTGCTCAGGCAACACCGCTACGACGTCCCGTGTGGTAAACATTAATTAATCCCCCTCTCTCTTTCGCAAAAATGCCTTACTTGCCAAGAAAATGCCGTCCAACCGTCCACCACCATTTTTGCGAAAACAAACCTCCGATTCTTCGAAATTACGAATGGGTCTCTGCGCGATTTTATGTGAGAGGAAAATCTTTTTTTCCGTTCGCATTTAGGTCCCTCGTTGGTCGTCTTACAGGAAGAACCTCCCGTTAAATGCGAATCGCGAATGAGTCTTTTCTTAATTTTTTAAAATAGCGAACAAATCTAAAATTATAACAAATAGGTCCCCGCGCTTTATGTTCTGGTCCTTTCTCCGTTTTGCCCGAAAAAAATATTTTCGTGGTCCATTTCTTCTCCGGAGCATGCAAAAAATATTTTCGTTGATCGTTTTCCCAAAAAAAAAATGGAAAACCGTTTCCTTTCTCCGTTTTGCCTAGAAAAAATATTTTCGTGATCCGTTTTTACTCCGGAGCATGGGGAAAATGTTTTCGTTGTCTGTTTCCCCCTCCCCCCCCCCCAAAAAATGGTAAACTGTTTCCTTTCTCCATTTTTGCCAGAAAAAATGTTTTTGTGATCCGTTTTTTCTCCGGGGCATGGGAAAAAATGTTTTCGTTGGCCGTTTTCCCAAAAAAAATAATAAATCATTTTTCGTCCGTCGTTTCTCCGATTTTGCCCGTTTTTCCTCATTTTTCCAGGGAAAAATGTTTTCACGGCCCGTTTTTCCTCATTTTTTTTTATGAAAAATTATTGTTTTCGTTGTCCGTTTTCCCCCCAAAAAATGATCGTTTCTCCATTTTTGCCTGTTTTTCCTCATTTTTCCCGGGAAAAAAATTGTTTTCGCGGCTCATTTTTCCCGAAAAAAATGTTGTTTTCGTTGTCCGTTTTCCCCCAAAAAATAAAAAATCGTTTTTCGTACGTCGTTTCTCCATTTTTGTCCGTGTTTTCTCGCTTTTCCCGTTGAAAAATCTAGGGAGATCATTTTTTTTGCAGCTCGATTTCTTATATTACCCGGTGAACGCATAGGGTGTTAAACTCGGCATCCAGAACAATCTCTAATATTTTTCAAAACGTGTATTATTACCCGGTGAACACATTGGGTGTTAGGCTCGGCATTTAAAATTTCTTTTGCTGCTCAATCTCTAATATTTTTCAAAACATGTATTATTACCCGTTGAACGCATAGGGTGTTAAACTCGGTGTCTATAGTTTTTTCTGCAATTCAGAAATCTAATATTTTTCGGAACATGTGTTATTCTTTTTTCCCCAAAAAGGCTCACTGTTTCGCAGATTCGTTGACGGTTTTTACCTAGCGTACTTTTTCCCAAAAAAAAACCAAGCGAACACAAAAAACCGCTTCGATATTCCTACCTTTTTTTCAGAAATAAAAACTCCGTTCAAATTTCGCACGACGCGGCGGAGCGCGCAAATCTTCCTAGTGAATATATATATAGCACGTAACAACAGATAGTTGTTATTTATCCCAAAGAAACAACAAACAAACTTAATAAGTAGTATTTTAATTAATTAATATACCGGCGGATGGATGCAGATGTGTTGGGGTGTTTCAAGGATGAGAACGGGGACCTGAAGGACGCCTTGCGATCTGACGTTGATGCTCTACTCAGCCTGTACGAGGCAGCTCACCTCGGCAAATGTGGTGAGGACCTGCTCACCGACGCAATTGTCCTCACCGCCGACCGCCTCTCATCGCTGGCGAAAGGTGGCCGGCTGCCTGAGCCCGTCTTTCGGAAAGTAGAGCACGCGCTGACATCACCGACGCAGCGGAGGCTGAAGAGGCTGGAGGCCAAGCTCTACATCTCCATATACGAGAATGATGAGGGAAGCAACCAGGATATACTCGAGCTTGCTAAGCTAGACTTCCACATCTTGCAGATGATGCACCGTGATGAGGTCAAACAATTCTCACTGTGAGTGAAACAAATTTTATCTGGAAGCAGAGCTACAGCAGACAAATAAAATACTCAAAAGGAATTAGGTCATGTTTGGATCCTTGGGCTAATTGTTAGCTTGCTAAAAATTAGCCCTAGTCTATTCAAACAGGAAGACTAATAGGTGGGCTAATTTTTAGCCAACCCCTCAGCTAACAATTAGCCCATTAGCTAGTGGGTGGGAGCTAATTTGGGCTAATAGCATGTAACACGCTGGGAAAAGTCTGGAATACCCTCGCGTTGGTCTTATCCTTGCTTCCTTATCCATTATGAGCATGACTTTTCTAATAAATTAGCCCAACTATTAGCCATGTATCCAAACAGCCCTTGGCTAATCTTAGATGGGCTAATTATTAGTTAGCTAACAATTAGCTCTAGTCATTAGCCAGCTAATGACTAGCTTTAGCCCATCCAAACATGGCCTTAACCAACAGGACATCTATGTATGATGCATACGTATGCTTGCTTTAATTACTGAAGGTGGTACAAGGACCTTATTCACCGCACATATTACAATTTCACAGCATTTTGAATTAAGATTTTCAAAGCTCTCATTGCAATCATCCACATGATATCCCAAGTCTATGATGCATTTTCTTGCTTTAATTACTAAAGGTGGTACAAGGACCTTAATCCCGGGAGCACGCTGGGTCGATACATACGGGAACGGCCGGTGGAGTGCTACTTTTGGGCGCTTGGTGTTTTCTACGAGCCACAGTATGCCAAGGCACGCATAATGTTTGCAAAACTTAGCAAGTTAATTTCACTCTTCGATGATACATATGATTCGTACGGCACCTGGGAAGAGCTTCATCTGTTTAACCAAGCGGTCCAGAGGTAATTAAGCTCTTAATTGGAATATATATATATATATATCCTTTAAATTTTAACGTGAAATTAACTTTAGGTTTTATATATACAATAATCTGTTAGGTAGCTAGTTTAGCAAACCTCGTCTAATCTTCAACCTTTAAAAGTAAGTTGGGGAAGTTAATTTGTCATTTTTGCTTCTTCTTCTTCTGAATAATAGTTGGGATGAAGAAGGTGCGAAACGCATAGGTAAATGCTTTGGGTTCGTGATGTCCCTTCTTTCCAACACACTGGAAGAATTTTTGGCCGACGGTGCTTCACCTTTGGGAATTGATTGTACTAGGGAGACTGTAAGTACATCATATACAATGAATCAATACTCGACCAGTTCATTACCGATATTTCGTGCAAGTAATGTTGTGCTATACAGATTTAAAATGGTCCAATTAATGTGCATTGATGGGGGGAAATAACAAATGTGTAGATCAAGGAGGCGAGCAAAGGCATGTTAGAAGAGGTGGCATGGAGAGAGGAGGGACAAGTGCCATCTGTACATGACCACCTTAAGGCCAGCGTGATATCCACGTTCTACTGGGCACTGGCATGTATATCCTTTGCTGGAATGGGTGTAAGCGACGACGTTTTTACCTGGGCACGATCGTACCCTAAGATTGTAGAGAATGCAGCGACGATACTGCGCCTAAGGGATGACATTTCTGGATATGAGGTGATCGACACATTTAACTCTACTTTATAATATATATATATATATGTGTGTAGGGACGAAGCTAGCCCATGTCTAGGCCAGCTGATCTTAGATTAAATATCTGTTTTTAATGATTTTTCAATAGTTTTTCGTAGAATTTTATTGGGCTTTTGGTACCAGGCCCCGGGCTACAACCTACTCTGCCCGGGGCCTGGATCCGCCCCTGTGTGTGTGATTAATTAACTAACTAGCTTGTTTCATGTCCTTCGTTATTCTTTGGACAGTGCGAGAAGGAGAGAAGTAACGTCCCTACTGCCACCGATTGCTACATGAAAGAGATGGCGTAACGGTGCAGCAAGCAAAGGAGGCGCTGTCCTGCCTTGTCGAGGAGCAGTGGAGGAGCATCAACCAGGAGTTTCTGAGCAGCACCAAGATACCCGTGCCAGTGCTGGATCGTGTGATAAACCTTGCACGGGTCATGGAAAGCTTTTACAAGAAGAACGATAACTACACACACTGCTCGGAAGTATCTGACAGCATAGACCAAGTGCTGGATAAATGCGTGTACCATTAAGCATGTGTGCTAGTACAACACATACGCTCTCTATATATAAGGCCGGCGACATATATTCGCTGAAGATATGAATTAATACGGTGAAAATTCGATTTTCACCGAACCTAGTACTTGCAATAAATTCAAAAACAATCACCACATGTAGGTGGTATATATATATATATATATATATATATATATATATATATATATATATATATATATATATGTGTGTATGCCGTTAAGCATTGGTACGTGTTGGGACAACACGTAGGCGCGCTCTCTCTATGTATGTATGTATGTATGTACGGCATAAGTGTAATAAATGGTGCATGCTATATATATGTGCGCGCGCGTGGCGTGTTAAATATGCCCTTGAGGTAATTATGGAAAAGATTGTATCACGTCTATATTTATGGAATAATACGGTTATTTTGTTCCTTGAATAAATATCATTAGTATTGATCAAATTAAAAGTATGTGACTCGTTTGTGAAACTCCTTATTCATGATTTGATGTTTATTCTTAATTTTCCTGACCTTATATCATCATGTGGGAAAATTGTGATTTATAGGTGCATGTATTGATTGATAATCATGTCTCACAGATCATGGATATAGGGATGTCAAAATAATAATGTGGACACATGTTGGTGAACATTATAAGATCAAGGATAACCGACTAGAAGGAGGTGAATAGGAGTTTTTTTTTAACATTCTCGGCTCTAATTGCAATAATTTAAACAAGTATGACTATAATTTAGAATTTTAACAAATAAGGCCTAAAATCTCTAGGTTTGGCTAAGTGCACCAACAACCTAAGTTTAAATAAGTGCCGCCTCCGTACCGCCCGTGCCGCCACCGTGCCGGGCCGGCCCGAGCACGGCCCAAACCACCGGGCCGTGCCGTGCCACCCACCGTGCCACGTTGTCCGGCCCGGCACGGCCCACTTCGTGCTGGGCCGGGCTGCGGACCGGGCCATGCGACCGGCCCGAAGCACGGCCCAGGTGCCCAGCTCTACCTGGAGCTGCTATCATATCATTGTATCTCATGTTTTCTACGAATTAAATCCTGTGACAGGCATTCAGTTCCCAGATCAACTGTCGGCCGATCTAGCATTTTTACTGAAATGTTTTGTTTTGTGCGGTTAAAGAACCTTCGCAGAAATCCCATAAAAAAAGGAAAGGCCAAATCCTCCTGTCCCAAAAACCGAAAAAAGAAGCACAGCATTTTGGATTGGAGCCCAAATGAAGCATTTTTTTTTTCATTGGAAGCAAGGTCGGAATGAAGCATCAGGCATCAGCTCATGTCGACCATCTCTCTCTCTCTCTCTCCCTCCTGTGGTTCCCAATTGTTTTCCAGCTTCATCGTCTCCGAAGAAAGCGAAGCGACGGACGCAGCTACGCAGGCAGGCAGTATTCCGACAGAGAAAACAAGGCTTTATTCGCTTTTCATTCGCCGCAGCAGTTTTGTGGACCGGAGTTCGCCGGCGCTGGCCGCCGTGCAATCGGAATCGCTTTTTCGCCGCCTGAAGTGACCAGATCCTTCCTGCGTGAGGCATCATATCCATATCCATGGCTTTGACAAAGAAACCCTACTGTTCATTAGTTGCTTAACCTTCGTGACATATATACACCCTAAAACATCCTATCGATCAACAAGACGAACGTACAGCTTAGAACATGGACCTCAGAGACTTGATAATTTAACAAGTTGTAAAAAAAACATTTCCTACCGTGTATTTTCTATGAAACATCTTAAATTTCGAACAACATTTCCAGCTCATTCCTATATCTTCTACTCCTGTCAAACTGTATTGAACATAACAGTAATACTCAACGGATCACCGTCGTTGTTGTTTCCGTCGAATACTGCCACTCACATCCTCCTACTCTTCCATCCTCCGGATATCTTTTTAAATAAAGCTTCGACTATCAATATCTTTTTAGATATTTAAATTAGGTACATAAAAATTATATATAGATTTGTCTCGAAAAATACTTTTATAATATTACAATATTATTCAGTTTTATAAAATATATTATAATAACGGCGAGAGAGTAAGGGTGCGTTTGGTTCATGCGATAAGGTACCATTTGGTTCCATTATTTTGGGTGAATGAGATGGTTCAGCA
This sequence comes from Rhipidocladum racemiflorum, assembly GCA_036346355.1. Classification (NCBI taxonomy): domain Eukaryota; kingdom Viridiplantae; phylum Streptophyta; class Magnoliopsida; order Poales; family Poaceae; genus Rhipidocladum; species Rhipidocladum racemiflorum. The sequence goes on along the minus strand of CM070576.1, from coordinate 1,447,890 downwards.
TCTAGAGAGAATATTCCTCAAATTTGTATCATTTGATCTAGGATGGGATAGTTCAATTCAAATAACCAAACGTATGAATATTTTTTTAAAACTATTTCATACATGTAACATTTGTTACAAATAACCAAACGCATCTAAGTAGATCTGAACGGACGAGGAGGGAGCGCACGCAGCAGGACGCAGCGCAGCGCTGCTCTGCTCTGCTGTGTATCCCCCTCCTCTACCCGCGCTTCGAGCCGCCCACTTCGCGCGCAACAGCCATGGCCGTCCACCCCCTCACTCCCCCTCGCCTCCACCCCTCCTCCGCGCCCCTCCGCGCCTCCGCCTCGCTCCCCCTCTCCCATCCTCTCCTCCTCTCTAGCCTCACCACCTCCCCCCGTCCCCGCCCCCGCCCCCGCCGCCGCGCCATGTCCGCCACCGTCCGCAGCTCCCTCATCGACCCGGATGGCGGCGCGCTCGTCGACCTCGTCGCCCCGCCCGACCGCCGCGCCGCGCTGCGGGTCGAGGCGGAGGTGCTGCCCAGGGTGCGCCTCGCCCCCGTCGACGTCGAGTGGGCGCACGTGCTCGCCGAGGGATGGGCCAGCCCGCTCCGCGGGTTCATGCGCGAGCACGAGTACCTCCAGTGCCTCCACTTCAACTGCATCCGCCTCCCCGACGGCGGGGGCCTCGTCAACATGTCGCTTCCCATCGTGCTCGCCATCGGCGACGGGGAGAAGGAGGACATCGGGGACAAGACCGACGTCGCGCTCGTCGGGCCCAGAGCCGACCTCCTCGCCATCCTGCGCAGGTCTGATTCGTTCTCCGTAATAAGAAGTAAAATTCGATTTGATTAATGGATGACTAAGAAGTACAGTTTATAGTATAGATAAGTACTAGCTGAAGATAGCTGTACAAGTTTTAAAAAAATGGTTTTTATTGAGTCCGTTAGAGTAAGTTGGTCTCTCTAGTATCAGTTTGTAAAATCAATCAGAGGACAGCTTTGGCATCCTCTTGTACTAAGAATGTGAGATCAATGTACTGTAAAGTTTTTAGAGCTGAAGCTCATCTGTTTTGATTTTGTCCTCTGACTCTTGCTTCCTTGAGTGATCCATACCCATCAAAGATGCCCAAGCTCCTCTAATAGTTCTACTACTTACTAGAACTAGAAATTATTTCTGTCCTACTCTAGATTGTATTGCACGGTTTCTTGAATGATTGATCTCCGAAAAAGGAACTTATTCCTCTTTCTTGTGCATGCAAGTAGCTTTTATTTTGGACTGTGGACCATTAAGTGGCAATCGTGATGAAATATTGATTGTATCTGGGTTGGATTTTACAGAGCCATGTCAATGTTACTCTCTCTTTTTTTCTTCATGACTTGACTTCGATTTTGTTCCTTTTTGAAGCGCCTCTACTAGTAACACTGTAGCAACCAATTCCTTTATGGTCATTCACCAGATTGATGCAACTTAGCTGACATATTGTGAGAAAACTTTCATGACTAATGAAATGTGTTATTCGTGGTATTTTGTGTCCAGTTCTAACCAGAACTTTTGATTCTGACATGCACACGTTCTGCTTGTAAGAGTTGAAATATACCCTCACAATAAAGAAGAAAGGATCGCAAGAACATGGGGGGCAACTGCACCTGGTTTGCCTTATGTCGATGAGGCAATAGCACTAAATTGAATATGAACCGTTCATTCTTTTCGATCCAATGGATCGGTTAGATGTGATTTCTACTACACATTTTATACTACAAGTATAATCCACCGTAAAATTTCTCTAAAATTAAGCTCATGACAGGTCTTAGAAGATGGAGTCCTTGATCCCGAGACTACTGTAGTGTCTATATTTCCCTCTCCGATGCATTATGCAGGTCCAACAGAGGTGCAGTGGCATGCAAAGGCACGGATTAACGCTGGTGCTAATTTCTACATAGTAGGTCGTGATCCTGCTGGGATGGGCCATCCGACAGAGAAGAGGGATCTGTACAACCCGGACCATGGGAAGAAGGTCCTAAGCATGGCTCCAGGTTTAAAAAAACTTAACATATTGCCCTTCAAGGTATCTGATGCACAGAAACCTCCTTCAACATTCATTAAAAATCCCCTAAAGAATATCAATCAATGTATAGCCAGCATTTGATTGGAATCAAGGACATCCTCGTGTGTTTGCTTTCTTACATTAGAATCATTATTTATTTCTACTTTTTAATGGTAAGACAAACAACTGTTATTTTTAATGGTAGTTTTAGAAAGCTTGAAGAAAGAAAACAGTTGTGTTCTCATCGTCTCTTGAGTGCATTCTTGTTTTCATATTTCCAATCACCGTCTGTTTGATTTATGTTTGAACTATTTGCATCAGGTAGCAGCGTATGATACCGTTGCAAAGAAGATGGCCTTCTTCGATCCTTCACGTAGTCAAGATTTCCTGTTCATCTCAGGAACCAAGGTAGGTGCATTAGTTTTTTCAACCACATTTACAGCGCAGTTCTTTGTAGTAAATATAAATTGCTTCTGCTAACCTTACAAATCAACCAGATGCGCACTTATGCAAGAACTGGAGAGAACCCTCCTGATGGTTTCATGTGCGCTGGTGGGTGGAAAGTTCTTGTCGATTACTACAATAGCTTGCAAGCTGAAGAAGCGGCTGCATCTCCTGCATGAGACAAGCTACTGTTTGACTATGACACTATTCAATGGCGGGAAATCGTGGATGCATAAAATTTTCAGATCATTTGAGTGTTTTTCTTTTGTTCTTTTAAATCTTTTAGGTTGATAGTTGATTGATGTGGTCAAATCTTTCCAAATTGTTTTTTTTAAAACATGATATTATGAGCTGAAGAGTTAGACAAATTGAGCTGAAGCTGCATTGTTATTGTTGTTCTGTAACTGAACAGGTTCATCTATACAATAAAAGCAGTCTATTTAATTACTCTTTTCTGGTGAATATTCAGGTCAGCGGCAAGGCTCTCTAGATCCTCGGCCACGACCATGCCTACGGTCTCTAAGTCCAGTTGACCGGGGAAGTTGCGGAGATCGCGCACAACTGCCGCCAAAGCCTGCAGGCGTTCTCGGTTCTGGCGGACGGGCGGCGGAGAGCTCCGGCGGCGCTCTGGGACATGATCGGGGGTAAGACACTCACGAGAGCTCCCTCAGGAGGAGTTTCTTTCTCTGGAAACCCGCCTCTCTCTCGCTTGGCGGTGTATGCTCGCAAGGGTCCTACCCAAGGACGCTTCCAGGTGGTGCCTAGCTGCTTCATAGCGGTTGTGCTTAACGGCTCCCGAGGATACCACCTCGGGCTCGCCGCGGCTCCCAGCCATGTCGACATGGTGAGAATGAGACGAGCGTGAGGGAGATATCATCGTATCTCCTCGGGACGCTGTCTCACGGTCGAACTCGACGTGGTCCGGTATATCCAGACCATCATAAAGTCCATCATAATCATCCTTGTCGTCACCGAGGGCAATGCACGGAGAACGGAGGGCCTGTTCTCGTGCTCCGGATTCCGGGGTAAAGCTCCTAGACTCGGTATGGCCTGCGGGATCGGTCACACCGGCTACACCGTTGCCGGCGTAGTACATGTCATCATCATCAACGTCGTTGAAGGCACAGAGACTCCGAGTATCTCCCGAATTCGACATCCTCGAGGATCCGAGTTCGCACGGGAATCACTCTGTCGTATCCCCACGGACGGCGCCAGCTGTCGACGGTTGGAGAACAGGCTCCCGCCGAGCTTACTTGTTGAATGAGGGATCAATAGGGGCCCCTTCGTACGAGCAAGAGGGAACGTCCGAGCGATTCCAAGACGGGAGAAACACGAGGTGTTTATCCTGGTTCGGGCCTCTCACTGACGAGATAACAGCCCTACTCCAGTGTATTGTGTTTATATTTTATCAGAAAAGGGGCCCCCTCTTACAGGTGTTTTCGGGGGGATTATATACAGAAGCTCATGTCGTACAAAAGGTAACTACCCCCTAGATTTATGCTATGCGTCCATATCCGTAACGCCTACGATCCGGAGCCCTTGATCTGCGCGTTATTTTGAATTTCCGTTGCACCCGCCCTTGATCTGCGGCGGACTGGCTGCCACCTTCCTTTCTAATAGTTTGACCGAGTCCCCCGACCATTCACCCGGGCGTCCGTGAGATCTCTACAAGCATGGATGCTCGTGGCTGCCCGGCATGGTCGCGGGCGAACGGGTAGGCACATATGCTCGGGCGTCGTGTTGTTCGGATGCCCTCCCGAGCATCTCCCGATGGTGCCGTATGGTCGGTACCTTTAGGATCTTCTAGGGGTACGATGGTCTTTCTATCGAATAATCAATCCCCGACAAATTGTACTGTGGAACTCACCTAGTAGAAGATTTTGCTTTTTATTAATGTGCACTTCATAGTTGTAATGTCATTCTCTGTTTTTCCTGGGCATTCTGTGCAATAGTGGCTTCCTATAATGTTATGGCAAACTCCTTTACAAATGCATGGTATCTGGCACTTATCAATATCTGCAACATATGACTAAAGTGAGAGGGAAATTTGTAAATAGGAATTAATGTTAATACATATCATTTGTAGTTTAAGTTGTTGGTGCATAACTTTTTGCTGGTACTGGAAATTGTTATTTCAGAAGACTATTGGACACTTTAAGCTGAACTCAACCAGTATGGGGCTCTCGGGATGACTATGCGTTGAACTTACTGCTACTCAAGTGCATCTACGAGCAATTAGCTAATGGGGAACATTTGTTAATGAATGTCTGTGTGATTAACAAACATCATTCTTGCTCCACGCATAACAAGAAAAAAAAGAACATCACTATTGCTTTGGGGACAAAGGAAAAAAGTTCTCTAATTCTGAACGAGAATGCATCCAAGAATAGTTAGGACTTCAAGTACTATTGCTTGGTGACTTTTTTATTTTCAGAGATACGTGCCTTCACAACCATGTAGAGTATATGGATTTCCATGAAAACCATCCATGCATCTGCAACGGTAACCAACGTAGCCATTTGTAGAGTTGACACCCAAGCACGTGCTATCTGTGCTAACACATGCATACCCAGAGCGATTCTATTGTGCCTCTTGGCAAGTTAGATTGGCAATAACCCATTCCACAAAGACCGATTCCATAGAGTTAATGAAGAGTTTATTTTGTCCCCATGCATCAGGCCCGAATGATTCCAAGTCGCTATTTTCGGGGGCGTATTTGATGCCCACAAGCCCTTCGTTAACTTTTATATAAATTATTTGTTCTTCATCATTGAATATCAGGGTGGATGATGTCTCATTTGTACAGTTGAGCTGAAACTCCTTCCTTGCAGAACAACCTTCTTCCAGGCCAAACGGAAATGGAATACTAATGTTCCCGCACGACCGAGCGCAGTTTGTCTTATGTTGAACTCGATTGTACCCTGTTTTAACCGAAAGTATCATTTACCATTATGTGAAGAGTTTCCAAGTTCAGTGAACTGAAAAAATAGGTAATTAATTGCTTAAAAAAAGGTAATTAAGCCTTTTCCACATTGAGTGTTTTTTATGAGGCTAGTAAAATTGCAGACACCCACAAAATAGCAACATGTGGGCAGTTTGTATTTTTGTAAAGAGACTTTTACCAACTTTGGGAGGTCTTGGCACAACTACAGAAACACTTGTATTAGACGCCTTATCATAGATGATTTTAAAAAATTATTTGTGTTAAATATAATCACAAAGGATTTTAGAATAACCATTTGTGATAACAGATGGTTGGTGACTTAAACTGCTTATGATGTTTTTTGATCACATCACTAACGGTTTGAGCCACCAACCGTCGGCAATGTGAATTGCTATCATTGACAATTTTATAATAAAACCTTAAGTGGTGATATGAATGGACATCACTGATGGTTTTAGCTACCAACCATCAGTGATGTGAATTGCTATCACAGGCAGTTGTTTGCTAAAACCATCAATGATGACATGAATGGAAATCACTTACGGTTTTAGCTAATAACCGTCTATGATAAATTCCCTATAAGCACCTCACCATGCATAGATTATTACTCATTTCCTTTTCCCAAACCTTAGCTTCCCCCAACCACCTACTCCCCTGCGTCGGCCTCCTCCCTCCTACTCATTTGTCATTACAACACGTTATTTTGTCACTACCAATTCAAAGATGAATTTCAGAGATATCCTCGTGCGTATATTGACATGTTGCAAGAGGTGGATTCAATGGATGACTGTGTAGCTCTGAACAAGGTACTTTGAAATGATCAATGGAATCTTTCTTTTGGGACGTCAATGCTTTAAAATTTGTTTGCTTAACACAATAACATTCATAACAATGATGATATATTCTAAGAAAATGCTTAGGCCCTGCTTGGATGAGTGGTAATTTCTTGGGAGGTTTTGGGATTTAGTTCAAATTTGAACTAAATCCTAAAACATTCCAATAAAATACCCCTAATCCAAGCACCCCCCTAATGTTTTTTTAAGTCATCTGATTATCCACACTTGCAGCATGTTTATAAGGACAATCTCTTTCAGAAATTGAGGTCGGAATTTAGATGTAACTATACCATCAATAATTGTTTGCACCCTTATATGAGGACTATCTCGTCTATAGGGCAAGTAAGCATTTCAATGTACGCTCCAACTTCAAACATAAACGGCCTTTTCATTTATGCTATCTAACATACCATTTTTGTTGTTTCTATAGCAGATTTGCAAATCTGCAGTTTTCTTCGCAAACTAATTATACGTAAACCTTACATTAAGGTATTTATCTGAATTCCTGCATTTTGTGCGAGTTGAAGCACAGCAATTTATATCCTGATTACTTGCACTCTTGCATTTTGGAACTCTTGTTGAGACTAAGCTTAAAGGGTATTTTGTTGTAACAGAGATACACTAATCATTCATGTAAGACGTACAGTTGTGCATTATAGTTAACAACTGTGCATTTGGATATTTGCCACTTTAGGAATTGGAAATTCGATGGTATGTTGAAAATCATGCCATTGAGTGGCATTTTTTACACATGCCATCGAATTTTCAGATTGAGGAGTGGCATATATCAGATTATTCCTATTATTATTATTATTTATTTTATTTTATTCAAATACCCTTTGATGTTTAGACATCAAGTCTTGAACCAATAAAGAGAACGGAATTTAAATTTCCTTGTTGAGTTTTTGATATCTGGACTATTTATTTTATTTTATTCAAATACCCTTTGATGTTTAGACATCAAGTATTGAACCAATAAAGAGAACGGAATTTAAATTTCCTTGTTGAGTTTTTGATATATGGACTTTACAATGCATACTAAATTCTATGTGGCATAAAATTAACTTATGCAGAATCTCCTGCGTTGATTTGAATTCCGTTGAATTTATGAAAGAATACAATTCAAGTTAATGTAAATATACTAATATGTCTAATGGTGCGTTCATCTTGCTACAGAGGATTTTATTTGCCAGCGGAAGTGATGGTGGTAGATGGTTCATATGGGAGAAGAACAGGAAGGCTTACTAAAATGCTTGCAAGGGATGGAGTAGGTAATTATATTTTGATTCTTACTGTAGCTATCGCTCGAGTACTGCTTCTCATGTGCCTTGTATTTTCTTTAGTTGTGAACTGTATACAGCCTCATCCCTACGATTGTGTTGTTGCAACAAGTGGGGTTGATAATACATTAAAGGTATATGACCTGATTTGTTTTGTTGAATTACATAAATATTTGGTTCTTAGTCTTGTCTCTGTTTCTTTGTTAGCTATGGACACCATATGCAAAAGCTACATCTATAGTTGTTGTACCAGAAATTGATGTATTAAGTGCTATAGAGAATAATCAGCGGAAGTTATCCTGCGCAATCGTGAAATTCTGCTGTAAACTGTCAAAACTTCAAGAGTTTGACATCATACCATACTATGATGTCTTGGAATTAAATTACCATAATAAGCATTTGGTGTCATGCTATTTTTTTAATCTAGCTACCAAGTTACATAGGAGATGAGACAAATAATGATTTTTTTCATAGTATGTTACCATATACAGTAAGTAATTTGGTTCTGATTTACTTAAGTAAGCTTACTGAATCTTGAAACTATTCCATTTCATTGTAGTAGGAAGAGATAATCCAAGTTAAAAGAAAGAAACACAATCTGTTCAGTTGTTCTTGTTTATCTACCATGAGTTGCATCTAACATGCATGATATTAAGTGGTACAATTTAGTTGTATTATCTTTCCATTCTTATGCATAAAGGGTTATATCTATCTACAGGCCTTGTTAATACATCATCTCATCTTTCTTTATATCACGGTTCACAAAACCGTCTGTAATAATGTTTTAGAACCGTATGTGATGACCATTTATGTAGTAATGGTACTAGCTCAATGCACATTTTAGTACCTTCTAAGAATGGTAAAATGTGTCTAAAACTTTTTTCTCTTCCTTGTACCCCCTTTGTTTTTTCACTTCTAAAATGTTAGCAAATTATATACATTTTCCATATGAAAATTGTACTATCAGATTCATAATCAAAAGTACTTCATCATTATATCGTTAATTATTTTTGCTAACATATAATTAGCAAAAGTAACAGTTAAATAGTCATATTTGGAGAAAATGTTGATGCTCAAAAGACAAGTTAAAAAAACAGCGGAAAGTTGCAACTTGCAAGTTTAATATCATAATTGCCAAATTTCGTGTTTACAGATGTTTTCTTTTCAATTGAAAATTGATAAAGATCCAGTTATAAGACCATTTCATGGTGCACAGGCATAACAATTCCCGTGGAGCATTGAATCCTGTAGCTTGCGCACCCCTAGCAGGGCCCACATTAATGTAGGTGTATATGCTATGATTTCACTTTAATATATGTTTTGTGTTTCATGCAAAAGTTTTTTACTTAAAGAAAAAGTCAGAAAAGTTGTGAGGAGGGTTAAATTACCTTTGTCTCGTGAGCAGCCATCAAGCATGTAGGGATCCCCTCCATAACCATCATTGCATTCGCAGGAGTAACCATAATATTGAAAATGATTGATGCACGTAGCATGCTTGCTGTCACATGCATAGTTCGTTCCATTATCCACCGCGGTAGAGCATGTCGATGGATCGACGATGCTCCAGGCGAGTGCAGCAAAACTAGAAGTTACATTGATTCTATCCCACAGAGAGCTTCGATTAGGAGGCAGCGCTTCCACCTTCCCGTTGCAGACAAACTGGAGCTGGAATTGGAGAACGGATTGGTCCAGCGAAATGGTGCAACAACTGGTGGTGTTGCAGCTCTACTTAATCACCATGTCAGTTATTTCTTTGTTAGGGCAGGTAACAGTGTAGAGCCAATTCTTTATATTCAAGTCAGGATAGAGCATGTAAATATCGAAGTCACAACCGGTGATGTCGAGAGAGGCATCAAATAGAACGAAGGATTTTCGAGGAACTTTCCAGGACATGTTGTACACATCAATGCCAGATTTCAAAAAGATGACATGCGAAATAACTGTATTAAGACTTCCCATGACACCGTTGTCTGGGATAGAGATATCCTGAATGACCTTTGTGGTGTTGTCCTGCAGGAAGAGTCTGGTAAGCTTCGTCTTGTCGTTGTTGTTGTAGATGAGCTCGAAGTCTGGCTGCCGGAAGCAGCCCGACCCAATGCCGAAGGGGTACTCAAAACTCTGGTTGCTGCAGTTGTTTGCACAGCCGGCGAGTATGGCGGCATAGGGAAGGGTCCCGTTCGGCGCTGCTCGGCTTCTCTAGATGACAGACACTCGCACCGTTGCAGTCAGTAGCAACAACAGTGTGAGCAGACCGTGGGATGTATCAATGGGGCTCATGTTCATCGTAAACTATTTGGGGGAACTACAAGAAGGCTAGTCTCCATTTATACTAGTCGAAGTGTGTCCGACGTGGGAAAGAGGGCGCACGCCGACTTCCGGCCTGGCTGTGTTGAGTCAGTGCTGTGTAGTCTTCTATTTCTTGCTTGAGGAAGGCAAGTGGTACGTAGCTCTATTTAAAGTCGGAGCGCATCCGCACACTGTGTTGACTGCAACATACTTAGCACAAAAGTCTTACGTAGCTAACCTATTGGCACTACGTGCACTACGTATATCTGGCACAAAGATATAAAAATGGGAAATTTTGGAATACAGGACAACTTCTCATCTTGCTTAACAGAGAGCCTCCTGTTAAATACAGATCGCGAACGAGCACTTTTCTAATTTTTCAGAATAGCGCTCAGGTCCAAAAATATAACAAATAGGTCCCCGCTCCATACATCCAGATCCTTTCTCCGTTTTCCCCGAGAAAAATATTTTCGTGTACAAAAATACATATACATCTCTATCTCTAGACTTTTTTTCTCAACTCGATCTCTATAGTTTTCTTGCAGCTCGATCTATAGTATTTTTAGAAATATGTATTATTCACCGGTGAATGTATAGAGTGTTAAAATCGGCAAAAAAGAGATCATTTCTTCATTTCTTCTGAGAAAACATATCTATAATGCTTGGAGGATTTACGGAGCAGCCAGCTAACCACGTCGTCCTCTTCGCAAAAAGTCCTTCCGAAAAAATTAAATTGCTTTTAGGTCCAGACGGTGTTTATTTTTTAAAAAAAGCCGTAATTCTGTACATCTGGGAATGTGTTCTCCACCGTTTTTTACGTTCTCATGTGAGGGTTCTCCGAAAATTATGTTTAGGTTATTTTTTGCAAAAAAAATGAACTTGTGATTACGCAAATTCGTAAACGGCTCCTATCATTCCATTTTTTAGATATCACTCCAAAAAAATGAACCCATGGTTACACAAATTCGTAGACGGATCCTATCCATCCATTTTTAAGAAAAAAACATAGCAGATTTTACACGATGCGGCGTACGCCGCACATTCTACCTAGTTGATATTGCGCACAGCCGAATCAAGAACTAGTGAAAAAAGTAAACCCATGAGAAATCGTGAGATTGAGACACCAACCAAAGATGCTAATCTTTACCAAAGCATGGCATCCGACAAATCTGTTGATTTGTCCAGTCGGCACCGGTATAATTGAGATTAGTCTTACTAAAGTAAGCGGTCTTATTCATGCAAGAATTGGCGAGTGGTCAGCCCCTTCACGTCACCTCCTGCAGTTTTGCAAAAAAAGTTCTTCGGTTTTCTTTAAATTATGGATAGATCCCTGTAAATTACAAAAAGGTCCTTTATGATTTTTTGTGAGTGTAAGAAAAAGCTTTCAAATAGTGTTTAGACCCCTCGATTCCGTCAGATAAAGTCTCCAAATTCTCAAAAATAACCAAAACACCCTCCGACTCTTTCGGGCCCATTTTCCAATTCTTATTTTCAGTTTTCCTTTTTAATTACTTATTTATTCGTTTACATATTGCTCTCGTTCTTTTGCGCTAGACCTGACGTACGCGCAGCACCAAGAGCCTGAGCAGTCCCAGGAGATGGAGCAAGACTCGAGCAAAGATGCGTACGACTACGTCGACTACGACTTAGTCGACACCGTATGTTCCATACATATTTAATTAGTCTGAGTCAAGTGCCTTAAAGTCCCTTTTATGTATTGTGAAGAAACTAGGCAAACCATGGTTCCAAAAATCATGAAACAAATCTCACTTGATACTGGGATCTTAGATGACCCATTTTTGCAAAAACATTTAGGAATGGACTCATTTTGAAAAAAGAAAATGGTTGTAGGAATCTCACTTGATACTACCTTGAGTCTCCTCTTTCACCGTAGAAGGCATGACAGGGGACATGTGCCCCCTGCTGGGCAGGGACATGTGCCCCCTACTGAGCTCAGGATGTCTTCATGGAAGGAGAAGAATTGCATGACACTAAAGAAGGGGATATACCTCAACTAAGGGTGTGTTTAATTGCTTGTATCAAATAGTACATATATAAGATGGTTTAAGAAAAAAAATTATCTTTTCCTAGGAAGATCCAAATAAAGTGAAATAAAATTTTAAATTTGTGTTAAGACTTGAGGATTCATATTATGCAATAAAAACTTATATGCCTTCATTCTGACCAGTTTCCCCGACCGCGCGTCAACCGACTCCATCACCATGTCTTCGTCTTCCTTTCCTTTCTCTTATGGTTTGGTTTCGGATTCCTCTTCGTCTTCGTCGGACGATGCGGAATACTTTTTTTTCGGACGATGATTCCTCCTTTGCAGAGTCCCTTCAGGAGGAATTATCGGCCGAAATTCTAGCCGAAGAGGAGGCGGCCGACGACGAAGTTGTTGCCCGCGCGCTCCAGGAGGAATTATCGGCCGATGTTTGTAACATCCTCATTTTGGCTTTCTGGAGAAAAATCTAATTTAAAATAAAGTAAATTCAAAAGTTGGAGTTTCGTTGGTGTTTATAATAACCTGGCATCCATTCCCCTTCGAAATCGGGAATTAATTCCCTCCCGGGCGAAAAATCGGATTTTCTGTCTGCTTGATGCAGAAAATTCACCCGAGTCCAAAAATGCTCCAAAAATCTCCAAACCACTTCTAAAATGTTCCAAATATTCCGAAATGATTTTAGGAATCATTCCCTGGATTTTTGGACATCCGTTCCTATTTTTTCTCGCGCGGCTTTTGTTTAATGCCTACGATCCGCGCCCGAATATCCAATTCCACAAAAATCATCCAAATTCAACCAAACCAAATTCATTGCATCCCAAATATTCCAAAATGGCTCTAGGATTTTTTCCGGAATTTTTAGGCTATTTTTCCTTATTTTTCTCTAGGGCAGAGTGTTTGCGTAAAGGAGAGCCAACCGGAGCGCGACACGTGGCAAGTGAACAGTGTCGTCCCCAACCTCCAGCCAACCTTGCCACAACAGAGAACTTCCAATTGCATTCATGGCTAGGGATTGGATTCAAACTCACATAACTTCTTCCATAATGATCCAAAATCATCAAGGCCGGATCCGTTGGAACCGTGACGACGATACCTTTCCATCCCCGGTGTCCTTTCCGCTCCCAACTCGCCGGATTGCGCGCAGTTCCCAAGAAACCGTGATGCACCATTATGGCAATAACTCGCCCGTTTCTAATCCGTTTCGCGTGATTCCGCCTCTCATCTCTCCGTATAAGAATTCCCTTGCCGGTGGTCTCGTCCTCCGTTAGCCTCTCAAATCCAATTGGCCGCAAGATCAAGAAAACCGACGAACTCTTGTTGTTCTTCGCGTTCTTCGTGTTCTTGCTCATATCTTCCACCTCGGTGGTTCATTCTTCCTCCCGTTTGTTTCTTTGTGTTAGCGTGGAAGTCTAGCTTCTAACCCGATCGTTGTTTTTAGGTTCCATCCACCGTGGGCGACGAATTTCGAGTTTTGGTGCTTTCGGCCGAACCGCCGTTCGTCGTCGATTTCTCCAATTCCAGTGAGTTTAGGTTCAATTCCTTCCTCCTATAGATCCCTAAGGTTGTTATCTAGATGATCCATGAATTAATTTGGTCCAATTCCATTCGAAATTGGGGTCAAAATCGAATTTTCCATGGAAAAAGTGTTCTCTGTTTTCGTTTTTTCCTTCTCTGTGTGCGTGGAGCATGTGGGAGCTCGCCGGAGCCGCCGCCGTGGCCGTCGCCGCTGTCGCCGCCGCCAGCCGTCGCCGCCGTCGCCGCCGAACGCCGCGCCGCCGTCCCTCGCCGGCGACTCCCGCCGCCGCCCCTCCCCGCCGTCCGGAGCCCCCCTTCCCTCTCTCTTCCTCAATCTCTCTCTCTCCTCCATGGCCATGGCTAAAGGCAAGCTTCATGAGGAAGCTTCCCCCCTCCCAATGACACATGGGGCCCATTGCCATAGACATAAGACCCAGTCAAAGCCAGTCAAAGCCCCTGTTGACCAGTCAAACCCGAGAAGGAATATTCCGAGAATATTCTCGGTTTTCCGATTTATTCGAAATTCAAACTTCGGAAGCTCATAACTTTCTCATCCGAACTCCGTTTGACCTCATTCAAATTTCTAAATTCATCATAAATCAACACCTTCCTGCCAGTACTAATTTTATAATTTTTGGATTTTATTTATTTTCTGTTATTTATTTATTGCCTCGTTTTGCGTGTAGTCGACGATCCCGCCGCGACCGCCGATTTCGCCGCCGACCTTCCCGCGTACGAAGACCTACCCGGGACAGAAGGCAAGTCTCCTTGATGCACTTTGCTCCTATGTTTGCGAAATGATTTAAAATTGTTTATAAAGTTGCATGGCTATGTTTAATTAAATATGTCAAATATAAGGGCTAGTTATTCCGACATTGTTGATTCCTCCTTGACATTGTTAATCATATCCATTGTAACCCTAGAACCTTGTTTATACCATGCTTAGGCTTATATGGTATCCGTTGCTATGTAGTACGGTAGAATTGCTTAGGATCTTTTCCGATAAAAACAACCCAGGGGTGAGATTATTCAAAAAGAATGATATTAATTGTGAATTGAAAGTTATTATTATGGTTTTGGTCCTGTTTTACTAAAATAAAAAGAAAATGAAAATGATTTTGACTTGGGCGGCATGGAATGTCGGGTGGGAGCGGGTCAAGCCTTGATCCTTTTGTGCAAGTACCGCCCCAAGTCATATAAGGACCGACGCTTATGGTTGCCATTTTAAGCATAACCGTACTACCACATGTCTATAATGGTACGACCTGGCCCACTAATTTGCAGAAGCCTAGTTTAGACTCACCACTCGGTTGTTGTGTGAGAGCCGGAAGGAGGCATTGTTGTTGTTGTTGTTGTTGTTTTCTCACACGGCGCAAGAGGGGGCTTCTGTACTGGGTGGAGAGAACCCTAAAAGCGGTGAAACCTCAGCGGGTGGGTCTAGCTAGGTAGAGACATTGTAACGGTCTTGTCACGATCTCTCTGCCGGCACACCAAAGGAAGTGTGTTAATAGCTTGGCATTAGGAGATGGTCGTGTCTTGTGGGTAAAGTTGTACACCTCTGCAGAGTCAAACTATTCGAATAGCCGTGCCTACGGTCAAGGGCAAAGCGAGGAATGCTTTCATATTGGTAGACTTTGGTTTTGGTTTTAAACCCGAAAAGTGTTTTGTTTTGGGGTTCGGGAGTGGTTAGAACTCTCGAATGTTGTTTGGCGGAAAGAGCCAACCCAGGTGGATAGAACCTGTTTTACATTTGATGGATGGAGTCACATGATTAACTTTGATCTTTTAAACTGTTGGCGGATAGAGCCTTTATGTTGGTGATGGTGGTTAGAACCTCACTACAATCATAAATAATTCAATTATTAAAAAGAATTGTAAAAGATGCTTTGTGAAATTTATTACTTAAGTATGATTTAATCAAATGTGGCTTTATGCAAATAAACCCTATTAAACTTCCTTTGGAAAGCCCCTCATGATCATACTTTCTCGACTTGCTGAGTACTTTTGTACTCACGTGCTACACCAACATTGTAATCATCAGAGAATTTCCAAGATGCCGAGGAAGAGGAGGAGTTCTTCGAAGAGGATGGCCAGGAGGACTAGTTGCGTTCCTAGTCATCGCCTGTGGCGTTGTGGCGTTCGCTCGTTTCGTTTTGCTTTTGTTTCCGCTGCTTTGTGTGTCCGGTCGTTGGACCGAGTATTGTAATAAGTGGCCATGTGGCCCATACTTGACTATTTATATTGCAAGTTTCGTTTTGTTCGGCAATGAAGTATCACTGTGACTGTGTGTACTAGCTACTGATCTGGGACTAGTACGGAAATACACAGGAGATTCTGGATAGCTGATCCGGGGTCTCACAGCGGTGGTATCAGAGCCTGGACGACTGTAGGACGTGACCTAGTTAGCATGGCAAAGCCTTAAGG
This sequence comes from Rhipidocladum racemiflorum, assembly GCA_036346355.1. NCBI lineage: Eukaryota > Viridiplantae > Streptophyta > Magnoliopsida > Poales > Poaceae > Rhipidocladum > Rhipidocladum racemiflorum. The sequence continues at coordinate 1,432,131 of CM070576.1, read as the reverse complement.
ACTTATATTTTATAAAAATGTACTTGCAAAAGCTTAAGTTTCTTTGCTTCTATCTCTTCTATCTTAGTATCTTGTCCTCATCCTCTCTTTTATTTAAATTTTGGTTACTAATCCTGTCTTCTTTCAAAATTTGTAGATGCCGACTTACACCACTTTTGCTTCGTTGGCGGGAGGCTTTTGTGCAGAGCTGTCCTTGATGCTCCAGGAGCTGGAGTTTCCCCACCGGCCTGAGTACCGCTGTACCTCCGTGTCGAGCTTAGGCCATGCCACGTGGAAGGTTAGACTGATGGTGCAGGCCCGAAGTCCGTTCGTGGATGACCGTCCGTTCTACGTCACTTCGGAGAGGGTGAAGTTGGGTGATGCGATCCAGGATGCGGCGAGACAGGCCATTCTTCAGCTTGGCAGCAGCTACAATGACCGACTGGAGGACTCGCCGTACCGCCTGTTCCCGTGCTTGGATGAAGAAAGGTACCACAGCAGGTTCCGGGGTACGGAGCAGGAGCAGGACCCAGCGATGGTGCATTTGGGAGCACTCGTCCGAGCCCAAGATGAGGCTTATGTCAGCACTATCCATGAGCTCCGAGATCAGTATGAGAGTTTGGCTGCGTCTCGGGAGGAGAATCGTCGGCTCATGGATGAGCTGGAGACCTTGCGTGCACTTCTTCCACCGCCAGCGCCTGTGCAGGAGGCACAGCCCGTGGCGCCACCGCCACCAGCCCCGGTTCGGGAGGACCCGCCGACCCGCGACATCCCAGAGGACGCGCCGCCAGCCAAGCGTCATCAAGGTCTGAGGCTTCGGACGACTGCGCGCAAGTCCGTTCGTCTCCCTTCGCCGCCAGGGTTTTCTCTGAGTGCTTTGGCTGCCCCTGGAGGAGCAGGACCTTCGGCAGTAGCTACACCTTCCCGCAGCAGGAGCGAGGAGGAGGAGGACCCGTCCCCGCGTGTCTTTGGCAGTGACGCGAGTTCTTAGATGTTTTCAGTCTGCCGGATCTTATTTTTGTCGCGTTAGAGCGTTGAATAAGTGATTGCTGGATTGTATCGTGCCCTTAGGCATTTGTGATACAGCCACCTCCAAAACTATTTTGTTTTGATTGAAGTTCAGTTGGTTTTCCTTCTGTTGTGTGCTCTTTTGGTTGGGCTCGTGTGTTGAGGATGTGGTGGTAGTCCCCTGACTCTTACCTGTGCTTTTCCTCCTTTCCTTGTGCTTGACCGCCTTATGCAGATGGAGAACGTTGGCCGTGGTCGTGGCTGTGGAAGACCCGCAGGCCGTGGTCGAGGTCGTGGTCGTGCCCATGGACCGGTGCACTTTCAAGAGGAAGAATTCGTGGAGCCCCCGCAGCAGCAAGGACAAGAGCAAGTTCAACACCCCGCAGCTCAGCATGATCCGCCGCCACCCCCACCACCAGCTCAGCCGCCAAACATGGAACAAATGATGGCGATGCAGCTTCAGATTCTTCAGGCGTTAGCTCAGAACGTCCTGAACCAACCTCAAGCCGCGGCAGCACCCGCTCAAGCTCAACCGCCCCAATCCAAGTTTGGGGAGTTTATGAGGACTCGACCCCCGACCTTTGCTGGATCCGCAGACCCGCTGGATGCGGATGACTGGCTCAAGGAAGTTGAGCGTAAACTGCACTTGGCTCAGTGCGATGACATAGAGAGTGTGCAGTACGCATCTCACCAGCTCAAAGGAACTGCAGCTAACTGGTGGGAAAACTACTGTGCCGCACATGCTGACCCGCAGAATATTCCATGGAATGAGTTCGTGGAAGCCTTCAGGGCTACCCATATCCCAAGGGGGATTATGGAAATGAAGCGTCGTGAGTTCCACAAGCTTCAGCAAGGAAACTTGTCAGTATCGGAGTACCTTAACCGCTTCACACAGCTGTCCCGGTACGCGACCGCAGATGTCGCCACTGACGAGGCCAAGATTTGGCGATTCATGGAGGGCCTTGACCCCAACTTGAAGGTACAGCTGGTTTCAAGCGACTACCGTCGCTGCTCCAAAGACATGATCAACAAGGCGCTGGTCCAAGAAGATGCCTGTCGGCTTTTGAGTCGCGCAAGAGGAAGATGCGCCAGAGTCAAGACGGTGCCGCAGCCTGTGCCTCAAGACTTTTCAAAGAAGAAGCAGCCCAAAGAAAGCCAGCAGCAGTGGCCCCAGGACCCCAATGTCTACCCCGCGCCCCACTGGACAAGCCCCTGCCGGCAATGTAGACGCTCAAGCTCAGAAGAGTGGGACCGCTTTGGCAGGAGTGCAGTGCTTTAACTGCAGGGAGATGGGGCACTATGCCAACAACTGCCCCAAGAAGCATCAGCCCGTCACCCCAGTGAGGTTCAACCTGGGATCGACGCCAGCTCGCGCGCCTGCGCCGGCTCAAGGAAGAGGAACTCCTCAGACTCCGTGCACGCCAAGGACTGCAGGAAGAGGGCGCGTGAACCATATCACCGCGGAAGAGGCTCAGGATGCACCAGACGTGGTCTATGGTAAGTTCCATGTGAACTCAGTACCTGCTTCAGTTCTGTTTGATTCTGGTGCAACCCATTCTTTTATATCAGAGTACTTGGTTAAAAAGCATAACTGGAATACAATACAGTTAAGAAACCCTTTGCTAGTGCAATCCCCTGGAAAAGAACTAAGAACAACTACTGTTTGTCCGAAGATGGATATAGTAATAAAAGGGGTAAAGTTCCTAGCGAACTTAATACTATTGGATACTAAGGGTATAGAAGTAATCCTTGGAATGGATTGGTTAACCAAGTATAAGGGTCAGATAGACTATGCTAGTAGAGCTATCTCTCTTACCAGCCCGGAGGGGATTAGAGTGGAATTCTTATCTAATCTTGCCTCTAAGGGGGGTAGCACCCTAAATCATTTGAAGGGTACTTCGTTGGAGAAAGTGCCCATAGTAAATGAGTACCCCGATGTGTTCCCAGACGAGTTGCCCGGTATGCCACCAGATCGAGATGTGGAGTTTGTGATCGAGCTAGTACCCGGTACCGCTCCCATCTTCAGACTGGCTTGATAACTGTTGTTATAGGAACAGTTATTAAGCACTCTGAAACAACACTGTTGCAGTTCAGAGAAAAATAAATGCTTGCTGAACCAACCTCACGCCGTACATCGCCGTCGATCTCGTCTCCTCTACCCGTGCATAGCTCAAGCGCCGGCTCACCGTGCCGTTTCCCCCAGCTCACGGTGTGCCATGCCCTCAAAACCAGATGACCAATGTCACCTGCTATAAATATGGTGAACATGGACACTATGGTGCCATGCCCTCGCCCTCTTCTCTCTCCCGTCCATGCCGAGTGCGCAGGCGGTCAGGAATCCCGAGCCACGTCGTCGCAACGGCTGCACGATGCACTTGCTTGCCTCATTGCCCCGGTTGTTTCGCTGAGCTCGTCGTTCGGCCAGAGAAACCGAGACCCTTGGCAGCGCTGCAAGCACGTCACAAAGCTGCTCCACCTCAGGTGAGCTCGGGCTAACCTCCTGTCACTATGATCCTCGCCTTCGACTGCTGAGCTTGCTCCTCCATCAGATCTGCAAGCGCTTCTTCCTTCGTCACCCCAGTCGCTCGGCTGCTTGTGCCTCGCCATTGCTAGCTATGCGAGCTCCTGCTGCGTTCTTAGGAATAGGAAGTACAGCCAAATGTCAAATAAATTGGTAAGTCATTTTGTCACGGAACACCTCAAGCCGAGTTGGCTAGAAGCTCTAGAACTCAGTCACGAGACCTGAGATCGAATCCCCAACCGCCTATAGCTTCTATTCGATTTTTCACGTTTTATTTGAATGACTCATGCATGCACACCTTAAGTACTAGAGCATACTCCCAACTCGCATGCAACAACTTGGCCTGTGTCTTGGGTTCGATTCCTACTACTAAATTTTCTTTTTCCTTTTTGCCTTATTTAATCCATCCTTTTATATCTTTTCCTACGAAGTCCAAATAAAGTGAAATAAATTTCTAAATTTGTGTTAAGACTTGAGGATTCATATTATGCAATAAAAACTTATATGTTCCATACATATTTAATTAGTCTGAGTCAAGTGCCTTAAAGTCCCTTTTATGTATTGTGAAGAAACTAGGCAAACCATGGTTCCAAAAATCATGAAACAAATCTCACTTGATACTAGGATCTTAGATGACCCATTTTTGCAAAAGCATTTAGGAATGGACTCATTTTGAATAAAGAAAATGGTTGTAGGAATCTCACTTGATACTACCTTGAGTCTCCTCTTTCACCGTAGAAGGCATGACAGGGGACATGTGCCCCCTGCTGGGCAGGGACATGTGCCCCCTGCTGGGCAGGGACATGTGCCCCCTACTGAGCTCAGGATGTCTTCATGGAAGGAGAAGAATTGCATGACACTAAAGAAGGGGATATACCTCAACTAACGGTGTGTTTAATTGCTTGTATCAAATAGTACATATATAAGATGATTTAAGAAAAAAAATTATCTTTTCCTAGGAAGATCCAAATAAAGTGAAATAAATTTTTAAATTTGTGTTAAGACTTGAGGATTCATATTATGCAATAAAAACTTATATGCCTTCATTCTGACCAGTTTCCCCGACCGCGCGTCAACCGACTCCATCACCATGTCTTCGTCGTCTTCGTCTTCCTTTCCTTTCTCTTATAGTTTGGTTTCGGATTCCACTTCGTCTTCGTCGGACGATGCGGAATACTTTTTTTCGGACGATGATTCCTCCTTTGCAAAGTCCCTTCAGGAGGAATTATCGGCCGAAATTCGAGCCGAAGAGGAGGCGGCCGACGACGAAGTTGTTGCCCGCGCGCTCCAGGAGGAATTATCGGCCGATGTTCGAGCCGAAGAGGAGGTGGCCGACGACGAAGCCATCGCCCGCGCGCTAGAGGAGGAGTTCGACGCGGACGCTGCAGGTGCTCCGCTAGTGGCCGATGCCCCTCCTGCCGCCGACGCGCCGGTGGGAGTAGCTCCTGGGGCTGCTGATCTTCCTCCAGCCCCTCCTGCTGGCGTTGCTCTCCAGGGGTCATCGAGCTCTAGCAGCGGTTCCGATGCTGAGAGTACTTATGACAGAAAGCGCCGTCGACTTCACTAGTTTTCAGTTGAGGTTTATTTATGCTGGTTAGATTACCAAGGACTACAGAGTGCTTGCAGTATTTAGTGTTTTGCATGCTAACATAATATATGGTTGTAATCTAAGTGCGAAGTGTGGAGGTTCGGGCAGTTAATTTTCGGTGCCTTTGTTATCTCAATTTTCTACGGTCTAGGGATATTTGAGAAGATGTGTAACATCGTCAAAATTATAAAAGTATAAAATCCAATATTAAAAATTTGAAATCATTTCTTTATTGTATTTGATGATTTTGTGTGCATTTATGAAGTTATTGAGTGTTTGAAATGCTTATTGGAATAGAGAAAAGAAGAAAAAGAGAAAACATAAAATAGTAAGATGGTAAAAGATGGAAATTACCTTAGTAAATTTGGCCTAACCATGGAATGCCCTGGACGTGGCCTTGGCTGGTAAAAAATAATGTGAATGCAATAAAAACCTTGGAATGATGGGCTTTAGATTTTATAACTAAATCTAGTCAGGATAATGAAAGATTTGTGTACAATTCTTTAGTGCATTTCAGGGTCTGCAATTTTTACCGTGAGAATATATTATCCTTATACTCAAGTAGTAAAATTTTCAAAAATTAATTAGTAGTTTAGCTATTTATTTTCATTTAATCAACACAGTTCTGAAATTCTGCAAAAAGTAGTAAAAGAATTCTAATAAAATAACTACAATGATTCTAGTTCTGAAATTTTTATTGTAGAACACTGATTTAGGACCACACCTTCAGTAAAAGTTTTAAAAATTAATATGTTCATTTAGACCTTTAATTAAATCAAAAACCGAAATACCTTTTCCTGTGCAGTCTGTGCTGTCACATGCGTAGTTCGTTCCATTATCCACCGCGGTAGAGCATGTCGATGGATCGACGATGCTCCAGGCGAGTGCAGCAAAACTAGAAGTTACATTGATTCTATCCCACAGAGAGCTTCTATTAGGAGGCAGCGCTTCCACCTTCCCGTTGCGGACAAACTGGAGCTGGAATTGGAGAACGGATTGGTCCAGCGAAATGGTGCAACAACTGGTGGTGTTGCAGCTCTACTTAACCACCGTGTCAGTTATTTCTTTGTTAGGGCAGGGAACAGTGCAGAGCCAATTCTTTATATTCAAGTCAGGATAGAGCATGTAAATATCGAAGTCACAACTGGTGATGTCGAGAGAGGCATCAAATAGAACGAAGGATTTCCGAGGAACTTAACAAGACATGTTGTACACATCAATGCCAGATTTCAAAAAGATGACATGCGAAATAAATATATTAAGACTTCCCATGACACCATTGTCTGGGATAGAGATATCCTGAATGACCTCTGTGGTGTTGTCCTGCAGGAAGAGTATGGCAGACTTCGTCTTGTCGTTGTTGTCGTAGATGAGCTCGAAGTCTGGCTGCCGGAAGAAGCCCGACCCGATGCCGAAGGGGTACTCGAAACTCTGGTTGCTGCAGCTGTTTGAACAGCCGGCGAACATGGCGGCAGAGGGAAGTGTCCCGTTCGGCGCTGCTCGGCTTCTCTAGATGCCAGACACTCGCACCGTTGCAGTCAGTAGCAACAACAGTGTGAGCAGACCGTGGGATGTATCAATGGGACTCATGTTCATCGTAAACTATTTGGGGGAAGTACAAGAAGGCTAGTCTCTATTTATACTAGTCGAAGTGTGTCCGACGCGGGAAAGAGGGTGCACGTCGAATTCCGGCCTGGCTGTGTTGAGTCAGTGCTGTGTAGTCTTCTATTTCTTGCTTGCGGAAGGCAAGTGGTACGTAGCTCTATTTATAGTCGGAGCGCATCCGCACGCAGTGTTGACTGCAACATACTTAGCACAAAAGTCTTACGTAGCTAACCTATTGGCACTACGTGCGCTACATATATCTGGCACAAAGATATAAAAATGGGAAATTTTGGAATACAGAACAACTTCTCATCTGTATTTACAAATCGATACAATATGTTTGCGTAATTACAAAAAACCCAATCAAAACCGAAATTTCAAATTTCATTAAATGTTTACCGAAATTTCAAATTTCATTTTCTGTGTATTTGAAACCTCAAATCCCGGGTATGCCATTATTGCTGATATTTTGTGATAATATCGTTATTGTATTTCTTTCTAATACCGTGGTACTTATTTTTCTACTATTTTCTTCCGATACTGATGTACTAATTATTGCTAACCTAACAAGTTTGGCGTTGTTGGGCTTCTTTGGATGTTGGACGCTCGCACCGCTGCAGTTAGTAACAACCAGGGTTCACAAAACCGCTCGAAAACCACGGTTTTCGACCTTACCGCTCCGGTTCGAGATCCAAAACCGCTCGGTAAACCGGTCTAATTAAAAAAAATTGAAAAAATTGAAAATTTGAAAAAAAAATTATGTGTCCGGTTTTTCGGAGTGCATTTTTTCACGAAAAATCGTGGTTTGGAATTGTATTTTATTGTCATATCGTGATTTAAAAAAATTGTATTGTCATACCATGGTTTGAAAAAATTTATGTGTCCGCTACCCACATGTAAGCCACTGGCCTTGTATTGTCATGTTGTTATATGCCAGCCTGTAGTGCATTTCATGTAGATTACGTACACTACTAGCCTTACTACCTTGAGTCTCCTCTTTCACCGTAGAAGGCATGACAGGGGACATGTGCCCCCTGCTGGGCAGGGACATGTGCCCCCTGCTGGGCAGAGACATGTGCCCCCTGCTGAGCTCAGGATGTCTTCATGGAAGGAGAAGAATTGCATGACACTAAAGAAGGGGATATACCTCAACTAAGGGTGTGTTTAATTGCTTGTATCAAATAGTACATATATAAGATGGTTTAAGAAAAAAAATTATCTTTTCCTAGGAAGATCCAAATAAAGTGAAATAAATTTTTAAATTTGTGTTAAGACTTGAGGATTCATATTATGCAATAAAAACTTATATGCCTTCATTCTGACCAGTTTCCCCGACCGCGCATCACCGACTCCATCACCATGTCTTCGTCGTCTTCGTCTTCCTTTCCTTTCTCTTATGGTTTGGTTTCGGATTCCTCTTCGTCTTCGTCGGACGATGCAGAATACTTTTTTTCGGACGATGATTCCTCCTGTGCAGAGGCCCTTCAGGAGGAATTATCGGCCGAAATTCGAGCCGAAGAGGAAGCGGCCGACGACGAAGTTGTTGCCCGCGCGCTCCAAGAGGAATTATCGGCCGATGTTCGAGCCAAAGAGGAGGTGGCCGACGACGAAGCCATCGCCCGCGCACTAGAGGAGTTCGACGCGGACGCTGCAGGTGCTCCGCTAGTGGCCGATGCCCCTCCTGCCGCCGAGGCGCCGGTGGGAGTAGCTCCTGGGGCTGCTGATCTTCCTCCAGCCCCTCCTGCTGGCGTTGCTCTCCAGGGGTCATCGAGCTCTAGCAGCGGTTCCGATGCTGAGAGTACTACTGACAGAAAGCGCCGTCGACTTCACTAATTTTCAGTTTAGGTTTATTTGTGCTGGTTAGATTACCAAGGACTACAGAGTGCTTGCAGTATTTATTGTTTTGCATGCTAACATAATATATGGTTGTAATCTATGTGCGAAGTGTGGAGGTTCGGGCAGGCAATTTTCGGTGCCTTTGTTATCTCAATTTTCTACGGTCTAGGGATATTTGAGAAGATGTGTAACATCCTCAAAATTATAAAAGTATAAAATCCAATATTAAAAATTTGAAATTATTTCTTTGTTGTATTTGATGATTTTGTGTGCATTTATGAAGTTATTGAGTGTTTGAAATGCTTATTGGAATAGAGAAAAAGAAGAAAAAGAGAAAACATAAAATATTAAAATGGTAAAAGATGGAAATTACCTTAGAAAATTTGGCCTAACAATGGAATGCCCTGGACGTGGCCTTGGCTGGTCAAAAATAATGTGAATGCCATTAAAACCTTGGAAAGATGGACTTTAGATTTTATAACTAAATCTAGTCAGGATAATGAAAGATATGTGTGGAATTCTTTTATTGCATTTCAGGGTCTGCAATTTTTACCGTGAGAATATATTATCCTTATACTCAAGTAGTAAAATTTTCAAAAATTAATTAGTAGTTTAGCTATTTATTTTCATTTAATCAACACAGTTCTGAAATTCTACAAAAAGTAGTAAAAGAATTCTAATAAAATAACTACAATGATTCTAGTTCTGAAATTTTTATTGTAGAACCCTGATTTAGGCCCACACCTTCAGTAAAAGTTTTAAAAATTAATATGTTCATTTAGACCTTTAATTAAATCAAAAACCGAAATACCTTTTCCTGTGCAGTCTGTGCTGTCACATGCATAGTTCGTTCCATTATCCACCGCGGTAGAGCATGTCGATGGATCGACGATGCTCCAGGCGAGTGCAGCAAAACTAGAAGTTACATTGATTCTATCCCACAGAGAGCTTCGATTAGGAGGCAGCGCTTCCACCTTCCCGTTGTGGACAAACTGGAGCTGGAATTGGAGAACGGATTGGTCCAGCGAAATGGTGCAAAAACTGGTGGTGTTGCAGCTCTACTTAACCACCGTGTCAGTTATTTCTTTATTAGGGCAGGTAACAGTGCAGAGCCAATTCTTTATATTCAAGTCAGGATAGAGCATGTAAATATCGAAGTCACAACCGGTGATGTCGAGAGAGGCATCAAATAGAACGAAGGATTTCCTAGGAACTTTCCAGGACATGTTGTACACATCAATGCCAGATTTCAAAAAGATGACATACGAAATAACTGTATTAAGACTTCCCATGACACCGTTGTCTGGGATAGAGATATCCTGAATGACCACTGTGGTGTTGTCCTGCAGGAAGAGTCTGGCAGACTTCGTGTTGTCGTTGTTGTCGTAGATGAGCTCGAAGTCTGGCTGCCGGAAGCAGCCCGACCCGATGCCGAAGGGGTACTCGAAACTCTGGTTGCTGCAGCTGTTTGAACAGCCGGCGAGCATGGCGGCAGAGGGAAGGGTCCCGTTCGGCGCTGCTCGGCTTCTCTAGATGCCAGACACTCGCACCATTGCAGTCAGTAGCAACAACAGTGTGAGCAGACCGTGGGATGTATCAATGGGACTCATGTTCATCGTAAACTATTTGGGGGAACTACAAGAAGGATAGTCTCTATTTATACTAGTCGAAGTGTGTCCGACGCGGGAAAGAGGGTGCACGTCGACTTCCGGCCTGGCTGTGTTGAGTCAGTGCTGTGTAGTCTTCTATTTCTTGCTTGCGGAAGGCAAGTGGTACGTAGCTCTATTTATAGTCGGAGCGCATCCGCACGCTGTGTTGACTGCAACATACTTAGCACAAAAGTCTTACGTAGCTAACCTATTGGCACTACGTGCACTACATATATCTGGCACAAAGATATAAAAATGGGAAATTTTGGAATACAGGATAACTTCTCATCTGTATTTACAAATCAATAGAATATGTTTGCGTAATTACAAAAAACCCAATCAAAACCGAAATTTCAAATTTCATTAAATGTTTACCGAAATTTCAAATTTCATTTTCTGTGTATTTGAAACCTCAAATCCCGGGTATACCATTATTGCTGATATTTTGTGATAATATCGTTATAGTATTTCTTTCTAATACCGTGGTACTTATTTTTCTACTATTTTCTTCCGATACTGATGTACTAATTATTGCTAACCTAACAAGTTTGGCGTTGTTGGGCTTCTTTGGATGTTGGACGCTCGCACCGCTGCAATTAGTAACAACCAGGGTTCACAAAACCGCTCGAAAACCACGGTTTTCGACCTTATCGCTCCGATTCGAGATCCAAAACCGCTCAGTAAACCGGTCTAATTAAAAAAATTGAAAAAATTGAAAATTTGAAAAAAAAAGTTTATGTGTCCGGTTTTTCGCAGTGCATTTTTTCATGAAAAATCGTGGTTTGGAATTGTATTGTATTGTCATACCGTGGTTTAAAAAAATTGTATTGTCATACCATGGTTTGAAAAAATTTATGTGTCCGCTACCCACATGTAAGGCACTGGCCTTGTATTGTCATGTTGTTATATGCCAGCCTGTAGTGCATTTCATGTAGATTACGTACACTACTAGCCTTACTACCTTGAGTCTCCTCTTTCACCGTAGAAGGCATGACAGGGGACATGTGCCCCCTGCTGAGCTCAGGATGTCTTCATGGAAGGAGAAGAATTGCATGACACTGAAGAAGGGAATATACCTCAACTAAGGGTGTGTTTAATTGCTTGTATCAAATAGTACATATATAAGATGGTTTAAGAAAAAAAATTATCTTTTCCTAGGAAGATCCAAATAAAGTGAAATAAATTTTTAAATTTGTGTTAAGACTTGAGGATTCATATTATGCAATAAAAACTTATATGCCTTCATTCTGACCAGTTTCCCCGACCGCGCGTCAACCGACTCCATCACCATGTCTTCGTCGTCTTCGTCTTCCTTTCCTTTCTCTTATGGTTTGGTTTCGGATTCCTCTTCGTCTTCGTCGGACGATGCAGAATACTTTTTTTCGGACGATGATTCCTCCTTTGCAGAGGCCCTTCAGGAGGAATTATCGGCCGAAATTCGAGCCGAAGAGGAGGCGGCCGACGACGAAGTTGTTGCCCGCGCGCTCCAGGAGGGATTATTGGCCGATGTTCGAGCCGAAGAGGAGGTGGCCGACGACGAAGCCATCGCCCGCGCGCTAGAGGAGGAGTTCGACACGGACGCTGCAGGTGCTCCGCTAGTGGCCGATGCCCCTCCTACCGCCGACGCGCCGGTGGGAGTAGCTCCTGGGGCTGCTGATCTTCCTCCAGCCCCTCCTGCTGGCGTTGCTCTCCAGGGGTCGTCGAGCTCTAGCAGCGGTTCCGATGCTGAGAGTACTGCTGACAGAAAGCGCCGTCGACTTCACTAGTTTTCAGTTTAGGTTTATTTATGCTGGTTAGATTACCAAGGACTACAGAGTGCTTGCAGTATTTAGTGTTTTGCATGCTAACATAATATATGGTCGTAATCTAAGTGTGAAGTGTGGAGGTTCGGGCAGGCAATTTTTGGTGCCTTTCGTCTGCCATGCGCGCCCGGTCCGCCGCCGCCCGAGCCGGCCGCCCGCCATGCGCGCCATGCCGCCGCCACACGCCGTCCGGCCGCCACCGTCGCATGTCGCTGTCGCCCGATCGCCGCCGTCGGTCGCTGCCGCCCGCCGCACCCCCTGCCGCCGGCGCCCCTAGGAGCTTGAAGCTCCTCTGCCTTGCCTCCATGGAGAAGAAGCCCCATCTCAATGACCATGGGGACCCACAAGTCATAGAGCCAAAGGATTTCCCAAAATCAGAAAATAAAGAAAAGGAATATTCTGTGGAATATTCCATGTTTTTCCAATTTTCCAATTTTCAAACTTCGGAAGCTCATAACTTTTCCGTTCAAGTGGAGATGACATTGCAGTCAATGCGATTGAAAAGGTTTAAATACCTAAGTTGCTCCAAGAAATGAAGACATGCAGCATGTCCTAACTGGACAAAACCAAGCCACCAGTCAGTCGATGATTGTTGGAATTGTTATGGAAGACAGAGCTAATGTAGTTTCTCAAAGAAACCAAAAATGTTAAAGCTTGATGCAAGAATTTATGTCATCAGTAGGGCTTTAAACGGGCCGAATTCGAGCGGGCCTAGGGCTGTCAGGCTCGAGCCGAGCACGAGTTGGGGTCTGAGCCTAGATCCAGGCTCGAGCTCAGCTCGGTCCAAGCTCAAGTAGGCTCGAGCTCGGCTCGAATAAGCTGAAGGGAATATGCCCGAGAGGCAATAATAAATTGTTTATTATCTTATTCCATGTTTATAATAGATGTTTATTTCTCATGCTAAAATTGTATTAACCGGAAACGTTGATACATGTGTGTTTAATAAACAAAAAGGTTCCTAGTAAAGCCTCTCTTTTAAACTAGCTCGTTGATTAACTAGTGATCAAGGTTTCCTGATCATGAACATTGGATGTTGTTAATAACGGGGTCACATTATTAGAAGAATGATGTGATGAACACACACCCAAGTTGGTATAGCAAATTCGATCAAGTCATTAAAGTTTGTTGCTGTACTGAACATATACAAAATAGTTCTTTTCCTTAGACCATGAGATGATGTGAATCACTAACTCCGGAAGAGTACTTTGATGACATCAAACGTCACTCCGTAACACGGTGACTATAAAGATGGATTTGGGTACTATGAAAGTATTAGTTGAGGCTCATGCATCAGGAGTGGGATTTGTCCATCCAAATGACGGAGAGATATACTCTGGGCCCTCTCGGTGATATCACATTAACATCGCTTGCAAGCACGTGACTAGGTCACAAGAATGTCATATCACGGAACGAGTAAAGAGTACTTGTCAGTAACGGGATCGAACTAAGTATAGTTGATACCAATGATCGGATCCCGGATAAGTAATATATCGCGAGACAAAAGGAATTGGTTATGTTATTTTTGGTTCACACGATCACTAGTTCATCGTTGAGTAAGTGGGAGTCATTATGGATCTCCGTGATCCCGCCGATGATTATTGATCGAGAGGTGTCTTGATCATGTCCATTTTATTCATGAACCGTAGGGTGACACACTTAAGGTTCATCGACGCTTTTGAGTGGATACGAACAGGAGAAAAGTTTGGACAGCACCGGAATAGTTTCGGGATATCGGAATAGTTCAAGGGGGTATGTGTTAATTTTTGTTAATTAAAAGAATTAACAAATATTAAAATAACAGAAATAAAATTGTTTATTTATTTAATGGAGAGTCCATTCACATGAAGAGAATGGAGAGTCCATTCACATGGAGAGAATGGAGAGTTCATTCACATGGAGAGAGTGGAGAGTCCACTCACTCCTATAAAAGGGAGGGTGGAGTTCCTCTCTCATGGACTAATCTCCATAACCCTTTGGTTGGTCCTTTCTCCCTCCTCCTGCTGTTCCACCTTTCAAGCAGTAGCTTAAGCGAAGCGCTGCTGAAATAGTTTCTCCACCACCACCACTAAGTCGTAGTGTTGTTGGAGTTTCCCGTGGATCCTCTACTTCCGCTGCCCCGCTGGATCGAGGGATTGGAGGTCGTCGTTGTTCCATACGTGTGACCAAGTACGGAGGCGCTGCCGTTTGTGGCGCTCATCTTCGCGACTTTGAAGTCGGGCGTGTACCTCTACTTCAACCACGTTTGTTTGCGGGAACGTTATTCCCGCTTTCGGTCTACGAGGGTGAGTCCTTCTGAAACCGTTTGCATGCATCTCCTAGATATGATCTTGGTGTTTGGTTGCATTCGTAGGAAAAATTTTGTTTTCCATGCTTAGAACCCATCATAAGCTCGGTAAGCTAATAAGCTCGGTAGGCTCGAGTAAATTTGGTGAATCTGGTAGGCTCGGTAGGCTCGATAACAAGCTCGAGTAAGTTCGGCTCGAGTAAGCTCGATAACAAGCTCGAGAAAGTTCGGTTCATGGAAGCTCGATCCAAGCTCGAGTAGGCTCGTGAGCTATTCGAGCTCGGCTCGGTGAAGCTCGCGAGCTCGAGATCGAGCTCGAGTTTGGCTCGTTTGGAGGTCGAATCGAGCTCGAACCGGGCTTAAACCGAGCCGAACTCGAGTAGCTCGCGAGCTCGAGCTTTTTTTTACAGCCCTACTCCCGGGATCCTATTTTCCCCCAAGCCAAACCAAACCAAACCACAAGGGAGGCAATGGCCGGAGGCGGAGGCGCGGGCTCGTCGTCGGGTGGCTCTGGGAGCGGCGACGGGAGGGAGGGTGACTGGGACTGCGGCGGCTGCGGCAACCGCAACTACGCGTTCCGCTCCCTCTGCAACCGCTGCAAGCAGCCGCGCCTCCTCGTCGACCCCCACACCCCGCGCGACTCCAAGTGGCTCCCCCGCGCCGGGGATTGGATCTACACCGGTACGACACGCCCCTACTAATCAGCCACATCAATTAATTACTAGCGCCCGTGTGCTGATCTGGTACCCATAGATTTTCCTCCACCTTTCCTCCTCCTAGCGCCCGAGTGACCTAGCTAGTTAATCGTCCTATTTTCGTCGGTCTTAATGCCAGCAGACGACAATATAGTACTATTTTCATCGGCCCCATGTTGGCCGACGAAAATAGAGGAATATTTGCGTCGGCTCCACCGTGGCCGACGAAAATAGAGGAGTATTTGCGTCGGTACCAGCTTCGCCGACGAAAATATTATTATGTTCGTTGGCATGGGTAAAGCCGACGAAAATAACTCGGGCCGACGCAAATAATACAGTTTCCTGTAGTGACAGTCATGGTGGCGCAGCTACTAATGGGCGGCGTGGCAGAACCAGGAAACTACATATCACTTCGAGAGCTACGCACCAAAGCACAGGAAAGCTACAGCACACCAGGGTGAACCGAAGACTCTTTCTGGGTCTTACACCTGCAACACAAGAAATTTTCATTCCCAGTCAAGACCATGAATCAACTTGCTTTGGTCGAAAGAAGTAAACGGGAAACAGTAAGCACCGAGAATGGACGAGAGATATTCAAGGCATAATCATGGGATAGAATGATAACGATGAGGTAACTGTGGGTTTATGTTGAAACACCAACATATGGGAAACATAAATAGCTTTTTGATATGGTAGCTTGGTAGATATTACTATGTAGCTCAGAGCTCAGAATATTGCAGGTCTCACATTTTTAAATAAATCAATTGGCCTGGTGGATTATTAATTAAAGAAAGACAGATGAAGTGAAGTATCAAGAAAATTTAGTACAAACGAAAGCTTCCAGTACATGAGCATACAAGGACTAAATTACTCGCACTATGATGCCAGACGCCACCAAATTAATCCTAACAATCATGGAAGAAAGAACCCCACATTTACATACAAGTATTGTGTTGGATTATTTGGGCCAAGCCCATTTAATTGAGACAATAAATTCTAGAAAATCTCAAAGGCCCACCTCATGAGGAGCATGTGCACTAGCAATAGTACCACAATGCTAGCCTAAAGTGGTGAACACTAGTTTAAATAGTGGAGTGTGCTCCACCATGGTAGAACCATGTGGAGAAAGGGAGAAAGAATACACACGCGCGCGCTCGCCTCGCCTCGCCGGGCTCGGGGCGGGGCGGGGCGGGGCGCGGGCGTGCGGCACCTGCGTGAATGGTCCGCCGAAATCCGGTTCAGGGCTTTGCGTAGGCGCAGCCTCCTTTTGCAGATTACTCTTTTGCTACTCGGAATCGCGGTTGTAGTACTCCGACCGTGGCACGTCCTCGAGTCGTGTTCGGTTACGGACTGTTACCAGGCTGCTCCTTTATATACTGCATCGCTGTCATATGGGAAAGATAGAGTTTTCTGCGCCCTAGCGTTTTGCCAGTTATACTGCGTCGCTGTCATCTGGGAAAGATAGAGTTTTCTGCGCCCTAGCGTTTTGCCAGTTTCCCTCGCTGCGCCGTCATCTAGTTCGCCCGTCCGTGCACGGCGTGCACCAAATGACGGAAAGCAGGTCTCTGAAACCGTTCGTCCTCGCATTCTTGCACCGGGAGAGGACGAATCAGGTTTTTGGGAAGCGCTTGGCGCGACTGCTTCCACGGCACCGTCACGGCTCGTCTTCCTCGTCGTTCAGGAGCGGCTGCTCGGCATCGCTTCGGCGCATCGTGCTTCGTCCTCGATCAGACGCGCTACAACGACTACTGCTCCATCTGCACACGAACAGTACGTTACAATGTTTCTACTGTTTATTTTCAACCTGTTGATTGTGAGCACATTAGATGGATATATGTGTAATCTTCTAGCATATGCATCTATGGTATGCTCCTGTTATTCGTTACCGATCGTCAATCACATGTTGTTCATGATTTACTTTTGGATTAAATTAAACCTAAATGTGCCTTTATTTCTAACAATCCAAAAACCTGAATTTAGGCGCTTAGGTTTATCAATGGCTGGCTTTGCCGAGGCACTGAGGCCGGAAAAATTCACCGGTGTGCACTTCAAAAGATGGCAGACAAGGGTCACCTTGTGGCTTACAGCTATGAACGTGTTCTGGGTGTCGAACGGCAAACCAGAGGATATGGAACCAACTCCTGAAAAGGAGAAGGCATATCGGGATGCCAACACACTCTTTGTGGGAGCCGTTCTTAGTGTTCTTGCCGATCGTCTGTGCGATGTGTATATGCACATTAAAGAGGCGAAGGAACTGTGGGATGCTCTGAATGCTAAGTTCGGTGCTTAGATCTTTGTGATGGCTGTATATCATGGAGCAATATCATGACTACAAGATGGTGGATAACCGTTCTATAGTTGAGCAGGCTCATGAGATACAGGTTCTCGCCAGGGAACTCGAACTCCTCAAAATCCAGTTGCCTCGATGTGTTTGTGGCTGGGGCATTATTGCCAAATTACCTCCTTCATGGAGGAATTTTGCCACATCTTCAAAACATAAGAGACAAGAGATTTCTGTTGAGAACTGATTGCGTCTCTAGATGTTGAGGAGAAAGCTCGAGCTAAGGATGCACTGTGAAAGGAACCGAGGGGCAATCTAGCGCCAATGTGGTGCAACAGCTTCACATGGCAAGAACAAGGGGAAAAATAAAGCCAAACAAACCACTAATTTCAAGAAGAAGAAGTCAATGAACAAAGATGAGAAGCCTGCTTTGTTTGCGGTGAGATTGGACACGGGCCAAACAAAGGTCCAAATCGCAAGGGCAGGAAGGGTGAGCAAGGACAGAACTCAAAGTCTGTCAACGTGACCATTGGCAATGCTGGAGGAGGAACTTCTGGGTATGGTAACGTACCTATTGTTCTTTTAGTAAATCAGACCACCGATTGGTGGATTGATACTGGGGCTAATGTTCATGTGTGTGCTGATCTCTCTTTGTTCTCTTCTTACCAGGTCGTGCGGGATTGCTCCGTGTTGATGGGAAACAGCTCGAATGCTTCTGTTCTTGGTGTTGGCACGGTAGATCTGAAGTTTACTTCGGGAAAGATCGTGCAGCTAAAGAACGTGCAGCATGTCCCCTCAATAAATAAAAACCTGGTCAGCGGCTCCCTTCTATGTAAAGAAGGGTTCAAAGTGGTGTTTGAGTCTAATAAAGTAGTCGTGTCTAAACATGGACTTTTTATTGGTAAAGGCTATGTATGCGGAGGCTTGTTCCGCTTCTCTCTTTCTGATTTCTGCAATAAAGTTGTGAACCATATTTGTGATATTTCCAATGGAGGTGAAGCCGATGTTTGGCACTCACGGTTATGTCATTTAAATTTTGGTTGTATGACTCGGCTCGCTAGTATGAATTTAATTCCAAAAATTCCTACTGTCAAAGGTTCTAAGTGCCAAAGTTGTGTGCAATCAAAGCAACCTCGCAAACCTCACAAGGCAGCGGAGGAGAGAAACTTGGCACCATTAGAACTCATACATTCAGATCTTTGTGAGATGAATGGTGTGTTGACTAAAGGAGGAAAAAGATATTTCATGACTCGATTGATGATGCATCTAGATACCGCTATGTTTATCTCGTTGAAAACTAAAGATGAGGCTTTAGACTACTTCAAAGTCTATAAGGCTGAAGTTGAAAATCAATTAGAAAGAAAAATCAAAAGGCTTAGGTCGGATCGTGGCGGTGAGTACTTCTCTCTTGAGTTCGACTTATTCTGCAGTAAGGAACATGGAATTATTCATGAGAGGACACCTCCTATTCGCCTACCTAATGGGGTTGCCGAAAGAAAGAACCGCACTCTAACCGATTTGGTAAATGCCATGTTGGACAACTGCGGGTCTATCTAAGGAATGGTGGGGAGGCCTGTTGACTTCTTGTCACGTTTTGAATAAAGTTCCTTCTAAGAATAAGGAGAAAACCCCATATGAAGAATGGGAAGGGAGAAAACCATCACTTTCATACTTGCGCACGTGGGGTTGCTTGGCGAAAGTCAATGTGCCCATAACTAAAAAGCGCAAACTTGGACCTAAGGCAGGTGGATTGTGTCTTTCTGGGATATGCTCATCGGAGCATTGCCTATAGATTTTTAGTAGTGAAGTCTGAGGTATCTGACATGATCGTCGGTACAATCATGGAATCCAGAGATGTCACCTTCTTTGAGGGCATATTTCCCATGAAAGATTTGCATAGCGTTTCTAGTCAAAACCCTAAGATAATTCCCGAACCTATTGCACAAACTGAGGATTCTGAACAGATACCCGAGCAAAATCCTGAGGAGGATGATAGTGAGGCTCCTAGGAGGAGCAAGAGACAAAGGATGGTTAAATCCTTTGGTAATGATTTCACTGTGTACCTTGTGGATGATACTCCCACCTCTATTTCAGAAGCTTATGCATCTTCTGATGCAGACTCTTTGGAAGGAGGCATCAGTAGTGAGATGGATTCTATTCTGTCTAACGGAACTTGGGAGCTCACAGAATCGCCTTATGGTTGCAAACCCGTGGGCTGTAAGTGGGTGTTCAAAAAGAAACTAAGGCCTGATGGTACTATTGAAAAGTACAAGGCTAGACTTGTGGCTAAGGGTTATACGCAAAAGGAAGGAGAGGATTATTTTGATACTTATTCACTGTTGCTAGGATCACAACCATCCGGGTACTTTTATCCTTGGCTGCCTCTCATGGTCTCATTGTCCATCAAATGGACGTGAAGACACTTTTCTTAATGGAGAGCTAGATGAGGAGATCTACATGGATCACCAGATGGATTTGTGCTACAGGACATGAGAGCAAGGTGTGTAAGTTCTGAAATCTCTTTATGGCCTTAAACAAGCACCTAAACAATGGCATGAGAAGTTCGATAGAACATTGACACAAGCTGGCCACTGTAAACGGCCGACAAGTGTGTGTATTATCGCCATGGTGGGGGTGAGGGAGTTATTCTGTGCCTATATGTGGATGACATTTTGATCTTTGGAACAAACCTTGATGTGATCAATGAGGTCAAGTCTTTTCTGTCGGAAATTTTGATATGAAAGATCTCGGAGAGGTCGACGTGATCTTGAACATCAAGTTAGTCAAAGGTGAGGATGGGATTAGTCTTTCTCAATCCCATTATGTGGAAAAGGTTTTGAGTCGGTTTGGCTATTCGGATAGCAAGCCTTCTCCAACACCTTATGATCCCATGTGATTCTTCGGAAGAACCAGAGAATTGCTAGAGATCAAATGAAATACTCTCGAGATCATTGGATCTCTCATGTACTTGGCTAGCGCAACAAGGCACGATATCTCATTTGCTTTGTAAGCAAATTGAGCCATTTACTTCTAACCCGGAGATGATCATGGCGTGCACTCGAAAGAGTTATGCGTTACTTGGTGGGTACAAGAAATTATGGAATACACTATACCGGGTACCCTTCGGTACTAGAGGGTTATAGTGATTCAAATTGGATCTCGATGTCGATGAGATTAAGGCCACCGGTGGATATGTGTTTACACTTGGTGGGGCGCTGTGTCGTGGAGGTCTTGCAAACAAACTATTTTGACACGGTCAACTATGGAGGCAGAATTGGTGCATTGGATACGACCAACTGTTGAGGCGAGAATGGCTACGTGAACTCTTGATGGATCTTAGGTGGTTGAAAAACCAATACCGGCCATTCTTATGAACTGTGACAATCAAACAGTTATTGTTAAAGTGAACAGTTCTAAGGATAACTTGAAATCCTCAAGACATGTGAAAAGACGTTTGAAGTCTGTCAGGAAATTGAAAAACTCCGGAGTGATAGCATTGGATTATATCCAGACGGCTAAAAACCTGGCAGATCCCTTCACTAAAGGATTATCACGGAATGTGATAGATAACGCATCAAAGGAACTAGGCATGAGACCCATGTGAGTTATACCATAGCGGTAACCCAACCTATGTGATCGGAGATCCCGTGAATTAGGACACAGGAAAAACAAGCTCTTGGTTAATCGGAGGAGAGTAATTTTCTAACTGGTTCCAAGTGAAGATGCAATACTCTCGAAATCTGTATGGCAGGTTGGCTTTTGCCTTAATGTGTTCTGTTGGCTTTATTTAGCGAAGATGTCATCCTACAGAGCATCTTGAAAGAACACACCTATATGAGATTGACTGTTGAAAGTCGCAGTCTATGAGACTTGGGTAATCTCTAGTAAGCTCATGAAGAGACCATGGAGTACGACTTATATGCTCCACCCGAGGGGAAGCCTATTGGCAGCCTAGTATCAGCTAAGGCTTTAAATGAAACTCAGTCGCACAAAACTTGCAATTCAAGGCTTAGTCCATTGTTCAAGTTGTGGCTGAGTGTAATTTGGAGTCCTAGGTGCAATTCAAGGCATAGTCCATTGTCACTGAAATGCTGGTATATTAACAGCTTTGGGAACAGGCAAGACTGTCAGTGGGACTTTGAGATCTGGTGGGGGATTGTTGGATTATTTGGGCCAAGCCCATTTAATTGAGACAATAAATCCTAGAAAATCTCAAAGGCCCACCTCATGAGGAGCATGTGCACTAGCAATAGTACCACATTGCTAGCCTAAAGTGGTGAACACTAGTTTAAATAGTGGAGTGTGCTCCACCATGGTAGAACCATGTGGAGAAAGGGAGAAAGAATACACACGCGCGCGCTCGCCTCGCCTCGCCTGGCCGGGCCGGGCTCGGGCTCGGGCTCGGGCCGAGGCGAAGCGCGGGCGTCACGGCACTGCGTGAATGGTCCGCCGAAATCCGGTCCAGGGCTTTGCGTAGGCGCAGCCTCCTTTTGCAGATTACTCTTTTGTTACTCGGAATCGCGGTTGTAGTATGAGATAAGGACACCGTAATGGACTCCGATCGTGGCACGTCCTCGAGTCGTGTTCGGTTACGGACTGTTACCAGGCTGCTCCTTTATATACTGCGTCGCTGTCATCTGGGATAGATAGAGTTTTCTGCGCCCTAGCGTTTTGCCAGTTTCCCTCGCTGCGCCGTCATCTAGTCTGCCCCGTCCCGTACGCCGGCGTGCACCAGCGAACGGGAAAGCAGGTCTCCGAAACCGTCCGTCCTCGCGTTCTTGCACCGGGAGAGGACGAATCAGGTTTTTGGGAAGCGCTTGGCGCGACTGCTTCCACGTCACCGTCACGGCTCGTCTTCCTCGTCGTTCAGGAGCGGCTGCTCGGCATCGCGCTCGACTGCGTCGTGCTTCCGTCCTCGGCACTGTACGCGCTACAACGACTACTGCTCCATCTGCACACGAACAGTACGTTACAATGTTTCTACTGTTTATTTTCAACCTGTTGATTGTGAGCACATTAGATGGATATATGTGTAGTCTTCTAGCATATGCATCTATGGTATGCTCCTGTTATTCGTTACCGATCGTCAATCACATGTTGTTCATGATTTACTTTTGGATTAAATTAAACCTAAATGTGCCTTTATTTCTAACATATTGTTCATGTATATATTACCAATAACATCAAAAGCATTGTGCACCGTTTTATGGACCTTGGCAAATCATCTTTAGAATACGTCTTCCTTAAAGCAACACAATAAACAAGAAACTAGCGGGCTACAGGTTACCAGTCTAACATGGGTAAAACATGGAATGGAAGCACTACTCTCCCTGATCGAGCATTACAATCTTATCACTGTCCAATTACTAAAGAACTAATTCAACTTTTTCCAAAAATCCAGAAGGTGGATTGATACACCACTGAAACATCTAGTGACAAGTGCTACAAATCACACCATGAGGGTCACTCATTACTCAAGTTAGACTGCCATGCCAATAAAAGGATCAACCGAGACCACCGGTCCGTGCGTCCACTCAACCGACTCTCCTCGGAACTCGTCACCTCCGCGCCCATAGCAGCAGCTCGCCCAAATCGATTCTGTCTTCCTCCAACCGAGTAGCTGTCGCCATAGTGCTCTGCTGGCGCCGCCGACCCTCCTCGCCGTCCTGCCACTACTGACCACCTCGCCACCGGCCGTCGCCCCTCACAGCATCCTCAAGCCCTCCTGGTGCTGTTCCACTCCTCCTCGGGGCTTAAGTCGCCGTCTTCTGGTCTTTCGGTCACCGCTGCCGCCGCGCTCTGCTGTCCACTGTGACCAAGCCGTTCTGACCAATTTCCCCGACCGCGCATCAACCGACTCCGTCACCATATCTTCGTCTTCCTTTGTTTCTCTTACTACGGCCGGTTTGGTTTCGGATTCCTCTTCGTCCTCTTCGTCGGACGATTCGGATTACTTTTGGTCGGACGATGATTCCTCCTTTGCAGAGGCCCTTCAGGAGGAATTATCGGCCGAGGTTCGAGCCGAAGAGGAGGCGGCCGATGACGAAGCTGTTGCCCGCGCGCTCTAGGAGGAATTATCGGCCGATGTTCGAGCCGAAGAGGAGGTGGCCGACGACGAAGCCATTGCCCGCGCGCTACAGGAGGAGTTCGACGCGGACGCTGCAGGTGCTCCGCTAGTGGCCGATGCCCCTCCTACCGCCGACGCGCCGGTGGGAGTAGCTCCCGGGGCTGCTGATCTTCCTCCAGCCCCTCCTACTGGCGTTGCTCTACAAGAGTTGTCGAGCTCTAGCAGCGGTTCCGATGCTGAGAGTTCTTCTGACAGAAAGCGCCGTCGACTTCACTAGACATAGGAGTTTTTACCAAGTTCCTTAAACACTACAGCCAAATCAACTAAGGGCTAGTATGCAGCTGATGTGTTGTGCCACAGTGTGATGTAGTTAATTACAGGAGTTTTTACCAACTCTAGAAAGATATTTTGCTATGGCTCTAAAATAAAGGAGGATAATTAGTTAGTGTATCAAAAACTTGTAAAATATAAGTGCTTTTAATATTTTAATTATAGCATAATGTGATATAGCATATTGGGTACTACTGGAAATTTTGCTAAATAACTTTAACATTTTAATATCTCCAGAATTTAAGTGTTGTCGAAATGTGGACATGTATATTCAACATACCGATGTTTTAAAATCGTCTACCATCAAGTTGATGTTTGTCTTTGTCCTACCCAAGACACTGTATGAGGCATTCAATGTGCTTGATAAACTTTTCCATATTTTGCCCGACTTATGTACTCCCTCCGTCTAAATTTATAAGACTTATTTGTCTTAATAACATTGTCCATAAATATAAAGCGTACGTATTTAATATTCTAATACAAAATTAATATGATATTCTCTATATACCCCTAATTAATATACATCTTTACTCCACTTTTTTTTTTGCATGCATACATCGAACACAATGGTCAGCCATGATAATAACTAGCTAGGAAGTTTTTGCGCGCTGCGCCATTAATGATATTGTTGCCCTGGTTGAGGTGAGTCATAAAATAATATAGGAAAGTAAAGGTAAGCTTAATTCTTTTTAAGTGAAGATTAAAATTGGAGGGAAGATGAAATACAATATTTATCAAGCATGTAATTCAATGAAAGAATGATATGGAAACACTAATTAGCTATGGACCAACAAATTTAAATAATTTATTGGGATTTCAGTGTTTCGTTGATTTATTCAACAGCTAATCAGTTATAATAGGCTAACGTTAGTAACGGTATAGCCAGTCATTTTAATAACGCTTGATTAGTAAAGAGGATCTGGCATGGTGATTAGGTAAATGTTAGATAGTTATGTTAGAATTCTGATATGAAAGCTCTTTGGTCTGTATTTCGAAGTTCAGGGAATTTCGTAAAGTGTGGTAAACATTGGCTATGCTCTAAGAAAATAAAAATAAAAATGGTGTTCTTGATTTTGTAATTCAGATACGGTATTATTAGTGTTATTAGAGTGGTAGAAAAAGTAATGACAGAAGGGAAAATATGACCTAGTAATTTTTGATAGAAGCGTAGGGGCCACGAAGGAGTAGTTTTATGTTAAATACTGGTAGGATGACGAAGTTATGATGAATAATAGAGCTTTTGGATCAGGCATGCAGGATTAGGGGATAATATAAGGAGTGATACATTAAGCCATGACCTGTTATATATAGGTACAGACATTGCTCATCAGGTTGATAACAAAAAGGTCACATGTTTAAGGTAGACAACTATTCTGACATGGTGGTAGTGTGAGTATCGATATCATTAGCTTACTCTGTCAGCATACTGGCACAATCCTGGCCCTTGAAGAGCTACGGGGCGGCTCGTGGATGGCACGAGCGGCTGATGCGGGCCGCGGGACACTGGGCAGGACAGAATGCGGGGAGGTAACCAGCGGCGCAGCAGCACCAACAAGCGGAACCAGCCCACGGCGAGGATTTCCGAAAATCCTAACCCTTGAAGAGCTACGGACGCTCGGCGAAAGGGGAAATTTTTTTAATAATATATTTTTTAATCGAAATTTCAAAAGTAAACGTCGGTCAGAAGAAATTACATGAATATACGTATATCACCGTTTGAAACAGCGATATAATATTGTCGCCCGACGATTGGGCGATATGAGACGCTTCGTGTCTCTATCGCCAGTTAAACGGGCGACAGGAATAAATCGCGCGATAAACGGGCAAGTAATTAAAAATCCCCCCGATCAACGGGCGACAGTGAGGGTGCGGGGTTTCTGTCGCCCGATCAACGGGCGACAGACGCGTAGTATAAAGCGCCGCGCGCTCGGCCGGACGCGCGCAAGCCAGCAGAAGAAACGAAAAACAGAGAAAAAGAAGAGAAAAGAAGAGAAGAAGAAGAGAGAAGAAAGAAAGAGAGGGGAGGGGAGAAAAGGAGAGCGACTTTCGAGCCCGTGCGATCTATTTGCAGGTATTTTTTTCGTTTTTTATTTTTTGTACCGGTAGATCTAGAAAATCTAATTAGATGTAGATAGATGTAGCAAACTTAGTCCCTAGTTAGATCTAGCAAATCTAGTTAGATGTAGGTATGAACTATTCGTTTTAAATTTTTTAGCAGTAAATTATGATTGAGTAGAAATAATTTTAGATATAGGTGTGCGTGCGTTGATCTATCGAATGTAGATGTTTTGGACCGATAGAAGTATTCATTTCTTAGGAATGTAGTTGGGTAGATATAGCAAATTTAGTTTGATGTACGTAGAGTAGAAATTAATCGTAGAGAATGTAGTTAGAATAGTAATCGTTTTGTTGTTTAATTTTTTAGCAGTAGATGTAGCGAATGTAGATATTGTATACCGATACAAGTACATCCATATATATATTCAATTCTTACGAATGTAGTAGGGCAGAGATAGCGATTGTAGTTAGATATACCTAGATATGTATTGTTAGGAATGTAGTTAATTTTTGTACGAATAAATCTGTATTTTTATAGCATATAGATGTACCAAAGTTGGGTGTCCTAGTATTTTTTACGGAAAGTAATTAATTCGTAGGTGAATGAATGGATTTGCAGATATGGCAGAACGAGTTCTTTTTAGAATATATTATGGAGAAGGGGTTGTAATGTCTGGTTTGGAGGGTGCGGACCTAAGTAACTTCCAGTATGTAGACAGAAGTTTGAGTAGGGTCGAAGAGCGCACATTTTCTTCAGTGTTGAAGTGGTTGTATTATACTTTTTGGATGGAAGAAGAGAAGTGGCAGCAAAAGGTATTTTGCCTATGTAGTATGCAGAACAATCCTTTTTATTGGGAGCTAGTTGAGTTGAAAGGAATCGCATCGTGGAGATCATACATGAGGGGGACAGAGCAACGGGGATGGAATCGGGTGCTTTTAGTGCAAGCATATGGTAGGGATGTTGCCCCTCAGCAGCAGTTGGACGGTGGTGAGTGTAGTCAGGCTCAAAATGAGTTAAGTTTTGGTGACACCGAAATTGGGGGATTTGGCCGTGAGCCATATGTTCAGACACGCAACGAGGACGTCATTTGCCAAAGTGGTGAACAATCTGAATTTGGGGAGGATGAAGAAAATGTTGGACAAGTAGCATGGGGAAAAGTAGACGAAGGTGAGGAAATTGATGAAATAACAGTTAGGATGGAAGAGGAAGACCATGAGTACAGCATAGCAGAAGTGGAAGACGACGATGAGTCGGATGAGGAAGATGGAGGTACGGAGCCGCCTGTGCCAGCCGAGTGGAGCGCGCACCAATTTGATAGGTTGGTTGTCAATGAAAGCGACAACATACCTTGGCAGTACAGCGACAACGAGGTTAGGCCTAACAGTATGTATGCGACAAAAGAGGCTGTGCAGGATGCTGTGAAATATTGGGCCTTATCATTAAGAAGGACTTTCAGGGTTAAGAAATCCACCCCGACCTATTACGACGTGGTGTGTGAGATCCATGGGTGTCCGTGGAGAGTGCACGCGTACAAACCCAAATGGGGCACCCATTGGTTATGCTCGAAGGTTGAGCAACACAGCTGTATGATTGAGGAAACAATGATGGCTCACAGGAACCTGTCATCCGGGTTTGTCGCGAACATCATGTACGCAGAGATAGTGGAGAAACTGAGTTTTGAGCCCCGTGCTATTATCCGAGCTATCGAGAACAGATATCAGTACACAATTAGCTATGGGAAGGCATGGAGGGCGAAACAGAAGGCCTTAGAAATGAGGTTTTGGAAGTTTGAAGACTCGTACCACAATCTGCCCGCACTGCTCAGTTGCATTCAGGGAAGAAATCCTGGCACTTACTATGATTATCAAGGTTGTCCGTCAATCAAGTGGCCAACTAAAATGCATCTATAGTATGCGGACGCTTTTGTTTCTATATGCTTTTTAATTGTAACTCACATTTTTTGAATTTGCAGGTATGGCTCACCAGCCCGGAGATGATGAGTGGCCCTTCGAGTTGCTGGATTGGGTCGTTGATGGTTGTCACCGTGCCCACTTCACCACTACTTTTCCAGAGGAGGGAGGCGATCCTGTGCAGCTCAGCGTCCTTCGACCGAGGACACCGCAGTACGGATGGGCGATCGATACTCGTTGGATCCCCAGGTAATATATTACAATTTAGATTTCTTAATATGTTTGTGGTAGTATAGTTACTGGTGTTGTATTGATATTAATTACATGTTTTTCCTTTCGTAGGCTTCGAGCTTCAGGATTGCTGCCATTCGCCCGGATGGTGCAGGATGTGGGTCACCGGTTCCCGTTTGACAGGTCCCTGATCACCGCTCTGGTGGATCGGTGGAGGCCGGAGACCCACACCTTCCATCAACCCGTCGGGGAGATGGCGACCACTTTGCAGGACGTGTCATACCTGCTCAGCCTCCCGATCGCCGGTGACGCTGTGGTGCCCCAGGACGTCGACCCTGCGTGGCGCACACAGCTACTTCAGCGGTTCCAGGGTGTGCTACCACCAGCTGAGTACCGTGGCTTCACCGGCACACACAGTCCGACACTACGGTGGCTCCGACAATTCGTGGTATGCAACTAGCCTTTGAAAAAACAAGTACTCTTGAATTATAGCTTAAAATAACATGTAATATGTGATCTTCTATTTTGCAGCCTTCGCAGATCGTCGAGCCGGCAGACGAGTACAGGGTCAGCCGCCACCTGGAGGCGTACCTGTTGTGGTTGTTTGGCTGGTGCTTGTTCACGAGCTCCCATGGGGATAGCGTGGACAGGCACCTTGTCCAGTTTGTGAGAGAGATAGTGGATGCACCCCTCGACGACTTGCCGCAGTACTCCTGGGGGTCCACTATCCTCTGCAGCACGTACCGGGCCCTCTGCGACGGGTGTTCCCAGATCAGCGACGAATCAACCTTCGGTGGATGCCCGCTGCTGGTTTAGCTGTGGGCATACGAGAGGTTCCAGATCGGGTGGCCCGACATCGGCCTACAGCCTCTTGGGCCTACAGGCGATGGCGATGTCGACGATCCGACCATGGGCACCATCTGGTGCCACCGACGGGTAAGATACCGCAACTACAAGTTTGGTACTATTGCTTCAACATTTGTGAGTACTAACTATAACGTTGTGTTGTCACTGCAGCCTACGTGGGCACACCGGACGGTGCCTGGGCTACCCGCATTTCGTCGCGGCGTTCGACCACCTCACCGATGACCACGTGTGTTGGACGCCGTACGCACAGGCGGAGGTCCAGCTTCATGTGACGGGCGGCGCCCTGACAACCCTGTGCACGCGAGACGCAGCATACTGGCTCACACTGCGGTTCCTGGTGTTCGACATCCAGGTCGAGGCCTACGCTGTCCATCGAGTGATGAGGCAGTTCGGCCTACGACAGTAGTTCCCAGTCCCGGTCGGCCATCTGCTCCCACACGCCTCCCACACGTAAGTTCCCTCGATCGATGTCCCATAATTACTATCGTGTGTTGCCATCTAATATTTCTATTTTCATTTCTGATCCACAGCCAGACTAGGAAGGGGGTGCATGGGGCCACCCCCTGGCACGTACGGATGGCGCCATGGATCGAGGAGTGGGCCGGAGCCCTCGAGGATGTCCATGCTGACGATGCGTCATACGACCCGGAGACGTACCAGGCGTACCGACAGTGGTTCACCTCTCGCACACGTGTGTGTTTGGTATGCATCGACCCGGCTCCTCCCAGGCACGTCCCCAGGGCGAGAGACACGTATCCCGCCCATACGGACGCGGCTGTGCACGCTGCGGTACGTTGTATCCTACATACGATTTCAAGCACAACCATTTCGTATCTGTGCTATCTAATTTGCGATGTCTTTTTCAAACTAACATGCTAGGCCGGGTCTACGAGGACTCCTCGAGGATGCTCTCGTGATTGACCGATGGCCTTCCGGTGAGCAGAGAGGACGTTGCCAACTTGCTCGGTAGGTTCTGGGACGGCTCCGCACGCGCCCTCGAGTTGGCTGGATCACCCCTGCCTCCCGGTGTGGTCCCCGACGTGCCGCTTGGGCGAGGCAGGGGACCTGCGGCTGGTGCAGCCTTCCACACCGGAGGTGCTTCTTCTTCACACCGCGGTGCAGCCTTCCACGCTGGAGGTGCTGGAGGTGTGTGCTACTTCATGTTTTGCATTCACTTTCCATGCTTTGCACTCACTTTTTAAATGATCTCAACATTTCTTCACTTTCTACAGGTACACGGCCACCGTGGTTGCCGCCTGCAGCTGATGACTACGACGGGCGGGGTGATGATCATGAGAACTACGAGGACGACACCGTGTCGAGGTACCTCGTCGATCCACACCCAGTTCAGATTGGTACCGCCAAGGCGAAGAAGGTGGGCGCCACAAATGACGCAGTGGCGATGACGCACTGGTCGTCACAGTGGCAGCCGCCACCTCCACCGACGCAGCATGGAGGTGCTGCTGCTGCTGTCTTGTAGCATTTTAGGCTAGGATGTGATATTGGGATGGGCACCATGCACCTTTCGCTTCTCTGGGGAAGAATTTAGGTCATGATCTCCCTCCGCGCACTCCATGGGAGGTTTAGGATGCTTGAAGTATTTAGTGTTTTGCATGCTAACATAATATATGGTTGTAATCTAAGTGCGAAGTGTGGAGGTTCGGGCAGGCAATTTTCGGTGCCTTTGTTATCTCAATTTTCTACGGTACGTCTAGGGATTTTTTTAGAAGATGTCAAAAATGAATGTGTGTAGCTATTTGATTTGCTTGCATTAAGAAGGGAAAGAGAAGTAAAGGGAGATGCATAGAGGAGAGGTTTCAGTATTATTTGAGCATGCGCTACATCTTGCACGAAAACCAAAACTGTAGTTGGTTCTGAAAACATTTCATGGATGCATTTTGTTTGTAGTTGATAGCTAGTCTCTATCGCCCATCCAGTTAGTTGTTGCAGATCCAATAAACTGTTGGGTTACTCGGACAGGCTCTAAGTATTGCCATGCATGGATTGTGATGACCCCATCTTAGGGACTGCTGAAGTGTTCTGATGTAACGCCCGTGAAAAATAATTCCTTTTTCCCATGGGCCGAGCCCAGCTCGCCCAGCCCGTTTCGCTCCACCAAGCCTGGCCCGACCCAGCCCCCTTCTTCCGCCTCCCACTCCCTCTCTCCTTCCCGGCGTTCGGCCAGCGCCGCCGCCTCCTTCCCCTTTTTTTTCTCGCGTCGACCCGACCGCCATTCCCACGCGGGTATGCACCCCAACAGCCACCGCCATCTCCCTCGTGCCTTATCCCCTCACCACCCACCCCCCTATCCCCCTTTTTTCGATCATCATTGCCCCAACCGCCATCGCCTTCTCCGCAGTCGTTGTGCCGCTCGAGCGCCCCCCCCCAATTTAGACCACCTCAGCCTCCCCACTCCCCAGCACTCACCCCCCTCTCCCCCGCTCTCCTCTCCCTCCCCGGCCACCGTGACACCTTCTTCTACGGCCCCGACCGCCCCGTGCTGACCTCCTCCGCCGCCACCCCCACCCCTCCAACTCCACCGACCCCACCCCCAGCTCTGCCGCCTCGCCGCACCGCTGGTGCACGCCACCGCCCTCCTCCCATGCCCCTCTGGCCACCGGCCGCCGCGCCCGCACCCCGCGCGCATTGCGCGTGCATTGGATGCACGGCGCCGCGTGGACTCAGTCCACCCGGGCTGGCCCCACCTGTCGACCTAACGGGAATTTTCATATTTGAAAATAATTCCGCAAAAATTAATTATGATGTCAACATTGCGTCATAATTCATGTCTTATTTAAAAAAAAACTAAAAATCCACCACTGATATCAGCATGCGCAATAATTCAAATTTTCCTTTAGAAAAATAATTCCAAAAATCCAGAAAAAATCCTTTTTATTTGTTTTTAAACTTCTAAGAGCCCATTTTGGCCCGTTCGAACTCTGTTTGGCTCCTTTTTCTTTTTAAATTCATCTAAAAATTCTAAATTTCTATTTAGTGCTAGTTTGGTATTTTATTTAGATTTTATTTGAATTTAGTTGATTTTTGCATGTAGATTTCGGAGAGTCCGAGGAGTACCCGAACAACGATTTTGAGTAGTAACTCATCGAACCAGGCAACTCATTGAGTTATGGTTGGCCGTGTTACTATCACTATTCATGGCCATGGAGGGTCACGATTTGATGAATTTAAACTTTATTTACTACTATTAGTTTCATAGAAAATGCTCTTTACAATTCTATTACCGTTTAATGAACTGCTCACATGCAAATAAAATCTGCCTTATGCTGAAAATAAATTTAGTGTAGAAGCTTAATTCCTTTGGACTAATCATGTATGTATATTTATTTCTATACACTGAAGTCTTGCGAGTACATACATGTACTCACTATTTGCTCTATATAAAATGTTTAGATGAAGGTAATGAAGAAGTTCCCGATGATACTTACTTTGCACCGGGGACAGATGACTACTTGGACGGATGAACTGGGGCTTTTCCCCAGTCGGTTGCCTCTGGGTTATGGATGGGCTTACCGCTATCCCGCTTTTGGTTTATGATTTATTTCGACCGCAATTTACTCTTATATGTTATATTTGACGGTCGGCCTTGGACTTCTAATATTAAGTAGATGAATAGCTTCTAGTCTACTTTTATGCTATGCCAATTACATGTGTATATATGTAATGATTCATCTCAAATGCAGGATATGTGGGCGCTAGGGTTTAATCTTGGGAACTAGCGTTGTACACATATTCGGCCGGGTACTTGGAATTGTTCTCAACCATCCAACGCGTGGACACGAGCGATCGCCATTCCTTGCCTACTGCGATGCACACCCTTCGGTGGGTGTGGACAGTACTAAGGTTCTGAAGCGGCGCGTGTGCTATGCCCGGAAGGGTTAGTTTCAATCCCGATATGGTTCTTCAGAAAAGAATCAGAAATCTCTTGGATGCGTAAGTATGTACGATGATAATCAGGTGGTTCATATTTGTTTGAGTGAGGGTCATCTGGTTAATATTCCATGCATGGGACTATTAGTGGTAGTGAGCATGCACTTAAATGAAGTATAGGTGTCACTTAGTCCAACGCACGAGTGAGGTCTGATCCGTGTTTCCGGGTGCCTACAATCCATGTACGTTACGTATATAACAATAAGTGTTAATTAATAAAGTACACTAGAAGTGCATGCACATGCACACATTCTTAAATTGGAGCACAAATTAACTAGCTAAACTCTACCATAAATCATAAACCATACTAGATCTAAATAATCTTTGCTCTGTACCAAGCTAGCTATATCTAAACCAAGTACATATTTTCAATTTTTTTCTTTACCAAACTAACTACATTAGATTACAAACAATAAATGGATCTACAAGTTACATCTAAAATAAGTATATTCAAATTCTCTCTTTATTAAGCTAGCTAGCTTCTTACATAAAAAATAACAAATGGATCTTCAATTCTCTCTTTACCAAGCTAGCTAGCTATATCTCACTACAGGAATCCATATTATTTTAAATCGCCGGAAAGCGAAAATAAAATAAGCAAGCGAAAACAAGCTGTTTTAAATCGGTTTCTTAAACGAAAATAGACCGACGAAATTATATTGACGAAAATACATATATTTTTGTCAGCAACCGACGAAAATATGATTATTTTCGTCGACCCCTCGAGCCGACGAAAATAAGGGCCATTAACCTGACCTCCCGTACCTGCTAACGTGGCAAATATATTTTCGTCGGCCAAGGCCGATGAAAATACTATTTTACATTATAAAAAAAGGAAAAATATGAAAATCCCTGAAAATTAATAGAAATTCATCTTTAACTGATTAATGGCAAAATTCATAATAAAAGTAAGCCAAGTAAACTTGCACTCCTATACCAATCATACAATAAGTAATCTTCATGTACAAAATATTAAAGCTGACTGTTCTATTTGACTATTTTATAGTTTAATCTCAAGTCTTCAATTACTGTCATGTTTTCATCCACTAGAACCAATGGAGGAAGACTTTTCTAGGCTTGGCCTCAAAGTTAAGAGCTATAACCAAGCATAGTTCCATAGACAATTAGAACTGCACATAAGAATTCCACACTCGTTTAAACCCTTATTTTACGCACATCATACTGTGTTTAAATAAAACAAACTCTCGGCTAAAATCAAGCATAGGCCAATAAAGGAACATTAGGACAAATACGTATCAAAGAACATTGAAACAAACAATGAATAGTACATTATATTTGATGGTGTAGGTTTAGAGTGAGCTATGCGTTGAAGAAAATGATTACCAGTGGTTTTCCGTAAGTCCTGACAGTTGACCAGGTACACGTATGTGGATCAAATTATTTCACTAGCATAAAAACACCAGAAGCAGAGTAACAACATAAAAAAAAGACAAATCACAGCAATGAGAGATGTAATCAGCATCACGGTACAATGTTAACTGAAAAGTGACTTTTAGTAAACCTATGATGTTATCAGATGGATCTTTCGTATGCCCAGCAATAGAGAAAATTTTGTTGCCCCATGATATCTATAAAATAGCAGTGGAGGATTACCATCTGAAATATAATGACTTTGCAACAGTTTAAACTATTCGTGCCAAAGTTACCAAAGAATGGCGAGCACACGGAGAGACTTGTGCTGTTTTAGCTTAATCAGAAGATTCTGCTTGCAATTTGGCATCAATCCTGGACCAAGTCAAACTCCTCAGATCCAAAACCTGCGTCCACACAAATTGTGACAGAGACATGCATTAGGTCAGTGTTACTTAATGATATAGTAGCTTTGAATGTACGGCTGATTTAAATTGTCAGTCTGCCTATAGATGGATTGTTTGCTATTTTAGGAAAAAATCATTGGTATCTCCTTGCATAGTGACAACATATTCAACTTCAAAATAATCTACGAGCCTAACTGTAAGCTTTGCATAAAGAAGCACAAGGAAGACCGGAATTGTTACAAGAAACAGATACTTCAACATTGCACCAATATTACGAAAACTCAGGCTTAGGAATCATGAATAGAAATTGTGTACAATAAAACACAAACATTTAAGGATGCTTTGATGTCAAGTAGTGGAACAACTTCTGCTCATATGCCTGAAGGACACTGATGCATACATATGGCATGCTGGGTTATTATATTTAGCTTAACATACCTAAAGATCACTAAGATAATGCCCATTATGGTTTCCACCAAATATATACATTTTATCTTGCAACACAGCTGCTCCATGCTGCAGCAACCAAGATTCACATTAGTACTACAAAAGTAAATAGAAGAAACAAGTCCTACAAGTTATTAAATGAAAGTGGCAAGGAAGCATATATGGCGCACCTCATAACGAGGTTTCGGACGCTGCTCGCTAACAGATAACAGAGTCCATTCTTCATGAGCACTGACAGTACTACGGCCTTCCAGAATAGCAACTTTGTCCTGTGCCTCCACTGTGCTTCCGTTTTCAGAAATGGATTTAAGTTTTGGAATTGATGTTCCATTGGATGAAGCTGATACAATGTTTGGCTCTTCCTTTGGTTTCTTATGAAAAGAAATGCAGACAAATAACTTATTAAGTTCATGCTAAGCAAAACAAAATACTAAGCTAGACAATGAGATGGAACTGTAATTGAAAAACTAATGATTTCAATGCTAAAAGTGAATTACGAATAATCAAGCAAAAAACAGCAGAAGAAATATACTTTTGGTAGAGGAAAAACCCACATTTGTACACACTGTATTATCTAATGTGACTTACATGCATTTCAATATCTACAACAGGTTCGGGGTTGAACTCAGGGACCCTAGAGTACCATCCAGGATCTTCCTCATGGGACAATACCAATGTATATATTACATCATTATGCACACATTGAAGAATATCATGTGATTAGTCATACCTCTAAGATTTTGACAAAAAGACGCATTGCCTCCGCTGACGGCATGCTTCCAAGCCCATGCCAGCTAAAAACACAAATAGTATAAACAAGCAGCAGTGATTTAAAGACACACAAGATCAACGTTAAATTGGTATTTGCTGGGTATTTCTCCTACTCAACCGTCTATCTAGGTTGATCATTCCAAAATCTAAAGTACAAAAGAGGTATGGCCTTTGTAACACAGGAAATTCATTTTCTAACTTCTGGCTGAGCGACAATATTTTGTTCTAACACCGGCTTAAGCAATAAAGAAAGCAGAGAGTACAAGACAAACAGTTGTATCTGCTTATGTTTACTCACATTTCAAGGCCAAACTAAATCACTTCTTCATAGATTTAACCGAAACTTGCACAAAAAAATTGTTTCTAGCATGAAAACTCCAAGTGGGATTTGAGTGCAGCAATAACAACCTTGTCCATTTGCTCTGCTCCATGGGGTTCACGCCCTCGGCTTCGGAGGCGACGGCTGGGTGAGGAGCCGAACGCGACGGGGGCGGATGCGGTGCGCCGGTGGCCGGCGCGGCGCGAAGGGCGGGGCACAGAGGTCGGGGGCGGCGGGCGCAGAGGGCGTGAGGGCTAGATCGATCCGGTGGGAGCTGAGGCCAACACTCTTCACAATTTTGTTAGCACGTTATATCCTCCGATTTTCGTCGGCCAGCACGCAAGCCGACGAAAATATAAAAGTATTTTCGTCGGCTCTACCTATACCGACGAAAATATAATTGTATTTTCGCCGGCTAATTTTAGGTCGATGAAAATAAAAAGGTATATTCGTCGGCTCCATCTAAACCGACAAAAATTTAGTAAATAATCGTCGGCTTGGAGAGAGCCGACGAAAATAATTTAGACCGACGAAAATAATACGGATTCCTGTAGTTCTTTAGTATAATACCGTTAGAACCAATCACTACTTTAGAACACAAACAACAAATGGATCTACACCAAACTAGATCTAAACCATCTTCAATTCTCTGTTTACCAAACTAGATCTTCAATATAATGCAATTATAACTAATTACTAACCTTATATCACCGAGAACAAAAAGATCTATAATCACTCTTCGAAATCCACGGTCTCCTTGCACCAAATCGCCTCATAATCGCACCCACATCAAAAATAGCTCGAGAAACTCTAAAAATACTAAGTGGGTCGGGGGCCTTGGGGCTGTCTGTACTTTATTTTTAGGAAATGCTTCACAGACGGTCTTAGACAAAAACCATCTGTGATAACACCTCCTAACAGACAGTTCTAACCAAAAACAGCTAGTGATAACTACCATAATCATCATTGATGAACCAAGAGAGAGAATGAGAGAGACAGGCGAGAAAGATTGAGAGAGATGGGCAAAAGAGAGGGAGCAATGAGAGAGAGAGAGAGCTGAGAGAGACAGGTGAGAGAGAGTAGCTTCTTGCAAGGTACAAGTCTTTGTACTAAGAAGCATTGTGTACTCACATACGCACTGTATTGTCACTCTGTACTTGTTCAAGAATAAATAAAATTTAGTTTCTTTTCTCATAATATTTGTGTCCACTGTCTTAGCCTCGTGTGTCTCTGATTCCTTTCCTCTCGTTACAATAGTGCAAATAGGTTGTACCTAGGCCAGCACGGCATGTAGCATGCACAAAGAGAAAATAGAATGTGTAAGAGGTGGTAGAAGCTCTAGGAGCTCAGATCTGTCCAACTAGGGGGCTTGTAAGGCAAGTTCTTAAAGTTGTCCGGTTTTCGGTTGAGAAAGGTCAAACCAAAGACCATTGATGTGATTCTTACTATTCTTAGGCTTGGTAGGATGTGTGGAAGTAATCAAAGGTTGCATTTACCATGTTTCACCCACGAGCAAGTCTTGCTCTAAGATTTGGTGTTTGGTTTGATTAATGAGCAACTTCCCTTCAAATGGGAAAATGGAGGATGGAACTTTGGCATCAATATTTGCGATTGTTGATTGGAACATGACTCTAAGGTTGCAGGGAAGCTGTGTTCCAAGTTTCATGTAATTTGGAGACGTGGTTTGAAAGTTATAGTAGTTCTTGTGAAGTTAGGTCCTATTTGGAAGCAAAGTTTTTCAATACCATAGTATTACAAAGCCATGGTATGGAAATTGTTTTGACATAAATACCATGGTTTCACCTACCACCATTGAAACTATGGTTTTTCTTGGAACTACAAGCTGTTTGGCTACAAAGTCTTTTTCATGATATTTTCAAAGTATTGACACCTCTCTCTACACCTGCCCCAAAAGCCCAAAACTCCACTTTGAGTGGAGTTTTCAATACTCCAAAAATACTATGGTATTGGCAATACCATGGTTTTGAAAATATAGTTTTTTTATTGCTTCCAAACACCTTATGGCCAAAAATACCATGGTATTCTCCAAAACCATGATTTTACCTAAAAACTATGAAAATACTTTGTTGCCAAACAGGCCCTTAGTGTTTACTTTGTCTAGACGGACTATCCTCCTACCTAAAAGACCATCCTTCTATTTAGGTGTAGGGATGGAACTGGTACAGATATTTTTCGACCGACCGAATTGATTTGGATGATGATTTGGATAGTTTCACAGATATCCAATTGGTTTCTCGGATAAGGATATGGATATAGATAATTTATATGGATACAGATATGGATATGGAACACTGATTATCCGACAAATACGGAATATCCGAGTTTTTGTTCGGATAATATCCGAATATGACATACGGGTATTATCCGAATACAACAAGTAACTGCTGCAAGGGTACATACATGTGGAATTGTGATTTGTGGAATATGGATGACCAGACGTGGATGTCATATACTCATATGTACTTATGCTATGTAGTTATGTCCATGTGGCTAACTGACTATGTTTTCTTCTAAAGAATGATTATGTTTGATGTTTGCCAATTGTTGAGTTCAGACGATCATCATTCATCAACGACGAACTTGACACTAAAGGTCTATTAGACTACACTATCCACTAGACTGCTAGTGCTAGAGACCACTACTTATAAACTTGAGTAGTTTTCATAACAGATTAAATAAATTTGATGGTGCATTAAAAACAAAATTTAATTATAATTTATTTTTGTCTCGTGAGCAGCCATCAAGCATGTAGGGATTGCCTCCATAACCATCATTGCATTCGCAGGAGTAACCATAATATTGAAAATAATTGATGCACGTAGCATGCTTGTTGTCATATGCATAGTTCGTTCCATTATCCACCGTGGTAGAGCATGTCAATGGATCGACGATGCTCCAGGCAAGTGCAGCAAAACTAGAAGTTACATTGATTCTATCCCACAGAGAGCTTCGATTAGGAGGCAGCGCTTCCACCTTCCCGTTGCAGACAAACTGGAGCTGGAATTGGAGAACGGATTGGTCCAGCGAAATGGTGCAACAACTGGTGGTGTTGCAGCTCTACTTAACCACCGTGTTAGTTATTTCTTTGTTAGGGCAGGTAACAGTGCAGAGCCAATTCTTTATATTCAAGTCAGGATAGAGCATGTAAATATCGAAGTCACAACCGGTGATGTCGAGAGAGGCATCACCTGCCGCCCGACCGCGGTGGGTGCGGCCACGCCGCTGCCGTGCCTCCCGGCCGCGCCCGCTTGCTGCCGCGTCGCCCGACACCCGTCGTGCCGCCGCCATGGCAGCCCAATGGTCCCCTCACCGGCGCCGTGGCAGAGGCCACTTTCCTCTGTTCTTGCCATGGCAAGAGCTTGAGGATGAAGCCAAGAGTCTATGACAAGAGGCCCCCACCTACCATAGACTCTAGCCACTCCAAAAATTATAAAAAAAAAAGAAGATTCCGCGGAATATTCTCCGTTTTCTTATTTTCCAGAATTTCCCAACTTCGGCGGCTCATATCTTTTCCGTCCTAACTCCGATTGACTCTGTTCAAGTTCCTAAATTCATCTAAAATCAATACCTACCTGCCAGTACTACTTTTGTAATTTTTGGATTTTATTTATTTTCTTGTATTTATTTGTTGTCTCGTTTTGCACGTAGCCGAGGAGCCGACCGAGTCCGCCGACCCCGCCGCCAGACTTCAAGCGTTCGACGACCTCGCTGCGACCGAAGGCAAGTCTCCTTGATGCATGTTGACCCAATGTTTATAAATGTGTTTACAAAGTTTTAGAAACTTGCATGCTATGTTTATAATCGTATGTCAAACATAAGTGAATAGTTAATCCGATTTGTGAATACCTCCTTTGTTATTGACATCCATGTTACTTGTAACCCTAGGACATTTGCTATGCCCTGTTTACACTTATATGGTGCCCTTTGTTGAATAGTACGGTAGCTTCGCTTAGGACCCATATCGATGAAAATGACCCATGGGAGGGATTATTCAAAAATGATGATTTAACGTATGGTTTGAAAATGATTATAAAGTTTTGGTACTGTTTTTATAAAATAAAGAGAAAAGTAAAAATGGTTTGAACTTGGGCGGAATGGAATGTCGGGTGGGTGCGGATGGAGCACGAGTTGTATTATGCAAGTGCCGCCCCAAGTCAATTAAGGACCGACGCTTATGATTGCCCATTCTAAGCATAACCGTACTACCACATGTCTATAATGGTACGACCTGGCTAACTAATTTGTAGAAACCTAACTTAGACTCACCAAATGGTGGAATGTGAGTGCCGGATAGAGGCAATGTTGTTTTTCTCACACGGCGCAAGAGGGGGCTTCTGTACTGGGTGGCTAGAACCCTAACAGCAGTGAAACCTTAGCGGGTGGGTCAGGTTAGGTGTATACATTGTAAAGGCCTTGTCATGATCTCTCTGCCGGCACACCAAAGGAAGTGTGTTAATCCGGAGGCAACAAGAGACGATCATGTCTTGTGGGTAAAGTTGTACACCTCTGCAGAGTTAAAACTATTCGAATAGTCGTGCCTACGGTCAAGGGCAAAGCAAAGAATGCTTTCATATTGGTAGACTTTGGTTTTGGTTTTAAAATCAATTGGAGTCTTATTTTGGGGTTCGGGAGTGGTTAGAACTCTCGGATGTTTAATGGCGGATTGAGCCAACAAGGTGGAAAGAACCTGTTTTATACCTTGACGAAAAGAGTCATATGTGATTAAAGTTAATCTTTTAATGGTGGCGGTTATAGCCTTATACTAGTGATGGTGGATAGAACCTTCACTGAAATATTAAATAATTCAATTGTTAAAAAGAATTGCTAAAACATGCTTTATGAAACTTACTACCAAGTATGGTTTAATGAAATTTGGCTTTGTGCAAAAGAACCCTATTAAGCCTTCCTTGGCAAACCCCACATATGCATACTTTCCCCGACTTGATGAGTACTTTTGTACTCACGTGCTACACATCTTGTCATCATCAGAGAACTACCAGGACGCAGCCGAAGACGGTGAGTTCTACACCGAAGACTTCGAGGAAAATTGCCAGGATAGCTAGTCGCGCTTCTTGTCTCGCCTGTGGTGTTTTTGGTGTTCGCTTTTTGTTGCTTTTGCTTCCACTGTTGTGTCTCCGGTCTCGTGACCGAGTATTGTAATAAGTGACCATGTGGCCCGTACTTTATTATTGTAGGATCGAAGTATACGAATATAGCAATCAGAGGGGGGGTGAATGATTGTGTAGGACCGTGTATGGCAACTAGAGGGGGGGTGAATAGTTGCACCGAAGTTTAAAACCAAATTTTTGATCAACTAAAACACACCCAAACCCGAAACTAAAAGAACACTTTCAGTTTCAAACAAAATAGAGAAAAATCGTTCAATAAAACAATTATTCCAGAAAAATTCAACCGTCAAAAAGTCTCAAGAACTTTACTGTAGAAACTAGACGAAATTATAAAACTATTCCAACAAGAAACAACTCAATCGGATCAACGGATCAAAAGTTATAAACGATTTAAATTGACTGTTTCGAAAACACCAGTTCGGACTGTCCGAACTGGCTGTTTAGTACTATACGCGTTCAGTTCGGACCGTCCGAACTGAGCAATACGGAAATTTTTTAATACTCTTTGTAAAATTCAATTTCCGAGAGATCTAACCGTTGGATTGAGCTGAAATTTGAACACAAGAGTCTAGGCTTCAATCCGCACCAAATGAAACAAGAATCAATTCGATCAAGCTTCTAGATTAAAAGATATTGATCTCGCAAAACACGTTTTGACTGAGAATACGAGAAACTTTGAACACGTCGAGGGAAAAACTTTTGACTGATACCAAAACAAGGTTTCGTGAAGAATTTTTGAAGGGATTAAAAGCGAGTTTGAATTTCAAGAATTCACAGAAAACACGAATCAATCTATAATCCCAAAAATCAGACAAAGACGAAAATGCTTGAATTAAATAGTACCTCATGAATCCACGCAAGACATCCTTGAAATATTCAACTTTATTTCCTTTTGTCTAAAGTACTCAAGCACAAGAGTACTAACTTACAAAACACAGAACCAAAAACTTGTTCTGCAATATGCTTGTACGCTGGTTGCTTCATAAGTTCTAAGCCCCTAGAACCCCTATTTAAAGGACAAGAATAGCAGCCGAATCCTGTTTGTATACGTACCCACCAAGTAGTTTTCATCTCTACTCCGGCCAGCACGCACGGCAACCAGAACCAAGTCAATCCTCTACTCGGACACGCACACATGCATGCAGCGATCACACACACACGCACACATGCATGCCGAACTCTACTCGGACACGCACACACACATGCATGCCCGTACGCACATATGCACACACACACTCTAAAAAATCGTATACACGCGTACGGCTTCCTGCCACTACGCTGCAACGATCTCGATCTCACATGCACCGTTCTCTAGTCCGAAACATCTCGCATGACATCCTCGACCCTCACGACCTCAGTTCCTCCCTGAACCTAGTCTTGGTCCCGTCATCGACCATGTTCGACCTCAAGCAACACCTGCACGTGAACAAAAAACACAAAAACAATTTTCGAGCCCAAGTCCGCGACTTGACTCAAGTTAATCCATACAACCACTAAATAATCAAACCTCTTTCAAATCTTATCAAATAATCAAATCAATTTTAACTCTTTTCAAATACTCATCATCAAAAACAATTGGATCAAAAACAATGATCCTTCAATCTCCCCCTTGATGAGTAATTTGACAAAACACAATAAGATTTGACAAGAGTATAGAAAAAAAAAAATTAGAGATTGAGACCCAAAAGATTCCAAGACCAAGTAAAGACCAAGTAAATCCAAATTCTCAAACAGTTTGAAATTCTCCTCTCTTTTTATTTTTCTTCTTCTTGACTTTTGCTCTCCCCCTTTTTGACAAAATAGTCATCAAGATCTCAAGACTCCCCCTTAATGAATGCAGTATCTCAAGCTTTGAAGTATATTCAAGGTATATAATCAAAGTAAAACATTTTGAGAGTTTTTACGAGAGTTTTCACATTTTGTATCAATTTATCCAATGAGAAAGCAAATTGTGAGAATATGGAGGCTCTAACACATAGAATAGTTGTTGCATAAGCAAATTAGAACAAACAAGTAAAATGTCATAAACTGATTGTGCCAAAGCTAAAAAGAAATCTATCATGAGCAAAGAGAGACTTTCAAATTCACTAATGTTTGTCTCAAGCCTTTTCAAAAATTTGAATTTCCTTTTTCTTTTTTTAGCAAGTTTGACAATTTTGCTTTGTGATCAACAGGGATGACAAGTAACTGCACACTAGCCCATACTTGTGTATGAGTAGGTAGTTCTTTCTTGTATCTTTCTCAGTTTAAATTGGCAAGTGGCTTCACATTGTTCTGAACTTTTGTTTAGACAAGTAGCCTTTTCTTGCATCTTTTGAATTTAAATCCCTGGCAAGGAAGCTGCACACTGTACTAAACTTGTGTTTAGCCAAGTAGCTTTTGCTTGCATCTTTTTCAACTTGCTTTTAATATTAAAACACTGATTTTGCTTGAGACTCATAATGATCATTTGAAGTCCAACAAAAAGCTCACACATAGTTTCTAATCAGCTCTAGCCTTTCAACAGATGACAAGAAACTTTTAAGCCTATTTCACAAATGCAATACCATAATGAACAAGAGCCAAAATATTCTCGAAAAGCATCTCAAATTGAATTATTTTAGTCTTTTAGTCTTTTAGTGAGAAGTGAAGCAATGTAGCATTAATTTGACTATATACACAAGAATAGTCAACAAAGCTTTGTACTACATGATGCAATGAAAACAGGGGAGTTTTCTTTAAGTGTAACGACAAAATAGCTCCTTGTAGTAACCAAAGTCAAGTAACACAAATGAAAGAGTTAAAATCAAGACTCCCCCTCAAATCAACCCATGGGAATGAATGATCCCAAGTTCGCCGCGTAAGAAAGCAAAGCGAGAAGAATCAAGCGGCTTAGTGAAAATATCAGCAATTTGAGCATCCGAATCAACAAATTTCAGTTCAATAGCTCCTTTTTCAACATGATCTCTAAGAAAATGATATCGAACATCAATGTGTTTAGTCCTTGAATGTTGAACAGGATTTTTAGCGATGTGAATTGCACTAGTATTATCACAAAGAAGTGGAACACTACTAAAGTTAATGCCGTAATCTTTAAGAGTTGAAGTGATCCAAAGAATTTGTGAACAACAACTAGCGGCTGCAACGTATTCAGCTTCGCGATAGATTGAGCAATCGAGGACTGTTTCTTAGAAGACCAAGTAACAAGTGAAGTGCCAAGAAAATGACATGTGCCGAAGTACTCTTTCTATCTAATCTACACCCCGCAAAATCAGCATCGAATATCCTAGGAGTGTAAGCGAAGAAGAACAAGAATACCAAATGCCAAATTCAGAAGTGGAGCGAAGATACACGAAAATTCTTTTAATTGCTTGTCGATGTGATTCTCGAGGAGAGGCTTGAAATCGAGCGCACAAACATCTTGCAAAATGTATGTCAGGCCTCGAAGCGATCAAATCTGAAGTGATCCAATCATGCTTCTTTATTCTTTTGGTCCATCTCGACACCATTCTCATCAAGATCCAAAATTGTTGTTGTGCTCATTGGAGTAGATCTTGACTTTCCTTCTCCCATGTCGAATTTCTTTAGTAGCTCCTTTGTATACTTGGATTGGTGCAAGAAGATCCTTCTTTCGCTTGCTTGATTTGAAATCCAAGGAAGTATGTCAACTCTCCCATCATACTCATCTCGAATTCCCTGGACATCAGTTCGGAAAACTGCAACACAAGAGA
The DNA here is from genome assembly GCA_036346355.1 of Rhipidocladum racemiflorum. Lineage (NCBI taxonomy): Eukaryota > Viridiplantae > Streptophyta > Magnoliopsida > Poales > Poaceae > Rhipidocladum > Rhipidocladum racemiflorum. The sequence goes on along the minus strand of CM070576.1, from coordinate 1,387,296 downwards.
GTGGGAGGATCCTCCAAAGATAATATCATCCACATAAATTTGCACCACAAGGAATTGATCATTTGAATTTTGAGTAAACAGAGTTTTATCAACTTTTCCCATCTCAAAATTATGTTGAAGCAAGAAGCCTTTTAATCTATCATACCATGCACGAGGAGCTTGTTTTAATCCATAAAGAGCTTTTGATAAACGATACACATGATTAGGAAATTTTTCATTTTCAAAACCAGGGGGTTGTTTCACAAAAACTTCTTCTTCTATAAAACCGTTTAGAAAAGCACTTTTCACATCCATTTGAAATAACTTAAAACCTTTTGAAGCTGCAAAAGCCAAGAGGATGCGAATAGCTTCTAAACGAGCAACAGGAGCAAATGTTTCATCAAAATCAATTCCTTCAAGTTGAGAATAACCTTGAGCTACAAGTCTAGCTTTGTTTCTAACAATTATTCCATCTTCATTTAACTTGTTCTTAAAAACCCATTTTGTTCCAATAATGTTTTGATTTTTAGGAGGTTCCACTAAAGACCAAACTTTATTCCTTTCAAAGTTTTCTAACTCTTCATGCATCGCATCTACCCAAGAACTATCAGTTAAAGCATGAGTAATGTTCTTAGGTTCAAAATTTGCAACAAAAGCAGAATGCATGCATAAAAGAGTTTGAGATGAATTAGAACGTGTCACCCTTTCATGAAGACTTCCAATAATTTGTTCAGGAGGATGGTTCTTCAAAACAGTAAGAGGAGGTCCAGTTGTTTCAGTCGTTGTGGGAGGTGTAGGAGAATCTGAAGTAGTAGTCACATCAATTTGTTCAGGAACATCTTCCCGTTCTGTAGGTATGAGCTCATCATCATCATTATCTTCATCATTTTCTTCGAATCTTTTATCCAAAAAGATTGGCTCTAAATCTTCTCGTGAACCTGAAATGTCGGGTCTAGCTCCAGGGCTAGCCTCATCAAAAGTGACATCGCATGTCTCCAACAATTTGTTAGTCGATAAATCAAGTACACGATATCCACGAGAGTGCAACGAATAGCCAAGGAAAATACCATCTGTACTACGAGCTTCGAATTTATCAAGATTTCCATGTTTAAGAATAAAGCATTTGCAACCAAACACTCGTAAGTGAGAAACAGATGGTTTACGATCAAATCTCAGTTCATAAGATGTTTTACCAAGTAAAGCTACGAGATAGACCCTATTTGAAATATAGCAAGCGAAGAAATTGCCTCGGCCCAAAATTTTCTTGAAGTGTTGTATTCATCTAGCATAGTTCTAGCCATTTGAATCAAAGTTCTATTTTTCCTTTCTACAACACCATTCTCGTGAGGGAGAATATGGCGAAGAAAATTGATGTTCAATCCCATTAGTTTCACAAAAGATTTAAACAAGGCATTTTTGAATTCTGTACCATTATCTGTTCTTATGGCTTTCAATGAGTTAGGCAATTCATTTATCAATCTCTTAATGAAGACATGAAAGAGTCTAAAAATCTCATCTTTTGAAGACAGAAAAAGTACCCAAGAGTATCTCGAATAATCATCAACTATTACTAGAAAGTACCACTTACCTCCGTGATTGTACTCGAGATGGTCCTAATGTATCCATGTGAAGAAGTTGGCCAGGGGCCGGTGGTCATTACGATGAGAGACAGGAGCATGAGGGCTCCAACCATCTTACCATGTCGACAGAAGCACAAACAATGTCTTTGCAAGATTTTAATTTTGGCAAGCCACGAATTAAGTCTAGACCACTCAATCTAGATAACAGATCAAAGCCCATGTGACCTAACCGACGATGCCAAAAATTGAGATTTCTAGATTACTGAAGCAACAAAACAATGTGAACTTGAAGCATTGCTAAAATTTGCTATGAAAATTTTTCCAAGTCTAGATATCTCAAGCGTCAAGTTTCGGAAGCATCGAGTACTCTACATACATTTGGTTTAAAACTCACTTCAAAGTTTTCATCCAACAATTGAGATCTGAGATAGAAGGTTGAATTTCAGTTTAGACACCAAAGAGACATTCTTTAAAGTAAAGTGATCATTCACCTTCACAGTACCTTTTGCAATGACGTCCCAAAGTAGTAGCATCTCCAAAAGTGATCGTTTCGTTCCCAGATGCTTTTGTTAGGAGGAGAACCAACTTGGGTTGCTGTCATGTGTTGATGACATCCTGAATCAACAACCCAGATGTCCTCCTTCACTTCTCGTACCACCTACATGTTATGAGCAGAAGATGTTGAGGATTCATTGGGGTTAGAGAAATATGATTTAGGTATCCAAAGATCGAATCACTCGACGATGAGGTGATCGTACAAAAGCTTGTGAATGCAAAGTAAATGAATTTCCAGGTATTTTGTTTGCTTTCACTAGCGGAACATGTTGAGAAATGATACGTGTTTGTCTAAAGTTAGACTTAGCCTTTGAATTTTCCTTTCTCTGTTGTTTGGCTAGTCTAAAACAAAAATTCATCAAATGACCATCTTTTCCACAATGAGTGCAATTGTACTTAACAAATGGTTTGTCTTTAGAAGCGAAGCAACATTTGCATTCATCATAGTAGAAGATAAAATTCCAGCAGATTTGAAGACAGTTTTCTGTGTTCTTTGACAATTTCAAACTTTCCACTTTCAAGAGTTTTAACAATAGTAGGAGCATATGATTTGTGATGAGCATAAGGATCAAAACCTAAACCTTTGTGATGAGTCTTGACTCTTGATTGATCCAAAATCATATTTAGATTTTTCTTTCCTTTAGTAAAACGTTCTAAAGACTTTTCCAAGTAATCAATTTTTCGAGAGAGTGTTAAACAATTATTACAGGAAACATCTACTTTTTCTTTTTGCTTGCGACAAGTTGAGCATGAAAGAACTTCATGTGTAAGCAAATCATTAAACAATTGAGTAATCTTAGCATCTGCATCATGCAACTTCAATTCTAGTATGGGACATTTAGAACAAGAAGTTTGACCATGTAAACCATCAGTAGAGCAACCAACATTTTTCACAAGTTTTTCATTTTTCAATTGTTTGGCATAAACTTGTTCTAGTTTAATCATATGTTCCTCTTTTAGAGATTTAATTTCAAATTTGAGATCTAAGCAAGAATCACATGTCTTTTAATTTGAATTTCTAAGATCAAAGTTTTCAGTTTTCGGCATGGATAGATCTTTCTCTAAGTTTTTATTTTTGAGTGAAGATTTTCTTAAAGATTTTCTCAATATGACTAAAACTTCACAAAGCTCATCATACGAAGGTATTACCTCATCACCGTCATTTGGAGGTGCTATCGTTGTCACTAGAATCACTAGTGTTCCCTTTCGCCATGAAGCACGATCCGGTGAAATCTTTCTCGCTCAAACCGCTTTGCTTCGCTTCCTTCTCATCGTCAGTTGAATCATCAATATCGCTTAAGTCTAAGCGACCAATTGCCGTGAAGACTTTGTTGAGCATCTTCTTTGTCCGTTGCTTATTTTTGTCCTTGCTCTCTTTTGGCCGGAAGGACTTGGAGGAGTTGCTTTGCTCCTTCTCCTCTTTATCTTTGTTCTTGAAACAGCTTAGCACGGATGTGCCCGGCCTTGCCGCAGCTTGTAGCAATGGATGGAGGCTCCTCTTCTCTCCCTTGATCTCATGTAAGCTGCATTGACACGCTTGGAAAGAAGAGCAAGTGTATCTTCCGGTATTTGATCTAGCTGTTCATCACTAAGAGCACTCAAAGCAAGAATGGAATATGATGATGAAGAACTAGTAGCATTATCATATGAAGAATTAGCATTAAGAGCCATAGAGTTATCATTGGAAGTTCTTGAAACAATGTCTATCTCAAAAGTCTTGAGACTAGAATATAGTTTATCCAAAGTCATTTCACTCATCTTATGAGCTTCCCTAAAAGCGATCACTTTCATTTGCCGATTTTAAGATCAAGAGATGATAGGAAATGTCTAGCATTTTCAGAGTCGGTGTACTTTACATCTACAAATTTCTAAGATTGTTTAAGATTCTGTTAAAGCAAGCAAAACAATCATCTAGAGATTCTCCGAGTTCATTTCAAATCTAGTGTATTCCTTTTAAATTGATCTTGCCTAGCTTCTTTTACAGAGTCAAGGTGCCCTCATGATAATCTTGAAGAGATTTCCAAATTTCATGAGCGGTGAGTAAATGACAGACTCTATCGAATTCTTTTCTAGCAAGTCCTTGAAGCAATATGTTTCTAGCTCTATTATTGTTTTCAACATCTTTCTCAAACTCGATTTTATCAATATCATCATTAGAAGGAAGCTAAATTTAAATTTTTACCTTGCGCCAAATCGCGTTACCTTGAGCTTGAAGATATGCGATCATCGGATCCGCGATGGGGAAGTCTGCCATCGAAGATTGGCGGCTTGTTTGAGTATTTCTCTGTTGCCATAACTTACCGCTTACTAATCACTGTTAAGATGGATTAGTAGAGCCTGGCTCGATACCACTTGTAGGACCGTGTATGGCAACTAGAGGGGGGGTGAATAGTTGCACCGAAGTTTAAAACCAAATTTTTGATCAACTAAAACACACCCAAACCCGAAACTAAAAGAACACTTTCAGTTTCAAACAAAATAGAGAAAAAAACGTTCAATAAAACAATTATTCCAGAAAAATTCAACCGTCAAAAAGTCTCAAGAACTTTACTGTAGAAACTAGACGAAATTATAAAACTATCCCAACAAGAATCAACTCAATCGGATCAACGGATCAAAAGTTATAAACGATTTAAATTGATCTGTTGAAAACACCGATTCGGACTGTCCGAACTGGCCGTTTAGTACTATACGCTGCTCAGTTCGGACCGTCCGAATCGAGCAATACGGAAATTTTTAATACTCTTTGTAAAATTCAATTTCCGAGAGATCTAACCGTTGGATTGAGCTGAAATTTGAACACAAGAGTCTAGGCTTCAATCCGCACCAAATGAAACAAGAATCAATTCGATCAAGCTTCTAGATTAAAAGATATTGATCTCGCAAAACACGCTTTTGACCGAGAATACGAGAAACTTTGAACACGTCGAGGAAAAACTTTTGATCGATACCAAAACAAGGTTTCAGAAGAATTTTTGAAGGGATTAAAAGCAGAGTTTGAATTTCAAGAATTCACAGAAAACACGAATCAATCTATAATCCCAAAAATCAGACAAAGACGAAAATGCTTGAATTAAATAGTACCTCATGAATCCACGCAAGACATCCTTGAAATATTCAACTTTATTTCCTTTTGTCTAAAGTACTCAAGCACAAGAGTACTAACTTACAAAACACAGAACCAAAAACTTGTTCTCGCAATATGCTTGTAATGGTTGCTTCATAAGTTCTAAGCCCCTAGAACCCCTATTTAAAGGACAAGAATAGCACTAATCCTGTTTGTATAATGCGTACCCACCAAGTAGTTTTCATCTCTACTCCGGCCAAAGATGCACGGCAACCGTAACCAAGTCAATCCTCTACTCGGACACGCACACATGCATGCAGCGATCACACACACACGCACACATGCATGCCGAACTCTACTCGGACACGCACACACACATGCATGCCCGTACGCACATATGCACACACACACTCTAAAAAATCGTATACACGCCAGACGGCTTCCTCGCCACTACGCTGCAACGATCTCGATCTCACGTGCACCGTTCTCTAGTCCGAAACATCTCGCATGACATCCTCGACCCTCACGACCTCAGTTCCTCCCTGAACCTAGTCTTGGTCCCGTCATCGACCATGTTCGACCTCAAGCAACACCTGCACGTGAACAAAAAACACAAAAACAATTTTCGAGCCCAAGTCCGCGACTTGACTCAAGTTAATCCATACAACCACTAAATAATCAAACCTCTTTCAAATCTTATCAAATAATCAAATCAATTTTAACTCTTTTCAAATACTCATCATCAAAAACAATTGGATCAAAAACAATGATCCTTCAGATTGTGCGGAAGCTAAAACCAAATTCTTGATCTATTAAAAGTTCACCCCAAAACAGAACCAAATAATTGCCTCGTTTTCGACAAAAATAGAATGACAGAGGTTTGGTAAAATGCAAATTCCTGGAGATCCAACTGTCGGATTGATCTGAAATTTGGACACAAGAAACTAGACTCCAGTACGAATCGAACCCAAAGAGAATCAGCTCGATCGGACTTATGGATCAAAAGTTATAAGCTTCGCAAGCTTGCTGTTCCAGAACTTGACGAAAATCAATCTAATCGAAACTTGTAGATTGATCAAGAACAACAAAAGATTTATCAACAAAAATTTGAGGAACACTAGATCAATACCCTAGAGAGGTTTTTGATGGATCAAATCAAGATGAAACTCAAAAAACAAAAACCAATCTAGAACTAGAACAAGTATGCAAACAAGAACCAAAAGAGAATATTGTAGCACACAAGGAACTAGAAGAATTGATCTTTATTTCTTTTGTCTAAAGTACTCCCATCAAAAGAGTACAAACCTTAAAACCAAGCTCAAGCTCCCTTGCGCTGTTACGCTACTTGGTTCGATTGATGCCCTTTAACAGAGACACCCTCCTATTTAAAGGACCAACCCACAAGTAGTTCTGAATACGATTCCTATTCCCTAGAAGGAATCTGTATTCAACACAACTCTACTTGGCCCAACCTGGCCGAGTACAACTCTTGCACGCATATGGCAACCCTACCATACTCACGTGACTAACACTTTGCACGCGTATGGCCACCTGCCATACTCACGTGACTAACACTTTGCACGCGAATGACCTCCTGCCATTCTCACGTGACTAACCATTCTTCATGTGCACCATTCTCTTAGCCCGAACGTCCCGCATGACATCCTTGACCACCAAGACCTCAGTTCCTCCTGAACCTAGTCCCGAACCTCAGTTCCTCCATGAACCTAGTTCCGGTCCCGTCATCGACCACGTTCGTCTTCGAGCAATACCTGCACATGAACAAACCACAAAACAATTCCGAGCACAAGTCCACGACTTGACTCACATCAATCCATGCAAATACTCACACGAGCATTGCATAAAGTCCACTTCAAGCATCATGAAATTCTCACAAATTTCATAATCTCAAAAACAAATCAAACACAATTCCAATTTTGCTCAAAACCCTAATCGAGCAAAAACGCATTCACGACAGACCAAAAAATATGGTCCGGCGTACACATGAAAAAGTCACTCAAAAACCATTCACAACGGACCAACAAAATCGGTCCGGTGTACAAGTGAAAGTCTCGATTTCAAGAAGAAATCATTCCGGCGAAAACACGTTCACGACAGACTAAAGAAATCAGTCCGTCGTACATGCGAAATCAATCCTCAAAAAGCCGTTCACGACTGACCAAAGAAATTGGTCCGACGTACAAGGGAAACTTACTGTTTCTTGAAAGTTTGGTCCAAAGACACAAAGAGAACTTCTTGCTTTCTTGTCAAATTGTCGAACTCATGCACAAAACACATTTTCCAAGTCCAAATCTTAGCCAATTTTTCAGCACATGATTTCACAATTATTTATGTTACACTTTCGTTATGTTCGGCAATGACGTATCACTATTGGCTGTGTGTACTAGCTACTGATCTAGGACTAGTACGGAAATACACAGGAGATTTCGGATAGCTGATCCGGGGTCTCACACGAAGGGGTACTCGAAACTCTGGTTGCTGCAGCTGTTTGCACAGCCGGCGAGCGTGGCGGCAGAGGGAAGGGTCCCATTCAGCGCTGCTCGGCTTCTCTAGATGCTAGACACTCGCACCGTTGCAGTCAATAGCAACAACAGTGTGAGCAGACCGTGGGATGTATCAATGGGGTTCATGTTCATCGTAAACTATTTGGGGGAACTACAAGAAGGCTAGTCTCTATTTATACTAGTCGGAGTGTGTCCAATGCGGGAAAGAGGGCGCACGCCAACTTCTGGCCTGGCTGTGTTGAGTCAGTGCTGTGCAGGGTTTTTTTTTCGACGATATTTCGCGAAATTCGGTATTTTCGGCCCAGACCGGAAGATGGGCCTCTCGCTTAAAATATTCGGCCCAGTTTGAATTTTTCCTACTGCAAACCGGTCTCATTGGGCCTTAGCTTCGCATTTTAGGGTTACACCCGTTTCCTCCCTGCCCAGTCCCCACGCGCGAGCCAAAATTTTGTCGGTGGCAGCACTCTAGACTGAGGGCTGAGGCGACGGCGAACGGGCGAATCAGCGTCGGCGATTGGGTGTTTGCGCCGGACTTCCCCGTCCCGGAGGCCGGAGCAGGAGATTTGCCGCACGCCGACAGGAGCCAGAGATTTGTTTCCTCGCCACGCCAGGGTCCTCTTCCTCAAGGTACTGCTCTGCTCCAGTACTATCTTTGTACACTTGGTGTTAATCGGCAATTTATTCCGCACTTAATAAACACCTGAGAGATGTTGTATGCTTGTATTTCAACCTTAATAGTGGTTATGCATGTCTGATGCGTATGGACCTATAAGATTGTGTAAGAAATGGTTTTCTATCAGTATGTTATCATGGTTAAAATTACTCTAAATTTCATTTCATGGGAAACGATCTGAAGCCTTTCTATCAATATGAAATGGTTTTCTATCAGTATGTTATCATGCTTTGTTAGTTGTATCCTTTCATGGGAAACGATCTGAAGCCTGTGGTTGATAATGTTCCTGCCATGGGTATAAATTTCGGTGAAATTTCGAGTAAATTTTGGTTACATTTACTGTTCTCCGTTTGAAAATTCAAACAAATCTGAACGAAATTTTATCGAAATTTCGCGAAATTTCGGACGGAGGGATCCGAAATTTGTGCTCAACCGAAACAAAAATCCCTGGTGCTGTGTAGTCTTCTATTTCTTGCTTGAGGAAGTGTAACACCCTAGTTTTCGCTTTCTAGAGAAAAACCTAATTTAAAGTAATTAAATTCAGAACTTGGAGTTTATTTGGTGTTTATACTAACCTGGCATCCATTTCCCTCCAAAATCGGGAATTAATTCCCCTCCGGTCGAAAAATCGGGTTTTCCAGTCCCGCCGGTACCCAAAAATTCACCCGAGTCCAAAAATGCTCCAAAAATCTCCAAACCACTTCTAAAATGTTCCAAATATTCCAAAATGATTTTAGGAATCATTCCCCGAATTTTTGGACCTCCATTCCTATTTTATCTCGCGCGGCTTTTGTTTAATGCCTGCGATCGGTATGAATATTCAATTCCACGAAAATCATCCAAATTCAGCGGAACCAATTTTATTGGGTCCCAAATATTCTAAAATGGCTCTAGGAATTTTTCCGGAATTTTTAGGCCATTTTTCCTTATTTTTTCTCTAGGGCGGATCATTCGCGTAAAAGAGAACCAACCGGAGCTTGCCACGTGGTGGTACTGTAGCATGGGGCACTGTAGCGTCGTGCTACAGTAGCACGTAGTACTGTTCGTCTTCTTCCCGATCGATCTTTTTCCAGGGAAAGAACAGAACATCTCCCTTCTCTCCTCCATGGATTCAAACCTCCTTAACTTCCTCATTAATCACCCAAATTGCGAACGGCCGGATCCGTTAAATCCGTGTTGACGAGATCTTTCCATCCCCGGTGGTCTCCTGCCCTAACTCTCGCCGGAATGTGCGCAGTTTCCAAAAAACTGAAATGGCTTTAATCCTCTTTATCTCGGCCGTTTCTAATCCGTTTCGCACGATTCCACCTCTCAAATCTCCGTGAGGGAGTCCTCTTTCCAGAACATACACTCTCCTTTAGCCTCTCCTCGGCGTTTGTTCGGTGGATCAAGAAAACCGACGGGACGTCGCCCTTTTTGCGTTTTTCGAGTTCATCCGCATATCTTTCTCCACGGTGATCCATTCTCGCCTCCGATTGTTTCTTTGTGTTCGTGTGGGTGTCTAGCTTCTAACCCAATCATCAATTTTAGGTTTGATCAAGAGTTGGCGACGAATTTTGAGTTTTGGTGCTTTCGGCCGAACCCGGGTTTTCCGTCGATTTCATCGTCTCCGGCGAGGTTTGGTCCAATTCCTTCCTCCTAGATGTTGCTAAGGATGTTATCTAGAGGTTCTATGCTTTTGTTTGGATCAATTCCATGCAAAAATGGGTTAAAAATCAAGTTTTTGGAAGAACTTGCGTTCTTTTTCTGGTTTTGGGCCTTCTCTGTTCTTGGAGCTTTGCTCCTGTGTTTGGGCCATGGCCGACCGGCCGGCCAGCCGCCCCGCCGGCCGTCCCACCGGCGCCTTGCGCTGCCGCACAAGATCGCTGCGGTCGGCCGCTTGCAGGCGCCAAGACGCGCCCAAGGCCAGCGCTTGCCGGCGCCGCCACCCGCCGGCTGAAGCTGGCTTCGCCGGCCGCCACCGGCGACCCCCGCCGTCGCCCTTGCCGGTCCCTCCACCCCCTTCCTTCCCAAGCTTCACTTGCCATCCATGGCTTCCATGGCAAGCCAAGGTTGAAGACAACCTTGTGAGGATGACAAGTTGGCCCCCTTGCCATAGAGTCAAAGCTCAGTCAAAGTCCAGTCAAAGCTCAGTCAAACTTTGACCCAGTCAAACGCGGAATATTCCGGGAATATTCTCGGTTTTCGATTTATTCAAAATTCAAACTTCGGAAGCTCATAACTTCTCCGTCCGAACTCCGTTTGACTCCATTCAAATTCCTAAATTCATCATAAATCAATATCTACCTGCCAGTACTAATTTTGTAATTTTTGGATTTTATTTATTTTCTTTTATTTATTTGTTGCCTCGCTTTTGCTGTAGTCGACGCTCACGAGTCCGCCGACCCCACCACGGACTTCAAAGAGTGCAACCTTCTCGCTGTGACCGAGGCAAGTCTCCTTGACGCATGTTGATCCTACAATTTATAAATGTTTTACCATGTTTTACAAATTGCATTGCTAATTACATAAAATGATGATGTTAAACGTTAAGTTGTTAGTTGTACACATTGTTTATACCTCCTTGATATTTGCTATCCATGACCCTTTGTCGACCTAGAACAGTGGATCCACCATAATAAATATTCTTTAATAAAATACATTTTGATGGGGAAAATGACTATTTAGCAGATAGTTTGAATAGAGTAAATCGGGGGCAATGTAACTTGGAGACGGATGAATATTAGTGATAATGTGAGGATTGTTATTATGAAATTGATTTATGGTGGTGATCATTTAAATGTTGAGGAGTGGGATTGTGATAGTAGTTCACAACATAATGAGTATGGATTGGGGTGAAATGCAAATTGGAGCTAGATGAATATTAGAGTTGATGTGGGACTTGTAATCATAAAGTTGACCTACAAATGGTAGTCCATATATTTCGGTGGATGGGGAGAATGTTGGAAGATGTATGATGTCGGTGAAAGCAAATAAATGTTACTGAGAGTCATATTTATAGATCAATTAGAATAAGTGGTGAATTATATTTCGGTGGATTTTAACAAGAATACTATGCGATAATCATTCAGGGAGATTGTGAATAGTCCAGAATGTTTGGTGGTTTAGTGAATGATATTATCGCGTATTTTTGGTGGATTAAAATAGAAAATTTAGAAGTGATCATGTGAAGGACTAAATATATGATGCTATGAAGTATTATAGGTGGATTGTATCCTAGATGATTAGAGCTGATATTCAGAAGTATTCCTGGTGGTTTAACAGATGACTTTGTGAAATATTCTTAGTGGATGATAAGATTGATGGCCCTATGAGTGACGAATAAATCAATAATACTAGTCATAATTCAAGGGAAATAGACACACTTGATTGGGGTTTAATATGATTTTGAGAGTTAGGATATTTCCATGATATGCTCAATACTTGATGGATACGATATTGAATCGGATTATTCATATGATTGTACCACTAGGGCAATTTAATGATTATTGGAGATTACAGAATTACTTATAAGGATTGTCATCAACCCTCGAGCTTTGTATTTTATAAAATAAACTATTGGTGGAATAGAATAGTACGGTAGAAATGCTTAGACTCGCAAACGGTCAATATGCACCTATGGGTGGGAATTCCTTTTAACTCTTGAAAACTTGTGTTGGAAATTATTAGGCAAAAAGGTATTGCCGTTGGTTTGCAAAATAAAAATAAAAGGGAAAATGATTTCGACTTGGGCGGCATGGAATGTCGGGTGGAAGCGAACCAAGCCTTGGTTCTTTTGTGCAAGTACCGCCCCAAGTCAGTTAAGGACCGACGCTTATGACTGTCTCCATTCTAAGCATAACCGTACAACCACATGTCAAAGTGGGCACGACCTGGCTAACTAATTTGTAGAAACCTGACTTAGACTCACCACTCGGTTGTTGTGTGAGAGCCGGAAGGAGGCATTGTTGTTGTTGTTGTTGTTGTTGTTGTTGTTTTTCTCACACGGCGCAAGAGGGGGCTTCTGTACTGGGTGGAAAGAACCCTAACAGCGGTGAAACCTCAGCGGGTGAGTCAGGTTAGGCGTATACATTGTAAAGGCCTTGTCATGATATCCCTGCCGGCACACCTAAGGAAGTGTGCTAATTGCATGGCATCAAGGGAATATCATGTCTTGTGGGTAAAGTTGTACACCTCTGCAGAGTTAAAACTATTCGAATAGCCGTGCCTACGATCAAAGGCAAAGCTTGCTGAATGCTTTCATACTGGTAGACTTTGGTTTTTGGTTTCAACTAAACAATGTTTCGTTTTGGGATCCGGGAGCGATTAGAACTCTCGGGTGTGCTTCTGGCAGCTAAAGCCAGGTAGGTGGAAGGAACCTGATTTTGTGAACCATGGCGGACAGAGCCATGTGATTGGATTAAACCCTGATCTTTTTGGATTGTGGCGGATAGAGCCTGTATATTAGTGAGTGGTGGTTAGAACCTTCACTACAATATTACATAATTCAATTATTACAAAGAATTGCTCAAATATGCTTTGTGAAAATTATTATCAAGTATGATTTACTGAAACTTGGCTTTATGCAAAAGAACCATATCAAGCCATCTTTGGATAGCCTACATTGTGCATATTTTTCCCAGACTTGCTGAGTACTTTATGTACTCACGTGCTACATTCTAATCCTCTCTCAGAAGTGAAAGAAGCTGTTCAAGATTTCCGACGACTAGGGTGCGTTCTCCACTCGATTGCTTGTGGGCAATTGGATGGGTCGCATTGGCGTTTTCGTCTTCCGCTGCAGTTGTTCAAGTTGTTCAGCCTGTTCAGGCCGTTATGGTAAACCTTGACCATAAGGTCTTTGCTTTTATTTGGTATTATTCTTATTTAGTTGTTTGTATTCGTGATATGGTTGTTGATTCATCACTTTTGACTGTGTGTACTAGCTACTGATCTGGGACTAGTACAGAAATACACAGAGGACTCCGGATAGCCGATCCGGGGGCCTACAGGAAGGCAAGTGGTACGTAGCTCTATTTATAGTTGGAGCGCATCCGCACGCTGTGTTGACTGCAACCTACTTAGCACAAAAGTCTTACGTAGCTAACCTATTGGAACTACGTGCACTACGTATATTTGGCACAAAGATATAAAAATGGGAAATTTTGGAATACATGACAACTTCTCATCTGTATTTACAAATCGATACAATATGTTTGCGTAATTACAAAAAACCCAATCAAAACCGAAATTTCAAATTTCATTAAATGTTTACCGAAATTTCAAATTTCATTTTCTGTGTATTTGAAACCTCAAATCCCTGGTATGCCATTATTGCTGATATTTTGTGATAATATCGTTATAGTATTTCTTTCTAATACCGTGGTACTTATTTTTCTACTATTTTCTTCCGATACTGATGTACTAATTATTGCTAACCTAACAAGTTCGGCGTTGTTGGGCTTCTTTGGATGTTGGACGCTCGCACCGCTGCAGTTAGTAACAACCAAGGTTCACAAAACCGCAAAAAACCGCTCCAAAACCACGGTTTTCGACCTTACCGCTCCATTTCGAGATCCAAAACCGCTCGGTAAACCGGTCTAATTAAAAAAAAATCAAAAAATTGAAAATTTTAAAAAATTTATGTGTCCGGTTTTTCATAGTGCAGTTTTTCACGAAAAACCGTGGTTTGGAATTGTATTGTATTGTCATACCGTGGTTTGAAAAAATTGTATTGTCATACCATGGTTTGAAAAAATTTATGTGTCTGCTACCCACATGTAAGCCACTGGCCTTGTATAGTCATGTTGTTATATGCCATCCCGTAGTGCATTTCATGTAGATTACGTACACTACTAGCCTTACTACCTTGAGTCTCCTCTTTCACCGTAGAAGGCGTGACAGGGGACATGTGCCCCCTGCTGGGCAGGGACATGTGCCCCCTGCTGAGCTCAGGATGTCTTCATGGAAGGAGAAGAATTGCATGACACTAAAGAAGGGGTGTGTTTAGTTGCTTGTATCAAATAGTACATATATAAGATGGTTTAAGAAAAAAAAATATCCATGTGTTTAGTTACTTGAATGAAACCATCCCATCCTCGTATGTCCTTGGTGTCCTACGTAGCATTGGAACCGATTTTCTAGCTCAGAACTATATATCCCACGTAGGGTCCAAGATAATGACATAGCAACGTACACCTCAATTCTTATCAATGCCAAGCAGCAAGACATTAGGAAAGCGTCTTAATTCTCGTTCTTGATTTATACATGGACTGTTGCTGGGCATTAGGAAAAATATCTTGAGCATCATGAATGTGAGGATATTATCAAAGAAATAATATACTAAATAGCATTTAACTTGTATTTTCCTGCTCCTGAGATGGGCTAATAATAACCTAAGGCCAAAACACTTTTGTGATAGCTAGTTGAGGATAATATAAGCTTCTCCCACAGGTAAATAAACTTGCGTAATAATAAAGATGTACAAAATTGAAAGGGATGCAAACAATTGGGGGTAGATATTAAAATTGGCAAAGATCCACTACATTTGTGCGCAGTGGTCAATCTTCCATCCAGAATTGATTTTTCCAGCTTAGTAAGCCAAACGTATGGTCACTAAAAATGAGAGAGAGAGAGAGAGAGTTGGATCAGTATGGGGCAGAAATTCTTTCTATTAATTGTTGAACGAGCCTCTCTAGTGGAGGAGGACTTGATTTATACGTGGATTGTTGCTAGGCATTAGGAAAAATATCTTGAGCAGCATGCATGTGAGGATTTTATCAAAGAGATAATATACTAAATAGCATTTAACTTGAATTTCCTGCTCCAGAGATGGGCTAATAATAACCTAGGGTAAAAACTCTTTTGTGACAGTTGAGGGTAATATAAGCTGCTCCCATAGGTAAATAAACTTGTGTAATAATAAAGATGTACAGAATTGAAAGGGATGCAAACAATTGACGGTAGACATCAAAATTGGCAAAGATCTTGTGCGCTAGTTTTTTCTGCTAGTTTGTTAGCGTCAATGTTCAGTGTGTGGCTGGAAATAGCTGACTGAACGCGTCTTCAGGCATGCAAGATCATGCAGGAGCGAGTCTTGAAGCGACAGAGAGACGAATCAAATCAGTGGAGCTTGCTGAACAGCATTGGCGGAATCGTTGAACAGCATATATGTTGAACATTATACCTTGGAAAGAAAAAGATTCAGATCGGTCTCAAAGCGACAGAGAGACGAATCCAAAACGCGGATTTTGTCTTTTTCACTACAAATTCGTTCTACCGGTTGAACATAGATATAAGGTACCCACCAGCTGCAATTATTCAGAGATACTGCCACCGACTTCCTCCGTGTCGACTGTTGTAGCGTCCTTGATCAATCTGGCGAGAGTATACTTTGGACACCTTTGACCAAAATCTTCACAAATCTTCACAAAGCGGTTTGCACTCCTTGATCAATCTTCACAAAGCGGTTTGCACGCCTTGGACCAGTAGGACAGATGGGACGGCTTAGTATCCCTACCATTGCCGGCCCAAAATCTGTGATGACAGAGATGTAGCTTCCATAGTCTCATTCCATGTGGAATGAGAAGAGATTGAATGAAAGTCGATTCCCCCGCCCCATTCCAAGTCAATTTGCATGATGAGATGCCAGTGCCGGAAGTGGGAAGAGTTGCTGCCATCGACTTCCTCCGTGTCGACTGCTGTAGCATCCTTGGTCAATCTGGCGAGAGTATAGATGAGATGCCATGCACCGGCCATAGTAAATATCAATCTGACAAGATATTTAGGATATCTAATAATATCTTGTTTAGCCTCCTTGATCAATGTGGAACATGTACTGTTTAGCCTCTTTGCCCTTTATCCTAGTCCCTTTTCTGTGCCTTCAGCAAGAAGCATATATCTTACCGATTTTGTTTAAGGCTTGTCTATGCTTCTGTATAGTTTTTTCCGCTTTTGTGTGGAGCATAATTTTTTTGGGGATTTTTTTTTATGATCTGAGGTTCTTGTTGGTAATCTTTCCCTCCTGCTACTTCTTTGAATGCTATCCGTGCAGTTAGTAACAACCAAGGTTCACAAAACCGCAAAAAACCGCTCAAAAACCACGGTTTTCGACCTTACCGCTCCTGTTCAAGATCCAAAACCGCTCGGTAAACTGGTCTAATTAAAAAAAAATCAAAATTTGAAAAAATTTATGTGTCCGGTTTTTCGTAGTGCATTTTTTCACGAAAAACCGTGGTTTGGAATTGTATTGTATTGTCATACCGTGGTTTGAAAAAATTGTATTGTCATACCATGGTTTGAAAAAAATTATGTGTCCGCTACCCACATGTAAGCCACTGGCCTTGTATTATCATGTTGTTATATGCCATCCCGTAGTGCATTTCATGTAGATTACATACACTACTAGCCTTACTACCTTGAGTCTCCTCCTTCACCGTAGAAGGCGTGACAGGGGACATATGCCCCCTGCTGGGCAGGGACATGTGCCCCCTGCTGAGCTCAGGATGTCTTCATGGAAGGAGAAGAATTGCATGACACTAAAGAAGGGGTGTGTTTAGTTGCTTGTATCAAATAGTACATATATAAGATGGTTTAAGAAAAAAAATTATCCATGTGTTTAGTTATTTTTAGCAAAAAAATGACCTTGTGATTACACAAATTCGTAAACGGCTCATATCATTCCATTTTTTAGATATCACTCCAAAAAAATGAACCCATGGTTGCACAAATTCATAGATGGATCCTGCCCATCTATTTTTAAGAAAAAAACATAGCAGATTTACACAATGCGGCGTACGCCGCACATTCTACCTAGTTGATATTGCGCACCGCCGAATCAAGAACTAGTGAAAAAAGTAAACCCATGAAAAATCGTGAGATTGAGACACCAACCAAAGATGCTAATCTTTACCAAAGCATGGCATCCGACAAATCTGTTGATTTATCCAGTCGGCACCGGTATAATTGAGATCAGTCTTACTAAAGTAAGCAGTCTTACGCATGCAAGAATTGGCGAGTGGTCAGCCCCTTCACGTCACCTCTTGCAGTTTTGCAAAAAAAGTTCTTCGGATTTCTTTAAATTATGGATAGATCCCTGTAAATTACAAAAAGGTTATTTATGATTTTTTGTGAGCATAAGAAAAAGCTTCCAAATAGTGTTTAGACCCCTCGGTTCCGTCAGATAAAGTCTCCAAATTCTCCAAAAAATAGGGCTGCAAGAAAAGCTCGAGGCTCGCAAACTATTCGAGCTCGGCTCGTCAGAGACTCGGCTCGAGCTCGGCTCGAGCTATATTCGAGCTCGAATCGAGCCTGATCTCAAGCTCGCGAGCCCAGTCGAGCCGAGCTCGAGCCTACTCGAGCTTTGTTCACTAAATTGTTGCATGGGTTATGTGATTTTTAAGTTATGCAAATGCTCTCACTTGATGAAAATTATTGCATGCAAATGCTCTCTTGATGAAAATTGTTGCATGCAAATGCTCACTAAATTGGTGCATTGCATATCTGCTACCGGATGTTTTGATTTGTTGCTTTTGTTTGTGCTTATCTGCTGCTGTTGTATATAAACAAATGTTATCGAGCTTTTTCGAGCCGAGCTCGAGCCTACTCGAGCTTTGTTCGAGCTCGAACCGAGCCTGCCTGTAAACTCGAACCTAATTTGAGGCTCGGCTCGAGCTCGGCTCGAGCTTGTTCGAGCTCGAGCTTCGTAGGGCAAGCTCGCTCGAGCTCGGCTCGTTTGCAGCCCTACCAAAAAATAACCAAAACGCCCTCCGACTCTTTCGCGCCCATTTTCCAATTCTTATTTTCAATTTTCCTTTTTAATTACTTATTTATTCGTTTACATATTGCTCTCGTTCTTTTGCGCTAGACCTGACGTACGCGCAGCACCAAGAGCCTGAGTAGTCCCAGGAGATGGAGCATGACTCGGGCAAAGATGCGTACGACTACGTCGACTACGACTTAGCCGACCCCATCGCGCAGCAAGGTAAGCTGTACGCCCTTGATCATTTTGAACCCAATTATTCATAATATTATAGTATTTAATTCTTACGTCAAATCACGGTCTCCATAAGCTTCTAAAGCTCTCCCTGACATCATGGACTATGCTGCAGAAAGACATTTCGAGAGAAAAAATGCACAACACCAGAAATTCACCAAATGGCCAATGATCAAGATACTAAGCCTGTAAGCGCGGCGCACGCCGCGCGCGTGAACGAAAAATGATATTGTGTTTTTTTTCCGGAGGAAAAATAGACTTTGACGTATTTTCAAAATTTCTGGAGGCTCGATCGAGTAACCTCAGAAACCGAGTCGGGAAAAAAGTACACATTTTTCTGTTGATGAAAATATTTTCTTCGAGGAAAACGAAGGAAGGACCTGGATGTAAAAACCGCGGACCTGTTTGTTATAGTTTTGGACCCCCGCCGCTATCCCGAAAAAGTAGAAAAGGGCTCGCTCGCGATTTATGGCAAATCAAACTAACTCATAATTTCACGAAAACCTCCAAATAATTAGTTTACCATTTTCGAAGATTTATAAAATTTATTTTGGTATTTTTGGACGTATAGTTTATGAGCTACAAAATTCGAATTTTGGACTTTCCGCGAATAATTTAACAACGTAAATTCATTTACAAAATTTCATAAAAATTACTGTAGGATGGTATTAATTTGTACTAATTAACAAAATTTATCACATACTATTTGAACATAGAACGAATTTGTAGCGAAAAAGACAAAATCTGCGTTTTGGAAAAATGAATTACGTAAACTTTTTGCATGGTACTATTCCTCCTTGTATATGTGTATACTCCTTGGTTGCATATGGGTTCGGTTTAGGCATTTGCTACGTGAGGAAAAAAAAATGTACCAGCTCAAGCTATATTCAAATCTTTTGGGCCAATGAAATGTGTGAAGCGACAATTCATTGAGCCAACCAATTAAGCACTCTGAAACGGCACTGTTGCAGTTCAGAGAAAAATAAATGCTTGCTGAACCAACCTCACGCCGTACATCGCCGTCGATCTCGCCTCCTCTGCCCGTGCTTAGCTCAAGCGCCGGCTCACCGTGCCGTTTCCCCCAGCTCACGGTGTGCCATGCCCTCAAAACCAGATGGCCAATGTCACCTGCTATAAATATGGTGAACATGGACACTATGTTGTCATTTGCCCTGAGAGGAATCAAGCACTGCCTCATTCTCAACCTCTTACAATTCACTTGCAACATCAGGGACTTGGAACCCTGCGAGCTCCTAAACCAACCCCATCCCTAGCTCAGGGTTTTGGTATTGCTCATCTTCATCATACGACCGCCAAGGAAGCACCTGACACATTATTGAGTACGTCCCCTATGCACTTAGTATCTACCCATGGTTTTGTTTGACTCTAGAACATATTATTCCTTCATATCCAGATATCTGTCAATAATAAAAAAAAGACCTTCTACATGCTAAAATGTTGATCTTTTCGACCGTCTTAGGAAAGAATTCCTGTATCTCTCCCTAGTCCCTGCAAATCTCGGCGACGAGATTTTGTTAAAGGGGGGTAGGTTTGTAACATCCGAAAAATTTTAGAAATAAAATAAAATCATATAGTAATGAACTCATTTTGAATAAATAAATGGTTGTAGGAAAGCTCTCTTGCATGCAAATTCAACTAGTTAAAATATGGGTCAAATAATACAAAATTTGGACGCCGTACGCACAGGCGGAGGTCCAGCTTCATGTGACGGGCGGCGCCCTGACGACCCTGTGCACGCAAGACGCGGCGTACTGGCGCACACGGCGGTTCCTGGTGTTCGACATCCAGGTCGAGCCCTACGCTGTCCATCGAGTGATGAGGCAGTTCGGCCTACGACAGTAGTTCCCAGTCCCGGTCGGCCATCTGCTCTCACACGCCTCCCACATGTAAGTTCCCTCGATCGATGTCCCATAATTACTATCGTGTGTTGCCATCTAATATTTCTATTTTCATTTCTGATCCACAGCTAGACTAGGAAGGGGGTGCATGGGGCCACCCCCTGGCACGTACGGATGGCGCCATGGATCGAGGAGTGGGCCGGAGCCCTCGAGGATGTCCATGCTGACGATGCGTCGTACGACCCAGAGACGTACCAGGCGTATCGACAGTGGTTCACCTCTCGCACACGTGTGCGTTTGGTACGCATCGACCCGGATCCTCCCAGGCACGTCCCCAGGGCGAGAGACACATATCCCGCCCATACGGACGCGGCTGTGCACGCTGCGGTACGTTTTATCCTGCATACGATTTCAAGCACGACCATTTCGTATCTGTGCTATCTAATTTGCGATGTCTTTTTCAGACTGACATGCTAGGCCGGGTCTACGAGGACTCCTCGAGGATGCTCTCGCGATTGACCGATGGCCTTCCGGTGAGCAGAGAGGACATCGCCAACTTGCTCGGTAGGTTCCGGGATGGCTCCGCACGCGCCCTCGAGTTGGCTGGATCACCCCTGCCTCCCGGTGTGGTCCCCGACGTGCCGCTTGGGCCAGGCATGGGACCTGCGGCTGGTGCAGCCTTCCACACCGGAGGTGCTTCTTCTTCACACCGCGGTGCAGCCTTCCACGCTGGAGGTGCTGGAAGTGTGTGCTACTTCATGTTTTGCATTCACTTTCCATGCTTTGCACTCACTTTTTAAATGATCTCAACATTTCTTCACTTTCTACAGGTACACGGTCACCGTGGTTGCCGCCTGCAGCTGATGACTACGACGGGCGGGGTGATGATCATGAGGACTACGAGGATGACACCGTGTCGAGGTACCTCGTCGATCCACACCCAGTTCAGATTGGTACCGCACAGCAGCAGTGGGCGCCACAGCCGACGCAGTGGCAGACGCAGCCTGGGTCGTCACAGTGGCAGCCGCCACCTCCACCGACGCAGCATGGAGGTGTTGCTGCTGCTGCTGTCTTGTAGCATTTTAGGCTAGGATGTGATATTGGGATGGGCACCATGCACCTTTCGCTTCTCTGGGGAAGAATTTAGGTCATGATCTCCCTCCGCGCACTCCATGGGAGGTTTAAGGTGCTTGCAGTATTTAGTGTTTTGCATGCTAACATAATATATGGTTGTAATCTAAGTCCCAAGTGTGGAGGTTCGGGCAGGCAATTTTTGGTGCCTTTGTTATCTCAATTTTCTACGGTCTAGGGATTTTTGAGAAGATGTCAAAAATGAATGTGTGTAGCTATTTGATTTGCTTGCATTAAGAAGGGAAAGAGAAGTAAAGGGAGATGCATAGAGGAGAGGTTTCAATATTATTTGAGCATGCGCTACATCTTGCACGAAAACCAAAACTGTAGTTGGTTCTGAAAACATTTCATGGATGCATTTTGTTTGTAGTTGATAGCTAGTCTCTTGCGCCCATCCAGTTAGTTGTTGCAGATCCAATAAACTGTTGGGTTACTCGGACAGGCTCTAAGTATTGCCATGCATGGATTGTGACGACCCCATTTTAGGGACAGCTGAAGTGTTCTGATGTAACGCCTGTGAAAAATAATTCCTTTTTCCCATGGGCCGAGCCTAGCTCGCCTAGCCCGTTTCCCGCCACCAGGCCTGGCCCGGCCTGGCCCCCTTCTTCCGCCTCCCACTCCCTCTCTCCTTCCCGGCGTCTATGAATGGTCAAATGTGTGTATTAGAGACCGTATCGATACATAAAAAGATGAGTAAAAAAGAACATAGGTAGTACTCTTTCTGTTGATAAATTTAAGGCATATAGTTTGAATGGTCTTGTTTAGAAATATAAGTCTTGTATGTAGATTTAATGAGTCTTTTCTACTATACCCTTATTTATTCTTTCTCAACCATATGCATTTAACCCACACAAAGTATTATTTTTCATCTTCAAGACAATTAAGAGGGGTATGTAAGTCATTTTCTCTCATGTCTTTCTCAGTTTCACCGCAACCTTAATCTTTGTACACATTAAGTCAAAACACACCTTATAGTTATCAATGAAGGGAGGCATGTCGCGTACGCGCCGCCTGGCGAGGCGAGCGAGCACACGTGTGTCATTTTCTTCTCCCTCTTCTTCTCATGCCCTAACTCCACTAGTAATGTGATACTATTCTCTTTTCATCTCTCTTCCACCTAAAAGACGATTAGGAATTTTCAAGAATTATTTGTGAACTAAGGCCATTCACAGTGGGGGTTTCATTCCCATTAAATAATGTGACACATCAGCAATTTAGATGACATGGTATGATAATTATGAAGAGAGAGAGGAAATGAGTTTCATCAGGATGAAACTGGGCGCACACTATTTCCAAGACCATGAAACCTGTTGAAACTAGCACTGTGGGCTATGTTGGGCTTTTGCCCATGAGGCCTTTTGGCCTATTTGGCCCATCCGGCCAGCCATCAAGTTGGCGTAAGCCAACAAAGCCAGGGAGCGACCCGGCAGATCGGGAAAAGAGAGAGAGAGAGAGAGCAAGGGGAGAGCAGCAGCGACGGCGGCTGCGCTCTGCGCGGGCGCGTGGGGCGCGGGGAAGCCGGATCCCGTCCGGTCTTCTCGGCGTTCGTTGCCTCCTTCCCCGGTGCGGCTCCTTCCTTTATTACCCCCAGTTGGTTCGCTCTCCAGGGTAAGGGAAAAATCTGGTGAGCTCTCCCTCTGCGTATACCTTCTTCTCCGGCGATCCTCCGGCGACTTGCGCAGTTGCTCCTTCCTTCATGTGCCCCTTTTTTCTTCTAGCCGGCCTCGTGGAAGCCTCATTCGTGTGGAACCTGAGGAGTGGCTTGGGTTAAGGGCTCGGCTAGGGTTAGGGTTCTAGGCTGCGTGGGTTGGATCCGGTGATTTTGCGCCGGTGGTGCATCGGACTTGTGCCGTCCAGTGGGTTGGCTTGCGATTGGGAGTGGCTTGTGTTTGCTTCTTTTGCAGACAGTGTCTTTGATCCCCTTTGGCCGAAGGGCTGTGCTTGTGGCTTTGTGCAGATCCGCTGGTGCATCTTGGGATTCTTGGTGATAATTTTGACTCAAGAATCAGCGGCATTGTATCTCCGAAAACTTGCCGGTAACTGCGACTTTGTGGCGGCAATATTGTTTTCTGGGACAGCATCTTCGACGTGCCTTGTCTGTTCTTCTTCGCTGGTTTGAATCCAGTGGCTTTGTGAGTATTCTGTTGTTCCTGTACTGTTCAATTTATCCTTTGCATTTGTCTACATGTATGTTGTGGATGAATTGTCGGTACTGTGGGTAATTTCTCTGTGAGGAGTCGGCTTTGTGAGACAAGGTTGTGACAGTATAAGTAAAATCTGAAATTAGTTAATCTGCTGTTACCTTCTTGTCAAATTTCTTTACCGGATGTTAGATTGATTTATCTAGTTCAGTTGATCTGATACTTCTCTAGTGTATTACCTACCGTTGGCCTATAACTTGTTTTATTCTTGTTCATCATTCTGATAATGCTGTACATGGCTAAGAGTTGTATGTGTCTGTCCTAGTAACTCACTAACAGAAGGTACTGTGTTGACAAAACTGAGAATTGATTTCAAATTTTGCTAGAAGTACTGTCACAAC
Organism: Rhipidocladum racemiflorum; assembly: GCA_036346355.1. NCBI lineage: Eukaryota > Viridiplantae > Streptophyta > Magnoliopsida > Poales > Poaceae > Rhipidocladum > Rhipidocladum racemiflorum. Next base: position 1,363,415 of record CM070576.1, on the reverse strand, counting down.
TAGTCTATGATCCAATTGCCATTGTGGCGAGGAAGGCTAATCTCTTGATTAAGCAACCCGACATCTGAGAGAAAATTAATAAGACAAATCTTCTTGAGGTTTTTATCTAGTTGATTTAATATGGTCGAACACATGATTTCATTGAGTAACCTGTATATGTTTGGTTATAAAATGCTCAATTTAATTAGTGCTTTGAATGAGTTTTATGCCATGTTGTACTGTTTATTGAATGTGGTAGATGATCAATCCACTGTGGTACTGTTCATCCTGTTAAACATTACAAATGGCAGTAGCTCTGTTATCTTTATATTGGGAATTAAGTTAATAAATATTTTGCTAATACCGCAATTCTTTCAACAATCCAGAAAACAATATTTAATGGCCTCGAACTCAGACGTAGTTAAGCCCGAGGTGTTTGATAGCACTAGCTTTAAGCGCTGGCAGGCTAGGACTAAGCTATGGCTAAAGGACGTCAAACTGTTTTGGGTCATCTCCGATCCCCCAGTTTTTCCCATGGCGGAAGAAGCGGCGCTTAAGCGCTGGGAGGAATCGAATCATTCAGCCTTAGCTAGACTGTTGGTTGTCATCTCAAATAGGCTTTTCGATGTCTATTCGCACTTTACCTCAGCAAAAACACTTTGGGATGAGCTAGATCAGAAATTCTCTGAGGGAGACAACGGGAATGAGTCATTCATCGCTGAGAGCTATCTTAACTATAAGATGGTAGAGGGCAAATCAATTCTGGATCAAGTCCATGAGCTTCAGCTCCATGTGAGGGACTTGAACCAATATGACTGCCTTCTGCCAGAGAGCTTTCAGGTGAATGTGGTATTGGCTAAGTTACCGTCATCTTGGCGTGACTTTGTGACCGCTCGCAGACATATAAAGGAGCGGATGACTCTCTCTGAGTTGACAGCCGCTATCAATGTCGAAGAGCGTGCCCGTACCAGTGTGAAGCCTTCCCAGTCTCATGTTCAGGCTCATCATGTGGAGTACAAGAATGCTCATGCTGGGGCGAAGAACAAGAACAAGAACTCTTCCCAGACCAAGGTAAAGCCAAAGAAGATGAAGAAAAAGAAGGAGGAAATAGTCTGTTATGTTTGTGGCGTGGTCGGGCACACAGCTCGCAGGTGCCGCGAACGTAAGGGCAAGGGTACCTTCGGTGATCAGCAGAGCGGCCGCAAGGCCGAGGCACATGTCGCACTGGCTCCAACCAGTTCGGACGAATGCGATACCTAGAGCCTTTATGGCTAATCCATCAACTGATTGGTGGATTGATACAGGTGCAACTCGCCATATTTGTGCTGATCGATCATTGTTCTCTTCTTTCCAGGGTCAAGGTGGTGGATCCGTATTAATGGGTAATGGCGCATCGGCACTTATACGTGGGATTGGCCAGGTCTTCTTGAAGCTTACTTCAGGCAAGATGCTGATTCTTCGAGATGTGCTCTACGTGCCAGCCATGAGTCGGAACCTCATAAGTGGATCCTTTCTTTGTAGACAGGGTCTTAAATTAGTCTTTGAATCTAATAAGGTCGTGTTGACCAAATTTGGATTATTTGTTGGGAAGGGGTATGAGAGTGGAGGCATGTTCTGCCTTTCTATCTTGGATCTTAATAACATTTCCGTTTATAATGTGATTTGTAATAAAGTGCATGATGTTTGGCATTCACGTTTGTGTCATGTGAATTTTGAGGCTATCATGCGGTTGAGCAAAATGAACTTAATCCCAGATTATAATTATGAGAAGGGCTCTAAGTGCGAGGTGTGTGTGCAAGATAAGCAACCCAGAAAACCGTTTACACAGTTGAAGGGCGAAGCACCTCACCACTTGAGCTAGTCCATTCTGATATTTGTGAGATAAATGGCATTTTGACCAAAGGTGGCAAACGTTACTTCTTAACTCTCATAGATGATGCAACTAGGTATTGTTACATATACCTGCTTAAATCAAAGGATGAAGCACTAGAATTCTTTAAAATCTATAAGGCTGAAGTAGAAAATCAACTAGATAGAACAATCAAGCGCTTGAGGTCGGACCGTGGAGGAGAATACATCTCCAAGGAATTCTCTCAATTCTGTGCAGAAAGTGGAATCATTCATGAAACCACACCTCCCTACTCTCCCCAGTCAAATGGGATAGCCGAACGAAAGAACCGAACTCTATGTGACTTGGTTAACTCCATGTTACAAAGTTCAGGTATGTCGGTCAAATGGTGGGGAGAGGCAGTTCTCACAGCTTGTTATGTCTTAAATAGAGTGGCTCCTCGCAATCGCGAAGAGACACCTTATGAAGGATGGAAGGGGAGAAAACCTAACTTGTCCCATCTTCGGACTTGGGGTTGTCTTGCAAAGGTCAACCTGCCTTTACCGAAGAAAAGGAAATTAGGTCCAAAGACCATTGATTGTGTCTTTCTAGGATATGCTCATAATAGCACAGCCTATAGGTTTCTAGTTGTCAAATCCGAGACGAGCGAGATTGCTCTCAATGACCTTATGGAGTCTCGCCATGCTACATTCTTTGAAACAATATTTCCTATGAGAACAAATGAAATAATTACACCAGATGGCTCTTATGAGCATTACTCTATTCCTCCTGAAGTGGCCGAGCCAACTCCTGATTTGGAGCTTAGGAGGAGTAAGAGACAGAGGACAGAAAAGTCCTATGGTGATGATTTTGCCGTCTATCTCGTGGATGATGAACCACGAACTCTTTCAGAGGCATATGCATCTTCTGATGCAGAGTACTGGAGGGAGGTAGTCCGTAGTGAGATGGACTCCATCGTCGCTAATGGAACTTGGGAGGTCACTGATTTCCAGTTGGGTGCAAACCAGTAGGTTGCAAATGGATCTTCAAGAGGAAGAGGAGACCTGATGGTACTATTGAGAAGTACAAGGCCCGCTTAGTGGCTAAGGGTTTCACTCAAAAAGAAGGTGAGGACTATTTTGACACTTATTCTCCTGTGGCTCGTTTACCCACAATCCGTGTGCTTTTAGCTCTAGCTGCTGCGTGTGATCTCTATGTCCACTAAATGGATGTAAAGACCGCTTTCCTTAATGGAGAGTTGGATGAGGAGATTTACATGGTACAGCCGGATGGATTTGTGATTAAAGGTCATGAGAAGAAAGTGTGTCGCTTGATTAAATCTCTGTATGGTCTCAAACAAGCCCCCAAGCAGTGGCATGAGAAATTTGATAGCACGTTGACGTCTGTTGGCTTTTGTGTAAACGAAGCTGACAAGTGCGTGTACTATCGGTTTAAAGGGGGCAGAGGTGTCATACTATGTCTATACGTAGATGACATATTGCTATTTGGAACCGACTTGGATGTAATCAAGGAGGCAAAAGAGTTCCTCTCCTCAAACTTCGATATGAAGGACTTAGGAGAAGCTGATGTAATTCTAAACATCAAACTTATAAAGGGTGAGAATGGGATTACTCTTACACAATCCCATTATGTGGAAAAGATCTTAACCCGCTTCGGGCACATGGATTCTAAACCAGTTTCCACACCCTATGATCCACTAATGAAATTGTGCAAACATACTGGTGAGGGAGTTAATCAACTCCTATATTCTCAAGTAATAGGATCTCTAATGTATTTATGTAGTGCCACTAGACCTGACATCTCATATGCTGTATGCAGATTGAGTCGTTATACGACAAATCTCGGAGATGATCATTGGGTAGCATTACATAGAGTCCTCAGGTATCTTAAAGGTACCATGAGACTCGGGATCCATTACTCTGGCCATCCGGCAGTCTTGGAAGGATTCAGTGATTCTAATTGGATCAGTGACTCGGATGAAATGAAAGCCACAAGTGGATATGTGTTTACTTTGGCTGGTGGAGCTGTGTCTTGGAAGTCTGCAAAACAGACTATAATTACACGCTCTACTATGGAGGCTGAATTAGTTGCACTTGATTCAGCAGCGGTAGAGGCAGAATGGCTTAAAGAGCTTCTTTCTGACCTACCTGTGCTGGAAAAGCCGATACCAGCAGTCTTAGTATACTGTGATAACCAGACTGTATTAGTCAAGGTTAAGAGTAGAAAAGACAATATGAAGTCCTCGAGGCATATAAGGAGAAGACTTAAGTCTACTCGGCATGCAAGAGAGACGGGTGTTATTACTGTAGAATACATCCAGTCTAATAGTAATCTGGCAGATCCTTTCACAAAAGGACTGTCAAAGACATGGGCCTCATACCCTGCTAGAGGTTTCCAACGGTGGCAACCCATCCTGGTTGAGCGGCGATCCCGTGAAACAGGCTCTGGGACAACTAAACTGTGTGGAAATCAGAAGCACATCTCTAAAGGGTCCCATTAGCTACTGTGCTTTTCTGTATGGAAGGTTGAGGTACACCTCTTAATAAATTCAGAGCCATCTGGCTAGGAAATTATCCTACAGAATTTCCTGAAGAATTTACCTATGTGAGCTGACCGTGGGGTCGCGGTCCGGGAGAGTTCGGGGGTATACTCTCTAGTGAGCTTATAAAAAGATACAAGGACATGACCGTAAAGTCCTGCCCCGTTAAAGGTGCATAGTTTCTGCCTAGTACTATGTGTTACTAGAATGAAGGCTCTCACACCAAGGCATTGGATCAAGGCGTAGTCCTCCATTGCCTGTGCAGGGCTGTAGTTCTTTTAACTAAACTTTGGTTCAAACCATTTCGGTACCATTGTTGAACAATAGTATATTAAACAAGGTTACACAAGTTTTGATCTTGGGCATTTTGAGGCAAAAGGGTGGGGATTGTTGGGCTTTTGCCCATGAGGCCTTTTGGCCTATTTGGCCCATCCGGCCAGCCATCAAGTTGGCGTAAGCCAACAAAGCCAGGGAGTGACCCGGCAGATCGGGAAAAGAGAGAGAGAGCGCAAGGGGAGAGCAGCAGCGGCGGCGGCTGCGCTCTGCGCGGGCGCGTGGGGCGCGGGGAAGCCGGATCCCGTCCGGTTTTCTCGGCGTTCGTTGCCTCCTTCCCCGGTGCGGCTCCTTCCTTTATTACCCCCAGTTGGTTCGCTCTCCAGGGTAAGGGAAAAATCTAGTGAGCTCTCCCTCTGCGTATACCTTCTTCTCCGGCGATCCTCCGGCGACTTGCGCAGTTGCTCCTTCCTTCCTGTGCCCCTTTTTTCTTCTAGCCGGCCTCGTGGAAGCCTCATTCGTGTGGAACCCGAGGAGTGGCTTGGGTTAAGGGCTCGGCTAGGGTTAGGGTTCTAGGCTACGTGGGTTGGATCCGGTGATTTTGCATCGGTGGTGCATCGGACATGTGCCGTCCAGTGGGTTGGCTTGCGATTGGGAGTGGCTTGTGTTTGCTTCTGTTGCGATTGGGAGTGGCTTGTGCCGTCCGGTGGTTCATTTCATCCAACTTCACCCAATCTTGTGCTTTGCAATTAAATGCGATGGTTAGCATATGAAACTATGAAATGAAACTGTGCATTGTGACTCTTGTTTCATTCATCTACACAAATCTCTTTAGATGATATGGCAATCTTGGAAACCGTGAAATGAAACCCTCCACTGGGAATGGCCTAATGGGCCTAGCCCAAATAATTCCAACATCTGCATGGTCCTTGAGGTGGTCTAAGCATTAATGTTTGAATCATATCTTAGTCAGCAACAGTTATATCCATACATAAGATTGCTACTGTATTAATTTACCACAATTAATGTACTAAACATTTGCGTATTAATTTACCACAATTAATGCGCTAAGCATTTGCTAGCCCAGGACCTGCATGTGCGGATGTGCATCTATATAAAAACGGTGAAGAGTGAACATTGCAACAGCATAGCAGATCAGGAAAAAAAAACTTATACGGAAAGAAAGAAAGGAAGGAAGGAAGGAAGGAAGGAGTGGCCTCTCTTATCTCCTCTCATGGCTATCCTGAAGGACACGAGTGCCCTGTGCTTGGGGGCTCTCATGATCATGGCTGCTGTTCTCTCTCCATGTGATGCAGAAGGAGGTTAATTAATTATGTTAATTACGTCCATTCCTCCTCTCTTTAACTTATCAGCAATATATATGCGCTGCATGCTGCAGCGTTAATTGAGCTTCATGGATATACACTACTAGGGCATTAACTCTGTGCATGCACAACGTACGATGGATGATGCAGGAGGAGAAGGATGCTCGCCGCTTGCTGACTGCGAGCTGTACCTCTGCAGGAAGAACTGCGGCGATAATTTGAGAGCCTACTGCACCTTCAAAAGATCCATACGCTACTGCTGCTGCGCCGCCCGTCCCTGCTACCCGTCGAGGTTTATTCCTGACTGCACCGACGAGCGGTGCAGGCAAGCCTGCGGCGGCAGAAATCCTGGAGCCCATTGCACCGACGACAGCAACTGCTGCTGCCCCTTCGCGACGCCGGCCGGTCGTTGAGACGGCAAGGACAAACTAATTAACGCCATGCATCTGAATATCCGATGCATCGATAATAATGTACCTTGATTTTTGCAAGCTATATGTAGCTAGCTCTTGCGCCCATCCAGTTAGCTGTTGCGGATCCAATAAACTGTCAGTGGTGATCTCAGATCAAGCTAACTACTTCTGAAAATCTCGGATCTAAGAGAGCTAGCCAACACGTTTTAGTTGAGCGCAATGATTGGGAGCGCACCAACTGTTAGGGCATGCACAGTGGTATAGACGGTAGCTGTCTATAATATACCTTCATGTCATCTACAGACAGTACTAAAGACAACTTATACAATAGACTGTCTATATAGCTATCTGTAATGATCTGCCATATGATTAATAGACTGTCTGTACAATGGTATACACACTATAAAGCTGTCTATAAGACCGTCTGTTAAATAGTAGACAGTATATTTCTCTTTCTTCCCTCTCTCTCCTCCACATCATCTAAAATCTGATATGGCATACCCTTATAGACAGCTCATATATATGTATGTACCATTGTATATACCCTTAGTGGTGATCTAAGGTGTAGGACGCGGTCGTCCATCCGATTGTTGCAGATCCAATAAGCTTGTCTTGCCTTATGCCTTGTTTGGCAAGCCCAAAATTATGAATCAAGTTTGGCAGATCCAATAAACTTGTCTGTTAACTACCGTTACAAATTACGTAGAAGCATTTGTCTTGCTTTATGCCTTGTTGGTTGGGTCGGGTTTTTGGGTTACTCGGACAGGCGCTCTAAGCATCTTCAACAGTTCCTAATATTTAGACTTTCAATTAATATCTTTAGATTGGGACCTTTCTAAAAGTTTTTAGACCTACAAAATGCCTTGTTCTCCAATAGTTCCCATATTTTTTTCCTCAAAACACTTTGAATTGGTCTTGTGGGCCATCCACGCAATCTGTTTTGTTTAGTAACCATAGCCACCAGACGATCCATTGTGAATTTTTCCCTTCCGATCATCTGCTGTTCGTTGCGCCCAAAGTGATCTGTAGCCACGCGTCTCCAGGTAATTTTGCATTGCTTTGGTTGCAATTCAAGTCATCAGATCTGTTTTTTTTTTTTAAGGTAATGGCAGGAGTTCTGCCTATTCATTTAAGAGTAGAAAAGAAAATCCAAGTACAGTGTTTTAGAAACGACAAACATAATCCCACCCGCAGTCTAACAACCAACCGCGAGAGGGAGACGTGCGCCAGCAACGCGCACCAAACAACCACACACACCTAGGTTATTTTCTTTATGGCAAGCGCGAACTCTGTCAGATCTATCAGATCCGTTTTTTAATCCATGCAATTCAAGTATCGGACGTCATGGTTGATGCAGATCAATCTAGTGGATGCTATTAATCAAGTGGGTGCTGTGTTTATTAAATTCAAGATGCTTATCGCTTGCTGCTAAAAATCTTAATTGGTGGCTCCATTATTATTTGCATCAAATTGACTGAGTAAACACTAGATTGTGGTTTGTTGCTGCTTATGATCGACGTATATACCCGAGCTGAGCTCCAACAGCTTAATCAACATGTACGAGACATTAGCACTCGCATGTGGCTCGCATTCCTTGCTGTTTTGAGCAACAACCTCGGGAAAGAAACAAATCCACACAGCTCGTGAAAGTCAAAATCAGACCATACTGTCAAAACTCTTTCACATAGTCATAGGCACGTTTGTACACTCTACCAACGGTTGATCTTGGGAGATTTAAGCAAGAAAGGTTATTTTGTTTATAGATAAACTAATTAGGGAACCAAAGAATACAGACAACATACTTCACGAACAAAAAGATTTTGCCTCGAAGGATCTTGGAGATATTCACTACTTCTTAGGAATTGAAGTAAAAAAGGTACAAGGTGAACTTCTGTTGATCCAAAAAGGGTATGCTATGGAAATTCTCAAACGCGCAGGTATGTACACATGTAAGTCAGTTAGCTCCTCTCTCTCTACTACTGAAAAATTATCAGCTACAGAAGGAGATATTTTGGGACCAAATGATTCGACTTGTGGGCTCTCGGATCGGCTATCCGGAATCCCCTGTGTATTTCTATACTAGTCTCAGATCAGTAGCTAGTACACACAGTCAGACAGTGGTGAATCAACAACCATATCACGATTACATATAACTAAATAATAACACCAAATAAAAGCAAAGATCTTATGGTCGAGGTTTGCCATTACTGCCTTTACAGGCTGAACAACTTGAATAACTGTAGCGGAATACGATAGCACCAAGTGGTGACCTATCCATATGCCCACAGACAATCGAGTGGGGCGCGGGTCCTAGTCCTTGGAATCTCCATTGCCAGCTTCAGTCACTTCTGAGATATGTTTAGAATGTAGCATGTGAGTACATAAAGTACTCAGTAAGTTTGGGAAAAATGCATAATGTAGGCTATCCAAAGATGGCTTATTATGGTTCTTTTGCGCAAAGCAACACTACTTTGAAAAACTTTACATGTAATATTTTTCACAAAGCCATTTTTGTAACACCCCAGCATCTAGTATGCCTGAATGCTACCAAACATAGACTAAACAACATCTAAATACCACAAATTAACATAAATTACAGCAAAGGAGCAAATGCTTAAACCGAAAATTTCGGCAGCATCTCCTTTGTTTCTCATGCTTCGAAGCAACAACAATAGTAAGACAAGATATAGCTTGGTAAATGACAACTAAAACAGCAATAACAATTGATATGGCAACACTTATATCTACAAACAGCGAATTCAACCATTTCACCAATTATAGTGAAGCAAAAGATGAACTTAAGCTCAAAACCAAGCCGAGCACCAAGTTTCATGGCACAAATCTTATTATCATGTCTCCAAGTGATTAAACATAGACTATGATTGTGGAGCTACGTGTAGAAGTGTAGCTAACCCCTTTCCCGCATGCCGGTCTCAAAATACCTAAAAACAACATAAAACACAAGCGTGAGTTCATCACTCAGCAAGTTTATTGCAATGGGCCAAAAAAAAAAAACAATTCAATGTAACATCACTACATACCATGCTCAACTTCATGGTCAAGTCATAATCTCATATTCAACATCATATTCATGTCTCAAAATCATTGTTCACATATCATCATCATGTATGCAATGCGATGCAATGCAATGCTCATATCTCCTGGAAGCTTATACCAGTATAGCTGAGTGCACACCCGTCGGCGTACACCCTCTCCCCCCTTCCATCCCGTAGATGGAGGGTGCCTACTCCTCGCTTCCATTCACCACGTGGATGGAATCACGATGTAGGTCTTACTCAATGGCGTTCCGGACTAGTCATAACTTTCTCACCGACCTTACCGGACTAGTTATGACTTTCTCACCGCCCTCGCCATGTCTCATGCCATGAATGCAAAGATGCCAACATCATAAAATAATTTGCATATTTACTTAAACCAATCATGGCATAGAATCATAATGGATCATTCTCATCATACCAATAGCAAGCATTAAAGCATGGCATGTTATTGCATCATAAATCCAATTTCAACTCATCAAAACTAGCGATCTACAACTCGCTACCCATTCCAATACACTTGCCTTAACCTCCGGCGACGGATTGATGAGAAGTAGTGGGCACTCCCGGGGTCACACCACCTGCACATAGGCATCACACACTCATAAACATGCCCACAAAACATTACACAACATTCATATAACCCGACTTCGCACCTTACTTGCAAAACCCAAAAACAGAGGCTCTGTCCCGCCGGGACAGAAGACTTCCAACGGCCATAACTTGAGTTCTAAGACTCCAAATCAATTAAACGAGTACATCCTCGCGTAGCTTAGGAAATTTCCCAACTTTTTCTAGTCATAGGGAAAGACTGATTCGGACTCTAAAGTTGTTTAATCTACAAAATACCGTGATCTGTTCCAATCACGTCACAGATTTTAACACGCTCGGTAAAACAGTCATAACTTTCAAACGGCTGATCGTAATTTAACGTTCTTTATGTCCACGGAAAGATCAGGGTATTCGAATAGTTCACGGTATTGGAACAACACAGGTTCAATCCACCTACCTGGCTCTAGCCGCCAGAAGCACACCCGAGAGTTCTAACCACTCCCGGATCCCAAATCATCAGTTTTTAAAACAAATAAATAAAGTCTACCAATATGAAAGCATTCTTCGCTTTGCCCTTGACCATAGGCACGGCTATTCGAATAGTTTTAACTCTGCAGAGGTGTACAGCTTTACCCACAAGACATGATATTCTCTTGATGCCAAGCTATTAGCACACTTCCTTAGGTGTGCCGGCAGAGATATCATGACAAGGCCTTTACAATGTATACGCCTAACCTGACCCACCCACTGAGGTTTCACCGCTGTTAGGGTTCTATCTACCCAGTACAGAAGCCCCCTCTTGCGCCGTGTGAGAAAACAGTCTTGCCTCTATCTGGCACTCACATTCCACCAACTGGTGAGTCTAAGTTAGGTTTCTACAAATTATTCAACCAGGTCATGCCCACTTTGACATGTGGTTGTACGGTTATGCCTAGAATGGACAGTCATAAGCGTCGGTCCTTAATTGACTTGGGGTGGTACTTGCACAATGAAAACTAGTGCTCTATCCGCACCCGCCAGACAAACCAATCCGCCCAAGTCCAAATCATTTTTCCTTTTATTTTTATTTTGCAACCCAACGGCAATACCTTTTTGCCTATAATTTCCAACACAAGTTTTCAAGAGTTATAAGAAATTCCCACCCATAGGTGCATACTAACCGATTGCGAGTCTAAGCATTTCTACCGGACTATTCTATTCCACCATCAACTTATTTATAAATTTTCAATTCTCAGCGTTGATAAAAATTATTATAATTTAATCTGTACCCTCCAAAATTCAAGAGGTTACCAAGATTCCCCGGTACTATCATGGTATTATATAATCCAGCTCAATTTAGTACTCCAACAAGTAAAGTCTATATCATGTGCCATCATGACTCCATAATCATGATAAGCTACTAACATTATTGTATATGAAATAGTCTCGTCAAAATATAGGCCACATTATTGTTTATCCATCATCCATACATCGATTAACCTTCTAATCTACTTAATTCACAAAGAATGATTCATAATCTCATCCCGGGGCATCTTTCAAGAAAGATTCCATAAATCCAAGATTTCATTAATTCATTGACTATAATGCTTTCCATAAACAATGATACCAAATTGACTAAAGAAATCGCACACACTCTGCATTAGTCACATTTCCACCTAAATGGTTATCCAAATAATATTTGAAGATTTATATTTCCTGCAAAAAAAATTTAAGTGTCTCAGCTTTAATAAAGTATATAGTTTAAGATTTTCCAAAATTAGCATCTTACTTCAAAAATTCATGAAATATTTTAGAGATGTCCTCCTAACCATTTCAGATTTAAGTAAAATATTTCCTAGCTTTGTGCTAGTTTCAATTTGGAATTTGAAAATCAAAAACAATAACTAGGTTGTTGAATAGTATTTTCTTTAAATGTCACAATTTTAGAAAATTCAAAAAAATTCTTAAAATTCAAAGCAACCTAAGAAAATAACTTGTCAATTTTGTATTTAAATTTTGTGCAAATTTTGAGATGTTATAGCGCGACGTCGATGGAATAGTTATTAACAATATACAACTATAAAAAGTAATGGTCAAATGTGTGTATTAGAGACCGTATCGATATATAAAAAGATGAGTAAAAAAGAACATAGGTAGTACTCCTTCCGTTGATAAATATAAGGCCTATAATGTCTCCAAGGGTCAAACGAACAATAAAACTCTCATATAGCAAAGCTAAACCTTAAAGCAATAATCATCACACGCAATTTATTATCAAACTAATAGAATGACTTGTGGAATCAATATGGTGAAGCTACGTGTGGGCGTGTGACTATTTCCCTTCCCCGCATGCCATTCTCATGGTACCTAAAATAACAAGAAAACACAAGCGTGAGTTCGAAACTCAGCAAGCATATTGCAATGGACAACAAGAACAATATCATGGCAATAACATCTCCCATCATATATATCATCTCATTCATGAACACTTAACAATATCATCATCATTATGTATGCAATGTAATGCAATGCTCATGTCTCCTTGGAAACTCATAAACTATGATTGTGGAGCTACGTGTAGAAGTGTAGCTAAACCCCTTTTTCCCGCATGCCGAAATTTCGGTTTTTAGCATATGTACCTTTGCTGGAATTTATGGTAACTTATGGTATTTAGATGTTGTTTAGCTTATGTTTGGTAGCATTCAGGCATAGTAAATACCGGGGTGTTACAAGGATTTTTCAAGAATTATTTGTGAACTAATGGGCCTAGCCCAAGTGGTCTAAGCATTAATGTTTGAATCATATCTTAGTCAGCAACAGTTGTATCCATACATATGATTGCTACTGTATTAATTTAGCACAATTAATGTACTAAACATTTACGTATTAATTTACCACAATTAATGCGCTAAACATTTGACAGCTCAGGACCTGCATGCGCGGATGTGCCTCTATATAAAAAACGGTGAAGAGTGACCATTGCAACAGCACAGCAGATCAGGAAAAAAAAGGAAACTGATACCGAAAGAAAGAAAGAAAGGAGCGTTTCTCATGGTCATGGCTATCTTGAAGAAGGACACGAGTGCCCTGAGCTTGGCGGCTCTCATGGTCATGGCTGCTGTTCTCTCGTCATGTGATGCAGAAGGAGGTTAATTATGTTGATTACGTCCATTTCCTCCTCTCTTTAGCTTATCAGCAATATATATGCGCCGCATGTTGCAGCGTTGAGCTTCATGGATATACACTATTAGGGCTTTAATTCTGTGCACAATGATGGATGATGCAGGAGGAGAAGGATGCTTGCCGCTTACCCCAAACTGCGAGCTGCACCTCTGCAAGAAAAACTGCGGGGATAATTTACGAGCCTACTGCACCGTGAAAGGCTCCATACACTACTGCTGCTGCGCCGCCCGTCCATGCTACCCGTGGAGGTTTGTTCCTGACTGCACCGACGAGCGGTGCAGGCAAGCCTGCGGCGGTAGAAATCCTGGAGCCCATTGCACCGACGACAGCAACTGCTGCTGCCCCCTCGCGATCGACGCCGGCCGGTCGTCGAGATGGCAAGGACAAACTAATGCCATTCATCTGATGCATCGATAATAATGTACCTTAATTTTTGCTAGCTAGCTAGCTCTTGTGTCCTTCCGGTTGCTGCAGATCCAATAAACTTGTCTGTTAACTCGGCTTAATTTACTCCTTCTAAGGCTGATACGTCTTTGTTCTTCTATAACAAGGGTAGTCACATAATTTTTGTACTTGTACATGTTGATGATTCTATTGTTGCTAGTTCCTCAACTGAAGCAACTGCGGCATTACTTAGAGATTTCGACAGAGAATTTTGCCTTGAAGGATCTTGGAGATCTTCACTACTTCTTGGGAATTGAGGTAAAAAAGGTACAAGGTGAACTTCTGTTGACTCAAAAAGGGTATGCTATGAAAATTCTCAAATGCGCACCTCTCTCTACTACTGAAAAATTAGGAGACATTTTGGGACCAAATGATTCGACTCAATACAGAAGCATAGCCTCAGGAAATGCTAGTCATGCCCTCTGAAACAAACAGATTACACACATCACAAACTGATTATATCACAAATTACACAACCATTTTAGAAATCAACTCAAATATTATATTAACCAATTTAATGCTAATTACAATTCACAAATTCAAACAAGTTTCACAAATTAATCATAGAATACTTAAGTTTCACAAATTTGGCAGCGTGGAATGTGCCTTTTGGATGTATGACCTCACGCATCAAGAAGTCAAAGAAGTTTTCTCGAATTAACTCCAGATAGGCCTTTTTCAACGTAGTTGCATCGCTAATCTTCTTTGTACCGATGAGGGTTTGCATGTTATGGCTAACGTAGAAGGCATATAGGTTATTTTCTTGTCTCTACTGTAAATGTTGACAACCGTAAATATTGACCCTTTTGCCAACCATGTCAGCTTATAATGATCACCTATTGAGCTTCCAATGATAGGCCGCTCCTTCAGCCATTTGTTGAACTGAAGGTTATGCTATCTCGTGATACACTCGAGTCTCCCCCTCATAGCGAGATCGAGGCACGCCTATAGGTTTGACCTAAGCCATGTAATCAACGCAGAACTCAACGACCTCTTCGATTGCATAACCTTTGAGATTGCTACCCTCCGGCCAAGATCGATTCTGTACGTAGGTTTTGAGAATTCCCTTGTACCTCTCAAACGGGTACATGCTACGCAGTTATCTCCCTCACAATATGAACAATGAGATAGACCATGATATCAAAAATGACGGAGGAAAATACATCTCAAGACTATACAGAGTCATGACCACCTCGCCCTATAGAGCATTTAGTCCTTCGAGCTTGATGACCTTCTGATCAATTGTGTTAAAAAGTAACACAGCCTCACGATTGTCTCCCGAACCTTAATCAGCAAAATACTTCTAATTACAACAGGGAGCATCTGTGTCATCAACACATGGTAATAATGAGAATTCGTACCAGTTGTTTTCAAATCTTGTATCAAAATAAGTCTCTTCATATTACGGAATAATCGGACATAACTTTCACACCATGCAAGCAATGATATAATTCAGTTCTCTCGACCTTGGACATAGTGTAAATGCATGTTCATAGTACATTTGGCCTCTATCGGTCTCTTTCGGTGCTAACTCAGGTTTGATGCTCATATCGACCAAGTCAAGCCATGCGTAGATACCGTCATTTGTTTTGCCTTTAATGTTCAGTTAGAGACCAATCAAGCTTTCACATACATTCTTCTCTACGTGCATGATGTCGATATAGTGACGAATTTCTAGGTGCTCCTAACAAGGTAGGTCCCAAAATATTGATCTCTTCTTTCATATACTCTTCTTACGGGTCCTCGATTTACATCTCTTTCCAAGCACAACATCCAAATCCTTAACCATATCATAAAAAGCTCCCCCCTTAAAGGCCTTAGAGCTGAATCGTCTTTGTTCCTTCCATCGAATTGTTTCTTCATCTTATGGTATGGGTGATTCCTCCGAAGGAATCTACGGTGATGCATGTACACGGTCTTGCACGATTGATTTAGCTACACACTCTCGGTATCATTTAAGCAGTGAGTACAGGCTTTTTCTCCTTTTGTACTCTGGCCTGACAGATTAGCAAGGGCAGGATAATCATTTATGGTGCAGAACAACAAGCAGTGCAAAGTGAAGTTCTCTTAATTGCATGCATCCCATACATGTACCCAGGAACCTATACTATTTTTAGATCTTTCACCAATGGTGCTAGATAAATATCAATGTTGTTCCCATGTTGCCTCGGCATTTGGATAAATATGGACAACAAAATGTATTTTTGCTGCATAAACAACTAAGGAGGAAGCCTGTAGATACAGAGATTCACATGCCAGGTGCTAGTTAGCTGCTCATGTTACCGAAATGATTCATTCCATCTATACTCAATCCCAACCTTATATTCCTCTATTTCGTATCAAATTATGCAAATCTCCTATCGATGTTTCTCTACTAGGAAGAATCAGCAGGGTGCCTTAGCACTCCATCATATTTATGCTCTCCCGAGTGCCAACGCAGCAATTTTGTCTCCCTTGGGTTGGCAAATAAACCTTCAAATGAGGAATTTATACGCAGATACCATGCCACCTTAGCAAGAGGTCTTTTCTTCACCTTGATGCCCTCACTGTCATCATTTGGTTGATTCTTACACTTGTACCGAGATGCGTTGCATACCAAACATACATGCAAGTTTGCGTACTTTTTACAGTAGAGGATACAGTCGTTTGGACATGCATGTAATCTTTCTACTTCCATTCCCAATGGATAAATTAAGAATCTTCTTGACTTTGTAGGTAGTCTTCGGCAACTCGTTTCCCTCTGAAATCTTGTCCACTAATAGACCTAACAGCGCCGTGAAACTCTTATCAGACCAACCGTTGCTTGCCTTCAATTTCAATAGTTCAAGCACATATGACAATCTTGTGTTTTTTGACCTACAACCTAGGAACAAAGGTGTCTCCGATTCGTCCATCAAGCCTCAAAATTTACCATAATATCTGTCATCATGGTTCCCTTCTACATCACGCATCATCTCATACAAATTGTCATCCCGCAACCTATCCTCATCAGAAGCACAATCGATATCATCCGACATATCGTCAACTTCATCGGCAATGTTAGTACTGCCTGCTTTCTGTATAGTCTGCTCTTCATCGTGACTCGTCCAACATGTATACCCCCTTTTTAAACCTTGAAACCCAGTAGAATCAAGTGTGCTTCAATCTGGGTTGAATTGAAAAATATCCTCATATTGTTGTAGTCAATGCATAAACAAGACATAAATTTAACCCCCTTACTAAGCATATCCTCCTCCGCTGCTCTTCTAAAAGTAGAGATGCCATTAATGCACTCGGCACTAGCACGTTTCGCAACGTACAGCCAGCTTCGGCCCATCTATGTAACACACCCAGGAATTTTAGAAATAAAATAAAGTGGCTCATATGCTTTTCATTGTATTTTTGGATTTTATACTGAATTTATTTGAATAAATTCAATTTATTTAATTAATCCCTTTTTCATCCAAATTAGACCATTCTAAAAAAAATTATAAAAATTTCAAATAACTTAACAAAGGAAATAATTTTGTAAAATACTAAAACATCGGAAGTGAATAAAAATAATTTTTTCAAAATTTTTGCACAATATGCAAATGCTCTAAAAATTGAATTAATAATTAAAAATAAAAAAATTCCAGGTATTTTAATTTGAAATCTACAAAAGCAAACTAATTAAGTAAAACCAAAGACAACCTTGCCCCCATCGTCGAAAAGGGCTTTGAGCTTGAGACGAGACTGGCGAGCCAATCTCGCACAATCTAATGCCTGAGTGAGCTCCTCTACTGGTTCTTCTGGCCAAAAGACTCCGATCAATCCCCTAACTCCCCCCTTGCTTTGCTTGTAGCTCAAATCAATCGAGTGTCACCACCACAAACCCTTCTTCCTTAGCTCCAGCTGCACATCGCTAGCCTAGTCTGTAGCCCCTCCGTTGCTTCGAGGTATACCGTTTGACTCCCCTCAGCTCCCTAGTGCTCTCCCCTCCTCTAGCTAAAACTACGCACCTTCATTCTTCTCTTCCAACAACGATCAACACCGTGCTCCGCTCGTCCACATCGCTGACATGTGTCCTCTCTGAAAGGAAGTAGTTAGACAGGTTTTGCTTTATCCCTAACTCACTTGTAAAAATAGGCTCCTTTCTAAGAAGGAATTCCAGAAGTAATACACGAAAACTATAAGTATCACTTTTCTTATTTAACTTACCAGTGCGATAGTACTCTGTATCTAGGTATCCAAATATGCCTTGTACATCTGTAACAACATGGGTTTGATCAGTAGGAACCAACATTGAAGGACCAAAATATGATACTTTTGCTGTATAATTCCCATCCAAGAGTATATTAGAGGACTTCACATCATGTTGAAAGATTGCTATCGAAGCTACTGAGTGGAGGTAATGAAATGCTCCGATAGCTTATGTAGCAATTCACAAGCAATCATCACAAGACAAAGAAGAGTTGCGACTTTGATCACCCATAAGAATTTCAAATAATGAACCTTTAGGGATAAAGTTGTATACGAGTAGTGGGACCTTGGTGGTTTATTTGTGGGAGGATAAAGAACGCATTGATGAACTGACTGATCTCGCTTTGCTTAATGACTTTAGACTTTTATAGCCAGAACACATTGGTTAGATCAGATACCTTGTACACCATTCCATGTGTTGAACGACAGTATGCGTGTGGAGTCAAAGTTATTTGTGGCCTTTTCTAGCTCTACTATAGAGAATATATTGGCCTTGTTATTCGTATTTTAATCCAATGATACCAACTATTCTGAAAGAAGGCCTTGGTTCTTTCAGAAATACTTTCTTCGTAGTTGCTTTTGGATGTCCCTATTCTATCGATGCAAAACAAATATCAAAATTAAGATGAGAAGTGGAATGATCATGCCAATACTATGTCCGATAGAAATATCTGTAAAGATTATACTCATTAGACATGTATTCTTTTCCTCCAAAAAAAGCCATGTATTATTTTTGCATATCTATGACCCCAACACATATTTTTGCAAAAGAGGCCCCCTCTTCCACAGTGAAATGCGTGGCAGGGGACATTTGTCCCCTGCTGCGCCGAGACATGTGTACTCTCCAAAAGGAAGTAGTTAGACAGGTTTTGCTTTATCCCTAACTCACTTGTAAAAATAGGCTTCTTTCTAAGAAGGAATTCTACAAGTACCACACGAAAACTATAAGCATCACTTTTCTTATTTAACTTGCCAGTGCGATAGTGCTCTATATCTAGGTATCCAAATATGCCTTGTACATCTGTAACAACATGGGTTTGATCAATAGGAACCAACCTTGAAGCACCAAAATATGATACTTTCGCTGTATAATTCCCATCCAACAGTATATCAGAGGACGTCACATCGTGTTGACAAATTGCTATCGAAGCTACTGAATGAAGTTAATTAAATGCTCCGATAGCTTCTGCAGCAATTCAGAAGCAATCATTATAAGGCAAAGAAGAGTTGCAACTTTGATCACCCAAAAGAATTTCAAATAATGAACCTTTAGGGATAAAGTTGTATACTAGTAGTGGAGCCTTGGAGGTTTATTTGTTGGGGGATAAAGAACTCATTGATGAACAGACTGATCTAACTTTTCTTAATGACTTTAGACTTTTATAGCCAGCACACATTGGTTAGATCAAATACCTTATACACCATTCCATGCGCTGCACTACAGTATGCGTGTGGAGTCAAAGTTATTTGTTTCCTTTCTAGCTCTACTATAGAGAATATCTTGGGCTTGTTATTCATATTTTGATCCGATGATACCAGCTATTCTGAAAGAAGGCATTGGTTCTTTCGAAAATACTTTCTTCGTAGTTGCTTTTTGATGTCCCTTTTCCATGTACGCAGAACAAATATGGAAATCAAGATGAGAAGCAGAATGATCAATCCAATACTAAGTCCGATGGCAATACCTGTAAAGATTATGCTCATTACCCATGTATTCTTTTCCTCTAAAAAAACATGTATTATTTTTGCATATCTATGACCCCAACACATATTTTTGCAAAAGAGGCCCCCTCTTCCACAGCAAAGGCGTGGCAGGGAACATGTGTCCCCTGCTACGCCGGGACATGTGTCCTCTCCGAAAGAAAGTAGTTAGACAGGTTTTGTTTTATCCCTGATTCACCTGCACAAATAGGCTCCTTTCTTAGAAGCAATTCTACAAGTACCACACGAAAACTGTAAACATCATTTTTCTTACTTAACTTGCAAGTTTGATAGTAGTTTGGATCTAGGTATCAAAATGTGCCATATACATATGCAACAACATAGGTTTGATCAAAAGGAACCAAACTTGACGCACCAAAATATTATACTTTCGCAGTACACTTACCATCAAAGTGTATATTAGAGGACATCACATAACGATAAATGATTTATACTGAAGCTGCTAAGTGGTGATATTGAAGTGCTTCGGCAGCTTCTGCAGCAATTCTCAAGCAACTATCTCAGGACAAAGAAGAGCTGCTACTTTGATCACTGCTAATAATTTCAAACAATGAACCATTTGGTATAGAGTCACACATTAGTAGTGGGACCTCGGACTGAGGGCAACATGCGAAGAGCTTTACGATATTTTATTGGCTTATTTGTGATAGGGTATTGACCGTGTTGATGAGCTGACTGATCTCACTTTGCTCAATGACTTTACACTTTTTTATGGCCAGTACACATTGGTTAGATTAGATGTCTTTGTACACCATTTCATGCCCTCCACGACCAAGTATGCTTGTAGTGTCAAAGTTATTAGTTGCTTTCTCTAGCACTGCTACGGAGAAAATCTTGTTTTCTCATTCGCATTTTCATTCAATTATACCAACTGTTCTAAAAGAAGGCATTGGTTCTTTCGAAAATACTTTCATCGCAGTTGATTTTGGGCGTCCCATTTCCATCTACAGAGAAGATATATGGCATTCAATATGATATGTACAATGACTAAGCTAATACTAAGCCCAATGGCAATACCTGCAATGATTATGCTCGTCAGGCATGTGTTATTTTTCTCTAAAAAAAGCCATGCATTATTTTCGCGAATCTAGCCCCCTGACATATATTTTTGAAAAATGGTCCCTCCTACACTGTGGAAGGCATGGCAGGGGACATGTGTCCCCTACCGCGCTGGGACATGTCTCCCCTCCCAAAGGAAGTACTTCGATAGGTTTTGCTTTATCCTTGATTCACTTGCAAAAATAGGCCCCTTTCCACTTAAAAACCTGATTACAACATAACCAGGGTGTGTAAATTCTGACCGTATTTTCTCACATGACAAAAGGTCAACCCTTTTTATCCCTACTTTTGTGATACTAGGCCCGGTAATCAAGATACTAGGCCCGTAAGCGCGACGCACGCAGCGCGTGTGAACGAAAAATGATTTTGCGTTTTTTTACCGGAGAAAAGATTGACTTAGACATATTTTCAAAATTCTTGGAGACACGAGAAACCTTAGAGATCTCGCCAGGAAAAAAGTACACATCTTTCTATTGACGAAAATATTTTTTTCGGGGAAAACGGAGAAAGGACTTGGCCCGTAAGCGCGGCGCACACCGCGCGTGTGAATGAAAAATGATTTTGCGTTTATTTCCAGAGAAAAAAATAGACTTAGTCGTATTTTCAAATGTTTTGGAGGCTCGAGAAACCATAGAGACCAAGCCGAGGAAAAAGTACACATCTTTTTGTTGACGATTTTTTTTTTTTGAGAAAACGGAGAAAGGACTTGGACCCGTAAGGGCGGCGCACGCCGCGCGCGTGAATGGAAAATGATTTTGAGTTTTTTTTTCGGAGAAAAAATAGTCTTTGACATATTTTCAAAATTTTTAGAGACTTGAGAAACCTTAGAAACCGAGCCGGGAAAAAGTACACATCTTTCGCCGTGCGCGTGAACGAGAAATGATTTTGCATTTTTTTTTCCAGAGAAGAAATAGACTGAGACGTATTTTGAAAAAATTTTGAGACTCGAGAAACCTTAGAGACAGAGCTGGGGAAAAAGTACACATCTTTCTGTTGGCGAAAATATTTTTTTCGGGGAAAACAGAGAAAGGACCTGGGCTCGTAAGCGTGGCGCACGCCGTGCGCGTGAACAGAAAATGATTTTGTGTTTTTTTTCGTAGAAATAATAGACAGACTTTGATATTGGGTGGTCCTGAGCCGGATAACCTCCCGATCTTAATGATAGTAGTATTCGAAATGAGCTTGTCGGCACGCATATTCACAAGATAAAACATCAATAACTGCTGCCCTCCTGCAATAAGAAAAACTGACCATAGTATGCTACGGTAGTACCTTAGCTTTTCTACTAGCCGAGAAACTTTGTTTTATCTATGATTACCTGGTGATGTCCACAGCAACAGTGTCATAGCTAAAAACTAAGTATCCACCAAATAGGATGATTAGCATGTATGGATGTACCGTAAACTAAGCATCTACCAAGGAAGATGATAAGCACGTATAAACGAATCCAGCACAAATCTAATCATGTGAGAGTAAGTCAAGCCTATTCTAAACAATACCATGCATACCTGCAATGATTATGCTCGTCAGGCATGTGTTATTTTTCTCTAAAAAAAGCCATGCATTATTTTCGCGAATCTAGCCCCCTGACATATATTTTTGAAAAATGGTCCCTCCTACACTGTGGAAGGCATGGCAGGGGACATGTGTCCCCTACCGCGCTGGGACATGTCTCCCCTCCCAAAGGAAGTACTTCGATAGGTTTTGCTTTATCCTTGATTCACTTGCAAAAATAGGCCCCTTTCCACTTAAAAACCTGATTACAACATAACCAGGGTGTGTAAATTCTGACCGTCTTTTCCCACATGACAAAAGGTCAACCCTTTTTATCCCTACTTTTGTGATCTGCAGTGCATTGCATATCTCCAAAAGTTATTACATACAAATTCAAGGTTAGGGTCAGTCTTCGCCTTAATAAGAAAACATCACGCCATTGTAAAAATCGAAGTTAGATAGATGCAAACTTCTGTAAATAAACATATCTTACGGCAGAAGCCTCTCTCTACTTTTCAATTGCTAAAGAGAAATTTGCTACGAATTGCCTGACAAGCATAGCAACTGCTATACTGATTTCTTAAGACTCGGGCCATAATCATTTCTCGATTCCAATTATTTGACGATATAAGATGAAAACATAAATACAAGGTACACACCAAGAATAATAGCTACATTAATTATTTACTACAAACCAAATTCAGAGATACCGGAAGAGTTGTCTTCCCATAGAACCCTGGGCTCTACATTACATCTGCACAGATCACTCTCTATGTTCTGTAGACAGCTGCACAAGCAACATCGTCTTTGCGGGATGGCCAAGTGCTCTTGCCTTCCTCCAATGAAGACTAAACCACCAGCTTTGATCAAATACTGTAGAGGGCTATGGAGCAGCTCACTCAGAGATCCAACGGGCCTCCCTCTGTGATGCCCAGAAAGATCAGGGAGACCTGAAATTCTTACCTCAAATCTCGGTCTCGATAAGCTTCTAAAGCTCTCCCTAACATCATGGACTATGCTGCAGGAAGACATTTCTAGTGAAAAATGCACAACAACCAGAAATTCACCAAATGTTCGGTAATCAAGATACTAGGCCCGTAAGCGCGACGCACGCCGCGCGTGTGAACGAAAAATGATTTTGCATTTTTTTACCGGAGAAAAGATTGACTTAGACATATTTTCAAAATTCTTGGAGACACGAGAAACCTTAGAGATCTCGCCGGGAAAAAAGTACACATCTTTCTATTGACGAAAATATTTTTTTCGGGGAAAACGGAGAAAGGACTTGGCCCGTAAGCGCGGCGCATACCGCGCGTGTGAACGAAAAATGATTTTGCGTTTATTTCCAGAGAAAAAATAGACTTAGTAGTATTTTCAAATTTTTTGGAGGCTCGAGAAACCATAGAGACCAAGCCGAGGAAAAAGTACACATCTTTCTGTTGACGAATTTTTTTTTTGAGAAAACGGAGAAAGGACTTGGACCCGTAAGGGCGGCGCACGCCGCGCGCGTGAATGGAAAATGATTTTGAGTTTTTTTCTCGGAGAAAAAATAGTCTTTGACATATTGTCAAAATTTTTAGAGACTCGAGAAACCTTAGAAACCGAGCCGGGAAAAAGTACACATCTTTCACCGTGCGCGTGAACGAGAAATGATTTTGCATTTTTTTTTCCAGAAAAACTGACCATAGTATGCTACGGTAGTACCTTAGCTTTTCTACTAGCCGAGAAACTTTGTTTTATCTATGATTACCTGGTGATGTCCACAGCAACAATGTCATAGCTAAAAACTAAGTATCCACCAAATAGGATGATTAGCATGTATGGATGTTGTAACATCCTCAAATTTATAAAGGTTTAAAATTAAATATTAAATTGTGAAATCATTTTCTTATTGCGTTTCATGATTTTGTGTGCATTTAGTGAATTATTTCTTGATTAGAAATGAGTTTTGGAATTTAGAAAAGAAAGAAATTTTATAGATTGCATTATTGGCTAGCAAGATAATCATGACTTTATGAAAAGAAATTAGTTAATATGAGTAGTAGGGAGAACATTGAAATGGATAGAATTATCTAGAATCATTAGGCGTAATGGATTTTGACTATGAAACATACATCAACAGATAAGGTTGTCGGGACCCGAATTTGCAAATCCGGACCCTCTGTGTATTCAGCACTAGTCCAGGAACGCGCTAGTGCACACAGTCTTAACATCGGTAAATATCACAGTCATACCATTCGATACTAATAAAGTACTTTAATTAGATAAACAAACTGGTTGCTTGACCTTAAGGTCAAGTTACAAATATACGCCTCGCAGGGCGAAACTTATTAAAAGATAAATAATAGCAGCGGAAAATAAGATAACATCGTGGCGCCATCCAGTATACCACAGGCAACTGACTGGGCTCGCTCCCTAAGTAGACGGTTCCTCTTGGAGCTCCTCCTCCAAAGCTGGTGTAGTCTCCTCTTCAACTGGTGTTGTATTACGGCAAGGGTGAGTACTTGGTACTCAGCAAGTCATGCACAGAATGCAAGCTAATATACTATATGCATGGCTTGATACAAAGGAATAGCTCAAGGTTTATTTGCAGCAAAGAGCATTTAACAAATAATATAAGTAGATTCGAAAGCAGTAGAAACAAGTATATCACTAATAACTTTTCCAGGAGTTAAATAAACATCTTTCCAAATCCTAATCCACATTTCCATCAACATCATTATTAGTCCAAACCCAACCTTTCAAGTCCAAGTTATTTTCAAGAAAGTCTAACCCTTGACTGTAATTCCCGAGCGATGTCCAATACCGCGGACACGGCCATTCAAATAGATTTTACACTCTGCAGAGGTTATGCACTTTACCCACAAGATACAGTCAAACACCACAAAGGCGAGTTTCCGTAACAAAGTCTTTCGGAAACCTCTAACAGTACAAGTGGTCCTCTCCGGTGTTGCACACTAACCCTTCCCTTAGCGAAGGCGAAGTTTAGGCCAAACCACCGTTAGATGGGTACCTGGCCGCAGCCCCGGTACGCTCCCCCGTACAACTACACAAACGGTATAGTTGACACCCAGAGGTCCCACAGGTACGTTATTAGCAACTTAATCAACTAGGTCCGTCCCATTACAGACATGTGGTTGCACGTTTGACCCAGTTCAAAGGCTTGCAAGGTTAAGTCCTTAGGGTGACCAGGGCAAGACTACCCGAAGAACCAAAACAATATTCCCGGTGCCACAACTGGCCCACCCGATCATCCTTGCCACATGCCCCGGTCAAAAGCTATTTATCAAACCCCAGTTGATTACCATGCACCACGTGCCATCAACATCACATGATACCTTTCCAAAACAGGTTCAATATATCATTAAGTCAATATTAACATTTGATTGTCCAAAATCATGTCATGAGCACGTAGCAGGTCTAAGCAATATACTACAACAGTCTAAATTCCCATGTTGGCAATTTAATAATGTCCAACTAGTAAACCACAACTAGGGTGACAAGGGTCATGGCACATATTTAATTAACCAAGGTGTCATACAGCAATTACGCATTTATCTAATTCCCATAATTTAAATAAAGTATTTTCTAATTAAACTAGCATGCAATAGTTTTGAATCGAATTAATTTGAAATTGGGATCAACATGGTCAAAGCATAACTTGCCTTCAAAAAGTACTTGCTCTTGGTCCTGAGCTGGCTCCTGGGTCAACACTTCTCTCTCGAAGCCTTCGGGCACTTCAACGTCTACTCGCAAAGCGTGCATATAGCAATAAATAAATAAACAGTAGACAAAAAGTGTCCAAACATCCAAATAAAGTTCACAAACAGAGAGAGCATAATTTTATAAATTTTCAGAAACTGGAATCGTCAAATTCGGAGTTGAATTGCAAAAGTTATAAGTATTTAAAGTTTAATTAATCAATTAAATAATATTACAGAGAAAAAATTTAGTCCAAAAATTAAATAAAATTCATCATTAGGTAGATCTCAATTTTATACAAATTTAGAAATTTGAATCACTTAAATCGGAGTTCGAACGCAAAAGTTATAAGCGTTTGAAGTTTGCATCAAAATCTGAAATCAATAATTCGAATTAATAAATCATTTTCTTTTTCGGAAATTCATTTATTGCGTCAGCGAGGACACGTGTCAGCACCTGATTGGGTGGCTGACGTCAACCGGTCCACAGGCTCAGCCCACGGCTCGGCTCGGGTCCACCGTGGACCCGGTCCACGGCTCACGTGTGGATCGGAGTGGGACTCCAGGGGTGACGTCATTCTTGGCGTCGTGAGGACTCGACCGCTGGCCGACAGGTGGGACCCACTGGTGACGTCATGGGTGATGTCACGGTCGCGATCCATCGGCGTGTGGGCCTCGCCTTGTCGGTAGGTGAGTTCACGATCGCCGCGGCGTGGGCGGCGGTGGAGCCCTCTAACACGCGGGCCGCGTGTCGAGACACGCTCACGCTGCGTGGTCTTGACCGCGGCGGTCGAGACTTCGACCACGTGGCGCGATCTCGGTCGTTGATTCAAAAATCAACGGCCTAGATTGGATCTGGTGACGCACGTTTGGGGTGAGCGTGGCCATCTGGACCGTTGGATCTAGATCCAGCGGTTGGGGAGTAGATCTGGGGTTTGGAACGGAATCTCACCGGCGGTGACGTGGCGCCAATCCTAGCCGTGCGATGCGATCCGACGGTGAGGAGCTCGAGTCCGGCGATGGCGTGCGACGGTCTTTGGCGAGGAGCCGGGACGGCGACACGGCGGCGGCGTTTGGCGGCGCTTCCGACGAGGTGAGTTCTCCCTTCGGGTGCGCCTCGTCGCGGGGAGTTCGAATCTGGGGTCGGCGGCGGCAGAGGACGGCGGACGGCGGCGGGGCGAAACAAAAACTGCGGCGGAAAGCTTTTCCAACTACGGCGAGCAATCGCGGGCGCTACGGTGTGCTACGGGCGGCGGCTAGGGCAAAATGCGTGCGGGGTGGGGGCGAACCTCGGGGCATGTCCCGGGCTTTAAATGCCCTCGGCGTCCGCGCGGAAAACGGAACCCTAGGCCCACACGGCGGCGGGCGCGGCGGCGGAGTCCGTTTCGGACTCGGTGGAGACGATGACGGGTGGCCGTCCACGTGGCGTGATCGACGGCCACGATCGCCCGGCGGGACCGGATAAGGCCCGGTCTCGGCTCGAACCGGTGCGGTCCAATCCGGACCGTTGGATTCCAATCCAACGGTCGGGATCGATTAGGGTTAGGATTGGGTTCGGTCGAGTCGACTGGCTCGGGTCGGACTCGAGTCTAACTCGGGTTCCGACTCGGTCGGATGAATAGTAAAACCCACTCGCTAATTTCCAGCGATTAAATAATTCAATTAATTCCCAGAAATTCATTTAATTCATTAAAAATAGCAAAAGACTCAGAAAAATTCCAGAAAAATTCTGGAAAATATTTTGGAACATTTTGGACTCAAATAAAATATTTCCAACAAAATTTTATTTTCAAAGTTAAATTCTTTAATTATTTCAAAATGGAATAACTTCAAATAAATCCAAATAAATTCCAGAAAATTCCAAAAATTCACCAAAGTGCCAAATCACACTTGAATTTAAGAAAAGCAAAATTTTTGGGATGTTACAAAGGTGAGCCATTATCATTCATGATTAGAAAATATTCATTACATGAGAATAGATTACAACACTCAGTTATATGTTACATTGTAATTTACATTTACAATAAAAAGGAAATATAAGAATCTTTATGTTGACATACAACAGTCACATGAATTACAACTCATACAACTGCTGGATTACATATGCTATCACAATTACATAGTCAGTTATATCCCAAAAGAGAATTAAAACTCTGAACATAAAATTACATCTCCAAACTATAAATTACAGCTACTGTTCTAACTTGATCTGCATTTGTGAACCTGCAAATTCAATTGTACTCATGTAAGGATAAGAGTAAAGTATACTTATTAAATTGAATACAATAAATAAAAAGAGAGAATTGCCGTCAGCTAATTAATTGGTTGAATCGCTCAGTGAGGTACCCTAGATTGTCCGGGGGCCAATCTGGCTCCTCTTGCGATTAGATTTGCATCACTCGGCAATTTACAAACCTGTTTAAGCCGTAGACGCGAGTATTTAGAAAATATCGCGAGATAGAAATATTTTACCATGGTAAAATAGTGAAACCACAGTAGATGAAAATAAAGCCACGGCACTGCACACAAGAAACAGCACAGCTCTTTCCAGAACCGGCTACAACATCAAGTCCAGCCAAAACTCCCAGATCAATGCCCAGCCATGACATCCATCCAGCCGAACTCCCCAGAACAAGCCAGCCGGCCAAGCACATGGTCCCAGACCAAGGCCAATGCACGACAAATCAATTAATGTGTGCAAGGAAATGCCCCCATTCAAACACTATTAAATTTCCATTGCCATGCTATATGCGTAAATTAGCCTGGACCCATCTAAGGGAGTCACAAGGTAAAGAGCATTTTAAGTATTCAGATAAAGTGACTCCAACTGAAACCTCTAGAGCTCAGGCCAGCCACCGACAGACCACACAAACCAAGAGCTAGTAAATGAACGTTCAGTTCAGCCGCAAGAGACCATTGGACCGAGCTCCTCCTTCAAACCCTGCTCACACCGCCATAGTCATGCTATATATATACCAGCCAAGCTTCATCTAGGAAGTCACAAAGCAAGCTTTTTTCCAGTAAGCCACCCAAGACACAAGAACAATAGAAGCAAAGCAACGTTCAGGCAGACCAGCCGGAGCCATCAATAAGGGAGCACATCAACACAAGTAAAAAGCAGCCAGGAGAGTTTATGTCCAGACGCTGACCCCAGGAGCAAGAAGGGGGAAACAAGCTGAACCGATAACTATCCATCCATTCCCTTGTCACTCAAGTAAGTTCCCACAAATTTGATTCCATTAGGAGTATCATATCATACCCGGGGAGATTGGAAATGAGCTAGATTAGAAAATAACAGTAGAAGGATGAAAGGGGAAAGCATAGGAAAAATGGCCTCATTTTATATGCATAACAAGAATTTTGAGGGTTGCGTTATATGTCCCCTTGAATTGCAAATACTCCCCCGGCGTATTGCAAATCAAGGTTATCGCTATGACGCCATCCAACCCAAAAATTTAAGATGCATGAATCATCATCGGCCAAAGAAAAATAGTTCATCTCTAGGTCATGGCATCAGTTCATTATTTACCATACAAATGAACCATTAGGCCATTCTCAGTATGCCTTGCCTAAAACATTTAAAAGACCTTCAAGCACAGCTTAGTATCAATTCTTATATCATTTACTAAGCCAATCTATTCATGATCCGCCAGTTTTTAATAAATGGTATTAGGATCATCTATCATATAAACTATCCAAAGTCTTTGTCAATATGCCCTAAATCCATATTTGAGAATCATCTCGGGCCCTGACAAATAACCAAATCACATAAGCAAACTGTACAATTTAAGGTATATCGGTGCATAGCACCAATAGACCTCACTATTTCAGAACTTTGCACACATCTAACAGATTGGTAGAATCCAATACGAATAGAAGTGCTAGTCGCATATGAACTAATATATATATATATATATATCTAGTTAGCATTATTCAATAACTTGAGTATATGTTATGGAAAAATACTCCAGAAGGTCCTTGCACTGAAGTTTATTATATACATACAAATACTACTCTGAGCTTCACATGCACCATACCAATTCCATTTACACAGTAAGCAGGTTAGATTGACCATGCTTGAGAATAAGCATTTCAATAAACAGAGGCTATTACTAACCCATACAAGCCATTAGATCATGCAGAATCAAGCAAAACCTTATTCTACACATAGCCTATCAGGGATCAAAGTCTCATGCATCATCAAGCTCTTAACTACTTCATTTACCCATTAGTGATGAGACACCAAAGAAATAATTAAAACTACTCAATATAGTCAATTACTTAAGAGATAGTTTTGAGTCAAACCAAGAACTACCCTATTGCAAATATTAAAGTTCATAAATCACTTTTAGCTGCATTCGGCAAAGGCAAAAGGAAGTAGAGATCGACAGTAGATAAGCCAGTGCAAACAGATAGTAATCCGAGCATGAACCCTACCTCTAATCCATGATTCACCTAAGAAGCAATAAGGGGAGTAGCGCTACCAGTTACCAGAGAGGAGGTGGGGGTGAAACCAGAGGCGATGCGGGGCTTGGCCCCTAGAAGGGCGAAACCAACTGGCGCCATGAGCCAAGTAGAAGAGCAATACTAACCGGATCCCACGCGAAACCAGATGGCGCGGAGGAGGAGAGGTAGCCACACACGTTCGCAGGAGGTGGAAACCCTAGCGTCGGCCATGGCCAGGCCCGAGGGCGAACCGGCATGGTCGAGGGCGCGGCTCTGCGCCTGGTACGGTCGAGCCGAATCCTTGTGCCGCCGCAAATCTGACCGGAGGCGTTCTTGGAGGGCGGCGAAGAAGAAGTACGGCGGCTAGGGCAGAAGCCATTGGCCGGGTGCGGGAGAGATAGGGGGAAGCAGAGCCTGCGTGGTGGTGAGGCCTGAATCTACTGGGAGGCACCGGCGTAGGGCGGCCGATTTAGGGGAGAGCCAGGAAATCGCCCAAATTGAGGGAGGAGCAGAAGGAACAGGAAGATTTGGGGAAAACTTTGAGGAAGACGCTAGAAGGGCAAAGTGTCCAGTCGGCCGAAGAAATGAGGGAGAGAAAGAAATAAGGAAAAAAATGGGAAAGGATAAAATAAAAATGGAAAAATATATATATAACCATAACAATAAATATATATATATATATATTGCTAGGAAATTGGGTAATCCAAATATGCAAAAAAATTTGTATGACTAATTAAGCTTAAATTAAGATAGTATAGAATCATACTAATCAAATACTGATATAATTAATAGAGACATAGGTGAGCAGAAATGCATATAGAACCTACCATAGCTAATTCAAGTGACTAGACCATTTAATATTATAAGAATAAGTAATTTTAACCCTAATTTGCATTAGTTTCAAATTAGGAATTTAATCCTGATCATAGAGGTACCGATAGCCCTTATTCGACTTATTCGGCCTATTCTCTCATTCGACGAATGGAACATTCATTCGAAGAATAGGACATTATCAGTAGACATTAACATCGGTAAAATCAACCTTAGAATACTTCTTAAAGGACCACTATTTCATTCTATGTAAAATCATTTATATTATAAATTGCTTTGCATCTGAATCCTATTAAAGACTTGACCCTACGTAAGACCGATTATAAAATATGTAGTATTGAAGGATCATTGTTTTTTGATCCATGTGTTTTTGATGATGAGTATTTGAATATTCGAAGAGATTTGAAAAGATTTGAGTTGATTTGATTTTGGAAAAAGATTTGAAACCAATTTGAACCGATTTATTTTTTGGTTTCTTTATTTGAAAAAGATCTGAAACCAGTTGGTTGTATGGATTAATTTGAGTCAAGTCGTGGACTTGGGCTCGGAAATTGTTTTTGTATTTTTGTTCACGTACAGGTGTTGCTCGAGGTCGAACATGGTCGATGACAGGACCAAGACTAGGTTCAGGGAGGAACTGAGGTCGTGAGGGTCAAGGGTGTCATGCGAGATGTTTCGGACTAGAGAAACGGTGCACGTGAGGTCGAGATCGTTGCAGCAGAGCTCGCGAGGCCGACGGCAAGCCGACGTGGCGGCCGACGCCGTAGGGCACGGCGCTGCGCAGCTGAGCGGGCCGGAGCGGCTGGCAACTAGGCGGCCGAGCGTGGGAGCCAGCGGCCGCAACAAAGCGGAGGCCGGGGCATCTTGCATCGGCGACGGAGTCGATGGCGTCTACCGCGGCGACGGAGCTTCGCTGCGCGGCGGCAGCGGCGGCCCGACACGGCGTCCGATGGCTGCTGGCAGCGGCAAGTGGGTCATACGCGTGTATACGAATTTTTTTTGTGTGCATGTGCATAAGTGTGTGTGCATGTGCATAGTGTGTGTGCGTGAGTGCATGCATGTGTGTGTAATGCATGGTGTGCATGCATGTGAGTGTGTGTACGTGAGTGTTGGCGTGAGTTGCATGCATGGCGTGCGTAGTGTTATGCATGGTGTGTGTTTGCATGCAGGTGAAGCCGTGGCATCAGCCATGCATTCGGTGGTCTCGGACGCCACTGCCTACGAGAGGGAGTACAGGCGCACTCGCTCTGATGTGCGGAGCTGGGAGGCCAGAGCGCAGCAGCCGGTTTGCTGCCGTGTCCGAGATGGATACGAGCCAGGCGCAGCGACGGTTTGTGCTGCCGTGTCCGAGGAGACAAGAACGCTGGGCGACCGCATAGTTTTCGTTTTGGACGCCAAGAAGGATTGGTGGGCTGCAGTATATACCACGACCAATGAAGCCAAAGGGATCATCAATCCAAGGCAAAGCGCAAGAAGCAAGAGGTGCCTACAAGAGATTAGAGATTTTCGGTGTTTTTCTAATCTTGTGAGATTAGAGATTTTGGTGTCCTCCCGGAAGGAGTGGCTTTGGAATAAAGAAAAGGTTATGCAATTTTTTTTACATACTCTTTTGCTATGATTCTTGATTAGAAGGATTGTTCGATTTTTATAGAACTAGTTTTGATTTTTTTTTTCGACTTGTCTCGCTAATTAATCTAGGGTTTTGATTTCTACGATATTAGATATTCTTCCGCTCTTTAGGGGTTCTTTAATTTTCCGAAAGAAATAGTTGAATTTTATTCGGCATCTATTCACCCCCCCCCTCTAGTTGCCTACTCGGTCCAACAAGTGGTATCAGAGCCAGGCTCTACTAATCC
This sequence comes from Rhipidocladum racemiflorum, assembly GCA_036346355.1. Classification (NCBI taxonomy): domain Eukaryota; kingdom Viridiplantae; phylum Streptophyta; class Magnoliopsida; order Poales; family Poaceae; genus Rhipidocladum; species Rhipidocladum racemiflorum. The sequence goes on along the minus strand of CM070576.1, from coordinate 1,330,493 downwards.
ATCTTAACAGGTGATTAGTAAACGGTAAGTTATGGCAACGGAGAAATACTCGAACAAACCGCCAATCTTCGATGGCACAGACTTCCCCCACTGGCGGATCCGAATGACTGCATATCTTCAAGCTCAAGGTAACGCGATTTGGCGCAAGGTAAAAATTTCGTACGAGCTTCCTTCTAATGATGATATTGATAAAATCGAGTTTGAAAAAGATGTTGAAAATAATAATAGAGCTAGAAACATATTGCTTCAAGGACTTGCTAGAAAAGAATTCGATAGAGTACATCATTTACTCATTGCTCATGAAATTTGGAAATCTCTTCAAGATTATCATGAAGGCACTGACTCACAAAGAGGCTAGGCAAGATCAATTTAAAAGGAATACACTAGATTTGAAATTAACTCTGGAGAATCATTAGATGATTGTTTTGCTCGCTTTAATAGAATCTTAAACAATCTTAGAGCTGTTGATGTACAATACACTGACTCTGAAAATGCTAGACATTTCTTATCTTCTCTTGATCTTAAAATCTGGCAAATGAAAGTAACTGCTTTTAGGGAGGCTCACAAGATGAGTGAAATGACATTGGATAAACTTTATTCTAGTCTCAAGACTTTTGAAATAGATATTGTTTCCAGAACATCCAATGATAACTCTTTGGCTCTTAATGCAAATTCTTCTTCATGTGATAATACTACTAGTTCTTCATCATCATATTCCATTTCTGCCTTGAGTGCTCTTAGTGATGAACAGCTAGATCAAATACCAGAAGATACACTTGCTCTTCTTTCCAAGCGTGTCAATGCAGCGTACATGAGATCAAGGGAGAGAAGAGGAGCCTCCATCCTTTGCTACAAGCTGCGGCAAAGGCCGGGCACATCCGTGCTAACTGTTTCAAGAACAAAGATAAAGAGGAGAAGGAGCAAAGCAACTCCTCCAAGTCCTTCCGGCCAAAAGAAAGCAAGGACAAAAATAAGCAACGGACAAAGAAGATGCTCAACAAAGTCTTCGCGGCAATTGGTCGCTTAGACTTAAGCGACATTGATGATTCAACTGACGATGAGAAGGAAGCGAAGCAAACTAAGCTGAACGAGAAAGATTTCACCGGACTATGCTTCATGGCGAAAGGGAACACTGGTGATTCTAGTGACAACGACAGCACTTCCAGCGACGGTGATGAGGTAATACCTTCGTATGATGAGCTTTGTGAAGTTTTAGTCATATTGAGAAAATCTTTAAGAAAATCTTTACTCAAAAATAAAAACTTAGAGAAAGATCTATCCATCTTTGAAAAATGAAAAACTTGTGAAAAATGTTGGTTGCTCTCATCGATGGTTTACATGGTCAAACTTCTTGTTCTAAATGTCCCATACTAGAATTGAAGTTGCATGATGCAGATGCTAAGATTACTCAATTGGTTAATGATTTGCTTACACATGAAGTTCTTTCATGCTCAACTTGTCGCAAGCAGAAAGAAAAAGTAGATGTTTCCTGTAATAATTGTTTAACACTCTCTCGAAAAATTGATTACTTGGAAAAGTCTTTAGAACGTTTTACTAAAGGAAAGAAAAATCTAAATATGATTTTGGATCAATCAAAAATCAGCACTCATCACAAAGGTTTAGGTTTTGATCCTTATGCTCATCACAAATCATATGCTCCTACTATTGTTAAAACTCTTGAAAGTGGAAAGTTTGAAATTGTCAAAGAACCTGAGAAAACTGTCTTCAAATCTGCTGGAATTTTATCTTCTACTATGATGAATGCAAATGTTGCTTCTACTTCTAAAGACAAACCATTTGTTAAGTACAATTGCACTCATTGTGGAAAAGATGGTCATTTGATGAATTTTTGTTTTAGACTAGCCAAACAACAGAGAAAGGAAAATTCAAAGGCTAAGTCTAACTTTAGACAAACACGTATCATTTCTCCACATGTTCCGCTTAGTGAAAGCAAACAAAATACTGGAAATTCATTTACTTTGCATTCACAAGCTTTTGTACGATCACCTCCTCGTCGAGTGATTCAAAGGTCGGGATACCTAAATCATATTTCTCTAACCCCGCTGAATCCTCAACATCTTCTGTTCATAACATGTAGGTGGTACGAGAAGGGAAGGAGAACATCCGGGTCATTGATTCAGGATCTTTGTCAACACATGACAGCAACCCAAGTTGGTTCTCCTCCTAACAAAAGCATCACGGGAACGAAACGATCACTTTTGGAGATGCTACTACCGGACGCGTCATTGCAAAAGGTACTGTGTGAAGGTGAATGATCACTTTACTTTAAAGAATGTCTCTTTGGTGTCTAAACTGAAATTCAACCTTCTATCTCAGATCTCAATTGTTGGATGAAAACTTTGAAGTGAGTTTTAAACCAAATGCATGTAGAGTACTCGATGCTTCGAAACTTGACTCTTGAGATATCTAGACTTGGAAAAATTTTCATAGCAAATTTTAGCAATGCTTCAAGTTCACATTGTTTTGTTGCTTGTAATCTAGAAATCTCAATTTTTGGCATCGTCGGCTAGGTCACATGGGCTTTGATACATTATCTAGATTGAGTGGTTTAGACTTAATTCGTGGCTTGCCAAAATTAAAATCTTGCAAAGACATTGTTTGTGCTTCCCGTCGACATGGTAAGATGGTTGGAGCCCCTCATGCTCCTATCTCTCTTGTAATGACCATCGGCCCCTGGCCAACTTCTTCACATGGATCTGAGGACCATCTCGAGTACAATCGGGAGGTAAGTGGTACTTTCTAGTAATAGTTGATGATTATTCGAGATACTCTTGGGTGCATTTTTGTCTTCAAAAGATGAGATTTTTGGACTCTTTCATGTCTTCATTAAGAGATTGATAAATGAATTGCCTAACTCATTGAAAGCCATAAGAGCAGATAATGGTACAGAATTCAAAAATGCATTGTTTAAATCTTTTGTGAAACTAATGGGATTGAACATCAATTTTCTTCGCCATATTCTCCTCACGAGAATGGTGTTGTAGAAAGGAAAAATAGAACTTTGATTCAAATGGCTAGAACTATGCTAGATGAATACAACACTTCAAGAAAATTTTGGGGTGAGGCAATTTCTTACGCTTGCTATATATCAAATAGGGTCTATCTCGAGCTTTACTTGGTAAAACATCTTATGAACTGAGATTTGATCGTAAACCATCTGTTTCTCACTTACGAGTGTTTGGTTGCAAATGCTTTATTCTTAAACATGGAAATCTTGATAAATTCGAAGCTCGTAGTACAGATGGTATTTTCCTTGGCTATTCGTTGCACTCTCGTGGATATCGTGTACTTGATTTATCGACTAACAAATTGTTAGAAACAAAGCTAGACTTGTAGCTCAAGGTTATTCTCAACTTGAAGGAATTGATTTTGATGAAACTTTTGCTCCTGTTGCTCGTTTAGAAGCTATTCGCATCCTCTTGGCTTTTGCAGCTTCAAAAGGTTTTAAGTTATTTCAAATGGATGTGAAAAGTGCTTTTCTAAACGGTTTTATAGAAGAAGAAGTTTTTGTGAATCAACCCCCTGGTTTTGAAAATGAAAAATTTCCTAATCATGTGTATCGTTTATCAAAAGCTCTTTATGGATTAAAACAAGCTCCTCGTGCATGGTATGATAGATTAAAAGGCTTCTTGCTTCAACATAATTTTGAGATGGGAAAAGTTGATAAAACTCTGTTTACTCAAAATTCAAATGATCAATTTCTTGTGGTGCAAATTTATGTGGATGATATTATCTTTGGAGGATCCTCCCACTCTCTTGTGTTGCGCTTTTCCGAGTGATGTCCAGGGAATTCGAGATGAGTATGATGGGAGAGTTGACATACTTCCTTGGATTTCAAATCAAGCAAGCGAAAGAAGGGATCTTCTTGCACCAATCCAAGTATACAAAGGAGCTACTAAAGAAATTCGACATGGGAGAAGGAAAGTCAAGATATCTACTCCAATGAGCACAACAACAATTTTGGATCTTGACGAGAATGGTGTCGAGATGGACTAAAAGAATACGAAGCATGATTGGATCACTACATTTGATCGCTTCGAGGCGACATACATTTTGCAGTTTGTTTGTGCGCTCGATTTCAAGCCTCTCCTCGAGAATCACATCGACAAGCAATTAAAAGAATTTTCAGGTATCTTCGCTCCACTTACGAATTTGGCATTTGGTATTCTTGTTCTTCTTCGCTTACACTCCTAGGATATTCGATGCTGATTTTGGGGGTGTAGATTAGATAGAAAGAGTACTTCCGGCACATGTCATTTTCTTGGCACTTCACTTGTTTCTTGGTCTTCTAAGAAACAGTCCTCGATTGCTCAATCTACTTTGAAGCTGAATACGTTGCAGCCGCTTAGTTGTTGTTCACAAATTCTTTGGATCACTTCAACTCTTAAAGATTACGGCATTAACTTTAGTAGTGTTCCACTTCTTTGTGATAATACTAGTGCAATTCACATCGCTAAAAATCTGTTCAACATTCAAGGACTAAACACATTGATGTTCGATATCATTTTCTTAGAGATCATGTTGAAAAAGGAGCTATTGAACTGAAATTTGTTGATTCGGATGCTCAAATTGCTGATATTTTCACTAAGCCGCTTGATTCTTCTCGCTTTGCTTTTTACGGCGAACTTGGGATCATTCATCCCCATGGGTTGATTTGAGGAGTCTTGATTTTAACTCTTTCTTTTGTGTTACTTGACTTTGGTTACTACAAGGAGCTATTTTGTCGTTACACTTAAAGAAAACTCCCCTGTTTTCATTACATCATGTAGTACAAAGCTTTGTTGACTATTCTTGTGTATATAGTCAAATTAATGCTACATTGCTTCACTTCTCACTAAAAGACTAAAAGACTAAAATAATTCAATTTGAGATGCTTTTTGAGAATATTTTGGCTCTTGTTCATTATGGTATTACATTTGTGAAATAGGCTTAAAAGTTTCTTGTCATCTGTTGAAAGGCTAGAGCTGATTAGAAACTATGTGTGAGCTTTTTGTTGGACTTCAAATGATCATTATGAGTCTCAAGCAAAATCAGTGTTTTAAATGATAAAAGCAAGTTGAAAAAGATGCAAGCAAAAGCTACTTGGCTAAACACAAGTTTAGTACAATGTGCATCTTCCTTGCCAGGATTTAAATTCAAAAGATGCAAGAAAAGGCTACTTGTCTAAACAAAAGTTGAACAATGTGAAGCCACTTGCCAATTTAAACTGAGAAAGATACAAGAAAGAACTACCTACTCATACACAAGTATGGGCTAGTGTGCGATTACTTGTCATCCTTGATCACAAAGCAAAATTGTCAAACTTGCTAAAAGAGAAAAAGGAAATTCAATTTTTTGAAAAGGCTTGAGACAAACATTAGTGAATTTGAAAGTCTCTCTTTGCTCATGATAGATTTCTTTTTAGTTTTGGCAAAATCAATTTATGACATTTTACTTGTTTGCTCTAATTTGCTTATGCAACAACTATTCTATGTGTTAGGGCTTCCATATTCTCACAATTTGCTTTCTCATTGGATAAATTGATACAAAATGTGAAAACTCTCGTAAAAACTCTCCAAATGCTTTACTTTGATTATATACCTTGAATATACTTCAAAGCTTGAGATACTGCATTCATTAAGGGGGAGTTTTGAGATCTTGATGACTATTTTGTCAAAAAGGGGGAGAGCAAAAGTCAAGAAGAAGAAAAATAAAAAGAGAGGTGAATTTCAAACTGTTTGAGAATTTGGATTTTCTTGGTCTTTACTTGGTCTTGGAATCTTTTGGGTCTCAAATTTTTTTTTCTACTCTTGTCAAATCTTATTGTGTTTTGTCAAATTACTCATCAAGGGGGAGATTGAAGGATCATTGTTTTTTGATCCATGTGTTTTTGATGATGAGTATTTGAATATTCGAAGAGATTTGAAAAGATTTGAGTTGATTTTTGAAAAAGATTTGAAACCAATTTGAACCGATTTATTTTTTTTTTAGATCTGAAACCAATTGGTTGTATGGATTAATTTGAGTCAAGTCGTGGACTTGGGCTCGGAAATTGGTTTTTGTATTTTTGTTCACGTCAGTGTGTTGCTCGAGGTCGAACATGGTCGATGACAGGACCAAGACTAGGTTCGAGGAGGAACCGAGGTCGTGAGGGTCAAGGGTGTCATGCGAGATGTTTCGGACTAGAGAAACGGTGCACGTGAGGTCGAGATCGCTGCAGGCAGCGGCAGAGCTCGCGAGGCCGACGCGGCAAGTCGACTGGCGGCCGACGCGGTAGGCACTGGCGGCCGGCAGCTGAGCCGGCGGCGAGCGGCCGGCAACTAGGCGGCCGAGCGTGGGAGCCAGCGGCCGCAATAGCCAGCGGAGGTCGGGGCATCTTGCATCGGGCGACGGAGTCGATGGCGCCACCGCGGCGACGGAGCTTCGGCTGCGCGCTGGCGGCAAGCGGTACCCCGACACGGCCCGTCGATCGCAGAAGCGGCAGCGGCAAGTGGGTCATACGCGTGTATACGAATTTTTTTTGTGTGCATGTGCATAAGTGTGTGTGCATGTGCATAGTGTGTGTGCGTGAGTGCATGCATGTGTGTGTAATGCATGGTGTGCATGCATGTGAGTGTGTGTACGTGAGTGTTGGCGTGAGTTGCATGCATGGCGTGCGTAGTGTTATGCATGGTGTGTGTTTGCATGCAGGTGAAGCCGTGGCATCAGCCATGCATTCGGTGGTCTCGGACGCCACTGCCTACGAGAGGGAGTACAGGCGCACTCGCTCTGATGTGCGGAGCTGGGAGGCCAGAGCGCAAAGCCCTGGCTTGCCGTGTCCGAGATGGAATCTGAGCCAGCGCAGCGGTTTGTCTTTGCCGTGTCCGAGGAGACAAGAACGCTGGGCGACCGCATAGTTTTCGTTTTGGACGCCAAGAAGGATTGGTGGGCTGCAGTATATATACACAGCCAATGAAGCCAAAGGGATCATCAATCCAAGGCAAAGCGCAAGAAGCAAGAGGTGCCTACAAGAGATTAGAGATTTTCGGTGTTTTTCTAATCTTGTGAGATTAGAGATTTTGGTGTCCTCCCGGAAGGAGTGGCTTTGGAATAAAGAAAAGGTTATGCAATTTTTTTTACATACTCTTTTGCTATGATTCTTGATTAGAAGGATTGTTCGATTTTTATAGAACTAGTTTTGATTTTTTTTTTCGACTTGTCTCGCTAATTAATCTAGGGTTTTGATTTCTACGATATTAGATATTCTTCCGCTCTTTAGGGGTTCTTTAATTTTCCGAAAGAAATAGTTGAATTTTATTCGGCATCTATTCACCCCCCCCCCTCTAGTTGCCTACTCGGTCCAACAAGTATCAATACATATGCCAAAGTTTAACCATGCAGTTTGCATTTACTCTTTCTCACCTGCTATTTTATATACTAATCAGTATTAGTACAAGCAGCTCCACACCCTGAAAATGAATTTTAGTATATTTAACCTTACAATCTTAGCTTCCTGAATTCGTAAAATGAAACAAAGAAACTCATGAAGAATAAATGTTGTGTGTTGTTCAACCCATACCATTAATATCAGTAAAAGTCGCAACATAAGATATTCGATACGCGCACGAAATCACGAACCAACCATACTTATTTTATGTAATGTTTTACATTTGATTTTTCATCTGATTTCCTTTTGCCCTTATTGAAAGTGTTATTTTCTATTTGTTATTCTTTTCCATTATACGACGTGTAGAATCCGACGTCTCGGACTTCGTCGTCGACAGCTTCAAGATGACGTTTTCACCTTCGTCGCTAAAGACAACAAGTAGCAAGGCAAGCACCCCCTTGATCATATTGATCCCAATTTTTCATAATTAACTAAAATGTTGATTAAAACTTGCTTGCATATGCTATGTTCCATAAAATTGTATTTGGGTAATGGTAGATATAACCTTCATTGATGGCTTTCCTTAATCAGTAGTGATAGATGAAACCCTAGATGGTTAATGGATACACAAAATGGGTATAGTCGATTATTACATACATATGCTTAGTCCTGCTTTAGATTGGGAATACGAACAACGGGTTATACTGTTCGCAATGAAACTAAAATTTTGGACATGATGAACTTTAATCTTGAACCTGATGGAACATTGTGATTTTTGATATTATATTCTTTCTGAAAATAAAACTATGATTTCGACGTGGGTGACTATTGGCAATAGCCGAATGTACATGTTTTAACGTGTACGTAGCTAGGGTGGAGTTATCGCCCATGTCATTTTAAGGACCGAACATGGTGTCCCGTGATCCAAGATAACCGTACATCCACAAGTACTGGACTGGGACAGTCTTAACTTATTAAATTATTTGGGAATTAGCTTTGCACATTGGTAGGCAGTTGTAGCACGGGCATTCCGGATATAGGTTTGCTCGAGGGAGGTGTCATCACCGAGGTGTTGGCATCTGCCGTTGTAACGGTGTACGCCTGGCTATGAATTTGGGGCTATTATTATTCCTGGTGGGTCTTTGACTCCGGAATTTCTATTCCTGGTGGGTCACTGACTACGGAATTCCCTTTTACCTTTTTAGCTTCCATCATAGTCAGGAGTAACGTCATTGGGCTAGTGCAAAGTTAAGGTTCAAGTAATCGAACGGTTTCGTTATGAACTCCTTGCGGGCACACCAAAGGAAGTATGTCTTATATCGATTGCACAAGGGGAGGATATATCTTGTGGGTAAAGCTGTACAACTCTGCAGAGTCTAAAACTATTCGAATAGCCGTGTCCACGGTTATGGACAACTTGGTGAACCCACACTAAGTTAGTTGTTTTTATAAAATGTTTTGGTGAGCTTACCCTTACAGATGATTCAATACTTGACATTACGTTGGCAAGGTTGAATTCAGCTGTTGTGCCCTGTGTGGACAAAAGTTTATTCTTCAGTTAATATTTCATATGATGGGACTGAACGTTTATCACTCACAAAGGGATGTGAGTCTTTTATCACCTTTATGATATTCTTACAAATTACTTTTGTATTTACATACTTGTTATTTCATTTTCTTTACAAGTTATGCTTTCACTCTATTATTCAGTATTTACAATTCAAATGTCGCTTTATGCAAAACAACCGTAGAAACCCACTTTCTATTCAGCCTGCATCTATTCCAGGTTTTGCAAACACTACAAGTCTTGCTGAGTACGCAATGTACTCACCCTTGCCATTATTGTTGTTTTTAGACAGGAATCCTCGACAGGTACTGCGACGCAGGAAAACGAGATCATTGACGACGATTCTTTCTAAGGCTTCACCTTGTCAGTTGCATGTGGATTATGTGGCAAACTACAAGTCATCTGATTCTTTCGCTATGTTTAGTCGACCTTGTCGGTCATAATTGTATCAATACTTCCGCTGTAATAAAATATGAAACTTTTGTATGGTTGTGATTCCAAATTGTGTTTGTGCGTGCTAGCTACTGATCATGGGACTAGCACAGTATGCACATTAGAACCTTACTTTTATGTTTGCACTGTAGCATAAAAGTGAGGGTCTTACAGATGTACCGTAAACTAAGCATCTACCAAGGAAGATGATAAGCACGTATAAACGAATCCAGCACAAATCTAATCATGTGAGAGTAAGTCAAGCCTATTCTAAAGAATACCATTCTGTTTGCACCAGAATTCGGCACATGTGGAAAATATCGGTTAAAAAAGGTATAAAAAGTTGGATGCATGCACGGCAGGCGAAATTTGGAATCCAGAGACCGTTTAAGAAACCTTGGTCGACTCGAATTATGTTGTCGTATCCATGGAGGACTCGCATCGGCCAAGGCATATAAGAGGGGTAAGCCAGAAGGGACGAGGAACCAACTTACACAATCGCAAACATACTTTTACAGTTTTTTCATTGTTTTTCTAGTTTTCTAAGCTTTCCTCTGTAAGTCAACGAGATCAATAAAGAGTTACGCATCGCCAATTTGTTGATTTTGTCGATTTCGCCTCAAGTTTGGTTTGTTTTGTTTTGTTGCGCATCGCCTCTCAAAGCCAATCTACCTTTACCCTTGGATTAGCCTTGATCGACTAATCTAGTTATCCCCTGATCGACTTTTAGCCGACTAGAGTTACACTGATAATTACTCGTTATCGGCTTTGATTGATTTTATGACTTTTACCTTGTCAATTACAGGTCAAATTGACTAGCGCGCTCAAACCCGGTGTTTGTCTGATGTGTTTGAAGTTGAAAACCCAACTTCAAGTTTTTAGCGCAAACATATTTTGGCACACCCGGTGGGACCGATTGGAAAAGATGGCCGCAGGAAAATCCATCCCTCCAGCCGATGTCAACACCGAAGCTATCATCGTCCCAACACTAGACAATTTGACCTCGAAGCAACGCAAGGAAATTGAAGATCGGAAGGCAGCTCTGGAGGAGATGATGTTGGGTTGCTACCAGAAAACCTGACGGGGGGTCACGCAAAAGACTGCGCTCCCAACACTCAACCCCATTGGTGAAGATGGCGCCCCATCCAACTCAGTAAGCCGATACGTGCCGGCTCAAGCCGAGTTATCTGTTATGATCGAGCAATCTGTGCACCACGCGTTAATTAATCAGTCATCGACTCTGGTTACAACTTTAAAGCCGATGATCGAGAATAGCGTCAAGATGATTGCTCAAGAGCTGGCTTCAACTGGGGGTTTGCTCGACCCATTACAGCCGCTCCCAACGTATCATGTATACTCAGTGGCACAGAACACCAGCATGGTAAATGGTTCGGCTCCAATCCCTTCACTAATGCCGACCCAACCTACCGTGTTGACACCAAGTGCCCATACAGGCGGTATCACCCATTACCATGCATACACCGATGCCACAAAGTTGTGCACCATGGCAAATGTGACACTAGTAAGCATGTTCGGTCAATCGGTCCCTCGGTCGATTAGATCGGATCAGAACCCTCAATTCCAAGGGTCGATTCCATCCAGGAATCCGATCCCACATAAGGTAGTCACTTACGGTGAACCCTTCGTCCCCATGCCCGGTGAGTATGATCAATCGCCTCAACACCAGCCGGTTCGATCTAGCCGACAACCCGAGTTTGCACTGGGGAGGCAGAATGTAGGGGGGCAGGATGCTAGTTACCCTAATTGGCAGAACCCAAACACCATGCTGGCTGGTAGCGTTAATTGGGCTGATCAAATCTCTGCCATGCTAAGGGAGCAATTTGGCTTATAGCCAAAGGGCAAGACCATCGGCTATAAAAAGCTGTATCCGGATTACATAGATCGAATGGCTTACCCCCACAATTACAGGGTACCTGATGTAACACCCCGGCATCGAGTATGCCTGAATGTTACCAAACATAGACTAAACAACATCTAAATACCACAAATAAAGATGAATTACAGCAAAGGTGTGAATGCTAAAACCGAAAATTTTGGCAGCATCTCCTTTGTTTTTCCATGAATTGAAGCAACAATAATAATAAGGCACGATATAACATGATAAGAGACATCTAAAACAACAATACCAATTGGTATAGCATCACTTATGTCTAAAATAGGGAATTCAACCATTCCACAAATTATAACGAATCAAACGATGAACTTAAGCCCATACACTAAGTTTCATGGCACTACTCAACGTTATCATGACTCCAATTGATTAAACTGTATATAAATGTGAAGCTACGTGTAGAAGTGTAGCTAATGCCCTTTCCCGCATGCCGATTTCATGGTACCTAAAAAACAACATAAACACAAGCGTGAGTTCATCACTTAGCAAGTATATTGCAATGATACAAAAAAACAATTCAATGTTATCATCACTACATACCATGATCAACATCATGAACAAGTCATAATTTCATATACAACATCATACTCATGTCTCAACATCATTGTACTCATTTCATCATCATCATGTATGCAATGCAAATGCTCATATCTCCTCGAAGCACATACCGGTATTGCCGAGTGCACACCCGTCGGCGTGCACCCCCTTCCCCTTCCATCCCGTAGATGGAGGGTGCCTACTCTTACTGACTCGCTCCCATGCACACCCGTGGATGGGACTACGAGGTAGGTCTTTCGCGTTCACTACGTGTGAACACAGAGGCCCGCATCAGCATGGGACGCCTCTTCCATTATGAATGCACATATGACATAAACATGTAAAGATTGGCATAAACATTAAATACAACTCAATCATGATCAATATGAAATCATGTTCATCATGTCATAGGCAAACATCAATCTTAGCATCATATCATAAAGCAATTTGCATCTAATCAAGTCTAGCAACATTCAAAACGACACCCATTCCAATACACTTGCCTTAACCTCGGGCGACGGATTGGCGAGAGGTTGAGGGCACTCCCGAGGTCACACCACCTGCACAAGCATACCATACACTCAAAATGTGCCCCCAAAACAGTACGCAAAAGCTCGTCTACCCCGACTTCACAAACTACTCCCAAAACCTAAAAACAAAGAATCTGTCCCGCCGGGACAGTAGGCTTCAATCTAGCATAACTTTAGTTCTAGGACTCCGAATCGATTAAACGAGTACATCATCGCGAATCTTAGTAAATTTACTAACTTTTTCTAAGTATTGGGAAAAGATGATTCGGCCTCTAAAATTGTTTAATCTACAAAACATTACGTTCTGTACCAATTACGTCAAAGATTTGAACACGTTCGGTAAATCAAGCATAAATTTCAAACGGTTGGGCGGAATTGGACGTTCTTTATGTCCAATTAAAGGTATTGAAGTTACCTACAACTTTCTCAATAGGCGGCCGACCAAATTCCTACTCTAAAGTCACGAAAACTCAAACCCTAGGTCGACTGCACAATCTGCCCAAAGCAGAGAACATGGCAAACTCTAGTTTTCATCCAATCTACCCAATTGAAGCACCACCACTCGATCTAAAAGCATGAAATCAACCTCTAGAACAGCACCTAGACCATCCCCAAGGATCACCCATTCCATACCTCTGCCCGACGAACGACGAACACCGAATTCCTTCCTCCCGGATTCCCCGATCGCCTTCCTCGCGCCGGAACCGCCGGATCTCCACGTCGCGGAGCTTTCCGAGGGGGAGATCAGAGGGATGGCGAGGTGAGGGGCTTCCCAAGGGCAGCAAGGAGGGTGGGGAGGAGGTGGAGGGGTGGTGGCGCAAGGGGAGGGAAGGAGGGCGGCGGCTATGGGAGGGGGAAGGAGGAGGTGGGGGCGCATGGGGAGGTCTTGGGGGCGCCCTAGGGCAGGGTGGCTGCCCCCTCCTCCCCACATGGGCCAATAAGCCTCCACCTCAGTCCCAAAAAGATCCCCCAAGGCCCAAGTTTCCCCCGGAAAGGCCCAAACAACCGAAAATGGCCCGGAAAAGCGCGATAAAGTCGTACCGAAAAGCCGAAATATATAATGTCACACTATAATATCACATTCTCTATTCTCACATCCTATGATGTCACACCTGATTTCGCCAAGTTTTCAGGAGATGACTCTATTACCACCCTTGAACACGTCGGATGGTTCATTGCCCAGTATGACAAAGCCGCTCAGTCCGACGGGTTAAAAATCAGACTGTTTCCATTATCTTTGCCGAGAACCGCTTTTCCATGGTTCATGAACTTGCCACCAAATTCGGTCCACTTTTGGAACGATTTGGAAAGCCGATTCCACGAATATTTCTTTTCTGGTAGTCCTGAGCTTAGGATTTTAGATTTTAGTTCAGTCCGACAAAAATTTGGTGAACCAGTCTCGGACTACATCCGGAGGTTCAGGGACGTACGAAATCGGTGCTTTAGCATTACATTACCGGACAATCAATTAGCCGATTTGGAGTTCTAAGGGTTGATCCTCCCACTTAAGGAAAAATTTGCGGGACAAGAATTCTCCGATTTAGGCCACCTCCTCCACCGTTTATCGGCGCAAGAAAGCCGATATTCTGACAATAAAGGGTTTAAGGATAGGTTTAAAGAAAATGAAAATGAAAAGGCCAAAGTAAATATGGTCGATTGCAGTTCTAGCGAGTCCTCCGAAGATGATGAGGCCGATATAAACATAGCCGAGTGGGCAAAGGGTCCTAAAAAAATCACTTGTTTGCTCCTGGCTTAAGCCAACAAAAAATAAGTCGAAAGTTAAATATGCCTTCAACGTGTCCAAATGCGATCGGATTTTTGATTTATTACTACAGGGAAAAATAATACGGTTGCCAGAAGGACATGTTATCCCATCTGTTGATGAAATCAAAAAATGAAGATACTATAAGTGGCACCACTCTTTTTCACATAACACTAACGATTGCAATATTTTTCGTCAGCGAATACAGTCAGCTATCGAGGACGGATGACTGAAGTTTGCTGAAGAGCAGACCATGCAAGTCGACGTGAATCCTTTTCCAATCAACATGGTCCAGTGCTCACGTAAAGGGAAAGAACCCATGGATGAAGATCACAAGCCGATTCGGCGGGTCGACGTCCAGTCAAGATTCGGTGGCAGTGAAACGTTGAAGATAACGATCGGCTCATTGCAAACAGAAGTCGATCGAGACGGCCGGAATTCAAGAACCATCAAGCCGAAGGGTGAACCATGAGTAGGACAATGGTACATGGTCGAAAGGACCCCGCCAAAACGAGCGGATGCCAAGACCAAGCCAACGTTCTCCCAACTCCTGGAGAAGTATGAGAAGATCAGTCGTCGACACGAACAACACCCCCGTTGGTCCGATAACCTGTAATGGGCGGATGACGAAGAAAGAGCTCACCAATGGTGCCCCTTCTGGCAGTTTTGCTGGGAATGGAGGTTGCCGCTACATTCGGTGCAAACATGTCTGATGGAACATCTCCCCCAGGATCGGCCATGGTGGCCGGTCAGAGAGAGACTGACTAGGCCGATCCATAGCCGGCTAGGACCAAAGGCTGAGAAGCCAACTCAAAGAAAAATGCCCGCAACACACCAAAATGAGCCCTCAGAAGAATGAGCCAAGTCGTTTGGATCTGATAAGGAAATCAGCAATCTGGCCGAAAAATCCGCAAGCCGATTGTACCAAAGCCGAGGTGGTGTGCCTCTGGGCTTAGCCGATCCCAGTGTAGATGACTGCAACGCTTGAGGACATAGGAAATGAGGGAAGCTAAACAAGAAGAGGAAATGGATCGGATATTCAACAAATTACGGCCAGTACAAGTCGTCAAGCAGGAATGGAAAAGGAAAAATTGGACTGAAGAGGATTCTGATCAGTTAGTCGATTTCGGGTCACCAATGATTCAGGACGATACTCCACCCATGGATATCAATATGGTCTTCACCTTGCCAGCCGAATTTAGGACCGAGACTAAATCGGCTGAAGAAGCTTTGGCCCAGTTGTGTCTCGGTGCGCAGGACGCCGTGTTTGAGAAGCCCCAGTATATGCATCAGCATTTAAAGCCGTTGTACCTAAAAGGGCATATCAACGGCCGACCAATATCAAGAATGCTGGTCGATGGCAGAGCCACGGTAAATTTGATGCCGCTAAGCACTTTCAAGAAATTAGGCAAAGCCAATGAAGACTTAATCAAAACAAACATGGTATTAAATGACTTCACGGGCAACCCCACCGAAGCAAAATGAGTAATGGTCACGGAACTGATGGTCGGCAGTAAAACTTTGCCGACCGCATTTTTTGTAATCGAAGCTAAAGGGAATTACAGCGTACACCTTGGGCGGGATTGGATCCATGCCAACTGTTGCATTCCATCAACAATGCACCAACTCTTAGTGCAGTGGAATGGAGACGAAGTCGAAGTAATACCAGCCGATACATCAGCTCACATAGCATTGGCCAGTCCCAACACAAATTGGCCGCACCAAGAGGCTGAATGCATATCCAGTAAAGTTTTGGATGATTGCGATTTCATTTGCGTTGGAAAGTCTGGACTAATGCCGATCAATGTCAAGCCAGGCACACTCGATCGGGAAAATGAAGTACTGAGAAGATGGAGTCGGGGATAAAAGAGGCCCTTCAGGACAAACTTCAAAGCTATTGGCAAACAATGGATTACGCAGAGGCCATTGAAGTTTTTCAAGAAGAGAGATTGGGGCAAGGTTTCACTTCTGCCGATTTGCTTGAAGAGCTAGACATAGGGGAAGGTGATATGTAACATCCCTAATTTTGGTCTTTTGCCACAAGCTAACTTCTTGGCTTTGTAGGTAGCCTTCGGCAACTCATTTCCTCCGAAAGCTTGTCCGCTAATAGACCTAACAGCGTCGTGAAACTCTTATGGACAAACCGTTGCTTGCCTTCAATTTCAACAGTTCGAGCACCGACGACAACCTTGTGTTTTTTGACTTGCAACCTAGGAACAAATGTGTCTTCGATTCGTCCATCAAGCCTAAAAATTTACCATACTCTCTGTCATCATGGTTCCCTTCTACATCACGCATCATCTGATACAGATTGTCATCCCGCAACCTATCCTCATCGGAAGCACAATTGATATCATCCGGCATATCGTCAACTTCTTCGGCAATGTTAGTACTACCTGCTTTTCTGTATAGTCTGCTCTTCATTGTGACTAGTCCAACATGTATACCCCCTTTGAAAACTTGAAACCCTGTAGAATCAAGTGTGCTTCAATCTGGGTTGAATTGCCAAACATCCTCATATTGTCGCGGTCAATGCATGACCAAGACATAAATTTAACCCCCTTACTAAGCATATCCTCCTCCGCTGCTCTTCTAAAAGTAGAGATGCCATTAATGTACTCGGCACTCGCACGTTTTGCAGTGTACATCCAGCTTCGGCCCATCTATGTAACACACCCAGGAATTTTAGAAATAAAATAAAGTGGCTCATATGCTTTTCATTGTATTTTTGGATTTTATTGTAATGCTACGGGATCTTCTCGAAGTTTTGAAATTTTTCTCGTCTGGTTACTTGGTGGACCCATCTGTTGATCTGGAGGGTTAGCATTTGTGGTTTTGTGTGGGAGAAAATCATCTGCTATATATTTTTCCCCACTCCCTCCACCTAACCCCTCCCCTTACTTTTCTCTCCCTTCTCTTTTCCTCCCAAACCGAAGGAGCCAGCCAACCTTACTTCGGTTTCTCCTCCCCCATTAGCTCTCCTCCAAGGGCAGCAGCTCCGCAGCACCCCATGGCACCTCCTCACCTACAGCAACCCTCCCTTGGCCAGCCTCCTCCTCCATGGCACCCTCCCCTAGCAAACTTCCTCCTCCATGGCGCCTCCCTCCCCTTGGTGCTGCAGCAGCTCCTCCTCCTCCTCCTCTTCTTCCTCCTTGGGGATGAGTGGAGGTCTTGGCTAGTTGTACGGGTTCTAGGGTTCCTAGATCTAAGAATTTTGGAGGGAAAGTAGTTGTAAAGTGGAGGGAAACCTTGCTGTTTTTCGAGCTGAAATCTGTCTGTTCTTGCAGCTCGGTTTTTGGTTACCTAGGTTGGTCAAATGATTCTTTGGCTATATAAGAAGTTGTATATAATCGAATTATCTTTCATTGGAGACTAAAATCACTAAGTTTCATTAAGCCATTTGAAAGTTACATTAGTAGTGTTGACTGTCCAGATTGTGTCTTTGATTGTACCCGAAATGTTCAACTGAGGATTTGAGCTAGCTGCAGGCCGAATTGGACTTTCTATTTGCCTAGAGAATGCTAGAAAATTTCCTGTAGATTTAGAAAATGTATTTATTTCCTTGATTTGGAGTTAGGAATCAAAATTTATGTTGAGTTGAAATTCCCATCCTAAATTTGGAAGCTGCTGTGCAGTTCAGAGTTTGGATTGAAGTTAGAAGGAAATTTGAGGACTTTAAATTCAGATATTGAACAATTGGCTATGGGGTAACTGTAGGTTATCCTCTTGTGCTCATTTAGAGTCCAAGAACTTGAATTTTGGTTCAACCATTTGAAAGTTATGAAAGAATTTCCATTTGCTGTCCAAATTGCGACGAGTAGTAGATTCAATTTTGTGCTATGATTTAGAGTAAGTTGGAGGCCAAATTGGAATTTAAAATTGCCTAGAGATAGATGGGAAATTCTATGTAGATGTTTAAAATGTCTTCGTTTGCTTAATTTGAAGTTGTATAGCAATAGTTGTAAGAAATTCAAAGTTTTGGGGCAAATTTATTGTAGTAAGTAAAGAAATGTTGTTTGTTGTTATTGTTGGCTATAGATTGTATGAAATCGAATGCGTGGTGTTTATTTCAGGATGTGTGGCTTCGGAGGTGGCTTCAACCTCGTGCCACATCGCTTTGTGAGGTTAAAAGGCAACTGTATCATATGGATCGACGCTTGGGTGATTCATGATTACTTTATGAATGCTCTCTAATTGTCCTAACTAATTGAAGTGCCTCATACCATGGTGTTGGTGCGCATGATCATGTTTACGCTAAGGTAAATACTATGTTCATGCATGCAAGAGTATGTCAATGTACAAGTGTATTGTGATGAATGCGGCCTGGTGGCCATATGATAGCTTATTGTTGTGATTTAATCGTATGATATGATGTGTTACCATGCTATATTCTTGAATTTGATTAAACTAGTATGGATGGTAACTTATGAATGTGAGAATTGGCTATGTTTATGCATTTGGTTATGACTATCCAATAATGTTAGACATGAATGTAGTTTGCAATTTAATTGTGTTAATTGCATTTGTGCATTCATAATGGAAGATGTGACCCATTCTGATGTGGGCTTCTGTGTTTACACATAGTGAACACGAAAGTCTTACCTCGTAGTCACATTCATCGAGGTGAATGGGAGCGAGACAGTAAGAGTAGGCACCTTCCACGGGATGGAAGGGACGTGAGGGTGCACGCCGACGGGTGTGCACTCGGCAGTACTGGTATGTGCATCGAAAAGAGCATTCATTTCGCATTGCATCACTAACGATGAGTTTCGTGTGTTAAATGGTAATGTAAGGAGTTGGGATAGAGTTGTGGACTCATCTAAAGGAGGTTGAATGAGATAAATGGTAGTGATATAATTGTTTTATGTATTGGCTGAGTCATGTAAGAATTTGATCTTGTTGTTGATTTGAAAATGTTAATTGGTTAATCCCATTGATATGATGCACTTTGCTGAGTTTTGAACTCACGCTTGTTTTTTTTAATGTTCTAGGTACCTTGAGGACGACTCGCCGGGTTGGGACTTAGTTCACCTTCACTCACTTCAAGACACACATTAACTTCATAGATTGGAAGAATGTATTTTGATGATAATTAGTGTTGGATCTTTGAAGTAGTATGTTTGTGGTTGAGCTATTCTTGTTATGGTCATGCGATGATTATGTTGGTAGTTCTTTTTATGATGCATCGTAATTATTTTCTTATTGTTTAGTGTAGTTGTTTATGCTGAAATGGTCATGATGGTTGATTGATTTCATGACATGTGATATTCTTGCTATTATGCTTATTGTGATCTCTTTGCCTACTGAGTGGATGTCCAGGTTTTTAGGGAAAGTGTTGCTAAAATTTTCAATTAGTCCGGCATCATAATGGCATGTTTAGGTTGATTTGTAGTTTCTCTTATGTCTTTTTGTTTTATGTCACTTGTTAGTGTAACATTCAGGGCACGTAGAGTGCCGGGGTGTTACATTTATTCTGAATTTATTTAATTAATCCCTTTTTCATCCAAATTAGACCATTCTAAAAAACTTATAAAAATTTCAAATAACTTAACAAAGGAAATAATTTTTTAAAATACTAAAACATCTGAAGTGAATAAAAATAAATTTTTCATAATTTTTGCACAATATGCAAATGCTCTAAAAATTGAATTAATAATTAAAAAAAGAAAAATTCCAGGTATTTTAATTTAAAATCTACAAAAGCAAACTAAGTAAAACCAAAGACAACCTCGCCCCCATCATTGAAAAGTGCTTTGAGCTCGAGACGAGACTGGTGAGCCAATCTCGCACAATCTAATGCCCGAGTGAGCTCCTCTACTGGTTCTTCTTGCCAAAAGACTCCGATCGATCCCCTAACTCCACCCCTTGCTTTGCTTGTAGCTCAAATCAACCGAGCGTCATCGCCACAAACCCTTCTTCCTCAGCTCCGACTGCACATCGCCAGCCTAGTCTGTAGCCCCTCCGTTGCTCCGAGGTATCCCGTTTGATTCCCCTCAGCTCCCTGGTGCTCTCCCCTCCTCTAGCTGAGACTAAGCACATTCCTTCTTCTCTTCTAGCAGTGATTGCCGCCGTGTTCCGCTCGTCAACATCGTCGGCTCAATATTGTTGAGGAAGTTTAAATTACCTTTGTAAGAATTGCCGCCATAACCAGCATTGCATCCACAGAGGTAACCATAATATGACATGACATATAATTGAAGCACCTACTATGCTTGCTGAGAAGGGCATAGTTCGTCCCATTATCCACCGCGGCAGAGCACGTCGACGGATTGACGTGAAGGAGAACGGGTGGGTTGTCATAGCATATATTTTAAAAAATTTACTGCATAACAAAGTAATCATTATGTGTCGGTGCGGTTATAGTCATACTAGTCTTGCGCCTCCTCCAACAACTCCTCGTGACCGTCACAGGTTACAGATCGTCCTTGCGTTGAAGCCTCGCCACAATGCCTCCAAGGTATCCACATGTACGGGACAGGAACGCCATGTACCGGAGTGCTAGTTCCAGCTTTGTGGTTTTGGGCATAGGACCATTTGAGATTTAAGTAAAATATTTCCTGGCTTTGCGCTAGTTTAAATTTGGAATTCAAAATCAGAAACTATAACTATGTTATTGAATAGTATTTTCTTTAAGTGCCAAAATTTTAGAAAATCTAGAAAAATTCGAAATAACCTCAGAAAATTCTAGAAATTCCGGCAAGTGGTGTGGCAGAGAGCGAGGACATAGCTGGTGGATGGATGGGGCAATGGCTCGAGTTTCATGGCTTGTGGTAGTGCAGCTGGTGCGAGGCGGAGCTAGAGGGGTTGGCAGAGAGGCAGTGGAGTAGAGCTATGACGTGGTGGTGGCTTCCTAGACATGCACATGGGTTGGAGCACGCACAGAGCTGCATGGGCGGGCGCAGAGTGCGGACTGGGGAGGCGCGTGGCTGACAAACAGGCCTGGTTAGGTAGGGGCAAACATGTGGGGCCGTTCGTTAGAGAGAGTGGGAGAGAAGGACCAAAAAGGGGGAAAGAGCAATTGGCCATTTTCCGCAGGGGTGCTTTCTATTTTAGGATATCATTGAATTCAATTAAGCTTTTAAATTGCAGCTATGGATTTCTATAATTTTTAAACAAAACAAGTTAGCTTTAAATTTTATGAAAAAAATTTAGGATGATCTTGAAGTAATACTGATGCTCCTGTAAAAGTTTCAGGATATTTGAAGATTTATATTGCCTGCAAAAAAATTTTAAGCGTCTCAGCTTTAATAAAGTATATAGTTTAACATTTTCCAAAAATAGCATCTTACTTAAAAAAATTATGAAATATTTCAGAGATGTCCTCCTAACCATTTGAGATTTAAGTAAAATATTTTCTAGCTTTGTGCTAGTTTCAATTTGGAATTTGAAAATCAGAAACAATGAATAGGTTACTGAATAGTATTTTCTTTAAATGTCACAATTTTAGAAAATTTGAAAAAATTCTTAAAATTCAAAGTAACCTCAGAAAATAACTTGTCAATTTTGTATTTAAATTTTGCGTAAATTTTGAGATGTTACAACGCGATGCCGATGGAATAGTTTTTAACAATATTCAACTATAAAAAGTAATGGTCAAATGTGTGTATTAGAGACCGTATCGATATATAAAAAGATGAGTAGAAAAGAACATAGGTAGTACTCCTTATGCTGATAAATATAAAGCGTATAGTTTGAATGTCTTGTTTAGAAATATAAGTCTTGCGTGTAGATTTAATGAGTCTTTTCTACTATACCCTTATTTATTCTTTCTCAACCATATCCATTTAACCCACACAAAGTATTGTTTTTCTTCTTCCAAGACAATTAAGAGGGGTATGTAAGTCATTTTCTCTCATGTCTTTCTTAGTTTCACCGCAACCTTAATCTTTGTACAAATTAAGTCAAAATACGCCTTATAGTTATCAATGAAGGGAGGCATGTCGCGTACGCGCCGCCTAGCGAGGCGAGCGAGCACATGTGTGTCCTTTTCTTCTCCCTCTTCTTCTCATGCTCTAACTCCACTAGTAATATGGTACTATTTTATTTTCATCTTGTGACACTATGGTTTGGTGTGACGTTATAGAAGGTGAAACTAGAGAATAAAACCTTTCGGCTTAGGGTTTTCTCGCGTTTTTGGGCCAGTTGAAGTGTTATGTCGCCACGGAGTGTCGTAACCTTATTTAACGTGCATGATAAGGTTAATAACATTATGAGATGTGGAATTAAGGTTAAAACTATAGGATATGGAGGTTAATAGCTTTTCCGGGGCGTTTCTGGGGTTTTGGGCCTTCCCGGGGGAGTTTGTGCCTTGGTGGGCTTTGGTGGGATGGAGTAGGTCTCCGTAACAGACTAGGATTGGGTGTGGGGGCTGGTAAAAGGGCTCCCCACCAGCCTTTTGGGCGTGCTCCCCCTGCCCTTGGGCGCCCCCACCTCCCCCTCCTAAGCCCTAGCCGCCACCCCCTCTCCCTCTCCCTCTTGTGCGCCTCCACCTCCCCCTTTGCCCCATTGCTCCCCACCTCTCCACCACCTCTCCTCCACCCCCTTGCTGCCCTAGGGTGGTCTCCACACCTCTGCACCTTGTGGATCCATCCGTTGGAGCGAGGAGCGAGGAGCGAGGAGCGTGGAGCGAGGAGCGATCCGCGAGGAGATCTATTGGAGATTCGTTCGTTGGGCAAAGGTATGATCATGGGGATCCTTGGAATTGATCTAGGTACTGTTCTTAGGGTGATTATCAAGTTTTTAGATCAATTGGTGGTGCTGGATTGGAGTTTTTTGGGTTAGATCTAGACGTTGCCACGTTTCTGTTTTCGGGCAGATTGAGCAGTCGGGCTAGGGTTCGCATTTTCGTCGATTTAGAATCCGAATCTGTCCATACGGACTTAAAAGAAGTTGTAGATAATTTAATTATCTTTCCGTGGACATAAAGCACGTTAAAATCCGATCAGCCGTTTGAAAGTTATGGCCATTTTACCGAGCGTGTTAAAATCTGTGACGTGATTGGAACAGATCGTAGTAATCTGTAGATTAAACAATTTTAGAGTCCGAATCAGTCTTTCCGTATAACTAGAAAAAGGTAGGAAATTTCCTAAGCTTCGCGATGGTGTACTTGTTGAATCGATTTGGAGTCCCAGAACTCAAGTTATGGCCTTTGCAAGGCTGCTGTCCCGCCGGGACAGAACCTCTGTTTTTAGGTTTGCAAGTAGTGGGCAATGTCGGGTTAGATGGGGATTTGTGTACTGTTTTGCGGGCATTATTATGAGTGTGTGATGCCTATGTGCAGGTGGTGTGACACCGGGAGTGCCCTCTACGTCGCACAAATCCGTCGCCCGCGGTTGAGGCAAGTGTGTTGCAATGTATAGCGGATTGTAGGTTCTTTGTTGATATTGGGTGAAAGATTGAACACTTGCTATGCTCACTTGCCATGCTTGCTGTTTTCCAATGAAATATTGAGTATGATTATCATGGTTCGATGCCATGTGTTTATATTTGTCATGATGAGTTGCCATATGTTTATGTACATGTGAAATATGATAATTGGCATAGTTGCATGCATGACATGTTACATGGCCCGGGCGGTGAGAAAGTCATTAACTAATCCGGGAAGGTCGGTGAGAAAGTTATGACTAATCCGGAGAGCCATTAGAGTAAGTCCTACATCGTGATTCCATCTACCGTGGGTTGTGGAAGCGAGGAGTAGGCACCCTCCATCTTCGGGATGGAAGGGGGGAGAGGGTGCACACCGATGGGTGTGTACTCAACCATATCGGTATGAGTTTCCATGGAGATATGAGCATAACATTGCATTGCATTGCATTGCAATACATTTTTTTTAATGATGATGATGTTGTTATGTGCTCAAGTATGAGATGTTATATGTGATGTGAGGTATTATTGTCTTGTAAATGATCTTGTTGTCCATTACAATATGCTTGCTGAGTTTTCGAACTCACGCTTGTGTTTTATGTTGTTTTTAGGTACTTTGAGATCGGCATGCGGGAAAAAGGGATCTAACTACACTTCTACACGTAGCTCCACCATCATAGTCCATAATTAACCACTTGGAGACATGATATTAAGAGTTGTGCCCTAAACTTAATGTATGGTTTAATCTAGCATGCTTGTGAATCCTTATTTGCTTCGTTATAGTTTATGAAGTGGTTAAGCGTGGTATTATTGGCGTAACTTGATGTTATGTCCATTTATGTTGTTGTTTTAGATGTCGTGTGCTATGATATATATCTTGCCATGATATTGAGATTGTGTTAATTCATGGAAAAACAAAGGAGATGCTGCCGAAATATCGGTTTTTATCATATGAACCTTTGTTGGAATTTATGTTTAATTGTGGTACTTAGATGTTGTTTAGCTTATGTTTGGTAGCATTCGGGCATATTAAATGCCGGGGTGTTACAGTTGGTATCAGAGCGGGCTGTAGGTCCTTGGAATATGAATTTTTAGTGTCATGCTATAGGGAAAAACTAAAATATGATGTGGAATAACTTAGAAACATGGCTTAGGTCTTAACTAAAATTTTGTTATAGGATAGCAACATTAAAACTTGCAAAAGTGGTATAACTAATCTAAAATTTGACACACAATGGATGCACAGTAGGAAAGGGTATGGGTATCGTTTCTTTATGCTTAAATGTTGTATTTAAGCTATGATGTTGAATGCTTCCTTTGATAAAGCATGTTGCTATGTCTATGAGATAAATGACTGAATTGCTCTTGTTGTTGTGATAGAGTGGAATTGTGGTACCGAAGGGTTTCGGTCACCTCTTTTTGTTCATAGTAAGGGCGAGGTTTGTGGTATGGCAGTTAGCACCATCATCGAAGAACTATTAACCCCTGTAGGAGAAGAGTGCTTACCCTCTCTGTTGTAGATCGGGTAGTTGACTGGAGTCAAATAGAAGAGTTTGGTGGTGGATTCCTTCGTACGTTCTTTGCCGTTCTGACGGTCGATTTTCGTTGCTTTTCTTGGCTTTAGTTGATTTGAATCAAATGAAAAATGTTGGGTTTTGCGGATCGTTCCGTATGCGGTGTGTGGTTTTGTCTTCCTTGGTTGAAGACGAAGAAGAGGAGTCTAGTGTTGCGCTTCTTTTGGGCGCCTTTCCAGTTTTAATGATTAGTTTGTTGATGGCTTTATGGGGAAGAAGCATTCAAATTTATCCCTGTGTTTGTCTTTCTCCGAGGTTAACGGAGTTATTGCGGAGTTATGCCGCACTGGCCGTCGTGGCTGAAGTTACGTGTCTTTGTAGAAGTAAGTGGTGTTTGATTCGTTATTTTCTTTGGTTTAAGAAAATCATCTTTGAAGAACCCTTCCTATTTTGTGAAAGTTTGGAGTTAGGGTTTATTTGCAAAGGTATATTTGATCGATTGGTTCCCTCCAGTAGGAGTCTTTGAGATTTAAAAAGTGTTTTGGAGAATTCCTTTGCATGACCAAGTTTGGGTTTGTCTCATCGCAATTTTGAGTCAAATTTTTCTTATGAACTTGGGATGAGTTTTAAAACTAAAATGCTGTAAACAAAGTAGTCTTTTGACTGAAATCGTTTGTCCCTAGTAAGAATTGATGTTTAGCATGTTATGTAGTAGGTAACAATGTGGTTTATGGATTGATGTGTTGCTAAGTTAAATTTTGAGTTGAATCAATTCAATGTGATTAATATCTCTAGCTTGAGAATAAATAGACTACTAGTGTTGCAGTTTACTCTTAGCGAGAATGATTAAATGTGTTAATGTACATGCTTAGAATCTGTTGCCTTGCTTTAAAAGTGCTTATGATCCTTGTTAATGTTAAAAGTTTAAACTTTGATGCATAGTTAAAACATTAAGATGATGTAGACTGCTGTTATTGTAAAAGAAACTTTCTTTGGTTGTTAAAGATGTTCTAATCTAATGGATTAATAGAGAAATTTAATCGTGTTGACTAGTGACTTTAATTTGGATGTTGATTAGAGTTGCTATTTATGTTGTTGCAAACTACTAGTATCTTTGGAAGTATGCAGTTGTGTCGCTACAATGCTAGTGTTGATATCAATGGAGAAGACATAAGACTTATTGTTAATGATGTTGTTAATGGTAGTGTTAATGCTAGTATTCAGTCTATTTTAAATAGTGGGGGTATGTTGTGTGGTGGTAATTTTGTTATCACCTATGTATAGGGTAGCTAAAAGTAATGTTGTTGGTTGATGATTATGCCCATTTGTTGTTATTGATGACTAAGTAGTTGTGGTAACTGTTTAGATTATTAGTTGGAAAACCATGGTTAAAATAGAGGAAAATTTTAACATGTTGCGATGGAGTGAGCTTTGGATAATTAACATGATGTACAATTTCATCCTTAATGAATGTATGCCTTGGAATCCTAGTTATGAACTTTGTCTTGTAGAGATAATATTTACATGTTGAAGTCGTTGTTTAACTGAATAAGGTTCGGTTGTCGAGACGTGAATATATAGGTGGTATGAAATTTATAGGTTGATCTTGCTGAAAGATTTGTGGAAGTATTATGTTTCAAATTTAGAATAAGATGTATTATGATTCGGTGAGCCGTGGGGATCATGTCATTATAGTCTTGGTTGGGTGCCTTTTTGATAAGCATCATAAACCCTTATTAAAAATGTTGGGAATGGTAACTAGAGGAAGAATTTGTTGTGAAACTTTCGGTTGAATTGTGTTGGGGCTCCTCAGATAGTAAATAGTGATTATTGAAGTCTTTAATGGAAAGCGTAGTGGAGTACTAGAGATGGTTCCTTTCATGCCGAAATGTTGTCTAAAAACCTTTGAAACTGGTTTGGTTGTTTGCCATCTCGGTTGAATGCTTTTGGTTGAGGTGTTCCTTATGTTGAGTTTGAGTTTCCCCAAAACTTCGTAGTGGTTGGTGTCGACCTTTGGTTTTGGCGAATTTGTTTAGTTTGTGTTGTGAGTTTGAGTTTACATCCAAAAGTTTTTGAGTGGATCGCGCCCTTTCGCGTTATGACCGATTTATCTTTGGAATTAATTTTAAAAGGAAGCAGATGGTCATAAAGGGTTGTGTTGGAAACTTTTGAGTTAAGCCCTTGATGTGTAACTCTATTTGACTAGAGTTGGAGTCATTTGGAAAATGTGTCTGGTGTGCGGGTGTTTTACAAGTGCGGATTTTTATGAATGTTTCATAAGTGAATTTGGTTAGTGAAGAGTTTTCTTTTTGGATTGAGTTTCCCTCTCTTTTGATAAAAATTTATGGCGCTTGTGTCTGCAGATGTTTGATTTTGGAGTCGATGTTCTGTTCCAAAGGGTTGAGTTTGATTTTGCGAGGTGTTGCAAAGCTAGTGTTAAATCGAAGATGGGTTTTCACACGATGTGGTGTTTTGTTGATTAACGATGTTGCCGTCATAGTTTATATGAATTAGCGCAACTTCGATGTTATTCGAGATTTATTTATATGATACTGAGGCAAAAGTCATCATGTGAATGACTATTCGGTAGTGTGGTTACATGATGAGGAATGGTGAAAAGTAAACATGACATCGCTTTTACATGTTAAATGACAAAAGAGTCATTGAGCCAGTCGGTGAGAAAGTCATATATGGAGATATGACTAATCCCGAGTGCTCCTGAAGAGTGTGCATTTATGTCATGAAACGAGATTTCCTTGCTTTCTAGTATGAAAAGAAGCAATGAACAATTTCGTATGTTGGTTGTGATGTAGGGATTTATGCTTCCTTTGTGTTTTGGCTTGGATGTTGCCGAATTCTTTCCAAAATGGTTGTTAACGCTTTGGGTTTGAGTTGTTGTGTGTACACTTGGGCTTGATAGCTAAGTGTTTTTGTATGAGGCGAGACCCTCTTAAGAAAGGAACCAATTGTGGTTTGGTAAGGTTTTCGATCCTAGCTTGGGCTAGGTGTCGAACCTTAGTGGTATAAGGGTGGTTTGTGATGGAGGTTGATGATGTATGGGTTTAACCTTTACTAAGAGTAGCGATGGGTGGAAGTGAAGTTGACGGTAGATCGGTGATAATTGCCTGCCGTGAGCGATTGTCTTCACTAGTTGTTTTTGGGTTTGAGTCTTGCCTGGGAAAGGATGGAATAAAATGTTAGTATGATCGTGTATCGGAAGGGCTAGTGTGCCTTAATGAGTTATTCCCCTCGATGGAAACTTTCGGGAATGAAGAGAGGTCGTTAAAGGAATTGTGACTTCCTTTGACTTTGTCATGTTGAGTTTATTGCAGTGTGTAGTCAGGTAGGTTGTGATAGAAGGGTGAGGTGTTTGTCGTGAGGATTCGAGCGTTTTGGGTTGTTGAAGCCCTTCGAGGTTGAAACGCAGATTCTGTTTGGGATTTGAATTGAAAGTTGAACTGTGAGCAGTTGCCCTTAGTTGAGCTAGATCACCACTTTTTCTTTAAGTGTTGGTTTTTGGGAACTCGTTTGTCGTTTGTTTCCGGTTCTAGTCGTTGTGCGAATGTTTTGTGCTGCAGAGAAGCCTTTTGTCCCTTGGGGACTTTGTTGTTGTTTTTGGCGTCCTTCAGATTCGAGGTCGAATCCTGTTGAAGGGGGGAAGAATGTGACACTATGGTTTGGTGTGACGTTATAGAAGGTGAAACTAGAGAATAAAACCTTTCGGCTTAGGGTTTTCTCGCTTTTGGGCCGATTGAAGTGTTATGTCGCCACGGAGTGTCGTAACCATATTGAACGTGCATGATAAGCTTAATAACATTATGAGATGTGGAATGAAGGTTAAAACTATAGGAGATGGCGGTTAAGAGCTTTTCCTCCGGGCCGTTCCTGGTTTTGGGCCTTCCCGGGAGTTTGGGCCTTGGTGGGCTTTGGTGGGATGGAGTAGGTCTCTTTAACGGACTAGGATTGGGTGTGGGGGCTGGTAAAGGGCTCCCCACCAGCCTTTGGGCGTGCTCCCCTGCCCTTGGGCGCCCCACCTCCCCTCCTAAGCCCTAGCCGCCACCCCTCTCCCTCTCCCTCTTGTGCGCCTCCACCTCCCCTTTGCCCCATTGCTCCCCACCTCTCCACCACCTCTCCTCCACCCCTTGCTGCCCTAGGGTGGTCTCCACACCTCTGCACCTTGTGAATCCATCCGTTGGAGCGAGGAGCGAGGAGCGAGGAGCGTGGAGCGAGGAGCGATCCGCGAGGAGATCTATTGGAGATTCGTTCGTTGGGCAAAGGTATGATCATGGGGATCCTTGGAATTGATCTAGGTACTATTCTTAGGGTGATTATCAAGTTTTTAGATCAATTGGTGGTGCTGGATTGGAGTTCTTTGGGTTAGATCTAGACGTTGCCACGTTTCTGTTTTCGGGCAGATTGAGCAGTCGGGCTAGGGTTCGAGTTTTCGTAGATTTAGAATCCGAATCTGTCCGTACGGACTTAAAAGAAGTTGTAGATAATTTAATTATATTTCCGTGGACATAAAGCACGTTAAAATCCTATCAGCCGTTTGAAAGTTATGGCCATTTTACCGAGCGTGTTAAAATCTGTGACGTGATTGGAACAGATCGTAGTAATCTGTAGATTAAACAATTTTAGAGTCCGAATCAGTCTTTCCGTATAACTAGAAAAAGGTAGGAAATTTCCTAAGCTTCGCGATGGTGTACTCGTTGAATCGATTTGGAGTCCCAGAACTCAAGTTATGGCCTTTGCAAGGCTGCTGTCCCGCCGGGACAGAACCTCTGTTTTTAGGTTTGCAAGTAGTGGGCAATGTCGGGTTAGATGGGGATTTGTGTACTGTTTTGCGGGCATTATTGTGAGTGTGTGATGCCTATGTGCAGGTGGTGTGACACCGGGAGTGCCCTCTACGTCCCACAAATCCATCGCCCGCGGTTGAGGCAAGTGTGTTGCAATGTATAGCGGATTGTAGGTTGTTTGTTGATATTGGGTGAAAGATTGAACACTTGCTATGCTCACTTGCCATGCTTGCTGTTTTCCAATGAAATATTGAGTATGATTATCATGGTTCGATGCCATGTGTTTATATTTGTCATGATGAGTTGCCATATGTTTATGTACATGTGAAATATGATAATTGGCATAGTTGCATGCATGACATGTTACATGGCCCGGGCGGTGAGAAAGTCATTAACTAATCCGGGAAGGTCGGTGAGAAAGTTATGACTAATCCGGAGAGCCATTAGAGTAAGTCCTACATCGTGATTCCATCTACCGTGGGTTGTGGAAGCGAGAAGTAGGCACCCTCCATCTTCGGGATGGAAGGGGGGAGAGGGTGCACACCGACGGGTGTGTACTCAACCATATCGGTATGAGTTTCCATGGAGATATGAGCATAACATTGCATTGCATTGCATTGCAATACATTTTTTTTAATGATGATGATGTTGTTATGTGCTCAAGTATGAGATGTTATATGTGATGTGAGGTATTATTGTCTTGTAAATGATCTTGTTGTCCATTACAATATGCTTGCTGAGTTTTCGAACTCACGCTTGTGTTTTATGTTGTTTTTAGGTACTTTGAGATCGGCATGCGGGAAAAAGGGATCTAACTACACTTCTACACGTAGCTCCACCATCATAGTCCATAATTAACCACTTGGAGACATGATATTAAGAGTTGTGCCCTAAACTTAATGTATGGTTTAATCTAGCATGCTTGTGAATCCTTATTTGCTTCGTTATAGTTTATGAAGTGGTTAAGCGTGGTATTATTGGCGTAACTTGATGTTATGTCCATTTATGTTGTTGTTTTAGATGTCGTGTGCTATGATATATATCTTGCCATGATATTGAGATTGTGTTAATTCATGGAAAAACAAAGGAGATGCTGCCGAAATATCGGTTTTTAGCATATGAACCTTTGTTGGAATTTATGTTTAATTGTGGTACTTAGATGTTGTTTAGCTTATGTTTGGTAGCATTCGGGCATATTAAATGCCGCGGTGTTGCACATCTCTCTTCCACCTAAAAGATGACTAGGATTTTTCAAGAATTGGAGTCCAACCCTTCAGCGTCCGAAAAATCGAATTTCCGAATTCCGATCCGCGCATGAAATTTAGCTCGAGTTCCAGAATGCTCCAAAAATCCCGAAACCTATTGCATTGGGTTCCAAATATTCCAAAAATATTTTGGGAATTTTCCCAAGATTTTTGGAAAGTCTCTAGTATTTTATCGCTCACAGCCTTTCGTCAAATACCCTTTTATTGTCCTGGAATATTCTAAATTGTAAATTTTATCCAAATTCTATGAAACCAATTTTATTGAGTTCCAAATATTTCCTAATATTTTTGGGAATTTTTTCGGGATTTTTAGACTATTTTTGCTATTTTATCTCACGTGCCTAACTTTCCACTTACTCCCAGCCAATGAGGAGCCGCCACATGGCGGTTACAGTAGCTGCTTCTTCAACCTTTGGCTGAATCGTTACAGAGAAGGAGGAGCTCAATTCCTTTAATGGTGCTCACTTTGCAAATTCCATAACTCCTCTTTAAAAACTCCAAATCAAGCATGGCCGGATCCGATGCGAAGGTAACAGCGAGGAGTTTCTATTCCCCACATTCATTAGCCCTAAATCTCGCTGGAATTTGAACAATTCAGCAAAAACCAAAAATGACTTAAATGGCAATAACTCGGCCGTTTCAACTCCAATTCGCACGGTTCCACCTCTCAAAGCTTCGTGGTGGAGTCCTCTTCCTGGTGCCATCACTCTTCTTTTGCCCCTTCTCATCGTTTGCCCGGGAGATTGCGAAAACCGACGATCTCCACCATCGTTCTTCGCGTTTGCCATCATATCTCTCGCTCCGGTGAGTCAATCTCGATTTCGTTTGAACCATTGTGTGCGTATGGATGTCAAGATCATAACCCCTCAATCAATTTCAGGTTTCCTCAAAGTTTGAACCCGAATTTTGAGTTTGAATCGCTACGGCCGAACTGCCGTTCATCGCCAAATTCGTCGTCTCCGGTAATCCTCTTCAAAATCTGACATCACCATTGAATTCGCATCGTCGAGACCTTTTCGGGGCTTACCTTCTTCCATCTCGCCACCCCTTCCATTGCAAGTTTCCCTTGTTCAAACCCTAGCTTTGGTGGAGCTCTGTTCTGGATGCAAAAATCGCAATTTACTATAGCTACGATAACTTTTTTCTTTTTTCTTGATTTTCCATCATTTTCCAACTTCGAACACTTATATCTTTTGCGTCCGAACTCCGATTCACTCCGTTCAAATTCCTAAATTCATCTAAATTCAAGATCTACCTGCCAATATAATTTTTATATTTTATTTATTTTATTGTTATTTATTCGTTGTACCGTTTTGCGCGTAGCCGAGGAGCCCGCGGAGTCCGCCGACCCCGCCACCGAACTTCAAGGTTCCGAGACCTTCCCTGCATTTTACAATGTTTTATAACATGCATTGCTATCTTTATAACCGTATGTCAAATATAGACTGTTAGTTATTTCAAATTGCTACCATCTCCTTGACTATTGATATCCATGTTTACTTGTAACCCTAGGACACTTTGCTATGTCATGCCTAATTTATACTATGACATTTGATGATTTGTACGGTAGTTGTGCTTAGTTGCAAAATTAACTGAAATAACTCATGGGTGGGATTTTATCAAAATTGTGTTTTAAAGTGTGATTTGAGAATTATTGTAAAGTATTTACTATTGTCTTTGGAAAATAAAAATAAAATAAAAAATGGTTTGGACTTGGGCGAAATGGAATGCCGGGTGGGTGCAGAAAGAGCACTAGTTTTTATTGTGCAAGTACCACCCCAAGTCAATTAAGGACCGACGCTTATGATTGTCCTCATTCTAAGCATTACCGTACAACCACATGTCTATAATGGGTACGACCTGGCTGAGTAATTTGTAGAAACTTAACTTAGACTAGCCAGTTGGTGGAATGTGGGTGCTAGATAGAGGCAAGTTGTACTCCCCACACGGCGCAAGAGGGGGCTTATGTACTGGGTAGATAAA
Organism: Rhipidocladum racemiflorum; assembly: GCA_036346355.1. Classification (NCBI taxonomy): domain Eukaryota; kingdom Viridiplantae; phylum Streptophyta; class Magnoliopsida; order Poales; family Poaceae; genus Rhipidocladum; species Rhipidocladum racemiflorum. Next base: position 1,297,466 of record CM070576.1, on the reverse strand, counting down.
ACCCTAACAGCGGTGAAACCTTAGCGGGTGGGTCGAGTTAGGCGTACACATTGTAAAGGCCTTGTCATGATATCTCTGCCAACACACCATAGAAAGTGTTTTAATAGTACTTGGCACGAAGAGAATATCATGTCTTGTGGGTAAAGTTGTACACCTCTGCAGAGTTAAAACTATTCGAATAGCCGTGCCTACGGTCAAGGGCAAAACGAAGAATGCTTTCATACTGGTAGACTTTGGTTTTAGTTTTGAAAATAAATAAGGTTTTGTTTTGGGATTCGAGAGTGGTTAGAACTCTCGGATGTTTAATTGGCGGATTGAGCCAACCAGGTAGATAGAACATGTTTTGATCATGACGGATAGCGTCATGAATTGGATTACCATAATCTTTTAAAATATGGCGGATGGAGCCTTTATATTGGTGATGGTGGATAGAACCTTCAGTAGACTATTAAATACTTCAATTGCTAAAATAATTGTTAAACTATGCTTTATGAAAATTATTATTAAGTATGGTTTGATGAAACTTAGCTTTATGCAAAAGGACCATAATAAGCCTTCCTTGAAAAGCCCTACATGTGCATACTTTCCCAGACTTGCTGAGTACTTTTGTACTCACATGCTACACAAATGTTGTCTTCAGAAAACTACCAGGATGCAATTGAAGATGAAGGGATCTATGCCGAGGAGTTTGATGAAGGTCGCCAAGATGACTGAGCGCGCGTATCTAGTCATCGCCTGTGGTGTTATTTGGATTTTGTTACTCGCTGTTTTATTTCCGTTGCCGTGAACTCTGGCAATGTGACCTTATGATGTAATAAATAGCCATGTGGCTGATTGTCGGGACTCGAATTTGCAAATCCGGACCCTCTGTGTATTCCGCACTAGTCCAGGATCACGCTAGTGCACACAGTCTCAACATTGGTAAATATCACAATCATACTCAACGAATAATAAGGTACTTTAATTAGTTAACCAAACTGGTTGCTCAACCTTAAGGTCAAGTTACAAATATACGCCACGCAGGGCGAAAACTTATTAAAGAGAAATAACAGCAGCGGAAAATAAGATAACTTCGTGGCGCCATCCAGTATACCACAGGTAACTGACTGGGCTCGCTCCCTAGTTAGACGGCTCCTCCTGGTATTCTTCCTCCAAAGCTGGCGTCGACTCCTCTTCAACTGATGTTGTATTGTGGCAAGGGTGAGTACTCAGCAAGTCATGCACAGAATGCAACTAATATACTACATGCATGGTCTATTACAAAGGAATAGCTCAGGGTATAATTGCAGTAAAACATCATTTGACAAGTAACATAAGTAGATTCAAAAGCAGTAGAAATATGTATAAGATCAATAACTTTTCCAGGAGTTAAATAGACATCTTTTCCACTCCTAATCCACATTTCCATCAACATCATTATTAAACCAAACCAAACCTTTCAAGTCCAAGTTATTTTCAAGAAAGTCTAACCCTTGACTGTAATTCCCGAGCAATGTCCAATGCCGCGGACACGGCTATTCGAATAGATTTTACACTCTGCAGAGGTTATGCACTTTACCCACAAGATACAGCCAAACACCACAAAGGCGAGTGTCCGTAACAAAGTCTTTCGGAAACTTCTAACAGCACAAGTGGGCCTCTCCGGTTATTGCACACTAACCCTTCCCTTAGCGAAGGCGAAGTTTAGGCCAATCAACCATTAGATGGGTACCTGGCCACAGCCCCGGTACGCTCCCCCGTACAACTACACAAAAGGTATAGCTGACACCCCGAGGTCCCACAGGTACGTTATTAGCAACTTAATCAACTAGGTCCGTCCCATTACAGACATGTGGTTGCACGTTTGACTCAGTTCAAAGGCTTGCAAGGTTAAGTCCTTAGGGTGACCAAGGCAAGACTACCCGAAGAACCAAATCAACGCTCTCGGTACCACAACTGGCCCACCCGATCATTCTTGCCACATGCCCCGGTCAAAAATCTATTTATCAAACCCCCAGTCGTTTACCACGCACCACGTGCCATCGACAATCACAACACATGATACTTCTTCAAAACAGGTTCAATATCTCATTAAGTCAATATTAGCATTTGACTGTCCAAAGCATTTCACGTGGCAAGGCTAAGCATACTACTTTGGTCTAACTACCCATGTTGGCAATAATGTCCAACTAATAACCCACAACTAGGGTGACAAGGGGTCATGGCACATAAATAATAATCAAGGTGTCATAGTGCAAAGTTGGCATTTAACTAATCTCCCAGAACTAATTAAAGTATTTACTAAATAAACTAGCATGCAATAATTTAAATCAAATTAATTTGAAAATGGGATCAACATGGTCAAAGCACAACTTGCCTTCAAAGAGTACTTGTTCTTGGTCTTGGGTTGGCTCTTGGGTCAACACTTCACCTTCGAAGCCTTCGGGCACTTCAACGTCTACTCGTAAAGCGTGCAAATAGCAATAAATAAATAAATAAACAGTAGACAAAAAGTGTTCAAACATCCAAATGAAGTCCATAAACAGAGGGGGCATAATTTTATGATTTTTTAGGAATTTGAATCGTCAAATTCGGAGTTAAAACGCAAAAGTTACAAGCGTTTAAAGTTTAAATAATCAATTAAATAATAATACAGAGAAAAACTTTGGTCCAAAAATTAAATAAAATTCACCATTAGGTAGATCTCAATTTTATGAAAATTTAGAAATTTGAATCACTCAAATCGGAGTTAAAACGTGAAAGTTATAAGCGTTTGAAGTTTGAATTTATATTTAAAATCAATAAACCGAATTAAATAAATAATTTATTTTTCAGAAAATGATTTATTGCGTCAGCATGACACGTGGACCAATCAGAGGCCGCCACGTCGCCTCGGGTCCATGGACCCGGCGCACGGTTCAGCTCGGTCCACCGTGGACCCGGTCCACAGCACGTGCCTCTGACATGTGGGCCCCTCGGGCGACGTCAGCGCACGGTTCGGCCGAGAGCTCTGACAGCTGGGCCCCACCGTGACGTCATCATGACATCACGGCTGACATCATCGAGTCGTTGGAACGGCCGCTGACACGCGGGCCCCACGCTGAAGTCACGCGTGATGTCAGCAGTGACCGGGCGGCGACCGCGCTGACCGCGTCGGTCACGCTTCCGGCCACGTGGCTCGATCCAGACCGTTGATTTGAAAATCAATGGTCCAGATTGGATCTGGCTTTACGCGTTATGGAAACTACACGGTCGATCTGGACCGTTCGATCTTGATCGGACGGTCAAGATCCAATCTAAAGTTACAACGCGGCTAACCCTAGCCGTACGATCTAGATCTAACGGCTGAGATCTATCCAAGCACGGTGCAGTTATGGCTACGTGGCACGATCTAAACCGTTGGATCTAGATCCAACGGCTGAGAATAGATCTAAAGGTTTGCACGTGGAATTTTTACCGTGGTGACGTGGACGAATCCTGGCCGCTGGATCTTGATCGGACGGTTGATGGAGCTCGCGAGACGGCGATGGCGCGCGGCAGAGCTGGCCGGCCGGAGATGAGGACGGTGACGATCCTGACGGCGTTGCGGTACCCCCAGGTGCGGCTCATCGCGACGGTTCCGGATTTGGGCACAACAGCGGCGGAATCGATGAAGAACCGCGGCGGAGGCCTATCCCAACTACGGCGAGCTCTAGCGGGCGAACGGCGACGGCTCAGGCGACGTGTTATAGGGCTACGGGTGCGCACGGAAGTCGGCTACACGATGGTGGCGGCAGCGCCTTAAATAGGGGCCTCAGCTTCCGTGTATTGCGCGGAGACCGAGGTCCACCCGGCTATGGCGGAATCGAATCCACCCGGATTCGGTGACATGGCTCAACGTGGACCGTTGGATCAAGATCCAACGGGCATGGGGTTTGGGCTCGGGTCTGGCCTGGCGACCTGGCTGGCTCGGTTGGGCTCGGGTTCGGGCGACGTGGCTCAATCGTGGCTGTTGGATTTCGATCCAACGGTCACGCGGTTAGGGTCAGGTTGGCTCGGGTTCGGTTCGAACGTGGTCCGGGTCAGGCTCGAGTCTGACTCGGACTCGGGTCCGACCGGATGAACAGTGCAAACCCGATCGATTTTTCCAGCGATTAAATATTCAAATTAATTCCCAGAAATTCATTTAATTCATTAAAAATAGCAAAACACTCAGAAAAATTCAAGAAAAATTCTGGAAAATATTTTTGGAACATTTTGGACTCAAATAAAATATTTCCAACAAAATTTTATTTGCAAGATTAAATTCTTTAATTATTTGAAAAGGGAATAAATTCCAAATAAATCCCAGAAAATTCCAAAAATTCACAAAAGTGCCAAATTTCATTTAAACTCATGAAAAGCAAAAATTGGGGTGTTACACTGATACTTAATGTTTCTTATTTTATTTCGTACTGTTCGGTAATTATTCTTCACTATCTGACTGTGTGTACTAGCAACTGATCTGGGACTAGTACAGAAATACACAGGAGGTTCCGGATAGCCGATCCGGAAGCTCACATTTGATGTTGTTTTTAGGTACCTTGGATTCGGCATGTGGGAAAGGGAGCTAGTTGCACGCATCCACTTAGCATCACGCAAATCATCACTTACGAACCCTTCCTCAGTTGTGATTTCACCGTATTGATTTATGTTATAATTTATTTGCCTCGTTGGATGTCATGAATAATTATTATTCCTCATTGGTTATGAGATGGTTAAATTGTGCTTGGGACTTGAATAATTGCTGAAATCCTTTAGTTATCATATTAGAATTGTCTCCTTTTATGCTATCTTTCTATGTCTCTGATATGTATGCTAAAAATTATGGAAAAACAAGGTACATGCTGCCGAAATTTGGTTTAGACTATTAGTGTAGCCGCTGTAATTTATTGTTAATTATGTGTTTTGGTTGCTATTAGTATCCTGTGTGATGACATTCGTGGCATACTAGGTGCCTGGGTGTTACAATCAAGTTGCTGATGGGTTTACCAAATCCCTCTCTGTTCGGCAGCTAGAAGAATTTAGAAACAATCTCAACTTGTGCAAGTTGTGATTGAGGAGGGGTGTTAAAGATATATAGAAGTTGTTGTATACCTGCTATATACGTACTCTCTTATAGTGTAACATCCCAACATTTTCAAAAATTAGAAAAATGAAAATCTAAGATTTAAAAATAAAATTAAATAGAAATTTTAGATTGAATCAAGAACTTAATTTGAAATTTGATATCCTCATATCTTTTTCCTAAAACTTGATAAAAAGTAAATTCGATTTGGAAGATTCTTTTCCAAAAGAACAAATTATTAAAATGAGATTCAAAGATGATCCTAATTCTGAATAAACATCTTTTCTAAATTTCCAAAATCATTTATTGATTTTCCTTCTTTGAAAAGGGAATTGATAAAAAGATAAGAAGTAAATGGTAAAATGGTAAAAGATTAAAATTACCATAGTAAATTTTGGATAACCCTAGAATTCCCTAGAAATTATCCTTGGCTGGTCAAAAGTAGGTGTGAAATCATTTTGCAAGTTGATAGAATAAATTAATTGGATAAGCCTATCCTTGGCCAACCCATGTCAGAATTTTTGAGGAAATCCTAGAACTATCCAGTGCCTGTAATTTTTACCATGTGAGCTCAGTAACCTTATCCTCATCCACAAAAATTTACAAAAACAAATAATTGATTTTACTATTTATTCCTATTTATTTATTCCCATCCTGAAAATCTGTAAAATGGAGTAAAAGAATTTTAATAAAATAAATACTAGGATTTTGACTTTGAAATTTTTATGGTAGAACCCTGACATAGGTTTACATCTTCAGTAAAAGTTTCAAAAATTAATATGCCAATTTATATCTTAAAATAAATCAATTACCGAATTAGAATTTCTGCACAGTTTATCTTGTCAGAATTTTCATAAAATATTGGTAGCGAATTTGTGTTCCAGAATTTAACTACGTGTTGGTAACTCATCCAGGATATTTATATAAAAATATAGAAAATTCACGAAGTGTGTAGATCCTCCAATTAATTCGTTCCTTACTGCTGTCAGATTAGAGAGCCCTAGAGTTTTCTCTTTCTTTCACCTACACGTGGGACCCACTTCCTTTTTCCTCAGCCGACCTTCATTCTTGCCTCTTGCCAACGACCACTTCCATGTGGACCCCATTCACTGCACCTAGTCCCACACGCCATATCTTTACTCCCTCTATTCTTCTCTGCCATTCTTCTAGTTTCTTCCTCTCTTCTTGCTTCTTCTTTCCACGGCAGAAGGAGCACTCGAGACTCCGGTCAAGCTAATGCAGCCAACTTAATTAATGCACTGCCAGATCTCCTCTCTGCTAAAATGCCACTCCTCTCTCATTGACATGTGGGACCATCTGTGTCTATGACAGTGGGCCAGAGTGGCATTTTAGCGATGCCACTTGTTGAGAGTGGCAGAATGACAATTCTCCCCTCTAGCAGCGTCCAATTCATGCAGCTCCGACAAGCCACCTTCACACATGGACGTTCACACCACCGTGCTAGCCACCACTGTCCTCCTCTTCTTGTTTCTTTTCTTGCCTCACGCCCACGCTGCAGCTAGCCAGCACAACCAAGCTCTCTCCCTGTCCCTGGTTCTTTTTTTTTGCTGTGGCGAGTAGTCTCCAGAGAAATCGGCCGCCACCCTTAACAGCATTCAAACCCTGTATTCCCACCGCCCTAGCTTGGCTATATAAGGAATGGATGTAAGCATGTTAGAAATTCCTGCAATCCAAACCATCTCCTTCCTGAGAAGCCACCACTAAACTCCAGGCAATCTACTTCTACGTGAGTTCTCTTCCACCTGGTCGAATCATTCATACACATATATGAATAAAATACCTCTATCAATTTCAAATAGAACCCACCAGAGCTCCCACTTCTGCGATGCACGTACTCTTCCAGTTCCAGTCGACTGCCGTCGGCTTTGCACAAAGCTTCACTGCTGTGGTGAGACACTGAACTACTACTTCAGTCATAGCGATACCCTAGTACCTATTGATTATGTTTGGATTAGTCTTTAATTTCTACCACGATGAGGACCACCGTAGCCCGCCGCCTTTGCTCATCGCTGGCCCGCCTCAGTGCCGTCGAAGCCCTACCAAGCTCACCAATATATTCCCCTAAATCCCTTTCAGCTCCCTAGACCGTCGGCTGGATCTCATCGGGCCCGATTAGTCGCCGCGGCCATGGCAAAGCCACGGCCGAAGTCCCCTGCTTCGTGTCGCCGCCCTGTGGGCTGTGGCTGTCAGCCACTCCGTCCACGCATGCCTCCACTGACTGACCGATCCCACCGGTCGGTCACACCTCGCGCACGCGTACAAACCGCAAGGGTCACTGGCGGGTGGACCCGAGCTGTCAGCCAGACCGGTGCAGATTCAAACACCAGCTCAAGCGCAAACCCCAGAATATGCTTTCTCTTTATGAAAACGTATTTTCCGTTTTTCCTGATTTAACTGGAGCCGAACCGATTCAAATTGTCATATCTTTTAAGCTATAGTTCCAAATCGAATGAAATAAGTTCCTAAATTCGTGTTAAATCATCTAGTTTCATAATAGGGAAGAATATACGAAACTTGTTTAGTAATTTAAATTAAAATTTGAATTTAAAGAAAAAGATTCAAATATGTTGCATGTACAACTTTTGCAAAACTTGTCTAAATTGAATGAAACCAATTTTGTTAGATTCCTTATGTCATAAGGTCTCTGTTTATTCAATTAGATTTGAATTTAAGTTATTTTGTGTTAATTTCCTTTTAGTTTGATTTCAATGCATGGATTATTCAAATTAATATAACGTGTTTATTTTTCATTCAATATGAAACTTGTTCTGTTATACTAGTTAGACAGTATAGAACATGATTCTACAAAAATACTTAGGGTGCATCATGTAATATTTAATTGAAATTAATCATGTTGCTATATGTCCGATTTTAATTAATATAAACCATAGCTCCTAGAATCATAAAATGAATCCCAAAATGTTTCTAGGGCCATATAGATATTTCCAGGATATAAAAATATTTCATGATTAGTTAAGACTGAACTAAGTTAATAAATGATCATACTTGTATGACATGTACTTAGAATATGATGCGTAAATATAGTAGTAATGCATATAAAACTTATGTAGTATGATTCATAGTATGGGACCATTTAATTTTACAAGAATGATGATACTTAACCCTAGCCATGTTAGTTCTCATGTATAAATTAAACTTAATATACTTTTGGTCCTTAGGTAACATATCTTTCATATAATATATGTACCATGATTTAATAGACGAACTAATATGACCCAAATGCTATAAACCTACTATTAAAATATTCTTAAGGTCAAGACCTTATTAATCTGCAAGAATAATTGCATATCATATTTAGTTGCAAACATGAGGTATAACTATCTATAACTCAAAGAACGATTAGAATATCACCGTTAAGTACTATAGTCCCTATAGAACCATCTTTAGAATACTTCCTAAAGCTAGACTGTTTCATTATGTAGAAAGTAATTCTATGATAACTTGCTTTGCATCTGAATCCTATTCAAAACATGACCATACACATTAGAAGCCCTAAAAGCCCATAATGTACAAGTAAATAACTATGTTTAATAACTAGTATCGTAGGTTAAGCTCTACATGCATTAACGGTTAACTGTTAGATACTTGGTATTTGTTCAAATTGAACCATGCATGCACAAATAATTAATTGTGATGTCTGTTATTGCTTTTATTCAATAAGTGCAAATTATACCTACTTTCACCCCGTTGTTTTATGTAATAATTTATATTAATATAAACAATCTTAGCTTCTTGAATTCGTAAGATAAAATAAGAATGAATTATAAAGAATAGGAGTGGTGTCCAACTGTTAATCAGTAGTTAAGACTGTAGCATAGAAATAGCACGCTCGCATGCTTGTTTTGCGTAATAGCTTTTATCTGAATTTTCCATCTGATTTCCTTTTGCCCTTATTGAAAGTGTTATTTGCTATTTGCTATTCTTTTCCGTTATGCGACGTGTAGAATCCGACGTCTCGGACTTCATCGTCGACGACTTCAAGATCACGTCTTCGACTTCGTCACTGAAAACAATGGATAGCAAGGCAAGCACTCATGTAGATCCTATTTGTCCTTTAACAAGAAGAATTAAAATAAAACTTGCATGCATATGCTATATTTTGTATACACTACTATATTATGGGAAGAATGGTAGATACAACCTTCATTGATGGTTTTCCTTAATCAGTAGTGATAGATGAAACCCTAGATTGTTGATGGACACACAAAATGGGTATATTCGATTATTACATGCATATGCTTAGCCCTGCTTAGATTGGGAACACGAACGGATGGTTATACTGTTCGTGATGAACTAAAATTGTTGGACATGATGAACATTAATCTTGAACCTGTTGGAATAATGTGGTTATTGACACTTTCTTTTTCTGGAAATGAAACTATGATTTCGACGTGGGTGATTATTGGCAATAGCCGGATGTACATGTTTTAATGTGTACGTAGATAGGGGGAGTATCGCCCATGTCACTTTAAGGACCGAACGTAGTGTTGCATGATTCAAGTATAACCGTACATCCACAAGTACTGGACTGGGACAGTCTTAACTTATTAAATTATTTGGGAATTAGCTTTGCACATTGGTAGGCAGTTGTAGCACGGGCATTCCGTATATAGGTTTGCTCGAGGGAGGTGTCATCACCGAGGTGTTGGCATCTGCCGTTGTAACGGTGTACGCCTGGCTATGAATTTGGGGCTGTTGTTGTACCATTTGAGCCGCGGGCTCCTGAATACTATTGCTTCACTGTTTGTTTGCTTCCATCATAGTCAGGGGTAACGTCATTGGGCTAGTGCAAAGTTAAGGTTCAAGTAATCGAACGGTTTCGTAATGAACTCTCTGGCGGCACACCAAAGGAAGTGTGTTGATGGCCTCGCAAAAAGGGAGAACATTTCTTGTGGGTAAAGCTGTACAACTCTGCAGAGTCTAAAACTATTCGAATAGCCGTGTCCACGGTCATGGACGACTTGGCGAACTGACACTAGTTAGCTGTTTATATAAAATGTTTTGGTGAGCTTACCCTTACAGATGATTCAATACTTGACATTACGTTGGCAAGGTTGAATTCAGCTGTTGTGCCCTATGTGGACAAAACTTTAATCTTCAGATAATATTTCATATGATGGGACTGGACGTTTTATCACTCACGAAGGGTTGTGGGTATTTTGTTACATTTTATTCGCGAAGGGCTGTGAGTTATCTATCTCTTCTTATTACTTTTCTGTATATTTACTTTTACAATTTTGCTTTCACTCTACTATTCAGTATTTAATAATTCAATTTGGTTCCAAGCAAAAGTTAACCGTAGAAGCTTTATTCTAGAATTAGCCTGCATTTCAAACACACAACTCAAGTCTTGCTGAGTACGAAATGTACTCACCCTTGCTATCATTATTGTTTTTAGGTGAAGATGCAGGTATATCCGATGAACTTTACTTTGACGCAGGATTGCGGGATTATTAACGACAGTTCTTTCTAAGGCTTTACCTTGTCAGTTGCCTGTGGATTATGTGGCAAACTACAAGACATCTGATTCTTTTGTTAGGTTTAGGGTGCGTTTGGTTGGCTGTACCAGGGTGAACGGAACGGGATGGTACATGATGGATAGGATGGTCCTGGATGGGATGGTACAGGGAGGATGTTTGGTTGCTTGAATGAGATGGTACAAGATTTTGTTTGGTTGCTTGGATGGAATGGTACTGAATGGTACGAGATAATGTTTGGTTGCTTGAATGAGACAGTACAAGATAACGATTTGTTTCCCACAACATCTTTATGTTTTGGATTGCAACAGAACACAGGTGTTAAACACAAACAATCTGCAAACATCTCAAACATAGTCACATAACAGTCCACAACAAAACTTCAACATTAAAGCTAATAACAATCCACAACAAAACTTCAACCTTAAAGCTGATAACAGTCCGCAAAAAACTTCAACCTTAAAGATAAGGCATCAAAACTTTCAACCTTAAAGCTGATAACAGTCCACAACAAAACTTCATCTCAACATCTTTCACATAGTCCACATTCATCTCAACATTTCCAAGTAAAAACTATGTAAAACTGATAACAGTCCAAAACAAAACTTCAGTCGCAGCAATTTCCAGGTTCCCTTCCTCACCCACCACGTAGATCCTCTGCCTCTTCTCTGCATCCAGCCTGCGTGATAATGTTGTTGATGGTGCCCTCGCCGATGTCGACCGCCGGCAGGCTCTTCATCCGGTACTTGGACAGCAGCAGCAGCATCGTCAGGAAGGTGTCGGAGCTCTGCAGCGCCAGGAACGGCGCCCACCGGAACGACCCGGAGATGTCCTTCACCTTGGTCTTCTTGAACAGATCCGAGGAAGGCAGCGCGCCGAACGCCTCCGCGATCGCCCCCTCGAGCTCCCGCTCGGTGGCGGCGGCGGCGGCTTCCTCCAGGGTGACGGTGCCGAGCTTGGCCGCCATCTCGTCGACGCCGATGGCGGCGGCGGCCTCGGACTGGTGGAGGAGCCAGACGGCGATGCCTGCGAACTTGACGATGCAGATGTAGCAGTCGATCCAGCTCGCGTCGTCCGGCGCATCAACGTTGCGGACGGGGGCGCCGATGATGCGGTGCCTAGAGAGGATCCGGCGATGGGGGCGATGGGCGGATCCGAGGCGGCGATGGGCGATGGGAGGAACCGATGCGGCGATGGGGGCGAGGCGGCCATGGGCGATGGGGGCGAGGCGGCGATGGTGGAGGTGTGTGAGGCGGCTTCCCACCGGGAGCGAGCGAGGCGAGTGAGCACGGTTCTCCTGTGCAAGCGTCGAGCGAACAATACAGTGCTGTACCGATCGGTTCGGCCGAATTTTCCGTATGGAACGGTACAGCATCTCCAAGGAATATTCTAGGAATCTGTACCATCCCGTTCCGTACCAGATGGTTCCGTTCAGCCAACCAAACGCAGTACCAGGGCTCAAATCCTGTACCGAATGGTTCGATTCACCCTGATACAGCGAACCAAACGCACCCTTAGTTGACCTTCTCGGTCATATTGTATCAATACTTCCGCTGTAATAAAATGTTAAACTTTTGTATGGTACTGATTCCAAATTGTGTTTGTGTGTGCTAGCTACTGATCATGGGACTAGCACAGTATCCACATTAGAACCTTGCTTTTATGTTTGCACTGTAGCATAAAAGTGAGGGTCTTACATATAGTTGTTGTGTTCCTGATAGATGCGTAATCTGCTATAGATAGAATATGCTTATGTATAGATGGAAGTTAATTATGATTGTAAACGTTGTTGAGCATGCTACGGCAGAGGCTGTTAATTTCTGCCCTCTATAAATAAAGTGCGGCCCGAGAGAAAGGGTAAGAAACGCTTCCTAATTAGAATCCTACATGGTGGTCTAAGCGCGCGTTAATGTTTGAATCATATCTTAGCCAGCAATAGTTATATATATCCATACAAAAGATATCTTAGTCAACTGTATAATTTACCACAATTAACGGGCCTGTATTAATTTACCACGGTTAACGCGCTAATTGAACATTTGACAGCCCAGGACCTGCATGCGCTGATGATGTGCCTCTATATAAAAAACGGTGAAGAGTGAACATTGCAACAGCACAGCAGATCAGAAAAAAAAAACCCCTATACCGAAAGAAAGAAAGAAAGAAAGAAAGAAAGAAAGAAAGGAGTGTGCTGTCTCCTCATGGCTATCTTGAAGAAGGACACGAGTGCCCTGTGCTTGGCGGCTCTCACGATCATGGCTGCTGTTCTCTCGTCATGTGATGCAGAAGGAGGTTAATTATGTTAATTACGTCCATTTCCTCCTCTCTTTAGCTTCATGGATATATATATATATATATATATATATATATATATATATATACACTACTAGGGCATTAATTCTGTGCACAATGATATGGATGATGCAGGAGTAGTAGGATGCTCGCCGCTTGCCTCGAACTGCGATCTGGGCCTCTGCAGGAAGAAATGCGGGGATAACCTGAGAGCCTCCTGCGCCGTGAGAGGCTCCATACCCTCCTGCTGCTGCGCCGTGCGTCCATGCTACCCGTCGAGGTTTATTCCCGGCTGCACCGCCGAGCTGTGCAGGCAGCAATGCGGCGGTAGAAACCCTGGAGCCCATTGCACCGACGACAGCAACTGCTGCTGCCCCTTCGCATAGTCTGATCTGATGCATCGATAATAATGTACCTTAATTTTTGCAAGCTATATATATAGCTAGTCTTGCGCCCATCCAGTTGGATTATGATTATAAATAAACTGATTTTTCAGAAACTGGAATCCAAAAGCACGTATAAGATGGATTGTGGATTCTAGTATATATAGATAGTCTGGATTATGAGAATCGGATTCTAGAATCTGGCTATTTGTTTGCACTATCTAGTATATATAGATAGTGCAAATGGGTTGGACCTAGGTCGGCACGATACGTAGCAGGCACAAACGGAAAATGGGATGTGTAAGAGGTGGTGGAAGCTCTAGGAGCTCAGATCCATCCAACTAGGGGGCTTGTAAGACAAGTTCTTAAAGTTGCCCGGTTTTTGGTTGAGAAAGGTCAAACCAAAGACCATTGGTGTGATTCTTGTTAGGCAACCTCGCTATTGAATAGTCCGGGGTTGCCTAATAGATCTAAACTGGAGAACAGAGAGAGAGGGCGAGAGACACAATATGAGGAGGAACGGGTCTGCTTTATTATTCTGTATGCTTCTGTGTACAAAGGGGTAGCCCCTGCCTCCTATATATAGCGATTCTGCTAGAGATAAGGAAGAGTCCATAACGGCCACGAGGCCGGTTTCCTAACACTCCCCCTTGGACTCTTCACCGCGAGATGTATATGCCTCATTAAAACTCCATAAAAACCCAGTGGGAAAAATAATTGGAGAAAGAGTACATAGCACACGCTTCCTGTGTTGCATGGATTGCCTCATTAAAAACCTTATGTAAGAAAACTTTAATGAAAAACTTACTTAAGGAAAAGAGTACAATCCACCCAAACTTCAATGTTAATCTTCAAGATTCACGTTGGGTACTTAAACTTCATGTTCGAGATTTATGTAGGAGTATGTGAAAAATCTCCCCCTGAAATCTGCACTTCTCTAAGCCCCATCATCCCGATTTCTCTAACACATATTTCAAAAGATGATGCCGGGAGTGACTTAGTAAATAAATCTGCGAGATTTTCACACGACTTAGTATGCAGTATCTTTATCTCGTTCATCTTATGCATTTCATGAGCATAAAAGAACTTGGGGTTGATATGCTTTGTGAGGTTACTCTTCACATATCCCATTTGCAATTGTGCAACACAAACTGCATTATCTTCATAGATAATGGTGGGGGTTTGTTCCATGTTCAAATCACATGACTTCTAGATGTGGTGAACCATTCTTCGAAGCCATGCACATTCCCGAGAGGCTTCATACAAGGCAATTATTTCTGAGTGGTTTATTGATGTCGAGACCAGAGTCTGCTTAGACGACTTCCACGAAATTGCTGTTCCACCGCAAAGGAAAACATACCCGGTTTGTGACTTGCCAGTATGCGGGTCCGATAGGTACCCAGCATCGGCATAGCCAACCAAGTTCAATTCATTATTTCTTCTGTAGAACAAGCCGAGATCTTTGCTTCCTTGGAGGTAACGGAAGATGTCCTTCACCCCTTTCCAATGCCTTTTGGTGGGTTCTCAGACTGCATCAGTGCTAGCAAATTCACGGCGAACGCAATGTCCGGCCTAGTGCTATTCGCAAGGTACATGAGTGCTCCAATTGCACTCAAATATGGGAATTCTGCTCCCAGGACTTCCTCCCCCTCTTCTCTAGGCCTGTATGGGTCTAGGTCTGCTAGGAGTGACCTTCCGACCATTGGGGTCTTTGCGGGGTATGCCTTCTCAAAACCAAATCTCTCCAACACTTTCTGCGTGTAGGAAGATTGGTGTACCAAGATTCCGCCTTGGACATGTTCAATCTGCAAGCCTAAACAGAACTTGGTTTTACCCAAGTCTTTCATTTCAAATTCAGATTTCAAGTATGTGCATGCTTCTTCAATTTCTTCATCCGTCCCAATGATGTTCAAGTCATCTACATAGACGGAGATTATACAAAATCCATTCGTGGATCGTTGTATAAATACATATGGACAATCTTCGCTGTTCGTGTAATCTTTCTTGCAAAGAAAGTCACTCAAGCGATTGTACCACATTCTTCCTGACTGTTTCAGCCCATACAGTGATTTCTCCAATTTCAGACTGTATAGGTTTCTGTTTGCTCTGTCTTGGTTCGGGATAGGAATACCTTCCGGTACTTTCATGTATATCTCCGAGTCCAAGTTTCCATACAAATATGCTGTAACAACATCCATTAGCTTCATTCTCAACTTCAAGTTGATCGCCATTGAGATCAAGTATCTAAAGGTAATTCCACCCATGATCGGAGAATAGGTTTCTTCATAATCAACCCTAGGACGTTGAGTGAAACCTTGAACAACAAGCCTTGCAATGGTTGTTGCTCTTTTCATAGATTCTCCTATTATTACAAAATTTATGGCCATTTCGTCATGGTGTGGTTCATGCACTTCTACTTGCTCTTCATTGCTATTTCCCATTCCAGGAGCAAGTTCCTTTAGTTTTTCTCCACCAATGTGTGCGCACACTTTATTTCCGGCGGCTTCTTCCAATGGAAGATTCAAATCTGGAATTGCCTTTTCCAGTGCTTCTTTCCAAAGTGCAGTCTCAACTGGCTCCCCTTCTTGCTTTGGGGCATTTTTATGATTGGCTGTGGTAAGTCCTCTTGCCCATTTTTCCCCAAACGTCTCCGGGTACTTTGGGTTTGAGAAGCCAGATTTCCTGTTCTTTTTCTTTGAGGCCTCTGAACAGGATGAGGGATACCTTCTGCTTTCTTTGTTATTTCCACCCTCTCTGGTGCATTTCTTGCTGGTATATGTGTAACACCCCAAAATTTTGCTTTTCTTAAATTCATGGGTGATTTGGCACTTTGGTGAATTTTTGGAATTTTCTGGAATTTATTTGGATTTATTTGGAATTTATTTGAATTTATTCCATTTTGAAATAATTAAAGAATTTAATTTTGCAAATAAAATTTTGTTGGAAATATTTTATTTGAGTCCAAAATGATCCAAAGTATTTTCCAGAATTTTTCTGGAATTTTTCTGAGTCTTTTGCTATTTTTAATGAATTAAATGAATTATTGGGAATTATTTTAAATATTAAATCGCTGGAAAATCAACTCGGGTCTAGTACTGTTCATCCGACCGAGTCGGAACCCGAGTCGGACTCGAGTCCGACCCGAGCCAGTTGACTCGATCAAACCAGCTCAAAACCCTAATCGATCCCAACCGTTGGATCAAGATCCAACGGCTGAGATCCGCCAGACGGCTCGAGCCGATCCGCCGGATCCGATCGCGCCCACGCGATCGTGGCCGTTGATCGTGCCACGTGGACGGCTGTGCGTCGTCGTCTCCGCCGAGTCCGAGCCGGACTCCGCCGCCGCGTAGAATTAGGTTTCCGTCTCGGGCACGAACGCCGAGGCTATTTAAAGCCCTGGTCACGCCCCGAGGTATCCCACATCCTTGCGCACTGCTCTCTCGAGCCATCTCGCCTGAGCCGTCGCCCGTTTGCCGTGCGATCTCGCCAGAGTTGAGCGCCACTCCGCCGCGGTTTGCCTCTGCCTCACCGCCGTCCCGCTGCCTTCCGCCGAGAAGGAGCCCAGATCCGAGTCCCCGCCGAGACGCACCGAAGAGACCACCCACTTCGCCGAACGACTCGAGCGCCGTCGGGCTCGTTGCCGTCTCCGTCTCGGTGGCTGCAGCTCCGCCGCGCCGCCATCGCTCGCGAACTCAGGCGCCGTCCGATCTTGATCGTGCGGTTGAGGTGAGTTCACGTGTTTCCAAACCCGATTAGATGCGACCGTTGGATCAAGATCCAACGGCCACAATCGCCACGCGTCGTAGTAGTGATTATTATAGGATTAGATCTCGACCGTCCGATCTAGATCGAACGCCCACGATCATCGAGTAGTTTCAACGTGTTAACCCTGGATCTAATCGCACCGCTGATTTTCAAACCAACGGCCGAGATTGCGCCACGTGTCCGGGAAGTTGGACCGACGCGGCCGCCAGACGTCTGCGGCGACGCCGACATGGCGGGCTCGGCATGTCGATGGTCGACCAGCCAAGCGCCGACGTCACCCATGACGCCACAGTGGGTCCCACCTCGCATCGTGGCCGAGCCCGCCGACCGACGCCGATGACGTCATCCGAGTGGTCCCACATGTCGGGCCTCACGTGGAGTCGTGGATCGGGTCCACGGTAGACCCGAGCCGGCGTGGATCGAGTCCATGGACCTACCGACGCCACCAACCAATCGAGGCTGCCACGTGTCCATGATGACGCAATAATTAATTTCAAAAAAGAAATGATTTATTAATTCGAAATATTGATTCAAATTTAGATTCAAACTTCAAACGCTTATAACTTTTGCGTTTCAACTCCGATTTGAGTGATTCAAATTTCTAAATTTGTATAAAATTGAGATCTACCTAAATATGAATTTTATTTAATTTTTGGACTAAAGTTTTTCTCTGCAAAATTATTTAATTAATTATTTAAACTTTAAATAATCATAACTTTTGCGTCTTAACTCCAAATTTGATTTATTCCAGTTTCTAAAAATCCATAAAATTATGTTCTTTCTGTTTATGGATTTTATTTGGATGTTTGGATACTTTTGCCTATTGTTTATTCGTGTATTTGCTATTTGCACGCTTTTACGAGTAGACGTTGAAGTCTTGGGAAGGATTCAAGGAGAAGTATTAACTCAGGATCCAACTCAAGACCAAGAACAAGTACTTTTTGAAGGCAAGTTGTGCTTTGACCATGTTGATCCTATTTCAAAACTATTTTGATTTAAACTATTGCATGCTAGTTCAATTAGAAAAATACTTGGTTTAAACATGGGGTTAGATAAATACCAATTTCTTTGTATGACACCTTGATTACTTAAGTATGTGCCATGACCCTTTGTCACCCTAGTTGTGGATTACTAGTTGGACATTATTAAATTGCCAACCTGGGTTTAGACCGTTGTAGTATATGACTTAGACACGCACGTGCTCATAACATGATTTTGGATAATCAAATGTTAACATTGACTTAATGATATATTGAACCTGTTTTGGAAAAGTATCATGTGATGTTGATGGCACGTGGTGCATGGTAATCAGCGGGTTTGATAAACGATTTCGGCCAGGGGCATGTGGCAAAGAGTAATCAGGTGGGCGATTGTGGCATTGGGAGTGTTGTTTTGGTTTTTCGTAGTCTTGCCCTGGTCACCCTAAGGACTTAACCTTGCAAGCCTTTGAACTGGGTCTAACGTGCAACCACATGTCTCAGAATGGGACGGACCTAGTTGACTAAGTTGCTAATAACGCACTGTGGGACCTCGGAGGTCAACTACACCCTTTGTGTAAGTTGTGCGGGGAGCGTCATCGGCCGAGGCAGTACCCATCTAACGGTTGATTGGCCTAGACTTCGCCTTAGCGAAGGAAGGGTTAGTGCGCAATAACAGGGGATGAACACTTTTATTGTTAGATGTTTACGAAAGTATTTGTTACTGGTACTAGCCTTTTTGGTGTTTGACTGTATCTTGTTGGTAAAGTGCATAAACTCTGCAGAGTATAGTATCTATTCGAATAGCCGTGTCCGCAGTATTGGACATCGCTCGAATTACTGATCAAGGGTTAGATTTTCTCAAAAATAACTTGGATTTGGAAAGTCGGGTTGGTTTAACAATGAAGATGATGGAAATATGGTTTAGGATGGGGAAAAAGTTTATTAAAACTTCTTGAAAAGTTATTTATGCTTTACTTATTTCTCGCCGCTTTGAATCTACTTATATTACTTGTCAAATCTTGTTTATCGCAAATATACCTTGAGCTATTCCTTTGTACTAAGCCATGCATATAGTATATTAGCTTGCATTCACAAGATGACTTGGTCGAGTACCAAGTACTCACCCTTGCCTCAACACAATATCAGATTAAGAGGAGATCGCACGACTTTGGAGGAGGAACTCCAAGAGGATCCGTCTCACTTAGGAAGCGAGCCCGATCAGTTGCCTGTGGTATCTTTGGATGGCGCCACGGGTTATTTGATTTTCCGCCGCTATTATTTCTCTTTTAATAAGTTTAGCCTTGCGAGGCATACATTTGTAACTTGACCATAAGGTCAAGTAACTTGATTAGGTTATTTAAATAAAGTACTTTGATAATATCGAATGGTATGATTGTGATATTTCGATGTTAAGGCGTGTGCACTAGCTGCGTTCTCGACTAGTGCTGAATACACAGAGGGTCGGATTTGCAAATTCGGGTCCCGACAGAGGTGGTATCAGAGCCATACTTGACTGTAGGCTCAACCCTAGCTAGAATGGTCGTAGTGAGGATAAAACCTATTTTCTAAAGCTAAAAATTTGTCAAGATAAGAAATGACATCTCGACTTACCCCCTTCTCTCTTTTCTTGTCTCTTGCTGAAATTTTCCTTACCTTGTCGCAATTCAAAAATTCCGAGTTCTTACGTAAAGCACTCTTGTGACAGATGGAGGAAGAGTTCAACTACGTTGATCTGGGAGTTGGTCACGCCGCGGAACTTTGGCATATGCTTCAGACTCTCGGAGATTTTGAGAAGCCCCAATACCAAGTGGAAGTGATCAGACAAGCGGGATTGATCAAGGCTTGTGACGTGAGGATTGAGGTACCTGCTAGGAAGAAGGGCCTGTGCAATCGCCCGATACACCGCAGACCGCCAGGAGATCTACAATGCGAGATGGGTATCCAAGAAGTATCACGACGAGCAATGCGGCACATTACCCGTATTCACGCCAGAGTTGAGAGTACGGTGTTCCGTTATCATCCGCTGAAATGATAACCTTCTTGACCCAAGGCGATCTCAGGATGAGGATGCCACGCACATACGCTTGACACGATTTGTTGTCGCCCAAGAGGATGTACTAGATAATACAAGCAAGGAGCTACAGAAGGCCCGCAAGGAAATCACGACAGAGAAGAACAGATGGCGGGAAGCTCAAGAGTATGTGGCACACCTTCTACGAAGGATTGACGAGTTGGAGATGACCTTGTACGGACTGCACTCCAGAGCCAAGATTGAGCTACACGAGCCAGATCCAGAGGAGTCGATCTCGATGAGGACATCGCTTCTTCGACTACCATAGAGGACACAGCTTGTCGGACATGGCAATCGTTACGCTTATGCCACAAAGACCCGCACCGTGCCGTGGAGGTTTTCTCGATGAGTGAGCATGGGTTCTATAGTGGGACTCCTTCGCCGAGTCGCGTCATAGAATAAAGAGTCACCATTTAGGCGTTAGACTCCAGAGTTAGTTCGATTTGGATTTGTTTTGTTTCTTTGAGTGTGCAAGATGTGTTGCAAGGCCCTTAGGCATTGTAAGCAGCCATACCAAGTTATTAATAATAAAGTTGGACCTTAAAGTTACACCTTTCGCCCCGAATAAGTTCCATATTACTTGTCTATTCTTGTTTCCCTCTCATCTCTAAACCTAGAGCAAATCGACAGATGGTGAACACTCGTGGAAACTTTGGAAGCAATGGGAGTGGTTCTCGCCCAGCAGAAAACCCCAATGAGGGAGCACCAGCACCGCCACTGGATATGCAGAATTTCGGAGCTTTTCTTGCTGCCCAGACTCAGTTGATGCATGCTATGAAGGGTTTCGTAGCATGGAAAACAAAAATTTTTCCTACGATTGCAACCAAACACCAAGATCATATCTAGGAGATGCAAGTAAACGGTTTCAGAAGGACTCACCCTCATAGACCGAAAGCGGGAATAACGTTCCCGCAAACAAACGTGGTTGATGTAGAGGTACACTCCCGACTTCGAAGTCGCGAAGATGAGCGCCACAAACGGCAGCGCCTCCGTACTTGGTCACACGTACGGATCAACGATGACCTCCAATCCCTCGTTCCAGCGGGCAGCGAAGTAGTGGATCCCGAAAACTCCAACAACACTCTGACTTAGTGGTGGTGGTGGTGAAGAAATACTTTCAGCGGCGCTTAAGCCAAGCCAAATAAAACGGATCGCCAGGAGGAGGGAGAATGGACCAACCAAAGGGTCATGGATGAACACCAAAGAGAGGAGCTCCTCCTCCCTTTTATAGGAGGAGGAGGAGGCATGCCAAGGGGTGGGGTGGCCGGCGCATGGGGGCTGCCCCTTGCTCCTCCTTCTCTTCATGTGAGTGATCTCTCCACTCACAAATTAACCACTTTGATTTCCATTAAAACCCCACTCAAGAAAATGAAAGGTTTTCTCCCATAAACATTTTTATTTCAGATTTAATATTTGTTAATTCTTTTAATTAACAAACATTAACATATACCCCTTTAACTATTCCGATATCCTAAACTATTCCTGGCGATACTCAAATACCCCTCAGATCTTGTCCATATTTTTCTCCGGTGTTTCGTATCCACTCAAATGCATCGATGAACCTTAAGTGTGTCACCCTACGGTTCGTGAATAAAATGGACATGATTGAGACTCCTCTCAGATCAATAATCATCGGCGGATCCGGAGATCCATAATGACTCCCATTCACTCAACGATGAACTAGTGATCGCGTAAACCGTAAAACGACATAACCAATTCCTTTTGTCTCACGATATTTTACTTGTCAGGATCCGATCATCAGTATCAACTATACCTAGTTCGATCCCGCTACCGACAAGTACTCTTTACTCGTTCCGTGATATAACATTCTTGTGACCTAGTCACATGCTTGCAAGCGATGTCAATGTGATATCACCGAGAGGGCCCAGAGTATATCTCTCCGTCATCCGGATGGACAAATCCCACTCTTGATGCATGAGCCTCAACTAATACTTTCATAGTACCCAAATCCATCTTTATAGTCACCGTGTTACGGAGTGACGCTTTGATGTCATCAAAGTACTCTTCCGAATTAGTGATTGACATCATCTCATGGTCTAAGGAAAAGAGCTATTTCGAATGTGTTTGATACAAAGCAACAAACTAAATGACTTGATCGTATTTGCTATACCAACTTGGGTGTGTGTTCATCACATCATTCTTCTAATGACATGACCCGTTATTAATAACATCCAATGTTCATGATCGTGAAACCTTGATCATCGCTTAATCAACGAGCTAGTTTAAAAGAGGCTTTACTAGGAACCTTTTGTTTATTAAACACACATGTATTAACGCTTCGATTAATACAATTTTAGCATGAGAAATAAACATCTATTATAAACATGGAATATGATAATAAACAATTTATTATTGCCTCTCGGGCATATTCCCTTCGCCTCCCACTTGCACTAGAGTCAATAATCTAGATTACATTGTGATGATTCTAACACCCATTGAGTTCGGTGTTGATCATGTTTTGCCCTTGGGAGAGCTTTAGTCAACGAAGTCCGCCACATTCAGATCCGTGTGCACTTTGCAAATCTTTATATCGCCATCCTTGACATGTTCACGGATGGAGTGAAACCGACGCTAATATGTTTGGAATTCTTGTGTGACCTTGGTTCTTTAGCATTGGCTATGGCACCATTGTTGTCACAATAGATAACCATCGGGTCCAACGCACTCGGAACCACACCTAGTTCGGATATGAACATCTTCATCCAAACCGCTTCCTCATACGCTCAAGCAAAGAATATATTCCGCCTCTGTTGAAGATCCCGCCACCACAGTTGCTTGGAACTTCTCCACCATCGCTTCCTCCATTCATTTCAAAAATGTACCCGGATTGAGACTTAGAGTCATCCTGGATCGAGTGTCAAAGCTAAAGGCCGACGTAACACTTTGCGACGAGCTCTTCTTCACCACCATATATGAGAAACATATCCTTAGTTCTTCTTAAGTACTTAAAGATATTCTTGATCAGCCGCCCAGTTGTTCAAAACTGGATCAGACCGGTACTGCTTAGTCAAACTAATAGCATGTGCCACATCCGGTCTTGTACACAACATAGCATACATGATAGAGCCTATGGCTGAAGCATAGGGAATCTTATTCATTACTTCTCTATCTTCATTGTAGCTGGACTCTGAGTCTTACTCAACGCCTTGCCTTGCATCATAGGTAAGAACCCTTTCTTACTTTCGTCCCATTCTAAACTTCTTTAGAATCTTGTCAAGATATGTACTTTGTGATAGCCCAATTAAGCTGCCTCGATCTATCTCTATAGATTTTGATGCCTAAAATATATGCCGCTTCACCAAGGTCCTTCATTGAAAACTTACTGCTTAAGTAATCTTTTACACTTTTCAAAAATTCTATATCATTTCCTATCAACAATATGTCATCCACATATAATATCAGAAATGCTATAGAGCTCCCACTCACTTTCTTGTAAACACAAGATTCTCCGTAAGTTTGGACAAATCCAAAACCTTTGATTACCTCATCAAAGCGGAGATTCCAACTTACGTGATGCTTGCTTCAGTCCATAAATGGATCGCTGAAGTTTGCATACCTTATTAGCATCCTTAGGATCAACAAAACCTTTGGGTTGTATCATATACAACTCTTCCTCAATGTTTCCATTAAGGAACGCAGCTTTTGACATCCATCTCGCCAGATTTCATAATCGAAAAATGCAGCAATTGCTAACATAATCCTAACAGACTTTAGCATCGCTACGGTGAGAAAGTCTCATCGTAGTCAACTCCTTGAATTTGTCGAAACCCTTTGCGACAAGTCGAGCTTTATAGACGGTCACATTACCATCAGCGTCTATTTTCTTTTGAAAATCCATTTGTTCTCAACGGCCTTACGGTCATTGGGTAGGTCCACCAAAGTCCATACTTGGTTTTCATACATGGATCCCATTTCGGATTTCATGGCTTCTAGCCATTTGTCGGAATCTGGGCTCATCATCGCTT
Organism: Rhipidocladum racemiflorum; assembly: GCA_036346355.1. NCBI lineage: Eukaryota > Viridiplantae > Streptophyta > Magnoliopsida > Poales > Poaceae > Rhipidocladum > Rhipidocladum racemiflorum. The sequence goes on along the minus strand of CM070576.1, from coordinate 1,273,405 downwards.
CATCATACGTCGCAGGTCATTATTCTCAACTACCATGACATTCATAGTAGGAACATAAAAGTCGAGCAAGATATGCGCTCTTGTTGACCTGCGAGGTGCGGTAGTGTTCTCTTTCGAGTTTCATGATCCTTATCATTAGTTCCCTCTTCATTTGGTGAAGTCAACTCCGAAACAACTTCCGCTGCTGCACTTGCCATTCCATGAAGAGAAGGTTCAACAACCTCGCCGAGTTCTACCTTCCTACTACTCACACCTTCGAGAGAAACTCTTTTTCCAAAAAGGATCCATTCTTGGCAACGAAAACCTTGCCCTCGGATCTGTGATAGAAGGTGTACCCAATTGTTTCTTTAGGGTATCCTATGAAGACGCATTTTTCCGCTTTGGGTTCGAGTTTATCAGGTTGAAGTTTCTTCACATAAACATCGCATCCCCAAACTTTTAGAAATGACAGCTTAGGTTTGTTGCCAAACCATAATTCATACGGTGTCATTTCAACGGATTTAGATGGTGCCCTATTTAAAGTGAATGCAATTGCTTTCTAGTGCATGACCCCAAAATGAAAGTGGCAAATCTGTAAGGGACATCATAGATCGAACCATATCCAATAAAGTCACGATTACGACGCTCGGATACACCATTACGTTGTGGTGTTCCAAAGAGGAGTGAGTTGTGAAACTATTCCACATTGTTTCATGTGTGTGCCAAACTCGTAACTAAGATACTCTCCTCCACGATCAGATCGTAGAAATTTGATCTTTTTGTTACGATGATTTTCTACTTCACTCTGAAATTCTTTGAACTTTTCAAATGTTTCAGACTTGTGTTTCATTAAGTAAATATATCCATATCTACTCAAATCATCCGTGAAAGTAACGTAACGATATCCACCACGTCTTTGACACACTCATTGGACCACACACATCGGTATGTATGATTTCCAATAAGTCGGTTGCCCGCTCCATTGTACCGAAAACGGGGTTCTAGTCATCTTGCCCATGAGGCATGGTTCACATGTCTCAAATGATTCATAATCAAGTGATTCTAGTAGTCCATCGTAATGGAGCTTCTTCATGCGTTTAACACCAATATGACATAAGCGGCAATGCCACATATATGCAAAGCAATATCATCATTCAACTTAATTCTTTTGGCATTCACATTATGAACATGTGTACTATTATCAAGATTCAAAATAAACAAACCATTCTTTTCGTGTGCATGACCATAAAAGATATTATTCATATAAATTGAACAACCATTGTTCTCAGACTTGAATGAATAACCGCCTCGCATTAAACAAGATCCAGATATGATGTTCATGCTCAACGCAGTAGCACTAAATAACAATTATTTAGGTTTATAACTAATCCTCGATGGTAATTGGATAGGTAGCGTCCGACGGCGATCACATCAACTTTTGATCCATTGCCGACGCCGCATCATTACCTCATATCCCTTGCTAGTTGTCGCTATTCCTTAGCTCCTCGCTTTCGAAAGTTACATATGTTAGCAAATCCGAACTGATCAAATACCTGTGCACTATCTGCGAGTACTAGTAAGGTACACATCAATAACATGTATATCATATATACCTTTGCTCACTTTCCCGCCCTTCTTATCACCGGATATTTTGGGCAATATGCGCTCAAAGGCCCAAAGGTCTTGCAATAAAAACATTCAAGATTCGACTTAGGGCCACCTTGGTCTTCTTCTCGATGTAGCAACAGACTTGCCCTTCTTCTTGAAGTTTCCTTAGACTTACCTTTCTTCTTGAAATCGATAGTCTTTTGGACCATCAACACTTGATGTTCCTTCTTGATCTCCACTTCAAATAGCTTTTAGCATTGACAAGTTCGGGAGAGACTTCTTCATGCCCTCGCATGTTGTAGTTCATCACAAAGCTCTTGTAGCTTGGTGGCGAGACTGGAGAACACGATGAATTCCTAGCTCAATGGGGATCGTTATTCCCAAAGCTATGAGTTTATCGGCGCATCTGCACATTTTGAGTACGTGCTCACTAACTGAGCTGTTTTCCTCCATCATGCGGCTAAAGAACTTTTCCAAGCTTCATAACTCTCATGCGGCATGGGTGTCGAAGATCATTTTCAACTCCCTCATTGTATCAAAAGCATTCTTTGTGCTCAAACGTTTCAGCAGCTCGTGCTCAAGGCCATACAAAATGCCGCATTGAACTAAACTGTGGTCCTCCTTGCGAGTCAAGAAAACATTTTTCTCCTCCTGGGGCATCATCAACAAGGCGGGTCACCTAGCGGTGCTTCTAGCACATAGCTCCTTTGAGCAACAATGAGGAGAATCCTCGTGTTAAGGGCCCAGTTGGTAAAGTTGCTACCATTGGTGGCTAGTTTCTCTTTCTCCATGAACAGATTGAAATTGAAAATAGGGGTGCCATCTACAACATATTTGCAAAGTTATTTAGACTAAGTTCATAATAGATTAAGTTCAATGTTAATTCAAAATTAATACGAGAACTCCCACTCAAAAACAACCTCCCTCTAGTCATCTTTAGTGCTTACATGAACCAAATTCACTATACCGAAACCGATCATCACGTGAGACTAAGATAGTTTCAAAGGCGAATATCAATATGTTCATCATATCATCCATATGACTCATGCTTTACCTTTAGGTTCGTGGTTCCGAGGCCATGTCTCAGACATGCTAGGCTCGCCAAGTAGAACCAAAGTATTTGCATGTGTAAATCTGGCTTACACCCGCTGTATGCTAACGTAGAGTCTATCACACCCGATCATCACGTGGTGCTTCAAACGCATTTAACTTTCTTAACGGTGCATACTATGGAAGAACACATTATTATCTTGATATTAATTTGGAGGGATCATCTTATAGTGCTATCGACGTGATCATAATCAAGCAAAATAAGATGCATAAAAGGATTAACATCACATGCATGAATAAAGTGATATGATATGGTCCTTTCAAAGACTTGATCTCCATCTTGTGCGACATGGTATGATCTCCATCATTCCACCGGCATGGCACCAAGGTCCATGATGTCGCCATCTTGATTGTCTTCCTCCATTACAATATATCACATGGACATATATTTAGCACGCAGTTATAAAAGAAAAACAACCAAATATTCTCGCGGTTGTTTAAATTTACAATAAATTTCATTTCATACAACAATCTTTGTATCAATGACCATATCACATCACAAGCCCCGCAAAAACAAGTTAGACGCCTCTAATTTATTTTTGCATATTTTACGTGGTTTTGGGCTTTCTAGGAAAAACTATTCTTACCTACGAACAAGAACCACAACGGTGATAAAAACATTATTAGCAAACCGTTGTAAATTAGATCATGACTATAGTGGGAGAAATCGACACCCGCAAAGCCACTTATGCAATACTAGTTGCATGTCGAGCGTGGAACAAGTCTCATGTGCGAGGACATGTAAGGTTAGTCCGGCCGCTTCAAATCCCACTATGCCACCATGATCCAAAATACACGAAAGTATGCAATAACATGATCATCAACGCCCACATCCACATGTGTTTTAAACCGCACAAAACATCTACGATAAACCTGGCTCGATACCCTCGAAGGGTTTCAGAGCATGGAAAACAAAAATTTTTCCTACGATTGCAACCAAACACCAAGATCATATCTAGGAGATGCAAGTAAACGGTTTTGAAGGACTCACCCTCGTAGGACCGAAGCGGGAATAACGCTCCCGCAAACAAACGTGGGTTGATGTAGAGGTACACTCCCGACTTCAAAGTCGCGAAGATGAGCGCCACAAACGGCAGCGCCCGCATTTGGTCACACGACGGATCAACGATGACCTCAATCCTCGTTCAGCCGGGGCAGCGAAGTAGTGGATCCTGAAAACTCCAACAACACTACAGCTTAGTGGTGGTGGTGGTGAAGAAATAATTTCAAGCGGCCGCTTAAGCCACACTAAAAACGGATCAGGGGAGGAGGGAGAATGGACCAACCAAAGGGTCATGGATGAACACCAAAGAGAGGAGCTCCTCCCTCCCTTTTATAGGAGGAGGAGGAGGCATGCCAAGGGGTGGGGTGGCTGGCGCATGGGGGCTGCCCTTGCCCTCCTCTCTTCATGTGAGTGATCTCTCCACTCACAAATTAACCACTTTGATTTCCATTAAAACCCCACTCAAGAAAATGAAAGGTTTTCTCCCATAAACATTTTTATTTCAGATTTAATATTTGTTAATTCTTTTAATTAACAAACATTAACATATACCCCTTTAACTATTCCGATATCCCGAAACTATTCCGCGATACTCGAAACAAATTCCTCAGATCTTGTCCATATTTTTCTCCGGTGTTTCGTATCCACTCAAATGCATCGATGAACCTTAAGTGTGTCACCCTACGGTTCGTGAATAAAATGGACATGATTGAGACTCCTCTCAGATCAATAATCATCGGCGGATCCGGAGATCCATAATGACTCCCATTCACTCAACGATGAACTAGTGATCGCAGAAACCGTAAAACGACATAACCAATTCCTTTTGTCTCACGATATTTTACTTGTCCGGATCCGATCATCAAGATCAACTATACCTAGTTCGATCCCGTTATCGACAAGTACTCTTTACTCGTTCCGTGATATAACATTCTTGTGACCTAGTCACATGCTTGCAAGCGATGTCAATGTGATATCACCGAGAGGGCCCAGAGTATATCTCTCCGTCATCCGGATGGACAAATCCCACTCTTGATGCATGAGCCTCAACTAATACTTTCATAGTACCCAAATCCATCTTTATAGTCACCGTGTTACGGAGTGACGCTTGATGTCATCAAAGTACTCTTCCTAATTAGTGATTGACATCATCTCATGGTCTAAGGAAAAGAGCTATTTCGAATGTGTTTGATACAAAGAACAAACTAAATGACTTGATCGTATTTGCTATACCAACTTGGGTGTGTGTTCATCACATCATTCTTCTAATGACATGACCCCGTTATTAATAACATCCAATGTTCATGATCAGGAAACCTTGATCATCAGTTAATCAACGAGCTAGTTTAAAAAGAGGCTTTACTAGGAACCTTTTTGTTTATTAAACACACATGTATTAACGTTTCTGATTAATACAATTTTAGCATGAGAAATAAACATCTATTATAAACATGGAATATGATAATAAACAATTTATTATTGCCTCTCGGGCATATTCCCTTCATGCTATGATGCAACAAATGCAACACGTCACCGCTCAGGCCACTGCTAATCAAGTTAATCAGGGACCACGCCAGAATACAAGGCTGTCAGAGTTCATGAGAACTCACCCACCCACTTTCTCTGGGAATGCCAATCCATTGGAGGCCGATGACTGGTTAAGGTCAATCGAGAGGAAGCTACACATAGCTCAATGCATAGGAAATGAGAAGGTACTCTACGCTTCTCATCAGCTGGAAGGAACAGCCGCCGAATGGTGGGAGAACTTCTGTGCCACGCAAGAGAACCCTCAAGATATCACTTGGGAAGAGTTCACAGCTGCATTCCGACAGTATCACGTGCCTGAAGGAATCATGGACCTTAAGAAGGAGGAGTTCAGAGCACTGAAGCAAGGTAATCACCAATGGTCGACTACGAACAAGTTCACACAGCCTAGCACGCCACGCACCGAGGATGTAGCGACAGATAAATCCGCAGTACCTCGCTTTATGAAGGGACTTAACTCAGGATTGCAAGTAGGATTGATCACCCACACCTTTCCATTTCCAAGAATTGGTGAATAAGGCGCTTATTCTTGAGGACAAGCGCAAGGAACTGGATGAGAACAGAAGCGCAGGATGCAACAAAGAAGGATCACGCCAGTGAACGCAATAAATACCGAGAGTTGCACCAAATCAATTCTTGATTCCAACCACGTAATGCAACAAGGACACCACCCTCAAAGCACCAAGACTCGCCAATCGTAACTACTGCACTCTCACTTCGCTAGAAACGCTTACCTGTGCAGCAAAGAAGGAACAAAGGAGACTGCCACAATCAAGAACGAGCCGTGACACTTTGCCAACAGCTTGTCCAAGAAGACAGCAGGAGTGACCCCGGGCCGCTTCAATCTAGGAACCACCCGGCTAGGACGTCAAGATCAGGAGCCACACCCTGCATCGTGGTGAGAGGCCGAGTCAACCATGTCACCGCAGATGCCTCGCAGAATGCGGCGGACGACGTCAGATCGGGTAAGTTACTTGTTAACTCGCACTGCAGTCAGCTTTGTTTGACTCCGGAGCTTCGCATTCGTTTGTTTCGCAAGGCTTTGCTACTAGAAATGATTTGAGGATTGCAAGACTTAAGTGCATGCTTTTAGTTCAAACCCCTGGTTCCGAACTCCGAACGAAAGTAGGATGTTCCGGGGTGAGAATACTAATAGATGGAATAGAGTTCCTAGCAAACTTTATAATTTTGGAGACCCAGACCTTAGACGTCATATTGGGAATGGATTGGTTATCCAAGCACAAGGCCGTATTGGATTGTGGACGAAGGACTATCTCAGTTGAGAGCCCGTGTGGGAAGAAAGTGGAATTTCAAGCCACCGCAGTTAGGGATGGATAGTTGATGGTAAACAGTACCAAGGCAATCAGCATAGATGATGTCTCAGTAGTGAATGAGTACCCCGATGTTTTTCCCGAAGATCTACCTGGTATGCCGCCAGACAGGGACATAGAGTTTGTGATAGAGCTTGTACTGCACAAAGACCGATAGCAAAGAGACCCTATCGGATGTCCACCGAGGAGTTGGTAGAAATGAAGAAACAGCTAGAAGAGTTAATGGAGAAAGGATTTATCAGACCGAGTTCGTCGCCGTGGGGAGCACCAGTTTTGTTTGTCAAAAAGAAGGACGGGAGTTTCAGGATGTGCATTGACTACCGTGCACTCAATGAAGTCACCGTGAAGAATAAGTATCCGCTACCCAGGATTGATGATTTGTTTGATCACCGAGAGGAGCCGGAGTTTTCTCCAAGATCGATCCGAGATCTGGATACCATCGATTGAAGATCCGATCGTAAGATATTTCAAGATCGTGCATTCTCGCCAAGATATGGACATTACGAGTTTACTGATTATGTCCTTTGATCGATAAATGCGCCAAATTTATTTCATGAATATGATGAATAAGGTGTTCATGGAATATTTGGACAAGTTTGTCGTCGTGTTCATAGACGATATCCTAATCTACTCCAAGACAGAGAGTGAACATGCCGAACACTTAAGGCGAGTTTTGGAAAAGCCGAGGAACAAAGAACTTTTCGCCAAGTTCAGCAAGTGTGAGTTTTGGAAGGACAAGGTGGAGTTTCTTGGACATGTAATGACCGCATGAAGAGTCGCCGTAGATCCAAGCAAAGTAGAAGCTGTGTTACATTGGGAGCACCAAGACTGTGACCTGCATTCGGAGTTTCCTTGGAATGGCAGGATACTACCGCTGCTTTCATCGAAGGCTTCTCGACAATTGCGAAACCTCTTACGCAATCTTGAAGAAGGAAAAGAAGTTTGCATGGGCGCTTGAGAATGTGAGAAAGGATTTCAGGAGTCAAGAAGCGATTGACATCGACGGTGTTAGTTCTACGGACGTTGCTCAAAGCTTCGATATTTATTGTGACGCATCGCACTAAGGACTTGGATGTGTCGCGATGCAGGATGGAAAGGTCGTCGCTTATGCATCAAGGCAGTTGAGGCCGCATGAGGAAAATTATCCGACACATGACTTAGAGTTAGCTGCCGTAGTGCATGCTTTGAAGATATGGCGTCACTATCTGATTGGAAACAGGTGTGAAGTGTATACGGATCATAAGAGCCTTAAGTACATATTCACCCAGTCGGATCTGAATATGAGGCAAAGGAGATGGTTAGAGTTAATCAAGTACTACAATGTTGGAATCCATTACCATCCCGGGAAGGCCAACGTAGTAGCCGATGCCCTGAGTCGGAAAAGCCATGCCGTGAGTACATTGCTAGCCACAAGTCAGAATGAGTTATGTGAGGATTTTCAGAAAATGAAGATTGAGGTAGTACCTAGCGGATTCTTGGCCGCATTAGAAGTAAAGCCTACCCTAGAGGATCAGATCCGAGAAGGATGTATGATGATGACAAGATCCGCAGGATTAAGTCCATCAAGGAGGAAGGCAAGGCAGAGGACTTCAAGTTGGATGAGCAAGGCACGTTGTGGATGAAGGATCGCATTTGTGTGCCTAACAAAAAGGAGTTAAAGCAACTGATTCTGGAAGAAGCCCATGACTCCAAGTACTCAATTCATCCCGAAGCGCTAAGATGTATCAGATCTCAAGGAGAGATTCTCGTGGCCGAGTATGAAACGTGAAGTTGCCGAGCATGTTGCATTGTGCGACGATGCCAGAGAGTCAAGGCAATGCATCGAGACCAACAGGATTGCTACACTACCGAAAATACCTCGAGTGGAAGTGGGAGGAAATCGGAATGGATTTCATTACCGGTTTGTCGAAGACTCAAGGAGGTTATGACTCCATATGGGTTATAGTGGATCGCTTGACTAAAGTAGCCCATTTTATCCCCGTGAAGACCACTTACTCGGGAGATAAATTAGCGTAATTGTACATGATCGATTGTCTGTTTGCACGGAGTGCCAAAGAGGATTGTATCAGACAGAGGTACCCAATTTACCTCAAGGTTCTCGGAATAAGTTGCATGAAGCCATGGGAACCCGCTTGAACTTCAAGATGACTTATCATCCATGCACGGATGGACAGACCGAAAGAGTCAACCAGATTCGAGGATATGTTGAGAGCTTGTGCATTAGCTTATGCTACCTCTTGGGATAAGAGTTTACCGTATGCCGAGTTGATTACAACAATAGTTATCGTGCCGCTTTACGATGTCACCTTTTGAGGCATCAGATGGTCGACCTCGCTGGACGCCATTGAATTGGAATGAGACCGACGAGCGCTGTGTCTTTGGGCCTGATATTCTTCAAGAGGCTGAAGAGCAGATCGCCATGATTAGGGAAAGGTTGCAGATAGCCCAATCTCGACAGAAGAGTTATGCTGACAACCGTCGCAGGGATTTGAGTTTTGAACCAGAAGACTTTGTATACCTCAGAGTTACGCCTCTCAGGGGAGTTAAGAGGTTCCATGCCAAAGGGAAACTTGCACCCCGTTATGTTGGACCATTTAAGATTTTGAGTCGCAGAGGCGAAGTTGCTTACCAGCTGGAGTTGCCACAGTCGTTGGCAGGAGTGCATGATGTATTCCATGTGTCCCAGTTGAAGAAGTGTCTTCGAGTTCCGGAGGAAATGCAGACACCGCTAGAGTCAATTGAGTTGCAAGAGGATTTGACTTATAAGGAACATCCCGTGAGGATTCTAGACACAATGGATCGAGAAACCGTAAATAAGTCAACCCGCTTCAGTAGTATTCGGAGCAACCATGCAGAGAAGCGACTTAGCGACTTGGGAGCGAAGAGGATTTGAAGAAAGAGTTTCCAAACCTATTCCTTTAGTAAGCCCCAATCTCGGGACGAGATTCTATTAAGGGAGGTTTGTAACACCCCAAAATTTTGCTTTTCTTAAATTCATGGGTGATTTGGCACTTTGGGGAATTTTTGGAATTTTCTTGAATTTATTTGGATTTATGTGGAATTTATTTGAATTTATTCCATTTTGAAATAATTAAAGAATTTAATTTTGCAAATAAAATTTTGTTGGAAATAGTGTATTTGAGTCCAAACTGATCCAAAGTATTTTCCGTAATTTTTCTCGAATTTTTCTCGAGTCTTTTGCTATTTTTAATGATTTAAATGAATTATTGGGATTTATTTTAAATATTAAATCGCTGGAAAATCAACTCGGTCTAGTATCTGTTCATCCGATCGAAAGTCGGAACTCCGAGTCGGACTCGAGTCCGACCGAGCCATGTGACTCGATCAAACCAAATTAAAACCCTAATCGATCCCAACCGTTGGATCAAGATCCAACTACCGAGATCCGCCAGACGGCTTGAGCCAGATCCGCCCGGATCCGATCGCGCCACGCGATCGTGGCCGCTGATCGTGCACGCGGACGGCCAGCGTCGTCGTCTCCGCCGAGTCCGAAGCCGGACTCGCCGCGCTTCGCCGCCGTAGAATTAGGTTTCCGCTCGGCACGAACGCCGAGGCTATTTAAAGCCCTGGTCACGCCCGAGGTTGCCCTCATCCTTGCGCGCACTGCTCTCGAGCCATCTCGCTCGAGCCGCCGCTGCTTGCCCGTGCGATCTCGCCAGAGTTGAGCGCCACTCCGCGCTGTTTTGCCCTGCCTCGCCGTCCGTCGTCTTCCGCCGAGAAGGAGCCCAGATCCGGAGTCCCCGCTTCGAGACGCACCCGAAGAGACCACCCACTTCGCCGGAACGACCCCGGAGCGCCGTCGGGCTCGTCGTCGTCTCCGTCTCCGGTGGCTGCAGCTCCGCCGCGCCGCCATCGCCCTCGCGAACTCTGTGCGCCGTCCGATCTTGATCGTGCGGTTGAGGTGAGTTCACGTGTTTCCAAACCCGATTAGATCTGGACCGTTGGATCAAGATCCAACGGCTCACAATCGCCACGTGCCGTAGTAGTGATTATTATAGGATTAGATCTGGACCGTCCGATCTAGATCGAACGGCCCACGATCATCGAGTAGTTTCAACGTGTTAACCCTGGATCTAATCGCAGCCGTTGATTTTCAAACCAACGGTCGAGATTGCGCCACGTGTCGGGAAGTTGGACCGACGCGGTGCCACAGACGCTGCGGCGACGACATGGCGGGCCCGCATGTCGATGGTCGACCCAGATAAGCGCCGACGTCACCCATGACGCCACAAAGGTCCCACTCGCCGATCGTGGCCGAGCCTACCGACGTCGGCGATGACGTCATCCGAGTGGTCCCACATGTCGGGCCTCACGTGGAGTCGTGGGATCGGGTCCACGGTGAGACCCGAGCCGGCGTGGGCCGAGTCCATGGACCTACCGACGCCACCAACCAATCAGAGGCTGCCACGTGTCCATGATGACGCAATAATTAATTTCAAAAAAGAAATGATTTATTAATTCGAAATATTGATTCAAATTTAGATTCAAACTTCAAACGCTTATAACTTTTATGCTTCAACTCCGATTTGAGTGATTCAAATTTCTAAATTTGTATAAAATTGAGATCTACCTAAATATGAATTTTATTTAATTTTTGGACTAAAGTTTTTCTCTGCAAAATTATTTAATTAATTATTTAAACTTTAAATAATCATAACTTTTGCGTCTTAACTCCAAATTTGATTTATTCCAGTTTCTAAAAATCCATAAAATTATGTTCTTTCTGTTTATGGATTTTATTTGGATGTTTGGATACTTTTTGCCTATTGTTTATTCGTGTATTTGCTATTTGCACGCTTTACGAGTAGACGTTGAAGTGCCGGAAGGATTCGAAGGAGAAGTATTAACTCAGGATCCAACTCAAGACCAAGAACAAGTACTTTTTGAAGGCAAGTTGTGCTTTGACCATGTTGATCCTATTTCGAAAACTATTTTGATTTAAACTATTGCATGCTAGTTCAATTAGAAAAATACTTGGTTTAAACATGGGGGTTAGATAAATACCAATTTGCTGTATGACACCTTGATTACTTAAGTATGTGCCATGACCCTTTGTCACCCTAGTTGTGGATTACTAGTTGGACATTATTAAATTGCCAACCTGGGTTTAGACCGTTGTAGTATACAGCTTAGACCTGCTACGTGCTCATAACATGATTTTGGATAATCAAATGTTAACATTGACTTAATGATATATTGAACCTGTTTTGGAAAAGTATCATGTGATGTTGATGGCACGTGGTGCATGGTAATCAACTGGGGTTTGATAAACAGTTTTCGACCGGGGCATGTGGCAAAGAGTAATCAGGTGGGCCAGTTGTGGCATTGGGAGTGTTGTTTTGGTTTTTCGGGTAGTCTTGCCCTGGTCACCCTAAGGACTTAACCTTGCAAGCCTTTGAACTGGGTCTAACGTGGCAACCACATGTCTCAGAATGGGACGGACCTAGTTGACTAAGTTGCTAATAACGCACTGTGGGACCTCGGAGGTCAACTACACCCTTTGTGTAAGTTGTACGGGGAGCGCATCTGGCCGAGGCCAGTACCCATCTAACGGTTGATTGGCCTAGACTTCGCCTTAGCGAAGGGAAGGGTTAGTGCGCAATAACCGGGAGGACCACATGTATTGTTAGAGGTTTCCAAAGACTTTGTTACGGGAACTCGCCTTTGTGGTGTTTGACTGTATCTTGTGGGTAAAGTGCATAACCTCTGCAGAGTATAGAATCTATTCGAATAGCCGTGTCCGCGGTATTGGACATCGCTCGGGAATTACAGTCAAGGGTTAGATTTTCTCAAAAATAACTTGGATTTGGAAAGTCGGGTTGGTTTAACAATGAAGATGATGGAAATGTGGTTTAGGATGGGGAAAAAGTTTATTAAAACTTCTTGAAAAGTTATTTATGCTTTACTTATTTCTGCTTTGCTGAATCTACTTATATTACTTGTCAAATGTCACATCGCAAATATACCTTGAGCTATTCCTTTGTACTAAGCCATGCATATAGTATATTAGCTTGCATTCTCACAAGATGACTTGCTGAGTACCAAGTACTCACCCTTGCCTCAACACAATATCAGTTGAAGAGGAGACTGCACCAGCTTTGGAGGAGGAACTCCAAGAGGATCCGTCTACTTAGGGAAGCGAGCCCAGTCAGTTGCCTGTGGTATACTGGATGGCACCACGAAGTTATTTGATTTTCCGCTGCTATTATTTCTCTTTTAATAAGTTTCGCCTTGCGAGGCATACATTTGTAACTTGACCATAAGGTCAAGTAACCAGTTAGGTTATTTAAATAAAGTACTTTGATAATATCGAATGGTATGATTGTGATATTTCCCGATGTTAAGACTGTGTGCACTAGCGCGTTCCTGGACTAGTGCTGAATACACAGAGGGTCCGGATTTGCAAATTCGGGGTCCCGACAATATGCGACTTAACCACGCTCTTCAGATCACAAAAATGATCAGGCAGTTCATTTGCTAAATTCTGCAAATAGATTGTCTTCTTGACTTCATGATTTGCTTCATTAGTGCGATGGTCATGCACGGGGATCCCAATGGAATACCATATGATTTCCCGGTATTTTCATCCAATGGTTCATTTCCTCCCCCTAATGACGGGAAAACGATCATCGCCAAAAAAATGGAATCAGCGAATCGGGCTGTATGCAAGTCTCCAGTCGTGGGTTCCAAATACCTGATTATGGATGCATTCTCATAACCAACGTATATCCCAGACTTACGGAGAGGGCCCATTGCAATTCGCTGTGGGGGTGGTATAGGTACATATACCATTCATTCAAATCTTCAGGATGACCCATGGCACTAGTTGCATAGTTGAATGGATGTTGTAGGCCGACGGTCTATAATTGATGAGTGCTGCTGCGTGCATGACTGCGTGTCCCCAACAAGTGTTGGGCAAGTTACAACTCTGCAAGAGTGGTCGGGCTATGAGCTTAATCCTCTTTATTAGTGCTTCAGCTAGTCCATTTTGCGTATGGATGTGCGGTACAGAGTGCTCAACAGTTATTCCAGTTGCTGTGCAATAATCATCAAATGCCTTCGAAGTAAATTCGTTGGCATTGTCCATTCGAATGGACTTCAGGCGACGATCAGGAAAAGCATTTTTTTTAATTCTAATGATCTGCGAGATCAGCTTTGCGAATGCATGATTCCTTATTGACAGCAAACATGTATGCGACCATTTCGAGGAAGCATCAATGAGCACCATAAAAGTATCGAAACGGCCCTGAGAAGGGCTGAATCGGGCCACAAATATCCCCCTGAATGCGTTCCAGGAATGCAGGGATTTCATGTTGCACTTTCATAACAGAGGGTCTTGTTATTAATTTCCCGGTGGCACATGCATGGCACACAAAATCTTCGTGATTCGGGAAATTTTTAACATTAATGCCATGACCTTGTGAGTTGTTAACTATATTTCTCGTCATTCTAAGACCAGGATGACCTAAATATATAATGTCATAACGAAAATAATTCAGAGCTTTTAAATACAGTCTTCAAATAAGTATACACTGCGTGTGCATTGATTATTGTGTAATACAACCCAGATTCATATGAGGGATATTTTTCTAATACCATTTTTCATGCTCCGCGTGCTTCATAATGCACAAATGCTCTTTGCCATTTTCTTCATTGGTTTCTACGTGAAACCCATTGACGCGGATATCTTTTAAAACTCAAGAGAGTGCGTGTTGATTCAGGGTACAAGGAGGCTTCATCAATTACCAAAGTTGTACCCATTGGCAATATAATTGTGGCTCTTCCTGAGCCTATTATATGCGTATCGCTTTCTGCGATTTTCATAATCCTTCCAGCGTTCTTCGTGATCGTTTGGAAGTATTTCGACTCTCTTAGGATGGTATTTGTTGTGCCACTATCAACAATACATATCACCTCCATTGGGTGCTACACAATATCTAAATGACAAGAAATATAATTCTAATCATATAGTGGCAAAGTAATTCAAACGTTGCTTGTAAATAAAGAACATTGGAATAAATAATAAACTGCATATTCATTCATGAGAAAAATGCTCTTCTAAAGCTTGTAATTCACTATGCAATCTGATGTCTATGTGAGATGGTTCTGACCATTCGGGCCAATTATTTCAAAACTCACGTTTGACAATGCCAAACCTTTTCATATTCATAAGGTTCTTCCATTAGATTACTGCGTGCAATCTAATAGGAAGTGGCTGCTAGATTCAATAAAATGCATAATTGAATTCTCATGAATTTCCAGCAAACTAAAAGAAAGCAATAATTTCAAGATTCATAAATATAAGATTCATAAATATAAGATTCATAAATACAGAATTCATAAATACATGATTCATAACTACAAGATTCATATATACACAGATTCATAAATATTCAGAAATACAACTACGTGCATGTAGGTGATCGGCTTCGTGCAAACGATCAGATTCATATGCACGATCGGCTTCGTGCGATCGGTTTTAACGCGGCTTCATGCGCGTGGTGCATTCAGTTCCATGCGCGTCGGCCTTTCTGGCGCGACGGTAGCCGCTTCGTGCGGCGTGCTTGAATTTCATAATAAATTATATGAAAGCAATAAATACAATGCATGGAACAGAACAATAATTGCACAATTCATAAATTCAGAATAAACAATAATTGCATAATTCATAAATTCATAATTACGGAAAATAAATTCTCAGGAATTTCCGACATTCTAAACAAGGCAATTATTGCAAAAATCCATACAAATATTCATAAATTATTCATTTATGCTGCAAGAGAATGCTAGAAAAATTAAAACCAGATCCAAAATTTTTCTGGAATTTTCATGATTTTCTAGCAATTTTTTCAGAATTTTCTGGAATTTCTAATCAATTTTCCGAAATTCTAATGCATTTTCGGGGGAAAAAATTGAAAAGGATGAAAGAAAGAAATAGAAAAACCTGGGGGGCAAAATGGGGATTTCCCTTCCCTGTGCCCGATTTGGTTCATAACCGGATTGGAATCTTGGTTCGGTCCCGAGCTCATCTGCTTCATTGGCGTCGACAGGGAAAGGGGCGACTCGGGTGCGCCTTCGACGGTCGGAGCTCGGCTTGTCGACGCGCTGCGTGCGCGCGCTTAGTGGCTGGTTAGTTCTGGACGCCAGGGACTTCAAGTCCAAGTTTCATGTTGTTTTCTTCTGGACTTCATGTCCAGCCGGCTGAGAGCAGCGCGACGGCGCCGGTAATTCGTGGCGACGCGGGGCGGCACATGGCAGCGGCAACAGCTCTCGGCGCGGCGGCTACATGTTAGCGTAGCGGTGGCGCCGACGGCACGCTGACAGCGGCACCGGTCGGCGGCTTAGGCGCGACGCAGCGGGCGAGCCGATGGCCGGGCGCGCGAAGCCGATAAGCCGTATGTGGCGGCCGGGCGTGCAAGTCGATGTGGCGACCAGACGACTGCGCGATGGGGATGTGGACCCGGTAGTGCGGCGGTGGATCCTGCCGGTGCGAACAGCCGGTGTCGGCCAGATTGATGGCTTCGAGCCATTGGGCCACGCGGTTCAACGGGGCATGGCTGCGGTTCAACATGGTGTGCTGAGCCAACGCTACGTCTGCTGCGCGCAGGTCTTCCATGCAAGCTAGCAGGTCTTCCATGCATGCATGCGAGCATGCAAAAGCTAGCAACTTCTTCAATCTGCATCCACCCGCATGCATGCATGCAAAATCATGCAAGCTTGTGCGTAGTGCATTAGTATATCTAGTTCATATGCAAATCAAACAAGCACTGGATTGGCCGTCCTCGTGCGGCGTTCAACCGGCGGACTCCGGCGGCACTTCGATCTGTGTAGCCATGCTGCGTGCAGGCCGGTGGCCAGGTGACGACGGCGCTTCCGCTTCGTGGCCGAGCGATGTGCCGCGGGAGAGGAGGCCGGAGGCAACGCTTCATGCGCAGAGGCTAGCCGGCGGCACTTCGTGTGCTGAAGGATGGCCGGCGCGGTTTCTGTAACTTCATGCTACGAACTGCAAAAGATCGATGTGTATTGTGGCTTCGTGCCTACGTAGAATAGATGCATACTCGTAGCCTCATGCCACGATTAGATGTATGCTCGTAGCTTCGTGCCACGATTAGATGCATGTATATATTCATACAAGCGAGTAGATTCCATCTCGCATTCTCACCTTTCCTCACCTTTCAATCTGTCTCCGGCAGAGCTTCGTGCTGATAACGTGTTAGGCAACCTCGCTATCGAATAGTCCGGGGTTGCCTAATAGATCTAAACTGGAGAACAGAGAGAGAGGGCGAGAGACACAATATGAGGAGGAACGGGTCTGCTTTATTATTCTGTATGCTTCTATGTACAAAGGGGTAGCCCCTGCCTCATATATATAGCGATTCTGCTAGAGATAAGAAAGAGTCCATAACGGCCACGAGGCCGGTTTCCTAACAATTCTTACTATTCATAGGCTGCTAGGATGTGTGGAAGTAATCCCCATCTACAAGATGTCGTTCCAAAGATGAGAGTAGATTTGCTAGATGAATAGATGATATTAAGGGGGTAGCCTAGTCACTTGTTGGTGCTGGACCTAATAACATGCGTTATTTAGGTTAGTCGTGTACTAGAAATATTTGGTATTTCTTGAATGAAATAACACGTAAAGCTTTTTGCACGTTTCTAGGAGGAGGAAAATTTCGGGGGTTGAATTAGTAATGTGCTTTAAGCGTCATGCTGTGCGCAACAACCATTGCCTTGCAGGCGGTGCGCGGCGGCGCCGGAGGCGGAGGAGACGAGCGTGCCAAGGGGTGGGCTGGACCAGCTGGCCAGGTGGGCCAGGGCAGTCTGGCGGGGAGAGGTGGGCTGGAAAAACAGACCCAAAACAAAAGAAGAGGTCCCAAATAGGGCTATAAAAAAAAGCTCGAGCTCACGAGCTACTCGAACTCGAGCTCGATTTCGAGCTAGCTAGCTTCACCGAGCCGAGCTCGAATAGCTCGTGAGCCTACTCGAGCTTGGATCGAGCTTCCGTGAACCGAACTTTCTCGAGCTTGTTATCGAGCTTACTCGAGCTGAACTTACTCGAGCTTGTTACCGAACCTATCGAACCTATCAGATTCACCGAATTTACTCGAGCCGAGCTCAAGCCTACTCGAGCTTGGACCGAGCCGAGCTCGAATAGCTCGTGAGCCTACTCGAGCTTGGATCGAGCTTCCGTGAACCGAACTTTCTCGAGCTTGTTATCGAGCTTACTCGAGCCGAACTTACTCGAGCTTGTTACCGAGCCTACCGAACCTATCAGATTCACCGAATTTACTCGAGCCGAGCTCAAGCCTACTCGAGCTTGGACCGAGCCGAGCTCGAGCCTAGATCTAGGCTCGGACCCCAACTCGAGCTCGACTCGAGTCTTACCGAGCTCGAGCCTGACAGCCTCAGGCCCGCTCGAATTCGGCCCGTTTACAGCCCTAGTCCCAAACAACTACAAATTCAAACAAAAACCAATAAACTTAAATAAATTTATTTTGAATTTTTTTTAGGGTTTTTTCAGTCTTGGCGGTGGCTCTGGCTCTGGCTGGTGTACCGGATGCCCTCCATCAAAACTTTTCTCGCGTTGAAAGAAAGGCAGCATGTAGACGCCTCTCGCATCAAAATGATCTATTTTTCAGGAGATTTTAATGTCCTATTTAGATTACAAACAAACTTTTCCATATTTTTTCCGACTTGTATACTCCCTCTCCCTAAGTTTATAAGACTTATTTTTTAAATAACGTTGTCCATAAATATAATACATATTTAATATTTCAATATTAAGGTATTCCTTATATACCCCTAATTAATATCCATCTGTACTCCATATTTTTTCAATGCATACATTGAATACATTCAACAACAACAACAACAAGAACAATAATAATAATTAGAAGTAAAAAATAGGGAATTTAGATAGGAAAAGAAGAAGAAAATCCATTAATTAATTAATTAAAGCCTGGCCTGCGTAACCCTCGCTGAGCCGGCCGGCCGGGCGACCGAATATACCCTTCCTGCTGCTCCCGGGATCCTATTTCCCCCCAAACCAAACCAAATCCCACCACCTCCATTTCCACCTCCACACCACAAGGGAGGCGATGGCCGGAGGCGGAGGCGCGGGCTCGTCGTCGGGTGGCTCCGGGAGCGGCGGCGGGAGGGAGGGCGACTGGGACTGCGGCGGCTGCGGCAACCGCAACTACGCCTTCCGCTCCCTCTGCAACCGCTGCAAGCAGCCGCGCCTCCTCGTCGACCCCCACACCCCGCGCGACTCCAAGTGGCTCCCCCGCGCCGGGGACTGGATCTGCACCGGTACGATACGCCCCTACTAATCAGCCACATCAATTAATTATTAGCACCCGCCTGCTGATCTGGTACCCATAGATTTTCCTCCTCCTTTCCTCCTCCTAGGCTAGCTAGTGTGTTTTCCCTGATCCTATTCCTACCTGAGATAAAGCGAAAATGGAAACGAGTAGAGCTGGAGCTGCTGCTGCTGCTGCTGCTGCTGCTGTATTGTAGCATTTTAGGCTAGGATGTGATGTTGGGATGGGCATCATGCACCTTTCCCTTCTTCCCTTTTCTTGTTTAGGTTTACTTGTGCTGGTTAGATTACCAAGGACTACAGAGTGCTTGTAGTATTTAGTGTTTTGCATGCTAACATAATATATGGTTGTAATCTAAGTGCGAAGTGTGGAGGTTCGAGCAGGCAATTTTCGGTGCCTTTGTTATCTCAATTTTCTACGGTCTAGGGATTTTTGAGAAGATGTCAAAAATGAATGTGTGTAGCTATTTTATTTGCTTGCATTAAGAAGGGAAAGAGAAGTAAAGGGAGAAGCATAGAGGAGAGGTTTCAGTATTATTTGAGCATGCGCTACATCTTGCACGAAAACCAAAACTGTAGTTGGTTCTGAAAACATTTCATGGATGCATTTTGTTTGTAGTTGATGTGTAGAGTAGGCATTTAGCATCAAACTAGCAAGAAATATTTGTAGAAACTAGGGACCATGCTTGTTTTTGCTTAACTTTTGTGTTCGAGCCTTCATTACTACTGCCTTTTATTTTGTTCGTTGAATATTGATGTTTGTAGATGAGATTAGAAAACTACCAATAAGTGTGCTGAGTAAATGACTAGTGTGTGTGTGTGTGTGTGTGTGTGTGTTTAACTGTTTATTCCTTTCTTTGGGTTCGTGCGGGATGGCTGGTTGGTGTGCGTGTACTTCGGTGCGTTGTCTTGCTGCCTGCTGTGCTGGTTGGTTTATGCGGCAAATGGATGAATAGGTTGCAGTAACAATAATTATGCATCCAGAAAGAACTGCAAAAAATGTGGCCTGCCGAAGGAGGAAGCAGCAATGCCAGCGTTATCAATGGCAGGAATGTCTATGCCAGCCTATGCAAATTATATTGCTAGGTTACAAGGCCTTGCTGGATTTAAGATGAACATGAACTTCGGGATGGCTGGCAATTCGGCTTTGCAGCAGCAGCTACTTGCGAACGCAAACTGGCCTTACATGTTGGCCGGTAGATATGGGCTGCAATCTTCTGGTTGGCCATTTGGTGGCAGCAACACAAATCAGTTTCCAGCTGTTCCAAAAGACTGGCGTAATGGTGACTGGCTCTGTAGCTGTGGATTTCATAACTATTCTTCTCGTACTCAGGTAATTTCACGTTAATCTGCTTTAAATGATTCCTTAATTTTCACCCATAATCATTATTTTTGTAGTTTTGTCCTGCCTTCTTAACCCTAATACGAGTAGACTATTTTTAGAGATTGTGTGGGATAGCAATTTGTTGCTAGCTCAGTTTATTTCTGAATTTTGATTAACAAATGATATTTCCAGTTCTCAGATCAACATTAGCCTTTTGTAAGACGTCAGATCTTGTTGCTTTGCCTACCTTCTAAGTTTCTTCACTTACTTTTGCTTGCTTATATTCCTAAAATGTTATTGATTTGCTTGCATTTTCCAGAAATATCTACTTAGATGTTAACTCTGGCTTCAGATTATCTGAACTATACCTTTTCTATATATAAAGTGTATAAAATGACTGGTCATCTTCCCTCTTATTCTATCTTTTCCAGTGCAAAGAGTGTAATGCACCTGTTCCATCAGGCATTCCCTCCACAACAATGAAAACCACACCAGCAGATACTTTTTCCAGTAAGACAATTCTGCTCGCACTTCCAACATATTTTCTTTTCCTCATTCTCTTAATTGATGCCAAAAAAAAAAATTCATCTCTTCTGAGTTCCAATAACTTAGGAATTATTTCATATTTGCCTTTTCAAAAGTGTGCATTCTGCTTCGCCGCTACAAATAGGCTAATCACCCTAATAGTAAATGCAAATTCAGAAGTACTGCTTTCACATGAAACATCTAGAAGTTAATGTAGGCAGATGTTTCTTTGTAACACCACTTATTGATGATCAACATAAGTTGATAAATGATAATAACCATGCCCCATTTTTTGGTTTTCCAAATCTGTTTATTTGGCTGTTGTAATGATTTATGTGCCATAGTTTTAGCATTTATTTTCTTTTCTTAATCACATTAGGCATTCTCTCTTGTGCTTCATGTAGTATCATACTGGGAATTCTCTTGTTACATTTACAATTGGTATCAACACATAATCTAATCATTATGTTACAATTTCTTCTTGTTTCAGCATTAGGCACTAAGCGTTTGGCATCGGAGGAGCTTGCCAATGACTGGGATAATAAAAGGCTAAATCCAGGAAATGCAAGTTATCCCCTTCCAGTATGTATTTGTGGAACTTTTTCCTTTTCATTGATGGGTTACCTTATTGTTACACAGTATTGATTTATTTCTAATCTGATTGAAGGCAGCAGGCTCAGATAATTTATTTATGGGTATGGAGCAAGGAGCTGGAAGCAGTAATGGCCAGGCACCTTATTCCAAGTTTGACAATGGGAATTCAATAACATTACCATCTGGACAGGTTTCAGCGATGCCTGATCTTATTGGAAAAGGGTAAAAGTTCTCATAAATTGGAAATGCTTATGTTACAAATCAAATACATGTTGTATGAGTTGTAATGTTATATATACGTATTGTTTTCATCCAATTGATTGGGGTGTTACGGTTTAAAGCTCACTAGCAAACAAAGTGGTGTTAAAAATTGTGTTTGATGTTGAATGCATTCAAAACTCTGGGAAGTTTAATGTGCGCAAAACACTGGTCAGGGTAGAATTGCAAGGTTACTATCGTATTATTAGAATGCTAATGTAGGGGTGGGTTCTGTTAATTGTTGCAACAACCTCCTGTGGAATGACGGATGGGAGAATAGTTTAAAGTGTGATCCATTATAAGCAAAGCCAATTGGAATAGAGTTGGAAGGTGTGAACTTTGATAATGTTGAATAGGAATAGCTACTGTAGAATAAAAAAGTGAAACTAGAGTCCATGGCTGTTAGAGGATCAATAGATAGATGCAGGGTCAAAGGAAATATGCCTAAATAAATCTGGTGAAAATATTGAGAAAACAATGGATTGTAATAAATATGAATTTTGTGAGGTGGTTAACAAAATTATTATCTACTCAATATTTTCATGTTCTTTTTGTGATCATTTGCATGCTCATTTTATGTTGGTAGCACAATAATTGAAATGAGAAATGTGTATTAGATACATTCTAGCTGTTTTGTACAACAGCAGCAACAACAACTAAACCTTTTGTCCTAAACAAGTTGGGGTTGGCTAAGACTAAAACCCAATCAAAATCAATAAAACCCTAAAACTTCGATCTTAGGTTATGGGATCGCTATCCTGTATAACTTACCCTTTAACTTTTAAGGAATTTTTCTGTCACATAGGAGATCAAATGCTTAGCACCATTTCATCCACCCCACTCGTATCCTATAGCTCACATCTTCATCAATCTCACCGTCATTCTTTAGCATCGATCCTAAATATCGAAAAGTTTCCTTCCCGGGTGCTACTTTTTCGTCCAGACTAACATCTCAATCATCTGCCATAGCACAACTAAAAACATATCTCATATACTCCGTTTTAGTCCTACTAAATCTAAAGCCATTCAATTCTAAAGTTCTTACTCCACAACTCCAGTTTCCTATCAACACCTACTCTACTCATCAATTAGCACCACATCATCAGCAAAAGGCATAGCTTCGTCAATCACCGTGGAGAAAATGTAGGGTCTAAATGCTAACCCTTGATGTAGTCCTATCTTAATACCAATGTCACTGTTATGGCTATCACATTAGTCACAACATCATTGTACATATCCTTAATTAGGGTCACGTACTTTGTTGGGACATTTTTCTTTTCAAGCGCCCACCGCATGACCTTTCTCGACACACTGTCATAAGTTTTCTTCAAGTCGATAAACACCATGGGTAGATCCTTCTTTTCCTCCCTATACTTCTAATTGCCATGTAAGAAGATCACCTATATGGTCGACCTCCCAGGCGTAAAACCAAAATTGGTTTTTCTTCACGCTAGTCACACTTCTTAAACGATGCTCAATCACTCGCTCCCAAAGCTTCATTGTATGGCTCATGAGTTTTTGAAGCCCGGCGACACACAATCTTGGTTATAATTATTGATGAACTGATGTGTCCTGAAAACTACTGCTTTATACAAGTATCTCCTGCTAATTTTTGAAGAACTGCATGAATAATTTTCATTCATCTAGCTTGCTTAGCTAACTTAGTACATATATCCTTTCACCTTATCAGAGCAAAATGGCGTGAAGGAGACTGGATGTGCAGCAACTGCAACAATCACAATTATGCATCTCGTGCATTTTGCAACAGGTACTACTTTCTGGCCTCTTTTTGTTCAACCTCATGGGTCATGCCCTCGTCTCTTTGCTTCAACAAGCATGTAACTGTTGAATTAATCTTTTGAATGTGCCTGCATATTCTTTTTCTTCCCCTCTGGAGCATGCATTCTAATTTCTTGATTTTGATATACAAAACTATTGAGCTAACATGCTCACTTTAGTCATGATTGAACCGCTTGTGGCTAGCTGAACTTGATTCTGGAATGTTCATCTGCATGCTTATAGTTGGAGTTGGCCTTATTAATGATGACTGTATAATGTGTTTATATAGAGGCCACTTCAAAACGGCATTCATGTGCTCTGCCTTTGATAGCTGGAAAGGAAATTATATCATGCTTTCTCCTTAAGCTCGGGTCATTCTTGTAGGTGGCTGTACATACGAATCTATGGCCTGATTGTTATTATTAATTAGGATGCAATTTTTTGCTTTATGCGTGTTCTTCGTAAATGTTGGAGTGCAGTAGTGCACTCCTTCCTTGCTCCAAGTCTACATTGAATAACTCAATATATGAATTGTTATGTTTCCTTGTTCCCTTAAATTCACTAATTAGCACCATGCTCTCCACTGACATAACATGTTGCGACATGTTGCATTTACCTTTTCATATGTTGTGCTGTGCATGCTTGTGTTCTGAGCTCCACAGTAACATCTACCAAGCTACCATATCAAAAAGCCTATTAGACACCACGTGTGTCACTTAATATTTTGACATTGGATTTGGAGCAAAAAGATAATAGTTTTTATTCTCTTTATTCTAAATCATAATGAAATTTATTGAGCAAATGCATATCCAAAACTGGCAATAGATTATGTTTCTATATCTGACTTGAGATCTGTGTTTAATATGTTCAGTAAACACGTACCTAAATTTAAAATTTTACCGCTACAAAATTTGTTAGTTGAATTCTTGTCCTAACTAAAGAAGCTTTACAATTTTTTTTTTCAATTGTGTTACTTACAGATTGAAATGTAAAAATATCATTTCACATTTGACAAAAAATAAGCCTAGAAAGTAGTACTGGTTTGTGGTTCCATACATACCAGCCGTACTAGGTCAGTCAGATCCATATCATCCAGTGAGTACCTTAGCCATATCTAATCTCAACCCATATTTGTTGCAAGTATACAGATAATAATTCACTGACCTTGATCGAATCTGGATTTATGTTTCCCATATGTTGGTGTTTCAACATAAATCCGCAGTTACCTCATCGTTATCATTCGATCCCACGATTATGCCTTGAATATCTCTCGTCCATTCTCGGTGCTTACTGTTTCCCGTTTACTTTTTTCGACAAAAGCAAGTTGATTCATGGTCTTGACTGGGAATGAAAATTTCTTGTGTTGCAGGTGCAAGACTCAGAAAGAGACTTCGGTTCACCCTGGTGTGCTGTAGCTTGCCTGTGCTTTGGTGCGTAGCTCTCGAAGTGATATGCAGTTTCCTGGTTCTGCCACCGCCCATTAGTAGCTGCGCCACCATGACTGTTATGTTTGGGGTTTGATTATGCAGAGCTTTGGCTGCTGCCAAATGTTCGCGTCTCATTGTTTCGCTAGATGTTTGTTGAAGTTCGCCATTTGTTTATGTTGAGCGCTTGAATAAGATGCTTCCACAGTGTATCAATCCACCTCCTGGATTTTTGGAAAAAGTTGAATTAGTTCTTTAGTGATCGAACAGTGATAAGATTGTAATGCTGGATTTTATCATCGTGTCAATCGGTGTACCTTGTGAAGTTTTGTAATACTGTTCACCACTTCGTTCTTTTAAAAAAAAGATTCTGAACTGTATAGCATCCAAGGATTTAAAAAAAAAAGATTCTGAAAAGAGTAGTAAAAAAACAAGATCTTCCATGTTTTACCCAAGTTAAGACTGGTAGCCTGTAGCCCGTTGGCTTCTTGTTTCTTGCTATTTCTTTTATTTCGTTTTTATACAATTTTTCCCTGATGTACCGTGTTTGTTTGACCCTCAATGAGCATTAATATTCACCAAGCTCTGTTATATTAGGGCAGAGCATTGCAGTGAACAGCTGAACATTGATCCAGGCTCAACCAAAAGTCCAACATCCACAAACAAACATCAGGCCTCGTAGACTGGCCGTGGGTGCGGGTGTCGAAGGGTACGGAATAAAATGAAGTGAATGCGAAAACGAAAAATTTGATAAAAATATAGTGCAGAATCACAATATGCATGACCACAAAAACAATATAACTTAATCCACCTTCAAAGTAGATACAAAAATAATGTTATGTTCACTGGTATCATTAGAATTTTTTTTTCAAGTTTGTCAGCTGAAGGCTTCAGCTCGTTATTTGTCCCCCATATCAGACTATCATATCCTCCTCCATATCATTATCTTCGATATCCTCTTCCTTCAACTACAAAGGTGTAACGTCCTAAAATTTGTATATTATTGTTCGATATTCATTTATGATTTTCTGATATTATTTATAAAATTATTTTAATTTGTATATTATTTATGAAATTATTTTAATTTGAAAACAAATGTAAACTCTCCCCTTTTTGGGGGGGCTAAGCTCATTTCCCTTTCCGGTCCGTTTCTGGTTTCATTTATACGGAATTTTCGTCGGAATTAACTCTCGTTTTACTTTTTTGTTCCGGACAAAAAATTTCTGATTTTATTTCCGTACTGGTATTTTTTTTTCGAATAAGGCTGTTTTTCTCCGAGAAAGTCAGAAACTTTTTATTCCGACAGTGCTGCACTGGGCGTCGCTCCGCTGTTGACTCCAGCGATGAATCGTGCTTAGGAGGGAATCCTTCGAGGGGCCTCACTCTTGTGAGAAATTTGTCATTTTTGACGTGAATTAGCAGCACTGATTAAAATTTCAAGTATAAACTCCATCTATATGTGGAGAAATAATAATAAAGACAATTCTGCTGAAAAAGGATTTTGCACGATGTTTACCTATATCATGACTTATCAAACTAAATTACTTTTTTTATAATTTTTTTATGATTATTCACACCGTATTTTTTTTTTAGAAAAAAGAAGCACGTAAGCATCGGAGTACCCCCCGTCATGTGCTGTGTTTTGTTTCGTACGGCGTCCATCTATTTCCACGGATATTTCAAGCACGCAATCTTATGCATCTACTAATTATTTAGCCACCAATGATCGATTCGTACACATGTATGTACACGATGGTACAACATTTCTACACCAATACAACCAAGTCTAGACGACGCCTCTTGGGTGGCGGCTACAAAGTATATATCCATCCTGTGCTTAATTTCCTCAACCTCGAGGCCACAAATTTCTTCAAATGCATTCTTGTCTTCTCTCTTCGTTAAGAGCAAGTACAATAGTAAAACCCACTGCAGACTAATAGTAAGCTAAAAACCAGCTTATACAATAACTGTCTCTAAAAGTTGTCTATAGATGTTGTGCAATAACTATCTCTTCTCTCTTGTACATAAATGATTTACCTATGCATCCGTGCAAAGCTGACTACTAAATAAGAGTTAGCTATCTTCTCTCTCATCGTTTCTCACTCTTCCACATAGACTAATGCTGACATGTACAGACTAAGAGCCAACTGACGTGGTCTTATTGTACTTGCTCTAAGAATATCCTACATAAAAATAAGTGTACATTTCACCTACCAAGATTTAAATTCTGATTCTTACCTTTCTACAAACTATCCTACAAAAAAATAATTCTGATTCTTATCGTCTTCTTCGTAATTGAAAAAAAAATACCACAAAAAGTTAAAAAAGTTGAGGCTATATATATATATATATATATATATATATATATATCCCACACGGGCCTACACTGACACCATTTCTTCAGATGAAAGCATTTGCATGTACACTTACTTGGTCATGCAGGTATAAAATTACACTGTAAAAGTAAAAAAAAGGTGAAATACATAGTAGCAACTAATTACTGATGAATCAATCACGTCAGGTAGTGGGTGAACGCGTAGGCGATGGTGGATCCGTAGAAGAGCAGGCCGCCGACGACGAGCACGGAGAGGGCGAAGGTGGCGCCGACGGCGAGGGGGATGCCGCAGGAGAGGATGCCGAACTTAAGCTGGATGGCGTCCACCATGGACAGCAGCAGGAAGAATGTGCCCATGATGGAGCAGCCCGCCGCCAGCAGCATCATCGGCTGCGCGAACCGCAGCACGGCGCGCCGCCGCTCCCTCGGCCCCGCCGCGCGCCACGCCGGCATCTCCTCGCAGTCGTCCGACGGCGGGGGCTTCTGCTCGCTGTCGCCGTAGAAGTCGTCGGCCGCCAGGAGCGTGACGGCCAGCTTCATGCCCTGCGCCACGAGGCTGGAGAGCAGGTAGAAGCCGAAGGAGATGATCTCGAACAGGAAGAAGTTGCGAGAGATGTCGTCGCCGGCCACGCAGTTCGTGGGGATGGTGGACGACGGGGTAATGGTGCCGGTGATGCCGATGAAGACGGCGACGGTGAAGAAGGTGTTGGCTGACACGATGCCCTCCAGCGCCTTCACTTGCACGTCGGGGTTCCGCCGCCGCACCGTCGGCATCCTTGATTAGTTGCAGGAGTTAATCTCCTGGTGTGACCTGCTGCCGTGTGGGGAAGACGATGGACTGGAGAGCGTTGTGCTCCAGTCTCAGCTAGCTTGATAAGGATAGGACCTTTCTGTCGTGACTTCTGACATTACCGAACCTACCAATTACCTACACTTGTTTCAGGCTTTTTACTTTCGTCTCCTTAAAAAACACTGCACCTTTCTGCGCTGTGTTCAGCAAAACTTGATTCAATGCAGAGTAGACAGGATGCACATGGCAATATACTGTGAGCTCTTTTACGGTACAATAGATTGAATATGAACCGTTCATTCTTTTCGATCCAATGGATCAGATTAACTAGAGTTTACTTATACTACACCTGGTAGCAGAGTAGTAAAAACACCCTTAACAAATCAACGGTTAGATGCGACTTCTACTACACATTTTAATTGCTCATGTTCCAACTCGGCTGCTCTCCGGACATTTTAATTGCTGCGTATAATCAGCAGCAGTACTGTATAATGACGACGCTTCACCGATACTGAAAGTTGCACGTAATATGCAATCAGCTTGCTTTGGGGTTGGGCAAACCTGAAAGGTGCAAATGATAGCTGAATCGAATTGAGTTGAATTGATAGCTGCATGCCAACTACCGGTTGTTGCATTGTTTCGAGTGTTGTATTTTCGGTGTAGCAGTGGCTAATCAGCTACCAGCTGCTTGTCTTTCTCCTAGGACGCATATTGGGGGCAGGGGCATCGAACCTGCAGCCACTGGATGATTGTTTTTGCACTTCATGCGTGATTGCTACGAAAAAAGAGAGAGCTCTTTTACGGTGGATTAAAATCAGTATAAGCTGTTCACATCTTTAAATTTAGGTCCCGTTTGGCAACTTGGAACCGAGGTGTTTCTACTAGAATCTGGAAGAAACCTAGCCAAACGGGTTAAAACTCGGAACGTTTTTCGTCGGAACGTTTCTTCTTTTTCCACACCGGGGTTGAATCGCCTTCAACCCCGTTTCTACTAGTTTCTACTAGAATCAGGAACCGTACCAAATGATTTGTAGAAAGTGATTCTGATTCTACCTGAAACGTTTCTACTAAGAATCTGGAACCGTTTCCGTTTCTATTAGAATCTGGAACCGTACCAAACGGGGCCTTAATGGTTGAAATCAATCTAGATCTAGTTATATTACCACCTACAGTATTGGCAGTAAAGTCCAGAAGAGATAAAAGGGTAAAAAATTCTATCATATTATTTGTCCTCTACGGTAAAATACGTTTTGTGATCCTGATGAATGGCATATGAATGGATAAGAAGCCTCTGAAGATCATCAGGTATTCGGTGAATCCAAAACTGTGAACGAATTAGGAAAAATCTAAAATACCTAGATGAATGGATAGAAAAATCATAAAATACCCTTGAGAAATGGATGGTTAAATTTGATTTCTACTACCACTATTTACCACCTATGTTATCCACCGTAAAATTTCTCCTTTTAAGCGTTTTTGGTAACGAAAACAACATGACATTGGAAATAATTGGCTCTGTGCCTTTGTTACATGAGGCACACGATTACATGTCCAACACTTGCAACATTCTGTTGAAGCCACACAAACGGGCAGCGCGCTGAACGACGACGAAAAGATAGAGCAGCACAGATCAAAAAATAGGATGAATAGAAAACAAAAATGCAAACCACAGTTGATAATTAGCCTTAATTATAGAGGCATAGCAAGAGAGATCTGAATCAAAAACGCTTGTGTATATTACTGTATTTAATAATGTTAACTCATAAGACAAAGGCTACCAAGTTAGATCTGAATCTGATACAAAAGATACTGCAGAGACAAGCCGTAGTCACTACCAACTAATCCTGCTGTCATTCTGCTTGGTATGCTGTGTAAGGTTGCCAACAAGTACCAGTTTCTAGCTAATTACCAACAGTAACCACTGCATCAGCAAAAGACTGAAGGCAGTTAGTCAACATCTTAGGGCATGTATAATTGTTATATTTAGCTGTCTATAAGAGTTGACACGTAGTATTTTAAATGATGTGGAGGAGAGAGAAGAAGGAGAGAAAAGATTGTTGTCTACTATTTAATAGACACAACTTATAGACAGCTTTACATTTTGTGTATCATTGTATAGACAGTCTGTTAATTGAATGAGAGACCACTACAGACAACTCTATAGACGATCTATTGTATGAATTATTTTTAGTGCTGTCTGTAGATAATGTGGAGCTACATTATAGACAGCTGCCATCTATACCATTGTACATGCCCTTAGATAAGAACCTACAGGTTTTTACTTACATGCAAAACTTACTCCAGCCTGAAGATTTTGGTCTTTTTTTCCCTTCTAACAGGACTTGGCTGGAACCATTAGAACTTATTCATAACAAAGACTGAATTTCAGTAGACAAGGCAAGAAAAAACGGACATACTTAAAAAAATACTTGTCCCAGATAGAAAAAAAACTTGATTATTCGCAGTTTTT
The DNA here is from genome assembly GCA_036346355.1 of Rhipidocladum racemiflorum. Taxonomy (NCBI): domain Eukaryota; kingdom Viridiplantae; phylum Streptophyta; class Magnoliopsida; order Poales; family Poaceae; genus Rhipidocladum; species Rhipidocladum racemiflorum. The sequence continues at coordinate 1,242,990 of CM070576.1, read as the reverse complement.
ACGGGAAGGCTTGCCAGCTCGTCAAAACAATTTGCACGCACGTCAACAAAGTGCTTGCGCTCATCAACAGAGCTAGACAACATGAGAGATTCCGGTTTCCCTAGTTTCTGACAGCAAGAACTTGAAAGAAATTTGATGATTGTATCTGTATTTGGGTTCTGCTTCTTCTGGTAGAACACACAGAATATATAACTCTTAAGCAGTTAAGTTACCAACCGAAGACACAAAGGCATCTGCTTTATGTAGAGAAAGACCAAATAATTACTCCCAAGAGATTGTATATTTGTATTTCATACAGGAAAGACCAAATAATTACAAGCTGGACGAGTTATGCCCAGGAAAAACCAGTGAAATTCTTCAGTCTATAGGACCATACATATGGTTGTAAATAGACGCAGAAGTGGCGCGTAGCTCAGTTGCCTTCTCGTATGTCAGATATCAAACAGTATGCTAAACCAGCATTCGGTTGTTATAGTTTATAATTGCTTGTGTAGCATTTTTTTCCTTATTACCTTCATCTTCGAGTGTCGTAGATGCAACAAGTGACAGGTGGTTCAGACAGATAGGGATTTTGCTGTAGGAAAATATGCTTGCTTGATAGTGAACATCAGTGTTGGGTAATTCAATCTGAACACTGCAAAGTTCAAACCAGAGTTAATTCAGGACTTTAGTCAATCCTGTTAGTGGTGATCTCAAGATCCGAAAGTTGTGGATCTAACTAACACCAAAATTAGTTGCGTTTTAATCGGGAACGCATCAACCACTCCTTTGGTTCGGTCCCGTTGGCTGATGCCATATTTAGAGGGAAGGAGCTGGCCCTCGTCTGTGTGCTCTTCGCTTACGAGTTTGCTACTTCCCAACAATCCCATCCGATTAGGGTTCTTGGCGTTCAAGCTAACGAAGATCCGTGCCATCACCGTGAGGTCACGGTGATCCTTCTTCCTCACTGCTACTTCTACACCGACGCCCAAAACACTTATGTCTTCGGCTTCATCTACACCGGGTTAGTCCTAATTTCATGATTTCCGCATTCAAGTTAGTGATCATGACTTAGGCTAGATTAAGAATAAAGACTCAGTCCTTAGATCAATTCTCTAACATTTGGTATCAGAGCAGACTAGCCTTAGCATGATCCTATTACGCCCGGTTTAGATCCGTTCTTGCCCGTTTAGCACTTGTTGTTCGTCGGTTTAGGGCTTATTTGGCTCGGATTAGGGTTAAGTAACTTTGGATTATTCTTGTTTCGGTGTTCTTATGGATCGCTTAGCATTAAGAAGGAGGGGACAAGATCAAATCGAACCCTAATTCGAGAAATCCCCAAATTTCCCAACCGGATCCGAGCCCTAATTTTTGGAAATCCCGAAACCCTGAAAAACCCCAATCCTCAAATCATTCAACAAAAAAAAAACGATGGTTTTGGGGATTGGGGCTTACCTTGGTGTCGCGCGCCGCTTGCGCTCGCCGTGTCGTGTGTCCCTTGCTGGCGCGCATCGCGCTGACCTCCTCATACGCCTCGCCCGCGCCACACCTTGGCCGCCATCACAGATCAACTCGCGTGAGCCGCCGCCTCGGCGTGTGCGCGCTTGATCCGCTTCGTCTGGCCGTGCATCGCGCACCGACCCGCCGCACCTCACCTTGAGCGCGTTGTCGCCACGGCGTCAGCCTGCCCGGGTGCTCCGCTCGAGCGCCCAACTCAGCCGCCGCTGCTGCGTGTTTTTCGGGTGGGAGCAAGATGATCTGAGCTAGGGTTAGGGTTTTGCCTACGCATATCGTTTTTTGTTGCGCCGCGCAGAGATCTGGTCCGTCCGTCTGGATCCGACGGCTCCCATTCCGTTCGGCTGGACCGCGCTCACCGTTTGGGCCGTGCTCACACGCGTGGGCCACTTGTTTCGGCTGGGCCGCAAGGCCATTTTGTTCTGGGCCGAATCTGTTCATTTATTGACTTTTCTAATTTTAACAATTTTAGTCCTTTTAATAATTGTTTCTATTATGTCTTTTGGCAACAATTATTATTTATGATTAATTTCGTGGGTATAATTTCATGACTAATTTTATGAGTAAATTGATAATGTGGCCATTAATTTTATTTGATGATCATTATTTAGCTCATTTCAATACTTGCTTGTTATGCCTTATTTAATTCAGCAAATGTTATTCAATATTATTTCCTGGGCATGAACTTTATTAATTCCATGATTAATTTTTATTTGAGCAAATTAAATTAATGTGACATTTAATCATTTATGATGATTATTTCTGTATATTGTCTCTGATTAATATGGAACCAACGGGAAATATTAATTAGAGATTTAATAATGTTTTGGGATTAATTTGTGATCATAGTTATATTCTGACCAAAGTTGATTATAACTATGTATCATACCAATTTGATTAAAACTGGGATTATGTTATAATCATGATCATATTCTAACCAACGTTGTTTATGACCATGTGTTACCCATAAGTTAATTTAGTTCCTTTTCTGTCATTAGCATGTTATTAATCAGACCAACGTAGGGTTAATTTCATGCAAGACATTTATTTTTCTCCAGCATTACTGATTATATTTTATTTTCTTGATTCAGCCATGAACAACGCTAATGTTGCCGCTTATTTGAACGGCATTGAGCAGCTGACAGGAACGAACTTTCCTTCTTGGAAGGAAAGAGTTCAGATTGTCCTTGGTATTATGGACATAGACTATGCATTACGTGAGGACACTCCCGTACCTCCTTCCGCTGATGATGAGAGTTTCGCTGAGAAAAAGAAACTCTATGACTCAATAGCGGAAAAGTGGGAGCGGTCCAATCGCATGTCTTTGATGATCATAAAGAGCACCATATCTGTCGCGATAAGGGGAGCAATCCCTGATTCCGACAACGTTAAGAAGTACTTGGCCTCAGTCGAGGAGCAATTTAAGGGCTCCTCAAAAGTTTATGCTAGTACTTTGATCATGAAGATGCTCACGAGTAAGTATGATGGCTCTAGCAGCGTTTGTGAGCATATCATGATGAAGAATGATATGGCTGCAAAACTCAAGGGCATGGATATGGCCATTTCTGATGGTTTCTTAGTCCATTTTATTATGACCTCTCTCCCTCCTGAGTATAATGCATTCAAAATTAATTATAATACTCAGAAGGAGCAATGGACCATGAGCGAGTTAATCGCTATGTGTGTCCAAGAGGAAGAGAGGATTAAGGCTGAAAGAAAGGATCAAGTTTTCCATGTTGGCCATGGAAAAAGGAAATTTCAAGGGGAGGCTAAGTCCAAAAAGAAGCTGCATTTCTCCCCTAAGGCTGAGTCAAGCAAGCCAAAGCAAAAGGAGAAAGCCATTGCTACATCCACTTCTGATGGGCCCATCTGTCGTTTTTGCAAAACCAGTGGGCACGTTCAGAAAGATTGTGCAGGCTTTATGAAATGGTTTGCTAAAAAGGGTAATGATGAAATTTCCTTTATTGATGAAACCCTTTATGCTGATTTGTCCCCTAATACCTGGTGGATTGACTCAGGTGCCACTGTGCACGTATCCAATTCATTGCAGGGATTCCTTACCGTGAAGACAGTAAGAAAGGGGGAGCGAAGCCTTAGAGTTGCTGATGGAAAGGAGGCTGAAGTTGAAGCCGTTGGCACACTATCATTAGTATTAGATAGTGGCTTCACCCTTCTTTTGAATAATGTCGTTTATGTTCCTAGTATAAGGAGAAACCTCATTTCAGTTTCTTTATTAGATGATGATGGATACACTTGTATCTTTGGGAACAATAAATGCATTATAAACTTTAATTCTAATAATGTTGGTCTCGCAACTCGACGAGACAAGCTCTATATGCTTCATCTCCCTGAATTCCCTGTATCAATGAATGTGTGTGATGCCACCAATAAGCGAAAGAGAAGTCTACGTGATGAGACTTCATCGAAATTGTGGCATTGTCGTTTAGGCCACATTTCGAAGGGGAGAATGGAACGTCTCATTAAGGAAGAGATACTCCAACCCCTAGACTTCTCTGACTCAGATCATTGTATTGATTGCATTAAAGGGAAATATGTAAAACAAATTAAGAAAGGAGCCACACGAAGCACATGAGTTTTAGAATTAATCCACACTGACATATGTGGACCTTTTCCTGTGACTTCAGTTGATGGGTATAACTCCTTTATCACGTTCACTGACGACTTCTCCCGTTATGGTTATATTTTCCCCATTCGTGATCGATCTGAATCACTCGATAACTTCAAAATCTTTAAGGCTGAAGTAGAAAATTAGCTCAACTTAAAGATTAAAGTAGTGAGATCAGATCGTGGAGGAGAATATTATGGGAGACATGCTCCTTATGGACAAATTCCCGGTCCATTCGCTAAGTTCCTTTCAGAAAATGGCATAGTAGCACAATATTCCACACCTGGTGAACCTCAGCAAAATGGAGTAGCAGAAAGGCGCAATCGCACCCTTATGGATATGGTGCGTAGCATGATGAGTTACTCCAGTTTACCAGTTAGTCTGTGGATGGAAGCATTAAAGACAGCCGCGCACATATTAAATCGGGTTCCCAGTAAATCAGTCCCTAAAACCCCTTATGAATTATGGACTGGAAGGAAACCGAGTTTAAAGTATTTACGTGTGTGGGGTTGTCCTGCTGAAGCTAAAGTCTTTAATCCACATCTTGGAAAATTGGATCCTAAGACAAATTGCCATTTTATTGGATATCCTGATAGGTCTAAGGGATATCGATTTTATTGGATATCCTGATAGGTCTAAGACATACCGTTGGATGGATACCATGCCATCGCATCGGTACGCTCCCCTTTCAAGCTACACAAAGGGTGTAGTTGACACCCGAGGTTTCACATGCAAGTTATTAGTAACTTACTCAACTAGGTCCGTCCCATTACGGACATGTGGTTGCACGATTAACTCAGTTCAAAGGCTTGCAAGGTTAAGTCCTTATGTTGACCAGGGCAAGACTACCCGAAGAACCAAAACAACGCTCCCGATGCCACAACTGGCCCACCCGATCATTTCTTGCCACATGCCCCGGTCGAAAACTATTTATCAAACCCCCAGTTGATTATCATGCACCACGTGCCATCAACATCACAACACATGATACCTTTCCAAAACAGGTTCAATATATCATTAAGTCAATATTAACATTTGTTTGTCCAAAATCATGTCATAAGCACGTAGCAGGTCTAAGCAATATACTACAACGATCTAAATTCCCATGTTGGCAATTTAATAATATCCAACTATTTAATCCTCAACTAGGGTGACAAGGGGTTCATGGCATACAATTCTTTATGTCAAGGTGTGTGAGACCCCGGATCAGCTATCCAGAATCTCCTGTGTATTTCCGTACTAGTCCCAGATCAGTAGCTAGTACACACAGTCACAGTGATACATCATTGCCGAACATAACGAAACTTGTAATGTAAATATTCAAGTATGGGCCACATGGCCACTTATTACAATACTCGGTCCAACGACCGGACACTCAAAACAAATGGAAGCAAAAGAAAGCAACGAGCTTAACGCCACAACGCCACAAAGTAATTTACTAGGAACGCAACTAGTCCTCCTGGCAATCCTCCTCGAAGAACTCCTCTTCTTCCTCGGCATCTTGATAAATTTCTGATGATTACAATGTTGGTGTAGCACGTGAGTACAAAAGTACTCAGCAAGTCGGGAAAGTATGATCATGAGGGGCTTTCCAAAGGAAGCTTAATAGGGTTTATTTGCATAAAGCCACATTTGATTAAATCATACTTAAGTAATAAATTTCACAAAGCATATTTTACAACTCTTTTTAATAATTGAATTATTTATTATTGTAGTGAGGTTCTATCCACCATCACTAGCATAAAGGCTCTATCCGCCAACAATTTAAAGGATCAAAGTTAATCATGTGACTCCATCCGTCAAAGGTAAATGTGTTCTATCCACCTGGGTTGGCTCTTTCCGCCAAACCACATTCGAGAGTTCTAACCACTCCCGAACCCCAAAACAAAACACTTTTCGGTTTTAAAATCAAAATCAAAGTCTACCAATATGAAAGCATTTCTTGCTTTGCCTTTGACCGTAGGCACGGCTATTCGAATAGTTTATACTCTGCAGAGGTGTACAACTTTACCCACAAGACAAGATAGACCCTTGTTGCCATGCAATTAACACACTTCCTTAGGTGTGCGGCGGGATATCTTGACAAGGCCGTTACAATGTATCTACCTAGCTAGACCCAATTACCGAGGTTTCACCGCATTGTTAGGGTTCCCTCCACCCAAGATCTGAAGCCCCTCTTGCGCTTGGTGTGAGCAAAACAACATCCACAACAATGCCTCCGTCCGGCTCTCACACAACAACCGAGTGGTGAGTCTAAACTAGGCTTCTACAAATTAGTGAGCCAGGTCGTACCATTATAGACATGTGGTAGTACGGTTATGCTTAAAATGGCAATCATAAGCGTCGGTCCTTATATGACTTGGGGCGGTACTTGCACAAAAGGATCAAGACTTGATCCGCTTCCACCCGACATTCCAGGCCGCCCAAGTCGAAATCATTTTACTTTTCTTTTATTTTAGAAAAACAGGACCAAAATCATAATAATAACTTTCAAATCACGTTTGATAACAATCTTTTTGAATAATCCCACCCATGGGTTGTTTTTGTCGGAAAAGGTCCTAAGCAATTCTACCGTACTACAAAGCAACGGATACCATATAAACATAGGCATGGTATTAACAATGTTCTAGGGTTACAATGGATATGATTCACAATGTCATGGAGGAATCTACAAGTTCGGAATAACTAGCTCTTATATTTGACATATTTAATTAAACATAGCCATGCAACTTTATAAACAATTTTAAATCATTTCGCAAACATAGGAGCAAAGTGCATCAAGGAGACTTGCCTTGATTCTTGGCGGTGATGTCGAACTCAGAAGGCTCGACGGCGAAATCGGGCGTCGCAAGTGGATCGTCGACTACACGCAAAACGAGGCAACAAATAAATAACAGAAAATAAATAAAATCCAAAAAATTATAAAATTAGTACTGGCAGGAAGGTCTTGATTTATGATGAATTTAGAAATTTGAATGAGGTCAAACGGAGTTCGGATGAGAAAGTTATGAGCTTCCGAAGTTTGAATTTCGAATAAATCGAAACCGGAATATTCCCTAATATTCCGTTTGACCGAGTCAACGTTTGACTGCGCTTTGACCGGACGTTGACTGGTTTGACTTGGCTTTGGAGTGTATGACAGTGGGGCCCACGCGTCATAGAGAGAGAGGAAAGAGAGGAAGCTTCCTCTCGAAGCTTGCATGCAATCCATGGAGGAGAGAGAGAGATAGAGAAAAAGGAAGGGAGAGAGAGGGAAGGGGAGGGGTGGCCGGCAGAGGGGGGGCGGCGGGCGGGCGGGTCGCCGGCGGGGCGGCGGCAAGACGTCTGCTGGCATACAGGCGGGCGGGCGGCGGGCGGCGGGCCATGGCACGGCCGGCGGGCGCAGGCCCACACACGGGCTAGCCTCAAGCACAGAGAGCCCCAAACACAAAACAGAGAAACTCATTTTCACCAATTTTGCATGGATTCAATCCAAACAAAAAGCTAGGATCTCTAGACAACATCCTTAGGAACCTAGGGAAGCCACGAATTGAATCAAAACTCACCGGAATTGAAGAAATCGACGACGAACGGCGGTTCGGCCGAAACGAGCAAAACGCGAAATTCGTCGTCCACGATCGATGAAACCTAAAATCAATGGAAGGATTAGAATCTAGACTTCCTCACGGAGTCAACAAAAGAATCGGAATAGAAATTGAACCACCGAGGAGGGAGATATGAGCAAGAACACGAAGAACGCGAAGAACACGAGAGTTCGTCGGTTTTCTTGATCTTGCGGCCGATTGGGTTTGAGAGGCTAAAGAAGGGTTACACCAACGGAAAGAGGACTCTTATACGGAGAGATGAGAGGTGGAATCACGCGGAACGGACTAGGGACGGCCGCGCAATCTCCAAAAGAGTCGGTTTCGGTTTCCACGCAACCGTTCAAAAATTAGCGAGATTTCGGGGGTATTATCCCCATGGATAGGAAGAGGAGTCCGTTGTGAGTCCAACGGATCCGGCCGTTCGCGATTTGGAGTTGTATTGGATGAGCTAGATGAATTTAAAGAGTGCTTCCACCATTTTTGCTTGCTTGGAGCTCCAAAGTTCATGCATGGCAAGAGGTTGAAGAAGATGAATAGTGACTGCCACGTGTCACTTTCCTATTGGCTCTCTTTTACGTAAACGTGCCACCCTAGAGAAAAATTAGGAAAAATGGCCTAAAAATTCCGGAAAAATTCCTAGAGCCATTTTAGAATATTTGGAACTCAATGGAAGTGGTTTGGTTGAATTTGGATGATTTTTGTGGAATTGAATAATCGGGCGCGGATCGC